>CM020030.1:24011411-25261411 GCA_009769605.1 Bucorvus abyssinicus | reverse complement strand
AACTTCTGCTTCTGCCCTTTCTGTCTCCCCCTGTACAGACTAAAGCAAGAGAGCAGGGCTACCCTACTATCATGTGGAAGCCAAAGTGGCACCATGGTCCTATGGGAATAGAATAGGGGAAAGGACTAGAGAAAGATACTACCAAGAGAAAATCCAGGTAAACAGAAGAACTACTCAAGGTTTATGACATTTAAAACTTTCAAGTCAGGTCAGTTTTAAGAACTGCCGTTCGGTACGTGCCTAGTGAAACGGGAAAGATTTGCATTCATTTTAGAAAGAGCTGCTAGGTTCTTGCTGACTTGTAAAGCATTAATGTTATCTGATGTTCTTCAACAAAAGTTGAACAAAATTCTGGTAATTCTTGACTTAAAAAGACCCCAATCTCTTGCATCTTTCTGCATGGAAACAAAATTCCAGTCTTTCCAGTTTGAAAATGACACATTTCAGGGTGCAAGAGCACAGGAACACATTAACTCCAAATTTTGTATGGCAACTCACTTGTTTAGTAGTTATTCTGCATTTTCATTGTTGGGAAATGAAGAGGTCATCAAAAGACCTGTATGAAAACATAATAATATATGTGGGTTTATGTTTATATTCTCTGGATAGGAAGTTTATTCTAAAATTTTGTTCTTGATCCAGGATTTGAAGATATCCTGGATGTAATAATCTGTATGTAGTCTATGGGTAAATAAATTTCTGTTTCAGAGAAAAATATTTACCCTTCATGTATTAATGGCCGTAGTTGAAGACACTTTAAACTTTTTAAAAACCACTGCAGTGTTCCATAACAGCTTGGAGAACATTTTTTCTTCATGGTATGTATAGGTCCCAACTGTTACCATTTACCATGTCCAATAATACATTTTAAATTAGGCATTCTCAATCAAGAATATGCATTTTTTCATTTGAAACCTTTTAGTATAAAACATTAGAAGATGTACAAAATGAATATATGACCAATAAGAAGGTATATAAATATAATTTCAAGAGTCTTTGCATATTTGGATTCCCTTAACAAACTGGTTTTTAAAGACAAAGGTTATCTGATACCATAACTACATATGGTGTTTTGACTTTGCATGTGAGTCTCAAGCTCTACAAAGGGACAACTAACAGCACAGCAAACACGCCTTTGCAGTTAAATGATCGTTCACAGTACAGCTTGTGGAAATATAAGATACAGCTCAGAGTGTTCAGTAAAGAATGCCCGTTCGTGTTACTCTTTGTTTTAAAGGGCTATAAAATAAATGCAGTGTAGAAGGTTTTTTTACAGACAGAGCCTGTGATACATGATACACACGGCTGTGCTGGGAAGAAAATGCCAGAATTACGTACTTCAAATACCCATCACGCTTCTTTCAAGGTTTATATATGTAAAGCCATCAAAATCCTGTTCTGTCTTTAATGAAAGCGGACTGACTGCTCCTCCGGTGTTTACAGCATCAGCCCGGGTAAACGCCGATGTCCGCATGGGTCAGCAATGAAATACCGCCAGCTTCGTCTGTTTGTAGCCATACGCAAGAAGGAGTAAGGAGTCTGCACTGCCGCAGAGAGGGAGGGAAAGGAGCAAAGGCTGTTAAAAAAGCATGAAGCAGGCAGGGAGTAACAGCACCAGAAAACACAGACACCCACTAAATGCATGTGGGGGTAGGGGGAAGGATGAGGGAAGTCAGGCGAGTTGATGGTAGCTGAAGGGACTTAAGCAATGGAGTAGATACATGGGGGCGGGGACGTCACAGGGTGAAGAAAATAGGTCCGTTAATAAAAGATGGGGAGGGATGACATTAATGAGAGCTCTGCAGAGACTCCACAGCCCTTGTGGGGAGAGAAGCCCAGGGCGCAGTTCTGGTGTTCTCGTTCAGTACTTCCCAGACAGCGGGGACTGCTCGGAGGACAATGGACAATTAAACGGCAGGGACTGCCAGTCTGTCAGGAATACTACGCAAGAAGAGACTAGTCCCACACGCTTACATAGGTGAATAACGATGAGGAACAGCTTGTCATGTCAGCAGCCTCTGGGTTTTCCAAAACCAAATCTATGTCCCTGAAGATACTGAAGTAAATGAGCGGTTAGAGTCGAGACTTTCTTTAAGGGCTTGCTTCTTTCATTTATTGTTCTTTTTTATGCCCTTAAGTTATACTTACAGGGCTTTTTTATCTCTGTGAAAACTTTGCATTTTATGCAAAAAAAAGGGACTTTTTTCATGCCCATGAGCATCCAGAAGATGGAATTTAATATAAAAGAGCAGCTCTCTCGAGATGTGTAGTAAAAAGCGAGGCGCTGGTAGCTGCAAGTTCCATGGCAGGGTCCTGGTCCCACGGAATCCAGACCAGGGCACAGGTCACAGGTGTCACAGACCTCATGTGCTCGAATTTCCTTCCTGTGGCTAGGGAGAGGAGGAGGGAGGCTGAAGCATTTGTGGCTAGGTCTCAGTCTCACATGCAGTTTCAGTGTGGCTGGCATGCAGCCTCAGCTCTGGAAGTTGGAAAGCACTCTGATCTCCCACAGTGGCAGATATTTATTGCAGCCATAATCAGTTGATAAACAGACACAAGCCACAAGGTCCGTCTCAAGAACCGTTAGTCAAGGCACGATCTGTAAGTAGATATTTCATTCTTATGCGTAGAAAGGGTGCTTTCCTTTAGAATTATTTATTTAAAAATATAATTATACTGAAGCAGGAAATTAAATGAATTAGATCGATCTCCTCCCCAGCACTGCGAATCCCAAGAAAAATATGCTGACCCGTCTACTGGATCCTTACAAGTGCAGTCCCAAAGGAGAACATGCTTGGAGACCTCAGCTAGCAGCGGGCCTTTGAATTCAGGTGCTAGACTGAGAGCAGGAAATAAGGAGTCAAAAAGTGTCCTCAGCCAAAATAAACCACTTCTTTTGGTGAAATGTTTTTAGCTTCCTTGCTCTTCTCCTTACTCATTCTCTTTCTCCCCGACTAAAACTAATTGCTTAATCTAGTTTTCAGTAGCTCTCCATTTTCTAGAACTTGCAGTTATCTACTCTCTTGTCTTGCCACACCTGATGCGTAGTCAAAACATCTAATGGAGCATATCAAAAGGAAAGTCTCATGTTCATACCTGTGTAATTACAAAATTCAGATCCTGAAAATATATCCATTTTTCAACTGATCACCTAAATACTAAATTCTTCAAAATCTTTATGTGTTCTTTTCTTTCTTTTTGACAGCAAAATCTGGAGAGTAACCTCACCAACCTTATTAAGAGGAATACTGAACTGGAAACTCTTTTGGCAAAACTCATTCAGACCTGTCAACATGTAGAAGTGAGTACTGACCTCCATTTGAAATACTCGTAAACTTAATTACATTTTCTTCTAGCATTCAGGAAGCAAAGTTTATACAAAAAAAAAAAAAAAAAACAACCCGCCAACAAGCTCAGAAGTAAATTAGAACAGTGGTAAACTGATTTGGAGCTTTTTCACTGATAAATGATATTCTCAACACAGATGACCTCCTTGATGTTCTTTCCTATCCTCTTTTAATTCTGATATGTTTTCATGGCCGCCACCACTGCTATACTTGAGCACATTACTCACTATCCGTAACATGTTTATCTTTTGGGGTCCTTTGTGAGGCAGAGTAATATTTACAGGTGCAAGACTAAGCAAATAAATATTAACAAACAGATTCACAATGATACTTAGGTTTCTGTTGGCCACTGATTTTTTTTCATCAGAATTAAGTATCTAAATGCATACGTGGACTCGAAAGCCATACATGAAATATATTTATCTTCAGAAGAAGATGCTTACAGGCCTTTGAGTTGCCTCAGTTACATGTTCCCCTTTGAGTATCATGGAAAATCTTTAGCAGGGAGGAATATGAATTCATATTTCCACTAAATCTAGGGGATTTTTTAGATGGCCCCTTGGGGGCTGCTGATCTGCATGAAAATTAAAATAATGATAGACTAATACGGTCATGGGAGCTGACACAGGAAGAGATCAGAGTCCAAAATGGATTTTTTTTTTTTTAGCAAAACATTTCTTTTTACTTTTTGCCACACTGTAAGACCTTTCCAGGTCCTTATAGTACATTCAGGTCAACAATCCAAACCCACTATGACCAAGAAGCTTCCATATCATAAAAAATCTTGCAAAAGTTAACATGAGTTTTTGCTTTCTGCCAGCAAATAGTATAAGAACATCCCCGTGACATCAAAACTTCATCACTAATGCTTTTCTCATTGTCAGTCTCAGCCATGAGTCCCAGGTGATGCACCAGATGCAAAACGTTTTTACCCCTCCTCCAGGTAAATTGCGTGTGAGAAAAACTGTAAGACTGGGAAAGGCTCAACATCCTGAGGCGCATGTGCTTGTAGACAGATACACTGGATTCGTTGAGGTACACCAAGTTCATAATTGGCAGTGCTATCAGTTTTCATAAGTTCTAAACTCAATTTAAAATGGCATGGGAAGGTTAATGAGGTAGGAATCAGAGGAGCTGGCACAACATAAATAGAATAATAGAATGCTTTGGGACTTTTAAAGGTCATCTAGCCCAACCTCTGTGCAGTGAGCAAGGACATCATCAACTAGATCAGGTTGCTTCAACTACATCAGGTCCAGCCTGACCTTGAATGTTTCCAGGGATGGCGCTCTAAATACTGCTGATTTAGAGTGGAATAAGCTTCAGACCTCAATCACAGAGAAAGGGTATTTTCAGTTGAACAGCTAATTACTAGTAGGTTTAGCAGGGAAAACTTATTTTCCCTGTGAAAAATGGTTGGGTTTTTGTTTGCATTACAATGCTGGCATCTGGATTCTGCATAGAACCATTTCAGTTCTGACTGCTTTTTAATTCCTGCAGCAGCCCCATTTAGTTAGAGACGAGTGCACTGCATGTTCCTAGCAGACAGGCAGCATTAAATAACAACAACGTTGTGTAGAAAAAGTTATTCCCCTCCGAGTATGGTTGTCTATATATGTGGATGGAAACCAGGTTTCTTCACCACTGTTACCTGAGGAATAGCCCTGGGAAATATGAGAGAGGAAGGTAGCCTTTATCCAGAGCTTCTGAAACATGGATATAATTTAAGAGAAATTTAGCTGTGACATAAACTGCTGTAACACAGCCATCTGCCAGCTCTGCAGAAAGGCACTTTGTTTTTAGGGAAGCCTCTTTTTCTTCCTTATAAAGTCCCTTGCAAGTTCTCCGTAGGGCTTCTTTTCTGTCTTTTTCAGACTAAAATTCAGTGACCTAATTAAGCCCAAGAGCAACTTTTGCTTGTGAATAGATTCAAAGCTGCATCCTGAAAATTTGTCATCTGTTTAACTACCTGTTGACTGTGGTAACAGCACATGCTGCAGGAAAAAAAGAAAAAAATATCCACCTAAAAACCCCCAAAACAACCAAAACCAAACTGAACAGACAAAAAAGAAAATGAAAATGCCCAAGCCTGTTCTCCCAAAGAAATCATCTCATCCACTTTTCTCTCCGCTCCACCTCTGTGGAGCCTCACTGCCTTCCTGCAGCTCAATAAACCCATGACAGTCTATCCGCAGTATCAGACATGATGGAACAGTTTGGGGTTCCATGTGCAAACAGTGACAACATCAGGCAGAATGACTTGAGTAGGTAACGAGAGGCAGGGACAAAGCCCGTTTTCTTCCTCTGTATATAAAACTCGGACCAAAACCCATGAAGCGGATGGCCCTAGGGCAGCATAAGGCTTTTTCTTCATTGGTGGCCTACGTCCAAGATGGACTGGATCTGGAACAATTAAAATCGCCCCTCCACCTCCCCTGCAATTCTGCAAGATATTACCAACTCTACAGTTCAGCATTGCGAACAATCAGACTTGTTCAACTGGTAACAGATGCGCTACTGTCCCTGGAGTCCCAGCTTACAAAATTTCTCTGTAGACATAAAGCAATAGCAGCAAAGCTGTTAATGAATTCCTACCATGTTTTATTCATCAAATTAGTCTAATTAGCATTTAAATTAGCTAAATATTAAGAAATGAGCTTCAGTCAAAACCCTGGACCTAGGCCACTCTGGAAATCGGGCAAATGGGGATGTGGCAGTGAACTTCGAAGCTATCTCTGCTTCTCAGAGCTCTGTGACCACTTCAGATATGATGTGGAAATCTCCAATGTTGGGGAAGCTTAGACAGATTTTTAAAAAGGCAGTATGCTCTCTTTCTTTGTGCTTCTTCGTAGGAGAAATTCGTCCCACACCAGGAACCCAAACGAAGCAAACAGTATATTGGTTGTAACAGTAAAATTTTAAATTAGAAGACATTAGGAAAAGAAAAGCTGAGGTGTCTGATGACTATATTAGTGTTGCCATGTGAACTCACTCAAAGGTAGTTAACTTCATAGGAAGTGTTTTCTTCTTCATTTTTTGATACAATATATTACAGATAATGATGAAAAATATATTGAATACAATTTCTAAACGTGTAAAAACACAGGTAGTGCACTTTAAAAACTGCTGTTGGATACTTCAATTTTTCCTTACCTAATTTTAAATAATTTTAATAATGTTATTTTAATGTTGATTTAGATTTTGGGGGCATTAAAATCAGTTGAAAAAGAAATTAAGCTTTGGGTGTCACAAATAATTTGGACTTTGTAAAACAAGAAAGGAATGGAAATTATTATTCCTTGTGTTACAGTTACCAAGTTTTTATTAAGGGATATATAAACTTAAAAAGAAGTTATTCTAATCAACATTAATTTGTAGAAATAAACATTGGCTTTTAAAAAAGCCTGTGTCATGACATAAAAAAATCAAATTTTACATGAAAAATGGAGAAGGACTGTCTTTTTTGCCTTTTGATACGGAGCAGAAGCTGATGTTTCCAAAAATGAACAACAAACAGGCTCAATGTCCTTTGAATAAATGAATCCTCGCCAGCCAAACCAAATGGTGTTGCAGAGCCACCATTTTTCATTATCCGAGCGAGCTGTTAATGTCTTCCCAGCAACCAGCTTTGCTGTAGATTAATTATCTACCCGTATATTCTTCCCATCGGGCAACTGTAACTTCACTGATTGCAAAGGCCAAATCCCAGTCTCTCTGTTTTAAAAAGAAGTTTATTCCCTTCTGAAAGAGTTATTTTCACTTTTTGCTCACGTGAGCAGGCAAGGATTGGTGGGGGATGTCAGTTAGCTGGAAGCTGGATGCCTTCCAGCTATCGGGCAGGGAGGGTCTGGGACTGCCTTTCATCACAGCTGTGGAGGCACAAATCTTGCCTATTTTTAGATGGAGTTTACTAATTTATGACCGGATTTGTCCTGATGGAGAATCTGATCTTGGGATACTTGAGAAGTCCACTTCCCATTTTACATTCCTGTGGGTGATTCTGGGAATATCGGCAGGAAATTTCTGTGAATAAATCAAGTCAAACTTGTGCTCTTTACCGCTTTAAGTACAGCACAGATATTATTAAGCATTTTATAATAACAATAACTTTAGGTTTTATATCTGAATGTCTGATTTCATTCTTAATATGAAATTATAGTCTGTGCTAATACTTAGTTTATAGTAACGCTTAATTTTAAAAACCCCTTTTTCTCAAAGGGAACCACAGGGAATGCTAGAGACTATAACACTCCTTTCTGTCCCAGATCTTCCCGTTTCACTGGGAGCACACCAGCACACTGGTTTTGTTCATCTTTCTGATACATCCCTAACGTGGTTTTTGTTTTACACGCGTTTGCCCATCTTTCCACTGTCCCTTCCTCTGTAATCCTGTCTGTCCTTTCTTCATTTTGCAGAAACCCTGAAGGCTGTTAATCAGCAAAGTTTTGTTTTCCTTCCTTGGAGACAACAGCAGGTCGACAACTTCATGCCTTTGGCCAGGCTGCTTTCTGCAGAGCGAACCCTTGCCCAGGGCAGCTCGCGGGGGTGGCCCTGGTGAGCCAGCTCTGCTCTTCGCTCTCTGTCTAGAGAAGGCAGCTGTGGCTGCCTCCCTGGAGACAGCAGCCTTGGCTGTGCAGAACGATACACTGAGTCATAGGAGAAAATACATTTTTCTCCACAAGCTGAGAAAATGGAATAGAATTGGCTACTAATCCAAAATATGTTTATTTGTAGTACTAGTTCACAGCATTCATGCGTCTCATAATGTCTGTAAAAAACTTTTTTAAAAGCATTGAAATTGTCCTGGAGAATTTTATCTTTAAATTCTGTGAACATTCAGCCAGCAAGAGAGCCCTCTAGCATGGGACTAAATCAGCATGTGGCTCTTAAAAGTCCGTGAAAACGCTCATGCATGTCAGGAAAGCAACTACTTCGTTCCAGAGCTATTATAAAGGGAAGATGTTTGAGGGAAAAGTAAGTTAGGTAAATATTTATGCTTTGGCAGAAATTAACAGTCTAGGTGCAAGCCCTCTGCCTCAGCTGAGGGAGAAGAGGCTTTAGCTGGATCCAGTCCCACTGGGTGAAGTAAGGCTGCAGTAATTCCCTCATAACAAATGGAAATTGCTCATGTGAATATCTGAAAATTTATGTAGGAGCCTTGGACAAATCTTCTGAAACCCCTGTTGTAAAACTGGGATTGACAGGCCTAGGATATGGCATTATAGGTTAATCCCTGAGCGATTGCATCACCGTGGCCATACCAACCCACTGCCAGGTCTGCGGGGTGACTTTGGCACCCTTCCCCTGCCTCCCCCTCCCCGTGTGCTGCAGCACTGCCACCTTCCCCTGCACAGCTGCCACATGTGAGGCGATGGGGGCGCATCCTGCTCTCTTGGTCTGTGCAGCTCCAGGTTTAGCCACTTCTAAGTTGAATCAGGGGAGGATTTAATGCTGTAAGTGCTTAGGTTCTCCCCTTGGGTTTAGTGGCACAGGTTTTTCTAGCTGACAAAGTGCCATGTCACAGAAAGTTCAATTCTTTGTCGTAGTTTCCAAGACCTGTTGCTTCTATGTGTGAGGATTCTGCAAACATCTTTTAGATCATGGCATTTATTGGCATAAGGCACAAATTTGAGCACGAGTCCTTTTGCCAGTTATATTTTTTTAAAAAAATTGAGTTTCGTTTCTGGACTTTTTTCTCATCTCTTCTAGGAAATATACAATTAAATGTCTGTTATATAGTCAAGACCATGAAGCTTCTCTCATCTGTTAGGCAGAAACATAATCTGAATTCAGCTGGAGGAAAAATTGGATCAATTATTTAGGGGGGGAGGGGAAAGGAAATAGGTTTTGCTTGTAGACGGCTTTATAACATCTGTATCTCAGTCTTTCTGTTTGTTTTGTTTTGTTTTCAATTTACCAGATGTCATAGGAAGCAAATTCTGGACACGGCTGTGAAATCGTTTTTGGTTGTATAGAGAAGGGGAGGCATTTTCTCCTAACTGTGTAACCCTCAAACTGCTGCATCCTTTGCTTTTTGTTTGTAATGGAAATGCTCGGTTTCTAGCTTACGTCTAAAGACCTGCTGCAGGCTAAATCTCAGAATGAAATTCTTGGTCAAAAATTGGTTTTTTGCATGTCAAAGAGGTTTTTTATAGCCGTGTTATATAATCGCTTGAAAAAAAAAATCAGTATATTGAAAGACTGTTTACTGGCACAGATACTGAACACTCACATATGCCAGATAATTTTGAGCCAGTCTAACAACAGTAGTGCAAGAGTGATGAAGATGGCAACACCTGGTAAATCTTGCTGTTGCCTTTTTTTTGTGTGGCTGATCAAAAAGAAATGAGCCAACTGGGAAAATTATAAATAGTGAAAATTCAAGTTTCTGGTAATTCTGGTAATTCTTCAAATTTTGCAACAAAATGTTTCCATCAGTTGTTATATATACAGCATTTCTGTTGCTTGAGGGACAGCAAAATCAAAACTCAACTGTCCGTGTGGTTCCCTGAGGGATCTCAGACAATAAAGAGGCTTTGCCTGTGACAATAAGAAACTGTGAGTACTCTGTTTTCACTAAGTATTCACTCCTTCTTGAGATTTGGAACCATCTCAGTCAAAGCCCAAGTAAACTGGGTAGTTCCCAATAGGAAATTTTAGGTGGAAAGGCTGTGTATAAATCCTGGGTCTGAACGGCAGCAAATCTCCTTTGTAGTCACATAAAGGTGACCACTAGTAGCTTGGAATACGAAGTCTACTTTGCTTGGGTAGTTTTTAGACAGTGGGAAAGGGTCAATGGGTTAAGTAAGTGTGTGCCATCACTGTGAAATATGTGGGGCAAATAACTTGGAAAGAAACTGCACAGAAAGTTGCCTTTTCCTTTGCTCCAATATATTCCATTTTTGTGAAGATGCTTTGTTCAGCAGCTCAATTTATTTGCTTTATGTAAGTGCTAGAAGTAACTGACATTTTTTGCCCTGTGACATAGGCAGGAAAATATGACTTGAAGGAAACCAGGAATTCTTACTTTCAGTAAGAGACTAATTAGCAAACTTCATGATGTGCATTTTTTTTCCTAAGACAGTTTCTAATGAGAGAAGGTGCAAGAGACACTTTCTCTATTAACATTATTTAGATGAAATATATGAAATGATCTGCTTTTGATTTCTAATTACTTTAGTTCTACATTTAATTCCACTCTCATAAAAGATGATTTCATTCAATGAAAATCTCAGGTAAGCTTTAGTCAGAGTCTTAATTTCTTGTAGCATTAGAGACAAGAGAAATTTCAGACATAAAACCTGACAAAACATGCTGCATGGCATATGACAATATGGAATATTAATTCAAGGATGTCCTAAATTGCATGCCGAGTAAGCCCTATCCCAGTAGTCAAATATTTGCCTGAACAGTTATTTAATTACTTTCACAAATTACTTATTAAATGTATAATTGGTCCTATATACATAGAGAGAACTGCAGCACTTGTGCATACATTTTATGTACAGATTAGGCACATGCTGGAATATGTTACTGCACTTACAACTGTTTTGTAACTTCTGGGATTTTGAGTCATAATTATTACAACAGGTCACACGGATTGTATAGAAACTAATAGCAGTACTTGCCATTACCTGTTGCCTTCGCTCCATCTCTCCCTCTGTCTCACGTGCATACATGTGTATGTGTGCACATACTTGTTAGACTGATACTTCTGCAAAACTTTGTCATTAGACTAGAAAATGGGGTTTAGTTCAGTGAGTCGCTGGTCAGCTAATGCAGCAGGTCATATGTTGTGCCTATCATCAGAGAATATAACTTGTCAGTCAAAATATTGTTACTCTTTGGAACCCTTTGCCCTTGAGACATTTTTCTTTATGGGAACAAAATACTCCTGAGCCTCTCCTTTTTCTGCCTAGCATACATAGCTAAGCAGCCGTTAGACCAGCCAGGAGACCAAAGGCATTGGTCATCCAGAGAGTATGTTAAACATTAGGCTAAACCCCCCAGACCCTGGATGAGAGTTTTAAGTACTGAACTGTTGGTTACAAGGGCACTGGCTTCATCCTAATCAAGGGACAGGCAGTCCTTTGAACTTCATTATTATTTAATTGTTTTTGGTTTTCTACTCTAAATGAAACACCCCAAGTGGAATATATTGCTCAATGTGAAACAAAGGCTTAATGTCAGCAAGAAAAACAAATAAAAACAATAAATAAGTAAATATTGCTCAATTCAAAATATATTTTCATTATTTAGGTTCAAAGAAAGAACTAACAAAAAGGATGGAAATAATGACTGAAGAATAAATTATTAATATGACCTTTTTACTGCATCTTCAAAACCACATCCTTCTTAGGGCTTAGTTTCACAAAGAGCTTGATCTGATCTTAAGCCTCATTGTTGCCAAAAGTCTCCCCAGCTCTGCTTCAGCCCTCCCCACTGTGTTTCTCTACCTGCTTCCCATACGTTTGTGCAACATCCATGTCAGCCAGGTGAGCTAAGCCCAGCCATTTCCCCAGCTGGCCGCAGCAGCTGAGAAATGCCTGCTAGAGTTTCAAGATGCTGCTGCATTTGTGTTTTAGAGAAACAAGACCTGGTTCATTGAAGCAAGCCTATCTGATGGGCTTTACAGCTGTCAGCATAAGCGTCTCTGAAGTAGCTCTCTTTGGGAACTTTCTAGATCATCTGAGTTTGAGGGTTTTTTATGTTTTCAGTGGAAATCTTATAAAAACAGTTTGTTTGTTTTCCATGAAACTTCAGGGTTTGGTTTGGTTTGTGATTAGATTGTAAATGTCACTAGAAGACTGCTAGGTATCTTGCTGGTTAGTTTCTCAACAATATACTTCAAAGCACAGTCGGACAAAAAAAAATAAAATAATGTTTTAATAAGTAACATGAGTATTTCAAACTTGTAAGAAGGTTTTCATTTAGTCGAGATTGGGGCAGATAGTCTTATCAGCCTGATGCAAAGCATTTTAGCTATCCTGGCCCAATCGATTCTTCATTCACAAAATTCCTAGGTAGCCAGAGTAAGTTGCTGTATTTTTGCACTGACCTTTGTTTAACCTGCTCTGAGACTGCCTCTAAACACAGGTCTCCCGGTTAAAGATAGACGTGGAATGCAAACAAAAACAAAGCCTCTGGCACACTTGAAATGGGAGCTGACCATTCCTTTCTCCTGCCCCAATTGAGGATAAAGGATTTGGAGATGATCCATTCCGATGGCAAGCTGACTAATATCAAGTATTTCCAAAGGCACAGTTTGTCATAAGAGATAAAATCAGTTTTACGCTTAGGCTAGATAAAGTCTGAAAGAGCTTTATTCCAAGAGTTGCTTCTGCTCTACAGAAGACTAAGCGGAATAATCTCTAATATTGAACAGGGATATGAAATCGAAGAAGGTTGACTCCATGATTCTCCTTCACTCCAGCCATCCATAAAAAGGGAAGAAATGTTTTCATAAATACACATTAATCATTAACCTTTGTATTTCCATTAAATGAATGAAACATGGATGATATTAAAATATGACTTCAAGGTATTGCGATTCTGTGAAGGAAAATGATTCACTTTACCACATGGAGTAATTAAAAAATAAACCGGCCTCTCTCATTAGATGAGTGTAATGCCTGAATTCACCTGAAGACTCTAATCCCAGATAGTGTGTTCCACATCTGCAGGACAGTAAAGTTTCCCTAGAGGAAACAGGTGCCAGCCGTTATATGTCAACATTTTAGGGTTTTTTTCCCTGGGTTTCTGGGTTTGCTGTGAGGAGGAATTCAGGCTCAAAATCTAGACTGAAATATGTAACAGTGGGGTTACAGTTGTTAAGTGGAATCATTGGAATTTACTTTTCTGATGGTTTTGTTTATTTGTGAGTATACAGTAATTCTGTAACCATCAACTCAAACCCGTAAAGAAAAGCTGATCCCTCTTTTTTACCTGTATGGCCACAACAGCAAAGAAATTACTTCTGAGGTATTGAGACCAGTTTTAAATAGTAAAGCTGAAACTCAAATTCATACCTCACTTTCCAAAGATCAGACTCTTTCTACAACCCAATTTCTTCCATTTTACATAACCACTGGAGGACTAGTAAATGAAAATTACTCTGGTTTTGGTGAATTTATCCCAGACAGTGTAGTGTTAAAAAAGCAGCCCACCCTTAATTCAGGGTGTCTTATTTGGCTTCTCATTTAGAGATTATTTCCCGAAAAGACACATGAGCATTTCCACTTGCAGAAAAAATTGCCTCACCCATAAGGAATCTAAGAGTGAGAGTTCTGCTCCTCCAAGGAAAATTCTGCTGAGACACTAAAAAACCCCTTTGATTCCAGTATATGAGCTGAGGAAGTTTTTGTGGGTATGGATCTAGTTCTCTGACCTCTCCTTGCCTTTGAATTAACCATGGAAGCTCCCCTGTAACTGTGAACATCTAGCCATGTTGTAGTTCTGTGATTTCCCAAACATCTGCTGGGAACTTTGAAACCACCACGTTCATTTTCTTATGACCTAAGCTGCAATTTAACTCAGGTCTCTGAAGATAAAAGCCAAGGAAGCCTCTGCAGAGAGCAGAACAGTTTCCAAAGCAGTTCTCAGCTTGTGGAGCTGAAAACAGCTGGCCTCCGCTCCCCTTTGGGTCAGGATGGTTTGATGCTTCCAGCTCCCTGTCAGACATCTGAGGAACCCCTATTTTTCTTTTTTTTCTACACCCACTCCCTGAGGCAAAGGCCAGCAGCCCCTATCCATCTGTCTGGAAAAACTGGAAAGAACCCTGGATTTTTTTTTTTTTTTCCCTAGTAAACTGTCTGTTTGAGGTTTTCAGATATTACAGGAACAGGAATAAATTCCCCACAAAAGCAGCAGGACTAAAATTGGTCCTTGCTTATTTGTTCCTAGTAGAAAATATCATAATTTTTGTTAAACCGCCATGAGGCCTCCTAGTCAGTTTTAAAACTGTTTTGTGACGTGGAAGATAAGTTTATAAAAATGATGCCAACATAACACGAAGCTTTAGGTTCTGGACATGGATTTTTAAGGAATTTGTTGACACCAAAACTAAGTGTATTGATGTCAATGAAATTTGCTACAGAAAGGTGTCTCAAGTCCAGCATAAACTCTCAGGCAATAGATATCTCAGATTAAGGAGTCAACATTCATCTGGGACAGAGGAAGCTCAGATTAAAATCTACTTTCTGTATCATTCAGAGCATCCCCACAACTACAGCGGAAGATGCAGTCTCCAGAATTTTCTAATGTAGCTCTCAGTCTCTTTTAATGAACTCCTTGGAAAGAGGGCTTGTTTTTAGTGTGGAAAAACGTAAAACCTCAAATATTTTCACCAGACAGAACTCGTGCTCCTTGGCCAGCCCCAGCTGGAAGTTATTGTCGAGGTTGCTGTTCATCAAAGGACTCAAGCAGAAGTCAGACCCGTAGCACCTGTACAGCAGAGCCCTGCTCCTTGCATGTGGCTCTTTGGTCTGACACGACTCCTCGGAAACATGCAAGTAAATGTTATTCAATGATAACCTCAGAAATAGTCCCTGTACGGCCACAGCTAAAATGGTGCACTTAAAGTTAAGCATGTGCTCAATTATAAAGTTATTGCTGAATCAGAAGCCTTGTAGGCTGAAAATTTGATTAAGAAGTATTTCAACTTCAGAAAAGCCCCAAGATTAAATGCTGGGGGGTTGTGCATACAAAGCTCAGACATATCAAATAATTTTTTGAATATTCTTTTCACATTTAATAAGCTTGTGCAAGTTATAAAGTTGGAAATGTCTTCAAATTAAGTTTATAAAAGAGCATACTTTTCCGATTTCAAAGAAAAAGAGAAGTCCACAGTCAGTGTGTAAGAAATCCCAAGGTTATTTCCAAGCATTTTGTTTTTCTTAGTCTAGAGTTTAGAGTTAGTGTTATTATTCAGACCAGCCAGAGCATTAAATGAAACAATTTTGTCTTAACCTTCCTGTAACTCTATGTTTCATGACAGTTACCCCAAAGATTAATTAGAGCTGTTCAACAATCCTGTGAAGCGTTACAGTAATTAAGCACCAAAGTTGACGCTGGCAGGAGCAGACCTCGATATTGACACAGAAGTAGTTGCACCCATGGGCAGTGGATGTGACAGAGCCCATTTGGGGTTTCGGTCCACCAGCGAAACTGGAGTCAGGACTGGGGAATCTTGGCCACTGGATGGCTTGGTGAGAGCAGCTCTGCAGAGTTTTACACCAAAGTGGGGTGCGTGATGGAAAGATGTGATGCAGCAGGGCTGGTGGGATGATGAGAAGAGGGCGAGTAGGAGGGACAGTGTTGATTGACTTGTTCTAGGCTTCCTGAGCGGTCAGTGGAGAGACACTACCAGAGGCGCTGGGTGAGCTGCTCCATGGACCCTGTCTCCTCATGGGCCCTGTCTCCTCGTGGACCACGGTGAGAAGCCAGGCAGAGCAATGTAAGGAGATAAATAGGCACCTAAAACCACGTGGTGGAAGTACTTTCTACATCCTCACCAACTCCTTGCAGAACTTCCCCAGCACTTTCAGTATCATCTGAACCCCTCCAGAAACAAATATATTTTCTCTTTATAATCCTGATGTCTTAATTAATAATTAAGCCTGTAAAATATGTAATCAAACTTAATTTTTTGAAGGTTTGAGAAGGATAATCCAAAACCTTAATGAAAGCAGGCCTTTGTAAACAAGTCCCCTCTTTGCCTGGAGGACACAAGGTATTTCACATAAGAAGATTGTTTGTAAAATTGGCCCTGGTCCAAATTCAGACATACAAGAATTTGCTTAATCTTAAAGAGCTCCATAATATGCTTACAGGTAAATGCATGTTCAAACACATTGTTGGAAGAGAAAAAGAAGGCTGAGGTGGATCAAGGGGCTTATCAGACTGGAAAATAACCAAGGGAAGAAATATAATTACTCGTCACCTGGAACTGTTCCCTGTTGTTTACCACTAGGTCTTACTAGCACAATAGAAAAAGTGCGGTAGGTCTAGGAGCCATCGGCCAGGGCTGAAGGCTGCTTTACTCTTGTCCTGGTTTGAGCTAGCACAGAACTCATTCTGTTCAGTGATGTCACTTTTCCGCTCAATCTCTGCTAAGTCACGGCACTCTCTGAAGTTAACGGTGTGTTTTTGCAGACAGTGTCTGCTTCCAGAAGTGAGACAGCGCTTGATGTTACAGTCACTGCCAGGGGTTGGTGTGCAGAAAGGATCTTGCTCAGACTTGCTCCTGTGCAGACCAAGGTCGCTGCTAAATCCCGTGTGCCACAGTGGGGTGCAGTAAGTGAGAGGCTGCACCTGCGGGAAGGAGCGGACAGGGCAGGTGACCCTGCACTGACCAACAAGGGGTTCCATCCCATAGACGTCATATTCGGTATAAAGCTGAGGGATCACGAGGGTCGAGCTCTCTTCTTCAATGGCTGGTGTTTGAGGAGGACTCTGCCCGTTCTGCCTTCGATCCCAATCCGTGCATTCCTGAATCCAGTTCTGGAATCCAGCTCCTGCATCCGGTTCCCATCTGCTGCTGAGCCCAGCCTGGGCCTTCCCCAGTGTCTGCCCACGGCATCAGTGGTGACGGTGACGTGGTGCCATCAGGGGGGCTGGGTTCAGTATTGGTATTGTATATATGTGTATGTATTTCATTTTATTGTTGTTATTCTCATTGAAGTAGTTTAGGTTTCTTTTCCAATCCACAAGACTCTCCACTTTGGGAAGGGGAGGAAGTCGGGGGCGTGGGGCGGGCTGTCCGATCTGGTACTTGTGCTCTTACATGCATTAGTATTCACTGGAGGCCTATATCCAGCCCAAAGCTGTGATGTGTTAAGCACCTCCTGAAGAGCCTTCACTCCTCACTGATGTCTGCTATAACTGACGTCACTGGTTACTCACAGGACCAGGCTTTCCTCCCCTCAGTTAGAAATACCTGCTGAATATCTGTTTGTAAGTTCTGCCTCCTACAAACACAACATACAGGCTCATTTCAGTATTTCACCAAATCCAAGATGGGAAAAACAAAATGACACATAGATTATACACAGAAAGGAGCAAAACAAATGCCAAAACCAGCGTTTCAGAAATTCCCTTTCTTAAATTAGAAAAAGGAAAAGGAAAATGTAAAAAGAGGTTTTGCTAATCATAATGGTTTGCTTTGTAGGTAAATGCATCCCGCCAAGAAACCAAGCTGATGGAAGAATGTGACCAACTCATTGAAATAATCCAGCAAAGACGACAAATAATTGGAACCAAAATCAAGGAAGGAAAGGTAAAAGCTTTTCTTCTTTAGATCACAATTAGGTCAGCATTGCTTCCTCAAGCTTACAGCTTTTTCATCTCAGGTACTATTAACACAAATTTTTGCAAGTCCTTATGTAGTTCTGTAGTACTGGGCTGCCACTACTTTCATGTAAAGAGGAGTGAAGTATATCAAGATTAGTATGCTAGACCTTATGCTAGTTTATGCTACCTTTTGCTAGTTTATTTGGCATTTCTCTTACTACATGTGATTATGATTTTTAAGGATAAACACAGAAATTAGTAAATGGTGACTAATTAATGGTCATCAGTAAATGGTGGCTAATTAATGATTTCTTCATTTTGCTATATGTCTGACAGTGTTTCCCCCAAAGTTTTCACTTTCACAAAGTGTCACAACATTCGGTATTGGGGCTGGCAATTATCTACATGAATATTTTAGTCTAGATATTTTAATGATTTATTAAAATACTATCTCATAAAGAATTTGCTTCAATCGTTGTCATTCTTGAGAATAGAAAGCCTAACCTATTTACAAAAAAAAATAATTCAAGAACAACCAGGCAATTAAATGAAGTGTGCATTTCTAATTATCGAGGTACAATGATTATTAGTGACAAACATATTGAGCAGGAAAAATCTCTGATATTCAACACATTTTGCTAGCTCAGAAACACATTGTAGATGAATTAACATTCTTATTTTCTAGGTACATGGTGTTTATTCTTTAACTACTGAACTAAGTCAAATATAAACTCTTCTTGTGTGGGAAAAGCTCAGGAAAGGAGTACAGTCAAGCAGGTTAGATGGTCCATGCAGCTGTCAAGATATTCCAGTTAACTTGAAATAAAAAGCCTGTAGGGAAGAGCTGACTTAAACATGTTTGAAACCACAGGTCCTGTATATTGTGTGACAGAATCTGAATTTCCTCATGCTGTTAAATTATAATTCCCTTCAAAATGGAAAGGATAGCCTTCTGCATTGTTGTTTCAACTGTTTCTCAATGCAGTGAGACCAGCTGTGCTTCCAGTGAAGTAGAAAACTTTCCATTCATTTGGATTTGTGCTTTATACATGTGTTGCTTTTTTAAAAATCTATTGCTTGCAAAGCTGTATTCTAATATCCATTAGAGCATGGAAGATTTATAATACAGTTGACTCCAAATGTATTTGAATATAGCTGATAACAGAATCTATCCCCATTCTTTGTTCTACTTTTTTCAACCAAAAGTGATACCAGTGGAGGTCCAATAAAGGTCTGGAGTGCTTTGCCCCAAATGTTCTATATGTTGAATGATTTCAGGGATTCAAGAGACTCACATGCAAAGCCACAGGAAATTCTGCTCAATGTACCTTCTTTTAAGAGGGCCTGTGACTAAGAGTCTTTCTGGAAGGTAGGGCATGTCAAATTCAGCTATAGGGCTATGCTTACAGCTACAGAGCTGGCAATGCTCAAATATAAAGTTTTAGCTGTGGCTGCAAGGCTGCAGATTCGGACCATGAGTCTGAGAACATGGTACAGCTCCATCTTTCAGCTCACCTATCACCCAAAGCCCATAAAATCCCACGGAGCATGTAACAGGAAAAACCCAAATATCAAATAGATAAGATAATTTTAGTGCAGATATCCTTGCTGCCGTTGTGGGGGTGGGTGGGGAGTGGATGAGGTGAGACTCTTCCTTTTAAAGTTCATCATCAGTTTTCTTCCTGTAGAAGATATTAAAAAAAATGAGGCAAACAAAAAACCTAGTTCATATGTACACCTCACAAATCATGACATGCCTTCTAATTGCTAAAAGCTTACAAGATAATATTTATTTCAGTTCATTGTTTTGTTAATTAATAAGTAAATAAAGAGGTGAGCTACTTAATATGGCAATGAACCTTTCCCTGGTTAGAGTGGCGTGGACCAAATCGTGATCTCCGCAAACGCACAGTTAGGGAAACATGATGGTGTTAGTCATTGCAGAAGCTGGTCAGATTACTAGCGCTATCAGTATCTGCATGCTTTCCCAGCATTTTTCTCCCTTTATTGTTTCTATCTTTGGAAGAAATACAAATTTTACAGAACACTAATCATTTGGCCAGAATTTTCTTTTTCAAAGTTTTCCAAAATTTTATTTTCCTGCTGGTTTCTGTTATTGGGTATGTGCACTAAGACACCCTTATCTTTGCTCAGGATGCAATTATATCTGAAATTCAACTCAGCAACTTCATAGCTCGTGCCCTAATTGCTGAGATTGGGAATGTTATCTTGATTATAAATTTGGGTATTTCTGCCAATCCACTTGGTTGTTAGTTTCCTCATTTTGCATGTAACTGGGTCTTAACGCCTTTCTAAACTCCAGAATTATTTCATTTCCTTCCTATTTCTTACTCCTGTCCAAACAGCGATTCTGATGCGATGACAATGGGAAGGACTTCCAGACCTTTCAGGAACTAGAAGTTTTGTTAGCCAACATTGTCATCAAATGGAGGACTGACTGTACCCCTCCCTAACCGTTCAGCTGATGTTTACAGCCACATCTACTGTGTTTATCTCCAGCATATATGTTTGCAGTAATAATAATCAACTCTCTGGCACTACTGTGCTTTTGTCCAGTTAAAAATATCCAACAAGAAAACACCCTGTTTGACTAACAGCACATACTGAAGAGGGCGAACTTGTATTGTTAGTAGAATTGAACAGCCTTTTTCTGTGTTTTCAGATTATTTTTTATGAAATTTGCCTCAGTAATAGGAAAAAAAGTAGTTAATCTGTAAGCTGCCTTTAATGCAGACCTCATCACTTCAGGGAAACTGTTATCTAAATAGCCCTTAGTTATCATGTAAGCAGAAAGTACCAGGAAATGACGTTTCTTCTGTTGGAAAATAGGCCAGCTGTGCTTGTTTTGGCTCTCCCCTGTTGTTTTCTGTGTGGAAAATATTGAGACAGAAAGGCTACGCCTGTCCTCTTATTAAAAATTCTACACAGCTAGATGGGGCTCATCATCAAGCTAGTGTGAAAGAAGCTGTTGTCAGCGAAGCCGTTCATCTTAACTCCCCCTTTGCATTCCAACTTGGCCTCAGAAGTGCAAAGGTAATCATGATTTGTGACCTTAGAGATGTGACTGCTTTCTTATGTTTCCACTCAAGGTGGTGAGGTTGAGAAAACTGGCTCAGCAGATTGCAAACTGCAAACAGTGCATTGAGCGCTCAACATCCCTCATCTCTCAGGCTGAACAGTCGCTGAAGGAGAACGATCATGCTCGCTTCCTGCAAACTGCTAAAAATATCACTGAAAGGTAAAGAAGACGTTCCTCTTGCAAAACCTCCACTTAAGGCAAAAGGGTTGTCATAGTTGCCATATTGTCTTGTCCCACCACAAATGTGGTCAAAGGGAGGGGAGCTGATTGGCACATCCCCCGGAACACTCCTTTATGCTGTACCGGCACGGAAAGGACCTTACTCTAATGCTAAACCAAAACATCCCTTTGAGAAGATGAGCAGGTGGAAAAGAAAGCGACTTAGAACAGTAATAGCATGCACAAATGAAGGAGGTAGCATGGATGCCAAGCAGATCATGTGGTTCTAAACAAACTAAAAAAAACCCAGGTCTCTGGAGGCTGAAATTCCTGCTTCGTGAAAAATTCTGAGATTAAGAAAGAATCAGGCAGCAAGTACATCCTTAGAAGAAATTTTGAATTATCTTAATGGATTCCTACATATTCTTCACAAAATACCACGCTGCAAGATAACGAAACATGTATCTTTGGGAACCTGCAAGTCTGTCACTTACTCTGGGGTGCTGAATGCAGATTCTCTGAGTATCAGGTCTCACCAAAGCTGTTTAATAAATTTATCAATAAGGCAGCACCACTGAGTTGCTCGTTACAGGTTCAGAGAATTGAAAATGTGTTGAGAAAAACAAGGCAAAGGCAAGGCAATGGATTAGATATGATCTATCAGACTTAGACCCTGGTTTATATTCTGTCACCAAGCTACAATGTGGCAGCCCAGCTGAAGCTGATAGTAAAACTACCACAAGAATATCATGACTAAAAAGCTGAAGGTGAACATCTGCCCTTTTTTCAGTACTCAGTGGAACAAGCAGTAGGGCAGAAACCTGTGGAGATGCAAAGCTTTTTAAGTGACTACCAGAGAATATTCAGAGAAGGTGCACTTTGAGCTTGTAAATATGAACAGTTGCATCATAAATACAGTCACAGGACAGACACTCGGAGAGCAGAAATGAGACCAGCTGACATATGTGCCCAATCAAATCTGATTCTTGGCTATCACGGATCGCTGTCTGTAATGAGATGGCTGTGAACGCCCTGAAAATCAGGAATCATTTCAAGCAGTGAACAAAACTGAGGGCAAAAAAAGCACCAAGTGCTTGCAGACAAATTGCAAGTGGAAAAAGAGACTAAATCTGATTAATAAATTATTCCCCACAAGTAACTCTCCTAGTTCTCATGTGGTGAGCAATATTTTGTCTGCTTCTAGACTGCTCATGTAACAGTCTCACCAGGGCACTGAACTCCAGCAGCTAAAACAGTCTGGTGAAATTATGCTCATTGCATTTCTTCATGCACATATTTCAAAGTAATTGCAATATAATATTCTCTGTTGTAAGCACAACGGGTAAGTATGTACAGCAAAGACATTACACACACTGCAGTGATTTAGGTCACGCAGTATTTACAGTGGGTGGAATGCATTTATCCTAGAAAAACTCTTTCCAACCAACTAGAGAGTGAGATTGAACAGGCAGAAGTACAAAAGGAAATTCAATCCTCTGAAACTAATACGGTGACATGTGTCTGACACTGTGAACCGTTAAGCTTACCAAAAACCGACTTCAAACACTTACTCACGGTGCACCCTTTGCGTAGCCCCAAGCAACAATCCAAAAGGGCCTGGTGATATGGTCTTCTTCACAACAAATATGTGCTTTGTGGAGATACCCAAAGAAGCTCTTAATCTTAGATACCTACTTGCTGGCTTATTAGCAATTTCTAGAGGTGTGCGTCACCCCCAGTTTGGCCTAACATAGGCCCTACAAGAAATGCGTGTCTTTTTTTTCCTGCTAGATGTAAAATCACCATAGTGCAACTGCAGATGAGCTGTGGGGGAGTGGGAGGGGTGGGGAAGAAAAAACCCAAAGTGAAAGAGCTCGGGGAAAGTACATGGGGCAAAAGGCACTTCAATTATCCTTTCTGAAAAAACCCAAAAACCAAAAAAAACCAAAAATCTGTACTAGGTCCTACTTTAAACTAAGTTCTACAACTACACTTGCAAGGGAAACAGTGCTGAAAACTGTATAACAAGAATTACTGACGAGGAAACCTCCTCAGCTCAGTTATCGAACAACATGCTGAAGAAAATGCGACGTGCAGCTCCGGGTTTGGCTTTCCTAGCAGTATTTTCCTAAAATACTACACAAGAAATATACGAAAACATAGTTCTTAGCAAGCGTTTGTCCTGAAGCCTTTTTGGCTCTGTCTACAGAGACATTCCCTAATTTGGGAAACTGCTAATGGAAACAATCGAAATATTTTGATCCGACGTGTGTCATGAGTGGTGGGTAACTGACGTACACTGTGCACGTTGTTGCCTGCTCACCTCCAGACTGAGCCAATTAACCAATCTCTGTTTTAATAATCTCTCTGCTTAAACGAACTGAACTGTCTGTGAACGTATCCAGTATCTAGCTCTCCCGTAACGTATATTTTGAGATGCCAGGCTGAAGGATCTGAAAAATCCACTGTGATGGCAGTGTTCTTGTGAAAGCCCATCTCTTTACTTTAGTACAGCTGGACAAACAAAAAGTGGATGTAGCTCCTGAAGTGAGGTAGGGAAGGAAACTTTTCAGTTTCGGAGGAGATGTAAGTATGCGCACACGCTTTGCCAGAAAGAGCCTTCCAAACTAAACTGTGCTGACATCTATTTATCTCCCTGCTGTGCTTTTTGAAGTTAACAGCAGTGTGCTGTGCTGAACAGCTGAGGAGGTGTGGGGTTCTGCACCAAGCCCTTGGGACAGCACAGCCAAGGAATGCCTGGAGCAAGAAACTGCTTGGGAAAACAAGGCTTGGGAGAGATGCAACATCTGTCAGGATTGCTTAAAACACAGATAAAGATGGTGCTGTTGCTACTCTGATTCAATAGGTGTCTAGAAAGAACAATTCAAAGTATATTAATGCTTAACCAGTATTGCGTTAAAAGCTTATCTGATACTGCACGTTAAGCAAAATCTAAATAAGGGAGTTTTACTGGAGACTTTACATGCAAAAATAAAAGTAGAAGGAGAAGCTCCTAACCTACACCATATACGTAGAATACATGCAAAAGTTTTTGTTATGCTTTTTGAGAAGTGATAACAATCATCATGATAAGGTCTTAACTTGATGTGAAAGTTATTGTGCTTTGTGTGCTAAAAGACTTTTTCTTTTCATTATAGGGTTTCCATGGCAACTGCATCCTCCCAGGTTCTAATTCCTGAAATTAATCTCAATGATACTTTCGATACTTTCGCACTTGATTTTACCAGGGAGAAGAAATTGTTGGAATGTCTCGATTACTTGACAGGTAACTTTTTCTCAAGGTGCCACGATTATATTTTCCTCATAAAATAGTAGCGATAGGATTTTCTTCATTCCTCTCCATGGTCAGTTAATTTTGGCTGCCTGCCAGGTGCCCAACAAGCCACTCTCTCACTCTCCCTCCTCAGAAGACAGGGGAAGAAAATAAGATTAAAATCTTGTGGGTTGAGGTGTGGACAGGGAGATCAGTTACTGCTACAGGCAAAGCAGACTCAACTTGGTGAAGATTAATGTAATTTATTGCCAATTAATTGTAAGAGTCAACTTCAGTCCCAGCTTTTCCACCTCCTCCCCCAGAGTGGTGCAGGGGGACAAGGAATGGGGCTTGAAGTCAGTTCATCACATGTCATCTCTGCCACTCCTTTCTTCTCACTCTCTTCCCCTGCTCCAGCATGGGCTTCCTTCCACAGGATGCAGCAGCTCTTCGTGAACTTCTCCAACCTGGGTCCTTCCCTCAGGCAGCAGTTCTTGAAAACTGCTCCAGCATGGTTCCTTTCCAGAGGATACAGTCCTTCAGGAATGGACTGCTGCATTGTGGGTCCCCCTTAGGCCATGGTTTCTGCCAGAAAACTTGCTCCTCTATGGTCTCCTCTCTGCAATCTGCGGCTTCCTTCAGGGCATATCCACCTGCTTCAGTGTGGGTCCTCCACAGGCTGCAGGTGAATATCTGATCCACTGTAGTCCTCCATGTGCTGCAGGGGGACAGCTTGCCTCACCATGGTCTTCTCCCTGGGCCGCAGGGAAATCTTCGCTCCGGCACCTGGAGCACCTTCCCCCTGTCCTTGCTGACCTTAGTGTCTGCAGGGGTGTTTCCCTGGCATTTTCTCACTCTCTCTCCTAGCTGCTGCGCAGTCTTTTTTACCCTTTCTTAAATACATTATCACAGAGACTCACCTTTGGGGAGCATTGGGTCTGTCTTAGAACTGGCTGTGTCCGACGTGAGGTCAGCTCCTGCTGCTTTCTCACAGGGGTCACCCCTGAAGCCCAACTGCTACCAAAACCTTGCCACATAAACCAAATATACTGTCCCTCTTTATCCTGAATATATTACCCCCACCATGCCCCAGAATGCCCCAGGAAGCATTAGAGAACAACTGGGATGCATTTCCTACCTCCTCTCCTTGCATCCCTCCCCACTGGGGTGTGGGCGAGTGGGAGTGAGAAATAGTTAAAAGCCACTGCAGCGGAGTGAAATGAAATAACAGCTGGAGCTCAGCCTGGAGCATCCAGAGAAAGAAGAGCGGGACCAAATCCCACTTCCCGGGGGAAGAATGCTCCATGTGTTACCTTCTCCCTTGGGGCTGTCTCCTTGCTGCAGCAGATTGCAGCCTGGCAGATTTCCCATGAGCAACCAGAAGCTGTTCAAGCAATCATCATCAAGAGCTCAGCAATGAAAGATGTTTCTTCATGATGGTGACACTGTATTTTCCCCATCCCAGAACTGGAGGACCTCGCTGTGTCTGGGACTAGAGGGCACGCAGTGTGCTCATCCCAGCTCTGTGGGATGGGTTCTCTGCACAACAGAGCCTCAGCTGACTTAAGTGAGAGCTTTGGCGTGAAGAAGTCCACAGGATTAGACCCTTGCTGAAGGCCTGAGTCATGTGCCATCTCAGAGTATATAATGACTCACAAAGAAAAACAAATTACTATAATTTAGGGTGGTTTGATTTCAATGCCAGAATTAGAACAATTCATTCCAGTTCCACTGAAAACAGAAGAGACATGGGGTAGGTTTTCATTCTGCAGAGTCTTTAACCATCTGCTGTTAACAGCGAGAATCTGCAGTGACTGGCACAAAATACTTTTAGAAAAGCGCTTGAAAACACTTCCTGGGCCCATTCTCTTAGCCTGGTTTGCAGGAGATAGACTGAAAAGGGATTTTATCTGCAAGAGATTTCTGTATCACTGTGTGATCGGTGAATAGAATCAGTGCTTAACACATACTTTAGTAAATAATGCGTAATAATAATGTGGTGAGAGTAATTTAAACCTTTTATATGGTACCAGTGAAATATTATGGTGTCTGCCTTTCCCAAAGTCTGCTGGAATTTTGACACCATGTTGAGTAATCACCTCCAAGTTATGAAAAGCCAAGGAAATTAAAGGAAGGATTAAGAAAAAGTCAGACTTGTTTACCCTAACCTAGGAATCTACCTGTAAAATAATCAGCCTCAGCTTCCATTATAATCAAAGAAGAGGAATAACCACTTCATTTTAAAGCACTTATATGAGGTCAGTTGACTCCATTCTGGAGGAGCCTAATTCTCCCAGCTGGGTCCAAACAGAGGCTAGAGAGACTCATTCAAATACAGGTAATTGCGGTTTAGATCTTTAAAGTTGTATGAGATGAATTCTATTTAGAGATCTGTTCTCTCACCCCCCAGTTCTTCTCCCCTTTGTACTCTGTATATCAATACTACCAGCCTAACTGACATACACTGCAGAAAATGAAGGTTTTATCTGTACCAAAATGTACAGTGGTCTTGCTACAAAGATCCCTCTCGTGTCATTTACACAACTCCTTTGCTGCCTTCTCGCTACCTCATTCACAGTCTTGAAAAATTGTTCACAATGCAATCTCAGGGAACTTGAAAATATATCACACAGTTTAGCTAGTTTTCCTAATCTACCATTTTTGTCCTTGCCCTTAATGCCCAGCGAAGAACAGGTTGAGCTGGCTCTGTCTTTGCACTACTTTTCTTCACATTAATAAATAGCATATGGCTGCAATGACAAAATCAAAAACACATGTCCAAATTGTTTGATCATAAAATAGAACCTATGCAGACAGTTAAAATATATTTATGTAAATGTATGTGTATATGTAATGTATATGCGTATATGTATAGCCCCAAGAGTCAAATGCACTTGATTGTTCTCCATTGCTGTTCAGAAACTCTAGAAGATTTGTTTTATTTTGCCCCTTTCAGATTGGTGCATGGAATCTCCATGGATATTAAGCTGAAACCTGTGTGACAGAGTGAATTGGGCTTTATTTTTATCATGTTTCACAGTTCCATAAAACGAAGACCATTTGTAAATCCTAGTGAAACATCTGTGTTGTGAATTAGGGGAAGAAGCCTATCTTGTAACTATCATCTGAACTGCTTTTGAACAAGAAGTCAAAGCCTAAATTCCAGATTCATTCTCTCTCTGCTCTCAGTTGCCTTCGAAGTAATTGGCCTTGGTTGTCTTATGGGGATTTTCTTCTCCTTTGTTTCTTCCCAGTGTACTGTCAGATCTTGTTCATCCTCCATTTCCCCAACCACAGTTTTCTATGTGGCATATTGAAGTTTTCATCTTTCTTTTTTCCTAGGCCAATAGCTTTCCAAAACACAAATTTAACTAGTTTGTGCTTATCATTTACGCAGCTGTCTGTCCAAAGCTTCTGCTATCGAAATGAAAAATCTCCAATAGATCTCTGAAAGTTGCCAGCCAGGCATTGAGATGTCAAGCTCAGTATATTAAAACAATACCCTTCATCTTCCTCTGAATGTTTTGTTCTCTGTATAATTTATAGCCTTGATGTCTTTTGAAAGCTTTCTTATCTTGCCAGTTGCTGAAGGTCTTCATCTGGAACTCATCTTTTTCTAAACATGTATCTATCTAGATCCAGGCAATGCATATAAGTTGCAAAGTCTCTGCACAATATTGCTCACATGAGGACTTTTTTTTAATATCCATTGCGAATCAAAAATACTTGTTCTGTATCTTAATACTTCAAAATCAATTGCAGGAACATCTATTCTTTGACCTTGCAATTTGCCCTGCTTCAGAAATCCTATCTGAAACAGTGATAAGTTTTCGTCATCCATCGCTTTAGCTATGACTGCACAAAGAAGTATGTATTGCCTACCATATGCCAGCAGTTTTTCCACGCAAAACCAGCTTAATTCTGGAAACCCTTCAGAAGCTGTCTTTCCTCTTAACTCTTTCAGTATTAAAAGATCAAAAAGCATCTCCCGCCAGCTCAGTCTTCTGTTTTGGGTGTAATCTATTCTCATTCTGTGGTTTCTGAACAGTTCTGGGACCAAATTTAAGAAACTGCTTTTCTAATATTAGTTACTGCCTTTCAGGCACTTCAGATATGACTCCTGACTTTTTAAGTGTGTCTGCTCAGTTTAGAGTTGAAATTATAGAAATGAACTAAAACAGCCTTCATCAATGATTTTCTCTCTTGTCAGAGAGTGTCAGTTCATGAATGCAGGTGGATGAAATTCAGAGTGACTGAAGCAGTTACCACTTACAGAGATTTGCTTTGGTCCTCTATGGAGTTTTCCAACCCATGACCAAGGAGAGCTGCAGATTTTAGGAAGCAATTCCTTAAACTACTGCGGCTTTCATTGTGCCTTGCTGAGTCTTCTGGCACAGATTCCAGGTTCCCTCACTGCTCAAAGCTGTAAATTTGGAGTTTTCGAGAGCTGCTTCACATTTCTTTCAGCTCTCCCTGACATTGGGTAGCAGTTTGTGGACAGAAGGCTGGCAATAACTGAGATTATTAACAGCATTGGTTGTCAAATTTCAGTCTTGTTTGGTTGTGAGTCAGTGCTCTGTCCTCACCCTGAAACAGACCAGAAAGGCTCATGGGCGATCTCCACTTCTCCGCTAGGAAACAGGACTGAAATGTGGTTATGAGGCTTTATGTCTCCCACTGCTGTGCTGGAAGCGTGCTGGGCTTCCCTTTCCTGAGCAGCGGTGGAGCACACCCAAGTCAAGGCCATGTGGGGGAAGTTATGGTGCAGCCTTGAGATCACTCTGGAGCCTCTGTAGAGCTTTCCCTGTGGCACCTGAACTCTGTAACGCTGCTGGTAAATTTGATCACACACTATCAAATGTAATCATGAAGGTAACTGATTAAAGTCAATCTCTTTAATTGCCTTACGGATTTACACTCTCCAAAGGAGTATGTGCTGTGCAATGGTGAATTTGACAGTCAGACTTCTGCATTATTTTGAAAGTCGTAACAAAGCATTTGCATGAAGACTTCCCTGCCTGCCTGCAGGAGAAGCAGATATACTTTGTTTTATTCTGAGTGGTTTATGAAATGAGCGTTGCTGAAGAGTTGAGTTTCATGCAGTGCAGTCTCGAGTGGGTGTGAGTTAATCACAAGAGCAAGGGAAAAGATGTCCTGCTTAGGTCAAATCTCATTTTTCTGTCGTTCTCATTACATGAAGGTCTGTAAATCTCCAGTCATAAGGCCAGCCAGGTGTGTTGTTGAAGAGAGAACTTAGGCTGTCATTTTCAAAGGAGTTGAAGGCACTTCAGTGCTATTGAAATGCAGTTTACAGTTCGTTAAACCTTCAGTAATTGTTGTTTTCCATAAATTAATATTTATTATCTGTGCTGTAGTAATAACAAGTAGGGTTTTGCTCTGTTAGGCGCAAAAGATTACTGAAGAAGACTTTAGTTGAATACTAGCACACAGAGGAAACAAAAAAGGATCAACTTGTATATTTGCAATTATTTTTTTCAACATTTTTTATTTTGCATTTGAAGGATGGGCAAAATATGAAAATGAAGCCTCAGCTAGGAGGAAAAAAAAGCTCCACTGATTGTGATGCTGGATACATTTAGCTGATGTGACCAATGCAGAACTGCAGAGCTCTCACAACAGTTAGTTGGCCTCAGTTATACACAACCTCAAAACTGCAGCACTGATCTTTCCAGGAGATTGCAGGGGTTTTTTTCTTCTTTTGTTACAGTCCTCTCCTGGATGACTATTATTTTAGTTCATTTCTCTTATTCTCTTTCTTAGCCATCTGTTCCAAGGGTTCCAAAGCTGACTTAAAAAAAAAAAAAGCCATTGGTAAGGTTCTGTGCTACAATATTTAGAGCATCAGAAATCATGCTCGTATCGTGAAACGCATTGGAACACTTCCTTATGCCCCTTGGTTGAAAGAGGCCGCTTGGAAACGTGTCTGCACTTTAATCCTTGGAAACATACATCAGTAAACCATGGACATGAACTATAAAAATTCTTAATGGAAAGGAAAATAGATGTTTCATAAAAATAAGATGTTGCTAAAGGAAAGGTGGAATTCCTTCAGAGGGTTTTTTTTTTTTTAGGCCATTATTTGTGGCTAACAGAATTTAAAAGAGCTGACAGCAAAAATACCATTCAGAGTTGCCTTCCCTTTCCTTTAATATAGGCATATTTTGGTCATTTCAGCTTGAGTGCCCTCCTTCCTCTCTCCGTGGCAGCTGTGAGAAACGCTGTTAAGCACAGGGATTTTTTTTTAATTTTTCTGCATTATGATGGCACGTAGGGAAGATGATTAGGAATCAAGCTCCCACCAAGACACGCATGCAGGAAGTCCCACCAGTGTTTCAAAGAAAGACTCATTTGTTTCTTATTTAGGTGTCTGGCTTTGTAAAGAATGCAAACAAGGAAAATACAGACCTAAGAAGTTCACTTCAAGTTTCACTTTAAACAGGGCTTTAAAACAAACTTGTGTGTTAATACAGAAGAAGAATTTATATCTTGCTACACGGAGATCTTGCTTGTTGATTTTAAAAAAAAGAAACTTTTTTTAAATTTGAATTTAATTTGAATTGTTTCCTTGAATTATATAGTTAGCAATGACATTGAAGATTAGCTTGTAATAGTTATACAGTCATGATGTTTTGAGAAGAACTCTTTATATAAGGCTGAAAAAAATTGTGTAGCCAACAGAAACTATATGCATCTATATTAGAAAGCACAGCTAGAAAGTAAGTAAAAATTAACTTGGAGAGGAGAAGATTGAGCATGAAACCATGAGTATTTGGAGCCTTTCCCCGTGATGTTTTTTAAATACCACTTAAGCCAATCTCTGGTAAGGTAAGTTAGGCAAACACTGCTTTCCAGACAGTAGTGAAGAGTGTTGACTCTCCCTCTTGATATATGCATCAGTGAAACTGATAATTTTGGTGTGATGGTCAGAACAATCCTGGAAGGAGTAAGATGTCAATTGTACCCATTTAATCACAGTTTAATGTGACCACCAACACATGACTTCTGCTAGGGCATCTGAAACTAAAGTTACTTTAATACAAAATATTTCCAAAATCTGCACTTCCTAGGTGTTTATATTGATAGTAAGAATTCCTTTGCAACAATTTATTGATAATCAGGAATTAGCAAAAAGTTGTTGAAAAGTCTGTTGGATTGTATAGCTACAAACTCATACATCAGATGCATCACCTAATCTCAGGTGAGAAAGGAAATATTTTACTGGTTGTGTCAGTAAGCCTCCTCTGTTGTATTTCACAGCTCCCAACCCACCCACCATTCGAGAAGAGCTCTGTACAGCTTCTTATGATACCATTACTGTCCACTGGACGTCAGATGATGAGTTCAGTGTGGTCTCTTATGAGCTGCAGTATACCATCTTCACTGGACAAGCTAATGTTGTTAGTAAGTATAAACCTTCTCTTTTCTACTTCCATTTCCTTATGGTTTCTCTCTAAATCAAGTCCCTTGACATACTCATATGTCAAAAACAGAAGGAAAAGATATTTTCTAGGAAGATTTAAAGCCAAAATTTAAAATCCAAGCCAATAATGATTTCAAAAGGTTTTAAAATTCAGAATTAATTCGGTTAAAATTTCTTGTGTCTTTTCTGGGAGTGCGGTGTAGTGGGAACTTTTGAAGACTAAAACCAGCACATATTCCCAAAGGCACAAGTATTGCCTACATTAACAGGACTTGTCGCTTGCATCCTGGGTCCCTTACTGCAGATGTAGCAGGGACAAAGACCTCACTTTCCTTGCCTGGCCTCGTCAGGCGCTTGGAAGCCTGTGTTGAACTGGTCATTGGTTAGAATACCACAGCCCTGCTGTCATTCAGATAACCTTGACAGCTGGGCCTGTGTCAGAAATACAGATTAAGTCCTTCCCTCTGATTTTTACTGTGTTCAAGACTACAAAGCATATGTCTTGGTACACTGAAGGCTAAGGCAGCAAACACCAGTGGCACAACAATGAATACGGTAACTTCGTTTGACTTACCATGACGTTAAGTCATGCTTTACGTTACTGTATTGTAACAGGTTTTGTTAGATACACTCTCCATTTTGAATCTGTGACTTTCTCTAATGAACAGATTTACTGATTATTCCTTGGATTGTTTTGTTCTTAAATAACTATTCCTCTGAGAAAAAATATTGTCTAATCTTTGGCCAGGAAGTCAACACTTCTGGGTTTGGTGCCTAGTGGTCACGGATTATGAATTTGAGAAGTCATTTAACTTACTGCTCCTCATATGTTTAATAGGAATACCGCTGGCTGACATGTACTTGCTTTATGAGACAAGGGTTCTGAAATGAACCAAATCAATCAAAGGTGGTTTGTTCCGTCAGCATGTGTTTACATTGGGAACTCATTGCCGCAGAGGGTTATTGTGTTTTTGAGTTCAAGAGATGACTGAACAGATCATGAAAGAAAAATCCACTGAGAACAGTGAAGTGCAGAGATTTCCTTCTGGCTCAAGAAGTCCCAGAGCTGTAAGCTGTTGAGGCTTGGGAGAGTCTGGTGAGAAATGACCACTGTGTACTTTTCCTTAACACCATCCTACGCTCTTGCTTTTGTCCACCATCAGATACCCTGGCCACACCGAGTTAGATAGGCGTCGTTCTGATCCAGTGCGGAAGTGGTTTTCTTCTTACAAAATTTGTTGAGATACTTTGATGAAAGTCGGTGCTCTGGACATGTTTACATGCTTGATGTCAGTGGAAAAATGGAACGGTTTATGCCAAGTTTCAGTACTGTGCCAAACTCTTGCACTGACTCCTCTGCCGCTGTGTGCAGCTCTTTTTCTCCATCACTAAAATGGAGTTACTTTTCCAAGCAATCTGAAAGGATATCTGAGGATTCACGTGCTGGCATTTGAACACCCATTTTTACATAGCATATTGCGAATATCTTATGGTTTTCAGGATTGGCTAAAAAATAAGGTGGACTGTTGAAATTTGATGAGTGTTTTGCCAAAACCTCCATTTAGTATTTCAATGAACAGCCTAATTTGGGACAACACACTGTAAAATTTAAGACTAGTGGGAAGACCAAGTAAACTTCAACATCTACATCTGAGCAAGCTGGATAACAAAAGGTCTAATAGTAATCCGGACCAAACTGGAGCAAAGTAGATGAGGAAGGAAAAGCTTCCCTGATTAATTGCTACTAAGCACACAGGACTTAATAACGCAGTACGTTGCTGGTTTTCGAACCCGTTTTTACCTATGGCTTTATGCTAGAAGACTTTATGCAAGTCAGTTATTGGCACTATATGCAAACACGGCAGCAGAAACGTGTGCCATTTCACACCTTTGTTATGTAGAGTTTTACTCTTTGCTTACTAGTGAATAAATAACAAGGTATTTCATTTTTCGGCTGGACTGTAGGTTTCCCATGTGGAGGTGAAAACTTTGATCTGCAAAACGTGTATCAATTTAGCCTACCTTCCGAGATGCTACTTTTTGGTTGTAGCATGAAGTGCTCAGCGTGCAGTCTGAACTTCCATTTTAACACTTCGCAAAAATAGTGTCATTAAAAGTTTGAAGACAAAACAAATTAACACTGTAAGAAACTTTGTTACAAAATGCTCTGAAGGCCTTAAATGACAGTAGAAAGAAATTAAAGAGCTGACCCTTTTTGTCTTTTTTCCTTTTCTTTTCTTTTTTTTTTTTTCAATGCAGCTGGCTGTTAGTTTCTATTTAATCGAAAGCTATAATGTTAACCCAAATTAAATGCATGGATATATATGTGGACGTGTTTTCTAAATGTTGTAAAGCCTTTTTTAATCTTGTTACTTAATGTGGACTTGAACACCTCCAATGGAAATGTTTCTGCCCGATTTAACTGCTGCAGATCTGCCCAGATTGCTAACACGTAAGACCCTCAGAGTTCATTCTAGCTTCCACTAGCACTGCCGAGATGCCGATTAACATCCTCATTGTACTCAGAACACTGCTTTTGAAGCACTGTTTTTTCACTTGGTTGGATTTTATTCTTTGTCCTGCAGAAAGGTATAATATCTCAGCTTTTACAAATGACTTTCCAAGACAGTCCCTAGGATATCAGAATGTACCTGAGTTAGTGCGGTTGAACATAGGGAGGTATTTTCACTGTACGTGAAGTTAGCAGATGCTGCACTGCAGCCTTCACGTTTTATGAACTGACGCTAGGTGATAATTTTCTTTTAAATCCTGTTTTACTGGAATAGATTTGGGATTAGGACAGATTTCTTTCTATTTATGGCATTTTCATGCTGTTGCACATAATTTTTTAAAATTTATTTCTCTGTCGTAGCCCCAAAATTTTCCATTGGTATTGTGTGTTGCCTGTAGCAGATAACGTAAGCAGATTCGTAGATTGTCTTCAGTTCTGTGGTTTTGTAGCTATGAATTAGTCACAAGGGAATAGCTGGAGTACTGCATTAAACCAACCTGATTTTTTCCCCTGAGACAATAGGAATCACTTTGCATACATACCCACCTATCATGCTAATGGAAGCTGTTATTTTGGTTTCTTAAAACCACACAGTCAGACTGACTGCACTTTCCACTCCTCAGGACATTTCCCCCACCAGAGGCATATATCATTCAGAGATTGCTAAGAATTCAGTAAGAAAAACAAGCAATGCTATGTTTTTCTAGTATATTTTCTATCCAACATAATCATCTAATTCTTCTTTATTAACTGAAAAATTGGAGAGTTAACATTTGATGGAAAAGGTCCAAATAGAGTATTTCATTTTGAATCCTGTTTCATACAGGAAAGATTATTTCCAAATGTGACTAAAGTGCTTGGCTATTAAATGCTTGGCAGCCCTGTTCTGTGCATAAGAGCAGTATAGAACTTTAAATTAAGAAGGCTTTTACTAAAGCGGTTGTTCTCAGAGTTATACCACTTATGCATTTGCATTTCTGAGAGGCAGCTAATCACCTGCAATCTGAATATTGTAAAGGCTTCCTCATTAGCTAGCTAACATGCATTATAATTTCATTATCTCATTTCAATACATTTTCAAGTGTTGATTGAGTATGCATTTTTTTAACATCATGGATTTGCTTTAGGAAGGTTAAAATTTAGACACTCGGTTTTTTACTAGCTGTGATACAGGATGTCTTCATGAAATACACATCTCTATCTTTGAGACAAAATTCAGGAAATAATTCTCTCTTTCCTGGTAAATGGAATTTAGGGTAGTTAGTTACATCGCCTAGATACTAAAATCCCTATATTAAGTATACAGTACACTGTCAGAACATTTTCAGTGTTCCATGGTTGCTCTTCCTATGAGATAGATAGGATAAAAGTCTATCGAAGGATCTATGACAATTAGGAGCCCAAGCATCCATGAAGAACAGTGAATTCATGATTCACCAATTAATTTTTGAATAGTCTAGCTTTTGTCTGTTTCTGGAAGTTTTCATTTGTTAAAAACAGATATATTCTTCACATTACTACTGAGGATTTTAGTGAGTATCTTTTAATGGCACAAAATCAAATTTGGGATAAAACCAAGAAAACTCCTGCCTCTTGCAAAGTATAAAAAGAGTATATTTCTTGAAGAAAATGTGAAGTATTTTGCAGAAATCCTGCATATTTTATTTTCTTTCACGTGGGAATGGAGAGTGGGAGTGAAGGGCTATCTGTTAACTTCACCTATTGTATTTGTTCTACCAATTTGAATTGGTAATAATTTATTTAAATAAAACATTTTGAAGTAATTAAAACACTCAAGAGATTAAATAACCTTCCCATTCCTTTTGTGCTCCTCTTTCAGTTTTCAAGAAGATACATTTTATTAAAATCTACCAGTGTAAATTTTAGGAGGATTTACACCTTGGGATTTTTCCCATCTGTTTTGTAAAAAGTGCATCAAGAGCCAACATCAAGGAAATAGCTTTACAAATTATGGCTTCCAGACTCTGAGAAACTTGTTTTGAAAACTCACACATCCTGTATGGATATCACTGTGCTCACTGCACCATTCCAGGATGTAATTTAAGTTTTCTACATTTTTGTAGGCTACAGTTTTAAAATACGTTATTTTACCACCTGCATAACTCTGTGAAAAGCCCTGGGTTTTTGAAACAAGAAACCTGAATGTAGCCTGGATTAGGAGTGGGTACAATAGGAGATCCTTAACTCCTGCTGCTGCGCCAATCGGAGAAGACGTGTGCTTTTCCACTTAAGCTGCTGCCACTGGCAGGGAGCTAAGAAGGCGAAGTCGAGTCCCGGATGCCCGCATTACCACATTACTCATTTCCCTGAACCTTCTGAATCATCTTCTTTTGTATTCAGAGGAGAAAGGCTGTCCTGACAGGGCAGAACTGGAGACAAATTATTTTGAGGCAGTGACAAAATATTATTTCATACCTAAAAGCTTAATGTGGCTGCCACTACTTGCTAATCTCTGTTTTGAAGGATTTTGGACTTGTAGTTTGACACCATCAAAACTTCATTCCCAAGATTTTTGAATCAAAGTTCAATTTAAAGCCTGTTATCAAATAGTTCATAGTCAGGAAGCACATGGACACATCGTTGAGTGCCTTCCTGAATAGGCAAGAGCGAGGCTTGTTGGGACAGCAAGGTTTATCAAGCAGGTTAACCAAGTCAGTCACTGCACAACCAACATTTATAGTACACCAGTAGTGTGGGATGGCTAAGACTGAGAGGACAAAGAAATCTAAGGTGTCTTGTGCCAGCAAAGAGGATAGAACCTTCCCCTAGACCATGAGTCAGATGAAACAGAGGGTTTCAAACTCTATTGACTGTGCAGAGAGTTTAGGGTACATAAAGTCCTAAGTCAGGAACTCCGCTCTTTGTTCAAAGTCAGGTCGGATGAATGTACACCTGTCTGTGAGTGTTTTGACATTAACTCCAGCAGCAGAAGCGAAGATGTAGCAATACCTAAAATTATTGTGCCTTCTATATACAGAAATCTAAATTAACCATTAACTGGATTATTTAATAATATAGTAATTTATTCTGTGTGAGTATTTACAGACTAGTGAGTATTGGGTATGTATAAATCCACATACACGGGAGGAAAGAGTAGACTGCAGAGGAGAATCATAGTAAAGCAAGTGTACCTTTACAGTTCTTCGTATACCTATTTAGATCCCAGTTTTATAGTTTGTTAAGGAGTGATGAGTCTCTGGAGGGTATCATAAAAAGTGTAATGCAAGCCTGAAAAATGTGCCCTTTAGAGAGCTGTAATGACTAATACAAATCTAGTTTCAAGATAATTTAGCAAAAATCTGGGCATTTCTGTGTCAGCATAAGGGTTTATTTCTATTTGGTCTATGTATAGCATAGACCTTTGCTTTCTAAGTGTGGATGTGGAAGGAGAAGACACTTCCAGGACCACTGGATCCACCTCACTTTCTGTCAGATGTCATTTGATACCCCATCAGAGGTATCTGAGTTAAGGATTCCTTGGTCATCCTGGACTCTCTCTAAATATGGTGCTTCATTTTGCCTTATTTTAATTTAACACTTATTTCGCAATAACACCTATGAGTCAGTTAAGTGATGGTCTCAGTGCAAAATCAATGCGGTAGTTCAGCTGCAGAGCAAGTGTGCCTTTACTCATACCTGTGGCAAATTTTTATTGGGAAAAGATGAGGATTCCTCTGAGCAGTCAGTGAAATATTTTATGCCAGCAAACTGCTGGTTTTATTTCCTTTCTTCCTCTTAGGAAACCCTTTTACACCCAGCCTAAAAAATTAAATATCATGCAGTGTGCATGGTTCTGTGAAACAAGATATGGACTGGTGTTGCTATAAGCAGTTTACTGCAAGTGCTAGGCACAACTGGAGCGGGTGCACTCTCAGTAAGTCTGCAGACAACACTTAGTTAGGTGCGAGTGTTGATCTGCTTGAAGGACAGGAGGCTCTACAGAGGGGATCTGGACAGGCTGGATCAATGGGATGAGGCCAATAGTATGAGGTTCAACAAAGCCAAGTGTCGGGTCCTGCACTTGTGTCACAACAACCCCCTGCAACGTTACAGGCTTGGGGAAGAGTGGCTGGAAAGCTGCCCAGCAGCAAAGGACCTGGGGATGTTGGTTGACAGCCAACTGAACAAGAGCCAGCAGTGTGCCCACGTGCCAAAGAGGCTAACAGCATCCTGGCTTGTATCAGAAACAGTGTGGCCAGCGAGACTAGGGAAGTGATTGTCCCCCTGTACTCAGCACTGGTGAGGCCACACCATGAATACTACTGACTTCTAAAATATTCTCTTCACTAGTACTTACCGGTAAAACATGAGTTAAAAGCTGAAAGCTGGGTTTTAATAACACGGTAGCTTTCCTAACGTGTTCTATGCCTGGAAAAGGCAGAGCCCAAGAAGTCTGTCAGGTTCCTAATCCAGTCAAGCATTTTTCTTTCAAGTTGCCTGGGCTTATGTAGGCATACACATGCATGCACTTACATCTATATGGTTGTGTAACTATATAACTATATAAAAGGTTGTGAATATACACACAGTGCATGAATGTTAAATCTGTTATTTATGTAAACATTTATAAGAGAGCTATCAGACTGGGGATCCATTAAAGCAGGAGCTGTTCAAAATGTACAGCAAGTAATAAAGGTGATTGACTGCCATTGCAGTTATATCACAGTAGGAAAAATTTATGTAGAATAATAAATTCATCGTAATGGAGTATTTTCCTGTTTTGAAGATGATATTGCTCCTCCCTTATTTTACTTACTTTCTACATATTATACTTCTGTGGTAGGCATCAAATGTACCCAAAAAATGTTGTAACTGGAAAATTATCTAGCTCTTCCCCAGCTGACATCTAACAATGAGGACATAAATCAAAAAGTTGCACCCATAAATCTACTGGCTTAGATTACATCCTGGCAAAGTCTGAAGTGTAAGAGCATAAGCTTGCTGTGAATCACATGCTCTACCCTGTTCGGCCTCCCATGACTTGCTTCAGGTCCTGAAGAATGCATACCTGGGGACTGTCAGCAAAGGTGCCTCCCCAGCCCTCCTAGCTTTACTGTGTACATTTCTTTTCTGAGGCTTGAGTTCATTAATTCAAACAGTAAACTAATGGGATATCCATAACCCTCTAGTTCTTAACCAATAAAGAATTCCTTGTGCTGGGATATGAAAATTCTCAGTGCTTCCACTGAGCCATTTCTTAAGTGCCTATTTTTTATGCTTGACTTCACATAAAAGGTACCTTGGCTGAGGGTGGATGAAATGAGTTGGTGCTATTTAGTAGCGACTCAGTAAATTTAATAACATTTTAAAAGGTAGAGAAGCAAAATTCGTATTGGTCATTGGGTGCTTGGGAGTGCTCTAAATGTTCCTCTGTTACAAAGTGTTTGGTCTGTTATGACTGATGTGCTCTGTTTGAAATTGCAGGTTTATGCAACTCAGCCGACAGCTGGATGATTGTTCCCAATATCAAACAAAATCACTACACAGTGCACGGGTTGCAGAGTGGCACTAAGTACATCTTCACTGTTAAGGCCATTAATCAGGCGGGCAGCAGAAGCAGCGAGCCCGGCAAACTCAAGACAAACAGTGAGTGACGTGAGATCCAGCACGCACGCATTCTTCTCCTTTCTTGCCTTCCTCTTTTTGTTTGGTCTTTGAAAGATATGAAAGGACAGAGCTGTTTAACTTGTTTAAAGTGCTTCCCACAATGAAAGCTATTTATTTAACTAGATTCAAGATTTCCAGGGTCTTCAGTAGTGCAGAACTTACTTTGGGTTTTTTTGTTTGGTTGGTTGGTTTTTTTTGAGAGGTGTGTCTGTACTTTTGTCACTGGAAATACCATTTAGGAACAGAACCATGACATGTGAAGTGATTGAAAATACTCTTTTGTGGTTTTGTTTTAATGTCCTCTATAGTCTTTTCCCTCTACAAAGCAAAAACCTTTCTTATGCTTCCAATAAAAATATTTATTTTTGTATAGTGTTCATAGAATAATTGCAAGTTTAATTTTATCCTCCAAAATTATCTCTTTCTTAGGACACTGGAAAACTTGTTAGCCCCATCCTCCTCGGCTTTTTATGGAGTTCAGCAAGGTGGTAGAGTAGTCAGAGATCCCACTTCAAAAAAACAATGGTTACAGAAATTATTAGCAGATGTAGTATAACAATTTTAAGATTGGTTTTCATCCATTTTCCTCTTATGTCCCAGCCAATCCCTCAGTCATGTAGTCATCATGGGCAGCTCCAAGCACTGGAAAGGAAATGCTGGAATTTGTACAACCTGTGACTCCTCTTTATAGTAGAGGAGGGTGCTCGCAGAGGGGCAATACTGGATGTTGGAAGAAGGAGGCTGCCGGGATTGGCACGTGCACGTTTCTGATTTTCTCCTTTCTGCTATTAACCTGGCTTCCGCTTCTGTGTAAAAGCTGCTCCTACAAACCCCACATCTGCTACCAAGAATCTGCTTATTTTTAAACCCGGTATCCTACAAGCATAACCGGATGCCCCGTCTGGGGAGGGCAATCTTTTATCTTTTTGTCTCTTTGTGACCCAGTGAGGCACAAAAGCGATCTCTCGGGTGACTATGAGAAATGATGCGACCAGATAGAACACAGTACAGACAAAGACATCCTTCAGATGCTGTTTCAGCAATGCAAAGACTACTAACCAGTTAGAGAGGCAGGCCATAGGTGGTTTACTGCTACCAAGTGCTAAAAGCAGGTAAAATGTACCCCTAAATACTTTCAATGGGTTTATTTTATACTTGAACATAGTACATAACTAAACACACGTTACAAAAGTAGATAACTGAACAATTTACATCTTTTCTCAAGTACATGTGTCAGGGCCTCACACAGACCTCATGAGGGTGCTCATTTCTATTTTCTGTGCGTGTCATCAAATCTTGTGCTTATGTTGTTTTCCCCTTGATATGAAAGACAATAAGGGAAAAGGGCTTTGCTGGACCACTTGTGGAGTTATACTTTCCTAGTTGTCTCCTGGTCAAGGTAAATAATCATACTGCTTTCTGACACAATGAGCAATCCTGGCAGAATTGTGGGGGACTTCATATATCTACAGGGTTTGGTTTACCAAAAAGCTTCCTGTTATTGTCTACAAACCTTGTGCTACAGCCGAAGATACTTGCCAAAAGCAACAGCCTCAGCAGTGTTTTTACACCGTGTTATTTGGACCAAGTTACAGTTCACTTCCTTTTTTTTAATGCACAGCACCCAGCACCACATGAGCATCCTTCCAAAGCGATCCTGAATTGTTGACTGTGCTTGTTATAGATAAAGCTGTGAGTGAATGAACTGACAAGGCTAGTGCTTCTTATTTTCAAACTCATTTTGCGGGATTTGAAATCATGCTTTTTGTAGTAAAGACGAAGATGTTATTATGATGCTTTATTCTAGAGAATTAATAGAGCACAATTTATTCTAAATCTAATACGCTGTGAAAAAAGCAACCCTCAGACCTTTATTAGCATGTATATTGGTTTCAATTACATGCAAGAATTAGAGTATTCAGGTTACCTCTAGGTCAGAGATAATGGACACGATGATTATGCGGGGCCCTTTTCAGGGATTATTGACATGGAGAAGTTAGTGCACTATGAGATTGACAGTAAACTGACAATGCAAACGAGCTATTGCAGGGAGCAGAATAGGTTAGTCTAGCTCAAGAATGCTTCAGAGGAGGAGATTAACATGGTTATGTAATCTTGTGGGCTTCTTAGAGGCTTGCTAATCCACTCTCCTTTTCAAAATCAAAGCCAAACCATTCTTCTGCCATCTTTGTCTCTGCGTCTCTAGGTCAGCCGTTTAAACTGGACCCCAAATCTGCTCATAGAAAATTGAAAGTGTCTCATGATAACTTGACAGTGGAACGTGATGAAACATCCTCCAAAAAGAGTCACACACCAGAGCGATTCACAAGCCAAGGAAGCTATGGAGTAGCTGGCAATGTGTTCATTGACAGCGGGCGACATTACTGGGAAGTGGTAATAAGCGGAAGTACGTGGTAAGTATATAAACATCCAAGTTAAAAGAATCACTAGTTCACACCGTGACAGGGTGTGGCACAGAGAAACCGTTTCTCTGATAGAGACCAGTAGTTTCTCTGATAGAGACCAGTAGCAGAAGTGTGGTGAACAGTACCAGAGCAGAACAAGCAGGAGCATGGGGAACATTACAAGAGCACGGCAAGCACATACTTTCACATAGTTTGTCAGACTATTTTCCCGGTCTCCAGCACTTTTGCACTCTGAAACGAAACCAGCCAGATAGAGCATCTTTATATTTAGTTGCCTTCACAGGACTGTTACTCCGTGGCTGAGGATAGTTGATTTTTTGAACCCACATACAGTACTTTTTAAGATTTTAGTGTATTGGAGAACTCAGAAAGTTTCATATTGTTTATACCACAGAGTGAACTTCCTAAGGATGATCATTTCTTTACTAAACATGAAAGATCTTAGCATCTTTGAGTAAGGAAAAAAAGATTAGATATGAGGACAATTTGATGATCCAGTTTCCTAGGGGTGAAGGTCAGATTTGTTTCTGAGGAGGTGTAGGTCTGTGTCCCAGAGCTGTAGGTCTGTGCCCCAGGGCAGGAAGCAAGGGGTGGATTTCAGGGGCCCTTCAGTCAGTGGAAGAGATGTCATCCTTTGCGATACAAAGGCAATAATCATGAGGGAGGTTAATGGAATGGAAAAATCTGTAAGGTCTTCAGGTATGTCCACTGTCTCAAACAAGAAAAATGCTGTTCGCCTGTGCCAGTGTTAAGGAATGGAACTAGAGTGACTTACAGCACATTAATCTCTGTTAGTTAAAAGCCCAACAAATACTGCAGTGTCTCTAGAACGTGAAGAACTTTTACATTTCTGTTATATATGACAAATCAGGTATTTGCCCTCAGTGTCCACTAATGAGAACACTTTCACAATTCTTTTACCTTGCCCATTTTGCCATAAATTATGATTTGCAGAGCAAATGTCTTCACCTACAATTGCTTCACTTGGCCCAAAACCTAGTCTCAAAAATGCTCATTTGAATCTAAAAACCACACCAACATCTGGCAAAACATATTTGGGAATGCAAAAAAATTTTTTTTTAATGTGTCCTTTGATGTTTACTCTTACATTCCTTCTTCTGGACCATATGTTAAAAGAGCAATGAGAGATCAGATTAGCTAACAGATAGCAGTGTGTTTTAAAATCAATGAATTCTTCTGTATTCATCTGTTTGGGAGTGGAAATTTGAGGCCCAGTGATTTAAACTCTGAGTTGCTGAGTATTCAACAATCTTCCTTTTGCATATCAGAGATGAATGCTCCAAAAAATTACCATAGCAGCCAAACTACAAACAATGTGAGGGACAATAAAGCTTCCCTGACCTCTCAGACCAAAAATAAAGATGGAGAAAAGCATTAATTAAGCCTGTGCAGTGAAATGCTGCTTGATTAGAATTTAACCAGCAGAAATAAGAGGCTGGGGCATCCCAGCTGACATGTGACTTCACCAAGAGACAAACATGGCAGGAAGCATTTGTTTCCTTGAGTTGTTTTTTTGTTTTGCAGGTATGCCATTGGTATTTCCTACAAGTCAGCACCGAAGCACGAGTGGATCGGGAAGAATTCTGCCTCCTGGGTGCTTTGCCGCTGCAATAACACGTGGGTGGTGCGGCACAACAGCAAAGAAATCCCCATTGAGCCCGCGCCTCACCTCCGGCGGGTTGGGATTTTGCTGGACTATGATAATGGTTCCCTGGCTTTTTACGATGCTTTGAACTCCCTACACCTTTACACTTTTGACATTACATTTGGTCAGCCGGTGTGCCCCACGTTCACTGTGTGGAATAAGTGTTTGACCATTATAACTGGCTTGCCTATCCCTGACCACCTAGACTCCTCCGAGCAGCTCGCATGACTGCTAAAAGCCAAAAGGTAGGATGACGTGTCTTCCCAGGGTGCCCAAGAGGCTGCCCGCAGGAGCTTGCCCAGAGCTGACGGACTGCGTGGCATCCCAGCCATCGCTGCCAAATCCAGCCAGAACTGAAAAGGGGAGAATATCTCTTCACCGTGTACTTTGTATGGAAGGTCGAGAAGCGGATTTAATAATATTTTAGAACTTTCTTTTGCAGCTGGTTTTGTTTGGTCGGTTTTGTATTTAGTCTCTTACAGGAAGATTTATAAATTATTTATAAAACAAACAAAAAAAAAAAAGAGCGAGAGAAGGGAAAGCCTGGTTTGGACACCTGGAAAACTGACTTATTTGTTTTGCACATTGATTGTCCTGTTAATTAAAGTTTCATCATCCCTTGACATCATTTTATTTTACAGTGGATAAAAGCAGGAAATTGGAAGGATGAAAACTGTGCTGTGGACAAGTCAATATACTGCAAGTTTTACCCATGACATTACTAGCGCTCTCATTACTAGTCTTACTGAGTGCGAGATCTCCTAATTATCACTTTGCACATGGGAGTGTGCAGACCAAAAAGAACAAAAATAATCAAGTAAGGAAGTGGCGCTAGCCAACGCAGCAAAAGAAAGTGGTTTTATCTACTTCTGTTCACATGGCAGAGCTCTCTCTGTTCATAAAAAACATGTGGAGTATCTCCTTAGAATGTGAGTGCGTAAATCATCTGATGATTTATTTTATTGATAACCTCATTCCCATTTACCAATGCTTCGCTTTCGTCTTTGGGAAACATTGTAGAATCACTGAGGATGTGAAAGACTGATACCATCTCTGAAAATCACCAACACTGGAGGAGAGCAGCCAGTCCAAGGTCTGACTGTAGACTCAGTTGATACAGCATGGCATCATTTAAGGATTGATTGTAATAGAAGTTGTCACAGTTCTGATGGTAGACATGTGAATGCTTATTGCTGATTTTACAAGGTTCCACATAGCAAGCCCAGCCAACAACTCGGAAGTGAGACATGCGCCACTTTTTACCATTGAATTTAAATGAAATACAAATGTTTCATTGTCATACACTCTATAGTCGCTATAACAAAGCAAGGAGAGCTGTTCTGAATGTGCTGTATTGAGGAACACTGCAGCTGGCGTTTGCTCATAGTTGTCATTGTCCTGGATTGTTCGGGAAAGCACAGTTCTCTTTGTGAATGAGGAGTAAATAGCAAGCTTTCAGCAGCAGTAGGAATCTGCACAGGCAGGCCCTGCATTCATCCTGACATTGGTGGATGAATTTCAGTGAAGGCAACAGAGGTTGTTCCTAACCTAGCTTAAAGCTGAATCAGGTGCATTTTTTTTCTCTTTTCCTTCTACAGAATAGAAGCCCTTTGTAATTACTACAACGCTTATGTATAAATAATCATTTTGGGAGGTGCTTGAGGCATATAACGACTTTAAAAGAATGGTTTTCCTACAGTGTTTTGTTGTTACTATGCAACTGATGAAAATCTGCCTGTGTAGAGAAAGGATAAATTGAATATCAGCTTTAAGAAGAGACATGCTCAGTAATTTATAACACTGCTTCAGGTGTCTTTTAAAAAGGATGACTTAATGCACTTTGTTCACTACTGGGTCCAAAATAAAATGGTCCCATGCTCAGCTTCAGATTTTTTAAATACTGATTCTCCAGGTACAATGCTGTACTACAGTTTGCCTTATGATGATGTAGAAAACTTACAAGCAAGGTGAGGAATACATACATGCCTATTTGGTTTTTTCCTTTGTTTTAATAGAAAATAAATGCCTGTCCATGTTCCTTTGATTTCCCTTTACATGCCCTGCTAACTGCTGAATTAAATGGAGAAAAGTCTGGCAGTACGTTGCTGGTTCCATGGCTTTATCTGGGGCAGCATCCCGTGGTTCACAGGTAGGAGCCACTGACCTTTCAAGAGTTGATATAAAAAAAAGGGAAAATGTATACATATAGTGAACTGCAGTGTTTATCATAGTGTCTTTAACAATCAAGAAATACATGCCCTCAAAAATGAAGTAGTAAACAAATCCCCAAACATTGCATTTTATAATTGATCACCATGTTACCGATACAATCTGATGTACATTGCCGAGATGATCTGGGCTGGGAAGTTTGGGAGGTGGCTGAGATGGCATAAAAATTATTATAATGAGTTGACAGGAGATGACTGATGCAAAGCAGTGATAAAAAATGCAGGAGGAAATGAGGTTTAATCTAGGATTACTGCCAAGTTTCTGCCTTAAAGGAAAGGGTGTATTACCAAAGTGCATGTAGCAAGGCTGTGTATTTTCTCTTTTGCCAGAAATACTAAATCTAGAAGCTGATTTCAGTAGTGGACAAACTGAAAAGACTGTTGGGTGTTTGGCTATACAATGTTGGTGGAGATTGCGCTGGATGGAAGTGATCCCATGAATTTGGAAAGATCCCAAATGATCTCACATATTTTCATTGTAAAGATAAACCATGAGTCTAAGGACAGATTGTGGTTTTGGCCAATGGAAAAAGAATGGTCTGTCATCTACAGGCCTTGCCGTATCATTTTTATTTTAACACAGAATACTTCATTTGGAGCTAAGCCACATTTCTCCAGTGGACGATTAATTCAGTCAGTACTCTTTGTGCATATATGTTTGTGTGTATATGCACACATAGGTATGGGTAAATGCACACCAGTATATGCACAAATATAGTGTGTAATTTGTGTATATGCATACATACACATATACACAGACAAACTGACAGTAATTAGTCAGGTGTTCCTTTTTTGCTTGTTTCTTGAACAATTTCGTATTCTGTATGACTATGAGGAAACAAGTTTGCTATGAATGGTATTCTTTTGGACATTTTTTAACAAACAATCTGTTTATTTTACAGTACTTGACTCAATGCCTGATTAATCAATAAAAACATCCATTTGAAAATGTAGCTTCTGTGGTCTGTGGCATTTTGCATGGTCCATAGTAACCAGCTGTAATCTGGGGCAGCAGTAATCCTCATGTAAAAATAAAACATGGTACTTTAATGTAGCGTGCAGTCCTAGATGAGGGGTTTTCCCTGATTTTTGGAAGTCTCATGACTAGGAGTGAGGTAGCATTCTATAATGGTATGTTTAACAAAGGCAGATTTTTGAGGAATAGTCTGCTGAGATGCAAGCAATGAATGTAGTAGATAAAGCCTGTGTTGATGTAATGATTGTTTCAAAGGTGTGTTTAAAACCCAAACCGGGATTCAGCAGAGTTAGAGCGAACTATAGCACAACCTCTTTAGAAGACAGTAGCATTGTCTCTCAGAGTAGTCACAGCTTGAGGTAATGGAAGATAGAGGGACTTTTTTCTCTCGGGGTCCAGATAAGCTTTTCCATGTGTTAGGCTCCCGTGTGTTAATGCACATCTAATGGAGAAAAAGAATCATTCAGAAATGAGCTGTATGTCATAAATCATTTAGTAGACTGTCTCCAGCCCACTGCAGTTTTCCATTGTTGGCTTTCAGAGAGCAACAAAGTTGCTGTATTTTCTGCCGTGAGATTATGCTTTGTCTGTTCTGGGTATCCCATTTCTCAATTGCTCAGCAAAGACACCCCTCTGAGGGTGGGATAAAAATCCCTCAGGTGTGGGTACACTGTGAAAAGCTGCAAATCTGCAAGTACAGGTGAAAACACATGCATGTTCTTCGTTATATTAGCAATAGTAGGTCACTGAGCAGCAGTGAGCATCACCTGTATTAATCCTGCGTTTCAACTGCAAGGACTATGTTCTTTCCGTGTTAGAAAACACAACAGTACACTACTGATAGCACAAATTAAAGTGTCAGCTCTTTCGCCAGTTCGTTATGAGGTGGCCAGCATTTATAGCACTGTGAAGAATGCTGGCTGTGGGACATTTCATTCAACTATTATTGACATTGAACACAGTACCAGTATTTGTTTCTTAACTATTCTGATAAAGCAGATGTCTAATAGTTCCCAGATTCTGCTTTTAATTATAGCAGCACAAGTTCCAGATAAGCCCATGCACTAACACAAGGTGAGAATTGCTAGTGGCTCTTATCTGTATCATCAGTACTGAGGTTACTTGTTTTAATTGGAAACAATATCTTCATTTCTGGTTTAGGGACAAAGAAATATTGGACCCGCACAGGAAGTACACACTGGCCTGAAGGCCAGCGGTGGGGCAGCTTTGGGAGGCCAGCGATAAGAAGAAGTGCACAGGCACTTTTGTACTGGCAATTTTCTTGTAACACCATCTCTAATGTCTTTAATCATACTGATCTTTCTAGTAGTGCAAGTGTATATTAAGATATAGGAATGTAAAATGCAGTATTTTCCTGCGTTACTGGGTTGGTTGCCCATTTAGAAATTAGCAGTCTTCTGAACTTCGCCTTAGTTTTTGTCTTCTCCATGTGGAGGAAGGCCCTGGTCACTCCCAAGTGCTGATGATGGCTGTTCTCCCTTATGCCGAGCAATTTGTTTTTATTGTGCTTTCTGAAGTGAAAGAAACTCACTCTACATTTTAACCTTTGATTTAGCACTTGATTTTCATATTAAAAAAAAATTAAAAGAGACTAAAGAGCAATGATGTTAACAATGTTCAATGCTGATAAGACTCATCGTTTGGACTGTGAGACTGAAGGCCTCCGTGTGCCTAAATCTCTGTGCCAGGACAGACTGATTGTCATTCCTGTGGGAGTTGAACAGTGCAGGTGCAAGTGCTTTCTTCTGAGGTGGGCTTTTGCATTAACTCCACTCTTGGAGCAGAATAGTCTGTTCCTGGGGTTTTTTTTCTTTTTAATTGGCTATTTGATTCACATGTAGACCATGTTAGTAAGACCGTAAGTAATATAATCTTTCATTATGTTACTTATTTTAGCAAGACCTACCATGTCTCATGCCTCTGGCAGGTCGCTGAACAACATCACCTTTGCAACATCCCCTCCAATGTGATGATGTTTAATCTGTTGACCAAGTATGTAACTTTCCCAGGGGGGATTCAGCTTGCTTTTTAGTAAGGAACTCTAGCACACTTGGTGATCCCAGTTCCAGGTGGGAGGCTCATATATTTCACAAAGATGATGCAGGCAAGATACGGGCTTGACTACCATCAGCGTTGAGGCACCTCTGGTTTACAAGCATGACAGTGTATTAGGAAGACAGGAAGTCTTCTCCAACAGTGTGATCAACAGTGTCATTATTACCACTGCTTGAGAGAGGGACAGTGTAAGCAAAAAGAGGGAGTTCTGGAGCAGTGCTGAGAGCGATCATTTAGAATGCCAGACAGCTGGAAACCTGCCACCACTACCTACCTTCGCGCCACGCTGCAGCTCTGCAAAGCAAGTCTGTGCCTATTTTTCCTTTTGTTACAGCTCAGCCCCAATACACATTCCCAAATGACAGGAAAAAAATATGGCAATTATATGTTTGAGTAAAAGCAGCAGGTCAGGGATGACAGCTCCAGACCTTGATTCTCCTTTATGCACCCAGATTTTTGCATCTGTTGACTTCAAAGGAGATAGTCCTGATTTACACAGACATAGGTACAAGCCCATGAATCCTCAGTCTCCAAAGGGTCAAACCCAAGTGGAGTAGGAATCCCCCATGCAAAGAGCTCAGCATTCCTATTAAATCATGTCTTCGGAGAAAGCACATTAGCTGCTAGCAAAAATACAGTTTCTCACGAGCTGTTTCCCAAGGCCAGCACAGGTGTGGTTTAAGATATATGGTTCTTTTAAAATGTATGGTCAGTAACATTCTTCGTGGGTGATTTGTTCAGGCAATGCTTTGCTGTTTCCTCCAAGCAGGATGGGAACAATTCTCTTAGCAGGTGCTGTGTTATTTTTATAAAGATCATGAGAATGGCAGATACGTAAGTTATGCTGCAACATAAGACCATTGTTCTTGGACTTCCACTTAAAAATGGATAATAACTAAAGAAGTTTAGAAATCTACTTCCTCTAACTGTTTGTCCTAATTTATTTAATTATTTGAATGTATGGAGATGTTTCCTCTCAAGGAATATCACCTCATTTCTTTATAACACACATACAAACACATAGAAATTAGGAGTATTCCTGAAAATCCATGAATTCATAGAATAGCTTATAATCAAGCCTTTGAAATATGGCAAATGAAGGCTTTGTGTTTCACATAATGTTAGTCATTGAACAGGGCGGGGGAAAAAAGGTATAGCTGTTTAGATCACTGAAACAACTTCAAAATGACAACCAGCTGGCACACAAGTGGATGGGAAAGTTTTCATTAGTAATTTTTTTATCTCTCCCTCTTTTTTTTTTTTTTAAATGTGGAAAACAAACGATTCCGCTTCAAAATATTTCTCTGTTATCCTTCCATTTCTTCACTTTTCTTTTCTGCTATCAGTCTCATTTTCATGTTTTAGAGTAGGAAGGAATGTGTGTTTTAAAAAGTTGGATTTATTTTCTGTTTCCTTGAAAATTACCTTTTCAGGAGGCTCACTGAAAACAAAATGCGAAGTCAATATACTACATGCAATATGGCAGCTTGAAAGGCAAGCGTATTTTTGAAATTAAGGAAGGAATGTAGATAAGCCTGTCACTCTTACTGCATTATTTGGATTCATTATTCTGAACTTAATGGTATTTCTCTCTATTTAAAACAGTGTTACGAGAGCTGCTTAAGGAGCACAAGCAGAGGAATAGGAGATTATTTTAGGATAACCGTGGAACAAGTTCACTTTAATAGCAACGTATGCATTCAACCTCATTAATTTCAGCTTGGTTTGGGGTTTTGTTTTGGTTTTTTTCCAAATATTGTGTGTCCTCTCTAGCAGTAGTTTTCATCCTAGAAGTGGCTCTTTTGGGAAGCATAGGGTTTAATTCCTTATGGAGTTGGGAAAAAGTCCTCTCTGTGACTGGTGTGAAGGTGGTGCCAACACAATGAGAACATCTCCCACCGGCAGGGGCCAATTAGATCTATATTTCTGTCATCTTGTCTGGGCAAGTAGGAGTGATGGTCAATCCTAGGATGAAATAGGTTCATCCAGATTTGTGAGTGTGGGAGGAGGTGGAAGGCCCCTCTGGTGAATTACAACTAGTCACTGCAGCCAATGGGTAGACCCAACCCAGAATGAGATATTAGAAGATGGAAATTTGTTCCTTAATGCCATCATTAACATATCATTTTAATTTATTCAGATGACTATGACCTCTCTCTCAATTTCTCCATCAGTTTACATCCACTTGTTCTTTGAACATCTGTTAAAAGTGGAGTTGAAAATGTTTGGGTTTTTTTTTTAACTGTTGGGTTTTTGTCAAAATACTTTGAAAACAGACGTTGCTGATACAACGTCAGTAGCTTATGGCAGAGGATAGAAGTGAGAAAAAACATAGGACCTAGAGAATAAGTACGGGTGCAGAGTGAGTTCAGCATAATGCTTCTCATAAACATAATTTCCATCAATCCTAGTTGAAATTATTCATGTAGGTGTAGAGAGAGGGACACAATTGAATCCAGCCTTGGCATGTGCATGAATAATGGTCAGTACAAAGCAGCACAGCAGCTGAAACAATTGAAAAACAAGACTTTTTTCTGTAAAATTAATGGTTGATATTGTTCCTCTTCTAACAGTTGGGTCATAACATTTCCTACATTGCATATATCTAGATGAACAGGAGATATTGTTAAGAAAGTGCCCTGAGTTGTGCAAGACCAACTGAGGAAATTAGGATATCTTTGAATGATATACGGGAAAAGAACATCAGAAAAAGTTATTTGTTCACAACTGTACCCAAACCATCCTTTCCTATGAGAATCCTGATGCTGCCTTCCTGCATCCCTCCATGGAGATGATGAAACAGGAACTTCCTGTTCTTATGAAGTCAGTGCTCCATATTATTGTTATTTGGAAATCTCTCAGAATGAACAAATTTAGCAGGAACAAGTACACAGTTTGCACAGTCTTGGAACCTGAATAAGACATTAAGCAGTTTCAGGGGTGAATTACCATAAAGTTATGAATGCTTTCATGTATTTTTAACTGTGCAAGAAGAAATGTAATGTTAAAAAAAGAGGGAGCAATTTTGTGTAGATGTGGGAATAGACATAATGCTGCTATTTGGTACAGGGACAGGAAAATTCTTTTATGGATTTGGAATAAAGCACCTGCACTTGTGCTGGTTGTCATGCACACAGAGGCACTGCAACCCTAGGTCCTGACAACCTTGTACCTGTCTGTGGAATTCAAAAGGTCTGCAAATCTTGCTGAGGGATGGATTGGTGTGTGTGGGTACAATTTTCCCTAGAAGTGCTCCCACTGGCTCAATTTTTCCTGTTTCCCCAAACGTATGAGAAGCAAGCCAGCTCCCAAAGGTCTCCGGCAGTAAGGCCACCGGCTGATCTTTGTCTCCATATCTCGTGTGGCAACAGAATTATGTTGTGAAGCTTTGAGCAGGTTCCTCTGGCCAAGGAATATGACCCTGTAGAAAGAGAGGTTAAACTAGCTCCACTAGCAAAGTTCAGACATTTCTCCAGCTGCTTCCCTAGCTTCTGCTATGGTCAAGAAATGCCAGGGAAATGCCTCAGGACAGGGTGTGAAGATGACACATCTTCTAAAGGTATTTCTAAAAGGCTTAAAGCGAATAATTTAAGTGGCGTTCATTCTCATAGGAAGGTCTGCAAAAGAAGTCTGGGATACATTTTTCCATGTTTTCGTGAGGTCATGGAAAGCTGCCTCTTTATGCCTCAGGTTTGGTAATGCATGTGGGCAGGCAGGCCTCACAGTTAGTTTTGAAGAGTGGAAAATCATCCTCCAATGTTTTTATCAACACTCGCTTAAAAGTTTGACAAATGGGAAGAAAAAATGGTCAAATTTCACTCCATGAAGGCTCATATCACTGGTCTTCATTGTCAAAATGAAGACAATGCAAAAAGAGGCAACCACACTTTTGTGTGCAAAATGGTTATTTGTTACAACTGACGTATCTGACATATTTTTAATCAGATATTATAATAGTAACAGAAACAAAGTGGAAGGTTTATCATGACTGGAACTTAGATAATGAAAGATGGAAATAGAAATTGAAGACTGAAATAAAATAACTGGAGAATGCACCTAGGAAGCTAAAACCAGAAAGGTTGTAATAGAATGAGTCCGGTAGAAGCTTCTCTGGAAGACTGTAAAATTCTGGTCTACCATAGTCAGTAACACAGGAGTGGAGGAAGGATCATCAGAAGGGAAAGCCAAGGGAGAGCCTAGGTTAGAAGGGGAAATGTTTTGTGGTTTGTTTAGTCTAGAATTGCTGGCTGAATGGAAATAAGGTGGTTGTGTCTGTACACAAAAGGTAGGAAAGGTTAATAACAGTTTTAAGTATAAGGCAGTATAGGTACAAGAATAAATGCAGTCAGCCTGATTATAGACAGTTAGGTCTCTAGAAATCAAGAAGGTTATTTCACAGGACAGCAAGAGGAAAAACAGGATCTTGCTGTTTCTGAGACAGAGCTTTGTGGGTGAGATTAATCACTTCAATCTAAATGCCCAAATATTAGTTGGCTAGGCCTAAGCATCTTTTTCTAGGTATCTTCTGTAACAAATGGAAAGCTAATAGCATCTCCATATATTCATCCCAGATATTCAGAGAATCACAGAAAGCTTTGGGTTGGAAGGATAGTCCAAGCCCTCTGTAGCGAGCAGGGACATCTTCAAGATCCAGCCTGACCTTGAATGTTTCCAGGGATGGGGTGTCTACCACCTTTCTGGGCAACCTGTGCCAGTCTTTCACCACCCTCATTGTAAAAAATTTCTTCCTTGTATCTAGTCTAAACCTCACCTCTTTTAGCTTAAAACCATCACCCCTTGTCCTGTCGCAACAGGCCCTGCTAAAAAGATTGTCAACATCTTTATTATAAGCCTCTTTAATTACTTGAAGGTTGCAATAAGGTCTCCTCAACTTTGTTCTAGCAACCTGAGTCAGAACAGAAAGAATCCCACCCCATGACTGATCTTTCACCATTGGTCATATGCAGGCAGCAAGCATATATTGATACCTGCCTTTTAGATAGCTGCAGGCTGATCAAGTGACTATCTCTCTATACATTTAGCAAATGGGATATTGACATTTTTATAGTGGTGATTATAGAGGAAATCCATTTCTTTGGATATAATACAGAAATTTATAGGCAGCTTCTGATTTAAAATCCTTGGTGTGCTGAAGTAAACTCAAATTTCACCTCTTAAATAGGAACAAGGTGAAATACGGTAAGTCAAAGTCATATTAAATGCAGACATCTCCCCTAACCAAAGACTGCTCTAGCAACTGAGCCCTTGTTTTTTCAAAACAAGTTACTGATAATAATGTTTCATTAAAAGTCCAGGCAAAGTCAATGAATAAAAATGCATCTGTTTGACCACAGAACAAACCACCTTGGAGACTATATGTGCTTGTATGCATTCTATTGCACTGATTGTGTGCACGAATATTTTAGACTCCAAACTCGGCTGCTTATCCAATACTGCAAAATGCTATGTATTGATCGTGAGCATTGTTCCAGCATTATTCTTCAAGTTTGTTTTAATAGATGTCACAATCAGATCTCCTCTGGCATTTCCTGAATTCAACATGTATCTCTATGATTGTAGCCAAGCTAGAACAGCTAATACCAGTTGACGTGCCTGCATCATTCATTCCTCACAGCGGTAAGCATACCTCGGTATAATAGACCAAGTACAGGTATTGAACTCAGAGTGCCTGTGGCAAACAGGTTTTGTTTAGGGAATCAAGAGCTCCTCGGCACAATTATCTTCTAATGGAAAAGTAGCCAACAAGTGTAAGTTAAAAGGAATGTATAAGAGAGAGCTCAAAAGTGCTGGTTCTTCAACATTTAAGTCAGATGCTGAAGTCAAAACTACTTATTTTACTATGTAACTTATTTGCATCTTCTGCAAAGGAAATAGGGCTGGTTCTTTCAAGGATAACTGAGAGTCCTTTTGATATTCATGGCAGATTGTTTTGGATGGCTATTGTCCAGAAAATCTTAATGGGGTGAGGAAAGAATTCTGTGGATGAATGTAAGTATCCCTTTTTCCAGGGTTTTACCTTAGACTCACCTCATTACACTGTATAGGTTACTTTCAGAGGTCTCTTTTTATCTATTCCTAAACAGCATGAGTATTTCTCTAATGACTGTGGTGAGGTGTGATTCATCCTGTAGGTTAATGGAGTGCACCGAAAAAAACCCTTCACATGCAAAGTATTGTTAACTGCCTGTTCTTCATAAAAGGGAAGGAAATGACTCAGGCTGGAGAAATGTTATAGTGAAGATTTTTTATGATCTTCAGACTGATAGGAAAAGAATTGCTCAAATAAAAGGTGAGAGTTTCTGCAGGAAGCACTTTTTGATGGGAAAAAGATTAGTGCTCCAGCAAGGATAAGTAAGGAAATCTGACAGAAAATCACCCAAACTAGGCAAATATTTTGGAAAGGGCTTGGCAGAGAGGGATATAATGGGCTTCAAGTCACAGTGAAAAGTGGCATATTGACAGGACTGAGATAGTCTGCTGTGCTTTGGGAGGACCAATCTGAGGATTTCTGTTTGCAGAGTATAGTAATACCTTGTGAAACTGCACTAGCCCATCCTGCTTAGGGGTCTCAGAGTCAGGAGCAGCAGCAGAAAATAAAGGAACTGAAATATAAGTCAAGAAAGAAGGAACTGGGAACATTTTCTTTTCTTTTTCCCTCATTAAAAAGAAAAAAAAAATTGAAACATCCAACAGCAGGAAAAAACACAGCAGGAAAAACTTTTGTAAAATGACAGTCTTTCTCCTTACCTCTATGATTTTTAACATGAATGATTACTGAAATTGAGACAGCTTTTAAACTTTATCTTATTTTCACTGGTTGTGGCAACTTGCTTCATTACTTTTGTTAATTTTCTCTATTTGAACAAAATGTTCCTTCATTTCTGCTGCCTAAAACTCAGACTACAATCCTGATTTACATGCAAGCAGGACCTTAAGACCTTAGGTATTTCCCAATCCATACAAGCATGGAAAAATCCTATCTCTTTATAATCCCTGGGCCCTTCCAATAGCATGGTTGGAACACGGAGCCAAGTTTTTCCATCTTTAGTTGACTCGACCAAGGTTTTTGGTAAATGATGTAACTAGGCGAGTAGTACGTTCCTGTAAGGCCTCTAGATTTGGGAGCTTGGTGGGTTGATGAGGCAGAAGTACGGCTGACCTGCCTTTTACACAGATGCGAGCACTGATTAAGTGGTTAAAAACAACAATGGATGGTTTTATGCGTAATTGCTGGAATGGAATGTGTCTGAAGGGTGGTGAGGATGTTTGATGCTGGATGACAGGGAAGGTTTGCCAAGGAATTGGTGAGGTCTCATTATCAAGAATGTTAAGGAATTGTAACTACAGTCACTGTAATCCAAAAGGATTTTCACAAAAATTTTGTAAGGTTATTGTGCTCCAAATGGTGTTAAAATATGGAATTCATGTAAATGTAAATGAACTGATGTTTAGTTATTGGAATAAGGTACTGCAGATGTATTGTGGGATATATAAAAATGAATGTGTATTCTAGATGATTTTGGTTATAAAAGATGGTTCTTTGGTCATCTGTCAGTGACTTTCTTTTACCAGGCTAAGGAAATTATGGATATGAAAAGAAATAACAATTTATTAGCAAGTTTTGGATTGTTTGAATGTGATTTTTGTAATAAAGAACATTGCCTCTTAATTTCTGCTAAAGGAAACCTGTGACTTTCAGTAATGATTTTAGTTTGGGTAGAATAGAGCTTAACAAAATCAAGAGTGGTAGTTAAAACGTATCTGATCTCAATTTAAGATAAAAGTCAACAGACTAGTAATTTTTTCGTGAATCCCTGCCTCACTAAGGAATTCGAATTTGAAGGGAAATCACAGGACATATGCAGCTAAAGACAGCTTTCCAGAAATGTATTTTCTAGCCATAGCCTTGAGGAAAGCAATGAAAGCTGTAGTGAAGAATAACTTCAGGTCAACACATGGGTGCATTTGCCTGACCAAGGATGGATAGCTGCCTTCACGGCAAGGGAAGGGAAGGGCTCCCAGCCTCACACCCTCACATTAGGTCAAGGTGACTCCCCGAAACCAAGCCACTCTTTCCTGCTCACACAAGCTTTGTCCTCCATGCAATTTTATAGGAACTGAAACAGTTCTGGACCAAAATCATTTCATGGTGTAGAACAACTGAAGTCAAGGGTAATAACAGCAAAGCTAAATTTGGAGAGGTGCGCAGGTAAGGCAAAGAACAAGGAGGGGTTTTACTGGGATTAATGAGCTGTGGGCAAAATGAGTAAAACAAAGTTCAGAGGATTTTTTTCTCTCTTCCTGAATCAACATAGTCTTGGGATTATCTCTGAGTCATAAAGTCCAGCCAGCAGTATAAAAAAATGTTTAATTTCACTTTTGGCTGAGACACAGCTTTCCATCACAGTTCTGCAGCCTTGCCTCAGAGCTATCCTATCTAAACTTGCTCAGAACTGCTCATCAAGCTTGTGCTAGAAGAATCATGCCTATTTAGTCACTCTTCATTACTGAAAAATGAAAAGAATATAAAGTACATGAGCCAACTACAATACAAGATTTATAAACTCTACACTGGCAGAGGCATGACGTGATATGTAGTTAATTGTTCCTTGAATTATATAATCTCTTTAGTCAAGGGAAACCCTCAGTGAAATCAGGCTCTCTGCAACAACTATCGCAGTCCTGTGCCGGTGTCCCATCAGCACTCCCAAGCAGGGCTAGCCCAGGGCCAAGTGCTGGGAATGCTGAATATAGCATTCTTGTCCTTCTCAGAGTATGTGTTGAACCCCATTGTGGTGTTTGGCATATCAACGGCATATCAACAGCAGTAAAGAGGTTTAACTGGAGCACATGTGGGCCTGCTGAATGAGGTTAAGTGAAGCTAATTCTGACACCTAAAGCCATAAAAATCCAAATACGGCAGTTACGCAGCATTTTGCTTGCTGTGCTTGAAGACTGATCCCACATCCCCTCTGCTTTTTTTACCTTGTTGTAGGTTGAAAGTTCTTAGTTGATTCAGTCTTTCCCCATAAATAATGGTGTTGGAGATTTGTCATCATTTTTATTCCTTCCTTCTTGTCATGATTTAACCCTAGCTGGCAACTAAGCACCACGCAGCTGCTTGTGTGCTCCTCCCCTGCCCTCCCAGTGGGATGAAGAGGAGAATCAGAAAAAAAACCCCAAAACCTCATGGGTTGAGATAACAGTTTAATAATATAAACAAAATAAATCATAATCGTAAGCAAAAGGAAGGTAACAAAGAGAGAGAAAGAAAACCCAAGAAAGACAAATGATGCACAACGCAATTGCTCATCACCCGCTGACTGATGCCCAGCCAGTCCCTGAGCAGGGGGTCGCCCACCTCAGCCAACTCAGTTTATATACTGAGCATGGTGTCCTATGGTAGGGAATATCCCTGCGGCTAGTTCAGGTCAGCTGTCCTGGCCATGCTCCCTCCCAGCCTCTTGTGCACTCGCTCGCTGGCAGATCATGGGAAACTGAGAAGTCCTTGGCTTAGGATAAGCACTACTGAGCAACAACTAAAACATCAGTGTGTTACCAACATTATTCTCATACTGAATACCAGACACAGCACTGTGCCAGCTGCTAGGAAGAAAATTAACTGCCCCAGCTGAAACCAGGACACTTGTGGATTCTTTTCAATTGATCTACATTGCTTTTACTACAAAATCAGTGCCCAAAATGGGATACAAAATTCAGCGCAAGACTTGAACAGCTGTTGGGAGCAGAATGATCTAACCAATCATCTTTCAAGTCTTCAAGCCCCAGTATAGTGCTTGTCTTTCTCATGACACCATGGCAATGTTGAATAACGTACCCATCACAGTCACTGCAATCCCTGTAGACTCTTCAGAAGAGCTACCTCCAGTCTGTCTTCACCTTGTTAGGAGCATGTCTGATTTTAATCCTACCTTGCCGGGATCGTGCTTCTTTCCAGTTCTGTGCTGCAATGAATTTACAGTCTGGTTTTGCATCAGCTGCAAATGTAATAAATATATCCTCTGTTCCACCTCTTTGCGGAGTCTGGGAGCTAACCAAGAAGTTTTCAGCCTGAGACAGACCCTCCCTTCCTCTGAGGAATATCCATAAGTGCCACTATTGTGACAATGAGCTTAATGTTAGATATGCTCTGAGCAGAGGTATTCTAACTACTCTTTTACCTACTCGCGGTAGTTTCAGTCTGGTAGTATTTCCCTCCTTTGTTTCTAAGATTGTCACAGAAGACGCTGCCAGAAGCATCACTGAGTGCTAACTACTGGACAAGTACTGCCTCTTGTCTCTTCCCAGATCTGGTTACTCTACTCTAGAAGGAAATAAGAGTTGTCAGATATATTTGTCCTGACAAATGCATGTTAACTCTTACTAAATTTGAAGCTATTCTCTAGGTGCTTACCAATTTATTTAACGTGAACAGGCACATAAAGAACTGACAATGAGGACTAATATTCTAAGAAAGTTATGTGATTCCTTTTCCAGAAACTACTAAATGCTTTCTCCAGCTTTATATGTTAAAACAAACAAACCAAATTAAATATTTCAGAGCAGAAGAAAAAGGAAACAGATATCCTATGACAAGTTTGGTTCAAAACTAAGAAACCTAAATGCCGATATGTAAGTCACTTGTGCCTAAGCATGAGCATCTAGTGCTGTTTCAGAAACCCCAGGGCATGGGAGATGTCTTTAGGAGACATGGCTTCTCCAGAGCAGCAGGCAAGGTTCTCTAGACACATAAAATGGCCCATAGTTAACAACTGGGTCATTTCTTGTTGACCTAAATTAATTGACCTTAATTTTGTCATTTTAATCACTAATGAAATCTCTGCTCATTCAGTTTTACCCTACTGCTGAATTTTAATCCCCTGGTTTTGGTAGGCCTTCTTGGGCATATCATCTTGAGGCTCAAGTTAAAAGGAAAAAAAACCTTTTTTTTTTTTTTTTTTAATTATTATTATTTCCTGCCCTTCTAGAATACAGTTATTCTTGCGTATAAAGGGAAGGAGGAGGAGGCTCTTTTCTCTTTGCTATATCCTCCTCATAGCAGACTTATCAGGAGCTCTATTTGACTGCCTTTGCACCAGTAATTACAGTGAGCCAGAAACCATTCCCAGCACTGCCACTTCCATTTGAATTACTGATGTCTCAAGGTCTGAAAAAAGTCAGGAAGCAAAGAAAGGGGATTCACATACTGGTCTGAGTTTAGAAAATTCCTTAGTGGGTACAATAAATCACTAGCCTAATCTAGGAAGAAAAGAGAACATATGAAAAAAAATTTCATACCATTGCAATCAGAATAGCACTGTGATGCAAATGGAGAGTCTTAGAAGATAATATGCATAAGGAGAAAGAAAGGGTCAGCTGAAGTTATTTTTACTTGCACAGAAGAAGCTAACAGGTTCTTTTTCTCATACTTAAAGAAATATAGAGCAGAAGGCACAAATTCTTTCATCTATGTCTTCCGGTTTATTGATTTAAGGGCAGGTCTCTCTGTTCCCAGGAGGACACTTACTGCAGTAGCTGGAGGTGCGCAGAGGTTTGGCGCTGCCTCCATGCTGCTCTCCTCCACACATGTTGCAGTGGGGTAAATGGATTTGCATTCGTGGGGGACAAGGTGCTATGCCTGAGAAAAGTGTCCTTTTGCACCTCTAATGGAGGCCACGTGTGAGCTCAGGCTGCAGCTGCCAGGTCCATGTCTGCCTAGCTGTCCTGTCTGCTTAGGGCCTGGAGAACCCGAGGAAGACTCCTCTTCTGCAGCAGCCCCCTTGGTTGCGCTCCACAGCAGTGCTACTGCCAGAGCGTCAGCCCCAGCCTGGGGCTGACCTCTGAGCATTCTGATGGCTCTCACAGTTCAGACCTTGTCTCCCATGCGCCATACACTTGTGGGGATCAAAATTTATGATGTGGCTTTCAGCATTATCAGGGATACCATCTATCTGCGTGGCAAGGACCCATTACACGCATAATCACACTCTCTTTTAGGTATGTCCGCTTTGGCAAATGCCCAGTTTTTAAGCTGGCCATATACAACTCAGCTGTGGTCTGGGAGCTGCAGAGCTGTCTTAACGTTGGACTTTCCCAAGTTTACACACTCATGCTAGGAGACAAAGTGGACGTGTATTGCTTTGTGGCAACATAACTCCCATGCTAGCAGAGCCATATACTTTCCAGCTGATGGAGCTTACAGATGGCGTTCCCAGAGTACAGGTCTTCTCTAACCGTATGTGCACCCATGCTTTGACCAATTAACATTTCATCCATCAACGTAAATGAAATACAAGCTAAGTCTTCGTAAAATGGATTTGAAACAAAAATGTTTTTTAAGTGTCCTGGCAACAAGACTTTTAAACTTTTTTTCCAAATAAGCTTCTTTTTAAAAAGCCACAAATTTGTAGCCTCACATTTTTTCCAGAGTTATATCTGTGAGTTGAATCCAACTTCCCATCTGTTTTGGAGATGTCTTTTTGTGCTTAAAAAAAAATCAGAACAGAAAAAGTTAAAGTAAAAAAGCATTCAAAAAGTTCATAAATGATTCAATGATTGATTCAGGATCAAATTTAATTTAATATTAAATACTGAAAAGGCATGTGAATGCTGTGGTTCCTGATCAATGAACAGCTATAACATGACAAGCAATCTTAAAAGTGTTCCAGTTATTAAGAATCTCATCTCTTTCATTGCGAAGCTGTTTAAATTACAGCAGGCTTCTCTTTCTTTTTTCAGTGTCTCCAGGCCAGACACTGCCAGGTTAGCATTGCATATCCTGCGAACTGCTCTGTAGCAAGCCTTAGCTTCAGCTTCCCGGGAAACAGCCAGAGTAGGATGAGTTATAACCAGGAGGAGAAGAAGATGCTTGCAGGACCTTGGTGAGAGTCTTAAGTCATTTAGGGAAGATTTTTACCCCAGTCTACTTGTAAATCAGGGTGTGGACTCAGTAAATATATGTGTGTATATATTCACGCTATATATTACCTACCTTTAGTATTTTTCCTAAAGAAATTAAAGTTTCATGCAGATAGGTATCTAGACAGCTGGATTTCTAGTTTTAAGCCCAGAGAGGAAGACTGGTTGCTTCTCTGTTTTCTGCGGAGGGTGGCCTTGGAGGCTAGCCCCTGGGCTGGGGCCTCACCCCTTGCACCTAAGCGGGCTGTGAGCATGGTAATAAGAGGGAGCAGGGCACTGCGTGTGAGTGTGCCAGGGCAGCCTGCAGGCTCGCTTGGGGAACAGGGAGGAAGCTGCTAGCCAGGGGCTATGGATCCAGCTCCTTCAGAGCATATTGGCATAGCTGTAACAGGGGACCTATCAACTGGGTATCTTTCAGCCTGTGCAAAGACTCGAGGAAGGACTATAAGCAGTTTGTAAGTACACAGCATGTATTTGTTAGCTAATAAGTACTCATATGCTCCTCACTCACCAGCCAGGCTCTGCTGGCCCTGTAGCCATCAGCCAGGCAGGGAAGTGCCACCCCTCTTTGCTGAGCTGCCATCACCTGCCTCTCTAATTCCCACCACCACCTGGTTTTACAGCCTTCACATCAATATTTCCCTGTGAAGTCATGGACTAACCGTTACAGACTCATCTCCATATTTGTTTTCACTTTTCTTGGCTCGCAAGGCTTTAGGTTAAGAGGGGGCTCGAGGACGCCCAGCAGCACTTCTGCAGGAGCAGTGCTGAGCCAGGCTCGCAACGGTGCCGCTCAGAGGCAGCCCCCGAGTTATACCACCCTTGGCATTAAAACTCAATTTCATTCAGCGATTTACACCAGTATCGTCCAGCGCAAGTGGGTCTCCTAAGTGTGCACTCAGGGTGGTTTTAAAGATATCAGTAAATGGAGAGGTTTTATACTGAGATTGTTACAGTGATTAATGTAAAAGAATTGTGGTTTTAAAAAATAAATCTTACCTTAATTCCACTTTTAATTAATCAAGTTTCAGCTGCACATGGAAACACACAATTCAAGATTTAAACAAATCAAAAACTATGAAACAATGGAGGTGGAAAAATTCTTAGAAGAATAATGGGTTTAGAACTTGGCATTATACGTATGAATGCTTGAAAGAAAAGAAGAAAAGAAGCTTTTGGAAGAAAGTTTTCTTTTTCCCCTCCTATTTAAAATTGTCAGGTAATTCAATAAACAGAGGAGCACCTCTCTCTGCTTGTCATGTTCTCAGCTTTAATTGCAGCTATAAAAAGCTAGTCCATTGTTAAGATTTAAAAACCTCTACTAGAAAGGGAAATACAATAACTTTTGCTGTATATTCACCAAGTGTTTTTCCCTAACAAGCACTGTTGATAGAGTGATGTTTAATCTTTGATGGTAATATCTAGGATGTTTTGAATTGCGATAAAAATACTTTCCAGACACTGTATCTTCCAGGTTTATAAAATCTATGGACAGACCATATGCTTTTGTACAATGGCATTAAACTCTGACAAGAAGTGCCAGGGAAATTCAGGTAATGTTATAAGTTTGATCTCTTACGTGGGAAAATCCAGAGTGTTTAATAGCTTTATTAAACAGCAAGATTTTGTTCTTGCATATCAGGTCAGCACTAAATTCTTACATTTCTACTGTTGTAAAACAGTAACAGAAACCTGAAGCTGTGTTATCTGACTCTCCCTTAGGAAGGGTCAGTGGTTCACTTCTCTCAGTGCTGCACAATGACAGTAGGAAGCACCAGATTTACACAAAAAATTAGGAAGAAGTGTGAGCCAAACTCAGTTCTGCACAATTGCATTTTAATGTCCCACTATTGAAAAATTTATTTGATTATCATGATCAAAGTGGATTATCACTGAAAGCAGAACTGGGGATGCAAAAAGTATTATTAAAATACACTGAGAATTCTGCATGAGCTGAAAATGAAAGGGAAGAGTGGGAGGAAGAAAAGGCTAGAGGCAGAAAGTAGACTGATTTGCACCCATTATCAAACAATATTCTTGATAAGGCATCTAACTTTTTCATCATTTTAAAAATCCTGCCTCAGTCTACCATCATTTTTAATCCTTATCCTGCAAGATAGGTCATGGCCTTAAATGTTTGTGGCTCAGTCTCATGCCCTGAAAAAAGCAGAATAATCACCAACCTTCTCAACTTAAAGCCCCTAAATAATAGAACCCCAGCAAAAAAAAAGTCTCAAGTCTCTCAGGGCCTTTGTTTAGGACATCTTTGCATTTCTGTATGACCCAGCTCACTGTTACTGCTGAAAGGTAAAATCCAGCTTTCAAACCAGCCATGGCCACAAACTGGAACCCAGGAGAAAGTTGACATAAAGGGTTAATGTGGCAACAGCAGCTTAGCACAAGTTGGAAGTCTGCTTCTGTGTGCCAGAGCTTGAACCGTGCCTCATTTCCACCTCTAGGCAATAGTGAAGTATATTATAGAATTCATGGGAAGGCATTAAGTGTGTTGTAGCCAGGTAAGTTTTAAAACGAACAGGGATTAATCTTGCCTACCAATTAAATGCTAATCATTTAGCCTAAACTAGCTCTTAGTTCCTGCTATAGCAAAGGGAGAGGGACAGACACCTCTAAAGAGCAATTATTTCCCCCTCTACTGAATATACAGGGTGAGAAGAACCACCTTTCATAAATGTGTGTAAGTCTCCACAAAATGCAGGAGTCTAGATGATTAGCTAAACTTGAAACTTTATTTTGAGTCAGCTTAAACTAGGTGAGATTAATTTCACTGCTAGTGATTAAAACAAGGCATTTCACTGCTAGCATCTATTGTCCAGACGAGTGTGAAATGCATCTACTTCTTTCCAGTCTCATAAATAGAGGAAAGCATGGAAATGGGTATGGTATTTCAGCTAGTTCATTCTTTTCTTCCAGGTAGCCTTATTTAAGTCTGGCATGGATAGTCTGAATTGGAGTCTTTTCCTCCATATGCTGATTCCTCCTAGAGAGAAAAGCAAACTTACAACGTTACTGGCTACATCAGAGCATCATCAGCCTTCTGTGGGCCTGACATAACAACCCACCACAATCCCAAATAATATCTTTATATTTTGAAAAGATGAAAAAAATATTTTGTCTAGAAAGACTATTGCCTACTGTGAGTCACTGACTTTTGTTAAGGAGGAATAATTAAAATCATGGTAATGCCAATTACTCCAGGCGTGGTGACTCTGTAAATCATGGTCTGCAGTTCTGGATCTGCAGAGAACCAAACAATAGGCGCTTTAGGGTGTGATTAGTATTCATTGTCCCAAGTAATGTTACAGTACCTTGAGGACCAGTTCAGTCCAGTTATGAAGCATGATGGCAGAGGTCACACGCTTTTCATTCTCTGCCTCTCAGCAATTTTCCCAGGCTGGAGATAGGGAAATAGGGGGCATGGCTTTCCTAACTTCCTTATTCTTTTCGAAACCATGGCTGTTTTCAGGGAGCTTGACAAGTTAGCTTCTTTGCAGAAGGTGTTGATAATTTCCATTAGCAGCAGGCAGTAGTTTTTCCACTGGCTTTCACCAGTCAGAGTACAGCTATGCTTGTAGGAGGCAGCTCACATAATCCTAGGGTCTTCTAGAGTTTCACTGTGTTTGATGGCATTTCATTATGCTGGGGTAGTGAGGTGTTTAATACCTACCAGACCAACTGAAAGTTTTCTGCCCCTGTGAGTTCCTGTCACATTTAGTTTATTTCTTCTGCAAAGTAAGATGAGAGTTCTTTGCAACAGGCTGGTTCAGGTTTGATTCAAAGACGTTCAGTCATTGAATGTCAGCTGTAACTGGCCTTTGCTGATTACTGATCACACTATACTTAAGGAGAAATGAAAATACAGGTAATAGAAACAGGCAGATATAGATAGATAGACAGACAGACATACACGTTCACACATGCAAAGACACGTTTTATGCAGACGTGCCACGCATAGAGCTTCCTGCAGTCCACAATTCCTCATCTTCTACATGGTATATCCTGAGTCACCACAGTTTGCCAAAAATCAGCTTTTCTGAAGAAAAAAAATTGTTTATCTAGCCCCTTAACTAAGCAGCCAGACACTGAATTTGCATAACAAGGCATTGGCATTCCCACCAAAAGCTGTGGTCACATTCAGGAAAGAAAGCAGCCCCAAGGCAGTTGTATAGCAAGGCAATACCAAGAGTGGAAAGACCTCTGTGGCCCTGTTTGAGGTCTCACAGACAGTGTGTGAGGTTAAAGAGCTGGAGAGAGGCTGAAGAGTTGGGCTGGGTATCTGTGTTTCCCAGGGCCACGCGAAGCTGGCTGTGAGACAGGCACTGCTGGGAGGGAGGAAAGCCTTTCTGGCAGGGTAAACCCTGTGCCTGTTCATGTGGGAAGCTTGGACCAGGAGTATCAACCCTGAAACAGAAAAGGGCTGTTCTCTGTCCAGCTTCCCTGGTGTGTCCCACAGAAAGCGGGATAAAACAAATCCAGCCTCAGCATGAATGACCAGAGTCTGGGTCAATCACTTTCATATTTGCACCTAAAACCAAACCAAAACCGAATTAGGACGGTACCTTGTTGGGGAAATGAGCACAAATGACAGGACTGCTAAAGAACGTGCCAGGATTTTGTCTTTTTGTGATTTAAGGAGACAATTGTTCTGCTAGATAATTTTAGCTGACTATCATTTATCTTTATTACCGTATCAGCTGTAATTACAGAGCAAAGTATTGGCATCACGAGGAATTAAAACTACCCGTTTAGCGCCAAAGTTTTGTTAAGATTTCCTTGAACTTGTATACCTTTTTGCTATTTTTAAAGGATATTCTCTACAAGTTCGAGACCTTGGTAGAAATGACTGTGAAACAACTGTGCATTAGACATGCCGTAGGGCACAAGGAAGTAAAAAAACCACCTGCCTTGTGCTCAAGACCTAGAGGTATTTCTCTTTACAGGGTAACAAATCTAAATCTAGCTACTGTCAGCAACGGTTACCCTTCATTGTTAACCCATGACTCTTCACAGCTTTGATTAGGATTTCTAATAACTATGTTGTAAATCTGTCATCATTTTCCCTTCTAATTCTGAGTTAATTTTCATCTGACAACATGCCTAAGAGTATATGATGGACCTCTTTTCAGTACCATATGAAAGGCAGAAGGGAATAATTATTTGTTAGTTCCCACTCCACTCACATCTCTCTAGAACAAAATTAATGTCATGTGTCATAAGGCTTTACTACAAGAATTTTTTGAATGACCACATTTCTAAAAAATGAACATCTTTTTCCTTAAATAGGCATACCACAGAGCAGTGGAGTTTGAGAGAGGCCTCTGGAGATCATCTCATCCAACCATTCTGCTCAGAGCTGAGACAGCTGGAGCAGGTGGCCCAGGACCATGTACAGTCAGTTTGTGAATCTCCCCGCAGACAAAGCCTCCACAGCCTCTCTGGGCAAACTGTACCAGTGTTCAATCACCCTCAGATGAAGAAAGGAGGGTGGTTTTTTATGTTTAATCAGAATTTCCTGTGTTTCAGTTTGTACTCACTGCCCCTTGTCCTGTCACTGGACACCACCAAGCAGAGTCTGGTTCCTTCTTTAGTCCCCCCACAAGGTGTTTATACAGATGGACAAGACTGCCCTGAGCTTTCCCATATCCAAGCTGAATAGCCCCAGCTCTCTCAGCTTCTCTTTGTATGGAAGAGGCTCCAGTCTCATAATCACATTTATGTCCCTTCACTGGACTCACTTCAGTATCTCAGTCTCATACTGAGGAGCCCAGATCTGGACCCAGCACTCCAGAGGTGTCTCACTCAGGCCAAGTACAGATGAAGGATCACATCGCTGGATCTGGTGGTGACACTCTGCCTAAAGTAGCCCAGGGTGTTTTTGGCATTTTTGCCACAGTGGCTCATGGTCAGCTCGATGACCACCAGATCACCCAGGCCCTCTTCTACCAAGCTGCTTCCCAGCCACTTGGCCCAAGTGCCTGCTTATTCCTCCCTCAGAATAACAAATGCAAGACTTCGCATTTGTCTTTGCTGAACTTCACGTGGTGAATCTCTACCCATTTCTCCAGTCTGTGAGGGTCACTCTGAATGACAGCACACCCATCTAGGGTATCATCCACTTGTCCCAGTTTAGTTTATATTATTTTATATATTCAGGACATTAGTGAGGATGCTTAATAGTACTCACAATTGTACCAATTCCCTGTGATCAGCCTCCAGCTGGGCTTTGTGCTATTGGTCACAACCAGCTGGCAATTCAGCCAGTTTTCAATCCAACTCACCATTCATTTGTCTAATTCATACATTTTTGGCTGTCCTCTTGGGACTTACTTTTATCTGCATGCATATGCTTGACCCGGGCCTCCTTGGCCCCAATTTGTTGATTAAGAAGTCTCTCTTGTGCACATCACCCTGCACCTTTTGCTTACCAACTCAGTCTATCATTTCCTCTTTTGACTGTGGGTCATCATTTCCATCCCTCATTATTCCTGCTTTAAATGTCTTTTCCCCATGTTAGCCAGGCTGTTGGCAAAAATGCTTTTGCTCTATTTGGTCAGCAGGATCCTATCTCTCATAGACAGTCTCCATCAAGACAAGAGGCACAACCAGACACTGAGTTGCAGGATCCATCAGTGGAAGCCCTTTCCCCTCATTGACAGAGTCAAGAAGAAAATCATGTACCTGTGGATCCCCAAGCCTTTCATCCTTGCTGTGAGTGCCATGTAGCCATGACTGACACTTTCCAGGTCTCCCCTGGCCTTACTGCTTATGCCATAATGGAAGAATAGCATGGGTCCAAGGGGAAGACACCTACAGCTCTACCTCCAAGACCCTGGTAAGCAGCAACTTCCCCCAGAATCAGGTCAGGGTGGCTCCATCCCCACAGGAGGGAGTCTCTCACTGCCGACAGACTAGGTGCTTCTTCGAGGTGCTGCCATGGGGCTCAGGCTCAGCCGTTGTGGTGCTGGGCTAGGGAGCGCTCCCAGCCCCTTGATCACTATGACGGCACTGAACCCATTTGGTAGAGACGTGAAGACCTGCAGGTAGAGAAGAAGTTGTTCACCCGATGCCCAAAATTATGAGCTTCCAGACTTTGCCATTGTGTCTCTGTTTCCTAAATCGATAGGGACAGACCCTGCTTGGCTTTCAGGCTCCTCGTGTAGCCACAGAGAAGCTCACATCGTTCGCCTTTTCATCATCCCTGAGGCCAGGCAGGCTGCTGACCTCCTCTCCCAGCTCCTTCTTCTGTTGAGACAGAGCCTGCCTCCGTGTACATGGGCTGTAGGTGAGGTGTCCCTCTGCTCTGGGCCATGGAGGGAGTCACCAGGAACCCTTCAGTGCCCTGCATCCTCCTGGGGGAGCTTGTTCTGGGTAAAGGCCTCTGCTGTGCCAGGGGGAGTTGCTCCAGTGGGTCCTGGGGACCGTGCCTTGTGGCATGTCACCATCATTATCAAGCATGTACAGGGTTTCTGTCCCTCTCTTATGCACCCTTCTGCACCAACTGCTGCACCAAGTGCTGCGCCTGTTGGCGGCCTTTGCTAGTTCTTTGTAGTTTGCACATGTTCTTTGTAGTTTGTTCAGTTTCCATTCAGGTCACCTGACAAATCCCTCCCTATAAAAATTCTCAAGTTTTTATAGCATGTCATCACATATTTTATGCATGCTTACAGAGAAATGGACTCAAGCCAACCTCCTGAAGCATTGCTCATCGTCTTGTCCTTGCTCTTCTGGCTATACATAATGTATAAAGAGCAGGTTAATAATGTAGTTGTATTGAAGATGCTTGTGCATATAAATAAATGAAAGCACACACATGCACTTGCACACATGTATGCCTGTGCATGTGAGGAAATGTCCAATAAGGCAGGGAATCCACACAGGACCCATGGCGATGTGACAGGTGTTGCCACAATGCCTGAAACGTGAAAAGCCAAATTTGCCAGGTTCATTCCAGGACTTGAAGGGCTCTAGGCCCTGTGTGGGTACACGTGAGGCTTTCTGACTGGGTTTGCCATTGCCAGCGCTGTTTCGTATCTGCCTGTCCTGGCTTCAGTGTCTGTATTTGCTTAGGGTGCTACCTCTGAAGTAGGTGTTCTGGGAAAATGGGATTTAGTGCCTGAAATAATTTCCTCCATTTGGACAGCTAGACTAGTGGTTATGTGATTTCTACAGCAAACAAAGGGCTCTGGAATTACAGGTGTCCTCCGGTGGAGCAGCTGGCCAGCTCGGCACATCAGGAGAGCACCCTATCCACTGAATTCTGGAGAGCAGGGGAGCCTACAACACCTGTCCTATTGAAATTGGGCTGGCGTGCAGCCAGGAAAGCCAATGTGTGGATGAAAAAAAGGAAATAAGCCAAGAGAATTTCCACACACAAAAGAGTGGAAAATAAAATTTTTTTCAATCAAAATATTTCATGATGGTAAATAACTTCCAGTACAATGACAGCTACCATTTTCCCAGACAGAGCAGATCAAGAGCTTAAAGACACCAAAAAAAAAAAAAAAAAGCAACTACAGATGACTTGCTCTACCAATAAGGGCACTAGGCTTTTGCAAGTGGAACTAGGATAGAAGTTTGCCAGGACCAGTAGTTGCTTGCTTCTTGTGATGTACTATAATGTACAAGCGTGTAATGATGAGACAGTAAGTGTTATCAATCGAGTAACCATCGAAGTATTCCTGAAAACATTCTAGGAATTTCAGGTTACATTAAAACTCTGTCAACTTTTTTTATTTTAAGACTTTTCCTGGAAGTCTCCTTACTGCTTTACAAACATACGAAAAATATCTCATGTGTGTTTTCTGAGCTGTTTTTGGAGAAAAAGAACTTACTTAGCAAGTGAAGAAAGAAAACAGATGAACAGTTACACCAATGCGCAACAAAAATCTTTCCTATGAAGTTTATGTGTGAACAAGTCAAACACAGAATAGTGTGTGACATGACAATAGTCTGTCATGTTTTCCAAAACAGGATGGGTGTTAATTACTGAATAGTATATCCAAGGATTCTTTGTGCTGAATTTTTCTTCTATTTTGGGATTTTCAGATTTCCAGAGATGTCTGTATCCTCTCAGAGAGATTGACATTTTATTTCTGAAGCAAATTTCTTACAGCACTTCTGCATCCTTAAAAGTCTTTGACAGGAATATCTCTGAGAGATACTGCTGAACTGAAGTTAAAGTCCAACCCAATTAGTCATTTCCTTGACCGTGAATGACTGTTCCCTATACACTGCTTTTTAAATTGTATAGCTCAGCCTAGCTTTCAAACTACCTCAGAGCCTTTAAAAAATCGTAGTAACAAGGCTGAACAGTGCATAGAAACTCACGAACTCATAAAAATATGTCTCAACAGAAGACATATTTACTGACCTTTTGAATACTCAAGAATGCAATACAATAGTGGATGGCTTAAATTATGTGAACTTTTACGTATAATTAAACATACTTTAAGTCTCCCTGTTGGGAGCCTACAACCAGAATTGGTATGCTACTATATTTATTGTCTGCCAGTAACACAATGTATGCTTTGGTCAGGTAAGGGGACCAACAGCTAGGGAATTAATTGTTAGAATGGAGAAAGATTATTTACCCATGCTGTGATGGGTCTAATTTAAGAGCTTGAACTGTCACGGAAGGAAACCATGTTTAAAATTCTCATTTTTATTATTTAAGTGAGTCATTCTGGATTTACAACAGACTCTGTTTTTTCACATTCTAAGGCTGATGTGAAGCACCCATTACGACTGGAACAAAGCCTTTAGCATCTCCTATAGTTCATTAAAATTTGCACCTATTTTTATGGTCTGTCCTTTCACACATCCTTTAGCATATTTTGTCTCAAACTGACCATTTGTTTAGCATATAACCAGGTTAATTTGTATTTTTATGCCAGTTGTTGTAGGGAAAACAACAATCTTCTGCGTATTTTCTTTAGGTTTCCTCAGCTGAGCAGCTGCCTTTGGCATTGCCTCAACAGCTGTCATCTAAGAAGCTCCATGGATTGGGAGGAAATGTGTGTCTTACCCTATAACTACCCTTTTGATGCCACTTGCTGGTCAAGCTTTCCACAGTCGCAAGCTTGGTGAGTGCCAGTGAAACTTGGGACTCTGTCCTGAGCCTTTCAGATCTTTCACTAAATTTAAATCTCCTGGAAGCACTGATTGTGTCATATGGCTTTCATTATCACAAGCACACTGACGATATTCAGATTCGTGGTTCGTGTTAACCTTTCCTACTGAGGTCAGTAACAGTATCTCTGAGCATCTAACAGCTGTCTCCCTGTGGATGTCTCATAATTTTTTGACATTAAACACAGGCAGTAGGAGGCTCTGTTAATTTGGTCTGACAGTTTCTATTCTTCTTTTGGTTTGCACTTCGTGGAATCTGCTCAGTACCTTTAGCTAGAACTTGGGTCTTACTCCTGACAATAATTTGTCATTTTCTGCTTTTATTTTTTACTTCAATAAAAAAAAATGTTGTTACTTAACATCTTATAAATTTGCCTGTACTTAATCATTCCATCAATAGAAACACCCAACTGTACGCTTGTGGGTTTGTGTTTAGAGTTTTCCTTTATTCAAAAATGTATTTGTCATGTCAACATATGCACACTCTTCTGCTTGTACCATCTCTCCTTATACTGGAGACATCTCTCCTTGTACCGGATCTGCCACGGCCAGGAGGTGGCATGTGCTTAGTGGCAATGTATACAAGCTTGGGCACGGTGCCTTCCCAGTGCACAGGGCACTTGTCTTCTGGGCTGGAGCATGTTTGGCCAGCCTGGAATATGGGCAAAGGAGCCAGTCAGAGACTGATTTAACTAAATTGTCTCTGTGGGCATGAAAGAAGAGCATATGGTCTGCTCCCTGCTTCTCAGTAGGGTCTTTTGCTTTCAGGCAGAATATTAAATAAAACAGTACATTCTCCAATGGTCCTTCAAGTGATTAGAGGAACACTGTTGTGTCCAACAGGCAGCTCCTCTCCTGAGTGACAGAAATGGGGCAAGTCAGAAGTTTCTGTTCAAACAGATTAGTAGAGGGAATATGCACGTGGTTTTCCTGTGTCCAAGGTTTTTTTAAAAAAAAAGTGTTAAGTTTTTTATTTGGTGGCCGTTGAGAAGTGACAGAGATGGTTTCATTTTCTGTTTGCGCTCAGTTTTAAATAGGTGCCGGCTGGCCTGCCCAAGTTAAAATGCTGTGTTCATCTGGGCAAAGACCACCTTCTACTTTCTATCATTTTAAAACCAGGAGCAACAGAAATACAGCCTTCAGCCTTTAAATGAAAAATACTCACAAACTACAAAGCTTTTGAAGGTTTGAAGGTCTGGAGAAGGAGTGTATCACTGTATATATTCAGGTACCCAAGAATAATGGTGAATATCAAGTAAACTGTATGTAAATTTTTTGGTGTTGAAAGATTTGTGTCCCTTACAATGGTGAGACCCAAATAAGACATAGGAAGGATATTTGTCTCATGGTAACGGACACAGTAAGTCCTTTACAGTCAATATCGTGCTGCTCTGCACCTACTTAGCTCTCTGAGAAGAGAGAGCTCACCTCTCAGTTCATTGTCATTCCTCTCCAAGCAGCTTCCCAACAGGGAACAAGGGAAAACATGAAGCTTGGATATGTTTGAAGGGCAGCATGTTCACACAGGCACAAATGCTAGCCCCGGGCTGAGCAAGTCTCAGAGTCGTATCTGAAGAATTATGTCAGAAATGCGTGACAACAATCAGCGCTTGAACTGTTCTCCAAAAGATTAGCTCTTGTCATATTTGAGTGTGCTGGGACTGCCATACTGTACTGCAGGGCTCTCTGCTGCCTGCTGGCATCAAGGAGCGTCCATACAGCTGACCTGCTGCCTCTTCGGTTCCCTGAGAGAGGGTGGTATCCAGCAGTGCTACCCTCCAAGAGGCAGGCTGTTAGTAAGAAATACCCCTCAGAAGGTTTGGTGGTGCAGATTAGCTCCCTCCTGCTGAGAAGGTGGACATCTCTGCATGCTCAGGTCTGCTGCCAGGCACCCTCACCTGAAGCTTAAGGCAGGTCATTGCTTTCTGAAATAAACTTAGGGGTAATTGCAGTGCTGGGGATTTTCACCTTCACGTACATCCACTTTCCCGACACTCTGGGAATAAGGGTTCTCTGCTTGATTTGAAATTGGGATTTGAACCTCCGTGTGTCACCAGAGTGCCCCAGCTCCTATGTTATTCAGAGGCAAATGTCTTCCATTACAGCTAGGCATTTGTTACAAGCAGTCATTATCCCGTGAAGCAATACAATAAGTGTCTTGCCCACCAGGCAGTGATAAGTCTTACTTTTTATGCTTTCCTCTGCTCAGTGAACAGGAAATAATTCTGACATTTAGAATCAAGTAAAAGCATAAAAAATAATTATTCTACTTTATTGCACTAAGAAATGTTCCATTTTAAATATGTTTACACTTACAAAACTGAGAATCAAAAGAAGCTGACAGGATTCCCTTTTCAGCAAAATACTTTGTGGATGAGGATGGAAGAGAAAATTTGGGGAAAAAACATGATGTGTATTTCTCTTCTATTGTAATACAGTCTTATTTAGTTGGAAATAAGTTTGGTTTCTCCACTGCAAGGATGGCGAATGGCACCATGAGTCTTCATCTGAAAAAGACCGTTTCAAGATGACCTGCAAATGGAATGAAAGGCATTGCAAGCTGAAGGAATGGAATCAGGCATATTTTAAGAGTATTATGCTGCAGGGAATAAAGAGTTTAACAAGACAAACACTTTCTGGGTGAGCAGGAAAAAAATTTGGGAGAATTGTGTGGGAAGCTTGATTGACAGTTACTTGAAAGAACAGGTAATGATAATTGGGTTTATTTTCTAATTTCATAGCATTTCTTAAAGCATTCCTAGCTGCAATCTGGAGAAAAATAAAAGAACAGAGAAAAACTTCCAACACTGACTGTGAAATTAGTAACCACAGAATAAACTTTCTCTGATTTTAGATTCCTCTACCTCATGCAGCTAGATCATTTGCAGACATTTTCAGTGGCTGGTATGGGTCCTTTTTTTTTTTTTACTTTTTTGGGCAAAATTTCCCTTGCCTCCTAGAAATCTTAAAAGAATTTATGTATGTTCAGCAAGTAGAAAGATCATATCAAGATGTAATGAAAACAGTCACAATGAATATATCTAAGAATACTGACTTTGAGGTAGGAAAGTACAAACCACTCTTCCCATTTATTTGCTTATCTTCTGCATATTTCACTGATGAAGGTGTTACTAGCACCTTAGTGCTGGACACATCTATTAGCTTGAATCCTAGGAGGACTTTCCCTGCTTGGACTCTGTTTACAAAGATTTTCTAGGGCAGTTTCTTTTGTCAGAGTGTTTAAGTCTCTTTCACTGAACTCCTACAATTAATTTTTGCATTTCTTCTTTTCTAAATTAATTCCCTGTTGGGAATACCAGATAAGAGCAGGAGCAGACGGTTCCTGGGGACTACCTTGAAATAGAAGTATCTCCCAACTCTCCCTGGAACAGAGTGTTTTGAAGATGTTTGTTGAGAAAATTCTTAAAATACGGTTGTAAAATTTCCTAATCCCAGTCCCATTTCTTGTTATGGCCAATAAAGCTTTTAAGAAGATAAGCAAAACACTAGTGTACAACTAAAACCATATAAAAGTGCAGACCCAAAGATGCTATTCCATTCTTCTGTGAAAGATCTCTTTCTGCCCAGTACAAGCTTATACATCCTTTATTTTCCATATTAACTATGTACAACTATCCTATCTATCTGTTCTAAACAGCTTGCGGTTTTGAACAACGATCTGTCAGAGGAAGTGAAACCACACAGACCTCTTGCCACAGCTGTATGCTATGTCTCAACGCTCAGTGCTAATAAATATGGTTCTTATAGGGTTGTAAAAGGTATACCAGCACAAGATCCTTGTAACAAACTGCTGAAGACAGCATAGTGTTCTTCATTGCATTTTTACTACCTTCATTATATGGCAATGCATCAGTGGCAGATGTATAACCTTGAGCATCACAATTAACTTGGGAAGCAAACTGAAATGAATTCTGATTATATGAATATCGATGGAATCTAAAATGTCATGGCCACATCCCTATTACAACAATTTTTTGTTAAAGAGAACAACGCATGGCCCAGACTGTGGTTCATACCTCAAACTTTTCATATTTCTTTGCTTCTTACAACATTTTCCTTAGACTTTTTTTCCTCTAGCAAAGTTTTATAGAGTAATTCTTGCCACTTTACTAAAACTAAATTAGAAAAAGAAATCTGAAGTATATGGCCTAAAACATTACACATATAAAAAGTACAAAGTTAGAAAAGTACTAAGCTAACCCTGGAGAGATTTTATTTCTATGAAAATAGGCACATAAGAACATTTAAATTCAACTTAAATCAGATGTAGCTAGCGCTAATTTGGCCGTTCTCATAAGCCTGACAAATCTTACATATGGGAACTAGAATTTGGTAAAGAAATTAAGGACTAACTGAGACCTAATTTGTTTTATTTGACTTGACTGTATAAATGAGAACTGCTATAATATTTTGACATCTTGACTGCTATAATATTTTTTTTAAAAGTTGTCACTCAAAGCTACCTTTCTTTGCTCATGTAAAATACCTTGTGTTGGATATATCCCTTTAGCATCTTTGGTGTAAGTTGTGGCAGATTCTAAAACCACTCAGAATTCCAAAATAATATAACGTGCAACCGAATGAAAGGAAAAAAAAAAAAAAGCAGCATGTTTTGTGTGCATTCCAGGACCATTTAGGAAATCTTCGTATCAGAACCACAGACAATTTAGGGGCAATATCAGTAAGGACCTAAAGCATATACAAATTGTGTAAGGTGTTGCATATATGTCAGATGCTTGGTTTTTCAGACTGTGAAATGTAGACTGAGGACCTAGAATCTTGTCTCGGTGCATGGGTCAAGCAAGATATTCCAGAGGAGCTTTCCAGAGAAACCCACGCACGGAGCGAAAAGATGCTCTGACTTGTCACTAAAAAAGCCGATTAAGAGAAACAGGGATTTCATTCCCACATCAGGTCTCTGTGAAGTGGCTCACTTTTACTAGGTGTCCATCCAAGCGGCACCAAAGAAGGCACAGCCCCACTGAGCAGCAGAGCCTTGAAGCAGAGGACTGGAAGAGGGCACAGCACCCTGCCCCTGCAAAGCACCCAGGCAGGAGCGGGCGGGTTTGCTGCTCTGCGTATGGGTTAGACGCGCTCACATCTACACCCATGTAGTTCGCTGTGTACAGATGCTTATGACTCCCAGGTATCCAACTAGAACAGTTCAATCCTTTTTAAACTCTGCACTTCCTTCTCTGCTTATGCGGTTTATGTTTTAGAATGTGTTTAATTAACCGTTGCAAATGCCAGATTGTGCCATGTTCACATATGCCTTGGAGATGCAATGTCATCTTGACATTGCTCAGCGCCCCCCTTAAGGACACGGTATCCCCTCCAAAATATAACAACTATCGAATATTGTCGTACCCTTTCTGGTTTTAGTTATACTAATACCTGCTGTACCTCTGTTTTCCAGCTTCTTTTAACTGATGGCTTCTGATTAGCAAACTCTTAGGGTTTAAGAGGACCTCTTTGTTTGTTTGTTCTTTCCTGATAGTTTCCAGACGCTTCCTATGGTGATTTGTTCTGTGATGCAGGAATGTCATCTGTTCCTTCCTATACATTGGCTCTGCTTTAATTCACATCTGCATCATATTGTGATTCAGAGGGTTTGAATTAGTACATCTTCTTTGCCGTACCGCCTATTTATCATAATTTCTGCATTTGCAGATTGTCTCTTCCACTTGTCAGAGTTAATTATTGCAATAAATTACAAATATTTCATCCAAATGTACTAGGCACTTTTCTGTACACTTTGATGCAAACTCGTATTTGACATTCCTTGCAAAAAGCTATTCCTGACCTTAGCAGAGTTCCAAAGATAATGGATACTTGCAAGGTAACGATTAATAAAGGCACTTAGGGTAGCATTTATATATTGTTATGAAAACACAGAGAGTCTTGGAAAGAATATATGCCTTCACTTGTTTATTGCAAAATCATATAGACAAGTTAGTACTCAACTTACTGCTAGAAAACCAGTAGTTCTCTGAAAATTGTTAGTAACAGTTGGAAGTATTAGGTCATCAGCAGATGCAAGATGTGGTAAAACTGATGCGTTGATAAATATGTTGACAGGTATTAATCATAAGAAGCACCAGCTGGGAAGAGTTCCTTAGAAATGGATCACTCTGTATGGAACCGAATATGAGAGGACTTTTGCCTCTGTGCATTATCCTATTTAGAAGAAAAGCATCCCCACTGACAGCTGACAGCTTTTCAGTTGAAACAGCAGTAGGAAACCCCTACAGCCCTTACTAAAATCCAGAGTCAACAGGCATGGGTTTTACCTATTTCTGTGCATCTGTCTTTAATAATAATTACTTTTTAATCCTTGCAATTATGATAAAATTATTTATGTTACATTTTTCTCATATTAAATATGACTTCAGGATGGCTGGCTAAACCTGAGGAAATTTGTCCTCCAGAAGAGTATTTCTAAATAGATTCCTGGTCCATTCTTGTCATGTCCAGAACCCTCAAAAGCGCAGGGCAGCTGTTCTGAGATGCAGGGTGTCAGTTTGTTTGTTGATGCAGGGTAGCAACTTAGGGAAAGCATTTCCAATGAGTGAAATATGGCTGGTACACGAGGAGGATGCCTGTAGCATGGAAATTTTCTTGAAATTGTAAAATTAGCTTTTAAAATTCCCACACAAGTCATTGGATGTATAAAGAATTTAAAACTTACCTTTTAAAATTAACCTGGCTGGTTACACAAGTACTGACTGAAATTGCATATTTAAGGACATGAGGTGGTTGACTGAGCATAAGAGACAAAGATGGCATTCAAACCTTTAGAATCCTTCTAGGTAATTATCTTTTACCAATTTTAATGCATTTATTTCATGCAATGCCCTTGTTCTCAACAGCAAGACATCAGCTTTGCTCTATTAAGCTTTTCTATGCAGGCTAATAGATTTTATAATACAAAGTGTGGTAGTGGCTGGAGGAAATCCTGCCTCGCGCTTCAGCATGAGTCTTTGTGCAGCTGATCTGAACTAAAAAAAACCAGAAAACAACCAAAACCTAAAAACCTGCTGGAAACTATATTAAACTGGCTAGCCGGTAGAGTTCACAGTCTAACCATTCAAGAAACTGTGCAGGTGAACTCAGGAAAAAATAGTAATGGGAATATCTGCAGAATAATATTGCTGCCAGAGACTTCATGTAGCAGAACCACAGGTCCTGCATGTTCTTGAGGGCAGAACATCTAACTGATGCACTCTGGGTCAGTATGTTATTTATTGGAAGCTTTAAGTTTTCTCATCATATATTCTTTGGTATTCTCACTGCTTGAGGAAATAATATTCCAGAATTAAGCTCTTAGATTTTGTGTGTTACCAGTTATCCAGTTCATCAAATTAGATTCATTTCTTCATTGACCTAGTATTTTGATAAGTGCCAGTGCTCCCATATTGACATTTTAACATATCTCTGAACCGCATGGTTGCAGAATGATGTAAGGAATTTTACATTTGTATTTTTTAAAACTTCAGGTTTCTACCGTCTCCCCATTGAATACTAATCTCATGGCCAAGAGGTCATCTAGAAGTTTATCTCTCTTCTGTCTATCAGTACTAAACATATTCTTCTTTATTCCAGGGATTTCTCAAATGCATTCCATTTTGCGCACTGCTAATACAGTAAAGACCAAACACTTCGATTGTATATATAAATGTAATTTGTATGGCCTATGTTAAAATAACTTGCTTTTACTGGCCCGCTACTGGTACAGTTATCCAGAATCCAGTCTGCTTTCACTAATTTTTAATTTGCATTTAAAGCAGCCTAGAGAGTTGCTATCATCTCTGACTATAGTGTATCATCTCTCTTTCTGACACTCATAAATAATGGAGCCATATATGGAAAAAATTCCACCAAAATTACCAAAAAAAGAAACTGGTGGATGTGTTGCTTATCCAGAAACACGTAAATCCTCAAACATTCACACAAGTTTTGAGAAGCTTGCTTACATATCCAGCTTCATCATTATGTCTTGTTTTCTCTCACCCTAATAAGGCATAAAGGCTCCTTTATTTCTTCTAACCCTTTGCTGTGGAGAGATTTCATCAGCGGAACCCAAATACAGCCATTCCTGTCAATTTACAACAGAAATGCTTTTCTTCCTTCCTTCCCTCTGTTTCTTGTTTTTTCATGTAAGCTGTTTAGAAAGTCTGCTGAGATCAGACTGCTCCTTGTATCAGTAGGAATTGCTTTCCCAGACTGACGGGCTAATTTCCTCCTTTTCTCCTCGTAGCCTTGCACCCTGCTAGCACTGTTGTGGGAACCCAAGAGTTTGTCATTAGCATCCTGAAAAGGTTTACCTAGGTCTTCATTTATATGCATTGGCAAGTGGAAAAAGGAGGGATAAAACTGAAACACATCAGGTATGGAGGTGGGGCTTTACTGCTTCATGTGTTGGAAATAAAACCTTTGGGGACAAAAATATAGTATTTGGCTGTCTAACACATTTACAGATATCTTGCAAAATGTAAAGAATTACATACTGGCAATGTTTTCAAAAGTACGAGTTTAAAAACAATTTAACAGATATTTTTAAAAGAGGAATGGAATCACCCTTTCTGGGGGAAAGGCTGAGGTAGTATGCAGCAGCGTGGTACACAGGCAGTACGCAGCAGCGTGGTACACAGGCAGTACGCAGCAGGGTGGTACACAGGCAGTACGCAGCAGCGTGGTACACAGGCAGTACGCAGCAGCGTGGTACACAGGCAGTACGCAGCAGCGTGGTACACAGGCAGTACGCAGCAGCGTGGTACACAGGTAGGACGCAGCAGCAGATGGCACACTGTGGCTTTTCCTCTCAGCATCGCACAATTTAGTTAGGTCGCTGTTTCCATGTCAGAACATCAAACAGTAAGTTTTCAGAACTGAGACAATACAGTAACACCTAATAGAAGGGAGGGGATATGAGTGAGTACAAGGGCAGTGCTGCTGGTTTTGTCCATGTCAGGCTGTCAGATGCCTGATCGTTGTTATCAGGTCCTTGCTCAGCTGTGAAATTTGCTGCAGCAAGGAATACTGGTACTGAGCTGAAAGGCATCTCATCAGCTTCTCCTCGGGGTAAGATGTTCCACTGTCATGAATCCTTCCCCGGAGGGCGGTTGTGGAGGGCATTTGCCCTGTCCTTCTGGCACGCTTACAGCCTGCAAGGGCACTTTTTCTTGTTACTGTGTGATCACAGTGGGAAAGTAAATAATACTGAAGTTTTGATTTCAGCTGCTGTCTCACCTCAGTAAGTCCTTTGTCATATTCAAATAGGTCAAAAGGAAGTGTACAGTGTGAAGTTTTAGCTGAACCATGAGTCTGTTCTGAACAAAAATAAGGTATTCTCATTTTCTTAAAAGCTAAAGCTAAGATGCCTATCTTCAGCCAGATGCTACTGCTAACTCCCTTTATATTTTATTCCCTCAAGCTCATATTTTAACAAATGACAATCTTATTCTCATATTGATTATGCCCTCAGCATGAAACTCTGTTTCAATTTCACATACCCCTTTCCGATAAACGACATTAAAAATATATGTATATACTATCATCGACAATGTGCGCTTCTTAGCTAGTGTGACCATAGCTTGGATAGAAATCCCTTGAAGAACTGCTGTTTTGAGAAGTTCTTTAGTCAAACAGTGTGAGATCTTCCTGACAGCAAAATACTTCACAACTGAGTCAGGATGAGTCTAGTACAAAAATGCAGGTGACATTCAGTATTTTGACAGTAAAATCCATAGAAATCTAATCTGGAGCAGAGAGAAAAATCAATTAGCACAGCAATTTAAATTAATTTAGCACAGCAATACATGCTGATTTCTATTATTTGCTTTCTGGCACCTAGAAACTGTGTATTTTAGGTAAGTAACGACGCATCACTCAGTCTAAACTCTGCAGCTGCTCAAATATCAAAGGACTGGAATATATTATTTTAAAATCTATGTCTTAGGGACAGAGGTAGAAACAGTATTTTCTTCAGCAAGCTGCTTTTTCCTTCTTTTTGTGTGTAAAAACCCATGAAACAAAGACAATCCTTTCAGTTGTCTATTGTGGTTCTTTCTTACTTTTAAGGGAGGGTTGTAATCAAAGTATGATCCAGAAGAAGTCTTGGGTTTTTGTGTTCAAAAAAGCCAAAAACCAAATATCCACACTATCCCACCGCAGCTTTCAGAAGGTGGAAAAACAGCTCCTGCCTTGAAATTGCTTTAAAGGGTAGAACCATCCTTGTTTTAAAAATAAATTACTATAGTTTGGCAACGGCAATAGCGAGAGGTAGGATTCTGGATGGCTTCTGGAGTGAAACCTGCTCATACAGGACAATTTACATCTCCCTGCAGAGATTTTCTGAAAATGACAGTGAGAAGAACATGAGAGGACAATTTAATCTCTGTGTAGCCTGTATAAGAATATAAAGACAAAAGGATTTAGTACCAAAATGGGGTTCTGTTACAACTGCCCGGAAATTCAATGCCCACCAAGTATTTAACTTATAACAGGTGGGTTATAAAAGCAGAAAGACTGGCATATTATTACAAAGACTTCTTTTAAGTTCAGTGAGTTGAAACCTCTTTTGACTGACATTTGTTCTCATTCAAACTTAAAAGGTTCTCCTTTGAACTCAGTAGATCTTATTCAAACCAATACAAAGTGAAGAGGCTGATGTGCTGAAATAAAAATACACAATATAGATGGCATTTTTCTCATCTCCCCTTTTATTGTTTTCCCAGAAGCTTTTCATATATGTTTCATTTATGTTTTCCTAATACAAAAAGGTTCAGGACAACCAGGTGATCAGTCATCACGGGTTTATGAAAGGCAAGGCCTGCCTGACTAACCTGATCCCCTTCTATGAAAAGATGATCTGCTTAGTGGATGAGGGAAGAGCTGTGTATATTGTCTACCTGGACTTCAGTAAGGCCTTTGACACCATTTCCCACAGTATTCTCCTGGAGAAACCGGCTGCTCATGTCTTGGATGAGTGTACTCTGTGCTGGATCAAAAACTGGTGGGATGGCCAAGCCCAGAGAGTGCTGGTGAATGGAGTCAAATCCAGCTGGCGGCTGGTCACCAGTGGTGTTCCTCAGGGCTCAGTATTGGGGCTTGTTCTCTTCAACATCTTTCAATGACCTCGATGAGGGGACCAAGTGCACTCTCAGTAAGTTTGCAGATGACACCACGTTGGGTGGGAGTGTTGACCTGCTTGAAGGTAGGGAGGGACTTCAGAGGGATCTGGACAGGCTGGGTCAAAGGAATGAGATCATTTAAATAAGGTTCAACAAGGCCAAGTGCCAGGTCCTGCACTTGGGTCACAACAATCCCCTGCAATGCTACAGGCTTGAGGAAGAGTGGCTAGAAAGCTGCCCAGCGGAAAGGGACCTAGAGGTGTTGGTCAACAGCTGGCTGAATATGAGCCAGCAGTGTGCCCAGGTGGCCAAGGTGGCCAATGGCATCCTGGCTTGTATCAGAAATATTGTGGCCAGCAGGAGGAGGGAAGTGTCCTTTGGGACATGGTTTAGTAGTGGATCTGGCAGTGCAGGGTGAATAGTTGGACTTGATGATATTAAAGGTGTCTTCCAACTCAAACAATTCTGTTGTTCTGTTCTAATTACTGAAAAATGACAGCTACATGCAATTGCCCAGTTTAGCACCTAGTGCCTTTTAAGCCATCCTAGGTAAGATATTTTTTCTGCCTGCTTGCTGCCTGCCTGCCCATCATAGAGATGGTTGCCCGTAAGTCCTGACCCATATTTGCCATCCCTGAGTAGACGTTCCAAACATCCTGAGTTCTCTGAAATGGTCTATTTTTAGACCACCCTAATTCAGGCAACTGAATTGACCCTCTAGTAACCACAGCAAACAAAATGTGAGATTCAGTTACATGAAGTTTGGCAGCTGATGCCAAATGAGATGCCTTAGGGCACCTGAGACCTTCACCGCTTGGGGCTGGCAGATCTGACTTAGGGCTTCCTGCAGCAGCAGCTGCAACAGTGTAGAATAATTGCAAATGCCTAAACAGAGGAAACATTTACCATTCCAAAAGGCCTTTTCAGGCAAGTGAACTTTCTCCCTCTCTAAAGAGCTCTTCAGCTGTTGAAAAGGAATCTAGATATTGGGTTCAACTCGCCGTAACACATCCAGAGGGTAGAGTAGATACTTAAATACAGATGTTTGAATAGTGGGTTCAATTTGTAAATTCATTAATTTTAGAGGGGATGAAGACCACTGCAGTTTCTTTATGCAGATGAAGTTATATATAAACCTTTGATGATCTGGCAGTGATTGCCGTGATTAGAATTTGCAAAGTACACATTTCTACTGTCAATTATAAAAAGAATACCTCACAAAATATGCACATTATTTAATGCCATTTTACTCTCTAGCACTGTGATAGTTATGGTTTGTCAGCATTTTCCTTTATCTTTTTTGTATCTGAATTTTCTCAGTGAGTTTTACAGCATTAGAGTGACTTTTTTCAAATTAAATTACATCTCGCTTTGCTTGCATTGGCCTAAATACATTTTTAAACAAAAACTGTATAGCAGGGAAAACATTTTGACCTCAGGCAGGTTAGTTCTAGACACATTTTTGGCATGCTATATATAACAATTGAGCTAGAAACAGAAATTTGGCATCACAGTTTTAGTTCTTCCTGAAGACTGGATTAGGCTGAATGATCCTTTTAGAAGTTGTGAGCAGGACTGAGCCAAAGCTTTCTTTTTCCACTTAGGTTTAAATTATTTGGGGGATTAGAATCTTTTTTTTCCTTTTTTTTCAAAAGCCAAAGCTATTAGCTTGTAAGTCTAAAAATTCAAACTATTATCACCGATTAGAAACAGTTCTAGCAACTTGAGACCTTTTTTTCATTTCTTTGATTTCTGGTTCCACTTTTACTTCTTTACTCGATGGTGCCTTAGATGTCTATACAGATCCCTGTGTGGTACATATGAATTGTTGATTATCCGGTTAGTAGTCCCATGGAAAAAAAATTGTAGATGTTGGCACGGGAAAACAAGACAACTGAATCATGCGAACTGCTGGTAGGTAAAGATAACAGGTCAAGGATGTTAGTACCAGTCACATACCTCAGCTGTAATAATTATTTTGCTTCTAGGCTCATAGAAACAAGCATCTCAGATCTCTTGCTCCTGGATGAATTGGGTTAGGATCCTGACTGTCTTCCCTCATTAGGATGTACAGCAGAAGTGACATGTTAACTTTACTGTTGCAGCAGAAGCACAGAAAGATGCCAAGGGGAAATCTGTTGTCTTTTTTCATCCTTATGTGTTAGAAAAAAAGATAATGTTTTGTCTGGACCAAAATAATTACCTCTGGAAATTTTGTACCCTTAATGCCTTTTGCTTTTCTTTTGTTTTTTTAATCCTTAACTGTGTGGCTTAAAGTGAGTGACCAGCGTGATACAACTTTACATGTGACCAATAAAACTGATCCATGAAAGGACTCAATACCGACCATAATACTGTGTCTTTGCTTAGATAGATAGCGACAAACATTACCAAAGGGTCCTGAGGCATTTTCTGTTTCTGCAGTTGATTCAACAGTGGATGGGAAGAAAATTCTTGGTGCTTACCGAAGTCCTAAAGGAAGTCCATAAGAAGAATTGCTAATCTCCTTGGAAAGGATGTGACTGCAAGTGCTGGGAAGTGTGTGGTTTCCAGTGGCTGGGGTCATGGTTCCTCACTGCCAGATGCTCGCTCTTTGCGTTGCCTCTTCGCAGCCCGTCTCCTCCGGCATTCCCCTCAGCTGTCTTCGGCATCCATCTCACTGCCGGGAACTGCTGGCAGCTTGCATTTTGGAGGCACCAGTCTGCTACAGAACAGATAACTCTTTGTGAGCTGAATTTTCTTTGTCCTGAAGGAATGATACTTTCAGCAGTAATAATACACTTCCACTCTGCACAGGCAGTCCTGTTCCCTAAATAGGGTAAATGGTGGCTGGTCCCTTTGCTTAAGCATTGCTTTGATTCACCACTGCTTGGAAGGGACAGAACCTTCACAGAAGAACGGTGCTGTCTGCTGAGTCGTTTAGTAGTTTTGCAGCTGAACCTAACCTCCTCTCCAGTATACATATTTATTGTCTGTGTTATGCAACTGCAGCATCTCTTCCTGAAGATTTTAAATGGTTTGTAAATACGAGTCTAGTTATATCAGCTTAATGCATGTGAGACTGAGACACATAGTTTTTCAATTACTGTATGCCAAATTATTGTATGTGTAATTTTTGTCTTCTAGAAAGCTGTTTTCATAATATGGGGGAAAACCTATCCACGAAAATCACTGCAGTCTTGTAGAAATTGCACTCTGTAGCTAGTGAATCCAATCCCACCTCTTCTATCAAATTTGAATTTCCCCTGAAAAGCCCATTGCAAGCATTACCTCTTATATTCTATGCTACCTTAAAATAGCTGTATTTTTAATTCTGACTCCTGGGGAATTTTCATAAGCACTAGCAAACTCTTGGCTGAATCCTGTTTTCCTTATTCCGAGATTTAGTCTGGGTCGTACTGAAATTGTCAGGAAAGTTTGCATGAGTAAGGCAGGAAATATTTTATGTTATCCCCACAAACTATGCAATAGGGAAATTTGTCAGCCAGGCTTTCCAGGAATGATTGCATTGATTTATCTTCAGCATGGTATGTCTCAACAAGATTTCTTCAAACACACTTCATTCTTAAAGTTATTTCCCTTTAAGATCCTCCTGACATCTGCAGCTTTTATAGCTTGAAGTGCTAGAAGGTTGCTCCTCAGATGGTCGTTACTTCACAGTTGTGTTTTTGAGAATCATGGGCTATGCACTCAATATCCCAAATCTCTGCATCAGAAACTGGAATTCTTCTTTTAGAGAATAATCATTCTGACTTTCTCCAACGTTTTCTTCTTTTATTTTGCTTAGATTCTTGTTATCCTGTCTGGAACCATGAAGGGGCTCTTTATCCCTTCCCATGAGCTCACTACCTATCATGCTTGTGAGTGTGTTCTCTCCTGTGCCTGTCCTCCCCAAAACAACTCTGCTGTGGCAACTGGCTATGTTACAAGTGGAGGATAAAGTATAAGAATATAGCCCTTGACTCCAGAGTAAATCCTGCATGGCAGTGACAGTCACTGCTTGTCCAGGAGAGCTGCAGGGGCACAGGTAAGATACGTGGGCTCTGGGGAGAGCCTACATGGGAGGCAGGGGCCTCTGCAAAAGAGGAGCTCTTGCAGACTGACCACAAAACAAGGACATATCCTAATTCCACAGCGAGTTCAACCTTTTTTCCATTACAGACCTTATAACTTGAAATGGTTCCTGGTTTTGTTTTGAGCCTCCTCCAGTAAGACCACAGTGGCATTCATCCTGAGCTGCGAAGGGAGAACTTCTGAAAGCTCAGGCTTGGCAGCTTTGTCTGGAAAAGTTTTGCTGCTGTAATGATGCCTGGGAGAATGACAGAGAAAAAGTAGGCTGCTAAAAATTAAAAGGATGAATAATGTAAACAAGCTGATTAAATTCTGTAACCTCTTCAACTTCATGGCTCTAGGGTGGCTTATGCCCCAGTAAAATGAATGGACTCTGCAAGTTGGGAGGAGGAAGTTAGAGTTGACTAACAGAAAAAAAAAAAAAAAAGAAGCAGTGTGCAGTAAAAGAAGGCAAAAAATAGCTAAAGAGAAACCGCTATTTTAATTTTCTGGTCTACCCTTGTGGTGATCTGCCTCATTATTTTATGGGGTAGAATACAATAAGTACCTACAGACAAGACCTTACAGAATGCAGGTAATTGTTTCTACCTAGTTATCTGTTCCTGCTTAAAGTAGGTTTTAAAGATACCATGCCCAGGTAACCGTGTCCATCCAAATCTAAAATACGTTAGGATATAATAAGACAAAATTTCTCTTCTGTCCTATTTCAAAATTCCTGAGATGCAAAGAGTCTTCAAATTAAGAAAAGTATGAAGGATAAAACTTCTTGCCAGCCATTCCTTTATAGCACAGGCTTATTTTCACCAAGATTAGTGGGTATTACTCCATATAATAAGGTAGGAGAGAGAGAGTAAATATAAGCTATTAAGCATGCCACAGGTTGTCATTTTCACGTGTGTAAACTTAGAAGGGGCATGGGATGTTTTGTGTCTCTGCCTGTTGCTAAAAGAAAGGTATCTACAGATTTACACCTACCTAGTGAACACAATTCTAGGGAGACACACCAGTGCTGGAGAAGAGCACACTTTGCTATGAAAAAGGAGGATGAAGCTACTGCTCTGGAAGTCTTGGGTCAGAGAGGAATAGGATGTAATGAACTAAAATATTTCATGAAGTTGTCAGTCCTGTTTCTTCTCTCTCATCTCGTGAATACAGCTAGTGTCTCACACGAGGAATTCTGGCTAGGCAGGACAACAACAGAGAGGGGTTGAAATACTCCAGTAAGAATCAAAGCAGTAGAGAGACTTCAATGAGTTCAGTCCCCTGTCATTTCTGGCAGTCACATCATGTAACCCCATAGGTCTATAATTGATCAAGCTCCATTTTACAACTAATTAGATTTTTTTGCCTAAATGCCTTCAAGTAGAAAGCTATTCCACATCTTCACTGTAATGTCTAGAAGTCTTCTAATTATCAGCATATGATTCTTTACGGCCAGGTTATATTAGTTCATCGACCTAAACAGCACTTTCTCCACCATGGGATTTCCTCTGTTAATATATTTATAAAGAAAAACTATAGCCCCTTTCAGACATTAATGGGAACCTAAACAAGCCAAGTCAGTTGCTTTCTTATTATTTACACATGCTGTCCTTAAAAAGTGGGAGGGAGAGATGGGAAACTGGGGACACAGTCTGCATTAAACTTGATATGAGTCAAAGGATTAAATCTTTGCTCATCACTCAGAAGAGAAGCCCCTCTGGGATCCTCCCTTTCTAAACTTGTAGAAGAATTAAACAGTTCAGACAAAACTCTGATCTCCAATTGACTGAATTTCACTAGATGCCTAAATATTGCCTTTGATATAATTTAAAAATGAGACAGCCAATGTTACCATCATTATAAACCCACGGGAATGAGCTTTCATATGTGTACTCCACCTTGTTTCATTGATTTCTTTTCTCATTCTGGTTTGTTTGATCTTCATTTACTTGTAATAATAGAAGGAAGAGAAACCTGAACTGGCTTTTCTATTCAGTGTTTAAAGTGTTCGTATAATTTCAAGCACATAAGAGACAATAAGATATCGTTAATGTGTGCCTTTATAAAGTCTTTGAAAACTAACCTAAGTGGCACTGTTTACTTAGAGACATCCTTTGATATAACAAAATACAGTGAATGGAAGCTGGGATGAAATAAAATCAAATTAGAAGTACAATGTGATAGCCGAAATGGGTAAACTTTGGAACAGGTTATTTAGAATAATGGGAGTTTTTACAGCAGCAGCTATTTTAAAATCCAGACTGCATGCTTTTCTAAAATGCATGCATTATCTTAGAGAAGAAATCAACTCTGAAACATTGAGGTTACACTACGGATTCAGAGTAATCCTGTCTGTCAATAAAAACTATTTGATAAATTATTGAATGTATTGTACGATTGTTCAAGCTGCTCTAGGCTAGAGCTGTAAAAAATGAGGCAACTCCACTGCAAAGAGGTGAAGCTGGTAGCCACATACTCTAAGATGATGTTGGAATGGCAGCAAAAAAAAAAGCTTATGCACAAATATGAAGTACATAGGTCGCTCCAGAAGTAATGCCTCCTATTTATTTCCATGGAAACTACAACAGACATAAAGAGCACAATGGCACTGTTAGACAGAGCAAATTCTCAGCTACAAAACACTCTTTTTTGACACAGTCACCAGCTGTGCATTTTCCCCAGAGAGGAACGAGAGCCTGCGTGCCGCACTCGTTTAAAAATCCGCACCAGTGGAGGGGACCCACCGTCACTGTCCCCACTGCGGGAACGTGCCACCCACCCACCCCCTCACTGTGCTCACACCCACTGTTTGGTCTCCGTAAATGTTCAGCAGTGTGGATGAGTGTCAATGGGTGCAATTTTTTCCACATGGAGGAATTCAATTGCACACCTTACTCACTCCCATGTCAGATGTCATGTTGTCAGAGTGCCCCTCTGCTGCTGTCTGTCACACGGCAACAAAATTTAACAGAATATTGGTGGGAAGGTTCAACCTCTACTGCCTCACCACCAACAACTGCCTCTGGTGTCATGGGCCAACATCATAAAATAGGAGGCAGTACTTCCAGAGTGGCCCTCATAGCTATGCCTCCTTTTAATGACTCTTTCCTGTTAAGATTAGCAATTTCTCTAGAATAATGAATAAAATAGGTAAGGTAATCACTGCTATGGGTGGCTAGGGGAACCAATAAGACTTGCAAGGCTAGTTCCCATTGGTGCTTAAAGGAGCAATTCCTAGAATTGAAAATCCTTGTGAAACCTCTCCATAGGTGTCAAGGACACGGGGAGAAGCTGGCTTGAAACTTTCTATTACACAAATTTCAGACAAAATGCCAACGACGTGACAGGTTTATATCGAGTACAAACACGCCCTGGTACACCAGACCTGCCCTTTCATGTTCAGCATGAACAAAGTATTGCCCTATTTTAAGCAAGATTCATTCCAAGAAAATGCATGATGATATTAAGCAGATGCTGCCCTTCAGTAATCAAAACGGACAGTTGTAGAAATGTTGTTTGGAGAACATCTCTGGAGTCATCTAGCTCAAAAACTACTGTCAGTTGTCAGCCCTGGCATTGTCTCACTACGTCTTGAAATCCTCTGGAGAGGGAGATACCACAATGTTTTTGGGCACCTGTTCCAGCACTGCACTGCCCTCCTACATTCTTCACATATTGACAAATTTTGACTTGTTTTGCTCTTCATTTACAGTCACATAACTTTCTCTACCTCTTTATTGCCCCCCACTCATTAGTTACATTTCTTGACACCCCTATATTCCAAATTCTATGGCCATTTGGGGCCATGGGGCCATTTCTCCTTACCTTGTGATGTTTCCATGATGTAGTTCTCAGTTCTGCTTGATTTATGAAGCATTTGAGGGAGCGACTTAATGTTCACCGAAATCTTACAGGAAAGGTCTCAAAACGCTGATTCAATTTCAGCCTCAGGTGAGCGATTCTGACCTTCTTCAATGTATAGACCATTCCAAAAGTAAAAGCAAAATAAGACTGCACAGCAAAAAGGTTCCCCGCATATAGCTTGAGGCTTAGCAACATAAACTAGTGCAAGGGTGATGATTTCCCCCTCTGTCCAAGTAGGCATGAATCCAGGCCTTTCCTATTTCTCAAACAAATATAGAACAGGCTGAAGGGAAGAAGAATACGAGGAATTTTCTTCTTAACATCATGGTGACAAAGATTTTGACAATAAGTATTAACTAGTTTCATATTTCTCGCCTTCAAGATGGGGAGAGAGGAGCATAAGACAAATTTTTTACTAAGTGCTACCCCATGTACAAGGTGCATTCTTTTGAAGTATCAATGTTCTTTTAGAGCATCTGCTCTTCAAGGAAAAAATAACAACCAGTTTGAATAGGAAACCTTAAGCTCTAAGCATAATAGATAGATAAAGAATGTGAATGTCTTTTGATGTAACCAGAAGTCTTTATAAAATCTTGCAACTCATCCTGTATTTTCAACCAGTTAATATATGGATTAAAAATAATTAGTTATAACTAACATGGTTTACAATGTTTTAAAGCTGTTCTCTTGGATCTTCCCTTTTCTTCCTTCACTGCTGACATGCCTGCTACTTTTGGAAGCCATATCACTGGTTTCTACAGCCAAAGGCAGATGTGCTAATACAGAAATGCTTAATGACCCAAATAAAGCTTTCTTAATATAAATGGAAATTAAAAGCAGAGTGTGTGTTGGATGAGGGAAACCAGGCTGTTTCTATGCGGCTGGTTTCATTTATAAAGTTGACAGTTCCCTTGCTTAGCAGAGCAAGAGCCAAACCGTACTTTCATTTCACGACACGATAGTATAATCCACACTAGCTCCACTGAGGTCAGTGAATTTATCCTCAGCTTATCTCTTGGGGAGCAGTATTTGGCCTTCACTAGAACAGGATTTCATTTGCCACCTTATAAGATAAATGTGTTGGAGACATTTAAGAACAACCTAAACTGAAGTATTTGTTCTGTAGAGGTACCAGTGTTATTAAAATCATCTTACTCCTTTTCAATTACTGTCTTCTATGAAGAAAAAAACTCTTCCTCTGGGTTTTTGGGAATTTTGTCTGACCAGCACTCTGCACTGCTCCTGTTTTGCAATCTGAGAAAAATGCCTTCCCTGAAGCCCTCCTTTCATAGCTCCAGACATTTCATAGAAAAGCTGTTGCCCTCAGAAGATATCAAGCGCTCTTTTGACTTTTTGGGCACTCATTAATTTATTTTTCACAATAAAATCAGTTGTTTTCAAATCAGCAGAGTGTAATTGCCTGTGCTAAGGGAGCATTCACATCTCTTCTGCTATAATGAATCTGTCCCAGGGCTATGGTATCTATCTGCCCTTTCAAACTGCCTATTTAATTTCTCCTGCAGCAACCTGGCACCTGCTGCTCATTTCACCACAGGGACCCATCATGAATTTTTTAATAATACTCATGCATCTGTCCTGCACACTTTCTTATGTGAACATCTCTATTACTTTCCCTCAATCAACCTACCTTTGTTTCTATGACCTTTCCTTTATGAATAACTAGGGACTTTGTGCTATGTAAAGCTTTATCACATGATGGCCACCTGGTCTTCAGAGTTAGCACATGATGGCCACCTGGTCTTCAGAATTGTCCACATACCCGAATGGCAGATATGATACACCAAACACCAGAAATACATCAGAAAGCCTCCTCGTCTTTAGTTCATGTATTTTATACTTTCCATGTAAAATCATGGGGGATAGGAAAAAAATGTCAATAAAATGCTCTTTCTGCTTCATATCTCTTCTATCTTACTGTCCTCTTATCACTTATTTTCCTGCAGGCCAGTGCAATTGCTCCAGCTGAATTATTGTCAATCATTACTGCAATTACAAAATTATGCTTCTGCTCTTTACTGGTTGTATTGTTAGAACTCCATAGGTAATGTCACCATGGCTCTTTTCCAGTGAGGTACTGGACAATATGGGGACAGGATTCAGCCTGGGATTAAGACAGGTGAGCTGAGATATCTATGCTCGAGCTACAGGAGAAAATAGTTGCTAAACTAGCCTAAAAGGACGTGCTTCATGTCAACGGAGATGTGCCAGGACATCCAGCAAATCCATAAAGGACCAGCAAGCATGACACAGAAGTCACTGGAGATCTTCTGAAGAAGCAGGTCCAAGCAAAAGGCCCTATAGAATCTAAAATGATGTTTAAACATCTACCACCAGGCAATGGTAAGCCTATTTCTAATACTACTTCTTTTAGCTGTTCTTATGTTATACAAGAGGGGTCAATCCAGAATGTTTTATTCAGGCAAGAATTACTCTGTCGGTGGATGGGCTTTTGCCTGAACAAGGCCATTTGGGTTGGGTTTCTAAGCATGTTTGTGATTACTTTTAATGCATGATCTACTGGAAATATTAATTTTTGTTTAGAATAGCCTCTGTTAAAACCATTTTTGTTATTCTTTTCCTAAAAAAAAGAAAGAAAGAAAATCAGGCAAAAGCTGCCAGATTTGAAGCTATTCTTTTCCATTCTCATACAGTAACTTTCAATTTTGCTTCCTAAGCCTAGCACATAGGTTTCTCATTATTTCCCTTTGAATTGCTCCCAGATACATAATGGGCCCTATTTGCACTCTTGTTGAACAAGTGCCATGAGCAACAGCTTTTCTCAGCACTTTGTTGCATCAGGCCTTATCTTCACACATTTTCTGGGGAAATTCTGCAATGTTATGGGCCAGATCAGTGCTGTGATCCTAGAATCAGCCCAACTCATAACTGATGTGATAAAGGCAGATTCCAAGATGTGAGTAGTGCACGATGACCCAGCTGATGCTTTTCAGACCTGACCTGGAACCTGTTTTTTACGCAGCTGGCCTCTTGCGTTTACTCCACATAAGAAATGGGGTTGCTGTTCATTGATTCTGGAGAATGATCTAAAAAGAGTCTTCTAAACTGACATCTATTGCACCATATTAGGAAGCTCTCTCCCAGTTTGCACCACTTCAATAGTGAATAATAGTAAATGAGAAGCAGAATCTGAAACAGCCTTGTTCAAACTGTTCCTCCTCCTTGACTTCACAGCACTCAGAGCTGAGCAGCTACACCATTGCATAAGGTCCTAATACTTCAGATTGTCTCTAGGAGAGTTTTCTTTACTTTTGACCTTACAAAGATGTATTAATCATAGCCTTTGGCTTATGATTTCTACCAGGAAACCTTCTCTCTCCTGGATTTAAAAAAAAAAATAAAAAATCCCAGAGGCTTGGTTTTAATAAAGGTGACTTACGTTCTCTTAGATTTTCTTTATGAATGTGACTCTCCAGATTTTGCAAACTCCTTCTTGAATCTCCTGCTGGTGCCCCATGTGTTTGCATGAGGTGGATAAGTAGAAGAAGACAGGAAGAAAAACCACAGCATTTCACTGAAGCTGCATTATATTTAATATCTCCTCCAGACACATAATATCTTGGAAGAATGAGTAATGCAGCGCATAAAAAGGAAAAGCTACTCAGTGGAACTGAGTGAATTAATGAGAAATAGACAAAAACTAACTAAAGAAAAGGACTTGAAAGAGACTAAGGCAAGGAACCAAGAGAAGACAGCTCAGTGAAGCCCACCTTCAACTTTTAAACACAGTCCTATCCCTCTGTAAACAAAAATAAAAAAGCTAGAGAGGAAAATGCTGGAGGCTCCCATCAGAAGTTTAAAAAAGAAAGTAACCAAATGGCAGGGAATATGAAAGTTCAAATAAGTAGAAAATCCTTGGAAAAGACTTCCTGGGTCACTGAGTCTGATCTTATGCCATTTCTGACAATCTTCCTGGTATACCACCCTCGAACTAGTTGAGCGTTTTGTCCCTTCACTCCTAAAGGGAGGCCACTGCGGCATTGCTGATTTCCTGCCTAAATTTGTCCAGATTAGTGCAAACTAATCAATTCTTTTGTCGCCATTATTAGTTGACTTCAATATCCTCTTATATTCACCCCATATGAGTTATTAATGTAAAGCAAACTTTTTTTAAAACAAGCAGTTTTAAATTTCTCCGTTATGAATGCATTATGATGATCATCAAATTTAAGTAGTAAACATTATCTTGCATGTCATACATGCACCAAAGATTAAGATTATTACAACGTTATACTAAGATTTTAGAAGAATGTTTAATAAAACTCTTGATAAGGAAATCACCCCATAACCCACAAAAGTAAGAGACACAACTTAACAACACATATTTTTGTAATTGCACAGCATGGATGATGGGTGCACAGGCTAAGATGGGTGGTAAAGTTTCCAGGACCCATATTAGCTTAAATTTCCCCGGTGGCCTTGGGGTGTCACTTTGCCAGCCCGTGCTGTCCCCATATTCACTAAAATGGGGATAGCAGCATGTCACAGAGTCAACATGAGGGAAAGGGTTTCAGATCCTGTGATAACGACAGTCGTATTTTAGATAGACTGGCACAAGTGTTTACTGTGAAAGGGTTGCACCTTAATTCTTATATGGGACAGACATATGTTTTGTCAACAGTACATAAAGTGTGAATCATATTTCATATAGCCACACTGAAGATCGTGGTATATTAAAGCTTCTTTCATATAATTAGTTACTCTATGATCTCACATAAATTCGATCTGTGAAACATTTGCAATAACTACAGTGTTCGTAAAAGTACTTGTTCCATACAAACTGCAGTATACACACCCCAGCAAAGAGCACGGAGCATCCTATTCACATCATAGCACATCAACTTATTAGTAAACAGCAAATTCTAGTAATGGGAACCTATAATTAATTTAATACTGATTGTGAGAGCCTGAGCAGTTAAATAACCCTGAATATTTATATACTTCACAAATTAGAATGGGCTACGTGCCTGCTCCTGAAAAATGCATTTAGCCAAATGAAAATGTGAGTTGAAAAGGGGAAAACCTTTAATTTCTCTTACTTAAGGGAAAGTAAAGGAATTTCATTACCGGAATTAATCATAGAAAATTTTAAATAGAAATGAGGTAACACAGGGCCACGTTTTCCTGTATTCATACAAAGTAACACTAGACTTGGCTAGGAGTTTCACATCTTTGACAGTCAACAAAGGGAAGCAGACCTTCTGGGCATTTTAGATGCCACCTTTGGAGTGGAAAGAGTCCTGCCTAGTTGAGACTAGTGACTGTAACATGAGGTTAGACACCCAGCTCAGAGGCAGATGTACGCTGCTGTGTGTATGTTGCCGACATCTACCGCAGGACTCAGCCATTTGAGCGCAGGCATTTAGTGTTGCTTTAGGCATGGCTGGGTGTCTCACTTACCTCCTGCTATCCCAGCTAGAAGTGGGTTTCCCAGCTGGCCTGTGTCATGTCTGCTGTTTCCATGCGTGTATCTTGGATAAATTGTGTTATTTGACACGGAACTCTATGCATGTAGATAAGGCAACTAAATGGCCTTCAAAGGTCCATGACATTACCATGTAAGGGGCATATAAAATACAAACAAAAGGCAGAGGAGAGAGTTTGGGAGGGAGGGAGGGAAGGAGAGGGGAGAAAACGAACTTCAAAAGTACCATATGCATTAAGCATTTGGGAAAGGATTTCCTGTATACTTAAAAGCCTCGGGGATTTAACATCTCCTACATCTGGAAGGCCAAATCTATATGCTGATTAACTTGGACTACAATTTGAGCTCCTTAAATGAAAAAGCAGGTGTTTATAAAAAAGTGGATACATTCTTAAAACACAGTTGTAAACTTTGATGACTCACAGAAAGAATAAATCATTCTTAATGTTTTACAGAAAAAGAAAGGTAAAGTGAGAATATTTTAAACTGAAACATGGCAAAATCACGCTTTGTCTAAAGGAATAATTATTACAGAAAACAAATTATTCTCTTAACAAAAACATCTCTTAAAAAAGGGCTGTGATGCCGTTACATTTGAAATTGTCTTTGTATGGGAAAAAAATCTCTGTGTGCATGTAGATCCGTATACTATGAACATGCTTTTTGGAGAGGTTGATTTTTGCAGGCGGAGGGAGGCTTCTTGTTGAGCTGCATAATGAAAAAACTGGCACATGCGCTTTGTGAAACAAGATAAAGGCTATCTTCATATCACTTTCTTATTAAAGAGTAAGGTACATGGAGGGTGAAGCAAAGAATTTAAAGGATTGTTCTTCTCAAGGCCTTTCCATTGTTGCTTCTCCATTTAGCCACATGGGCATAGAGCATTAAAAACACTGATCTTCTGTGGTGATGAAACCTATCCCAGTGGCTTTGTACAGTTTACCTTCAGGCACTTGAACAACCTTCAGAAGTCACCTATCTCCCTCCAGTGATTAAACAGGAATATATCCTTCAACATAAAGTACTCTGAATCATGTGCGAGGCGCACATCTAAAACCATCTTCTCACAAGTGGCTTGAGCCATTAGATAGCTTCTTGTCATCTTGACCTACCCTGGGTCCATGGTCACCAATGGTCTTTTTCTTCATTGATTTATTTAGTCTCTTCGTGGTCATATTTGATTCTGGTTTCTACAACATCCTGTGGCAATAAGTTTCACTTTTCTTATTAAGTGTTTTGTGAAGTAAATAACTCTTTTGCTCCTAAGACTTTGACCTTGGCTAAACGGAGGTGTGTTAAAACCAGACTACAGCCCTCCTTGCATAACCTTAACCCTGTGCATTACAGTGCATTTTTACCCTTACAGATAGGCAACCCTTTTGAGAAGTTATCCATGTGAATTGTCTTCAAGACTTAAAAATTAAATTACATAAATTTTCAGTTGCTCCTGAGCAGTTAAATGCATACTGACTTTTTCTAAAATCTCCAAGAACTGTACGACATCGGAACCTCACAAGTCTGAAGTAACCTATTTTTCATTGTCTATAGCCAAACTGTGTGTAATGTAAGCCCACTGAGTTGCAGATAATCTTATTACAATAAGACATCTCCCCACAAGGGAGACATACCTCCTGGCTCTTCCTCTGTGCCTTTTTTATTTTCCCTGAGCAAATAAGGTCTTTTCAGAGCTGTATCTACAGTTTGGCTGGGTATAATAGGATGGATTCTGTATTCTTTCATTGCTTCACCATTTGTGTTGAAATTAGCATTTGTCTAGTCATCTGAGACATAATGTCAGCATCTGGAAAACTTTACAAGGGGGGGAAATTGAGTTTGTACTTTTTCTTGTGCTTGTAACACTGCTTATATCTCTTAATGTGTACTCTTCTTGTTTCATTTTTAGCATGAAATTATTGAATGTGCTGGTAGATTGATAATGATACTATTTTATCATTTTAGATATCAATATGTACAACATTATTTTAAAGAATGTGCTTTCCAAGAGTTTATTTCACCTACTTGTCCCAACTTGAGCTAGAAAAGAACTCATCCTGTTCGGTGATGTCACTTTTCCGCTCAGTCTCTGCTAAGTCACGGCACTCTCTGAAGTTAACAGTGTATTTTTGCAGACAGTGTCTGCTTCCAGAAGTGAGACAGCGCTTGATGTTACAGTGACTGCCAGGGGTTGGTGTGCAGAAAGGATCTTGCTCAGACTTGCTCCTGTGCAGACCCAGGTCACTGCTAAATCCTGTGTCCCACGGTGGGGTGCAGTAAGTGAGAGGGGAGGAGCAGACAGGACAGGTGACCCTACACTGACCAACAAGGGGTTCCATCCCATAGACGTCATATTCGGTATAAAGCTGAGGGTCTTGCTCCCTCTTGCTCTCTTCTTCAATGGCTGGTGTTTGAGAAGGACTCTGTCCGTTCTGCCTTCGATCCCAATCCGTGCATTCCTGAATCCAGTTCTGGAATCCAGCTCCTGCATCCAGTTCCCGTCTGCTGCTGAGCCCAGCCTGGGCCTTCCCCAGTGTCTGCCCACAGCATCAGTGGTGACGGTGACGTGGTGCCATCAGGGGGGCGGGGTTCAGTATTGGTATTGTATATATGTGTATGTATTTCATTTTATTGTTGTTATTCTCATTAAAGTAGTTTAGGTTTCTTTTCCAATCCACAAGACTCTCTCCCCTATTCCCTTTCTCTTCCCCTTTGGGAAAGAGGGTGAAGGAGGGAGGGGGTAATAGACCATCTGTCATTCCTCTAGTGGCCGGCCCAGCTCTATCCCTTGACACTACTGTTTCAATTAGGGTTATGAAATAATTCTCCAAATAGATAGTTAAAAACATTATGGGTGTTTGGCAGGAAGTTTTTTGTGGGTGACTACAAGAATAAGGGAAGTTTAAATACTTTACTCAAAAAACATGTTCAGACCTAAGACGCCTGTCTGACAGAGCTTGTTTTCTGGATTGAATCTCTCTAATGCATCTCATGAGTATTTCCTAGGAAAGTCCCAAGTGGAATTTTACACTGCGTGTTTTATGTTACAAGAATCTTTCCCTCTTCCATTCTTACTGTTCTTTTGTCCACACCACTGGCTTTTATCTTTTTACAGGTTGATTTAGTAATTTAGATACAAGCACTTTAGTTTTTTTAATGGGTAGTGGGCCCGGTTTCTTAGCTCTTTTCTTAGGTGCATTTAAATATTAAGTAGTTAGATAACTTTAGCATAGCTGACCTTTCATGCTTAGAGAAATGCATTTCACCATCTCTGAACTTAACTGTATATAGCACTGAATTGTTATTGAAGAGAGCTAAATTGACTTAAACTATGAAGAAATTTGGGGTTGAAAGAGAACAAGTGAATTTAGCTAATGACCTGACATAGAAAAATAAAGGAGACTGCAAAAACTTTGGTGCATTACTCCTGTTTCTTCAGTCTTCAGAGAAATACATCAAAATCTTTCATAAAAGGCTCTGTACGCTCAGAGTAACTACCATCATTATATGCTAAAATCCTTTTTCTTTAAGAAAAAAAAGAACTTTTTTTTTCTAAATCAAGCAGGTGAATAATAAAAAAAAGAATTCAAGAGTCCAGAAACCCTTTTTTCACTTTTCTTTCCCTGTTCATTCTAGCTCCTGGCCTCGAACCACAGTATTTTAGTCATTTGCCACTGTCTATGATTGTTAACACTTGTTTTTAATCAAGAGAAAGTCTGCTTTGATTAAGAGTTCTGAATACAATGAAAGAGTAGTCATGAAGCACTTCCACAGTTCCTCAGGAAGCTGTCCCACCAAGCTGGCTGGCTGAAGGGATTTCTGTTGCAATCCCATACAGCAATGCATGGCCATCACAGGCAAGGACCTTGTTCATGACCTGCTCAGTGGCAATCTCTCTGTGTCTTCCTCCATCCAAAGAAGCCAGAACAAAACAAACTTTTGGATGTGCTGCTTACAAGAAAATGCCTTCCACAAAGTTCTATCCAGATAATAAGCTCAGAGAGTCTTTACAAGCACTCCTCTCTTTCTAATGCTGTCACCAGCCTGTCAGTAAGAAACAACCCTCAAGATCACGCCTTCTCAAATCTGTACAGCTTTGGGCCTTTCCAGGTTGTGGGACATGTCAGTCTCAAATTCTATACAAGTGGCAACAGGCCATGGTTTATGCCAGGTTTTGGGGTGCGTTGGGAAAAAAAGATGACAGAATACCTTTTCCTTCTATTTCATGGAAAAAATGTTTTCTTTGCTGAATGATAGTAGGTGACAAAATAAGAGGAAGACCAAACACCTTAAAGAAGCTAAATTCTGAAGAAGCAAAAAGAAAGGAATGGTTCAATGACATGAAAAAATAAGCTTTTGGAGTCTGATTTTATATCAGGTCTTCAAGTAAAGGAGGAGATCTTTGGCCAAGGGAATAGAGGCCAATCTCAGGTGAAGAAGTAATGTAAGGCTGCAGCTCAGAATGGGCATCTAATTATCCTTTTACAATTAGGTCACCTTTTAATAGGATAGAGAAAAGGCTATACTGAGTGTGTCTCTCATCTGCTGAAGGCATATGTGCAGGTAACAAATGTGGACACAGAACAGTTGAGAAATGTCTTGTCTGATATGTGAGAACCCATCTATCTGAGTAGGCACGGCGGGTTTGCATTGGACAGGGTGTCCACAGCTCCTTGGGATGGGCTTTCTGCATGTTTGTTAGGCAGTCCCACGAAGAGGAGGTAGAGCAAATCCTGAGCAAATCCTAAGCAAAGCTGCTTTGGAGAGCTCTTTTTCTGAGCCCTTACAGCTTGTTGGAAGCTGCCTGAAATATGAAGTTTGCAATTAGAGCGTCCCTTTGTCAAAAAGTGGAGAAAACAATTAAATCCAGATAGATGGGATGTGGGTGAGGGAAAGGCTGCGGGTGTTGTCTACCTAGACTTTAGTAAAGCCTTTGACACCACTTCCCACAGCATTCTCCTGGAGAAACTGACTGCTCATGGCTTGGCCAAACATAGTCTTTGCTGGGTAAAAAAACTGGCTGGATGGTCAGGGCCAAAGAGTGGTGGTTAACGGAGTTACATTCAGTTGGCAGACAGTCACAAGTGGTGTTCTTCAGGGCTCAGTACTGGGGCCTTTCTCTTTAACATCTTTATCAAGGATCTGGATGAGGGGATTGAGTGCACCCTCAGTAAGCTTGCAGGTGACACCAAATTGGGCAAGAGTGTTGATCTGCTTGAAGGTAGGGAGAGTCTTCAGAGGGATCTGGACAGGCTGGGTCAAAGGAATGAGGTCATTTGAATAAGGTTCAACAAGGCCAAGTGCCAGGTCCTGCACTTGAGTCACAACAACTCAATGCAAGCTACAGGCTTGGGGAAGAGTGGCTGGAAAGCTGCCCAGCGGAAAGGGACCTGGAGTTGTTGGTCAACAGCTGGCTGAATATGAGCCAGCAGTGTGCCCAGGTGGCCAAGAAGGCCAAAGGTATCCTGGCTTGTATCAGAAATAGCGTGGCCAGCAGGAGCAGGGAAGTGATTGTCCCCCTGTACTTGGCACTGGTGAGGCCTCACCTTGAAATCTGTGTTCAGTTTTGGGTCCCTCGTGACAAGAGGGACATTGACGTGCTGCAGCATGTCCAAACAAAGGGTCTAGAGCACAAATCTAACAAGGAGCAGCTGAGGGAACTGGGGTTGTTTAGCCTGGAGAAAAGGAGGCTGAGGGGAGACCTTATCACTCTCTACAACTCCCTGAAAGGAGTAGTGAGTGGGTGGTCAGTCTCTTCTCTCAAGTAACAAGTGATAGGATGAGAGGAAACAGCCTCAAGTTGTGCCAGGACAAGTTTGGGTTGGATATTGGTAAAAACTTCTTCAGCGAAACGGTTGTGAAGCATTGGAACGGGCTGCTTAGGGAAGTGTTGGAGTCCCCATCCCTGGAGACAGATGTGGTGCTGAGGGACATGGTATAGTGGTGGACTTGGTAGTTATAGATTAATGGCTGGACTTGATCTTAAAGGTCTTTTCCAACGTAAACAATTCTATGAATCTGTAATTTTATGACTCTGTATACTTCTAAGGAAACATATCAAGGAGTTACTCTATTCCCATAGTAATCAGGTAAAGGGATGTACAGTAAAAAATAAAAGAAATAAGGGAGGTGAAGAGGAACTACTTTGGAGGGAAAACAAGGGTGAGAGAAAAATGGAACAGAATGACAATCACATATGCATTGACTAACACTGTTAAAGTCAGGCTAGTAGTTTTTTGGTCAAGCATGCTGATAGGTTACTTTGGTTTTGCCGTTAGGTTTTCCTCCGAAATGCTGATCATTTACATGTTGCCTGAAATTGAGCAGAGCCACAGAATGTAATGGGCTAAATAGGGAGCCAGGCTTTTGGTACTTAAATTCCCTGGCTTTCCTTGTAAACAGGTTAGTATTGCTTTTCTGATTTTTTTTCTAAACAAAGAAAAGGAAAATATTTCACTGTCAAGTTTAAGCACGTAAGGCAGAATGCATGACTTCATCAGGCATTCAACTAGTTAACAGTTAACTATTGTAAGAAATGATTACTAAGAGCTCTCTGTCTTAGCTGAATGAGCAGCTACTTTTGGTGGCTTAAAGCCTGCCTGGAAAGTCTGTAGAGTGTATATGCCTGTCAGAGGGATAGGAAGAGGTAAGGAGAAGTACTCAGGAAAAAATTTTCTGAATAAATATCCAACACCCATGGTCAGGCCAAAATGATGACATACAAATAAACATTGCAAATATCTCTTAATGTAAAATGTTTAGTTTTAGTTCTGAGCTAAAAAGTTTAAATTTTGTTTATAGTTAAGACTGCAATTCAGATAACTTCATTGCCTGCAAAATCACTCGCACCATAAAGCAGAACTAAAATTCAGTGAGATATGTGGTACAATTTAACTTAGTGCACTTAAAAATGCAAAAAAGAAAACAAAAAAAAAACCCCATCCCTCAGCCAAACCCAAGAAAACAACTTTTAATATTTTGCACTGACTTTTTCTTAAGACAATGAGAGGCAGTAAGACTGCATGACATTACAAATCAACACAGACTGGTTTTTATGCATTCCTTCCACTCCTAATCTTACTCTGAAAGATGAGAGTGAATTATCCTGGGCTTCAGGAACACTGAATCCCCAGGACATTGGCAATTCCAAGAAGAGAGTAAGAGTTGATTATAAAAATCAATGCCAATAGTCTGGTTTTCCTCTATTAACAACTACTAGCAGCAGACTGTTGATTAGCATCCTCTCCTTCCTTCATTTCTGCATCCACCCACATATTAGTTTAGAATCAAGTAGCCAAACTGATGTTAAAATTTTAAAATGCTTCGTGATTTCTTTCTCCTTTTCCTGTATCCTGAGTGATGCTAGTCTCACTTTGGACCCTGACAGAAATGAAACTTGTTTTATTTCAGACAAATCCCTATTAACTTTAATTCTTATTATCACTGCAATCTCCTGTAGTGACAGTGCAACTGATGCTGAGAGGATCTCAATTGTCTTGCCCTGGCCCCAAAAGGCTCTAACGGGTTGACCGTGGGAGCCACTTCTCTCTCTTTGTCAGAGAGTGTCTAGGAGCTGCGGTGCTGAAATTTTGGTGCTGTCAGAAAGGAGCTTGTCACAGGCGCCCCACGGCTCCCACTGCTCTTTGAGAACACCCTGTCAAATCCACATATATTTTCTCCCAATGTCAGCTGTACCATGAGTCCTGTTGGTTAAAAGACATGTTGTTGCAGGGCTTTGCTGAAGAAACACCATAACTAGGCATGAGTTGTCTCACTGATTTTTCTGGCTCGTGACTAGTTTAAAATAGACAAGTATATTTTGTATGCTCTTTGCTCTCACCATCCTGCCTTTTTTTTTTTTTTTTTCTTTTTTGACTCTTCCTGGCAGCATCTCTTATCTACACCTGGGTGATGGCATTACTGAATGAAGGAGAAAAAGGGACATAGGAGAGATGTGCTGCTGCCATGTCACTTGGTAGCCACAGACAGTCCCCTACCCACAGTGCAACAATATTTTCTGCTTACTTACATGTTCATCTTAATGACAGCAGTCACCAGTGCTGTTTGCAGACTTTCCTTCCCAAAGCATCTTGGCTCAGTCTCTGACAGCAGAGAACTTGCGCTTCTAGGCCATGTCAATACCTCAGTCTTGAGAAGGTTGGAAAAACTTCCTGTGAAAAGCCAAGACCTATTATAACGAAGGGGACCTCACTCCTTTTTCCCACCTCCAGTGATCAGGGTATTTGTTCCTGTCTTTTTGTTTCCTTGCTTAATTTTGAGAGGGAGAATATGTGGGTGATGGGGACATTGCCTCACATTCCCTGAAGGAAGCAAAGTTCAATACCTCAGATTTGGAAGAAAGAGAAGGAAGAAGGACATTTATAAAACATAAAGAAAACTGCCTTTAGTCACCCTTTACCTTCCATCCCTTCCATGCTTCATCCCCTAGAACACAGTCCTTTTGTCTCCAGGTGCAGGGAACAAACTATTATTAGATGCTGCAGAGCCCTGCCTGGGTCCTCTGTGTTTATCTTTACTTGTCCTGTTATCTTTCCTGATTGCAGAAACACGACTCTGATTCTTTCCTGGCTGCTTGTAAAAAAATTTCCCAGACTGTTAGGTTCAGAAGTGACTTCTACCATCCTGTCCCTCTTTCTGTAATCAAGGTTGAGTTTGGTTGCTCCAACTCACTCCACGGATCATTAACAAATGACAGTGCAGAATTTCTAATGTGACACTGTTGAGCCTTCCTAATTATTCAGTCTGAAATACTGAAGGATATTATTTCTCTGGTGGTGGAGCTGCCTGTGTTATGCCTGCGTATGGGAAATGCATGGTCACTGCATCCACCAGAGTTCTTGGGCATTCTTTTTACAGTTTGCAAAAATAATACAATACCCAATACTGTATCTAAGAAAGATTCTTTTTAAGACAACTGCAAAAAGTACTGCTGTGTAAATATGCTCCAGCTTATTTAAAAATTGAAAACAATCCCATAGTTGCTGATTTTTTGCCTTCCCCTCCCACTCACCCCCCTTTTATTTTAGGTTATCTATGTAAAAAACATAAAGGTAACCCAATCCACAGTGTATTTAAATATTAATGTCAGCTCCTGGAAATACAATACTGAGTCTCAAGAACCTAAAGCAAACACTTTTGTTCACTGAATTAAAATAAAGAAAGAACTCTGCAATTATAGGTCATGTGCAATTACCTAGAAGGTCAGACAAAAAGCTATTGAAAGAAACTTGTAGGCAGAGTGGGTTGTTGGGGAAGGAATTTCACTTAATGGAGCCCCGCAGCACAAATGCGTGAGGCTGTTTGCAATAACCTTGGCGTGTTTGATAAGAAATGTAAGATGCTTTGGGCCTGAGCTACTCTTCCAGCTCTCCACCAGTCTACCATAGAGTCAGTCCCCCTGCATGAAAGCTTTGACAATTTTACTGTAAATTGCACCTTTTCAGAGGTCCCCTGCAGCCTACTTGTTTGTTCTCTCAGGATTTGAAAGCCGCATAGCACAGAGACCTCTGTTCCCTTGCCGTGTATTCTTCCCTAATGCTCTCTGAAATAGCTTTGCTGACCAGCTAAAGGATTAAAGCAGAAAAAAAACCGGAGACGACCAGCTTTGTCCCTGATGCCAACTAGAGGAAGTCTCTGATCAGCAGCACCTATCACCAGCCAAGAAACATGGACTTCCGATGTCCGATATGTGCTGAAGACTTACATGTTGAGGACTCAGAATTAGACCACAGTAACGTGAGGCATTTTCTGCTAGATTCACTGGAGTTCATCCAACCTTATTCTAAGAGATAATGGATTCAAGTTTTTAGCATACTCCTTTGAAAATGACCTCTCCTGTCTGATACCTCTTGAGATGGGATACTGAGCCATGGAAGACATGAGAGAGAATGGTAAATCAGGGCTGTATGTGCACGGGATCTCTAGGCCATTCTGTGATGTTTCCAGATGGTTGCCAAACAGCTATGTGAGGACAGAGCTTCCCTTTTCATGGGAAGAAAAAAACCACAACAAAACGAAAACCCCACAAACTTTCAATTAAATACTTTTTAAAAAAAGGCTTTACTTCAGATCAGTACCTATGAGAATGTGAACAATTTTCACTCTAATTTTTCCTATTTATCAGACTTAATTTCCATGATTCTTCATTTGCTTACTTCTCAGTAGAAAAGGAATCCCTTGCTGTGATGTGCTTTGAAGAAAGATGACCTTAACCAGTGGAGGAGTAGAGGAACATGAAGAGCTCAGATGCAATTCCCCGGAGACTCTACTGCTACCTCAGATTTTTTATAAACATTCTTCCATATTGGATGTACTATTTTTAATATGAACTTTCAACAGACATAAACAATCAACATTCTGCTTTTAAAAACATACACATGGATGATGTTCATCTCTATTTCATGTGGAATAATAGCTTTTTAAGAAAACCTCCACCTCCTATTGTAGCATTTTCTTTTCGTCTCACTCTCCTACAAATTGTTCCTTCAAATTGTCAGAATTACATAGCCAAAACATAGCTGCAAAATTCCTATATGATCCTTTGAGAGTAATAGGACTGGATTGCCCTGGGCAGTTGTTTACCCTGAGGAAGTGAGTGCTAGGTGGAATGAAGCAGAAGTGTCTTGCTTCTGGTGGCTCATGTAGGAAAATAAAGTGAGTGCAAAGTTGACAAGACACCTGAGTGCATCTGATTTGTCAAGAGTCTCTGCTGCCATCAAGTAGCTTCCCATCAGTCAGTCTTGCCTGCTCTTACAGGGTTGCCATCTCATTAATTGTAATAGGGTTACCTGCTTGCCTGTGGGGGTCAACACTGATTAAAATTGTTTCAGACTGTTGCTGATAAACTGGAGCCCAGCTGTAATCCTAGTGAGAGGAAAGGTCATGAATCAGATCCTACTAGTTTTGGACAATTGGGCCAACAGTTGTCAGAAGAGGAGGGAGTGCAACGAATAACCTCTTACAAGTGACCCAAGAAACAAGTTACAAGGAGGCAGCAGAAGTACCAAGTCCTACATACATAAATCACAGTCAGAAGTATTAGTTACGAGGCTGTAGCACTACGTAATTACTCCTCAGGTAAACATCCTGGGTTCATATTGCAGTCAATAGAGACAAAGATGATCTTCTAAGTGCAATTCATCATTCTGTAAAGTCTCAAATAAGCCAGATGACCCACACCCTAGAGGTTTTTTCTGTTGACTGCAAATGATGCTTCAGATGAATCAATAATCTCAGGTGCAGATATCTTCATTGTTACCATCCAGAGTAGTGAGGGATGAATCTCACTGAAATCACACGCTCTACCTGTGAAGATGCTCTGCTTTTATTAATGGGAAGGCACAGACTCAAGGGATGTGTTCTTGTTTTAAAGACATTAATTTCTAGCCAAACCCGATGGTCTCTATAAACACTGCTTGGGGAAACATGTAAATGCAGGTCCTAACGTGGTTCCCCAGGTAGAGGCCTCTGCTGGAAATAAGACCAAGCTCTTGGAAAAAAACCAGTACTTAACACCAACTTTGTGCATGAGCCCCATAGAAAGGAGCTGGTTGAACTCAGAGGGACCTTCAGTGACAAGCCTATGAGGTTTGTTTTGGCCAACGTGCTTGCCTGTCCGAAAACGAAGAAGCCACAGAAAAAATAGAGCACAAAAATATCTTTTATTGATATTACTATCCAAATTATTCTTTTTTGGAGCCTGCATCTTCAGGCTGAATCTTAGCAAGGTGAGATCTACATGGGTAACTATTAAATCAAAATGCAAGTAAGACTTTCTTTTTACGAGAAATTGTTAATTATTAGCAGAATCACAAAACAAATACAAAAAGTAAACTATGTATCACTTCCTATTTTTTTTCTTTTTTTCTTTTTTTTTTTTTAAGGCTAGGAGATGCAGAAGTGATAGATGAACTTCCAAAGGGCAAAAGGTACAGTTTTGTTTGGATGTTTTTCATTATACTAATTTTGTCTTCTTTGGCTGGAGACTCTTGTTATGTATCTTCATGGGACAAACCTTCCCGTTAAGATTTCCTGACATTAGTTGCCTGTGAATTTCATGCGAGAATGTTTTTTTCTTGTGGAGTTTTGGTATTACTGCTTCTGATCTCAGTCCACTCCTAACTGTTGAAATCAACAGAGCGAAGTGAGTAAATTTTGAGCTATAAAAAAATTACATTTTGAGGCTTCTTACTGAATGTGAATATTTCGCTCCTGAAACAGGGACTCGGCTTTTTCAGGTCACTGAGCAGATTGCAAAACCTCTATGGTCTCTGCTGAGATGTTTGCTTAGTGACCGTGCTCAGCTCCCGCTTGCTCAGGCTGGTGCAAGTACTGCTATGAGTGAACAGAGTTGTGAAGCTAGATGAATGCAAAGGTGACTAGTGACCGCTCCAAACATTTTTGCTATGTGCATGCTCCTTATAACTGAAGTAGAGCTGTAAGCAAAGAGATATAAGACAAGGGTGATGCCAAACATCTGACTGCTGGCCTATCTTTGCAGAAAATGGAGATGAGGCCAAATATTGAATTGAGCCAAAAGACTACTGGGTGGAAGAGCTTTACAATAACTGGTGATATATCTCACACTGCTAGTGCTGGCCAGAAATCAAAGAGCTCCTTCAAGGAAAGTTTTGGTTTTTTCTAATCTTCCTGCAAAATAAACAATCCCAGCCTAATTAGTCATAGCAATACCATATGCGCAAAGAGGGTGCGTGGTCAGAACAATGCAACTTTTGATGGTTGACTAGTTAGAAGTCCAGACCAAACTGCCTCAGAAACTATTTTCTTGTATTTGTTTTCAAATACTCATCAAATCCAAAGAATTTCAGGTGAAAGATGTTGACCTCAAAATACTGCATTTTCAAATGATTTTTTTTTTTTTAACGGGAATGTTTCCAAATAGCTCAGCATACAGAATTTTTCTCAGGTCCAAAGAGCAGCTGGAAGCAACAGGTTAAAAATCTCCATTTGGGTTGTAGCTGGGCATTTAAGGATGACACATTTTGCCCTAGGTCAATTGAACAAAAACATCTGTGTTTGACCCTGTTTACTGTGCTTACTCTACATTCCACTGACAAGCTATCCATGTCTGTTTTCCTACCCCGAAGCTGTCCTACCTGTATTAAATATTTATTTTTGGATATGACAAACTGCCCCTGGAAGTCTCACTCTCTCTCAAGTAAGGTGAGATGAATTAAAATCTAAAACGTCACATAGTAATAGTTTACAAACTCAGAATTCATCTAATCAAATCTAGCAGTGTGCAATAATTTATCTAGCCTTGATTTCACTCTCCTTATTTCAATCACATTATTCTCTGCTTTTTAGTAGACACCAAGTGCCACAGAGAGGTTGGGTCCAAGAAGTAGTTTTGAGAGCATAAACTGATAAAATTCCCAAGCAGAAATATTTTGATTCTGATATCAAGAACAAGAGCAAGTCATTGAAGACAAGAGAGTAGGGGGAATGAGAAAGTTACCTTGCAAAAACCCTTGCAAAAACCCAGTAAAAGCATAGTAGCTCTGCTTACTTTCCTTCGGTTTGTCAGTGTCTGGTGTTCATCTGGGGAAAGCGATATTTAACATAATGATTTGCAAGACAGCTGCAAAAATTAGTTTCTCTAGCACTGCTCTAAGCTGTGGCCATGCTGGTGGCACCAGGGAGCAGAATGAGATATAGTTGAATGGGGACAATTTCCTACATATGCAGATTCTCATGCTTTGCTGTGATAGATCTTGTCATTTCCATACATCTGGATTGTTTGTCCATTGCCAAGGAAGAAATATTTCAGAAATAGATCTTCATTCTCTACCATTTGATTCCAATATTCCAAAGTGACCTTGGCAGCTTAGTAGAAAGCCCAGCACCAGACTTTCTCAGTTCATCCTCCACATCCTTTCTTTTGACAGGTTTATAAGGTCTAGCTATCACATATGCACACAGCCAAAGCCAACACAGATGATAAGGCCTTATCCATGTCCTGTTCTAGACGCCTCTTCAGCATGCCCAGGTCCTTGCTTTGGACTCATTCTCCTTTCTGCCAAAAAGAAGTCACAGTAAACACACACAACTTCGTGCCTCCGAGTTGTTCTCTGCTGTGCACCCATGTAAGATTGCTCCTGGTTCTGATGCTGAGTCCTCTGCCTTGGCTTTTGGCTGCGGTTCAGCAGACAGCATTTATTCCAACCTTTTTTTTTTTTTTCCTGCGTTTCTTTCATATCAGAATTTGTATTTGAAAGAACTGTCTTATAGTACATTATAGGATAGAGGAAAACCTGATTGGAGGTTTAACAACTTCTGGTCTGGGCTGGGTTTTAAGGTTTTTTTCTTCTTTTATTATGATACAGAAAAGAACATGCATGGTTTTGTGAAACATTTACTGGCACAGAAAACACTGTATGGATTCCAGCCACTATTGCAACATCTTTGACCTGGAACTGGGACTACTCCAATAAACACATCTCTGTGCATGATGCACTGTATTTCTTTTTCACCTGCTCTTTTTCATTTAAATGCTTTGCTCTCTGTACATTGCTTTTAACTCTTTAATATTATTTTAAAAGTTATGCTCTAACCAATCCATATTGATTTTTCTCTGCTTCTTAATACAGTCATATAAAGCAAGAAATAGTATAAAAAATGATTGGAAAGATGTGAACAAAACTGGTTTGAGATGAGAAGAAAAAGTAGCCTAAATTTCTTGGGACTTGCTTTAGAAACATGTAAGCTATACGTACTTTTTAGTAATGAATGATACATTCTAAAGCAATGTATTGCTGTAGCACGAAGCCTTAGCGTAGGACAAAAGTGGTTCAGTAACAAGCATAATAAAACAGAATGAGGACATCAGGATTTGCTTCCAACAGTTTCAGGGAAGGCACAGCAAAACTGCATTCTAACTGTCAGAATAAATTTTCCATGCTCATATGCAACACTGACCTATCAGTTACACCAGCCATTTTTCTACTGCATTTGGATTACGGGTTTTTAAATTATATGGCAATCACAAATTAAGGTTATCAAGATACAAGTCAGGAACAAAACAAACCTGTAGGAGAATAGATAGACTTCTGAAAAGAATAATTGCATAAACAATTCAGAAGCACAATAGCTACTGATTTATTTCTTCTTGCCATAATCTACATTCACTTCAACAATAGATTTTTTCCTAAGGACTTCCAACAAAGGGCAACTCGTTTACATATGTAATCAAATATCAAGGGTAAAATAAGACATTAGAAAAAATGTTGAAGTGCCTTATGGTAGGAAGGAAGATGTTTTTCTGGTAACTTGATTTTGTACTCCTAAATCAGGGAGGCATATTTTAAAATTTCAGTTACTTTCTAAACACTTCCATCTTTTTGCAGACATCCATGCATTTTTTCCACACTATACTAGGAATTCAGTCAATAGGACACTCAGATATGATTTATCTGACCAGATGTAGATGTCTACATCTGAGTTGGTCTTCTGGATGTATTACCTAGCAAGGACTTCACAGGTGAAATTTACCTGAAAATAGGTACCTCCCTTCATAGAGTATGTTTCTACAAATGCTACAAGAGCCAAATCCTAGGAGTGTCTCTTTTCTCTGACCATGGAAAGATGAACGGGTGAGCAACCCAGGTATAAACGATTTTATGGTAGCTAAGTCAGGTAAGATGAATCCCAGTCTAAGAGTTGTTTCCAGACAACATATCCATGTTACCCATACCATACCAGAAAGCCACCATTAGTCTTTACTTGCTGCTAAAAGAAAGATGGAAGTCTTTCACTGCTATCTTTTATCATTCTTAAGCAATGGTGGTGATACCATGACAGAGACCATATCCCAGCCAGCAAGTCTCATTAAAACAAACATACACTGTTTTTCAGGATGGAGAGTAAAACAGTATCATTTTCAAATAGAAGAGTCTTCTTGATGCTCTCAAGAGTTTTCCTACCTACTGAGTCACAGGGCCAAGGGCAAGAAAAATCAATACATTATAGTTACCTACTATGAAACCTTCCATCTTTGAAGCTGTGGTCTTTATTTTCTCCTTTTCTGACAAGAACTTCACATTTGACCAAAAAGCTCAAACATAACAGGCTACCATTTTGCTCATTTTTTGTTTCTCTTCTATATTAAAGATAAGTTAGTATCAAATAAATCCTGGTAAATAAGGGAATTCTTTTGCCTTCTGGGACAGTGATACTATTCTCAGCTCTCCAATGGTTAAAAGGTGTTCAGCTGCACTCACTGGCACATCTGCAACCTTCCAGTTAGTATTCCCAGCCGTACTGCCTTTTAAGCTTTTTCTCTCTTTTACCACATTTGACAGCACTGTCTCCATTTCAGCCCTAGTGCATTAGTGAGGTTGTCTTGTGCAACACAGTGAATTTCTGTCTGATTTTGGGTTATTGCCTGGGTAAAACATACAATGATTTGTCATTCAGGCTGTGCTGCCAATTGGAAGTCTTATTATACCCGACAGCTGTTGAAGAGTGTTGCTGCAAGGATGGAATAGCTGCCTGGTGTCCCAGACTGGTTTGCACTGGAGGCAGCGACCCAGGGGCCACATGCCACTCCAGGATGCTCCAGGGTTGTGGCGGTCCCATCACACAGGGCTTCTGTGCCCACCGCACCCGTGCCCTTTAACATCGTGTATTATAATACATTAAACTTGGATTCCCTTTTGAACAAGGCAGGAGAAGTGAGAAGTACTCTGGGCTCCTCTCTTTTCAAAAGGGCACTCTTCTTTCAAACTCGGTCAGTTCCAGATTTTAAGAGTATAATTCACTTGCTAGAACCTCGTTAGAGGGTAACTGTTTTGTCTGTTTTCGAAGTAGGATTGAATAATCCAAGTACAAATTTTTAATTTTCCAGTAAAGAGGCTATAAATATAATGCCATTCCAAACAACAGCTCTAATTCTTTTCACCCAGTACACTATTTTTTTTCCTCTCTGCATTAACTCATAGGAATGAAGCTCATATCCCTGAAAAATATCTTACCAACATATGTATTTATGGGAAAATATAGGTCCTTGAAGTAATATCTGTAGAATACCCAGTGAAGCAACTGAGAAGCTGCTGTTACTCCTGCATAATCACCTCTGGAACACATTTACTTCTTCATGCATGATTGCTTTTATATGCATTGCTTCTGATCTTGATTTTGATTTAATTAATTTATTCCCTGTTCAGAAAACATGTAGACATTACCACCTGCCTGAGTCTTAATTTAAATATGTAGAATAGAATAAATCTGAGGAGAACAAAACAGACTAGAACAGAATGAACATGTCAATGTAATCAGTATAGGATATTAAAGTGCACTTCAGTCATATGATTATTTTAGATTTTCTGTGCTATCATAATGGCTAAAATATTATTTTCTCTTTTTTTAAAAAAAGTCTTGTACACTGGATGATTTCAAGACATTCATAAGTAGCGTGAATTATCGTGAGATTTGTCAGAAATTGTGAAAGTTGACAGTGCTGTTTAGAGTACTGTTTTTTGACTAATTTTTTGTGAATGATAAGAAATAAGACTCCTTCAGCCTTCTTTGTTTATTTGGAAAAAGAAGAAGCAAAAACCCCCAAGGTTTTATTTTTAGTGGTTTATACAAAACTTGTCTAAAATTGTTTAGATAAAGACATTCTTTGGGAGCAGTAGTCTTTATTCCGAAATCTTTTGTCTGGAAGGCTGAGTGTGGCAGTGCTGAGTAACAAAGAGGTTTTGCAAACACTGAAAAAACAAGGGTTTGGCCGTCTTTTGAATGGTGTCTATAAACTGGAGTCTTAGCTCAGCTGATTTTTTCTGATCAGACTTTAGCTGTCTGGTCTCCCGCTGCATTCAGGGAAGAGAAATAATCTCCTCCAGACACATCCTATCGTGTCAGCTGAAATGTCCTCTCTGGGTGCCTACGTGTCTCCATGGAGGGTGCCTTGATGAATACTGAAAATAGATAGACAGCTTTTATGGAGGAAAAAAAATTAGATGAGATGGATCTCTTCTGATTGATCACGAGGGGAAAGAGCCCTGCCCCCATCCTGAGCCAGTGAAACCTACTACAATAATTCATCCAGGCTTTAAACAGTCTAAGTGCTGGTGATCTTGCATTCCTCGGTACATGATGTGGAGAGCTTCAAAGGGAACTTGTTCTTCACTCAGACTTTAGCAAAAATACCAGGTCAAAGGTTGAGGGTTTGTAAACTAATAATCCCCAGATGACAGGAGAGGAGCCCTTACCAAAATTCTTTCCCTCTTTCCTGCCCACCCCCCCCCCCCCCCCCCCCCCCCCCCGCCACATTTCTTTCCTTCTTGGGGTCTATTAGAGAAACGATTGAAGGAAGAGAATTTTTGACACAAGCAGCAATGCTGTGAATATCTTGGGTAAGGATGGAAAGAATACCTATACTTTTTCACACACACATTTTAAGAAAGGAATATGCATGAGCCTAGAAGAGGCTTATGTTTCAATTCAGTAAAGACTGTATTAGCATTTTCAGCAATGTTGACTTTTGGTGTTCTCTATCTATCCTCTTGGAGCCACCCCAATTGTGCAATAAAGAGAAAAAATGGGAATTCAGCTGATATTTCAGTACCCAGTCTGTACACCGGTCTGCTTTACTAACACAAGGCTTAGAAGTTTAATAGGGGAGACTTTGTAGGCAGCGAATATGAGTAGAAGGTTTGCAATGACCTGAGGTGCTGAAATAGTCTTTAGGAGAGCAATTTCCAGCCAGAGCCATCTGTTGTCTCTCAGTCAGCAATCCCAACCTGCACAAGATCAGAAGTTTATCTCTAGGAAGATTTCTCCAGCACAAGCTCCCACAGCTCAAGTACCTCCATCTCTGAAAAAATGTGAGACAAAGCAGCTCACTCTCTCACTCATGGTCCCTCACTACATGGTCTGTGAAGGAATTTCTTTGCTGGGGTTTCTATATGTGTCTATAGATAATGAAGACATTTACAGCTATACTAACAGGAAGCATGTGGCCAAGGAGCAAGCTGTGTGAACGGCAATGCCTTCACAATGTACGGCCTCACTTCTCAACACATGTAAGGTGCCACAGAGAAGAGCAGGAGAGGAGGGCAGCCACTCCAGCAACTACTGATGTCAAGGAGGTACATAAAATTTCTTAACTGCCCAGCAGTGGGACAGAGGTTAAAAGACAGGACTACACTAAGGCCTGACAGCAAATGTTGAAAAAACATTGCATTTTCCACACAGTTCATCTTTGACTCCCACCACAGTTTTCTTGGACCATTATGGGCTTTGTGTGAGAGAGATATGGTCAGAACTGATATGACAGTAACTCTGCGTATGGGGCTCACCAAATCATCTCATAGGCTTTCTTGCAGCTAGAAATATGGATGAAAAATGGACATAAATATATTAGTTTAAAGGTTAGATGCCCAGTCTGAGCTAGTTATCCATGCTCTGCTTATAACTACAGAGGTGAAAGAGTCAAAAAATAAAACAATTTTGTAGCAACTCCTCTCATGCCACCTGGGAATTATTAATTTGCAAGCCTTCAAACTTTGACTGAATTTGTGCTAAAGTCTAAGTGGGAAATAGCTGCTTTGAAGCTCTTCTCAACCTCATGTGCTATGGCAACAAGATCTCTATAACTCAGCCTGTCTGAAGCACAGATGAAATACTGTCACAGGCTTCACCAGAACAGGTTATTTATGCATATACTGCTTACCCCAAAACCATCTTCACTTACTAAAAGGTGGACTGGTTTAATCTTTCAGACTCTGCTTGAAAGACTGCGGGAAGCCATTAGAGGGCAATTCAGCCACCTCTCTTGGACACCTGTTGAACTGCCCTCTCGAGTTGCAGGTCTCCCTCTCTCCCTCTTGCATTGACGACAGGCAGCTCCCATGAGCCAGCCCAGAAGAGGCACCTTCTCCAAGGATTCCAATGAACTGCTCAGAGAAAATTGCAAAAAGACGTGTGGAAGAGGAAGACAAGAGCAGTGGGAATAAAGCTAAAGAATAAAGGGGTTACGACATGTAGTGCTTCACAGGTAGAAAAATAAACTCTGCATCCATTCATTTAGTTGCATACAACTGCTTCCTACGCGGTGCTGCTGTTTTTTCTGCTGGGGGCTTTGTTCTGTCCTCCACCCAAAGAATAGTACTTCAGTTTTCAGAGAAATAGTTTTGTCTGAAAAATTTTTTGTCTTTGTGAGCAATGACCAAAAAAAGTTGAAGGTAAAGCCACAGAATGGTGGCTCCTGTCCACATATTCTACCTCTGGCGCAGCCAGAGTGGTTTTCTTTAAGAATAGCAAATTTGTCATATAGCAAATACACGACAAGCTCCATATGGCTTATCATAGCCAAAAACACATGACAGAGAAAAGAAAAAAAATGCTTAGTGTTACAAAATCAACAGACCTCATGCTTAGAAAAATGTAAGCCATTTATTACTAGTCTAACTAGTATCGTTCTGCATGATAGTAAGAAAGCAGGGGAGTTTAATTGTTGGAAAAAAACTAATCAATCTTGTACTGGAATCTAAAGGATCAAGGCAAAACATGGCATTGAGCCCAGCTTTAATAACCTTCAGTGACATATGAACCTTAATTTTCTTCAGGAGAAAGGTATCTTTTCTTCTAGTACATTTTTCTTCTTTTGGACAAATATTTGACTACTGTAGAGCACATAATACACACAAGCTGCATTCTATTCACTTTTCAATAAAGTATTTGGTGTGCAATGCTGGATTAAGAAGAAAATTATTGGAACAACTGGAAATCCCTGAATATACCTTTTTAAATGTTTTTAAAGAGATTCTAACCCTTCGATGGTAAAATAGATGAATTAACTAAAAAGTAATTTAAGTTGGTATAACTGGCTTCTACAAAATAATGAAATTCCCAGCTCTCAAGCTATAAAATTGTATAGCCTTTTAATACAAGCATACCTAATATTTGATAGATTTGTAATCTTTAATTATTTTTCCAGTGTGCCTGTCCCAGATTTCACCTGTATATTTTCTTCCCACTGGCTTATCTGAGAGGAAAATCCCAGATGTTGTTAAATCCAAGTACAACTGAAAAAAACAGACCTTGGAATTTTCTCACAACACTTCTGCTTCTGCATTTCTCAGATGATGGATGAGGATTGGTTTGAGTCCAGGAGTTTTCCTGTGCACTATGTCTTGAAAAGGTGGGGGTGAAACAAAACAGGAGAAATCGCAGCTAGGTTTTGTTGGTTTTGACCTATGTTTCCTTCTTGTACTCCCATTGTATATACAAAAGCGTCACCATTAAATTCTTTTCTTTCATGCAGCCAGTAAACCATACTGAAGTGAGCTGAAACTGAAATGTCTCATAATATTCATAATATTATAATATTCATAATATTCATAATATTCATAAATATGTGCAAAGTTAAAATCTGTCTTTTAAGCATGTATAGACAGAACCAATTCTGTTGAGAGAACCTAATATAACCTTTATCACATATATGATGCTGGGAAAGGATAGAATGACTTCGGGGAAAAAATGTTGGCCTCGTCAGTAGGTCGCTCTTCTGTGGTTTCTAGACTCATCCTATATAGGTGCATTCTCATGCAGTTAAGTAACAAGGTGCTTTTTGAGAAAACAGAACTGCATCCAGCTCTGGGACTATGTGGACTTGTTAGAGTAGGTCCAGAGGAGGGCCACAAAAATAGTCAGAGGGTTGGAACACCGCTGCTATGAAGAAAGGCTGAGAGAGTTGGGGTTGTTAAGCCTGAAGAAGAAAAGGCTCCAGGGAGACCTTACTGTGGCCAGTCAGTACTTAAAGGGGTCCATAACAAAGTTGGGGATAATATTTTTAGCACGACCTGTTATGATAGGACAAGGGGTACTGGTTTTAAACTAAAAGAGGGGAGATTCAGTCTAGATATAAGGAAGAATTTTTTTTTATTGTAAGGGTGGTCAAACACTGTCACAGGCTGCCCAGAGAAGCTGAGGATGCCCTGTCATTGGAAGTGCTCAAGTCTAGGTTGGATGGGGCTTTGAGCGACCTGATCTAGTGAAAGATGTCCCTGCCCATGGCAGGGGCGTTGGACTAGATGATCTTTAAAGGTCTCTTCCAACCCAAGCCATTCTGTGATTCTATGAAAACATTTGTGCCAGTATCCTGGTTCCATTTTATTAATCTTCCTTTTTCTCCTTTTTCTTCCCTCCCTGCATGAAGAATAATACTTGAGGCTACCGGACAAAGGAAAATTTAGAAAATGTGATTGTCCAGTTCCTTTTCAGAGGGAACACAAACCAAAAACTCTCAAATAGTCAGAAGATTGGGAAAGACTTTCCTTCTCAATTCTGTACTAACAGTTGCATTTGACAGATTCATGAAATCTTGAACCAATGATATCTGTACCAAAAAAAATTCAAAAATATTTTAGCAGGAGCTGCTCTTACATGATATCTTACATCCACTGAGAATCTGAAAATATGATTCTTTACTGCCACAAGATAAGAGAGATGACTCATTAGTATTGATCTATATATTGCTATTTTAACTTTTATCTGGAGGTCCCACAACAGGAAAAATCTCTTCTCTGTTAGATATGTAATAGCCAGTGTGCTACAGCCAGGAATATTTCTTCTGAACTGCAGAACAAACCCAGTGCCCTTGATGCTACTAAACTGCAGAACTACATGGGTTTGTGTGCAGCTGAATGAATTTTATCATATGTTTAGGAGACCTTGTTACATCTCTAAAGCCAAAGCAGATACGAATACTAGTTTCAGTGCTTAAAGTTATCATTGCTGGTACTCTACCTAACAGTGTAGTAATAACAGTAATAATACCGAGTGTATTGTTAATTACACAGGTACTACAAGTGACTTGCAGTTACATCAAGCGATCAGAGTAAAACTTGTTGAATTTGATCTGGTTGGAAATGGCTGGTTGCTGCCCTGCTGTTTTGGTTGGATTCTAGCATTAAATCAAAGGGTATGAGAGCGAGCGTTTGAAGATTCCCAATGGGTAGAATTTGTAATATGTCAAAGGGAGCATGAATGACTCACAGCTATTTTAGGAAGAACATCTTGTGACAAACTTAAAACCCTTATGATGGATTTATAACTGCATTTATTTCCAGTACTACCTCCTGTTATAAAAAGGTGCAGAAATTTTTTCATCCCTTCCTTTCTTGCTGGATGGAAGGCTCACACAAACAGGAGAATTTTAAACTCCAGAAAAACAAAGGGCAGCACAAATAAAGGGAAAAATGTTTTGCAATCATAGTCTTTTTATGAATGACTTAAAACAACTGATTTTAGCTGGTAGTATCCTCATAAAGTCCAACATTAGCTGACTCTTTTGATCTCTATTCTATTGTGGTAAACTACTATCAGCTCCACATAAAGCTACCACAGTCTGACGGCCTCTGTGATGATGTGTTTTGAAACTAAATCTTTGGAAGCTAACTTTTACTGCTGCTTATTACTGCCTTTAAATTCAACTGGAAAAATGACATCATGCTCTCATATAGGCAGTTATCAATGTTTGCTCTGGGGACCTTTGACTTTGAAGAGAACTAAATGATATGGTTGTTTCCATGCATAATATCCTAATATTTGCACAGGCTAGAGATATTTGCACAAGGCTGTGTTTATACAGGTTTCTGTCTGAAGTGGCTAGCTAAAAACAAACTCTCTTCCTAAAGCTATATGATCATGTCAACGTGGAAGGATGCCGGGTGGACTAAGTCAGGCAAAGCACTTCACAGGCTTTTGGGATCCAAGCTGGTTTCTGGGGTTCAGCTGCCTCAGAACAGGTGGGTCTTGGGCTTCACTCCACTTCTCTGTGCAGATGCACCCCAGGGTTGCACAGCAAGCTATCTGGAGGCTCCTAGGCTCTCAGCTATGCATCAGGGCTTTGTGTCTGCAGGCAGATGTCCGGGCCGGAGCAGGAAGGGGCATGGGCGAGTGTGTGCTCCTGCACCGCCACTCCTGGCTGGAGCTGGGGTGCAGCCACTTTAGAGACAGCCTCTGCGTTTTCACTGGAGGCTCAAATTATCTGTAATGGCTTACACGTTTAGCCTGGATTCTGTAAACAACACATTTGGGAATGGTAGGGGTCATCAGAGCAGGGCCACGCAGACAGGAGGGATGACCAAGTCCCCCATTCCATCCTCCCAGTGCAGCGGGTGCTGAGCTGGTGGTGAATGAAGAGACAGAACAGACAAGTTATCAGGGGGTTAGCCCAGGGAGGTGTATCAGGGCCAGCGGGATGGCACGCTGCAGTGGGGAGCTCTCCTCCTCTCCTTCCTGCCGCACGCACTGGCTGCCTGGCTGTGCTCAGGAACAGATACACATCATCTTGAACTCGTTAAAATTGTCCTCAAGTCCCATGGCTTTTTATTTTTTTTTTTCCTCTGCACAAAAAAACTATTTATCCTCCCTTTATCTACAAAACAAGGGCTATACTCAGTGATCTGGTAACCCCTCAAGATATTTATTTTAATACACTGGCCTTTCGCTTCTGAAGGTTAGAGAGTCATCTGGGGGCCAAGAAAACCTTAACAGTGAAATTCAAAGGGGCATGGAAATGTTTTGGTTTGGATTCATTAAATATCTTACACCTGTGAAAGATGTCTTTACTAATTTTTCTAGTAAGACCAGTATGGCATATTGTATTCTTGGAACTGGGCTGGGTCCAAGACTTCTCTGTTGTTAAAAACGTCCAGCTGAGTCATAGGAACACGGATGATCTCTCTGCTCCAAGATCTAATAAATGGCAGGGAGGGCTCTGTGCTGTGTGAGGGAGAGAAAATTCTGGGGTACAGTAGCAGGATCAGGATGTGTCTAACCACGGGCAATTGTGCAAACACCCCTCCTGGCCCCCCAAATGCAGGGAGCTGCACTGACTCCAGGGCAGCTGTGGGTCCCACCGGAGGTATTTCTGCACCGAGCCCCCCCTGCAGCCAGGGAGCAAGCGTGCTGGCTCTGGGAGTGATGCAGGAAGGACTCCTCAGAAATGCTGGGACTGTTTCAGTGTTAGAAATTGCAGCCTTCTGAAATTAAAGCTGTAACTCTTCCTACACAGCTGTGAAAGCTTCAGCTAATGGTTTTGGACAGAGCAGGTGCCCAATTAGTCAAAAGAAAGAGCGGTCACTGGCCCCTGCATACAGCAGAGATACCCAGACCAGGAATGAAGAAATCTGAGGAACTGACACAGGTTTAAGAACTAGTTCATGAAGAAATATGAACATATCCATAAAATCCCTGGCAGATTCTCTTATTTGATGAAGAAATTATGATGCTTCTTGTCCCCTGTTAAAGCTTTATATAGTTTCTGTCACTCAGAGGAGCTGTTGAGATGTTTCTTTTTTAAATACTATATATAATAAATTGAAGTCAAAGGCAAGTTGGTGGCTTTTCTGACTGGATGCTAAACAGCTGTCTTAAAAAATATGGGGCTCTATTTTTAGTGAGGAAATGTTTTTTATTCAAATTCAAAGGATAAGGTAAACAATTGCACATAACTCTCTACTGCAAATGATGATTTTTTAGTGCAGGTTAATGCTTTCTCAACAGGCTGATGAAAGAAGCCCTCGCTGCTTTTTTCCCTGTATAGGCTACACAGGGTCTCAGGTAAAGTAATAAATTATAGAAGAGCAGCATGAGGGTATATGGAGGAGAGAGCGAGGCAGGGGGTAAAGCCAGCAGAATTAGCTTCTGATAGTCGACAGCCCTGGCTGGAATTAGATTACGTCACTTGTGAATATTTCATAGTTACCAGCTGAAAGACATTTAGTCAAGCAATTAAAGCCAATCAGTGGAAGATCTGAGTGTTTTGCTTCTCAACCAGCTAAAATTAACCGCAATTTCTTTAAACATTTTAAGGGGAAAACGAAGAAAACCAATATACTTCTTCCTACTGGCAACAGGAAGGAAATAAAAGTATGATTTTGTCAGCAAGCACGAGTTGCTGAGAGGTAATTTCCAACACCCCAGATGGGAGAATAGCTCAGGGACTCCTGTGGGAGACATATTGCTCAAGGCGGGTGGGCGTGCATCTGTGGTGTCCTGGTCCATGCTGGGGGCAGCAGGGAAAACCCCCTCTTCCTACCTGGCAAAGACACGCTGGAGGACATTTGGCTAGCTTAGGAGGCCTTCCCTTGAATCCCATCTCTAAACTAAATTCCTAAAGGCAAGAGCCTGAAGGAGGCAGAAAAGGTAGAGCTTTGTGCTGCAACTCAGGTTTTTTTGTTTTTCCCCTTTTTTCTTCTGATGTGATTCTAGAGCCATGGAGAAGAATGCAGACAGAGAGCAGGAGCAAAGCTCCTGTTTCCTGAGCACCAACACATCAGGAAAAATTAAACCTAACACTCATTTTCTAGAATAGCATTAACTTTGTGAAGAAATGAATTGTTCAGCTGGCCTCTTAATCTAGATGACAGTTTTATTACAATTAAAATATCACTTCTAGGAGGCCCTTTGTTTGCATTTGACAGATTTTATTGTGTTTATATAGGCTAATGAAGCAGAATAAAATTATGCAGCTTATATTAAATTTAAATGACTGATTTATTTTTTTTAAAACCCAAAATTTATCATGCATGTTCTTTAATGCCACACAAACTACATTAGTTCACTGCTGGTTTATATTCTACTTTGGTGATTTGCCTAACTAAATAAGGTTTTGCGAGTACACTAAAATATCGTGAATTAACGTCCAAATAGGGAAAACAGGAAAGACTGCCTTTAACCATCTTACAAGGGTAAAAATGTTGTGGTGCTAGATCTAGCCTGTGCTTTGTGTCAGTAGCTCTGATTTCATGGGTTACTATTGGTGATTTCACTGAAGGGCTTTAATTTGAGCCTTTGCTAACTAAGCTCAACTTTCCACCCACTCATTTTTGTTGTTGAGTTTTCTTGTTACTTATTTTTATTGATCTAGCAAACTGTTATTCCCATTGAACTTGCAGCTCCAATAGTTCCTACTGCACACAGTATTCGATATAAAGGAGCAGCAAGTACTCAGGTTTCCTTGTAAGTACTGAGCTGATCACTTTCAATCTGAATGCCACCTGACTCACGTTAATGAATCGGGTTAATTTTCTGATGATGGAATTCCTCTCACTTTACTTTAGATTTCTGTCCTGTAGATGCTTACAGCTCAACTCATTACTCTATGTTTTCTTCCTTATTTAACAGAGAGAATTAGATATGCGGTGAGATTCGCTGGATAGGCAGATCTGATGGGTTGTACTGTAATGCCTCTGTTCTTTCCACATAGAATAAGCCAGCCGTGATTAGTTCAGATGTAGAAGCCATCTACAGTAGAGAAGTCTATTTAGTCAGATGAATCCCATGGCTAATATGTGAAATATTGCTAAGATATGTTCCAATCACTATGAATACGGTACTTTTTATGGTCAATACAAGCATAAATTAAGGACTTGGGATAAAACCTTTTGTAAATCAAGCTCCAAAACAAGTAAGTGGAATCACTGCTAGTATCAGGCAATTCTAGGAAGCTTTAAGTAGACCAAGAAGTGCTATTTAAGAATAGCAATTTTGCTGAAAGATTGACTTTCAGAGAATAAATTAATTTGATAACCAATTCAATCTGATAAGCAATTTTGGCCAGAACTACTGAAGGAGAATTTCAGATCATTTTTCTTTTTTAACAGCAGTGCTTGGTGAACTCATGACATCACTGATTTATTTTCCTTTGAGGTATTGCTATATCTTCAGCTTGGCTTTCCACTTTGGCTATTAGATCATTGACATATATTGTTTCATACGTAATACTATGGGGAAAGAAAGACATTGGGGTTGATTTTCTGCTCAATTTTTAAAATGGTATGATGAAGTGAACAACCTAAGTGATTTCTGTGATTAAATGTATTGTGTAACAATACAGATACTTATGGGTATGAGTAAGTTGGACCTTGGAGTCTGCTTTAGTTTCTAGGACTTTATGCAGGATGATGAGTCTTGCTGACCTTGTAAGGATTTGTCTTGCCTTTGGGTGGCAACCACCAGTTTCATCAGCAGGAAGTTTCATGTAATCTCCAGGACTCAACTGTGCTGATATCAGTTTCTGTTCAGTGCAAGCAAAGATTCAGTAACTTGCATTCCTCTGTGGTGCTATTCAAACTGTAGAAAAACAGGTCTAAGCAGGAAACAAGGTGGAAATAGGCTCCTGGCAGATCATTCCTACTTCTTGATAACTCTTCATTCAGCCACAGAAAACAAGTAGGCTCACAAACTTGCAAAGTACCTGTAGTGTATGGGGGTTTAGCAACTGCCATGCACCAGAGGTAGGGAATCCCAGCAAACAGGATCTTCTTTAAAATATAAAGACTCTGATTCTGAAATACTTAGATTTTATACCTAATACGAGAAGCAGCTCTGTCTGGTCATATAAGTTCATCATGAAGTTTCCTCTGCATGATTCACTTGAGGAAGTAACACTTCTCCCGCACTGAATTTCGAGCAAGAAAAGTTAACACACCATGTTAGAACACACAGAACCCAATACTGAAAAATACAGCTGCTTTAATATACCAGAGTCGTCCTCCCTAACATCAAGGGCTCAGTTTATCACCCATCCTGCAACAGAGAGCCTAGACCGAAGTCCCAAATGTTGCCCCTTTCAAAGTTCCTAGCCTTGGGATGGATTTGTGTCTCTAAGACAGGTCCAGGGTCCTGTCCAGGGATCACATGAAGAGCCCAGAAGCCCTGCCAATCCTGGAAAGCTCATTAGTGAAGAATATGAGTTGCTACGGGAGCTTTTCTTACATAAAAAAAAAAAAAAAAAAATCCTAATATGCCTTTGAGTCGGGAACAATATACTTCCTCCCTGGAGCAGCATCACCTCTTCTTTGCTGTCCTACTTGTCTGGCTTCTGTTCTTTTCACTCTGCATAAATCACAGTGATGCAATAAGCCTTATAAGCAGAGTTTTTCCTGTGTGCTAATGATGTGCTTGCCCTCTTGGCATTGTTAAATAATGCCCAGGTAAACTGTTGTATTTTGCAGCAGATAATTTTTTATAAAATAGATATCAGTTTGCAATGTAGAAAAATATGAAGAATTTGTGACAAGAAAGAAAAAGGTTCTTTCTGTGAGCTTGTGTAAAGAATATCTGTCAGGGAAGGATCTTGATTCTATGTATGGATCAGCTATAAGTTTGACACTATCTTTGAAAGTGATGAAGTTGTTCAGAGTCAGAGACACAAAGAAGTCTGTAGAGGCATTTGATGTTGCAGATGTTGCTGTGCCATGCTTATCTGGGATAGGATTTTGGTGGTTTCTTTAGATAACTGAATAACTTCCTGGTTTCTTAGGATAGTAAAAATTAAAACAAATATATGTTCACCTGCTCAATTTCCCCTCATTTTTGTGAAGTAATGAGTGACTCATTGGTTTTTCCTCTGGAAAGTTTTGGGTGCAAGTTGGACAAGATAGCCCCACAGAGGGCCTGAGGACCACAGAGGACTGTCTTTACTCCAAACTAACTGGACAAAGACCTAAAGGTTTTAAATTTTTATTGACGTGTCATGCTGTTAGGGATTCCATGCTTTCATTTTACTGCTGCTATTTTCATTTTTCATTAAGTCATTTGAATTAGGAAAGGAAGATACTCAATTCTGCAGTTTACAGGCAGAAATCTGTATGTTATGTATTTAATAGGGCCTGTTGCAACCATTAAGACTGTGCAGTCCAGGCTGTATATGGAAAGGCTATATGGAGCAGAAGTGAATATGCCAAAAAAGCAGTCAGCCCCTACAGCTGCCAGAGAAGGTGTTAATATTTTTCTCCATTCTCGTAGAAGCTCATTGGGATATGTAAAACTCATTTGTTAAGCACTGCTGCAGAGTGACAGATGCTGACATACATAATTTGACAGCTGCAAATATCAGGTACTAGAAAGTGTCATTTCCCATAAGTATAAAATAATGGGTCATTATTCCCTGACAGATTAAAAACCAAGTACTCTGAATAAATGAATCAGTAATCCTGCGTACTTTAAAAGAAAAATAGAACATTCTTTTTCTTCTTCCAGAAATAAAGGTGATTTCCTTTGTTCTCTTCTCACCTGCATGCATTGCCATAGATTGCCGACCCACTGACAAGGTGGAGCAGAGGAGGGAGTTGCTCACACTGTCTACTTAAGGCATGTCTGACCTTTATGTTTCCAGATGAGGGATGCTGGCTCCCTAGGTAGGCAGTGCAAAAACAGCATGTGCCTCAGCAGATAGTTCAGAGAGATGCTTATGGTCTTTTTGATTGCAAGAGGGTCCCAGAAACACAGGCACCCAAGCTAGATGGCTGACATGAAGAATGCAAACACTTGCCTCTTGAGGGTTAAGCTGTCCTGCTTTGTGCTGATGGATAGGACTCAAGCTGTTAAGTGGCCTCAGCTGTAACAGCTTGCCTTTCATTCAGAGCCCACCTTCTTACAGCTGGGGCACTGGCTGCAGTGACCTTCCTCAGGCAGACAGCTAACAGCGGGGAACCCTGAGATTTCAGAAGGAGCATTGTTAGAGAAGTCTGTTTCTCTCAGTGCAGGGTGAATGTCCATGGGTTGAAAGCAAAGTGCAGGAGGGGAGCACAGCATAACTCTGCTGGGGCTGTGCTTACTGGGCTCACTGGAGGGGCTGCGTCTCACTGGGGCTGGAGTGACGCTCTGCCTAACGCGGCCTGAGTCTTAAAATAAGCCAATATGAACACACTAACACATTTAACAGGGATCTAGCTGATATCAAATCGGTTTCCAGTGCCTGTCTGTACTCACCGGCCTTGCACCTGCCAGCATGGCTATCCTGTACCTTGCAATCAGCAGTTAAAATATGGCTATAATATATGTTCTTTCCTCCCTCCCATCTGATTATCAAATCCGTTCCCACAATAACTTTACGTTGCACTAGATGTTGCTGAGACCAAAGGCTCTTTTCCAGCTGAGGCAGTGGATATTTCCCAGTCACCAAATCTACATTGTTCCTGTGGAAAGGAGCATGGTAGAAGCTATGGCCGTGCCTTTGAGTCATAGCAGAAGTCACCTGAAGAGAGGGCACCTCCTGACACCTAGTTAAATAGGCCCTGGCAATCCTTCCCAGCAGCTCTGCAAGAGCCAAGCAGCTCTTTGCTGCCTGAGAAAAGTGCTCTTTGATGTCTTTTGGGACAATGTTTTCTTTTGTACTTTCAAAAAGAAGCATTATTTATTCATTTATTTCTGCTTCTTTAAATCTACGTGTCTCAGGGCCATTACAATTGACAAGTCTGAGCTCTTGTGTAATGGAGGACCCGCAGAATTTCACTCTCATTCCTGCATGAGGGACTTGCTCTTTTTTCATGTAAAAGGCAAACAGAATAGCACCTTCACGCATTACTTACTGAATCCGTGTTGGTAAGCTTTTTAACAAAATACTTAAAGCTTATCAATGTATTTTGAAGTGTAACTTGCATTATGCTGCCAAAGCAGTATAGAGATTTAGATGCTTTGGCAATCCTGACAGGTTTAAGAACTGTTCTTTTTGTTGATGTTTAGGAAATTACAATTGCTACTGTCTTTGTGTGTAGCAGATTAATTAGAAGCATGATAAAAACAACTGGAAAAACAACATTGAAGTTAATGGTCAGATTCCCTATAATCTTTGGAGTTCGAGACATTTTTCAACGTCTTCTACGGTTAGTACAATAGCCTTCTGGTCTGTGACCAGGCTCCTAGGAACTATAAGAATAATGAGATGCAAGTTAAAACCAGCATGACTGCACTGAACAAATATGCATAATTACAAATGTGTCTGTATCAGTGGGAGCAAAAGAAAATGAATATACTTCAAATGTTGAGATTTTAATACCTTATTACTTAGAGATCATAAATATTCATTCAAGGGATGGATTAAAGGGAACTCTTCCCATTTCCCCAATCCCCTTGTTTCTTCTCCCATATTTGACAATTGATGGCAGTTCGGAGATCTGCAGAATTTGTTGAGGTTTTCCCATGTTTCGTTCCTAGAAGCTTTTATCTTCAGGTTGCCAACCATCATGCTGAAATGGTTAAAGGGAACATTTCTGGGTGCCTCACACCAGTATTAGTGAACTCAGCCTCATGATACCCATGGCATAAGATGCCAGTCTTCCAGCACTAGTTCTGTTTAAAGACAGATATTTGGACTGTTGGTTGGCAGTGGGGTATATTCTTGGCTTCAAGAACATACTTTTTAAGTCTTTGAAGACAAGAAGCATTGGAACAACTTTGCAGATAGGAGATTACAGACAAAGCTGTGTTGCCAGCATTGCAGAGCTGAAATGAATGCTTTCCCCAGTCTCTTAAGCTCCACGTTAATCAAATCAAATATTAAAAAACTGTTAAATATTGTTATCAGTGATTACTTAGGTGAGGCTCAAATTCCTACACATTTATAGCATATGTGGGATACATGTATTTACAGTAACATTGATTAACTTTCAGAGAATAGAGGTAACTATGTTTTTAATTCCTGGATCATAAACAGTAGAGTTAATGCATTTTTACTGCTTCAAGGGCCAAGACTTAAAAGGGAAAGAAAAAAGTCAAACCAAAAAGTAAGGTTAAAAGCTTTTATTGAGGGACCTGGGATGCATGCCTAGATGTTATCTCCTTCTTTTAGTTCTAGGTGTTGGTAACTGAGATTTCCCTTTGGTACAGCAGATGGCTATAGTAACATGTCTGTCTCCTCAGTATTTGCAGCAGTCTAGTTTGCCTTTGTGTGTATGCAGTAGAAAGGAGTTTTAAAGGCAGTAACTCTGGTTGTGTGGTGCATGGGGTGCCAATAAAGTGGTTGAGATGCTGCTGGCAACAGGAGTCTGCAAAAAATCCATCATATCAGAATGAAAAAAACTGTCTGCCAGCAACACAAACCTTAGGAATTGTTGCGGGTGAATAGATGCTGCTCCTAATGCGTGAAAGTTGGCCTGTCTGCACACAGGCAAAATAAACTTCCTTTCACTTCGTGCCACTCAGAAGAAATCACAGAACATTATGGGATTGATTATAAACCATAAAAGACAGGAAGTTCAGTTTTAGAGTGAAAACCATGGCAATGACTACCGCTTTCTAGTTGGATGTCATTGAGTGAAAAGCTGAGGAGAAATGAAAGGGAAAAGGAAACAAACCTCACATGGAGAATGGGACAAAACTCTAAAGAGAAAAGCAACTCTGTCAGGAAGGAACACTCAAACATGTAATATAAGGCACCTGGCCTTTCTGAAACTTTTGGGGTTTTTAAGTAAACCTTAGTGGTCCTGGAACAATAACGTGAGAACAGCCCAGCAAACACACATTCTGCTTAGTGCCACATAGTCTTTTTTCCAAAAAAAGGACATCCTTCTCATTTCCACCATCCCATTAGCTGCAATACTCTGAATAAACTCCATTTCACTGAAAGCAAAAAAGAACTCAGGTTGGTTGCAAAGAAGTGACTACTAAAAAGGGGGTTTTGTTATGAAACTATTCAGTTACATTTTTCTGGGGTAAACCGTTTTGCAGGTCATTTGAAAACTGAATCAACCGTGACTATAAGTCTGCAAATTTAACACAGATTAAAATTATCCTTGTTTTGTGCTGCAAGGCAGTTTGAATGTTTTCTTTCTGTGAGGGATTTCTCTCGCTGAATTGATTGTGAACTAGATGTGAAAACCAAGGACAGAAGGTGGGGTTACTTATTTTTTTTTCTTTTATATATCTCTGAGCCTTCTGCTTTAAGCAATCATAACAAAGATAAATATTTATATAGCACCTGCCAGTCTATGGCTTAAAAGCACTTAACGCACTTTAATATATACTATTGCACAGGAATAGAAAAAATATAGTTCTAGGGTGAAAGGTAATTTCTAGCTGATAGCAATGCTGGAAAACAAAAAGTAAACAGGGTTTGGGGCAAGGTAAACCAGAAAACTATTCAAGCTAGAGATTGACTAGAAGAGCAAAGCTAATATTTCCACTGCTGCAAAATCTGCCAGCAGGAATTTCAAAGCCTGATTTTTCTTATCTTTCATAAACAGGCTGTAAATCTTAGGCCCACAAAGTAACTGGATGGCTTAGTACTTACTCTAACAAAGGACAAGATTTTACTCTCCCAATTTAGTAAGTTACAGCCTTGGAAGAAATTCTAAGTCCGAGTCTAAGTGCTCCTAAGGGGTTAAGAGGGGCTGTAGAAATGACTAATGCTTTTGCCTAAGTAATAAAACTAAATTCTTGGGTGGGGGGAGACCACTATTTTTTTGGAGTGTTTTTCCTCACAAAAATGTCACAGAAAGATTTTCTTTCATTTATCATGATCCACTTCATTGTATTTGCAAGAAAAGTAAAGGAAATTAAGACTTTGACTCTTGGAAATGCCGTTTTCACTTTTTAATACTAGTCAGCAGCCCAGTGATTTAGGAGTCATCCTCAGGAGAATACCAAGACTAGCATATGACAGCAGAATGAACTTTAATGTCTTCAGTTCTTACTGGTCAACACTGACTAAATAATTAACTATTTGCTAGAGAAAGCTAGGGAGGTGCAGAACCACAGGCCTTAGGTAAATGTCCTAGAGGTTGTTCCAGAAAGTCATTCTGTGAAATGCATATTTAGTATTTGTGGAAAGTAGGACACCTCCAAGAGGAATGCATGAAAGAGCCCTGCCTCCAAATGCCCTGTCTCACAGGACTCATTTATTTCATAAACATAAGCAAACTGCTAACTTTTGCATGTGTAACCTTAATTATAGCAGTTTAATATTTTTTCTTTTAAGCCAGTTAGATTTTATGCTTACTGGGGAGACTATTTTAAGAATCAATTTAAATACTCTAAATGATTATGTACAAATATGCTAAATTTAACGTTTGAAGTAGTTCTTAACTCTTTCACTTCCGAAATGAAATCAACTGCATAAAAATTGCTTGTATTAAAGGGGTGTACTCTGTATTTCACTCCGAGCAAAGCGATCTCAGTCCAGGGCTGTATCTGTATTGTAATAAGCAGCTTTGGCCCCTAACATCTTCAAATGAGGTTTCACAAAATCTCCATCACCTCTCTCAGATTCCTCGGAGTCAGCAGGAATCAATTTACTCACTGCCAGACGTGTTGATTCAAACAACCTGGTACAGGGCAATACATGCCATGCCAAGAAATTACACCTGGTCCCAGGGTATTCTAGCTCTGTAGGTACAACACTTACTCTCTGCTCATCTTTTCTCTACTCTTCCTAGGAGGGAGGGTTGTTGCTAGCCCAAGCAACAGGTTGTGTTGCCTTCTGTTCAGGATCCGTATGTTTCAGAGCGAGCTACAGAACCCTAGTAAGAGCGCTGCATTTTGCCATGAATCCCTAAGATTTTGGAGACAGCCTCCAGCACATGGGAGAACTTAGTGTCTCTTAGTCAAGCTGGCCTTCTGACACCCACCTCCTGCCTTTTGGGGCTGAAATATCTGGGCCCTCCCCAGCCTGAGCTGGTGCTCTGGCATTGCTGAATGTCACAACCTACTTATTTTTAGGTACAAGACCCAGGGAAGAAGCAATACTCCAGAAGAGTGTCACCTGGCTGTGAGACCTTCCTTGACCTGGAGCTATCAGCAGCCACAGCCTCATCTCTCAAGGGACTGCTCTGACCTTCAGGATAGGAAAGAGCAGAGTCTTTGCTCTTCCTGTTGAAGCTGGGCCACAAGAATCCACCATGCTGGGACACAGTATGCAAAGGGAAACTCTTCAGCCTATTCACTGTGGCATTTACTTCAGAGGTGGGATGCTTCAGTTCTGTCCATGTTCCCAAGCCTAGTAATCTACTGTACATTTAAGAAAAGTAAGTAAAATACATAAGCAGAGTTGGGAGAAGGGGTGGGAATGTAGAGCTTCCTTCTCCTGCTATCTGCAGTAATATCTCTCTTCTCCCTCCTGCCTTCCCCATGTTAGTTTTGCTGGGGGGTTCAGGGGTGGTGTTAGTCTCCTGAAGATTAGTGGGGGTGTGGAAACCCCTGGGTCCTCATGCTCTGTTTCCTGCTCAATGCTCTAAGCACAGGTAAGAGGGGGGCCACAGCACCAGAAGCATTTCCACAAGTTGCCAAACATTTTTCACAAAAAAAAAAAAAAAAAGGTGAGTAAGTGCTCTGAGATTTTGCTCAGGCCTATGATCCAGCGGGACAGGAGACTCCTGTGATCGCCAGTACAGGGAAGAGGTGAGATTTTAAGGTTTTCTCTGGCATTTTTCAGCAGCTAACATCAGCTTTTTACTGCTCTGGGTGGTGGCTACACTGAAACCTGTTCCTTAGCACTTATTTCTCGTTATACTTTTAGAAGGATATTTAAGAAACTAACTTGTGGTTGTAAATTGCACAGAAGCCTAAAGGTTACATATGGTAATGCTGCCCACCAAGGAGCCTATGCTATTTCCTACACCTGAACAAATGCTTTACAGGGAAGGCTTTTACTCAGTTCTCTAATGGTGTTTACGTATGTTTTAGAATTGCCATTGCAAAATCAGATTCCATGCTCTAAGGGCCTCTGTGCATTCCCTATACAGACTCTGCTATGCCAGGGGAAACGCTTATGCAAATAGGAATGACGGTTAAAAGAGTGGAGAGGAAAAATATCAGGGCAGAGGAACAAAACTGCATTTCTTCTAGCTCCATCAGCTTAGCTATATTTTCCTCCCGACAGCAACATTGAAATGGCAAAGGAATTCCTTCTTCCTGTGACCTAAATGCATAATTGATGAACACGTATGGGTTACATGGGAGCCTCACAGAAACAGCCAGGAAAGCATCGCAGACTGGTTTATCCTCCTTTTGCCACCGTGTTTTTGCAGATGTGATAGGTGGTTTAAGAAGCCGAAGCAGACAGCTGTGCTTTCGCCCTGCCAAATAGCCCAAACAGGAAGGTTTCAGTCTTTCCTCTCCCTTTCCCTTTCCCTCCAGAGTATCAGTATATCAAGCTAAAAAAAAAATTTAAAATATTAGCTTTTAATTGCATATCTAAGAAAATTCATGAGAAAAATTGCGCGTTTAGAGCAAATAATCCGACGGCCTTGATTCCTGTGAGACCCAGAAGCCGGCGGGCAGCGCGGGCAGCCCGGGGGCCTGTGCCGGCCTCCGAGGGCCGGTGGCGCCGGGGCCGCGGCCGCCGCCGAGCCGAGGGCTGCAATGCCGCCTAGCGGGGGCTCCGGCACCCTAGCCGCTGCAGCCAACGCGTTCACTCCCTGCTCGTCACCCTGACACTAGTTAGCACGTATTGCGGTTGAGTCTAGAGCCTGGAGCAGCGGATCGCAAAATACCCCGAGCAACGGGTGCGGCAGGAGCAGCGGCTGAGGGGAGCGTTTGCCCGCGGGTGTCGCCTGAGGTGCTGTCTGCTGGTTCAGAGGCAGCGCAGAGCACCCGTGGGCCGCTGCTCGTTCTCCTCCCTCATGCCAGGGCCTTGGCTGCTCTGAAGTGTCCTCTGGTGCTTGAATACCCTTATAACTGATAAGATCTTCTCTTTGAGGCTCATAGAAAATCTAAATGCCAAGACAACTGCGGGGCCCTTTTGGCGCTACAGGAGAGATATGAGGATAGGTGGTGGCTGGCTGCTGTGGTAAACTGCCAGCCCGCCATGGTGCAGATGGAGCTGTGGGGTGTGTCATGATGGACTCGGTTTTCTGTTGATCTGAGAAAGGCAGACTCTGTGTATCTGTAAGAGAATAATCTCCTGCAGTGCCTGGTGTGGCCGTGTATTGCATGCAGCGACTCCCTGCATGCGCCTGCCCTGACAAGCTGTGAGATAGCAGGAAGGAGCAGTGGGAAGGAAATGGACAGTCGGACCTTCTGAGCACCATCTAAAAGGCCATTCCCAACAGGGAGGATCCTTAGCCAAGTATCACAGGTCTCCACCTTCTTCCTCTGTACATTTCCTGAGCAAGTTTGCAGATGACACTAAGTTGGGAGGAAGTGTTGATCTGCCCGAGGGTTGGGAGGCTCTACAGAGAGATTTGGACAGGCTGGATCAATGGGCTGAGGCCAACAGTATGAAATTCAACAAGACCAAGTGCCAGGTCCTGCACTTGGGCCACAACAACCCCTGCAAAGTTACAGACTTGGGGAAGAGTGTCTGGAGAGCTGCATAGCGGAAAAGGACCTGGGGGTGCTGGCTGACAGCCAATTGAACATGAGCCAGCAGTGTGCCCAAGCAGCCAAGGAAGCTAATGGCATCCTGGCTTATATCAGAAATAGTGTGGCCAGCAGGAGGAGGGAAGTGATTGTCCCCCTGTACTCAACACCGGTGAGGCCACACTCGGAGTATTTTGTCCAGTTTTGGGCCCCTCACTTCAAGAAGGACATTGAGGTGCTGCAGTGCGTTCAGAGAAGGGCAACGAAATTAGTGAACGGTTTAGAGAACTTGTCTTATGAGGAGCGGCTGAGGGAACTGGGAATGTTTAGTCTGGAGAAGAGGAGGCTGAGGGGAGATCTTATTGCTCTCTACAACTACCTGAAAGGAGGTTGTAGGGAGGTGGGGGTCGGTCTCTTCTCCCATATTATGAATGACAGAACGAGAGGGAATGGCCTTAAGTTGCGGCAGGGGAAATTTAGGATAGATATCAGGAAAAATTTCTTTACGCAGAGGGTCATTAAGCATTGGAACAGGCTGCCCAGGGAGGTGGTGGAGTCCCCATCCCTGGAGATATTTAAAAGTCGTGTCGATGTGACGCTGAGGGACATGGTTTAGGGACCCTGGCAGTGCAGGGTGAAAGGTTGGACTCGGTGATCTTAAAGGTCTCTTCCAACCAGATGATTCTATGATTCTATGATTTCTGTTCCCGGAGCCTACAGAGTCAGGATAACACAAATGTAAGGAGGTGGTGGAGTTGGTGGCCTCCAGCTGTGCTAGGGAGGTTGTCCACTCTGCTGCTCTAACTGCTGTTTGCATGTCGCTTTACTGGTGTTTCTGTGTGGAGGGGCTTGGTATGTCAGTGGTTCAAGGAAAAAGAGTGGTGCAGATCAGGCTTTGCTGTAGGGTCTTTGTTCCGGGAACTGCACAAATGAATATATAAATGTATTGCTGAGGGAGCATACAGGCTGAAGACACCTCCCTGGTAGGGGCATGAATTAAAAAGGTCAAACACTTGTTTCTTGTCCCTTACCTTGTATCAATAGTGAGTTATGATTCTCCATTTAAGAGTAATATTCTGTAAGGGGGTGGGAAGAAAGGCCTCCCTCTTTTGCATAGCCAGATTGTGTAATCCACAGAAGACCAGGTCCTGTACTTGCCTGTGAGGGGCTGGCCGCCAAGCAGATGCATGTGCTCCAGCATACCCCTTTGCCATAGGAAAACATTTTATTCTTGCCCATCATTCACTCTATGTCTATCAATCAATCACAGCTGTTGCAGGTTTTTACACTGGAGAGAATGGTCAGTGTTAACAGGCTGATATGCACCCTTTACGATGTCTAGTGTGACTCTGGGCACCTACAATAGAAACTGCAGGAGTTGGCCTTCATGGTGGTGTGCTGACTGCTAGAAACTTGCAAGGTGGATGTACATTCCTCTCCACAAGTCTTATCCTGGGCTGAATGTCCACATGGATCTCACCAGTCTGAGTTTGGTACTTCCACCAGTTGCTTCTAACAGTTCCCTTGTTTCCTTGCACACACAGACTTACCTCTCTAACACAAACATCTTGATGGTTTCATCAGGGAGGCAGATGGAAGGCAGGAGCCTTGTGTTCAGGTTTTGCCTCTCCATCCAGTGAGCAAATGTAGCTACTGCTAAGGTGGCTGTTTTCTTTCCTCCCTAATGGAAATGTTCATGCAGCATGAAACAGCTTCAGTAAGAGATGCAAAATACTTCATAACCTCATGAATGGGACATTCTTCTGAGGAAAAAGGATCTTGGCAAGGAAATAATTCTCCCTCTCCCCGCATATTGTTGAAGCTTGAACACCAAGAAGGCAGACTTATAACATGGAGCTAATAAAAGAGCAAATGAGAAAGTATGTTACTGTGATATGTAGGTACCAGGCCATCAGATGAGCAAGCTGGCATCTGGTTCCAGTCCCTCGACAGCTTGTCTTTTACAATTCACCAGCACTGAATGTTTATTCAGTGGCAATAATGCTGGGAACTAGACTATTGCTTAGTAAATGACTTCGTTCCTGTCAAATTTTCATTCTGCACAGTAGTCCCACACCAACAGAAAAGGCAGATGTGCTGATTTGTTTGGGGGTTGGAGTTTTTTGGGTTGTTATTACAGAAAAGCTGCAGCGGGAGGCGGAGCAGGCTGGGACTGGAAGATGAATGAGGAGAAAGGTAGAAGTGCTCAGAGCAGAGCAGAAAAGAGAGAAAAGGAGGAAGAGGATGAGGATGTTGGTTACCTGCCCTACCTGGTTATCCTTATGCAGAAGGAAAACTGGTATACTTAGAACGGTGCCAGGACGGAGGCAGTGTGGCATGGCAGAGATTTACTGAACAGGAGTTGCTGTAGCTGGCAAAAGTGCAGGGATTTCTATTGCCTAAAGCTGGCTTGGCAGAGAGAAAGGAAATGGTTTCATGTATGTTCCCACAGGCTTGGAGAGGAGGGGTACAGCAGAGATAATGGGTTATCCCTTGCGCTTCTGTGACTAGTGCTTTGTGGTAGCATTCCTTCAAAACTGAGATGTGGCCAAAACATAGTTCAGATTCAGTGCTGATTATCTGTGATGTGGCAAACCTGCAGCCAGATTGTGTTTATACTTTGTTCTACCTCTAATTATAGTGCCACTTGAATTAGTTAATTGAATAAATAAATAATATGATGAAACAGGTGCTTAAATGTAGGACAGAGATTAAAAATTATTAATTACTACAATAATCCAAATTATGATAGACCTCAAGCAGTGACTGCATAGAAGAAGATTAAGTATTCTGGTCAATGACAAATGGGTATTAGGTGTTCTGTTCTTTGGCTTTGTTTGTTGGGTTTTTTTCAACATTTGACCAGATGAATATTCTGTGCAAGTAAAATAGCTTAAGGAATCAGAAACCATGAGCCAACTGTTTAGCAGTCTGGAAACCAGGATTTTCCAAAGTAATGAATTTTAGAGGAAAAATCAGGCTTGTCCATTCAGTTGTTCTAATTGTACTTACATGAAGGCAAGTACTGTGTTCAGGCTACAGCAAGGCCTAAAAATGTGATGGACCCCCCAGTATGGTAATTATGAGAGTGTAAGCAGGAGCTTAAGTTCCCTGTAAAAATCAAGATAGAGAGTTTGCATCTCATCACTTAGAATAGCCAGCTGAGACATCTCTAAGGAGAAGTCTACAAATGCTTGTAGGGCAATGCTCCTTCTGGCTTGCCAGAAAGCCAACCAGAGCAGCAATTAACAAAGAAGAAGCTGCACTGGGGTAAGTGGGTTGCTCTTACATTAGGAGGTCAGGTGCCACTCAACACCTGGAAGAACCTTGTATTATGGGGATTAGGACACTTACCTAACCTTATAACTGGATCCCAGCCTTACCAGATCCCACGAGTCTCTAACCATGGTGTCTGGGGAACTCAGTGCTGGCCGGGGCCATTTTAGGACCTTTGGCAGGGTTTGTATCCTCCCCCTCATACCTGAACTGCAGCAGAACTTACGTGTATGTCTTCACGTGCTTGGGGACTTCAAGAATCTGGTTGCCCGCTCTAATTCATTCAGAAATTTTGGTGCCTAATGGTTATCTAATATAAGAGTAACGTGAGTGAAATTTGCCTCTAGGCAAAATGCAACTTCAGTAATGGTCTAAACATAAATATACTTTATAAATCAAAAGGCTTCATAATAGGGAAATAACTTTCCATGTTACCTTGTGGAAACTTTAGAAGTAGAAAACTACAGTTCAGCTCACTTTTTAGCTGTTTGGAATAGTCCTTTCCCGTGGCACAATTATTGCAGCCACTCATTTCTGCTGCATTTATCAAAGGAGAATTACTCAGCTAGCGTTTGTCATGCCAGCCCTGCAGCATTCCACATCAAATCGTGTGCAGCACAGTCACAGTCTAGTTCTCACTACAGCTTACTTCAAAAAGGGAAAAAGTTGTCTTTTCGTGTATGTTAAGAAAGAAAAACAAAAACATTGGTAGTACTTGATAAAAAAAGATATGATTTTACCTTTATTTTAGTCATTACTTCTTCCTAGTGATGAAACTAGCTGCTGAATGCTTCACAGGGGATGGTTCTCCTGGGAGTTAGATGCCTCTGTGGAGATAACTTTGACACAATGAAGCAACTCTCTCTAGCTACTATAGTTGACTGTCTAGTTCCCTAAGCAAACTGCACATTTTTTCTGTGCCACTTACTGAATCTTTGTGGATTTAGAAAGGCTGGTTTAATCAGCGGTGTATGTGCTCTGTAATGTCGGCTGGCCCACGCAGACATTGCGCCAATGCTGTGCAAGCCAGGAATGGACCACAGGGGCTTTGCAAATCCCCACAAAGAGATGTGCACTGATTGTTCAGGCTGTGGAATCATTTCTCAAATGAAACACAGCTGAAGTATCAAATGCAGACTCTCCCCAGTCTGGCTGTTACGTATGGTAGTGTCTTCCTAACCAGTTAAGTGCTGTGGCTGTGGAAAGTGCTGTATCTGTAGGAACACTCAGATTGTTTTGACCCTGACTATACAAGATAGAATTCTGAGTTTATCGAGGGTTGAAATCATTAACAGTTCTCAAACTGTGCTCATAATATGCCCAGACTGAGCATATTAATTATGCTCAGGCTGCAAGAAAGATTAAAGGAGGGATGTGGAGTTGACCAAATGCTGCAACGACAGGTCAGCGATTCCTGTCTCATTCTGCCTAAGGGCTTATAACTGCTTCAGGATACGGTTCTCATAGTCATGTCCCAGTTCCTGATTGCCTTTACTGTGAAGTCACTAGTTACTGGTTGAGATGGTGAGTATGTATAGATTGATCTGTGCAAATGCAGCAGTTATTTTTCTGAAAAGCCCTTTTTTTTTTTTTTGGTATTGCATTAAGATAGCAAGCTAAAAACCAATCAAATATCTCAGTATAGCCTACCAGTGCCAGTAACACCGTGTTTGCCGCGTCCTTCTGCAGGCAGCAATACAAAATGCCCTATGCCATGAGAGGGGCCCATCCACCACAAGTGCACTTTACTTGGGTGGGTTACAGTGTCTGTAAAACTGTGCTTGGTGGGTATCCAGCCTACCACAGTGGAGAGGATCTGGAAGCAAGATCACATTTGGAGTAGAGGAGCAGGACAGCAGAGGGGAATAATGTTGCTTGTAAGAACTATGTGGGGAGGAAGGGCCTCATAAAGAAGCAAAAAGGCATGTAGATGGCAATAGGTTGTTTGGTTTAGATGAAATGAAGACCTAAGCCAGGATACACAGTGCACAGCTGTAACATGGCAGCACTGAATTCCCCTCAACCATTTCTTTTCCATTTCCCAGCTGTTTCATCACAAGTGATGACAGGTAGGTCTAAGGCTCAGTCCCTCCTGACCAAATACAAACTACAGGAACTATTACTAGTTATATAAGTTGCTGCATGCCTGATGCCTCCTGGCTTTTCAGTGGATATGTTGGGCTGTGTAAGGACCACAGCAATCCATGGAAGAAGCTAGAAGCCCTGGGACTCCAGCACCAGCTTCTGAAATTAGTAATTTAACTTAAACTAGGATATGACTGATATATCAGTTTTATCAAACTTGTTCTCTGGAGCATGTCTTGAAATCTGTAATGCTTCTTTTGGATAAACTGTTGATTAATGTCTCATTTGCACAAAGCCACAATGATGTTCACTTGCTTGGTTAGTACATTAGTCAGGATGAAGCCCATATTTCTTGCTACTACCTAAAAGTTAGCCTCTGACAGAGATTTAAGGGATATTCCATCCAACTAAATGGGCGTGATTGAACCTGCCATTTTCAATCTTTGAGCTTAGCTCTGAATTAAAGTGCAACTGAAAAATATATACAAAACTTGAAATTATAAGGGCTTTGCAACATCTAGTTTTAAAGAATTTTCCTCATTATTGTAAACAGAACAACCTGGTAGGAAAAGAAATCTTTTTTCTTCCCTCTTTAGATTTCTTTATTAAAGAATTTATGATGCCGAAGTAAAAATTATTTCTCTCAAAATAAAACAGCCAACAGTCAAGGCTGATTCTTTAAAGTCCACTGTGAGACCTTTAGAATCATGAAATTGTTTTGGTTGGAAGAGATCTTCAAGATCATCCAGTCCAGCCATTAACACAGCACTGCCAGGTCCACCGCTAAACCATGTCCCTCAACACCATGTCTACATGTCCTTTAAATATCTCCAGAGACAGTGACACCACCACTTCCCTGGGCAGCCTGTTCCAATGCTTCACAACCCTTTTGCTGAAGAAGTTTTTACCAATATCCAAACTAAGCATCCCCTGGTACAACTTGGGGTCATTTCCTCTTGTTTTATCACTTGTGAGAACAGGCTGATGCCCACCTTGCTACAACCTCCTTTCAGGTAGTTGCAGAGAGCGATAAGGTCTCTCCTCAGCCTCCTTTTCTCCAGGCTAAACAACCCCAGTTCCCTCAGCTGCTCCTTATAAGACTTGTGCTCTAAACTTTTCTTCAGCTTTGTTGCCCTCCTTTGGACATGCTCCAGCACCTCAATGTCCTTCTTGTAGTGAGGGGCCCAAAACTGAACACAGTATTTGAGGTGTGGCTTCACCAGTGCTGAGGACAGGGGGACAATCACTTCCCTACTCCTGCTGGCCACACTATTGCTGATACAAGCCAGGATGCCTTTGGCCTTCTTGGCCACCTGGGCACACTGCTGGCTCATATTCAGCCAGCTGTTGACCAACAACTCCCGGTCCCTTTCCGCTGGGCAGCTTTCCAGCCACTCTTCCCCAAGCCTGTAGCTTGCATTGGGTTGTTGTGACTCAAGTGCAGGACCTGGCACTTGGCCTTGTTGAACCTCATACCATTGGCCTTGGCCCATCGATCCAGCACATACAGATAACTTTACTAACTCCCTGCTTAATATTAGCTAACCCATACCTGAATTAGATATCCTAATTCATACATCGAGCTTGACTTATTCCCATAGGTGGGAAAAGGAAACATCAAAATCATACTGAGACATTAAGTAAAATACTTCTCTAATTAATAAGATGTTCAAGAAATGCTTCCAGTACTGTAAGTCAGTTTTATTTAAAAAATAGAGTCCAAACATTGTTTTTGATAAGGTGCAACATATATGCTGTTTTCTACAATTAGAAAAAACAAAACCAAAGCAAAACAATATTCATAATTATAGGTCATTCCAACACAGAATCAGTGGGGCTTCTGTAATTCTTTAACATCATTTTTTCTGCTTCATCAAAGCATAAGAATTAATAATTATCATCACTGTGACAGCCAAAGGGTCTGCCTAATGTCATTCATGTTCTGTACTTTAATAATAAACTTTCTGGTACAGGTTGCTTCAAGTACACACCAGAAGCTGAATGTAACTGAACACAGTTCATGCAAAACAAAGGTACAATACAGAACTTGCATCATCCAAAGATTTTTGTTCTGTTGTTTAGTCTGACATCTTCAAAGTCCAACTGCTTGAACATGAGGATTGAACTCAAGTTGCGTAAGTGAACACTATCCACTAAAGTACTTACGTTACTCTCAGATCAATCAGGCTACGTGACTATCTTGAGATCTAAAAATTCAAATAAATACTTAAGGCTGAGATCTATGCCTCTTGGAGTCTATTCAGTAACTTGTGAGACATATTTGGGATCACAGATGGAAAATGGCAACTGATAACAGGCTTGTTATGGGGAAATACATTGAATCATTACATAATAACAGCATTTTTTGAGAAAAGCATGTCATTAATTTATGTTAAGAGTGTTCCCCATTCAGACACTCAGGCTAAGAGCAGTGAAGACTGCAGCAGGGAGAAGGTATTCTGATTGGCAAGGTCTTTCCAGTTTCAAAGCCCTCCTTGTCATTCTAGCATCACCTCAGCCTTGATAATGCCAAGCAGCTGAAGTTAGCTATGACTATGCCATTTCTGGAGAGCTAGACATCATTCCCTGCACTAAGGGGGTTTAATGTATTTTGAACAGACACTGGAACAAGGAACAGCAGTACACAGTTACACATCCAAAGCTTTTCTCCTTGACCTCTTCGAAATGTAATCCATTCCATCTGAAGAGGAACATGTTTGCTAGAAGATAGCTGCACACTTATTTACCTGCCTTCTGCTTGGGTAGTAGTCCCAGGGTCAAACTGCATCCATAGTAAATGCATAAATATGAATTCCTTTTGTTGCTGTTTCTTACAAACCACCATGCTGGTTTTATGGATCCTGTTTTCAAGCTCTGAGGGCTCCTCATATACAGTCTAATACTACAAGGCAATAAGTTATCACAGGGCTGACTGTTGGTTTTCGTGGATTAGGCCTCTGGGTGTTAATGGGAATTAGTCACGCAGGTTTATGTCTACGCATAGCCATGGACTGAGTTTAAGCTGATAACCCAAGTCAATACTCAAGTGAGTTTGTATTCATGACCATTTTAACCTCTGTGTCTTTTTCTCAGGAAATTACATGTTTTACAGTGTTGCTATACCATCCTGGTTCCTCTTGGCAAACACTGCCCTCAGTACTATGAATGTTCGTCAGTTAGCTCTGACACTATACTGGAACACGACTGGAATTTCCTTCACTAACAGGGAAAGCTTCAGACCTCTCCTTTTCCCTGACATACATGAAGCCTTGAGTGTGACTTCAAAGAGCAGATGAAGTCACTTCTCAACTTACTTCTTTTGGCTTGCGAGCAAAAGCAGTATTTAGAAGTGCTCAAGTGGGGAGAGTACACACTCTTGTTTCCTATGTAAACATAAAGGAAGATGGAGAAAGTGTTACTTAAACATGTATATATTAACATTAAGAGCTATAAAAGTGAAAAGTAGAACATGGTTCTTCAGTTTTAATTTCAGAACAAGATTGGTCTCAAAAGTCAGCCTATTTGTCTCAGTCCAAATCCCTTAGGTTCCAGTAGTTTTAGGTAGAAACCATAGAAATTTGTACTAAGCCCCACTTGTGTTTAGTTGTGGGAATTAACTAATTTTATTTTATCATGGCATCTCTGTTCAAATAAGGGACTCCAGTGTTTATGAGTTTGGCTGTTGACTTGATTGGTTTTTTAATGAGTTTGGCTGATGACAGCTTCACAGAGAAACATAAGAAACAACAACATTATCTTGTATTTCCTATTTTCAGAAGGGTTGCTCAGTTCTATAGTTTACATAGTTTTAACAATATCCCTTTAATAATACATTGTACTGCAGATGTGGAGTTAACAAAAAGTATACACTGAAATATTTATGGGCTTTGGCTGGAACTACGTATATTTATGGTGATCTGTTGCAAACACTATTGTTAAATGGAGTGCTTAGCAGATTAAAATTATCCCTTTACTTCCGTTTCTTTTACTTAAACAATTTGGTCCATAGTTTGTGTGAATGCAGTGGGACACATGCCAGAAGGAAGCAGGGTCACAGCTGATAAAGGAAGGAATTTGTGACATAACTTCAGGCATCTAACTTAGGGTGCACCTGGCTAGTTGTCTCAGTTCAGGGACACAATAATCATGCATATTGCCTACAAGTCGGATCAGCAGTCTGGCTTTTGTCTGGAGTAAGCAACAGGCCCTTCCGGCATGAAAGGACTCCACTCATCTTTGTCCACGAAGACCATCTGGATGCAATGGACTTGAGCTACAAGTATCTGTATGAATTTGAACAAAAATACCAGAGGTCTTAGATGCCTAAATGGAGACTAGACTCTTGGAGAGTCTGAAAGGGATTCAGGGCATCTAAGTTAGGCTGCAGCCTCTATCCAATCTTTAAGCTTATAGTTATAAAGCAAACACTGGGCAGTGTGGATTGTGTGCTACTGAGAGTGGAATTTGGTCTTCTGTTACTAATAGCAGTACTGACTAAAGTGCTAGTATATTAACACAGCCAATGTAAACTCTGTGCATCTCACATAGGACTAGAACAAGGGTTTAGTAATATTTAGCATTTTTACCTGAGTAACTTGGAGGTCCCTACCAGGGTCTGTTAAACCTTGTGTTCTTGCTGCAAACAGATAAATAATTAAAGCTTTACTATCATGTTTTGTATTCTCAGTCCCTTTGATCTTATCCAGCCACAGTGTTGTGGGGAGCAATTCCATAGTCCTAGAACTGGCAGATAGATAAAGAGTAGATCTGCTATAGAATAAATGTCTGTGACTGTTAAATAAACTTCAGCAATCTCTTGATAGGTGCAGACAAAAGCCAAGAAATAGCACTGACAAGAAGGAACTAAGTGGAGAATCAGGAATCAATGCAGAACTTCATTAGTTTGTGAAAAATGATGATGTACACAAGGGGAGACAGGATTCAATCTCTTGTCACTAACGTTGCTGAGAGATGGACACCAGCCTCCCTTTAGTGCCTTTGGAAATTCCTCCACAGGCTCCTATGTTTTTTCCTGTTACCACAGCAAACAACATAATACTAAGGATTACAGTACCTGTATGCAGAATTGCATAGAGAAATAATAAATCCTTACAAATAAGTCACATTTCAACATTAATAAAGGAAAGTTGACAGAAATGCTACACTGTATAAAATTCAGAGGATTAAAGCAGGGAGCGGGGAATACTACATTTTGAAGTGAGTTGCAGTGTGTTCTTGCTCCTTTAACTCCAGTCTTGATTCACATAACTCTTAGAACAATAAAAGATGACAGTATTTTTCATTTTATAATATGACAATTTTTTCCCTCATGAAAATGGTATAATTCAGTATCAAATAAATAGCCATGATTTCAGTAACAAAACCAACTGACATTACTCATACACACTCGCTAGTATGGAACACAAATCTTTGTATCTCTTAACAGCTTATACATGAACATTGTCTGCTGCTCTTCACACCTGCCTCAAGAGTTACTGTGAACATTGATGGGTCCCACTGGTGCTCCCGGATTTTTGTGTCTAAGCACCACATCACTTACACCCACCAACGCTCCAACTGAGCTCTTGGGAATCTCATTAAGAAAACACAGCTTGATGTCTGCAGCTGCTTAGAGCTTCTAAACTGCCTTCCTCACTAAATAAGTGCCATCCTGCATCCAGTCCCACTGTCAGAGGCATATTGGGCCATTCCTCTTACACATTACTTTTTCTCCTTAAACAAAATGGAACACCGAACATAGCCTTTGTGTTAGTCTAGAAAGGATTCCTTTGGGGTTACTTTCTTCTTCCTTTACCAGTCTAGTTAAACATGATAGATTCAGGGTCCTGGTTTGCCATTTGAGCCATATGTCTTAATACATCCTTTTTAGTTATGATACCCAGCAGCCTCCTAGAGGAGAAAAGGAAAGGAAAGGTCAACAATCACCTCATATATCATCTCGTTCTTTCCCTGTCCAGCTGAAGGGACATTTTGTGAGTGCTTCCATGTAGCACTGTCCTTCTCATCCATTCCCCAATGATTATCTTTTATAAAAAGCATTTTCACCTCATGTATGTTTAGTACCCCAGCCATGATCATTAAGTGACGTACTTTGGGTTGTTACCTCTTTTTGTTGGGAATGTGACTGAGTGAGGAGCTACAACTACTGACACTTTGTACAATGAAGTAATGAGTTTCCTTAGGTTCAGGCTGCAGAGGACCACAGCAGAAAGCAAAGGCACCAGCGCCCTGAGCTAGGGCATGGGATCTAGTAATACACAAACAGAGCTAAAATACAGACTTTCTGAAACTTTGAGTGTTCGACAGCATAATTGTTTCAAATTTGAGTGATAATTCCTCATTTATGTGAACCTAAATAATTATCTGCCAAGAAAGATGAGACTGATGGGATGTCTTGTCCCAAGAGTTAAAAATTTCCTAACTCTCAGTATTCCAGGGCTTTTATTTCCAGTCTTTGAAGGCCATGCGGCACTGAATTTCAAACCCATGTCATCATTAGAGTTTTTCCACCTTTCGTTTCATGTAAGTGCTAGAACTCATGATCAAAATTTCCAAATCCAGACACCTAAAATCAGGACCTAAATCTGTGTCCCGATAATGGTACTTATTTTCCTAATGCTGAGGACACTGTATTGATAGTAACAGCCGATAGGCAATATTTTTGAATAACAAAAAGGCTTTTTGCGTAAGACTAAATTTTAGTCTTCCACATTTGAAAAGGGTGGTTCCGGTTTTGCCATCTTCTTGTAACGTTTATTCTTACCACTAGATCTTGGGATGAGTAATAATCCCAAAATAGCTCAAATCCCTTTGGTACTATGGGATGTTTTTTCAAGTTCACATGGGCAGGTTTTTACCCTCATTTCGTGTTTGCCCACACTACTTCAGCTCTTGTTTGGTTTATGCTCCTTTCCATTTTCTGTTAAAGAAAGCTGAACAGATTTATTTTCCTCCACTGACACCTTTATCGCAGTCTTCACAAGCATCTAATCTAGCTGGATGTCTAGAAACAGGCACATTCTTTGCAAACAATACTGCTTGCCATATCTGCCTCTGTTGAATACTGAATGATAGTGGGAGTCAGAACAGTTTATTTTGTATTTATTTTTACCTTATCTGAATTATAATACACTAAGGATTTGGGAGAACAGAATGAAACACGATACGCAGCAAGCAGCATTTTGGTTCTGAGTGTGACTTCTTTTGCCGCCCTGAAGAGACACTGAGCAAGCTTCTCTTATTCTTCCATTCACAAAACAGATAAAATCAAAGTATTCACTTGACTGTCTCAGAGGTGCTGATTAATTAGCTACTGTTTATACTTATCTTTAAACAGGAAAAATTGTGGGTTTATTAATGCTGGAAAAAAAATCTCCTGAGATTCTCTAAGCATGCTTGACTCAGCATCTACTCACCCACTGCGAGTGACAAGACATTGCCGGAGTCCGAGTTTCCGGAAAATATCTACCACGGTCTCCATTGGCGTGTGGTCAGTGACAGTGAAAGGGCTCAGGTTGAGAATACGGCGCAGCTTCAGTGGATGGGGACTGTTAGGTGGCAGTTCTGGGGGGTCTTCAGTGAAGTACACAATGGAGTTGCTCACCACCCCATCCTGACGCTGTCGTGCATTCTCTGTAAAACAGGAAGATCAAGGCAGATAATGAGTTAAGCTTGGTAACAAAACAAAACAAAAAATATATTGTCCTTTGGAAAGCAAAGGTAGTAGCTGGTTTTGGTCTTTAACACACTGAGGTCCCAAAAGTTGGGGTTATTGAGCAAACTTGAATTTCCTTGAAACATTGGTCCCTTGAAGCAAATATAAGTGATAGTTTCACAAACACATGCTTTTGCTTGGTTGGGATGATGCATTTCTGAATAAATAAGCAGCTCGTTACATTCACAAACATGACTAATGCAACTTCTGTCAAATTGAAATGATTGTATGTCATTTCCTCCATTGTGACAATCACAACTGAAACTTCTATTATATATCTGAAGAAGTGGAGTCAACAGCTGTGTATGGTCCCAGCTGGCTTGGAGCAGTATGTTTGTTCCCAGACTTCTCAGTGGAGCTGAGGAAATCTGGGCATAGTGAATGGATTTATGAACACGAAGCTAGAGAAAGACAAATTCACATCTCAGGGATCTGGGAGAGGTATGGGTTCCAGGTGTTCCAGACCAGCACAGCTCTTTGGCATGCAGGGTGAATTTTGTGGGTTTGCACTGAATTCCTTAAATAGAGTTTAGAGTTCTCGATCTTAAAAGGGCAGAAAAAATTAGCATCCTACTTAAAGGAAAATAGTAAAGGGAGGAACAATGTATAGCAATAAATGAGTTTGATACCTTTTTCTCAATAGTAGATATTTGATCACTTACAAAAGCTCAAAAGCTATCATTCATACTTGATCAAACAATGAAGTGAACTTCACACTACCTCTGGAGCTTACATGATCAGTATAAGCCTTGTACTTTAAAGTATGCTCCAATAAGAACTCTTAGCATTGAAGTAGTTTACCTCATTTCTATTCAACACTACCAGGCATAAACAATATATGAGATGAATTTCCAAATGACAGACAACTTCTCTCTCCCCAGAATAAGCAAATCATGTGTTTGGCTCTGAGGGTTTAACCCTTTTTTTTTTTTTCTTTTTTGCATAAATTCTTGGAAATGGTTAGACTTGTTATCTTTGATTAATATAGGTTGCTTCTGTTCTTGAGAGGTATAGCAAATGAGGCATACTCAAAGCACATGCATATTTTCTTGGAGCTCATTGCCATCGATCAAATTGCAGAAACCTGCTCCTGTGACTTGTAATGTGTAGACAGTAATGGTTTCCAACGTGTTCCAGCTGCATTTTTTGCCTTTAATAATCATTGTCTTCTAATATTTCTGGAACTGGAGCAGTGCTGGCTCCAACCTAATATCACTACAGTATATGATTTTCAACCTTCTCACCCCACATATTACAAGCCCTACTGCAGTTTATAGGAATCATGCTAACTTTGTCTCATCTTGTTTTGATTCATACATCTAATTTCAAGTGTGAATATGCCTGCATAGCTCTTTGATATATGATCTGTGCTAAGAGGTAACATTAATCAAACTGAAGGTAACTCCCACCCTTTGATAAAAACACTTGACAGTTAAGTATTTCCTTCCTGAAGCTGCACCCAAAGCAACAGGCCCAAGCATTTCAGTTACCACATTGCTGTTCCCAAGGCAGCAATGACCCTAGACAACAGTGATTAGCCAAAGCCATGACTTCACTCTACAAAGTCAAACTTCTCTCTGGAGAAACTTGGATGATGTAGTACTATTGAGCAAATTCAGTGGCATCAGAAAAATGGTGGACTTTGTATGCAGCCTCACCGGGTGGAGGAGTAAAGGTAAAACAGAAGAACAGATCTTTTTTCCAGTCAGTGGGTAAGAAAACCAGATACAGCTTAACAGAAAGAGGAAAGCAAACGGATGCCAATGTCTGGTTTTACAGAGCAATCTGTGCAGAGGGCTCTTGTCATAGCTATGGAGTGAATTAGTTCTCCCAAGCGTGAAACGGCCTCTCATATTCAGTTCACAGCCTACAATAACTATGTTGCTCTCTCAACTCCACAGTGGGAAATGTACATTATACAGACCACCTGGCTTGTGTCCAAAACTCTGCCTTATGCACGATGCCTTTGAAGCTGTCCAAATTTAAGAAGAGCTTTACAGGGTCAAATACTCCCCTCTGTGAGACTGCAAAGGAGGTGCCATCTAAAACGTAGACACCTATTCCCAGAGGGTGACTGCCCACCTGACCTGCCTACCTGCTCAACAAGGACCAGTGGAAGGACGCAATACTCCTGAAGGTGCTTCTGAGCAATGGGAAGTGCCATTGTCATTTACTTTACAGGGACTGGATGCATTTCTAGGCTGCTTCACTTGGTAAGAAAGAAATGATGTAGGGGTAACCACAAGGCAAAGAGCTTTGTGTGAACAGGTATTTCACATGTCTTCTAGCAAGGCCATTCAGCCATGCTGCCATTTATGACCTGAATCAAAAGACTCTGTTCCTTAAACTTGTCTGAGTCACTTCAGACACTGTGTGATCTTTCTGCTTTTAAAGGGAGAGCTCTGCATCTTCACTCCATGCCATTTTACCACTGACATACCTCCCTGCAAGGTTGATGCAAAAGGCTGTGTAGTTAGGATGGTAAGCAAGTGTTACAGCCACGACATGGCACAGACAGTATAAAAGCCAGTCTCAGGGTAGGCTAAAAAACTTCTCACAGGGCACTGCAGAAGACATTTGAAAATAATTAGCAAAAGCAGGATAAAATACAAACTATTTTATAAATAGTATCAGCTCTTGGCATTTTTGTATTTGGTGAAATTTCAAACATGTATTTACTTCCCTAGCTTGGCCATACAAGGCATCTTTTGTTACTACCAAAAGAAGATTAGCCCTCTGAGAAAATCAGTTGTTTGAAGGAAGTATTTCAGCTAGCAGCCTTGGACTTCATATTGGTGTCTTTAAAATCCTCTTTTACTGAGGTTGGTACACAGAGGATCATAACTTCATGGAGATCTTTTTTTGCTTGTTTTTGGAGGAGGGAGTAAAAAGCAACAAGTGATAGTGGGCTTTTAATGAAAAAGTTCATTTCCCACGCTCCTTGGAAGTTAAACTACAATTGTACAATTAGAGGAGCTGTAGCACTGGCAGTAAGTCCTGTTCTGCTTTCCTATGTTTCGAGAAATTAGTGACATAACTAAATCCAAAACTAATTCAGTTCATAAACTATTTTCTCTAACTGAAATGACAACGTACACCATAGGAAGGAAAAAATGAGAAAATAATTTCTTACTGCACTACATTTTAAGGGGAGAAGACCAGGCTCTGTCATATCTTTTCTTCTTCTGCATGTAGGATTGGTGCAGTACTGATGACTTTCTGCTATGGGATGAGATGAGGGGATCAAGTAACAGCTGAGTGTCCTTACATAAATGAATATAAATTTTAGGTCTAATCACTTAGACTGAGTCTTTTTACCTCCAGGAGATAAAAATAAATATGCATTTTAAAAAAATGTGCTTTAAAGAGCACTGTCATTTCAAATTTTATTTTAGCTTTGTGAGAAGTGAGCAGGAAAGTGGCCCTCTAAAATAGCCCTGATTTTCTATTTTTGGATTTTCTTTTTTGAAGAATATGGGAGTTTCCTCCTGAGACAACAGTTTTTTAAAGATGACTGAAGCAGAGGGATGAAATGGGCCCATACAGAGAGGAAAAATTCCTTGTAAAGAAGATTTAGATACGCCATTTATTCCATTTCCCTGCAAAGTCTAAGGCAAGCATGCCCAGACAGGAGCTGTTCTGCTTGCCCAGCTGGGCCTCAGCACCACAGCACTGCTAGAATTGGGAGCGGACCATGAGATTGATTTGCCAGGCTTGCAGACCTCTGCGGCTCTGGGCACCTTGAATATGGGGAGGTGGGAACACTTGCTTTCATCCAATATACCTGTCTTTTCAATCCCCATCTAGCCATCAGGCTAACCAGGAAAGGGCCTGATGGATCAAGTAATGACCTGGACTGGGCTCTCAGATAACCAGACAGCTATCCCCTGGATTCTTGACAAAACTCAGCCATCTTTACCAAACAACATCCTCCACTGAAAAGATTTCCACTCCTACTGCAAAAGGCCTCCATGTGAGAAAAATTGAGATAGGGCAAGAGAAAGAAGCACAAGGACTTGCACTTTGTCACAGGGTGACAAAGGTTCACAGCTGCCCCAGTTGTTGATGGCAGGCCATGGAGACTGCAGGAAGCTCAGCACTGCAGTGGCTTTTGATCTGGTTCTGACAAAATTCTGACCATATGAGTCAGGTTCATCCCTGTTGCCTCTAGCAGATTTGTATTGTACTGTTGCAAGTGACAGCGAAATTAAGCCCACAAAAGTGAGGCCCACAGAAGTCTACCAGGTGGTGTAATGGAATAGAAAAACTTCCAGCTATGAGTCCTAGCAACTAGTAAAAACCAGACTTCAGGAAAAAGTTAGGGTCAGTTCTTATTTACCCATCCTTCAAGATGAATAACACTGGTAACATCCTACCCTATCAAAATCAAACTTGTATGTGCACCAATACTCTACTCACTTATTGCAAGAATCAGCTCTCGTCTCTGTGCAAATCCAATAAGTCTCTCAGAGTCTTTCGAAACCACTACTGGAAAGCCATTGTAGTCAGTCTCCTTGATTAGTGTCTCAACATCCTCCACTGTCATGCTGTCCTGCGTCAGAACAGAGAGAGGAGCTTCACCACGCCTTGGTCTCATGACGTCTGTTGCCAGGGTTCGGTGGGTGAATTCATCCTTCACATCCAGAAACGGGTAACCATTCAGATGAATGTGAGCTTCGTAGATCCCTTCTTTCCCAAAGGCATCTGCCACCCACTTGCTTGTGACAGCTGCAGCCATAAGAGGCACGATGTACTCCAGGCCTCCAGTTAGCTCAAACATAATCACCACCAGAGAGACCGTCATTCGGGTAACACCACCTGCCAACAAGGAAAACAGTCAAATTGCTAGTGCTCTTGAAATATACGTACTAAGCAACTGATTTATATTTTTGCCTCTTACACTCAAAAAGGCAAGAAATTATTTATGCTGCGCACTTTGTCCTTATACTTTGTGAAGTATTTTTGGGCTTATTTCAATGAAGAAAGAGTTTTCTCATCTACTGCAATTTTCATCAAAAAGATTGAGTGAACTTACTTGAGCCAAAGATGCTAACATTTAGAAGTAAATAATGAATGCTAAAAGACTGAGCTATCAAACTAAAGAGCATGCAAAAAAATCAGCTATGCTGGATACCTAAGAAAAGAAAACTGAATCCTGCCATTAGCCCTCTAAATGACTCCAAGAATCAGTTAAGTACTATGGCTGGGGCAGGCAGGAGCATTGAGAGCTGGCCTTCACATTGGTTTACCTATTGCCTTCATACTGAAGGGAAAACTAAGCATTATCTTTGGGTGTGATGTGGTTACAAAGTCCTACGTAAGGGTAGTTTAGGGTCGCTGCAAGAGCTATGTTACAGCTTAAACCCTAACTTTTGATATCAGTATAACATACATTTTGAACTGTATACAACTTGGTTTGAGGCCAGCTAGGCATTGCTAGACAGGGTTGCAGCTGTATTTTTCAATCTAGTCTTTCTGTATCAATTTCATAAGTAAGCTCCATACTCCTTCAGTTTACATTAAAGGATAAAAATAATCACATAACCGCAGACAAGTGTATATGCATCACTGAATTATTAGGTAACATTTATTTGCTGCTGTTCAAAAGGTAAATGTAATAAATTTGCTATTTTTAGGCCTCAAAATACAGCACCATTTTAGATGAGAGAAATCAGAAACAGGTCATTAGAAAATGCTTTTAATCTAGCAGCATACAGGAAAATTAAACTGTTGACTATTTAACACAATGATCCTGATATTACTTTCATCTGAGGAATGTCTTAAACTTCTGACTCTTAGAAGCTGAGAGTAGATACCAGAGTAAGGAGCATTTAATGCTTACTGTAAATCTCTTACTCTAAGCGAGACAGGTCTTGGGCTTAAGAATGAGCAGTGACCATTCTGCTATATGTTTCTTTCATACTGTTAAAATCACTGCACCTTGATTTGGACCTTGTAAAAGAGGAAGTAATTGCTGACTATCAGATCAACTTGAATATGAGAGCAAAATTTTTGTCAGTCATTTCTTTTATGAACATTAAGATCATTTATAGAAAAGAGGAAGTGCTTTAGTCTTTTTGACAGTAAGATTCATCCTAGCTATTTTAATGTGTCTACACTGCTGTAGGTGTTCACTTCCAAAGAGGTGATCCAGATTGCCTTTATAATCTCTGGAGAAAAACAGGCACTTTTGAGGCCAAATTCATCTGTTCTTTTGCCTGGTTTTAGGTGCTGATTGCCAGATGAGACTGATCTTTCTGGTATCTCATTTTTCTGTTTTGACTGTGAAAGGTATCAATATAGCCAGCTCAGAGGTTGATGTCTACATTACTGACATTAAATTTAGACAAGGAAATCCCACCCTTCCTTCCTCTATAACTGATCACACAAATGGTCCTGCTTTTCTAACACGAGACTCCAAAACTGAAACTCTTCCAGCTCTTCCCTGAGTACCTCTTTCATTTCAAATCTACTCAATTACATCAGTCCTGTGTTATGCCCCTCCACTATTATTTCATCATCTAATGATGGTATCAACAACAACAACAAAAGGAGGTAGAACATACCAGTACAGAAGGGGAAAGATACGATCAGGCAAACACATGCTCAGACAGTACACCTGTAATATTCCTGTTGCATCTATGACTAAAAATTTGAGATGTGAGGTATTATTCAATGGTCTTGCTTTAATAGTTCACAGATCATTCTTGTTATATCCAATAAATCCTATTAACTGAGTGTAATCAGACAATGGCCCATGGTCAAAATGAAAACTAAAACACAGCCCAGTTTACCATAGTGTGACACAATAAGCCAAAATAAGACCCAGAATTTTTACCTCTGTGTAGCTTAAAATTTGGGCTGAACTGAGAAATTTATTCCCAGCACTGAAAGACAGCACAGTCTAAACAAGGAAGTAGCTTTAGTCCAGCTACAGTGGATTTCATTACATCAAAAGAGAAAAAAATTACCAAGCAAAACCACTCCTTCTTAGAAACATAACTTTAATTTTTTCTTTCCTGCTATGAGCTTTTTGGCAGGTTACAAGGAGCAGACATTGGCAATTCCAAGCCTTTCTGTTGTTGATTACAGAGACCGTTAGAGGAAGCTGCCCATGCTTTAGTCCATCACATCTTGATTTTGACCTCTATTACGTACAAAAACGACAGCATAGCATAGAACCTAACACAAACACAAAGCCCTCATAACAATTTATAGGTCCCCAGATGTCAGTGTTATTCATGCACTAGCCAATGATCAGCTGGTACTGTACCCAAGCAAGCTGCTGCTCCCACCATAGCATAGAGTCCCGGTGTGACGCAGTCTGCCCCAGGTCTGCACCAGTTCCTGAAGATGATCCAGTCATGATGATGATATGCCAACTGCTCTACTCCAATCCCAACCATCCTCCCAGCCATGGCTCCCACAGCCATGCTGGGAATGAAGAGGCCTGAAGGAATCTTGAATAAAATATATACACATGAGCACCTTGACAAAAATTACTAGTAATGAACTTACTGATGAAACAATTTATTATTAGCAGTAAGAGAACACAGTTCCCTTATTAAATGCTAGCTTAGAATGCCGTAGCCTTATGGCAGCATACAGTGATGTTCCCCATGGTATGAGGTAGGTTTCTGCAGTGACTGAGTTTGTGTGGCTACATGTGTATTAACAGCTTTATAAAATGTTAGTGCTTTTTTTTTTTTTTTTTTGGTAATTTCGAATCCTACCTGCTGCATCACAATGAACTTGATAGCAAAATGTTATTTCTGAATATTAGTCTGCTTTTAAAGCCGAGATTCTCCTGGGTTTGCCTTTATTGCTTTCTCAGCAGGAAGTCAGGAGCTGCTGACGGTTCTGTCATGAGCTTGAGAATAAGCTTAACTGAGAATATCATCTTGATTTCACCCTCTATCACATGGAGTACTTTATAGTTTTATTACTACTCTTTCAAGCTAAATCAGACCAGATTGTAAATTAAATGTCAAATGCAGAATAAAAATTCAAAGAAAGGAGGCTGAATGCTCAGAGGCAGCTCTTTCTTCATCTCAGTTTGCTATATATTTTCCAGGAAGCTCTATGAATCACTACCTTGTTGTCTGCTATACAGACAAGTCACAAATCATTAAAAATACCATACTGAAATGAGAAGGACAAAAAAGGAAATGAAAATTCACTTTATATTGGCTAAGTGCATTTCCTTGTAAGTGCACCTGCAAGTTGGAGAGAAATTTCCTGGTGGGGAAGACAACTAGGGTCTGCGGCAAGGGCTTGCATGAATTTTTTGAGTTTTTTAGAAAGAAAAGGCTGTTATATATTTTTAATTCTGTAAATACACCTTGAGCTTCCTAGAGAACTAAACTAAGGACCTCAGTTCAGCTCAGATGTGTTAAAGGCTCATAACAGCAGGTGCTATCTCCTCTAGCATATAGTGTCAATTTTGCTGATACAGTTGGACTGAGTCTTGTAGATTTGGTGGGTAGACCTATTTTGTCTGTTCTTTTACAGAATAGTTGAAATTGTCAATTGTTTCTAAAAAATTTTAGATATATAGAATAAATAAAGAACCATGTACCAAATAAAGGAAACTCAGTTTTTAAACAAATGAAAAACACAACAATTGGCTGCCAGCCATAAGTCAGTTTCTGCAGTGAAAGGCATCTCATTTCAAGTCCTCCTCCAGAAACATTACACCTGCAGCATCCAAGTGCTCTTAAACTCCCACTTGTTCTCCCTGCTCAGGAAGTCAGCAAGACTCACTCACTGGTCCTGAATGACCTTCTACCATTCAGAAAACCAAAACTTGAACAACTTACTACTACATTTTGGGTAAAACGCCTTCTAAAAGATGGATCCGCAGTTCAAGAGCAGCGTTTAAGAGAAAGATGAGATGCTTTAGCTGGGAGTATGGCGTAAAATATCGTGTGTAACTCAGAAAAGCTTCCCAACATCTACTACAATCTGATCCAGAACTAAATGCTCAGATAATGGGAGCTGTAGATAGACAGATAGGTGTTTTATATGAGCTCTATGATCAATCAGATATATAAAGCTCACCGCAAACAGCTTTGTATATATTGAAAGCTTGGATAAATTGTTCTTGGACTTTTCATCGCCCATTTACAGGGAGGAGGAGTGGAAGAAAAACGTTTCAAATCCAGAATAATCACATCATACATCTGTCAGTCCTCCCACTCATTCCCTCTCTTTTCCAAGCTACAGTGCTTAAAAAGATCAAAAATTAGAACTTTTCAGCTACTTTTATATTTTTGTAAGGTTTAAAATCTGTAAATCAGTAAATTTAAAGCTATTACTTCCCTGAGCATAGCTATCTTGAGGCACATTAAGACATTAATCCAACAAGACAAACAAAAATGTAAATAGTCCATATCCCTGAGAGAGCTGAAAGGCAGCTGCAGTGGGAACCATCTTGACTGCTTATTGGCAATAGTGGATTTAAATTCCAACCCAGATTTCTTTTTCATTTAATAAAACTGCAGATGACTAGATGGTGGGAAAGCAGGGCACATCCCTCTGTTGCGACAGGGGCCCACAGAGCAAGATGCTGGCAGGCAGGTGAACCAGCAGCCATCTCAACAACCTGCTTAGCTGGGTGTAGTCAGTCACACAAGCCCTGCCACACAGACCGCAGCTGCTGACAACAACCCATCTGTGCCCTGCGCTCATGACAGCTTCTGCGCCTGTCCCCTATTTACCTTCATGCCAAAAGTGAATATCGTGATGACAATTTTAAACACCAAAGCCAAAGCGAGCTGCCACATGGCAGTGTAGACTCCAGGGCCAGCAGGTCTGTCGGGAATGTCATCCACCGGCCGGGTCATGTTTGGGTCATTAATATAGTCACAGAGCTGTGAGGACTCCAGGGCACCACAGTCATTGAACAGCTCTGAGATCAGCTCGCTGGTGCTCCTCCGGGTGTAGGGGTTGGGGTAGGCGATGATGGCGGTGATAGCTGTTATCACGATGACCTCGAGGACTGGGTATTTTCCAAGTCTAGTGGTTTTTCGCCTCCTGCACCAGGCGATGTTGCATCGGATAAAGAGAGTCCCCCAGAGGCCTCCAAAGACACCAAGCAGGATGAAGGGGAAGAGCTCAGCCATGTACCAGGGGGTGTGGTACTCCACATAGAACAGGACCAGACGGCTGTTCCCAAAAGGATTGATGGATCGTAGTGTGAAGGCAGCCACAAGAGCAGCAAAAAATGACCTCCAGAGGGTTTTCAAAGGAAAGTAGTAGCTGACCTAAAACCAAGCAGAGACTTTAAACACTTCACTGAGTGTGACAGACAGTGTTTGCTTTCATTGCCATCGCCATGTGTTTCATCTGTGACTCCATGTCTGACTTTACTGGGAGCACTAGTCTTTACCACAACCAGAACGTGTTCACAAAGGTATCAGAAAAGGCATTTTCAGAGTTCAGATAGATAACAGCAACCAGTTTAAATATACGTTTAAATCCAATACGTTTAAATCCAAAGTTGCTGACTAGAGATGATAAGATGGATGCTCAACAGCTCAGCCCATGTGGCAGCAAGCTGAAAGCTGGAGAAACCTCAGCACAGGGATACATTTTCAGATTGAATTATTTGTTTCCAGAAAGCCAGTGCTCTTCTACTCAAATTAGGCTAAAATACCTGGTTATTCCTTATTACCAGAAATCAAAGTTTATTTTTACTTTATAAGAAAAATAAGCATATAAATAGTTGAAAAATAAAGAGGAATCTTAGGAAAAGGTATTAAATGACAATATATTTATTGAAGCAAGTGAACTTCCAGGTCTCACCTCTTCCAGACTAAAAAGTACACCTCCAATCGGTGCTCCAAAGGCAACAGAAACTCCTGCGGCAGCTGCAGCAGAAAGCACCTACAAAGCAAATATTTATGTCCAAGGCATGAGTCCTTTGAAACATCGAGTAAGCAGGGGGTGGAAATTAGAGATGGTGTGAGCCAAACTCACCTCTCTTCTCTTTCCTTCATTCTTGCTGTACTTTGAGAAAAGGCTGCTGAAGAAGTTTCCACAGCAACAGGCCACGTGGACTAACGGCCCTTCTTTCCCAAGGCTGAGGCCCGAAGATACCACCAGAACCAAGGTGACTGTTTTGATTAAAAGTGTCCACTTTCCCAGGTAGCCCCTAATAATGAACCCACTCAAGATGGTTTTTATCTGGAAAGCAGGAGGAACATGTTGAAGAGCTGAAGAAAACTTGTCTACTCTGAACTTGAAATGGAGTTAAAAAAATTGCAGACTGCTTGAAAGGAGACAGTCATGGAGAGAAAGAAACTGCAGGTAGGGTAACTTTCCTGCAGCTTTATCTGAGCAGGCATTAAGCAGACCACACTTTGTTATGGGTGGTCCCCTGCGTCAGTAAGGAGTCCTACAGAGATCAATAGAAATATGACACTCTTACATATTGCCTTGTCTTACAGGATCAAAGTTAAACTAGGCTAAACTTTAACAAAGCAGAAAAAAAGCAAATAAACAACCACAAGCTTTTCCCAGTTAAAACAAACAAAAAAAAGTTCTAAGTATTTGGAATGGGTCTACCATAAAAGCATGCAAGTATTATGAAATGAGAAAGTCCAAGAGATCTTATTTGTATGCATTTCCTCTTAATTTTGTGGGTGGCTAGAATAGAGCACAATGCACATATATGACACACAGGCTGCAGGGTAGGATTTGGGTTTGTTCTCTAGCCCAGCCTGAAAATGGGCTGGAGCTAAGCATCAGCCTACATGAGAGATCTACCACTCAGAAACTTGATTTACAGTTAACCATGTAAAATTTTTAAAACCACCTGCAGATACGTCAAACATATAACAAATATACATGACAACTCTGAAACATGGAAATTATTTAAATATTTCAAATTGTTTGTGGAAGGTTTTTTTCTTAATTGGTTATATTTGGATGCTTCTCCTAGGGATGAAGAAAAAACTATGGCAAGAGTTCTAAAATTTGGGTTGTTGATTCGGTCTGCCAGATTCCTAAGTAATAATCCCAGTGGTTCTATAGCACTTTTAAGAAAAGACTGCCCTGATTTCAAAAATTTTGAGTAGCTATGCTGCTTGAATTACAGGGCTCCTCATTTTAACAGCTGAAACATGGACTGAGGCTCAATAGGTAAAATTTTTTTAAAAAGTAAAGATTTTAGCTGCCATAATGCTGTCACACCGGCATGACATTGTGTACAAGGACACAGTCTGCAAAAGATGACCACCAGACACCTTTTTCAGGCATCCCAACTGATGGGCATCTCGCATCTTCAGTAGTTTAGGAAACCATAACTTTGCAGCCCTCCCCCTTCAATTTATTTTAGTTTTATTTAAAGCCTAGCCTAGAAAATTAGTGGTTTTGTACCTGGCCCAAGTAGTTTCATCCAAAGAAAATTCTATATAATCTTCTAGTGAGTATGCCTTTCGGCCACAAAAAGTTGGAGTCCATAAAGTGATGACTAGGAGCAGCTGATTTTTAATTCAAGCTCTGCAATGAAGTATGTGCATTAACCTGCCAGAGTGGCGTTTGAACACTTTATACTATGAAAAATGTAGATGGGCACTATAAAGGCATGTTAAACAAAGAAATGAAGGCAGATGAGATGGAAAGACCATATTCTTATTCTTATGCTATCTCACAGTGCAGTTCTGGAACAGGAAAAGGGGGTGAATTATCTTTTCTTTCTTTTGTTTGGTATTTGGATGTTCATCCGCAAAGAGAAACTCACCTCTGGGATTCCAGAGCCACAGGCATAGGGAGCAAACACTCTGACCAGGGAGACTGCCAGGAAAGCAAAACATAGAGCCCACATAATGTATAGAAAATAGTTTAGAATGTAAGCACTTGCACCCTAGAAAGATAACAGTAACAAACATTGTTAGACAAAGGGAGGTTGGTAAATCTCATACTTCTACTAGGGAACATGATAGCGTGGAGCCTGGTCTTTTCGTTTACGTGCTAGCTGCTGCTTTTCCTCAGGAAGGACAAATAGTTTTACATACTCCAACAATTTTATTACTCATGGAAAGAAGCAGCATATTAATATATGTACTTAGCCCAATCCATACAGTCTGTTTGCAAGAGACCAGAACACCTTAAACGGAGCATCTTTCAAGTACTAAAAAATTAAGCCAACCACAAAAAGTTCCAAAACATCATACGAATCTGTCGTAAGGGCAAAAGTAACTGGTGAAAAATAAAAGCACCTAATGAAGAAATCTGCTGTGTTCATCCGATGGCAGGTGACAGGGGATGAGACCCTGAAACATCTTTTTCTGAGGGCTGGTATTTAAAGGACAGCTCTCCATGCAGATGCTGATCTTTTCAAATGACATCCCTCTGTATATTAGTAGTGGGTTCAGTTCACAAATGGGAAGGGTAAAACTGTAAATACATCCCTCCCTTTTGTATGAAGCTATCTATGATAGGATTGAAAACCATATGAAAACACAATAGCTTGGCAGATCCCACTGAGACACATCTCAGTCATTTTTGCCCTGATATTTTAAAAGCATTACAGTCAATAATAAAACCTATCTTCAAACCAAATAGCTTTACTTTACTGACAGAAAGGAAATCCTTATGAGCATCAGCAATGGTTAACTGCAGAGTACCATAGTGAAAGCATAGTCAGTGGTGACCTTCAAGCTTGCTACCTGTCTCCAATAGTCAAAACTGTTGTTAAAATCTGCCTTAAAATTCCCCTTCCTCTTCACAAGCACAACCTTTTAGATTAATTTCAAAAAAACCACCTACACAGACAAACAGCAAACTAGCCAGAGGCATGGAATTGATACAAAGAGCTTAAGCTTTCAAACAATACCCTCTAGCAACACGACACTACAGAACAAAAAACCAAGATGAACTTCAGTGCATGAATTGGTATGAATCCTTCACCTCTAAGTGAACTCTTCCTACCGGATGCAATCCCAGCTGCTCAAGACCATCGGGGCCCCAGTCTTTGCTCTGCAGGACAGCAGCCTGGATATCAACATTATGATAAATCAAGTGGGAAAACAGACATTAATCAGTTGTATCATGTCTTCAGTTAACAGAGCTGGCCAAGCCCAGTTCCCAGTAATAAAGAGCTTAGGTCTGAGAAGTGTCCCTCTTTGCAAGCCTGAAAGGACTCAGCCTTTAACAGCATGGATGCTTGCTAGCTTCATTTTCCAAGTCTCTCTCCAAATGAAGACAGTAAGGGAACCACTGCCCTTATCCTTATGGACATCTTTGGAAGAAGGGAGATTGGTTAATGTCCTCTGGTGCTTTCTGAAGTTAGCAGCTGGATTTGATGAAAACAGCGGAAGAGCAATACGATGCTGTTCCCCAATGCCCTGAGACTAAGCTGTCATGGATCCCACATTTACAGTGATTGACATCTGTCTGTAGTAACCATGGAACATTGTTGCTACAGCTGAAGAGAGTCTCATGTATGTCTTCTCCTAGTGTTTTCAATTACAAACAGCTATGACAATATTTACTCTTCCTCTAGAGAAAAGCCTGGATATGTTGTCCCAGAGCAAAAGTCTGCTGTCAGTGTGAACCTGGAATAACTCCAAAGACGACCAACACCATTTCCACAATCTGGCCTTACAATGTTGAGTGAAAGCTTAGATTTTCTTCTAAACTCACTGGAGTGAAATTAACTTTGTTTTCTTTTTACTTTTTCTTCCTTCTTATCTCTGAAGTCATATGAAAACTATGTCAGCTCCTTACTGCAATCACACGTACACCTATATCACTGTGGCAGGACACCACAAGAGTCTACATGGCCAGTTCAGTCTTATGCCTTGGGAAAACTTTCATTGTTACATTTTCCAGGTATCTGGCATTCTGCGGGTCCACTTGCAGCAACTTCTAATGATTAATAATAAGAAAACCTTTGGGAAGTGGAGTAGTAGTAACTCAATATAGCAAAAGCCTCATTTCTCATTCATTATGCACCATTACTAAGGCCCTGAACCCACAAAAGTCTTAAGCATGAACACTGGAGTCAGAGACCAAGAAAGCTCACCTGCAGAGATGGTCCTGCTAAGACTTTTTTAGCAGCACAAAGGATTCACCCTGGTAGCAACGGTAATGAAGAGTATAGGGGAACAAAGAAAAAATTTGTATTTTAGTTTGCAAGACTGCGCTGAAATAAACCACATCCCTCAGGATGCCATGCAATGCTTGTTTTCTCCAAAGGCCAAGAGCACTACTCTGACTCATCTGGGGATCTCACAGCTTGCAGGCTCTCTCCTGTGGATGTTACAGCAAAGCGTCTCCTCAAGACTGACAGATTCAGGGCTGCAAAATTGGGAAGTGGGTTCCAGCTATAGAGGGGCTTCCTTGTCTTGCATTTCTCAGCTTCATGACAGGAGATCCAGAAAGCCTGGTATGGGAATCCAGTCCATTGCTGGATCCAGTGTCAAACACCATGGAAAACATGGGATCCTTTCCTCTATCACTACCCTGGATAGGTGAAAGGCACCAGAAATGGGGTCCTCAGCAACAGTGAAGTTGAGGTTGGGACCATGCTGGCTTTGCAGAATAGGGAAGCTCTGTGACACCAGATACTGGCTAGACATCTATCTCAAGTGGGTGGCATCTGATGTGCTTTAACACATCCACTCCTCCAGCGAATTTGAGGTTTTGAAACTCTCAGGTCAAACAAATCCTTCAGCTGCTCTTTGGAAGCAGTTCAGGACCAGATGGATGAAGGATATAACTGTCCTACGAAAACAGTGATTAGGGAAGAAAACATAGCCTGGTACGGGTTTGATATGCTGTTACGTTCATATCAAGACTCTGCTTTGGGCTTATTTTATAGGAGGATGAGGTTGAAAACATTTTTCAAGAGATGCCCTAGGAAATGTCACAATTTTCAGTGGAAATATATGTATAGGGTTTATCACAGCCATAAATCAGCAAAACCACAACTGATCTAAATCTTGGTCCTCAAAATGCCAAATTTAGTTGTCTATGATGAGAAGGAGTCACAGTCATGCATAAAAAAAGAAGACATGTCTGACTGGAGTACCTTTAGAGAAACTGTTCCAAATATCTTTTCCCTAAAACATGCTCCAAATTAATCCTTCTGTGTGAAGCAACATCAAAACCAAAAACAAACAAAAACCAGAAAAACAAACCAAAAAAAAGGCAAAATTATCCTGAAACTCAGTCAAATTCAGTGTATTTTGATCCCTCCTGGAGTCCTCTTCAGCTACAGGAATCATGCAAAACTTGCATATATCATAAGCCTTTTGCTACCAGAATGTTACTTTCCATATTCACATTTTTGTTGGGCTTTGCCTAGGATTTCAATGTAACAGTAATAGACAGCTATATTATTAATATTTACAGCATCCATCAGGCCATAGCAGCCAGAAACCCACAGATATTTGAGAAAGAGCCTAAAATTAAGCCAAGATGATCTTTTTTCCCTCTGTGACAGTACACTAGGGGGTGAGAAGCCCAATTTGAATACAAAGTGAAGTTTCATAGTTCCTGCCTAGCTGATAGTCTTATAGGCCACAGCATACCACAATCATGACTGCTTGACTTCAAATAACAGGTGAAAGCAATGAATTTTCTCATGGATGTGCTCCATTTATATATTCCAGCCTTTCAGAGTAACATCAAACACATGCACAGGATTTCCAAATCCCATCACAATTGTAACGATCTCTTTTTTCCCTTCCCACATTTCTTTTCACTTAGATTACAACATTGTCCTCAATCTTGCAACTCTATACCAGGGTAATATTTCTTCGCTGTTACAAAGACACAGTCACCCAAATCATCTGTGGATGAAGTCCAGTGTGAACCTAGCAAAACTCCGGCAAAGGGAAGCTTGACACTGTGGACTGGAAACTGTGCAGAGATTTTTGTCTGCAATTAAGTGGTGGGAATATTCAGGAACAGTGAGCACCACACTACTTTCACTACAGTTAACTAGAACTATGGAAAATTGGGCTATACATATTCACAGACACTCTCCTCTAGTACTATTTGTACAGTAAACGTAAAGCAGCACTGAAGGGAACTTGAATGACAAACTTGTATGGTGATGAAGGCACTCTCAAACACCTTCTGCAGGACCAGACTACCTCCACACTGGGGGAAGATCCAAGACAGTCCCTCCAAGTCACCCATTTTTTGATTGCCTGGCTGGAGATGATTTATCCCACGGAAGTACATATTTTCTTCCCTATTATTGACCAAACTGCATTACCAGATACTTTTTTTGAAGATCCAATACATACTTAAGCCAGCTCTCTTCAAAACCATTCATCCCACCTCCATGTCATATTCAATTTTTGTCATATTCAAGTCACCTGCAGAAATGAGAGGGGGGGTGGGGGGGTGGGTGTGGATTCAAGACGATAATTCTGCCTGAAAAATTTAGTTGTGAAGAGATTGATATTACTCAATAGATTGAATAGCTTGGGTTGAAAATAAAATGTCCTTTTTTGTATTTTTCATAGAAGTATCATCTGCTAAAAGGAATATAGAAAGACTTCTTTTGATTGTCTTCAAAATGAAACTTTCTCTTGTTTCACTTTAAAACAACATTCTTTGTATTTAAAATTACTATAATTTTGAAAAAAAAAATAGAAAAAAATTCTTAGACTATAAGATTCATGTCAGTCTAGATCAGCTTTTTCTCTTCCTTTCCTCTCCCTCTGCAAATTTTCCACTTGGGTCATCTCCCAGGGAGCCCATTACTTCCCCAGCTTTCAGTGCTAGCTATTTTTCTATCCAATACAGAAACTGATTGCAAGGGTATTCCAAGCAGTTCTTACGCAGCTCCCACTACTATTCATAGTATCTGAATCCATAAAAACCATCTGCAAACCCAAAAATTTCCTCTTAAATGTATTTGTCAGGAATAATCTTTTTTGTCCAATAAAATTGTGTTTAAAAGAAAAAAAAATCAGATAGCAGATCAGGTCCCCTGGTGATTATGTTGTGAGTGTTATGAAACACTTTGGGTTTAATATTGATAAAAAGAGAGAGTGATCTCACAGTTCTCCAATTTCCATCACACTCAACACTGAAACAATGGAACCTCTCCCAGGTTAAGCAGATATTGCTCGTGAAATTGTCTTCTTTAGTAGTGCGCTCAGTTCATTACATTCTCTTTCAGAGAAAGTCTCTGGAGGGAACATCAGTAAGTAGGAAAAAAGGGCATTCCCTGGCCTGCTGTGAGCCCAGCCTAATCAGGTCTCCCGTACCTCAGACTGGCTTACAAGAAGTTCAGACCATTTCTGCCACTGGGGACATTTGTCCCTGTCATCGAACGTCGTTTCATTAGACGTCCAGCAGCACTGCTCGTGGCTGTACCAGAAGGCAGACAGGCAGACACCCTCTTTCAGGTCTGTCATCCAATCCACAGCTAAATCTATCACTCCGGCTAATGTGCCTGGGAAAAGAAATGGAGAAAAAGAAACCAAGGCATTAAAAAAAAATCAATTTGCAAAGAAAATGTATATAATTATAATAACAGAAAAAAAAAAAAACCAAACCAGCCATGATTTGGGGAAGCAGCTGCAATGCAAGCACGAATTTACCAAAGAACCAGGGCAATAATGAGTTTGCAAAGAAACGGCCACACCAGCTTGTTGTCTGACCTTCGATGGTCTTTCATAAGCTTGTATTTTAAATATTATCATTTCCATACTGACTAATTGCCAAATGGAGAAGGCATAACTGCTGTAGGGCCGGATTCTGCGGTCTGTCCCAGGCAGGTGCACCATCTGACTGAGATGAGCAGCACTTCATGAAGGGTCTCCGTACACACACTAAGCAGCCGGGCTCAAACTACAGTGAGGTATTTCAGGAGCAGGGGAGGGGGAGGATACCTGTATTTTCCTATAGCCTTACTGGTCCCAATGCATCAACCTCTTAGAAGGATGATTTCAGTACAGAAACAATACAGATGCCAAATTCTGACCGATGAACTTAACAGAATCGGGCTGTCGATGTCCACATTCATCAGCAATCCGAACATGCAGAGTAAAATTATCCTTCAAATCCTCTCTAGCAAACTAACCCCTCTTTCAGGTCTTCCCCCGTAATTACACAGAACTACAGTGACACCCGGTGGCCAGCGGACACAGACACAGGCAAACTTGCTGTGGCCAGACACAAAAAAGAAAATGCTGCTTTTCTAGGGCCTTTCTCTTGCTCACTCTTTTCCATTTCCCCAAATTTCTATGGAAACCACGACTCACATTCTTAGCTGGTGATAAATCACTGCGTTGCTAGTAACGTCAGCATGCATAGCTTGCTGAGTTTTGCAGTAAACTCTAAATTCTCCTCCAATTTTCTGAAAGTTTCTGGAAACCGTACAAAGAATCCTCATCCCTTGGACCTGAGCAAGAAACGCTGTGCCCTTTGCACCTCCTGATGGACTTCTATCATTCAACATAGTTACCCCAACTTTCAAAGCTCTCATCACACTTAACCAGGCAATTGAGTGTTAATGCTGTTTAGCAGAAGGTCCAAAGGAAGGCAGGCTTTTGGATGATTTTTCCCAATAAAGTTAATAAACTGAGTGAGGAATAAACAGTCAGTTCTCTAATATAACAAGATCACATGCACCCCAGTACCTCTAGGAAAAAGTGCTTAATTATGTGGCTGATCTAATCCCTTTTGCCTCATGCTTTGGGTTACACATAAGGAGTAAAATGCTACTGCAACTTATTACATATACTTTACAGAGAAGAAAATCATGAGGGGTGGTGGGGCCAGCACTTGTATGACAATAGTGCAATAGTGAGTGCTTCACAACAAACGTGACCAGGGCGAGAAGTATTCCAGATTCTGAGTCTTTGCAACTTTGAGTGAAATTAAGGGAAGTTGCAGACTGTTCAGCATCTCGGAAAGTCAAGTCTTTAATTTCTTGTGCTTACCATGGTTGTCTAGACTGTAACAGAGCATGAGTTTATCTCCCTACTTCTCCCATCAAAGAGACTGAACTTGTTCCTGCTTCTACGGAACCTCCCGCCCAGAATGAAAAATAAAGTACTCTAAAGCCAGGAAATGCTGCACTTCATTTTGGACATTAGCCTTTTACCTCTCTCCTTTTCCTTTGGTTGATGATGGCCAATACTCATCCTTTAAAATACTCTAATGAGAATGCTAAAACTTTGCTTTAAAAACAGTTTTCCTGGTGCACCTCTGTCAGAGCATCACCCAAGTGGCATGGCACTGAATTACGAAGGGGATTTCTGCACATCCAGCTCCAGCATCAGAGCATTTTAGCATTAGTATGATATACTTTTTGACACATAGATTTAGAAAACACAGAGTCTTTTGCTGGTCTATAAATTTCATATACCTTCAGCTGGCTAATAGTAATGTTTAGGTTGAGGGATGGCCAGGCAGGATGGACATAATAAAAACTCAGAATTCCTTAAAAATGAGTGCCTAAAAATTCAACACCCACACCTAAAATTTTTCGGCTCATTTCCCAATACATTGCTTTGTATTTCTCGAGAAAGTGTACAAACTTTCTGACTAAGACAGGCCCAGGTAGTGCTCAACATCTTTTTCTGGAGCATTGTGTAAGCAATTAAATCTGATCTCCACACCGAACAGCATTCATGGGTGTTAATGCTTCCCCCTTCCTGAAATGAACAGGCTCTGGCTCCCAACACCTCATTTCCAGAATCCCATTATGCCTTTCCAGCCACTTGACAGTGTCACCATCTTCTCCCACCATGTAGCACCTGAGGGTTTGAGGTCCCGTGGGTACAGGGCTCTGAAAGAGCCTGGGAGTAGCTGTATTGGTGGCAGCGAGGAGCTCTACTCAGGCTGACTTACGTGTGCACACTCACTTGTGAAACTTCAGTCTGATTCCAAATGGCTGCTGACAGTTCTTAATATACTCTGGTGATACCCAAAACAGACAGCTCTAACTCTGAAGCTGGCCCTGCTGTGAGCAGGAAGCCAGAGCAAACCCCCTTCAGAGGTCCCTTTCCTACCTACACTTTTCTGGGACTAACAAAGGATGTGGGTTCGATGACACTCCAAATGCCAAATGGGATGGTCCTCTCTTTCCTCCCTCCATCAGCTCCTTCCCATCAGCAATATTTTGATTGCTTGTGGCTCTGTGGTCACCCTGCTGAGCCCACTGATGAACTGAAATCTGGACAAACCCCATTTTTTCCATCAAGGCAGTTTCCAGACCCACCCACTCTGTGCAGCTGCACATGTTCAAGGCAACAGGGCCCAGTGGCAGACACTGGAGCGCAAGGTTTGCTCCTTTTGGCCACATGAGCTTGTGATGGCTGTGGAGGTGTTGCAAAACCTGAAAGACTCAGTTGACCAAATTGGTGGGATTTAGGCTTCTAGATCAGTTAAGCTCACTTTAAACTCCTGGGCCTGGGTAAATTGTCCAAGTGCCTTTGGAAGCATGTGGAGGTACCTGTCATCCGCTTCCCTGGGAGTCTCACCTTGCTGCCCTCCATCCCCACCAAAGGGGCAGCAGGAACAGCGTGCTCCACAAGACCCTCACGCCCTTGGTACTGCTGTTTTCCCCTTCCTCTTCCACTCCTTGCCACACCTTCTCCTTGCCGCTGGCAATGCCTGGACCCAGCTGCCCAAGAGCTCACCCAGTGTCCATGCGGCTGAACCAGGCTGCTCCCCTTGGAGTAGCAGTAGCTTCTGTTCAGCAGGAGAAGAGGGACCATGGAGGAGCCAGGCTGGTCCACCCGTGTGATCACACAGGTGCCCTTGTGGCAGGCCAGGTTCTCTGAACTGTCAATATTTCAAGTAGAGAGGAAAACAACATGAAGTGCCTCTTGACTGCACCATCAACCTCACCTCCTCCCTCCCCAAACCTGGTTAAGAAACCTCATCCACTCATCAATAATTCCCCCTGCTCATCAAAGGGCTGTTGACCCCTCGCTAGAGCTAAGGTGTTGACTCTCCATCTTGCCTGGTCCCAGAAACACTCAAGGCACAGAGCACATGAGTCATTTCAACAGCAGGCAGAAGAAGTCTACAAGTCTCATCCTAGATCATAAGAACAGGGGTAATTTTTGTTCTTGAGCTGATTCACAAGTCCTTGTCCCAGTTTAAAAACAGACTAATTTGATTTGACTCTTTGAGGTAAAATATGGTGCTCTGCAGTCCTGTCATTTAAAAGGTGGCAAAAGCTAACACATCTCTGCTGCAGCTTACCCTTGACCTCCATCCCCAAGCTCGACGTACCAGCATTAGAGCATATTGGAGGGCAGCAACTCTGACTTTCAACAGCCTCGAGGATTTCAGCATGAGGTTTCTCTGTAAACTGTAACTGAAACAAACCTTCTGGGGTATTTTTACTAAAATGGGAACACATGAGTGTATACCATGTTACCTGTATGAGTGAGGGGATTACTGACCAGCTTGTGGGAGGTCACTAGACCCCTCTAGGTCTAACTTTATTTGCAAGCAGAATTCTCCATCCCAGATGAGGCCAACCCTGGCCTTCAGGCAGAGTTCAGCAGCCATGGTAGTACATAGACTATTGGAGTCTCTTTCCATCTCACCCTCCCATCAAAGCTTTTGTGGAAACAAGCGTAACCTACAAAATAACATAATTTGCCAAAAATATCACTTCAGCAGCCTTTTTTCAAGAACTTTCCCAGTGCTTCTGAGGCTCCTGAACAACTGTAATAAACTCATTAACTTGAGAGTTGGTAAGCAGGAAATTCACACCACTTGGAAATTGTGATACTTCACACCATGCTTTTACCAAGTATCATGATACAAGAGCACCCTGACATCACTGAAAAAGCATTAAAAATGGCAGCTGTTTCAACTTGTTAAGAGAAGCGCAGCCGTCCAAGTTGGAACATGTGCTAAACTGAGCAGAAGACAGGAGCAATTCAGGAAATTAATGAATTTGCCATCTGAGTTTGAGCAGGCTGTTAAATGTGTAATGTCTGTCTGCCCTGGAAGCAGATCTGAAACTGAGTCCGAAACTGTATTTTCCATTCACACGTATATAAAGAAGATAACCCAGGGGATACAGCAATTTACAAAGCTCCCCTTTGTGCGTCCACAACCAACATTTTCCCAATATCATAATATCTACTTGCAGGACTGAAGACAAGAAAAGAAATTATACCAAGAAAATTGAATTCTGTGAATCAAAAATTCAGGAAGTCAAAGTAGCCCAGCGAGTGTGAAGTGCTCAGATGCGTATTTCCAAAAGCAATAGAAAAATCCCTCTACTGGTGAATAACACTGTTTCTAGGTCAGCGCTCAGCAGGAGACTTTGCAAGCGGGTATTTTTATCAAGGACTGTAACTGCATGGATGCATAGCTATCTTTTGATCTTGAAACATGAGTGGAGAGACAATGAAATAAAAGGAGAAGAAGATGGCACTGCAGCAAATTTGGGTGAGATGGTTTTGGGCATAACTGTAATACTAACACAAACATACCTGCCAGTAGTCCAATCAGAAGCATTACAACCCATCCTGACCAGGCATCCAGCAAACTCTTGATGAACTCCCATATGGATTCCTTACTTTTGCTTGTAATCTGAAATTAAACATATATATAGACATGCTGCCAATTCAGGATGACAGATTTTTAGCATATAATGTACAAATAAAAAAATTTAACTCTTAGAAGGTGCATAGAATCTCTCTACGCTCTACTCCACTCCAGCCCAAATCATCTTTTAGTGATGCTCTGCTGATTAAGTTGCCAGATGCCATTTCATATTTACAAACTCAAGGCATACCACGTCCATATGTTCAGAAATCCTCCGCAAGTCCTAACAAGTTGGGAAGCAATAAATTCAGAAAACTGCTTGTTTTTCTTACTACCAGGATGGCTGTAACCCAGGGACTGCAATGTATCAAAGCTAGATGCCTTTACCTTTCTATGGCGGTCAGTGTCACGCGATTTCTCCCGCAGCCAGTCGATGGTGTGGAAATCTTCATAAGTTCCAACATCGGGGAAAGGCTCATCCAGAAAATCCATCAGGTTGCCAGAACCATTCATGTCTCCTGCATTGACCATATTAGGGTCTGTATGTAGAGGGAAAACAAGTACGTCAATGAATTCATGCAGCTTTGCCAGACATTTCATAACCACGTTTTCCAAAATACCTCCACCAAGAGTCAAGAGAGCGTAGGTCGGCAGTCTTGGGGGGCACTTACTGAACTCTATGCATTGCCGCTAGAAGGAAGTGTTTTGCTGCAGCCTACTTCAGCAGCTTAGTGAACCCTCAAAAGCAAGTGCAGAATTACCACCTTTTCTGAAAACAGAGCCCAGACCCCAGGATGGTTCTGGGCTGCTCTTGCAACGACACGTCCTGATCACATGCTGGAAGAAGTTCCCTGCCTGCCAGGAGGTCATGGGGTAGGCAAGGTCACCAGCTCAGAAAACAAATGGCAATACACGAGAATTCACCATTCGCCATAACCTGCAGATTCCACGTGGCACCACGCGTTGGGTGTGTGCCTGGCGGAGTTGCGGTGGTAAGGGATGGGGCTGCTGGCTTGTGCCTGGCAAGGTTTTGGCAGCAGGGGTGGACTGCTGGCATGGCCCTTGTAAGCAGCGTCGTGAAAATCTCCCCCAGCTCCCATTCGGCCCCGCCTCTGGCCAAGGCCGAGCCAGTCAGCGCCTCTGCCAATAAACACATTCACGAGGGGAACCTGTTTGGCAAGAGCCTTTGGTTTGGAGGTGAGGAGGGCAGGGAGGGAGAGACGACCAAGCAGACACCCACATCCGTGAGGAAGGGGTCAGAGGCGCTCCGGAGCAGCCACTTCCCCTCGGCCTGCAGCGAGATGGCTGGCTGAGTCCTTGCGGTCATCAGAGGTCACCACGGAGAGGAGGTCTGTGTGCAGCCCACGGAGAGGCCCACGCTGGAGCAGGGGACAGATCCTGCAAGGGGCCTTGACTCTGAGGGGACCCATGCTGGGGCAGCTCATTGCCAGCAGAACCGCTGCTGGCAGAAGACCCCAGCGCTAGGTGGAGGATTTCAGAGGACTGTCTCCTGTGGGAGGGACACCGTATTGCCACTGGGCAGGACTGTAAAGAGTGTTCGCCATGAAGAGGAGGAAGCGGCCAAAGCAACGTGGAGTGGACTGGGACTGACAACGATCCCGATCCTCCTCCCACCTACCCCCTGTGATCCCGTAGTGGGTTCGTTGTTCACATTAGATTGATTTTGTTTCCCCAAGTCGAGTCTGGGTCTTGCCCATGACTCTGATTGGAGAGTGATCCCTCCACGTCCTTTGTCTCAACCCTTAAGCTATTTGTTGTATTTTCGCTTACTGGAGTGAGAGAGGCTGTGTGGTGCTTGGTTGCCAGCTGGGTCTAAACCATGAGACACCGTTAGTCGTAACAGCAGTGTTGTCTAGTTTTGCATGCTCAAAGCTCCCTACATCAATCCACTTGCCCTCCACTGCCCAGAAGGCAAAGCTCAAGATCACAGTATGTCTGTCCTTCATTGGGTCTGGAAATGCAGTACCTTCTTCAAATTTACTTCTCAAGGGCTCGGAGCAGAACTGTTCTTAGGAGAACCTGAGTGGTTACTTTCTGTCCCACACACAAACTTTGTAGATTAGCTTTTGAGAAAGCAGGGGGAGAAACAGCCACCACACGTCCTGCTACAGCACAAGAAGAAATAACAAGATACCTATCCCCAAACTATAACAAGCAGTTACCAGAGGCATTTATTTGATAGTTAAAAAGGAGATCAAAGGAGGCTGTGAAATAATACACACTCTAGAGTGTGTCACACAGACTGAGTGGACATTTACAGCTCAGAAGCTTTTGGAGACATAATCTCTGGGTTTACAGATAGGAAAACAAAGAAGCATCCATGCCTATCACTCTGAAGCCCTGGAAACTACACCTTGTTCATGGAGTTCATGTAAGCAAAGTATGAAGAAGTTAACTCATAACCACCGTACCTCTCTTCCCCACAGAGAGAGCTCAGCAACATCTGGCAAGGTGCAAAAATTACTGTCACCTCCTTTAAACTAATATGAAACTAATATGTCACTAATATGACAAGCTCCAGAAATGCCTGATATCAAACCCGATGAGAGAAGACTTCAGCAGCATGAGAATCAATTAAACGAAGTAGTTTAGGCACAAAGGGCTGGATTAATCCAACTTCAGTCATCTGAGTGTGGGTGTCTAGACTGTCACAACTGCCTAGGCTGTCTCTAGACACAGAAAGATGCATGTAACGGTGTGTGGCAGGAGAGTCCCTGTTCCTTTAAAGGTATCTGGTCAAGGACCTTTTTCAGTGCAACAAGGGATAATAAGCAAAGGAGGAAGCCTGAAAAAGAGCGTACAGGGGCACAAACCTGTACATAGGTGCAAATAAGGGAGGCAGTGATGGGAACCAAATCTGGTTCAGTCGCACTCACGGATGGGAGTGTAAGAGTGTCTATTTGAGTGATGTTTTCTGATCAGGGACCTTGTCAATTGGGAAACTAAGGGAAAAAGAGGAGAAACCGGAAACAAAATACACAGAGGCACAGACTTGACGAAGCAAACATGGAGACCATGACAAGAAGCAAACTTCACCACTCACAATAGTTGTGTGCGTGCTTCTGGGATATGTGCTCAGCTTTGCTACTGGTTGAACCTGTACATGGGAAAGTGGCAGCCACGTCCTCCAGCATGGGCAGAGACCCTGGGTCTGTGGGTTGGGCTCCAGCAGCTGGGCAGGAAGGTCCTGGGCTGGGGTGGCTGGAGGAAACAGCCATGCACTTCTACATCACTTGAAGTGTTGTTTTAAAGGGTGATTAATCCCATCCATGCTAAAATAGATGCCTGGGAAAGGGGGTCTTCCAGAAAGTACCTAGGGTTTGTAATCTGAAATGTCAAGCCTAAAAAAAAAAAAAAACCAAAGAAAAAAACCCAGCTAACGGGGTTACAAGAAAAAACCTACATTAAGACATGTAAGAAAAAGTGGGGACAGATACAGATTTCAGGGGTTTTCTAGAACTGACCCTGCAGAGCCTGTAGCTCCTTGACAGACACCGGATAACTTTTACAGGTCATTGATGAGGCTAGCACAGTCCTAACAACTGCTACCCGCTCTCCTCCACCATGCACAGAAACGGGGATGTCATGAGCAAAGAATTTGGATCTTGGAATCTGTGAGGAAATTTCCCAATGCTGAAATTGGAACAGGCAAAAATGAGGCAGATAAGCTTTTAATCAACTGTCATACACCCTGCTGCTCTGCTTGGCCCCCTTCATTTACTGCCCTTTTCCCCCTCTCTCTCCATTTTCAGCTGTTTTGAATCTCTCCCTTTAATATTTCTTTGCCCTGGTGTGGATCCTAGGGATGTAACTCAGCTTTGTCAGTGACTGCTCTTTACACTGCACCGGGTAGAGGTTTTTTTTGGACAACACGGACAATGTGCTCAGCCCAAGCAGCTGAGAAAAGCATTATCTTACAGGCAACCAGCAGGTCACCATCATAATGCTATAGAAGCTCTTTTAAGGGAAGAAATCAAGTAATCTCCAAGCACCGTGGTGTGTTTCTTTGAAAGAGAATCAAGCAAGGGAGTCACAGCCAGGGAAGCAAATGCAGAGCAGGTGTCCCACACAGCGCTGCTGAGCACAAATATCTGCCACAGGATTGAGGCGATTTCAAAAGCAGCAGTTGAGAGGAGTGACAATTGAGAACAGCAACACCTCACCAAGCAGGTGACAGCACGCTCCTGCTTTTGCCGAGGGAAATGAGTCTGAAGCGGAGAGGCTGTGGCTGACACCAGGGAGCTGAAGTCACAGTGGATCTTAAGTTCAGTTTCTTGAAAACCATGACCAAGGACTAAAATGGGAAGCTGAAACGAGGTGAAAGGATTAGACCATGCTATTATTTTGTAACTCTGTGATATTTTGCGGATCATTTACTTCATCCTTCTCTTCCCACACAGTGAAGGACGACCTGTAAAGAGCACGCAGTTCCGACTGCCTGCCTGCACAAGGCAGCCCCCCTGCTACATAAACAAACTTCTGGGAACTCTTGTGCTGAAAGCGTTGGCAAGTTTTCCTTAATGCTACAAGAAAGCTACCCAACGTGCTAGTTATGTGACATAAAAAATAGGTTTTTAAGCATGTCATCAATGCCCAGCACATGACAGTATTGTGATGGATAATACCAGGCCAGACCACAAGTATGTAAGATGATTACAATCTTGGCCTAAAGCTACCCCAAAAAATACATGCTACACCACAAATCCAGGGAGAGAAAAACGTGTAGAGACCACAGGGCCATGGAAGACTGAAAAAAACAAACAAACTTTGAATTCTAGGTAGCATACCAATGCCTGGAAATCGCAGCTAGCTGGATGATTTTCAGCCTTAAAGATCACTTCAGGTACTACGCTTTCAAAAGCAGAGATGTGATATCATATTACACAAACCCCAATTTTAGTAAATAAAACCTCGCTACAGCACTTGTGAACTGAGTACTATAGAGTTTCCATCTCATGTCCTCGCACTAAGCACCATAAGTATCCTTTTGTTTCTCTTTATTTTGCATTTATTTATCTCACCTCACTTCAGCACCTGAAGTAATCTCCGAAGTTTATTTCAGGATAAACTAACTTGCCCACTTAGAGATGCTTCCAGTTCTGCTAGCAGAACTGGAGCCTTACACAAATAACTCAGTTACAGATATTTTAATTTAATTCACGTTGGTTAAGGTCAAATTATTCTCATCCAAAAATGAGTTGTTGCCAGGTGTACTGCAGCAATCCACTCTGATGATCCAAAAGTATGAGCATTCATGGTGCGAGTTGTCTCACCTAGATGAGCAATCTGCACTAGACTACAGACATAAAATCTAAACCCCTTTCATAGCTGATGAGAAGTAAACTCTACTGAGATGGAATTTTTCTGATGTATTTTAGATATTTACAATAGAATGAGATAGATTGTTTCCTAGAAGTGCTAATTTCTGTGTACTCATTACAAAGAGACATCCGAGGTAGACAATCACACTTCATCAAACAACTCCAACATTATCAATTCAAAACAAAACATTGCAATACCATTACCTGCAGAATTGGTAACAAATGCAACTCACAGCCACTCCTAACACCTGAGCATCAAAGAGATTTCGATACTCTGACAGAGCGTATATGCACTGAAAGGTGTAGAATCTTGCTGAATAACTGTTTGATGTATATATTTTTGTCCCTTTGTTGTTTTATGTCTTAGATGTCCTTGCTGTCCTTTGTACTACTTTTCCAGATGCTGATACAACATGATTTGTGCAAGGGCAAATTTTCCTGCTTACTTCTCTGTTCTTCTTCTAGTAATTCCTGGCATTCCACTAGGCTTTCCTAGGGCTGACTTCCAAATTTTCACTGAGCAGTTTGCTATGACTCCAGACCATGCTTCATGAGAGGCAGCGGCCAGTTTGCAGCCCAACATACTGGGTGTCCTAGGGACATTTTCCCCATTGCTTTGCCTTTATTGACTTGTAATTACATCTGCCATTTGATTCCCTGCAATACAGTAGAGAGCCGCCTTCAGCTTTCAACAACGAGCTCTCATTTTTACTGACTGGCTACTATGTCTACAACTGAACAGCTTTGTCAACACTCTGTTTAATAATTGTGAACAGGTTCTTGCTAAAAACAGAATGAGTAAAGAAAGAAATCTGATTGAACTACCTACCTCCCAAACTCAGAGGATTCTAGTTGTGGACCCATGCCAGACTACTGCAGTCCTGCACATGGAGCAAGGCCCTAGCAGGGATTGAGTCACAAAATCAGGACAAGTCACAGTGCTAGGCTGGCAACTGTGCCTCTTCACAGAGGCTCTTCTGGCTGCCACATAACCCATGGTATCTTACAGAAACCTTGGGCCAAGTCAATCTGATGTTCAGCCCCTGATCTCCCAGTTAGCCATGCTTGGTGCATGATATTCTAAAGCTGGAAAGAAAGAGACATTGCCCTACAAACGTCGGAGGTGCTGCATGAGAGCAGCTGGAGGTAAGGGTCAAGACAGCAACTCCAGAGATTAGCCTGTGGGGCTTCACGACTGTAGGAAGCCAGATAATTTTTAAATAAGTAATCACTGAAGCCTCCTCTATGTAAAAGAAAGCAAAGAAGAGGTCAGTGCAAAGAGGAGATCAGTGCAAACAACCTGCAGAAGCCAGAGTGCAAACACCGCTGTTCAGCAGGATGGGACACGCCAACAAGCACAGCAGGTACTGCATGGCCCACAAGTCTTTTCTGTTACATCTACTCACTTTTTATTATTTTTTAAAGAACCAGAAGTTAGTAGTATTGTTAAATTTAAGGTCATGGTTTTTCTGCAGGTCTGTCAGTGAGTAAACTCCTGTGATTGGGACCACCCATATGATATACTGCAGCTTGGAGCTAAGTTTTACAGCAGATAGATAAATTTCATTTACAATGGAAATGCTGACAACCTCTCAGCTTTATACCGCTGTTACAGCATGTGCAAATGTAAAAGCCACAGCCAGAAGAGCTCTAACAGTGAACTGACATTCTAGGTGTTATATTAACTGACTGATCGGATCTGAAATGTATTCGACATGGCAAGCACAGACCAAAACGTCCCATAGTTCAAACAAGCTGAAAAGTATACTGATGGGAAACAACTAGCTGAACCGTCATCAAAGGAAAAGTCTTGGCCCTGGCCGATTGCTACGAGACATGCTAGTTCCATGCTCTGTTCTCCTCATCCTGCCTTCTGTTTTAATTGGACGCATTGCACTGAGGCATGCAGTACATTTTAAAATGTAATTCCAACAAGTTTCAAGTTACTTTCAACAGATCACAGCTACTGAATTACTTCAACACTTCAAATGTTTCTAGCAGATGAACATTCACCTATGCCTTCATCTGTATGCTTGAAGACAGCAGTGGGGGCGTTGCTATGTGAAACATAACAGCATGCAGGCAGCAAAGCATATCTCTCTTTAGTGACTGTTCCGCTGTACCACAAGGAAGAAGTGAACCCGGCAAGAGGCTGGGGGAAGAAAGCAGAAGCCGAAAGGCCAGCTGCAAGTTCCTTAATTCACATTTGTTTGGAGTGACTTTTCCAGGGCATCCAAAGCATCTCTTCCAAATGTGGTGACACACAAAAGCTGAATACAGTGCACCTCAGGGCTTTTTCATGCTCTGGTACAATCACAAAACAGGGGAGATCCCACTCCAGACACAATGCTTTTGAAGTGATTCGTGGTCATTTCAATCACAGCTCCATCCGAGTTGAGCATGCCGCTCACCTGAACAGTTGGTCAGATTAGCTGTGCTAACCACAGAGGCTGTGAAAATCCCTGGGATTTATTTTCCATGGTACTTCATGATGAACAATGCCATCTTACTGGTTTATTAACTGGCGATCCTCACAAGAGCCCTTCACGCTTACCGATGATTTGCCACTCTATATACACTTGTATTGACCGTTCCTAGTACAGCATTCTCAAAATGGCCAAGTATGGTGTCCCAACCTCATGGTCATTAACTACTCAACATGATCTGTCGAGTCAAGGCACCTCATCTTGAGAGCTAGCTGCTTTGCTGTCACCCATCTCCATCCCAAGGGACCTAGTCACAGAGATGGACACAGAGCACTCTCCACCAAGGCTTCATACTCAGGCAATTGGAGAGTCAGTGCTGCCCACGGAGTGAGCTGAAGCACTCTGCGTTCAGAAAGAGCCGTGAGAGGATAAGGCTGGGGCAGAAGATTCCTAGAGCTGAGCAGGTTACACCACTGGTTTTCAGTACCACCTGGCCAGAGAAAATGGGCCTGATAGCTCAGGAAGTCAGCAGGCAGGGTTATTAATGGAGTCACCTCGAAAGACGTGAATCAAAAGCACAGGGAGATGATTAGGGGTGCACGCCTTTTGGGAAGGGGTTGGCTAATGAGGTCTGCGTAGCCTGGAGCCAGGAAGGCCAAGGGTGGTGGATGTAATTCCCCTCCACCACCCACCACACGAAGACGACAATCTGGAAATGACGGTGTGACATGGCATCTTACAGGATACTGGAAGCAGGTAAACGGTTATGAAACATTCTTCTAATCAAGAAGTAAGACACTGTTGGGCGGTGATTTTACAAGAGATTTTTCTTCAGCAAAGGGAAGAATGCTGAATCACCAGGGAGTTAAACATGCAGTTTTCTGCATGTTGAAAAATATCCATGGGCAATTTAAGGCTATTCGCCTTAGAAGCATCAGACTGAACGCACCGATTGATTTATTGACCGTCTTAATCATGGTGTTTAAAAAAAAAGAAGTTAAAATGGCCTTGGATCAGAGCAAGGTTCAGAATCCTGGAAAAATAAGAAAATGCTTGACATGTTTTCAGGCCTTTTTTGGAAACATAATACTGCACATAGAAAGTGGATAAGAGTTAAATGGGGGAAATACAGAGGGAAGAAGGGACATGAAAATTGGCAAATGCCTTTCCTACAATTAGAGGACCACTTGCACAGCCTCCATATTCGAGTAAATAGCTCTGCAAAGACACTCAAGTGCAGGCAGGCTGCAGTATCAGAACGTTACTATAGAATATTGTAGCATTTACCATGTAGCCCCACCACCACATATTAAGGAGTTTCCTGCTATGATAGTGTGGGCAAGCTAAATACAGTCACATCTTCGATGTGCAGCTTCACCCTGAGTAACCTCTATGGAAAAAACTACAAAGCCACAGCAGAGCTCAAAAAACACAGGGCACCAGATCACAGGGGGAAGCTCCTGGGAGAGAAGGGGAAAACGGGAGGGATAAATGGTGGGAAATTGAGGCACAAAATGCTCCTCCAGACCAAATCACAACCTTCGACCACCCGTCCTCAACAACCACACGTGCTCATGGAGCAAGGACAGAGGGAGTAACAGGGCTGGCTTGGAGGCGCAGGGCAAAAGGAGGCATAGGGTATGTAGAATGCACCAGCACACGCTGGGAGCTGATGACCAGACGTCAGGGCTTCCCAATCCTTCAGCGATGGACTGGCTCCATCTTCTTCTTTTGTCCTCCTGGGAGGCCCCTGGGTCACCATGCTTCTCTGCCTCCAGGGGTGAACCTCACACTGGCATCCTGCTGCACTTCTTCCAGGGTCAACTCCTCTTTCGGTATGAAATATCATGTGTCTAGTCTCTGTTTTCAGTTTTCTTGGAAAGTCTGAATAAAATTAGTTCAGATGCTGAGTTATGCCAGAAAGAGAAGGGGAAAAAGAAATCCCAGCTCTTTTCCCGCAATCTCCAACTGGAATTTTTGCACTCACATATCTCAAAATAGGCTCTACATTAAAAAACACTAAACTCTTGTCTCTGTTTCCAGTGAGCCTTAAAGGTCCCTCCAATAAATTCAGTTGTTAGCGCAGATGTCAGGGCTGTGGAGAAAGCAAGAGGGAAGCATTGCTGGATCTGGAACATCTATCTGCATTTTTCAAACTGAGCTGCAACATCTCTATTAAAGGATGCCCCTCTGCTAACGGCTTGGGCAGATGAGCCCTGTGGGCCTGCATCAACCCCACATGCCCTTGCTTCTTGAAGCAAAGAAGATTTGATTAGATCAAATTCAGAAAGCCTTCAGTATATCAGGTAAGAGACTGAACTTCAGAAGACAGGACAGAGTGGAAATCAGGCTACCAGTGTAGCAGCATTTACAGTTTCTGTTCTTGATTTTCCTCTAGTCCCCTTCCTCACAAAAATGAGGGGTAATTTCCACCCTGGAGCAGCTGGTTTTACTGCCACAGAGCAGAAAGCCGGGGCTGAAGGGTTGGGAGTGCTGTACAATTGTTCTCCTCGTGCCACACATGGCTGAGCTTTGCAGCACCAGGTTTGGGTTTCCAGTGCTGTTCTTTGTCTCCTCACTCAGAAAATGATAGGATTGGGGGGGGTGTGTGTGCGTGTGTGTGATGTTCTTGGATTGCAAAAAAGGCAAATACATTCAGAGAGAACAGTTGCCTTGTCAGATGGAAGTGCCCTGGAATACAGTTACTCCTAAAACCCTCTCCCCTGAAACGGGGTGATCAACAGCATTAAACGCACTTCTCACTGAAAATCTTTTTAAGCCTTCAGCTTGAAATAAAGCTGATAAACCTGGAGGAGAAAAGCCATTAATGTGTTGTACCATGTCAATTCTCCTGATGTGAGTCCTTGTCACACAGATGGAGGGTCATGTTTTGTTGGTCCCAGGGCACTGTTTTCACTGCTGCATTGGATGCCGATGGGCTGTGCAGTAACAGAGGAGTTGTTTCACACTGATGAGAGGAAGCTCCCTCACCTGCAAGATGGGGAAACGCTTTCCTTGGGGTGACATTTTAGAGCAACATGTTAAAAGTGTTTTAGGAATAGCAGCCTGCTGTAACCCGGGCAGTTTCTCTTTTGGTGTTAATGACCGTGTGTGATTTTTTTTTTTGTTCTGCTGGACTAGAGATGAAGAAATCTGAGGAAACCCAGTACCTGTTGTGTTTGTATGCAAACACATACACAAACAAATTAGACTCCTACTCTGCAGCCTGATCCCATTTCACTAAATGGAAAAGTCAACAGGCGCACACAAGCCCCTTGGGCTCCCTGCAAGCTACAGCCCGACGGCAAAAGCAAACCGGTGAAGGACTGGTACCCACAGGCACTATGCCGCTATTTGAGGGTTGTGCACCGTGCCAAGCTAAGAGCAGGTCAGAACTGAGAGGGGCTCATGGGACACAACACTGATCACCAACACATGCAAGATGGCCCTGAGCTGTGAATGAAGTGGGGGAGCAGGAGCCTCCCCCTTTCCCCTGCCCAAGCACAGAGCTACCTACAGTCATAATCCTGCTCACTTTCCCCACCAGCCCAACAAGCAATTGCTTCATGATGAGGCAGCTCGCAGAAGTTATGGCACTCCAAAGAGCCAGTTCGCTCCAGGCAGATATGAAGGGCCTAACCCCAGAGCAAACGCTCCCCTCCAACACCATCCCCACCTTCTCCTTCTCCAGGCCTTGTTTAAAAGCCCCCAGCGCTACCCTTGAGAAGGCACTACCTTTACAAGGCACATGCCAATGAGCCCAGGGCTGAGCACCCATGTAGCCAGTGCTGAAGCCAGAGCATGGCACCCCGGTGCTGCCAGGCAGAGAGCCCTCCAGCTGGGGGTGTTTCCAGGGTCACCCTTTTATACTAAATAACTGTTAAAGGTCCTTAATTTCTGAGTTGCCCCAGCATCTATTTCAGACTGGCATCTTGTCTTTTGTTGAACAAAAGATGCGTTAGCTCAAATCAGGAGACCAGGAAACCACCACCCACAGAATCACAAAATCATGTGGTTGGAAGAGACTTTTAAGATCATCGAGTCACATGTTTCCTTCAGGCATTCAAATATAATCCAGGCTGGCGGAGGGAACCCATTGAGCTTGTAAAACCCATGTGTGGCAGCCCTGGTGCGCACTTTGTGTGGGCAAAGAGCCAAGCCTCGGCGTGCCTGGTGCGCAAGAACACAGCTCAACTTATGCCAAGTGCTGGAGAGAATCGACCCAGCCTCGACTTCAGAGGGAGTCAGAAGAACAAACCCAGCACAGGCACCGTCAGGATGCAACCCCCCTGTCACCTCATGCAGTGACCAGTTAGTATTTCTGTCAGTTTTGAGACTCAGTCTTTAAAAAACCCAGAGCTTCTGTGGGAGAAAAATACAACTGATATTTTTTTCTTTTCAATTTTGAAGAACCATTGTCCTCTCTCAGTTCATTTCAATAATTCATTATATACTTCCACCCCATCCCCCATATCACTGCATACCTGATCACTGGAAAGCAGAATTCATCTTTCACAGGGATGTACAACCTATTTCAGCCCAGGAGATCCAAAATCTCCCCCACGAGTGTATGCATGAGCACACAGAGACCCTAGGCCTGCCAGATTTTTGGATTTTCCCAATAGTGGAAAAAATTTATTTGAACAAAGAACAGGATTTTCAAGAATAAGAAAACTTCCTGCAGCCTAGGAGTAAAAAGCTACCTGACTCTCTGCCTGATGAAGCTGCAGCTGAGTCATCCTCCATTCACTGGCAAAGGCACAGAATTACTTATCAGGATTCTTAAAAAAGAAAAAAAAAAAGGTATAATTTTATTATAACTTTTGAGCATAAGCTCAAAAATCAATATAGCTTCTTGCATTCTAGCATTTGTATTAAAATAATTTGAAAAAGTGATAAAATATTTTAAAATACCCCTAAAATATATTTTAAAAGCAATACAGAAAAAAAACCACCGCATAAGAGTCACCATTTTTTCTCCACCAATATGTTTTCATATATTTGCATAGAGTGCAGAAACAAACACCCACATCAGGAAAAGAAAACAGACTCTGGACTCTGCTTATATAAATACCAACAGTCAAAAAAAAACATTTTAGTGTGGAATTCTCAGCCTTTTGGTGACTGGCATTTTGTCTAAGAAGTAAAAATCTGCTTGTTGTCTTGTATGATCCTTCTGGAAAATAATTTTTTATGCTTATATTGGACAACAAGCAAAGCCTACCTTACACTACAGTAAATTATGCAGGGAACCTGCTGGACTAGGTACTTCAAAACCACGTCAGCAAAAATTAACAATAAAGGAAAAGCCTCTTTCCCCAAATAGACCTACCAACCCTCTATGCAAATTAATCTTCATTTTTTTATAAGCTTAGACACATCTATTTGTACAACAGCTACTTCCTTTAGGCATCCAAGAAAAAAAAAAAACAAACAGCCGGCAACGTAAAAAAAACAGTACTGCTGCTCTCCCTCCGCACACCTGGATGCTGATGGCTGCTCACACAAATACCGAATTCAGCAGACACCCGAAGGAGCCATCGCGAAACACAGGTACAGAGGGCCTTCTTCAGCTTTAAAGCTCCATCTGGCAGCATTTCTGTTGGAGATGTCAGCCGGGAGATCAGCACCGAGCCAGCAGGCAGCCTCTGCACCTGCAAACCCTCCGCTTGCAGAGAAACCACGCTGCTTCCTATTCCAGCAGAAACCCTGCCCGACAGGATGGCAGCACGAGAATGACTGGCAAAACAATTTTTTGAAGATTTTTGTTGCTTACCTGCAATGCAACATCCTTTAGCCCAGTTCCAAAGATGTTAATAGCATCCTTTCTTGGGTGGTATGGCTGCAAAAGCAGTGATGTCATGGGGAGGAAGCAGTAATAATCATGTGACTGCATCCTCTGTCTATAGGATATCTGATAGGAGACGGGGCCAGGGAGAGACGGACCAGCCTGTAATCCCGCAGGATTAAACTGCAAGCCTCTTTAACCTGCCCTACCTATTCAGTCACCATTAGAACGTGTGCTGCTTTTCTCTCTCCCCCTAACCCAAGTTAATTATTTTTAAAAGGGTTTGTGGTTTTTTTTTTCAATAGCAATAACGATCACATTTGTCACAAGGAAAAAGCACAGAAAGTATGCTGCTTGCACACCAAGAAGTATTCCTGATGGCTTTGCAGCAATGCCCAGGCGTCGTATTTTCTTTCATCTTTATGAAATATGTAATCACGGCAGCATGGAAATGAGACAAACCACAATTTCACCACCCCTTGCATTTTTCCTTCTCCCAGTGCTTCACTTCACGCTTATCCAGACTGACTTCCCCCCATCTTCTGTCATCTTGAAACTTTGGAAGCTTACCTCAAGGGTTTTGTCCCTGCCACCCTGAATTCTTCATTCTCCCCTCCATCCATCCATCCATCCATCCATCCATCCATCCATCCATCCACTTGCAGCCAATCAAATATTTAAAAACCAGAACATCCTAAAATGTTTTATTACAACAACACAAAACCCCCACATACCAAAACAATTACTCTGACTTTCACATCTTGGTTAACTGAGTATCACAACTCAGAACCAGACTTTTTGGGAGGATTCGGGGGTGTGGGGGGGTGGTGGTGTGTGTGTGGGGGTGGTGGTGGTGTTTATTTTGGTTTGGGTTTGTTTGCCTTTTAAAATAATTTTATTAGACTCTACCACGTATTTAAGTTCTACAACAAAATAATAATTTCAAAGTTGCAATTGTAGACATTTTCTACAAGCCACCAGGATCATGTGGTACAAGAGGCTGTAACCGTTCTTTGTGAAGATCATGCACATGTTTGTGCATGTGCAATGTGTTTGATTTCAGGACATTCACCTTACTGCTCATTTTCCCATATATGAATATTATGCATACCCCTTAAAGGTATGGAGAGATGAGCTCTGTATTACCAGCAGATACAACAGCTGGGTAGAGAGAGATCTTGCACAAGCACCCATGAAAATACCCATGGGTGACTGAAGGCACACTCGTGACTCCTGCTCACTTCAAAGGCTAAGGAATGCAGTTCTGGAAGACCTTTTTGTCACGGTGTTCTGAAGCAGGTACGTATAGATGCGCCAAGCAGGCAGCCTGGCCCAGCAAAGCACACCAGTTGATCCAGGGTACGCACAACCTTTTTTCAGAATAGCTGCACAACTTCTCCAAACCTTGTCTATAAACTAAGGAAAGTTCTTGTACTCCTTATTTCTGACATGGACTCCTCATACAAAAGCCACACATGTTGGGAGTTTATTGTGGAATTTGAACACTTACCTGGCTTCAACTGAAGTTCCCGCACCTTTCTGGAAAGAGGAGCCTTTCGAGAAGAGATTTCATTACACCCTGCAGATCACTGTTCTCTAGCACTCACAGATCAGTAACAGCCCCAGGCCCATTATAACCATGTCAGCGAAGTGTGGAGAAGTGATGTTAACTCCTAACTTCCTGCTGGTTGTCTGTTCTTTACACCCATTAAAACCAGTATGGATAGGCCAACTGAATTCTGTGGAGGAAGTTGAGCATGAACACTGGGCACTTAATCTACTATCTTGATAGCTTATCTACAGTTTTCCTTAATCAGTTTATTAGAGAGAAACATGGAAAACAGCAAGCAGCATTTAGTGGGTCAGACAAAACATCTATGCCGGGAACTTGTGTGCCATGAGACACATGCTGTAACACAAACACCATGCCCTAGACACAGAATAGTGATTCTGTGCACTAATCAAATGAGCACAAGGGTCTCAATCCTCTATTCTTTCCCTGGACAGACTTTCCTAAATTTTTCCTTGTCTATTACCACAGTGAGCTAACTCACTGAGTCTCCTGCTGAACGTGTAGTTTTACTTGGATGGTCTAACTGCAAACAAACTAAAGGGACAGAATACCTAACTCTTGATAGAAAATGTGATTCTGTAACCTGGACATGCATATAGAAGTTTAAGAGATTATTAGAAATCATAAGCCAGAAACAGCTGCTAAGAAGCTTTTAGCTCCAAGAATAATGAGATGTTCCAAAGTGTAAGCAAATCACTTAATTGACATTTACAGATTCCAAAGACAAATCAACTTAATTCTTTGGTATTTTATTCCAATGATACTTGAGTGGTCTTCCAATGCCAATTGAGTGGTCTCAGGAAAAGAAAACACTCTTCACATGATGTTTTGGAAAAGACTGTTCTTTGCCTTTGCTAAGTCTGAAGTTTCTCAAGTCTCTCTGTAAATACATTCTTCCTCCTCTCAAAGATGTATGACTCTATAGTAAAAAAGATCGGAGTCACAACAAGCTGTAAAGTGCTTCCCTAAAATTTCAGACTTTCTTTTTACATCCACTGAAAACAAATACATAGTTCTTCTAACTCCTAAAAAAAAGACTTGCTGTTTTGATACAGCACTTACCTTTAAGTCTTGCAAAGCGCTTACAAGAACTGCGGCAAGAAATACATGTAAGACTTCACTCTTATGACAGAAAACCCATACTGACATACCCATTATAGCTTTTGTTGTTGATCCTGATGGCAGTGAGATAGAGGCAGTTGGTATTCCAGATGACTATTTCTAGCAGACCGTTTAAAAATAACCTGAACACTGTCATACCCTTAATGCCTTGCAAATACTGGAGTCATATGTCAGTACTATGACTTTGCTTGCACTCCTGCAGCTTAGGGTTGCAGAGACACACTGAGAAAAGGCCTGTCTGCAGTTACGCAGGTTTAACGTTTCCTTTGTGAAAGCAGCAGTAAAGTCCAGCCTAAAAAATGTTAACTCAGATTCTTTTGAGTGGCTTCCACCTGGAATTAGTCTTAAGTAAGGTATTACACAACAAATAATGTCAACTTACTTCCAATACAAATCTACAAAGAACAAACTTCTGTTAAAAAAAAAACCGGCAGTTAAACGCGTTGTAAGTGGAGCTGCCCATGAATTCCGGGAATATTCAACTATGAGCATCCGATACAGCTGTCAGCTTATCATGAGCGATAAGCACGTGGGAGAACATACCTGCCATTCCTTACACTCTGCATCCCTTTCAGGTCTTCAGTGCAACCTCTCTAGGACCTCTGATTTCAGGGATTTCCTCTATTACTTTTATTTGAAAATTTATTACATTCACCTGAATGACAGCGGTACTCAAAACACAAAATTTCTTTATGAAAGCACCATGAATGTGGCAAACACAAACCATTCAAAAATATCTATGCTTCGACATGTAACAAAACTCTGTTTCTCTTTATGGCAAATTATTTTATTTTGTAGAAGAAATACTTTCAGATAATACAAAAAATGACACAATCATACAGAACTGTGACAAAACCAAGAGAGATGAATACTGAATATGATAACTCATTACCACATCAAGACAGAACTCACCACAGCAGTCAGAATCACAGACCCACAAGATACGCTGGTGACAGCTCACAGTGCTCACCGTTCAAATGCACCAAATGAACTCCCTGACAGAGAGGCCACCACACATTACCCCTTTGTTACACAGTCACAGACAACTCAGGGTGGAACGGAAGGCCCTACCCCAACCTCTGCTCAACACGCGCCTAACACAACCAGGATGATCCAGGCCACGTCAATCAAGTCCATAACCTCTCCCTCCATGGACAGAGAGTTCCACCAATCTGGGCCACCTCTTCCAGTGTCTGACCACCCTCAGGGGAACACAGTCTTGTCTGTTCTTAGTATAAACCAAGTACTTTTGGTGTCGCTGCATGGTAACTTTCCCTATACATGACTATGTAAGGGCCTTCACTGAAAATGAGACATGAAATTCTGACTAACTGGTCTTTTCACATAAGGAGCACCGAAAGGCTTGCTGTCCCTAGACTTTTACCCAAACACTAAAAATTTTTAAGTTATTTGATTTTTTTTAACTGCATAGTTTCTGAGTATGTCTAGTTGTGCCCAAGGAGCCCAATATACAGCCCTGAAGCTTACTGGCAAAAAACAAACTTCAGGATGCTTAGCATGATAAATGCTAAATATATTTTAATTTCACATATATTGCTATACAATCAAATCACTTGATGCCGTAATGATTATAGATCATACTAGGAAACAGGGAATACTACCTTAAAATTAAACATCTGCATCAATCATCCTCATTGTTTAATGATTTAGGCTTGCAATCTTTTTTTCCCCATCACTTTTTGCCTCAGCTTGGACAAGTAAAAGCAATTCAGTTGCACTTTCAGGTTTTCCTGATATTTGACAAGGTAACAAGAGTATAAGCTCTTGAAACTCACAAAAAACACTTCCTTACAAAGTATCTGAAAATATTCTGATTGGTTCTGTAAGTCAGTTTAGGTTCTGGCTGTTGTTGTTTTCATCTCCTGAAATATAAAAATCTGGAACCAATTCGACTTTTACTTCAATTAAAAAACAGCATGATCTTCCTTCTAGAATATTCCAGCAAATTGCATAGTCAGTCTTGTGTTGGGCACCTCTCTTTGTAGGTAATGTATAATTAGAAAAATATGAGAAACTATTATAGTAGCTTAGTAAAGAAGTATTTTTACATACTTGCAGGATGCAAGGACACAAAACTGGCATTCTCGGGAATTTAGGGTAACAGTCTTTCATTAAAACAAATGGTCTCAAGCAAAACAATGTCTTACTCGATTTTAGCTGGTCCAACTAGCAATCAAGTGAGCTGTGCCTTCCACAATTACACACCTTCCTCCTGGAAAGCGTCACTGGTCAACAGAACTTGCATGCAGTAACCTCAAAGCACATCCTTCGGGGTGAACATGTGCTTAAGCACCCTTACTTAATGGAGCTGCTTTCCAAAGTCAGCACCTACGTACTTTCCTGAATCAGATCAGAGCCGTTCAAACTGTAGAAATTACTGGAATATTCCTTTAGCGGTCTTTCCACACAGCTCGCTCACACTGCTCTTCTAACTCCCTTCTCATTAAACAGCAAAATGAAGACCTGTCACCCTTTTCCTTCCTCCGTTTAAACTGAGAGACTAGTTGAGAATACAAAGGTACTTTAGACACAACTGAAATGAAAAGAATCTATTAGTGCACAGTAAGAACATGCAAATGAATTCTGCAATGTTTAACATAACTTCTAATCAGTGTTAAACACATTGCAGGTGATAATATTTTGCTATAACACAGACAGTGCTAAAGGATACAATGCACGTAATAAGCTACAGATAATAAAGCTGAAAAAAGTGACAATTTTAGAACATAGTATTTTCATTTCAGGTATCAGAAACAAAACCAGCTCAATGGTTCCATTCTACTGTATGACAATACTGAAGAACAAAATTTCAGTCTTTAAAATACATCTTAAAGTAGGTATTTTCCTTCAAGGAAAAAAGGCACTATAAATAAATTACACTACAGTGAATTTGCCTGAACTCACTTTGTTTCTGTCTTCCAGCCTTTAAGTCAAATAAAACAGCATAAAAACTGTACACGCTCTTAACAGGATAGTTGATCTTTATAAAATAAGTTGTCTTCAGAGATGTCAGTTTGACAACAAGGAAAAACCAAGCCTTGTTGCAGTCGCTATTATAAAATATATATGTATATATATTTATATATATGTTTTTGTTTAATTTTACTTTTTTTACTTTTTTTATTTTTTACAAAACGTGTATATTAGCTTTTGCACAAATTTTTTTTTAAAGAAACTTGGCTAGTCTAATAACTTCATTAAAATAAAAGCGATAAATACTTCATGTTTACAATGCAACATGTCATACATCATCAGCTGGCAGAGGAGGTATGTTAATCCTTGGTCTTGTAAAAAAAGCTATCTTCTCTCTGTGATCAAAACAAGACAAAAGGAAGTCAATCAAATATATGTCTACTTTCCACACCCCACCTCGCCCCAGAACACAGTTTCTTTAGCATTTGTTACATACATACTGATCTGATAGTTCACCTGAGTACAAGGAACTCACAAAACCTATTAAACCTCAGCACACACTTTCAGAAAAATTCCACTGAACACAATTCCTATTTTTGAAAATTTAGGTGGAAGCTTTATACAAGTCACTGAACATCAGTCATAGTTGACTGTAAAAAGGTTTCACAGGACAGGCCCTGCATAAGCCCCACTTCTGCAATGCAAAGTTCACCCTTGTATGTTTTGCAATAGTTCCTACCAAAAAAAAGAAAAAAAAACTCAAAAGATGACATTCGGAGTAATCTTTTTCCTTCTTTATTGAGCAAACAGTACATGCTGTAAAGTGAGTGTCATCAGAAATGGATGTGTGCATTAAAAGGGAAATAATTTAAACAAGGAAGACAGCTTTTGCTTAATTTTCTACATCTCATTTTCTTCAATTCCCCTTATCTTTTTATTTCCCAATAGACAGAATAAAAAACCAGTCTCATTACCAGAAACTGAAGCTGTAAAAACAACCCTAAAATTTCTATTCCTCTCACTTCCTCCCCACTTTTGTGAGAAAGACCTTTCCAATATAATTCAAGAAAAAAAAATTGCATGGAAGGGCAGATAGCTTTTCTATTTCAGTTAAGTATTCCCTGCAAAAAGTTCTAAAAATCTAAACACTGGATGAAATAGTATAATGTAACATTGTAGCTGAGCTGTCCTCCACATCTATGCTGCACTAACACTTTCTTACTCTTATTATTACTCTCCCAATGAAAATGGTAAGAATTTTAATACCGGAGTAATAACGTCTTCCTGTGAATGCACATTGTTTATCAATGCCACTTTTACACGAAATAAAATGTCAGAAAAAAAGAATAAAGCTAAGAGAGGACAGATACCATGTGAACACAGATGAAATAGGAAAAAAGTCCAAATAAAAGGATACTTCAGAGAAAGCTGGAATACTATTGAGTAATTTTTAGGGAAAGAGTGTTACTAGTAACATATGCATATTGCACTATGGCTTGCCTTGACTGAAAAATCATTTGAACTTAACAGTCACTAGGTTAAGTTGAAAGAATCACTTAAGCTATGTTTGCACTTGAAGACTTTTTCTTGTTGTTAAATTTCATGTGTTTTTGAATTGTAAGACTGCAGTTTCACCTTAGCTTTGACTCTTTGCACTACCAATAATTCAAAGGAAACTGGCTATATAGAAGACACACAGAATTTAAGCTAAATGCTTCAGAGAACTTTAACCTCTCTACTGAACTGTTGCTATGCTGCTTCAGTACACGCTACTGCTTACCTGAAAGTCTGCACCTGAATAGGCTCCTTCTGATTTTGCCCACGCAACTGGTATATTTCTTTAGATGCTTTCTTTAGCATCTTTTCAGCTGCTTGCTCTTGGTGATGTTCAAATTTGGTCTGTCTGGTCTGAAAACAATATAATGCTTAAAATGGTCATGTGAATAAACAAATACAAGAATAGCCAGGTTAAAACAATGGATTTTTCCCCACTCACCACAGTAAACCATACAAGCACATTGTCTGAAATAGCTGATCATTCGAAAGACTGAGAGTGTTCTTTCATTTCTTAGTGCTCCTCAGACAGATACGCATTAAATTCATGAAATTTACTGCACATAGATCTGTCAAACAAGACCTTAAAATAAATTTAGGCTCAATCTTCATCTCTGATAATCCAGTTTTGGGGTTTGTGTAGTTTTTGCCATTTTTTGCCTATAATTCCTTTCCCTGAGAACACTTAGGGAACATTCCCAATACTTCTAAAAAATGAATATCAAATCAGCAAAATTTCTTCCAGAAGTAAGGAAATTATTAAATTTCCAATAATAATATCTGGAAAAAAAAAAAAAAAGGGCCCAAATCAAAACAAAAAACAGTACTGGCAAATAGTGCCATTGCCCAGTAACTGTCCACAAATAAATACCCAGTTTGGTAATAATCCAATGAAATAATTTTCATTGTGCTAACTTCAAGAATACAGAAGCAACATTCATGGTTTGAAGTTCTGTAAAAATAGCTCTTTAGACATCTGTGACAGACTAGAAATTTTGGAAACCAGAAGTTCTGAAGATGTTGAGCGCTCATCTCATGTTACCATACCTGCCTTTCTGCTTCCTTCAACAAGTTCCGGAATCGCTCATCCCGAAGCACCCAATGGGGTAGATCTGTCTGCCCTCTGAGTTGGGCATCTTCCAGACGCTGTCTCAACTCTCTTAGAACACATATCTCCTCATTCAGCTGTCTCTGTCTAGTTCTGGATGCCTGGAGATCCAGCTCCAGGTCTAAGGATGTCCTCGCCATAAGCTCAGCCAAAGATGATCTGCAGGACTGCTGAGTTATTAGGAGTCAAATGAAATGCACAATATTTTACTTTCACATGGTATACTGGTTTATCTTCAGCTATATAGAGCATACATTTTCTGTACCTACTTCACACACAGACTCTTTCTGGACACAAAGTTTTGGAGAGGTTATTTATAGCCCACAGTGAAAGGCTAACTAGCTGTAGGGCTTTTCTGTACCATACATCAATTTCTTCAGTTAATGCTTTCTATTACCTCCTTTATACAGTCTCCTTTTGGCTTATAAATATTGAACTAATTTAAGTTTATGGACTAAACTTTCACGTTCTGAAGATAATAAAGGCAAGCAATTTGAAAAACTCAGTCATGATGTCCGAAAACACTACACTGAGTAATAGTCACCTTAAAGGGCTTTATTCAGTCCTGGTTTTAAGATACATACTGAATCAAAATGGGAGGCATGGCTGTCTACTTGCCTACACCAGCAAGAATCAACTTCTGCTGACCAGGCTGAACTGTGTGCAGTTTGTATACAGGCACTAACGCCTTACCGGCCCTTCTTTGCCCACTTGTTCTGCAGTGGGGGGGGGCGGGGGTAGCACTGGGGCGAAAGCAGAGCTTAACCTATCCATTCTTGAACACCTGGGCCTCAAACACTACGGTTTGCTAGGCTGCCTGGGAGAGGAGCTGCATGTTTTACTGTGACATCCACAGACACTTCTCTGGGCCTCCACCCTGCATCATAAACTAGAGTTTAAAGTTTTTAATAAGGTTTACATCTAAATCAATACAAATTCAGTCCTCGTTAAACTCATTTTTGTCTGCCGCATTTTTTTTTCCTCAATCAGTAATTGTTCACAACTGCATTTCACTTCTCTAGGTCTACCTGTTAGCTTAAAAAACCAAACCAAACCCAAACCACACAACCCCTCCTGAATTACACTACAGAAGCCTTTTACATTTCCTAAAAACAGGTAGGCACCTAAAGCTTAGCTATGAAAGTACTGGTGTTCTAGCAACTTTGTGAAAAGTAAACCCAGTTTCATAGGTATACCTGCTTATACCGTAGAGTACGCCTCTCCAATGTATTCCGGACAAAAGGGGACTTCCTTGGCAGAGTTGAGCTGTCACTGTCACTGCGATACAGCTGATTAGAAAAGATATTGAAATACAGGTTGCTCACAAGGTCGGCTACACTAAGAAATCTGTATTATTTTTTTTCCTTTAGCTTTTGAGATTTATTTTTTTAAATGCACTGAAACTGGGTTTTTTTCAGCTTTACTTATTTACAGATATTTATATGTAATAGTGCTCATACTGAATAGTAACAATAATTCCAGAAAACTTCAAAACCATCAGTGTTTCACAGCTAAGTTTTATCAAGCATTTTACTAAATATCCAAGACAATGTTAACCTAAAAAAAAAGGGGTAGAGGGAAGTTAAAAGCAATGATATTTCTTCCTCAAGCACTTACTGTCATGGGCACAAACAATACAGTCTCCCGTCTCTCCCCGCCCCAATTTTATGTAAATGCAGATGAAACAAAGGTGTTTAACTATCTTTTCCTTTTTGCACTACTTTCGTTCTGGTGTGTGAGGGTGTTTTACTCACATTCCCTATATCATGAACCACTATGGAATGTAGAAATCAAACTGACACATTTGGAGAGGCCCATAATTGCACTACATGCAATGTAAATACAGCGCAAAAACTGGAAGATCCTTGGTTTAGGTAAAAAGCTTAATAAGTTAAAATCATTACTGCATTTTCAAACTCAAGCTCTCAAATCTTATAAAAGAGTACAATGAAAGCTATGTGCATTCCACCAATATTGCAAAATCAATATGCATGCACTGATCTGTAGTACTGTCAGTCAACTCCTTACAAGCCTTTTGCCACTGAACACAGCACCAGCTACACGAGCTTAACAAATGCTGTGCTATCCCTCAATTACTTGCACCAGTGCACCCAGGACTCCTAGGTCCCACCGCAACAGGCACCCTACGACTGACATTCATGACCGCATCAGGGTTGTGGGAATATTCTGCAATAACCCTAAGCTAATGCATTCAGTCCCCTTTCCCCCCAACTTTTAGGTACCTGAAAATTAAACATGGCTTCTAAGCTGTTTATACACCATGTTAGACAGCACTGTTACCTCTGTAAAAAACACCACCCTAGTCAACATCTACAGTTGCCAGTTACAGATCTTAATGGTCTAATTATATATAAATTAAATATATATAATATATAATTATATATAAATTTAATGTCTAATGTATATATAAATAAATTCAGGTTAAACTCTGAAAAAAAAGCCAGGGGACCTCCTCCCACTGCCATGTTTAAATTCAATAAAAGATTATTCTTTAGTATTAAAAAGTAGTATACGTTTTCTTATAAATTTCTTCTTAAGGCTCTATTGCATTATCAAAAGCGTACAAAATATTTGTATGGAGGCCACTCCCTGCCTTCTTTTTAAGCCTTACTCACTCTGCAAACATATTGACTTCGTGCTCCCGGCGAGAAGGTCGGGAACGAACAATAGTGCTACTGCGAACAAAAGCAGAACCCCGCGGCCTGCGGCTAGTTCTCTCTTTTGGAAGAATAGCAACTTCTTCAGGAAACAGATCCTCAGTGTAGTTTCCTTATCCACCTAAAATTTCAATGATGGAAAAATTTTTATTTTTCCTTATTTTCTCTCTCTCACCAAAACAATCAGACATTTCAACAATATCAAAAGTAAACAATTTGCAAGGTTCAAGTTTTAACGAGCACTGAGACAGAGGATGAATCGCCTCATTTTTAAAAAAGTTTTAAAACTAGGTCATTCAAAATTGTAAGATTACCTTCCAGAAGCCCTTACTGGAACATTAACAATTACGAGATGCAGTATAACGTGAATCATAGCTGCAGAGCACAACGACTGCATTCAGCACTGGCAATTGGGCATTAACCAAGCTACCACCTGAGCTCCAGCCTCAACAGAAGAAAACTGAGTCACCTTTCAACAAGCAAGGTGACTCTGAAGCAACTACCATAAAACTGGAAGAAGTCCAAATGAAGAGAAGAAAACTCAGCAAAAGGTAACTGAAAGACACTTGGAACATTGCTACAAGAAGACTAAAATACCACAATGTCTCATATCGTGAATACAAAGATTTAAAATAAATCAGTTTCAGCACAATTTTTCTGAATTTTTCAGCTGTATTTATTGTAACACTGAAACAGCAATGCAATTATTAAAAGATTAAGCTTCTTTACTTTGCAATTTCTTAAAAAATTCTTATTTCTAAGAGCACTGGAATTTTAATCATGATCTTTCCTATTACAATTTCAGGTCAACACAGACTGATATAGGCGTGTATTTACAGATTAGATGAAGGCTTCAGTAAAATAACTTGCCTTTTGATATAAAAAACCTATTCTGTCTAGAATACTAGTAAGCAAACAAAAAAACCCCAGCCCTAGAGAGGGCATTTTTAACAACTCGAAAGGCACACTGCTGTCATGAAGGCAGGTGCTCATACAGGTTTACTAATGTCATTTCTGATGCTCTTCTCTCCTGATCAATTCAGACTCAAACTCAAGGAGCAGCAATAACACACTCTGTGTGTGCCAGCAGCGTGGCAGTTTCCGTACTGCAGTGTCTTCTCTCATTACCTTAGTGGTGGAGGCTGCATTTTTCCAGACTGTACTGGGCCTGCTTGAGTTGCAAACATGTGTCCAGCTAATGAATCCCCGCAAAATGGCTCTGGATAAGTGAGGACTAGTCTGGGTGCATTACTGCATCCACTGTCAACAGATTCTGCTTGCCAACTCCTGAAGTCAGAACATCACAAGAATTTGTAGGTATTAAAAAACCCATGCAATTATGCATCACTTATGTATTTCATTATCCAGGTCAGTTATCATTTTAGAGTATTATTTCTCCAATCAAAATACAAAGGGAGAACATATCACACTTGCATTTCTGCAGATGCAGGCAAGCAAACACATTTCATGCCAAAAAAAAAAAAAAATCACCTTCTCAAATCATATGTTCTGGTCTTTATTAGCAACACATAAGAAAACAAACCAAAAAGAACACCAGAACTCACTTAACAACTAGGAGCATTATTAATGATGAAATAGCATTGTAATAAACACTGGAATACTAAGAGCTGTGCTGCATGTTCACTCCATAAGCATCGCAATGCATACCTTGATAGTTTCCCATGTCACCACAAAATTTACTTTTTTTTTTAGTACAGTGCTGTTGCAAACTCATTACAGTTGCCTGCTTAGCAAAGTTTCCATTTGAAACAATGTTTTTCCCACTCCCCAAATTCCAAGTCCTCTAAATTCAGCCAGCTATTCGAATAACATATATGTAATATGCACATCATATAATACAGAATTTTATACTTGTAACACTTACAGGGAGCAGATCTCAGAACAAGGACCTGCTGTTTCTCCTGCTGTATTTCAGACTATGCCAATGCTGTAAATATTGCTCGGCTGTTTGATGAGGTATGTAAACTACTATTTTTACCTTTCTGATATGGCTTCTGCCTGATCTTCCTTTCTTTCCATCTCCAGGATCTCCTCCTCTGGTACTCCAGTTGCACTCGCTCTTTCTGCCAACTCTCTCTCAACAGCTTCAGCTGGGCTGTTGTCCTAGCTAACAGGGCTGTCACTGCATCCTGAAACATAAATGAGACTTCAAATAAACTGTCTGACCAAGCCAATGTATTTAATGTGTATTATTCAGAGAAAAAAAAACCAAAAAAACACAAATCCATTGTATGTTTCCTTAAACCAAACACAAACAAAAATCTGCCCTGAATCTTAATGATGATCAAGTACGTGGTGTTCTATGAATGCAGCTTCTCACAGAAACCAGGCAGATTGTGTTCCACCACTGGGAAGCATCATCCAGCAAGTTAGGTCAGAAGAGACCTCTGCAGGTCACCTAGTCTGATGTCCTGCCCAAAGCATGGACAGCTTCATAGCCACATCAGGTTGCCCAGGGATCAGTCCAGGGCTGAAAAATATCCCAAGGATGGAAAGTGCACCACCTTCCTTGACAACCTCTGGAAGTGCAGTAGCACAAATTTTTCATGAGTTTTAGTTAGTCAGACTGGAAGTGTGTATACAAAAACATACAAGGGCACTATTTCAAGCCCCTGTCCAGACATGATCTAGCTTTTAATTATTCTTTTAAAATCCAGCTCTTGCCACAAAAGGTAAATTAAGGTATCATCTTCTGTGCACCTCGAAAACAAACAGCACCTGAGATGAGATCACAAAAACACCACCCAACAGGTCAATAAAGTAAATAAACCAGTTTTTTCAGAGCCATACTGTTTTAACTGCAGCCCCATTTCCAGAAGACCGGGGAATACTTTCTTCACACTGGTTTTTGTTCTTTGCTCTCTGGGGGTCTGAACCAGTGAAGATCTGAACAGCATACCAGTGAAGCTGCATCTCACCAGAACTCTCTGCATCAGTCAGGTTTATCTGAGCAATGCCCTGTAAACAACAAAAAGCATTAACCACAATAAGATAAACAGACACTGCAGGATAGACATCTTCTCATTTAAAGGGTATTTTACTTATAATGTAAAAAACCCACTTTATCAATTACTAATGCTGCCTTTTAAAAAGAGATAGTTTGTTCTATTGTTTTATGATGTCTAAGATACTGAATTTCTTGCCTCTTGCTTACTACCAGGAAGGATCAGAGCAGATAGTAATTTTTTTAAGTTGAAAAATAAATTGCTATGACTGATGTAGATATGATTGTTGCAGCTGACAGCTTTTAACATTTTATTTTTAAAACCCTCTCAGTTACATATCTGTTTCTACAATTGCTTAAATTAATATTACTTTAATGATACTACTTTAGTCTGCTTTCTTTTAAGAGAACTATATTCTGAGACACCCTTCTGTTCTCTGGTCCCCAAAGGCATCTTCCAAAAAAAAAAAAAAAAAAAGGTAGTGTAAAACAACTTCTTTTTTCTGCCTATATCATAAGGTAGTCAAATGGCCATAAAGTAATTCTTCCTCTTTCCAAGCCATCCTTACATCTCCCAGGTTCAGGTGGAAACAGGTTTCACCTGAATGGAGGCTTCCCACTAAAAGTACTCCCAGCTTTAAAGTAGCCCTTCTCCATCAGATAGTGCTCATGTAAGAAATGTCTGAGTGGTGTTGACCTAAATGAAAAAAAAAGCTGTGAGCAAATCCATGCCTTTTTTTTTTTTTTTGTAAATCAGTTCACTAGCTGGACCTAGCGATGATTTTATATTAGCAAGCCTTTAATTACTGCTTTTGGCTTTATCTGCCTATCTCTACAACCTGTTTGTTTCCATGTCAATGGAACACATTCTAAGAATGTTTTCACTTGTATCACTGGAAAACTCATGTAAAAATTATTTTCATCTCTCACAAAACAAAGAGCTGGATGCAATGATTCTAACTGCACACACAGTAGGAAATGTAAACAGAAACTGCATTCAACTGTAAGCAAGTAAAGAAACAGTTAATTAGAAAATAATAATAATTAAAAAAATCATTGTACTGTTTTTTCAAGATGAATGTTCCCTAGGGCTCTGATGAAACAGCTGTATAAAGGAGGATGGAGAAAGTTTTTGAGACTCCCAAAATAATTTCGTATCAGGATACAACACGTTATTGAGAATGTCATTTTATGTCAGTATGTCAGAGGCTACAGAGATGCTTCTTCTTTTATATATAAACCACAGATGTCTTCTAATTACCTACTGCTCTGTCATAATGTAAGCAAGAACACTCACACTTTTGCATCAGAGTTGAAAATGCTGGCTTTGGTTTTAGAGGCCGAGGGTAAAGGCTGTTTCACTGTCATCAGCACAGGAAAAAACATGTTGACTCTTAAGATGTCTGACACTGCCCTACACACTGCCTTTATTAAGCAGCTAAGAAAGCATGACAGAGAAGCTGTTACTACAAAGTGAATGACTAACTGGACAGAAAATCACCATCAAACACAATTAATAATTATCAGTACTGAAAGGACTAATTAATATTCTACCTCCACCTCAAGTTCAGAAGCTCGCTCAAAAGGACAAAGAAAGCAAGGTGGGTCTGCTAGTGGTCTGTCACGTGCCTGCTCTGACACAATTGTTAACAACTTGGATGGTGGAACAGTAAAAGCATTTATGAATCTCTTGGTGATACCAAATGGAGGGGTTGTACAATTTACAAGAAAGGATCAGAATTTAAAACTATGTCAAAAATGGGATGGATATTCTGAAAGAAAAAACATGAAATGCAGAAAGACAAATATTACACTTGAGAAGAACTCAGATTAAGACACAGGGAATAGTTGGTCGGTCAGGGCTGTAAAAGATCAGAAACTGGAAGTGAAACAGCAATACCATGTAATTCCAAGAAAGGCAATCGCATTCTTTGATGTTTTAACATGAGCTATATATGCTAATCGTGGAAAATAACAACTTCCTTATTTCAACACTGATGAGGCCACCAGAGAAGAAATAAGTCACTTAAGGAAGCACAGTTTCAGAAAGCTGTAGGAAAATATAAAAGATCTTTCAGCAAGGCAGAGCATATGAGTAAAAGGCTGAGGGAATGGAACCACCATCCCACGAGTTTAGTAATTTACTTCTCTTTGTAAGTGAAGTTTAGAACTACTCGCCAGAATATTTTGTCTTTCGGTTGGTTTTTGTTTTTTTTTTTTTCTTTTTTCATTCCCTGTTATGTACAATATTTGTATAGCTTTGGATAAACTAAAGCATTAAACTGATATAATCTAACCGAAAAGAAAGCAGTCATCAAGAACTTCAGAAATATATGGATGATTAAATAGATGAAAAAAACATGTAATCTCAGTGGAAGAGGACAGAGGCCATCACAGTAGGTCCAAAGAGAGTTAGTAAACACTTTCTCAACTTGAGAAAATGCTTATTTTCAATTTACAGCAGAAGAGGGTACCTATCATAATGCTTAAACACATACTTCAATGCACCTACCTAAGAAACCATGGAATTGGTTTCTCTCTTTTTAAGTAGCATTGTTAACTTAGCCAAAAGTAAGTTACCAACTACTGTAGACGAAGATATTTCTGACAAAGCTACATAAATACTATGAAAGAGAAAAAATTCCTACCAACATAACCTGAAGACCTATCAGTTTTTCGCTAACTTAGTAAGAGCAGCTAAAATAAAAGCGCCCTAAACTTAAATGACCTTGTGTAATATAAAGATGCTTTTCACTGAAATAGCTATTTAGCTTCCCAGAGGAACAGGCTATACCAGTATAAAGCATTTTACACTAATATATCCAGCACATTCTTGAGATGCTTTCTCTTTCATTACGTTGTAGCGCAAAAATGACAAAACTTCCTAGTGCAGACAAGGGTCCACTTCCGTCAACGTTAAGACCCCTGTTTATATAAGACAATACCTAGTTTTAAGGTGAACAAACAAACATGCATTCTTGACCAGATTTGCTCAAATAAACACCTCTTATCGATAGTCCAGCACAACTTGGTGAGAAACTACTTTGATAGGCATAAAAAGAAATTTCACTAACCCATTCAAACCCCTCATTGAAATGGCAGCCCACTCAATTCACACAGCCAGGACACCAGCCCCAAGGCACATTTATTTAAGCATGTTTACATTCGACAATCACTAAACTAAGCTAACATTTAACACATCTGAAGTTAACACATGTAACCTATTTAAACAATTGCTACATTTATTTGAATGCATCTACATCAGAAATCTCAAGGTTGGTGTAACGGAAACCTGCCTGGACTACTACTATCCTGCAACAAAGTGAAGACTGATGTAGTAGTAGTCGTCTTTGCCCACGGTTATATAGCACCAATATTTAGCAATGACAGGTTTTGCAACTTTCCCCACAGCAGACATTTGTAAGAAATGTATTAGATAAATAAAAACTTAACTCCTTATCTACTAAATACCACAGCAATGAACGTAAACCTTATAACAATTTTCAACATGCCTCTGCAATGTAAACAGTAGTATAGAGATTACTTTCAACACTGCTTAAAATGCTAATTTTGCTAATAATTTCCAAGACTTTATGTAACCTAAAATGCACATATTTCAACATTTTTAAAAAATCCCACCTTTTTATTAACAGAATTATACTTACGTATGTGAATGAACAGACACATTAACATGTACTCCATCAGCACATCTTATGGAAAAAATAAAGTCTTCAGTTTCTCTTTTCATCTTAAAATTATTCCTCAAGAAACTTTAGTTTACCGTATCACATGTTTAAGAAAAGGATGAATTACCCATAGTTCTTCTTTTTGCTGATGGTCACTGAACAGATATACAGCTGCAGGGATTTTAATTTCAAAATACTTGAATGCACGGGGATTCGGAAAACTTCATTAAATATTAACGGAGTTTGGAATTCCAAAGCTCTAGAGCAGTAAGTGGTTGGTGTGCCTGACTCAAGTGGTGGCAGATAAACTCTCACATGACTGGGAACAGCAAAACAGACAAATACCACAATTCAGACAAAGAAGATATTTGCATTTCTCAAAATCAAGCTAAGCAAAAACATCAGTGTAACTCCTACATTAAAATCTGCTCTGCTATCTCCTTGTTCACAGGAAATTACTTTGTATTCTTAACACAGAAGAACTGCCAAGCTGATTGGAAATGCTCTCTTTTTCTAATGAAAACTATCTTTTTTTAACTTGGTGCTTAAGCAGAGGCACCAAGTGGCACTTGAGATGTCCTGAGGTATCCAAGGCATCTACATGGGGCTAACAAATATGACATAAGATCTATGGGAGAGCTACAGCCTTCCTCTGAGCAGCAGCAGCTGAGGCCAGGTGCTATGCCATGCTATTTCAAATGGAACACATGCCTATGTTTATGCGATTGAATTGCCCCATAAGTATCGCTGATCCATTTCTTCCTTCCACCCACCGAGCATACCTTTTTGCTCCCCTTAAACAACGCAAGAGGATGGCAAAAGAAATCTGCGATCATTGCATCCATCTGCTTGAAAAACAATTTAAATACCTGGTACCATCTCATAGAGACTCAAAGCCAAAAACAAAATCCACACTATTTTAATCTGACAGAAGGCAGCAGAGCTACTTAGAGAAGTGTTTCTGCATTCTCCCTCTCCGGACTGCTTGTCCAGCCCCTGCAATACCCTATTTTCTGCCATACCTTCCCTTGTGCCATCAAACAGCTTTGATCCAGATCAGAAAACTTATCTGGGTTAAAAGCTAATCTAGGAAAAAAAAAGGGGGGGCCTCAACGATTTAAAAAACCAAACAAACCCCCAAAAACAGCCCAGAGGCTCATTCAAGCTGACTACATGGCTGCGCAAACTCTTATGCCACCACCAGAGAGGGGCTGACACTGCCAGCAAATACACGGTTGGTTAGAGGACAACTGGAAGAGCTTACTGTGATTGAACTGGCAGTGCTGGAGTGTGGAGCATCAGTTAGCTAACCAGTTTCACATGCTGTAAGTCTAACTCCTCTGCTCACTGGCTGCTGAAGTGATAACCTCCACCTCACTGCCCTCAACAACTAGTTCAATGAATGTATAGTTGGATGGAGAAGCCTGTTAAATCAGTTAAAAGCCTTTTTGGGTTTGGTAAGATACACTTCTTTTTGACCAGTCAACACCAATTGATTGATTTACCTTGCAGCCATGCAATTTCTTGATTCCAGCCCATGTATTTACCGGACAAGGATAGAGAACAGAACTGACTTTCTGAAAGTGTTTAGATGCCTGATTGCCTTGATGACAATGTCCAACAAACCCTCTGGAGTAATCGTTCTCTTTAGTGGCCCTACTTTACGTTCTTCAGATGATGCTTATTTCTTTTTCTCATCACAAGGCAACATGGCTGAGTACTACTCAGTACTCACATTTTTTCCCTTTCACGTGCCCTTGCACTCACACTGAAAACAAAGCAAAAGACCAACACTAAATGCACTGCCCTAGATGAAGAATTTCCACTAGAGGTTGGCAAGGTTAGCAAGATCAACCATTCCTCAACCAAGACCACCTCACTCGGTGAGATGTATATCAGTTTCACAAACTCCCACAAAATTACTGACTTTACAATTCCATAGTTGTCAACCAACCGCTCCCAGAGATAAAGAACAACAATTTTCACGTCAAATTTCTCTAAATATGTGAAGATACATAGTACTAGACAAAACAGTATTTTATGGCAACATCATCATTATTTAAGAAACATTTATTAGAATAAACTACGAAGTGTTCTATATAATGTGATATGGAATTTGAAGAAGCAGCACAGGCCACCAGAGGTTAAAAAATGCAATTGTTTGTACTAATTCTCAGCTGGCATTTGTGTTAAAATTATCTTCAGAAGCTGTTTAACAGATATTCAAGGAGACCTGTAATGGCCCCAAAAGTCTGCAGATATCCTGGTTGGTTTTGGTTTGGGGTTTTTTTTTGTGTGTATGGGTTTTTGTGGCGTTTGGTTTTGTTTTTTACGATAAGAGGCAATGTATCTCTCTTACTGATTAATACAGATGTTGCCGTAGGGATTTGAGAAAATTACACTAAGCTTATTCTGGGATACATCACAGGTAAGCTGTAGAGAAGTTGTGCAGGAAATAATGTTTCTGGAACACTGCAAATAATGTAGACGCCTCTTTGGTTAGAAAGGCACAGGGTGATGGAAGCACAACTTTGAACAAGTCTTCCTGTGCATAATAAACACATAAGAACATGGATCATTAGAGACTACACTTGACCATTATGACAGAGTTTCTATAAAAAAGACACTTTGTGTCTACAAAATTAATCCTTTCCTCATGTAAAGTAAGATGTACCATCTTCTCCAGAAATGAAAGCAGCAAATGTACGGTATTCACGACTGTGACAAAGAGCAAGCAATGATTAGACTTTGGGTGAAATTTAAGCTTACATTTTGCAGTTTTCTTTAACAATTAGACTAGTAAAGTTCTTTAGCTGTAATACATGGACTAATAGACATTCGCTTCCACTGTCATGCCTGCAAAATAAATTTCGTGTGTTAGTCACAAAGTAGCAATACTTTGCTTAAGAGATAGAGGCAAAAGCCTTAAGATTGTAAAAGCCCCTTCTGCTATTAAACATATCTCTTACACAAATCAGTTTGAATCAAAAGCAATTGCAGATACCATATACTGATAACAGAGTATTATTAATAATATTAGCTATAGTAACAAAGTTATGAGAACCAAGAGAATTAAACATTATACAGTTTGAAAAGAGTGACGTTCCTTACTGTGACTCCCGATAGTGAACAGGTTTTATAAAATACATTCCTTGGTGTGAACAGTTACACCATATGCATACGTGTGTGCACACGTGTAGCAACTTATCAGCTACATTAGACAAATCAGTCTGCATAATTTTCATGGATTAATGAAAATAAATAAAAAATTCTCCTCTTTCACATCAGCATGAAGTTTGAAATGAAACTAAAAACCTGGATGAAACTTAAAAACTTCAAGCTTCGGAATTAATTTTCCAGGGATAGAGACGATTCTGGAGGGCTGTATAAGATACAACATCCTGCCTGCCTTGCACTGCTATAATCTGCCCTTCCCCGAGCCTCTCAAACTACCAACAATGCATGCCCTAAGCACAGGATTTCAAAGCTGAGTTTGGGAACTGTATTTGTGTCCCTTCACCTGTGACTTTCCTAGGGTAATCCTCCTTACTGGGCATAAAAAGATCTCGCTCACAGAGACATATCCCTATATCCATACTCAAACTAATGGCCCAGACAATGTAAATAAATGCTACTGAAAGAAGTAATGAAGGCCCTTTTATCAGCCAGCACTGAAAGGACACTGAATTAACTGTGGTTAAGGCACATCCCCAGCATGAAGTGGCATTTGATTGACTAATCTGTACATCCAGTAACTTCAGCTGTCAGTTCAGAAACTTCTTAAAACTATGCACTGCAGTGTAGTTATTAAAAGCTAAAATCAAACCCAAGAAAAATAGCTAGCAATTCCTGCTGAGTTGACAGGAAGAAAGAGGAATAACTACTCACAGAAAACCAACATGTATTTGCGGTTCTTCATTACTGGCAGCATCACCATAAACAGGCTCTTCCAGATCTTCATTCCTGCAGGAACAGAAGTACTGTAAACTACATACTGACCTAAAGCTGTTAAAACATAATGAAATCAACATTTATTTGTGATTTGTGGATATAAGCAATTGTTTGGTAATATAGAATATAGAATTTTAAAAACACAAAGAAGTAGTAATTCACAATTTTCAAAACTGAGGTTTTAGAATACGTCTCTCAAGACATTTTGGTTATTCCAATACTTAGTCTGTTTTCCATTTCTCTTTATCATCCTCAAAACCTCATCTGCCCAGTTACTGTTTATTAAGAAAACTGTATAAAGTTAACAAATCTTCATCCACCTTTCAATCACTTGGTCAACCTATACATTTTTTGATTTTCAGCAGTTCTTGCAGTTTTCCTTGCAGTTATACTTCTATCACGTGCTACTACTCAGAATTGTAAGTTGCACCCTGTATAATTTTATTTCATTATAAATGGTTGAAATAAAATATCTGAGTTATGACTAATAAGCTGAGAAAACTATCTTTCAAGAGAGAAGTATATGGTGTTAAAATGTTAGATACAATAAAGCAATAAAGATGACAGTGGAACATGCCATGACAGCATGTAAAAGCTTCTTTCCTTTAAAACATCCAACCTAGTATTTTTATGTTACCAAGAAACAGGAATTTTGAAAGCATATTCAGAAAATTAAAACAAATTCTTTTGGACCATGTGGTAGAACAGGAATATTTCCAGCTTACTATGCATTTATACACCTGACCTTTTGCTTAAAGCTTCAAACACGCCACTGTCACTAGCCAGTGAATGATCTGAGAGACATGATGAAACTCGCCTGGCTCTCCTCTCCGATCTTCTACCACTGTCTCCTCGCAGAGTTACAGCTGTCATGGAAAAGAGAAATGAAGATTACATCAGCTCAAGGAAATCTCTTAAAAACTAAACAAGAAACATTTATTTATCAAAACTACCGGAAAACCAGCACAAAGACAGTTCATTGCTGTTTCACCAAACTTTAAGTTAAAAACCCACAATACAATTGACTGGAGATTTTCTGTGGGAGAATTAAGGAAGGGAGTTTGCAGCTAATGTCCCTCTGACAGGACTAAGTACAAACCAATTGCATTGTTATTAAATGCTTTTCTGGGAGAATAATCCCTCCTGGAGGAAGACTTGCATTCATTCACCTTTTGTACACATGATATCCTAAACTTTTAAGATTTACCTACTGAATATACAATAGGTTGAAAACAAACACAGAGACTAATTCTTTTAAGAAGTTATCTGATAACACAATGGGAGGTTTTGTTCTCATTTATTTCCTAATACAAAGTCTCAAAGCATACTGTTTATACCATCGCATAATAGGAGCTTTTATTTACAGTCTGCGAGGCATTATCAACAAGAACCAGTGCTTTTCCAACTCACTCTGACCACTGTTTTTTTCCAAATTCTTGGTGAATTACTTTGAAAAACTGACTGAAGGAGGAGGAAGCAGCATTCAATCTCCTCTTTCAACCTTCCCCAAAACACCAGCAAACACCATAAATAGCAACTCAGCAATTATTTGCACGTTTTAATTATACAACAAAACTATATTATACATCAATTTTGCACAGGCAAGTAGGTATGGCAGCTACCAATCCTTTAAAGTACTTGCACAAGTGGTAATGCTCAAGAACTGCATAGGTAAGCTCAGTGATAACTCCTAACTTGGGGCTGTTTTCTTTCGAATCCTAGAGAGAGCCATTAAACAGGCTTGTGGAAGTACAGTTTCTTCACTATGCAGTGAAGAACTTTTACCAACTTTCCCCTCCTTGCTTAAGGCTCAATGACTGTCCTCAAAGCAGAAAAGAAATGGCAAACAGATGCCACTTCACAAGGGGGGAAAGCATCTTATTTGCTTCTACTCATGCTCAGAAAACTCAGACAGCATGGAAGCATTCACAGTTTCAGCAGACAGCATTTGGAGTGACAGTAGCACAGCCGCACATCATGTTGGGAGACAAGCACCAGCTAACATTTACAGCTTATTGCCCCTGACTTAGGACAAAACATGTCTTACTCAAAGTAACCGCCTGTTAAGTACCTCTCTGTTCCACCTTACTTTAAGGCATCACAAATAAAATGCTCACCACCTATCAGGAAGGTTCCTTCAGCAGAATGACAGCCCCCAGCCTGAGCTCCACCTGCAGAGCCCAGCTGAAACCACAGACAGTGAGCCACAGCCCTGCATGGGACCCATTTCACCTCCTGCCCAAGCACCGTCAAGACAGGACAGCAGGACTTGGAGCTTGACAAAAGGCCCCGAAATTAAAACAACCCCTCCACTGCTGTCAACAGCAGTGTCTGGCTAAGGTTTAGCTTTAACCCACTGTGGGACTGGCAGACAGGATGCACAGAGCCTGGCAGTCCTGATCCAGCCCAAGGTACACGCCTGTTATCAGACCAACAGCACAAAATCCCAAAAGATGTTCCAAAAATTCCACAGTCCTGCTTGGAGCTAAAATTTCATATATCAGCAGAGCCAATTCTCTGTCCTTTTAGATCCATAAGCAGCCATATCGACCTTCGCTCCAAAGTCAACAGAGGATTTAGCCATCACCAGCTACGCAGGAAATTTATCTCCTGACCAGAAACAGCCCAATCTGCATTTGAGTCTGTACCTGGAGAAAGAACAATCGTATCCCCCCTCGTCTCTAATACAGCATCCCACCCTTATTGTACATCACGCATCATTCAGCATTACTCATGTCACCCGCACCACAAATGAGAGCCATGTTCAAGCTAGCTCACAGCGAGCAAAGAAACTGTATTTGAATCCCATCTACTCCATATCAGTTATACAAACTGGTAGGTTTGGAGTTGTTTGGTTGGTTTTTATTTAATTTTTTAAGAATTTCTAATTTGGTGAGCCAATCTCTAAGTTCTGTCACTAGTATTTATGCAGAATCAAAACTACTGCTCTGTGAAGATATCTTTTAATATGAAAGTTTCTCAGTAATTTTACATCACTGGAAAGAGGCTGAACTTCACAAAAGTGTATACATTTTGTGTGTAAGTGCTTCTATAATTTCTGTACTCATTTCAACAAGTTACACTAGGATGATTTCTTTTTGTAAGCCAGCCTTTGGCTCACCCCCTCTGTGCACACTTTGTATAGATGTAGCAGATGAAAGACCTCACTGGCTCTCTCCTTTGGCAGTTCATGTTCCCAATTTGTCTGAAAGAAAAAATTGGTCTGACGAACCAATATAACATGTCATGGAAAAATGACACCTTACAATAACGTTGTAACTTGACAATGATTCGCCCCCTGCCTGCAGGCCATGGAAGCATTCGATAACATCGGGACAATCCCAGAAAATTTGTGAGACGCAAAGACCAAAACATGCCCTTGACTAGTAATGAAAAATAAGTCACCAGGAAAAAAAACTGGTCAAGAGAAAGAAACATCAGGTTTTGGTTTAAGCAGGCAATGTTTAGCACAGGTGATGGACCTTCCATTGCTGGAAGTTAGAGAATTGTTTAACAACAAAATTTCTAAGATAGACAACTACTTTTCATTTTCTTATTTAAAATACAAAACCAGTGAACAGTATATATGAACTACTGGGTGCCAAAGCTTGACAAACGTAATAAAGCCCTGATTAAAAGAATATTCTCAGGTGTCATTAGTTGAAAAGGTGAACTTCAAAGAAATTTTGGTGTCCAAGATTTCATCAGAGAAAAAAATACATAAATAAATCTAAAGCATGATTCACTGAGGAGACTACAAATACTGCATGGCAGTTCACAATGGCACTACTAAAAAGAGTAAAACACTCTCATAAAAATTAAATCAGAGACACAAACAGACCTTACCTACCATGATGCTGTCAGGCATTACTATAATAAAGCTGAAGCTCACAGAACACTTTTTCCAGGAACTTAACTACAGCCATGAATATATTGTTTAGTTGACATAGCAAAAAGTACACCATACTGATTAAACAGATACAGCAAAATTTTCAAACAAAATCAAATGTAGCAAAAGATCCTGTTTCTTCACATGCAACTCAAAAAAAACCCCACACAAACAAAAAACCAACCAACACTTCACACAGAAAAAACACACTGGGAAATACAGGCAAAACAGCACAATAAGTAATTTCAGGTTCACTTACAGTGAAATTTTCTGTTGTGCCGCATGAAAAACAAGACAAAATGAAAAGCACACAATGATAAATCATCTTTTAGGTCTAACAGAATATTTTTGCAAGAGATTATTTAGGCATTAAGGTAAACTTAGCCCCTGAAGATTATTTTAAGACCAGAGAGGAAGAGATAGCAGAGATATTAAAGCCCAATATTTTATTACTATAATGCACTCCCAACTTCTAAATATGATGTATTTATCCTCTCAGGTATATGCCCTCCACCCACATGCACTAACGTATTTCACAGTACATCTCTGAGACAGATGCAGAACAACAGAACAGCAGCTCAGCAACTGAACACCAAAACGGCAGTTCCTGAAGAACTCCTTGAACTTGCTCAAGTGCTGCTTCATTGCCAAGTACGTGTAGCGTATTCAGTGGTAACCCTCCCGGCCCCCAGAATCCGCAAAAATTACCTCATGTTTTGTCTAATGAAGGATCGGGCAAATGATTTGTCCCAGCTGAGACTTACTGCTTTTACAGCGTCACATTATGCTACCAGGCCATTGGGTGGCAGCAGCAAAGCACACTGCACAGTACCTTAGGGGAACCAAAGCCCCTCAACATCTAGGGTTCCCAAACTGTGATATACGAGGTTGATGCTCCATCAGATTCTTCATGAAAGGAGTACAAAACCAAAATAATTTCGAAATTTGCCAACTGCTACTTGCAAACAACTGCGTTACAACTGCAAATCCACCAGCTAGTGAGTGTCGAGCTCAAAGTAGACATGACTCCAGCCAAAATCAGAAGGGTTAAACAAATTTCTCTTAAGCAAACTGTTTTTCAAATTCAAGCATTAAAAAAAAAAAATTTAAAAAAAGTCAGCCTGTCTACCTTTTAACCATAAATACCTCCTCAAAAAACACAAAGCACTCTGTTGTAGACGGAGAAAAGTTGCCATCCCTGGACTGGGAGCTGCAGCTGGACACAGCAGCAGTGACAGCAGGTAGTACAGACATGTTCTGCCAGAGGTTTTCAGGGAAATGAAGATGTGTGGAAACGTGAGAGAGAAGGGAGAAAAGGAAAACCAAAGCAGGTACTTGATCCTCATCCTGTTGCCCCCTAGGCCCTCAGATCAGGCCTTCACTTCTAGGAAACATGTACAAGCTATAAATGAACTACTGACATAGTTTCACTTACCACAATGGGTGAAGACAAGCTGTGGTCTGATCTGAGGTTTAAAGAAAGCCTCAGGAAGTCTCTTCATGGCACTAATTTAAGCACAAGCTTACATGCTGTTCTCTGGAATTCTGTTTATTTTTGGTCTGAAGCTGCAGTATGGGCACTAGAAATGTTTACATCTAGTAAATGTAAATTCTGCAGCAGTATCTTCTGGCAACGCTAGCTGCGTTAAGGAAAGTAGGTGAGTCAAGACTCAAATGCTGTTTCAGCAATATAGGTGTTTTAGCACAGTGGTGACATTTTATTTTAAAAATAAAAAGCTAAAAGCTGTTCATTAGATACTGTTAATGTTCCTTCTCATTATCAATTGACAAACAAGATTTTGGTAGGATAATATGATACCTTCTCTGGTTATATTTGACATTACTTCTAATATCATAAGTCCTGAAATGCAACAGTCTACGCAATTGCTAACATAGAATTCTGGATACAGAAATGGAATGGGAATTACAAACTTTAATATTAAAAATATTCTTTAAAAGCCCTTCTTTACTGGTATGCTTTTATTAGAAATACAAGGAAGCCAACACACAAAAATGTCATCATGAAGGCATATTATTTTTCATTTTAACAGCAGTCTTTATTTGATTGATTAGAACAGGAAAAGAAATTTCTCATGTGCCTTTATGCTCAGGTTTTTTAATTTGTCTTTGGTTTTTTTAAAAAGGTTTCTGTTTCCTCTTTTGATCTCTCTATGTTTCTCAACTGTACTGCCCCAGAAGCTTCCACCAATGCAAGCTAAAGCAAGGCTATCAACTTTGACTGCATGCATCGCTCCTCTGAGACTGCTGAGCACAGGATCTCTGAAACAACCACCCAAGCAAATGCTCAATTTCTCACACACCCCCTACAAAGGTGCTCCTCAGCTGACAAAGCACTCTACTCAAGAGTACAGTGTACCATTCATGATGACCGCCATGACACTGTGGCTCCTGCCCCATTGCAGAACTTAGACATGGAAACTGGTCTGAGGTGTGTACAAATTCACAGAGGTCATCCAGCCGTCAAGCACTGTCAGCAGCATCACCTCATGACTAGTTTGTGTTCAGGTTCTTCTTGGGGGGTTGGGTTTTTTTTTTGCCTATCTCCCCTGGGTTTGTGTTGCCAGAATAATGGCAACATGGGCACAATTTGGGCCCTCAGGAGTAACTAAACCATACTTTTTTTTACTAATTCCCAATCTAAGACCAAAGTATTATTGCTTGATGTGCTACACTCCAGAAAAAGTCTATATTGCATTCCCTTTCTTCCACCCAATTCACCACTCTTTCCGGGTCTATTTACAAGAATTCTCTACTCTTTCACCCTGCCCGAAATCTAAAGTTTGAGGTTTTGGGTTTGTCTTTTTTTGGTTGGTTGGTGGGGTTTTTTTTTAAGAGCTAACAATCTACCATGTAAATTTTAACTGATGGAAGTAAAACAAGACAAACTGAGTAACAATCTCTACTGTCCTAGTATGCTTAGGTCTGTGTGACATTTTCTATGATAATATGTGTCCTGGTTTGAGTTTGTAACAAAATAATAATGTCCAGAAACTCACCTCCACCAGTTTGGACAGCAGTCAGCTGTGGTCCCATTTCTCGCAGACCTTCATGTCCACAGGGTAAGAGGACATCTGAGATGAGCTTGTTCCTTGTGTATCATCATCACCCAACACTGTGGTCTGAGCCCTGAGCATTTCCAGGGCTCCTATGCTTTGCATCTCCTCAAAACCTTCTGACATCTGAGCCAAGGGAGAATCTCGAGATGCAGAGAGAAAAGGCGTGTCAGAGGCGAGCTTGGAGGGGACAATGATGACAAGGAGGACCGTGATGACAGGGATGCTAGGGACTGCGGGGTATCCAGAGACCTCCGCTGCTTATTGAAATTTGAGTGTCCAATGGGATCAGCATATGGCACATCCTTTGTGAGAGACTCAAAGGAATGATGTCAAAGCGTAAATGCTGCCCATAGTCTGTAACGCTGTCTGACTTGTCGTACTGTGGAAGGCCATAGATGTCCGTGAAGCTGACTGAGCTGAGGGAGCCTCTGCTGGAGGCCAACGATCCTCGACTGGAGGCCAGAGATCCCCTGCTGCTGCCAGAGGACATTGTGAGAGTGCTAGTGACAGACCTATGGCAGGCAAAGAAGAGGAAAACAAAAAAGGCCCATTCAAATATAATCAGAAAACCCCCAGTGCACCCATGAAAACATCAATTCAGATTACACAAGCAATTTTACATGTATTCAATACAGTGACACAGAGAGAGGATTGGCATTTTAAGGTCTAGCTTGTGTCTCTTGCCTGGTCTCAAGCACAATATGACTGGAGTCAAGTGACAACTAAATCAGGACCAAGCGTAAAGCCAGGAAGGGTAGATTACCATGATCCAGCTTGAGTTTATGTTAATGATGGGTCACAAATATATGAGAGAAGTGTGAAGGGATGTGGAAAGTCCTAACAATCTGCTGTGTAAGCCTCACCCCTCACAGGTTTTTCCAGTTCAAAATAAAAGGACTTTAGGATGAATCCTACTCCAGTTCCTTTTACACTCTCAGATAGTTAGGGAGGGAAAGAATATAAACGACAGGAGAGACGAAGAGAGGACACAGCCGGAACTGAGCTTTTGATGTTGGCATGGTGTTTGAGCTGAGGAATCCCCAAGAGCTGCCTCTAAAAAGGCAGCTGCGAGTGTGAATATGCAAAACATTCTGGACTTCTGTGTGTGTCTTAGCACATTCTCATATTTAAATGGAAAAATTTTGTCATCTCACCGGTGATCAAAACCTTCCTTTGGAGAAGATATCAGAAGATTAAAACTTCCAGAATTTAAAGAATGTTAGCTTCATATTAGTAAAATGTAACTATTACAACAGGTTTTAAGTATGTAACTTCTTTTCAGAAAATAAGGTAACCTATAAAATTAACAAATACACATATAATCAGCACAAATAACCAGCACTAATACTATCAATAAAATCCATCCAAATCATCACATTCCATAGACCAAACTGTATAAATTTAGCAAAACATTTATTTACCTGGCACACATATGCAAAAGCATTAAAGGTAAACTTTATAATTATTAATATTCTTCTCTACTGCAGTTAAACTTCAGAAGCTGCTGGTTTTACATAACTCACCTTTTTAACTGGGAGTGTAAATATGAGGTTAAACGTGTAGCTTCTTCTAGTTGCATAAGCAAACAATTTCTCTTTTCCTGTAACAGTATCCTGTAATTAAAGAGATACATATTACTGTTTTTCTTCATACAGTAGTGCTTAAAAAGCGTTAGAGGCTTTCAAAGCACAGAAAAATATCATTGCATTGCAGTTTGGAATATAAAAAAGTTTCACTGTTTAATGAAAAGTTTTAATTTATGAAGCTCATATGCAGCGACTGGCAATTCCAGCAAGAACACAAGAACCAAGACTCCAGCAGTATTCCCAGACAGACGTTTCAAGTGAACTTACATATCATTACATTTAAGCAGGTGATACAGCATTCTGATACTAAGCTATGACAAAAATCTCTCACTGTGACTTATTTTTTGCCCATTCAAATAACAAGCAGCTGAATCATTCAATACCACTGCCACAACACAAATGGAAAGTACCTATAACGCTGTCGGTCTCATATACCTGTCAGATATCCTAAATTCTGTATTTAGAGATTATTAAACTTTGAATAATGGATTTAATCTATTGATATCTCATTTATTCTTTTCCTGAACCCAGAATTTTAAGTATTCCTTGTGTTTCATATTTCCTAGCCCGATAACTGAACTTTAATTAAAATCAGGGTGGTCATCTGTTTTGTGTTGTATATTTGTCCGTTCAGGAAAGTTACTGCTCCAGCTCTACATTCCCAAGTTGGCTGGAAATTGGGATTTTGACAGATGTTTGGAGAAAGCAGATCAAACTTATTTGAGTAATCCAGTCCTTCCTCAACTGCAAAGACAGCTGTTAGAATTCAACATGTAATAGACAGGATAAAAAAAAATAGCAATAAAACAGGGAATCCTTCTGGATAAAACAAAATGGCAGCATTAGTTTCAATAAATTTTTGATGGTTAAGATATGAAAAAACACATGTCTTTGTTAGCAGTAAAACATAAATCTCAACTTCTTTGGCCTCCAACTTCAGCAATTCATATGCTGGCAAAGGGCTGTAGCACTTCCCTCCAGCAACCTCACCACCCCCTGGGATGTTCTCTTCATTGCAACCACACGGCAGAAGCTGCGTGCCTGAGCACATACAACACTGAAGCTTTTCTCCTGCTCCTGTGGACCCCAGACTAGGTTAACCAAGTGGTTTCAAGGAAGGCTGCAGCTCAGCTATGTAAACATACATGATAAAGGCACTGCAGGAACCAAAAGGACAAATAGATGCAAGAAACCGACTGATTCTAAAGCTTACAAAGGAAGAAGGGGTATCCACACCAACTGCTTTAAAAACAAGAAGCTGCACTCCACAGTCATCAAGGCTGTAAGGTAGGTCCCAACAGGCAAGAGATGCCTCCAACCAAAGCTGCCAGCCAATCTTAAAAAAAAAAACACCAAACAAAACCACCACCACCAAACAAAACCCCACCTCTGTCATACAGATTTTAAGTTAGTTCTGATCTGCTCGTAACTCAGCACTTTACAACTCAGGAATAGAACAGAACTGATAATTATTTAAAGAGAAAACTTCTTTTATTTCCCAACTAAGAGACAGTGAAAGTAGAAAAGCAGAACTAGGAATGGGTTTGGTTATTCCTGAGCCTAAAACACACAAGTAAATAAAATAATTAAGGGCTACTAATAGTTAAGCTTTCCACCAATTTGTTATACAAAACCAGAGTGCATTTCAATATTAATCTAACTTCTACTCAACTTTTTGCTAGCATTTGAAATATCAAGTATCACACTGGAATGCTGGTTTCCACAGCATGAACTACATGGAAAAATTAGCCCGGCCTTCTTGCCAGCGTAGTATGCACTACCTAACATGAGAGCCCAAAACCAACAAATAAAACTCACTACACTGCAGTGTAAAGTGAACTCCCTTTTCTGTCAGTTAAAGCTGGAAAGCCAATGGAACGATATTGCAAAAAAACTGCAAAATATATAACCTTGAACTGTAGGTTGGTTGTGGATTTTCTATTGTCTGAATTTACTATCTGAAGTAAGCCTTTTCAAAGAAACTAAAAGTTCTCAAAATTTGAATATGGAAGGCCCTTCCAAATCTTTTTAAAGTGTCTTAATTATGTAACTATTAACCTTTACACAGGTCACAATAAAGTTGGTTCATGTAGTTTTCCTCAAACCTGCGTTTTACCATAATTTAGGAAAAGCAAGTCTGGGAAGCAAGAATGAATACTTTCTTGATTTCACTGTAAGCAGTCTATGAAAACAAGAAGAGTTCAAGAGGTTTTGCCCGTTTCTTTGGCTATAGGAAAAACTGGGCAACTTTGAAATAAACAGTGTTTCCCATCAAGATGTACGTTGTTTGTTTTTACATATAACTTGATTGCAAATAGAAAAGAAAAATTGTACACAGAAGGCAGTAAAAATCAGTTAACTTTCCTGCTATAAGGGAAAAACCAAATAGAGGAATGGATCTTTGTGCTGGTGCTTTTCGCAATGAATATTACTCCAATGCAAAATAACAGAAAAATCTTCCATTATCCACTGTTATTCAGGTCTCTATTATCAGACAATATCACTCTAGACTTTTACCAAGCATCTCTTGTGACTCTGTTCTCACCTATTCTTCCTATACAGACTTTTTAGATGAATGAAAGGTGGGAGAACTAATTAGTCAGCATCACTCTAACCTTACTTCATTAAACTTCAAGACAGACAGAATTAAGTAAAGGCAGTCAGGAGCAGTTTATTCCTTTTTTGAAAGCAAATTACTCTAGTAACATTTTGTTTGTTTGTTTCTTAAACACAGTGAAATTCCCTACTCTTCCTTTTGAAACTATACAGTTCTTACAGTAGATAAGAAAACAATTTAAGTTCCCAAACCTTTCAGTGGCCCCATGAGCAGATGTTGCTCGAGCCCGTTGAATTTCATCCTCCAACCGCCTTTTTTCTTCCTCCAAACGTGCAATGTCTTCTGGGGATCGTCTCTGCTGACTGATAAGCTGCAACTCCTGAAGAAGAGCCTCCTTCTCTTTGATGAGCTGAAGACGGTCCCTGTCTGCTTCAGCCATTCCTGGCCAAGATTCATTGTCTAGCAAGGCCAGCTGCTGTTGTATATTCGAAACTCTTTACAAGAGGATAAATATATTTCAAAATGCAGAAGAGACAAATAAGAAGACAATTAACAGGAAAAATACCAAAAGACTGTGGACTTCTGTGTCTTTTTTCTACTGAATTCTGAAAGAAGAAAATTTAGAGCAGTGTGGAAGGATTATTTATTTCTGGTTTTTGGGAAGGTTTTGTTTTGTGCATTTTTAAAACACTAAAGAATTGCAAGTGGTCCTAAGCATGTAGCTGTCGAAGAACAACAGTGCATTTATCTATCACATGGACAACATCTGCCTTCACAGCCGTCTCATTTTGTAATAAATCAATTAATATTTTAGAGCTCTTGAGTTTGCTGCTTGTATAACTGAGGAAGTTGAACATCCTTTCACTCTTCATTCTTCCACTACCAGATAAATCCTGGGATTTCAGAAGTGCAGGGAGAAGCTGATGGGGATAAAGGGGACATGCTTATCTAGTCACAATAGATCTGTATATTCATGTCCCACCTATCAGAGGAATGGTTCAAGGGGCTAAAAATATTAAGTATTTCTAACCAACAACAAAATTTTAAGAACAAATAAGCTGTCAGTAAAACAAAAATATAGGTCTGGAAAAAAGACTTACTGGTTACAAAATGCATGAGTCTTTAGATGGACTCATCATCAAATCAAGCAATTAAATAAGCTAACTTGATTTTTTTTTTTTGTAGTAGGCTTTAGAACCAAATGTAGTTTCCTATATCTCAATATGCTGAACCACTACATGAAATGACAGTTGTAAGCATAATTCCACAGTTGGCATTTTAAGACAATGTTCTGCTAAAAAACAAATTTTGAGCTCCTATAGATATTACAAAAAAAGTAAAAATATATAAGCATAACAACGCCCTTTTACTGCCAGGTATTTGTGCTTGTCTTACAGCAGGCAATTTAGACACTTTAGGAGGTTACAGTTAGAAGTAAATAAGAGAAAATCTAGCTTTCTGATTTTTGAACATTTAAAACTATAGAACTGTACAATAGTTATGCAATTGTACACCTCAGTCTCATGTTCACTTTGAAACGTTCGAAGTTCAGTGCTCCATAAGAGATTATCACCCTTCAAATAAATAAATAAAAGCACATTTAAAGCCAGCCATAGAAGTGGAATATGCATTCATCATTTTCGTTAGTTAGTTAAAGTAATCTTTTTTTCCAAAATACCTGGTAAAAAAGAAAAAATAATAACAAAGCAAGGTAAAAATCACATAACAAACAAATAGAAGATCCAGTGTGATAATGTGTGTTTAAGAATAAAAGAAAAGGCAATGACATGACAAAGGTAAGGTTTTCCGCATCTAAAAAAAAAAAAAAAAAAGGCGCCTCATACAATGTTTATTTTATACTGACATCTGGAAAGTATTTGGCCCTCTTATTATCAGGGGAAGGGAAAAAGTATCAATGTAAGTCATTTTGCAATGACTGCATTCAGAAATGGATAGTATTTTTACTGTGAATTTTGTCAGAGATTTTATCCCCCCCTTAGATTACATTTCCAGCAAGTAAAGAAATTCGGTATTATGTTACATTTTAGTCTAAAGCAGCATACTTTATCAAGTCCTTCAATATCATTTCCTCCTCCTTGCATTAATAACCAACTTCCTGCCCATAGCTACTGAAAGCATCGTTGTGAATCGATACGTATAGTCTGCATATTTCATGTCTCAACTATTGTGCATGAATTCCAGATGCAGCGTGCTGAAGAACACCTCGCCCCATCAACCCAACGGCTGGGCCTGGGAGAGCAAACAGAGCCAGGAGCCCTCCTCTCCCCTGCCCAGGCTTCTATGCTGTTAAAGATTCAGTAAACACTCCTGAGGGCGTACACAGCTTGATTTTCAAGTGCTCAGTGCCAATGAAACAAACGGAGACTCAAGGTCCTTTCAAGAGAATTAAGAGAATTCAGGTACAACTGAGTTACCCCGGCACGAGAGTGAATCAGATGAGCCCTGCTGATGTATTTGAGTGACCATGTTCAGAAACTCTTATACAGCTTGTGGATGAAAGAAGATAACGTGTCTGGTGAAGTCTCCGAGTTGTTTTCTAAGATAGCTGAAGGACTGACCCTCTCTTTCATTTTAACGCTCACCAATGTTTTGCTACCTATTTTTCTAATGCAGGGTGAACTGGTTGAGAAGCTGACTATAGGAGCAAATAAATGCTAATGCAGGCACCGAAGAAAAGAGAAGTACCAGCAGTGAAGAGGGGAAGGTGGGATCCCCCCTTCAGTGCTATTTAACCACTGAATCCGCTCAGCTGCACAATAAAACACCACCCTCAAAACGAGAGGTTTTAATTTAGACTCTTCAGCTTGCTGAGAGCACATTACTCCCTTTGTGTAAGACATTCCAGTTTAAAGTTCCATTCCCCCCTCAGTTTCTGTTATGATGGTGCTTTGAAAGTATGAAGTTGTCATAGAGTAACTCAATTAAATTGTTATTAAAAAGGAAAGGTGCTGCTGTGGACAAGGTTTGTATCACTGAAATGTTCCACAAGCTGATTAGGTGTTTACTTTCATTCCCTTGACAGGCTCAGCACTTCAGCTAGCTCTTCTTGTCTCTATGTTCTCCCTTTAAGCAAAGAAAAAGCACTTGCAAAACACTACATAATGCAGGAGTCTGTTAGAAGGGTAAGGAACATCAGCACCAATAAGCCAATTTTCTGCAACCTGTATTTCCTGCAAACAAACTGAAGTTTTCAGGGAATTTGGTCGTTTGCTTTCCACTGAGGACACCCTCTGTATGGTAGATTGTTCCAAAAAGCTACCAGTGGTAAACTTTAAAATTTGTATCCTTGGCTAGAAAACATCCCTAAGGCTTTTATGGTCTCACTCACTCAAACCTAAGAAAAATACCTGAGAAGTCATGTTCAGTTCTGCTACTAACATAGTAAAATCCTCTTAAGCATGTTCCATAATTGCAGTTTGCCTTCCCCCAACACGTCTTCTTGCCCATCACAATAAAATCATAAATAAGCAATTTCACTATGCTTGTCCATGCTGGATTTTATACCTACGCTACACAGCCATCATCATTTCTGGTATGTTACAAAAAAGAGGCTGTTTTGTGTTTTCAGACTCAATGCATATATTGACCTACCTTAAACACTCATTTACATAAATCAATGACTTGACACAGATTGCAATTTAAAGAAAAAAAAATTAAAAAGTTTTAGGATCCTTTATGAGGCCTGTTTTTCAAGCACGTACTTCCTTCCTACTGGGATTTTTTTTAAGATGCTGTTTCTTAAGTGTAGTCTCTGTAAAAGAGTACTTTTATCTGGCCTAATGCCAGATACTAACAGTCCCTACTGATATAGCAATTTAACATATTCCTGGGGAAAAAAACCCAGTTAATTTTGAGCCATCAACATTCCAGGCATTTTGCCCATTCCCATCCTTGCATAACAAGTGCTGAGGAGCTTGCATTCCAGCTCAAGTAGGTGGTATTGAATGACTGGTTTCCTAGGTAGGTAGACCGACTTGCTGCTTATTTCAGTATGTAAAAATTTCAAATGGAGATGAATATAACAGCTCCTGTAAAGCGGAAAAGTAGGAGGGGCACAGATGGGATGACAGAGGTTTAACTTGGCGATAGGAAGTAAACACTGATACCAAATAGCAAACTTGCCTTGCAATGACCACACTAACATAGCTAGAACAATGTCTAGCCCAAAATAGAGTAGACATAGCATGAGAGTGGAGATCAGTACACCCAGCAGTTCACTACACAAACTACATCATCGGGGCAAAACCACCCATGCATATTCAGAATTTACAGCATGTCTAAATCGTTATGTATCTACAGACTCCCCTAGACAAAATAGCACAGCCCTTCTGTCACTGGAAATACCTGGGGAACCTAAAAGATCTTGCTAGCCTCTAGAACCTCATTTTCAAAATTGCTATCTGAACCAAGAACTAATTAAATTATATTGCTGAGCTAAAGAACATTTCAGTGTAGAAGAGGTTATTTATTAAAATATAGCATGAGAAGTGAGCTTAAAGTAAAAAAAAAAAAAAAAAAAAAATCACTTTTTGTGAGATGAGTCTGAGTTACAATTATGATTAACCCCACATTTAGCCCAATTCTCAGATTATGAACAAGACAGGTGTCTTGAGGAGGGAAATTCTCCAAAGCAATACAAAGGTATTGCTCCTAAAAGGGGCAAATTATGGGTATCGTACAGCTGACACTTCCTAACCTACAAGCTCTGGTCCTTCTAGCTTAAACAAGTTCTTTGAACTCATTTTGTTGCAATTCTCCAAGGGAAAAAAAAATACCCTCTACATTTAGACACCTAGACTTTTGGATGACATATCAGACCACTCTACAGCTGAGGCCTTTGTTATCTGGGGAATGGGAAGATCGGTAGGGATAAAATGAAGAAAAAACCCCACAGTTAGGATTTGGAGGAGAACGGTGGCTAAGATTACACAAATATGCAGAGATGACCAACATAAACCAGCCCAGCTTACTCATTCCCTTTGGCTTATGATTGGACCCAGTTCTCTGCTGCTTCAAGTAATGGGTAACTTCTCCCACATGCAATACCCAGAGGAGATGGCTCTGGGACCAAAGACGTATAATGAAGGGTGTCTCGTAGGTAATGAAGGGTACCACAAAGTTCTGGTATTTACAGAGCCTCGTGAGAGTTATGATTTATATCTAAAGAGGGGAAGGCTAGAGAAATGGGAAGAAAGAAATGGAAAGAACAAGAAGCTGGGGAACTCAGCCAAACGCTCACAAAATTTCTCTACTGTGCCTGCTTTGGCTGCTCCTGAAAGTATGTGCCACTGTGGCTTTGGCGGACAACATGAGCATGCTCTGTAGAACAACTAACCTTCGTGGCAGCCTGATTCAATAACAAGGAGGTCTTAAATTGGCTTAAGACACTCATGAAACCTTTAGAGTTCACTGGCATTTTGCAGATTAGCTAACTGCAAAGTCTGCTAAAGCCAGGGGAGGAGAGGAATTAGTGATTTGTCCAACTCACAGGTAAACTAGTATAATGAAAACTTTATAAAGATGGTTCAAGAGCATGGCTTAGCAACCTTTATAACCTTAAGAAAAAGTTTTTTTAAAAACTGACACTGGGAGATTTAGGTTTAGCTGACATGCCTGAGCCAGATATTTACGTGGTATCAGACAGATTACTTCATTCCTAAATCAGATTTTCAGATCAGTTTAACAGAATAAAGCATACAAATCCACTGAATTTCACTAGAAATTAGGCAATTACACCTCGAAACCTGCCTACTTGACTATGTTATTGTACCAGCACTGGAATTTTGCTATCAGTATCCAACCAACGTGTATTTTGTCAGTACAAGCACAAATTGCAGTGGCACACTTCTGCTTGTGCCTAGTGCTTTTAAAAGCCCAACTGAAAATTAATTTTGGTAATGAGACCACAAGTTTGCCACAAAGTAACCATTCAGCAACTGTACTGAAAAGAAAGAAGTAACATTCTTAAAGGGAATGTGGAAATAGGAGGCACAGCTGAGGAGACGGCTTTTTCAAGGCTAAAATAAATCTGTTGACAGCCACTGTTTGATTTAAACAACTGAGTTGAAAAACACCATCTCTGAATTCAAATTTACAGAAGACATCAAAAAATTACTGATCTTGCACTCAAATGAAGTAAGCTGGTTGAAGACGCATTGAAGTCAGCTACCATTAGACTGGATTATAAAAAATTAAAAAAAAAAAAAAAATCAGAGTTAAAATTTTTGGCTCTTATTTAGGGATCGTTTTTCATCTGTTGATTAATACACTTCACATGATATGAGGCACTGCAGCAATAACATTTTGTGATCATTTGCTAATATACTTCATGTAGTCATACTGACCTGCACAACTTGAGAGTTATCAAAGAAAAACAATTTGCTTTTGATTTCGCTTTCTATGAAACCGTCTATTCAGAAAACTGCTCGAGGGGTACACTTTCCAGTGTGCAAATGCTTTCATGAGAGGTGGTCTCACTGAAATAGCAACAGAAACTAAAAACTGTATTTATCCAGGCAGCTTGGGGCTGACTGTTCAAAAAGACGGTCCTCCCTCCCTCCTCCTTCTCTGGAGGGCCACACTGACAGATCTGAGAGAAGAAATTTCACAGAAATAGGTACAGTTTATTTAAAAATAATGGGGGAAGAGAAGAGTAAAGAGCAGAAGAAAAGTAATTGAGCCTCTCTTCAGGATGACTGGCGAGTTAAAAAGTAGTATTTATATGTCTCCTCCCAGAGCCTGGATCAGACACACGAGAAAGGATCTCTTCCCCAGCGTTCTGAAGATGTCAGAACCCACAGCTCACAACATTTGAAATACCCATGGGAAAAATTAAATTGCAAATTATCCAACTTCCTTCCAGTGGGAAACTGAAGGGGAAAAAAAATGCCATGTGAATGTCTTAATTTATGCAAAGGCAAAACTACTCTCTAGCTAGAGAGACTTTCGAAAGAATTAAAATCAAATTTATCTTTTATAAGGAAGGAAAGCTATTTTAGGAACGTAGGTCAGCTTTTCTACTATCACTGGGTCTCATCTCCCAAATTCCTTAAGCTGGTTCATTCAGCAATCCCAACACTGCATTTGCTTGCTCAGAAACCATATACAGAGAAAGTATTTTAATTTTAAAAACTTCTTTACTGCATATGGCAAATATTCTGCTCATATCTATCTCATATCTACCTGATGTTCCTGCTCACTGCAGGGTGCGGAGAGCTGGACTAGATGATCTTTGAAAGTCCCTTCCAACCCAAAGCATTTTATGATTCTATCAAGAGCTTTCGATCTTCTGGCTAGATTCACAAGAGTGACTAAAATGCAACACACTGCCCGTCAGTTTGTGGGGCTTTTCTCCTGCTTTCCTTTAAGGAAAAGACATACTTTTCTACTACAGGTATTTTAAAAGTCTCCCATTAAAACTTGGAAATTAGACAGTTTGTCTGTTGTACTTATTTGTTCTATGTTTCCACGCCTCATTTGACAAGCAAGAAGTCATAATATACTGCTTTACAGTTGTGACATACTGTAGCATTTTAATTTTCTACTTTGTAGATTTTAATCCATCGCAGCACATTCCATCACCCACCCACCGCAGTAACAGTAGATATTTCACCAGTCAAGGGAGAACGATCACGAAGATATTTAGTAGAGACAAAAGCCCTACAGAAATGTCAGCAAGCTAAGGGGAAGGAATGCATGATAAATGAAGAATGCAACGACAGAGATAACTGGTAGGGGCAACAAGCTTTGTGCAGTTCCACTCAAAAGCTGATTACTTCCGTACAACATACTGGGTAGAATAAGGCTACTATTTTAAAGCAACTAACATGCTTTCGCTAAATAACAGACTATTGTCAGAGCTGCTATCCTGGGACAGCAAAACTACCCTTACTGCAATTACTATTGTCTAGTTGGGAGGTTAGATACCCCGATTTTCTACACTTAATTAACATCAAACCCCAGCTCACTTCTGATGCTCAGAAATACTGCATTCCATGCATAAACAAATGTTCAGCATTTCCAGCTCAGAAATGCTTCTGCTACTTAAAAAAAACACCCAAACAAAAACCCACCACTCCATCTTTTTCCTGCAGTAACATACAAGAAGAGAACTGTTTTGAAAAACACACGGAAAAGGTATGTCAGAAAACCAAACTACAAATGTTTAATACAATCTTCACAGCACCAGTGGCTCTGCTAAACAAAACAATATAAAATTAAATTCTATCCTTCTTCTTTCAGCAACTGTCATGAACCTCTGAATCATCACTGAACTACTAAATGCTAAGGGTTAAGCCTTAACAGTCCAGTGACCAAATAGGACACTAGCAGGTTTCTGTTTTGCCCTTTTTTCCCCCCAATTATTTAACCTTTATTAGGTAATAGTCACTGGTATTCACACGCAGTATTTTACAATGCAGACTTTCATTCCAGTTACAAATCCTGAAGATTTAGCTGTGTATTTCTAACATGCTTGCACCAATTCAATACTTTTTTGAAGCCTGTATTGCATCCAAATGTGGGTAAATTTTCCAAGAACAGCAAGATGGAGAATTGCCTACAAAGCTTCCAATCCCTGCCAAGACATATGACAGCAGTGTGGTTTCTCCCAAAGAAAAAGTCACCATAATAAGAAAAAAACAAGGCAAAAGTTATCGAAATTTTTTTTAACTCTTGTTCTAAAATATGTAAAAAACTGGTAAAATAAGCAAAGTTGAAAAGAAAAAAGTCCTGACTTAAAAAAAAAAGTTTTTTGAACTTAACTATACAGAATCTTTTAAGTGCCAGTCAATTTTAAGAAAAAGAATGTTCTGTCAGCACAAATTAAATTAATCATATTTGCATAAAATTACTGTGTTCAAGTCATCATCTATACCTACACTATTGTCCCGAATATGTGGCAAATAGTTCGAAAACAATGAGGTTAAATGAGGACCTGCTAAACTATATTAGCAGACAGTATTTCTAAAATAGTACTTAATAAGAATAATTACTTTTACAAAGCCATGAAAAAACACTGCAAGACTGACCTCCACAAAAGAAAAACTTGTGTTAAGCAATTAGATTGAAGGACTTAGTGAAGAATAATCTATTGCAAGTAAATTTTTTAAAATTATTTTTATCGAGGTTTTTTTTCAATCTCAGCATTTATTTTCATGTACTCTTTCAGCTCTGAACATCTTCAATTATCTCACAGGAAGTTCTGGATTCTTTCTTCACACCGAGTTCATGACTTCAGCACATCGAACTTAGAACACAGGTATGCAAACCTCCAAATGCATTGACACACCAGGCTGATAAGTGTAAATTTAAAGACTGTTTATACTGAGTTTTGAGAACAAGGGGAAAAAATGTAAAACAGTTCAATTAAACAACTGCAATTTTGTGTTTATACAAGTGTAGAACAGGGCTGACATTTAGCTTTATCTCTGCAAACAAATAAAATAATCTTATGATAGAAGTCTTCGTTTACCTAAGCTTTTATTATCTGTGAACTACTCAAATAGTAAGCAGATTAGTCTTCCTAAAGACATTTCAGCTAGGAGGCTAGTTCCCATTCGACTTTGGAAACTTAATTACGAGAATGAAATACCAGCAAATTCATCTTTAATTACCTTTTCTTGGCCTCTTCATATTGCCAGTTCAGTCTTACTTTGTCTACAAGTCTTGTTTTGTCATCAAATGCAAACTTTTGCAGAGTTGAGGAGCAAGGAGGGGGAAAAAAGAGGGAGAAATGAGAATTTTAAAATATTCTCACAATAAAGAAAGGGGTAAATTAGTCTCACTTATTGGACTCACTAAAAACACTTGATGCTTTAAGTAATAACATAATAAAAATAAATTTCATGCTTTAGAAATACAAACCTGGTTTATTGCTAAAAGTACAGAAGATGAGCCCTTTCAATAAATTATGATCCCGGAAATCAAATCTAGCAAATAGAATCATTGATGAATTGTCTAACTTTATTCAAGTCTAAAATACAAAGAGCTTTTTAAGTGACATATTTTACTAGTAGATACAGCTATTTTATGGATAGTTTAATAGAAGTAGTACAGGTTACATTCCCTGTACCCAGCACTTAGATCATTAGTGTCTTTTAAACACTACTACAAAAACATTACCTGATCCTTGAGCCAGTTGTAGAATGTGCATTTATGCTACAACTCCTTCTGTATACAGTCCAGTTTCTACAACAACTTCTCTCCATCTTAGGGCATTAACAGTTCTCCTCTTCAGAAGTCTGCATACAGTCTAACAGTTAAAAAGCAAGTCCCTGTTCGAATGCACTACTGCACCTCCGGATTTCTCATCTAACCGCTTGTATTGCTCCCTACATCATCACATGGGTAAAAAACTCACCTCTTTTTTTTTGCTCACATTCCAGTACTAATAATTCAGGAAAACAATTAACATAATTATGTAATTTTACTTTCCTAACAAAAAAACTGTACTTGATAAACACAATTTTCAGAGTGTCCTTGGCCTGTCTTAGATGGCATTCAACATGTATTGTAAAGGGGAAAAAGCTGCTGTGTTCCATTTGGTGATTCATTTCAGAATTCAATAATCACATCCACCACCAGTCCAAAAAAATTACATCCCAAAAGGCACCATCCACCCAACACACTGAAAGACAGCCTAGTGTTAGGGTTTTTTAGATGCTTTAGGAATATATCATCTTAAAAACACAGATTTCCCCTTCTGTAGAGGCCCTCTGGAGACATCCAACTTGGCAAATAGTCAGCAGTGAAAGTCAACAATAGAGGAGTAATGGGATGATACAAGGCTACAATTAAAAAGGTCTATAGTTCAATATAAATTTCTAACCAAACATGGAGTAACATCCAAACTACAGTACTAACAAACTACAAACAGGTTGCTTTTTGCTTTGTTGTCAAATCTCAGCCACAGACACAAATGTTTTATTGCCAAAAAACAGCTAGGCTGCCACAGTACTACTAGTGCAAGCCCATGTTTTACTATGTGGAATACACTATTTCATTCATGCAGAAGTATTTCCAAGGAATGCTAATATGTTCTTCTCAAATACCATATTTAAAGGCATATTTGAGCAAACAAGTATGACAGACTAGATCAGAATTTTTGTTAGTTTTTAAGAAAAATACTTTGAGACTCCAAGAAACACTTCCCTCGTCTTCAACAGAGGAAAGAAGTAGAGGTCTATCCTACATCTTTGATGTATATGAACAACGATGACAAGCACGATAAAACCAAGATTTTAAAAGCAAATACATCCATCCATCACTACTATCAGAATACTAACATCTCATGCTGTTGCACAATCAGGCCTCTACTGCAACTTCACGCTGGCTAAAGCGTCGTCTTTCCTCTTGCATCATTACAAGTATCAGTATGTCAGAGCTGGTGACTTAAAGACGACCACAGACACCTCAGCAAGAGCTGTTACCTGCCGTCACCAAAGTGATGATGCGAGAAGTGCTCTGCCAGGCTGGCTGAGTCTGGGAGCTGTTTTTACTTGTCACTGACCTGTGACCATGTCGCTACGCCCCTGCACCATGCTCAAGTAGCAGAACCACAAAGCCCACCACTCATGAGCCCTGCTCACGCGCTCTGGAAACATCAAGCAAACGCAACTCCCTTGCCACCAATATTGCTTTTGGATTTTCATTCCGCTACAGCCAACACCTCTTAAGACAGGAAACAACAATATATCACTATAGTACAGAAGCAGCTTATTTTCTACAGCAAACGTCTCACATAGGAACACATACCTCTCCAGTGATGTCAGTCTGAGAACAAGCATCACAGTGTTGTTGAGGTAAACAGGAGTCACTGAGAGAACTAGAATTGTGCTGGAGATCCTGCAGTGAATCTGTAATACAACAGCTATTCCTGAATCCATCTGTTAACTTGGCCAGGCTCTACAGGAGAAAATATTTAAAAAAAAAAAAAATTTAGAAAAACTGGTTTTATACCCTTTTTATTAACAGTATACAAAGAAAAAATTATCTATTTTAGAAATATCTATTTTAGATAGCTTGCCTATACAGAACTACTTACAGGGAGTAAAATTCATCATGGTGTTACCAACATGCAGAAGCTTTGCTTTGAAATAAACCTCTCCTTTTAAAAGATGCATCTAACAGTCAAAAGATTTTAGATTTGTTTAGCTCTATGAACATTTTAGCTTTTGTATGGCTTGCAGTTCTTTACATTTAGCAGCTGTCAACTTTCAGGTTAGCTGATAGGGAAGACAAATGTGATTCACCTGCCCTTTCACCATCTTCTGCACAGGTTACATTCCTTAGCCACTACTGCTATCACATCCAACTTGATGAATACCTTGTACTGATTGTATTTTTACAACAGCTGATTTCACCCTTGTGCTCTCTTACCCAAGGTTCACATAGTTAAGAGATGTTTTACAGTTCAGGTTAGGCAAGGGACATCTCTGAGATGTCTAGACAATGACACAAACTGTGAGAATAAAGCAGAGACCTCAATCAGTCTTTACAGGGAGTAAGACAGAATCACACAAAATAATAACTTGTTTGAAAACACAAGCTTGGTTGGCAGGCTCTTAAAATTCCTTTAAGAAAAGAATATTAATATTGCTTTTATTTTCTGACTGCGCATTCTCTCTTTTACAAAAATTACAGATAATGCAGTATCATTAACAAAACCACTGTGCAGGCTGCCATTTATAAAGGAGATCCTAAGCATTATGGATCAAAAGAACATTAAAAAAAGACATGAAAAAATTGAATTCTGACCCCTCACCAAAAGATAAAGGACAATCAAATCATGTGAAAAAAATCAGAAATTTGAAGAGCTGCAGCAATTTATAAATCAAAACATAATCAAACCATTTGGTTCTAAAAATGCACATAATAGCTCTCAAAACTAAATACTCCGGTGCCTAAACTACAGAATCAGAGACAAATCTGAAGCACTGCACTGGGGCAAGGAATCTCAGTGGCTCTTGACAACTGGTGATTTGTAACAAGCACCAGTTATTGTCCATATCCAATTACCGGGAGATTTCTGAGTCTTTGATGTGCAGTTTAAAAAGGATAATGCATCAATGCTGCCTTTTCTTACAACAAATTCAACTAATGGAGTCAAGAAGATGAACTTGCTGCTCACAGAACAGGAATGCCACCTTGAAGACAAAGGCATCTGGTTTCAGAGCCTAGGAATTGTCCGTAGGAATTGCAGCAGGGCTGAAACTAGCCAGGAAAAAAGCAGCTTTTTCTGGAGGCTTCCATTTCTGTCATACATGGTCCATCCCTTTGTTCTCATTATGTACCAGTCCCTCCCTCAGGCCCATCTCCACTAGAGATGAAAATGAGGGAAAAGCCCCAGCCTGGTGCAGGACGAATGAACAGGTGGGCTGCCTAGCCACAGGAACAGGGCCTGTGCTTCTCCCTGCCGCCCCCCAGTCACACACACTTTATCTTTTTCCTATTAAGGAACGGCAGTGAGAAACATAGGTAAAGCCACATGTCAGAGAGCATGTGCTGCAACCTCAAGAGCACATGCTGCTTCCTCTTCAGTCTCATCTGTTGGTACTATAAGGTCTGAGTGAGGCTGGGATTTTCCGCTGGGTACTGGCAGGGATGGAGGACAGTGCACAGTGATGCCAGACATGCCGGCAGTGGGACAAGGGTACCACTGCTTCCCTCCAGAAGCTCAGTTTGTCTTGGGGCCCCAAAAACCCAATTCTTCTGCCACTTCCCAACTGAATTGTCCCATCTTAGCGTGAAGGAGAAACAAAATACCTTCTTCTCAGACCTAAGACAGCAAAATTCCGTTTCAAGTTATGTTGCCGAGAAGACCTTTTATCCTCCAAGTCTTGCTGCAAAATGAACTAGCAAAAAGAAAACCAAAGTCTCTTTACGGAAATTTAAAATTGCAGACTCCTGTCTAACTCTCTTCTTCAAAACTCACTGGAAATCATCCAGTCCTGTCAGTCTCCTGCTGTATAGAGGATCAAGATGGATCCCTTAATGGGTTTAGAACATGGAAATATTTTCAAATCATAGCTACACAAATGTCAGACATCTAACATGTCTGCTTCCCAGTAAAGCAGTGCCCTCTTTCACGGGCACCCCCTTGCCGTGGGGAAAGAGCTTGCGTGCCCTTGCGAAGTTGAGAGCTATGCTGGTGGTGGCATATGCCTCCGGTAGGGTCTCCCAAGCCAGACAGGTCTCAACTGAAGGGTCAGACAAAGTGTGTCCACGGGCAGGATGGGCTCACTAGCCTTCGGGCAACCATCCTAGGAGAAGGACAACTCTAACTCCAAACCCGGGCAGATGGAGCTCGTTTAGCCCTGTAAGGCCATCCATCTAAGAGAAGGATACTCTAACCAAACCTACGACCTGAGGACTTCGCTGTCACCGTCCAAGCTCGCTAGGCCCTGGCAGATGAACCTCAGGTGTAAAGGGTGGGGCCAGTCTCGCGCACGCTGAGCCTCACCTAAAAAATCCACCGCGCAGGCTTGAAGGGTGTACTCACGTTTAAAGCCCTTCCCAAATCTTCGTCCACGAAGCCAAGCCATGATGATGAAAGCAGTGCCAGTCACATGAATAAAAACTGAGGATTCAGAAAGCCTGAAGTTTCTCCCAAATAAGCTGTGTCCCATCTGACGCCTTTGGCTAACACATATTATGTTACAGGCATATGTAACACAAAGACCCTGATGCCAGAACTTAACCCTAAGCTTTTGCCCATATTTCAGCTACTTTATGCACTCCTGGTGTGCTCCTGACACCCTCCAGCATCTCCTTGGCAGGGCTGCTCAGCTGGCTGCTGGCCAAGCTTCCTATCTGGGCACTACTTAAAAAAATAACATAGCATTTGGCAGGTGGCAATCAGCAAGTAGCAATATCTTATATCTACATGCAGAGGTGACTATGCTCTAGGGTAAGCATAAATGCTTCAAGTCCTTCAAGCTGGATGAGTGAAAGCACAGTCTCCAGCAATCCTAACATGGAAAATTACAACCTGAGTTAGCATACTTTTAGACAGCTAGGAGTAATATCCTCCCCCAGCTATATTGAGGAATCCATCCTTAATCTGGGGTTTATAGATTCTTTATAGCAATGCCACAGAAACTGCCAGATCAGCCTATCATATGGATGTGAAGTTCCAGGCACACTGGCCCAGACCTACCCAAAAAGAGAAAAATAAGCACTGTCTTTTCATCATTGTCTGTTGCCATCTGATTTGGGAGCGCTCTGCCACATACCATTTCAGTGCAGTTCCCATCTAACCTATTTAGCCTATGTAACTGGTAAAGAAAAGACAGGAGAAAAAAAAAGGAGAAAAAAACCCACAGAAAACACACCAAACTCCACTGCTTCCTAAATGAAGGACGTTTTAAAAGCAAATGCACATACTGGAACAGAAAGAAAAGTATGAAAGGGATGGGGTGGGGGAGGAGGCAGAGACACACACACTGCTTTCAGGGACCTAACCACGCACCTTGATTACTCAATCTCATATAAAAAGTTCACCCACTTTTTTGGAGCAGTGACACCGCATGTTTGGCTTTATTTGTAACCACAGCATCCAGTTTAAATCTGACCACCCTATCCTTCCCTTGTCAGCCTTCTCTCCCACACAACTCAATCCAATTACCTTATTTCTAAGACAGCTACAATTTTCCAAGCACCTACACAAGACTGAGTCACTTCTACTATGAATAGTTCTGTTGCTTACACTGGCCAGAATTAAATTAAGAAACAGTAAAAAATTGCCCTTTCTCTAAAATAAAACCTCATGTGGCTAAACAATACTTTGAACTCCCTTATAAACGTTTTCAAAAGAAGAAAGCAAGCTTGTCTTACCAACAATAGTTTTGAAACAGCATTTTTGAGGACAAAACAATTTCAAAATTGATAGGAAATTAAAAATCGCATTCTGAGCTCATTAGCAAGATACTTAAAACGGAATTGCACTTGTTTGACAAAGCTACACAAATCCATAACAATAATCAACTAATTATAAAAATGTAAACACAGAAAAGTTTGGTGACAAAACTATTTTTTTTAATCAAAATTTTAAAAAATAGGCAGAAAGCTGCATATTTTTGCAGCGCCCAGTAAGTTGGCAGAAATACACAATTTTTACAGCTATAGACTTTGTAAACTGTGGCACATAATCCCTTACTGTATTTGCAACAAAACATCCAGAACTGTTTTGCATGCTAGGCCTGTGTGGAACAACTATTTTCTAAATTCTCCTGGACTGTATGTCTATTATTGGATGCTATCACAACAGACTATCATTAATTACATTCTCCTAGACTGATTATTCCTTCTATGTTACATAGAGCCACAAAGAAGGAAGGCAATGCTTTTCATTTTTGCTTGTGTCTTGTGCAACCTCTACATTCTGGTGCTGCCAGCACTACTCAACCTTTGATGCCAAGCTTGACCTTAAGCTTCTAACTCCCTCAATACTGTATTTAAAGAAACTAGAAGTGTACTTACAGTTGGTTTAACAGATATGATTTTCAAGGCATCCCAATATTTACAGCTGAAAATGTAAGGAAATGTAAGGAAAAGGGGGGCGGGAAATCTAGCACAGGAGTCAAAACAATGCCAGTAGTTAAGCTGCTCCAAGATCTCACAGACAAGTCTTTAAATTACCAGTTACTTTCGTAAAACGTGCGTCACTGCATCCATGAAAAACTGCCTTTCTAATCATTTCTTAGTAGCCAGGCATGTGGAAGACTGAGAATCACTTTAAAACTTGGCCGACACAAAATATCAAATATGTTAAAAGTTGCCAAGGCAGGAACTTTTCATAGTGACTTAAGTGTTCTGTCTACTTGAACAAGGATTTGTGGTCCATCAGCTGATCTTTGGAGACTGAATAATTGTAAAACTATGGAAATTCATTACATGTAGACTACAAGCTACTCATATAATTTAACAATTAAAAAAAATACCAACGAAACAGTACTCCAGAGAAAACTGAAAGAAAGCATTTGAATGGCAATATTAATTTACTATGGTCCCAAAAATTAAAGTCACGAAGATGCCTTTTTCCATATAGCAGTTTGAAGACTGGGTGAAGAGAATTGTCCTGGTCACCTCTCTGCATCTGCAGCGTATTTGGGCAAGTCTATACCAAAGTCCCTGTGGTGGCAGAGGCTCATAGCAGCTCCCTTCACATCAGTATCGCAGACAGAGCTCAGAGCAGGATGCCGAATCCATTCAAAAGTTAGGTCACTACTCAGGCATTTATCTCTCCTCGATCCTCATGCTTTGATTCATAAAATAATTTAAAGCTTGCATGATGGTTTCTGTCTACAATGTATTTAAACATACTCTTACAGTGTTTTGTGAAAACATTTGAAATTAACATGTGTCTTGATATGGATACTTAGAGAGTTTGGGGTAAAAAAAGGAGAACTGCCAAACAGGGGCAAAGTGACATAGAGATCCAGTTTTGTGAAATGTTTATTAAGGGAACAACACAGTAGACAAACTGGTAAATATTTTAGCACATGAATTCTCAGTCCTACTTCATTATAGGTAAAACAAAGAGATATTAAACAAAATGAAAAAAAAAGTAAAACGTAAAAGAATTTTTTTTAAATGCAGCATAATTGTTCCATATCAGTCTTTGATATCAATCAGCAGCAATGAAAAAATATATTCAAAGACATTGATCTAAATATAAGAATAGCACATTATCTAAGATAAAAACATGAAATGCATATGAAGCCTTGTGTTCACAGTACAGACAATGACTACTTACCTCTTTCAAGCTGCCTGCTGGTGGCAATTATCACACAGAAAAATCAGTTTAGGCCACCCCGCTTCCTTATTTAAACTTGGTAACTCCAATGCAATCACAAACAAGAAAATTGAAGTAGGTTATTAATTTTTAGCAGCTATTTGTTCAGTGGCCTATTTTTTACCTGCATAAGGTCCTGCCTTTCTTTTTCACCTGTGCATATAGCTTTCTTTATAGTTCGAAGCTCACTCATTATAGCTTGTGCTTCATCCAGTCTATAATTTGTATGAGCACTTGACATCTTACGATCAATCCTGTTGAAAAGATTAAGACAAATTCATGAATTTTCACCTAATTAGAAAGTGCACAGACATATTCAAGACCTCTTGTCTATTCATGTGCCACCTTATTTCCAGATATAAAATAATACTCTAGTTGGAATTAACGCAGCATTCAGTACCAAGTACACTCTGAAGGCAAAGCATTGCAATTTTCTACTCAGGTTCTTCTGAACCAACAGATTTCCTCATTTTAATATCCTAATACAGAGTTTACTTACAGGCAATGTCTGTGGACTATTTCATGCAACAAAAGTAAAATCAATCTAAAACTAACCTACAAGGTACTAACTCAAAAGACAAATATATTAGCACCCTAACTGTCACACTTTCATGCAGCACATTCATTGCAACATCTCTTCTAGGACTTCTATCTGATCTTGCTTTAGAAGTTTCTAATAAAGGCATTTCATTTCCTTGGGAAGATATTTTAACTCCTAAGATTTTATTGCTTTCCTGCCATTATAGGCATCTTTGAGTATCTCTTCTAGAAGACATCATCATTCCGCACTAAGGAATATCATATGGGACCATCCCAGAAGATTTCAAATGCAAGGAAGGAGCAAGAGCGCTACTCACTACATCAGGTTGAAGTACTACTGATGTTTCCATCTTGACACAGAAGAAAAAAAAAAAAAAAAAAAAAATTCTCATTTAAAAGGGTCATCCCCGGTCTGAGTTTTCAACTTCTTTCCCAACAGTTTGCAATAGTAAAGGACAACAGATCAGGATGCAGAAGCCTAGTCCAGTGCATCATCTTGATAATCTTCTTTGACTTAAATAACAAGACTAGAGACTCTGCAGAACTTCCTAGAAGAACCATTTGGTCTTGGATTTATAACAAATTACTATGAGATTTTAACAGGCTACCCACAGCAATTAGTGAAAATTGTGTTAAATTCCTGTTAAAATATGAAAAACTTGACTTTCCTGTTAATCTAGCACAGAAATTGAGTATATAGAAAAAAAGGTGGTATTTGTAACAGTCCCTAAGCTAATGCTAAGAACAAGCATCTCCAGGAAAAGGTGTCTCTAATTAACAGAAGATAAAACATACATCAGGCATTACACAGGACATCAGTTTATAAAAACATGTAGTAGGACAGGATATGCTATAGATATATGACAAGAATGCTCAAACTCTATTTAAAATATTGAACATAAAGGTTTGAAGTTAGGTATTGTATTAAGCGAAGAGAGTCAACGACACTCACTCGGCATGTTCTCCCAGTTAAACAAAATCAGTGAAATCCTATTTGCAACAGATTACTTGCTTTAAAATTAAAATATTAAAATGAAATATCAAAAGGCTTGAATGAAAACCCCATGGTCTTACTGTGCAGCTCACAGTATTGAGGAAAAAAAATATGCAGGTTGGGTTTCTATGGTTTTGGTTTGTTTGTTTTTTCTGACAGTTCCTGCTTCTGGAAACAACACAAAAGAAGTCTCAACTTCAAGCTTTCCACTTAAACACAATTTTCACCATGTTGCGTAAGAAAATATACAAGCCTTTATGATTTTTGGTTCAAGAACAAGAAAGGACTTAAATGTCATGTGGATTAAAGTTGGGGTTTCTGTTTGTTTGGATTTGTTTTCCTTTTAAGATGTTTACTTCATTAGTTTTTAGTTAAAATCCTGAAAAGATTAGATAAGACCATGGTAAAACAACTAATGCAATTAACTAAAAGTTACATGAAAAAGATAACGTTGTTTTATATGAAGATTACCTTAATGTTAAGAACATAGATTCCACCCAAACATTAGACCTGAAAATGCCTCCTACACAACTGCTCGTTATACTGTAGGCCAGGTCCAGGGTGGCATTTCAGGAAAAGGAAATTGTTTAATTTCAACCAGATTTTTGTCCAGTTACTCACATATTCATGTTCCTGGACGTCACTTTGGAGCCCAGCTTATGAATTGATAGTTGTTTAAGGAAAGAATCAGAAAAGTTTCTACTGCCAGAAATATTTGAGCTTAAATCAGTATTGCTGTCAACCCAAACCAACTTAAGTATCTTAACAAAATTACTTGTTAATTTTTTTTTTCCTACTTTCATAAAGCGCTAGTTTCGAAAGCCACAAAGTTAACAGGAAAACTCCATTTTATTAATGGAAAATAGCATGATACAAATACAGATTAGACCTTTGTACGAATAGAAAGAACATTCAACTAATACACAAAACTATGAATGAAGTATACATTTCCTCAGGAAGATGTTTCTAGGATACAGACACTATTAATATACTTGCAATAGTTTCAGACCTATGGGGCAGCTTCCAGGTTCCTCTATTTTTCTCCACATGCTTTCAAATACACAAGACTCCCCCTATCCTCACTGAAGCACAGGTCTATAGCTGAGTTAAAATCTAATTTTAAAGCTTCTGTCAGGTCTCATATCGTCTAAACTAGTCTGTAGCTACAAAATGGTTTAGTCAGTCTGAATTCCCTGTCTCTCCCAACTTCTCTCAGCGTTCATTCTACTCTCACAGCCAACTGGCCGAGTTTTCATTTCCTTTGCTGCTAAACGCCTTCTTCCTCCAAAATTCCTGCCTTCGAGCAGAAGGGTCACTGAAAACACAGCGGAGGAGGAACTGCGCTGTTCTTAAGTTCCTGCTGCCAGGTCAGAGGAAGGAGTTTGCTCCAGGAGAGGATCATCTTTAACCCCATAACTACAGGAACAGCCATACCTCAGGGCAAAGGCACCTGCGGAGGCAGAGATACACCACCATCGTGCAGGGTAGGATCTTTGCAGGCTTCAACCAGTCAGCTGTAGAAAGTCTCCAGTGGGCAAAGGCAGACTGTGATGTCCAAAGACTTATCACGACGTTGCCACATTTGGATGAAACGGTAGAAAATACAGTGCTAATAAAAAGCTGTGGCACTACAAAGTTTGAAATTCTGACTATATCGGAGCTGGAGACGTATTAAAAAAAAACCCTCAATCCTCTCTCCCCCCACAAAACCCCACTTTTCTCTAGTTGTTTTGTGGGTTTTTGTTTTTTTTTTTTAATTCTTCTCAAAGATAGCTAAGTCATTTTACTAAGATTAAAAAGAACAGAAAACAAAACACAGTCCAAGGCAGAGAATGCATGTGGAAAATGTCAATGCATTTAACAAAGGCATCAAACAGCAATATAAAATGATGGAAATACTCAGCAACCTAACAACCCTCACCACAGAATTTCTCTCTTAGCTCTGAGAGCTCTGCCCAGCAGAGGTTGCACAGGGAGTCACATGGCAGCAGGTTCTGACACCTGCTCATAATGCCATTCTGGTCAGACTTTCCAAGCAAACACTCAGCCAGGTGTAAAGCCCAAAGTGTGACAGCTCCTAATATTGTTCTTGGCTTATACATGAAATAAAACCAAAAAACATAGCTTTAAAAATGCTGAACAGAATGCATGCCATTCTCAACTTTGCAGTTATTTGAACATTTGACCTAGCGCAAGGAGTAAGAAAAATTATGCAGACCAAAAACTTAGAAAAGGTAACAAAAGAGGAAAATGTCTGAGATGTAAGACACTTTAAAAAAAAAGAAAAAAATCAACACCTTTGTTTTAAAGGAGAAATCATTTTCTTTTTAGACAATACATTGAGTTTTTGCATATCCAAAAGGTAAAATAGTTCTGCTTTGGTACTTGACTTGAGTGACCCTTCTCTCATGACAAATACAAGGGGTAGGGGAGAGAGATCACCCAGGGACAACCTAGAGCACAGTCAGGCTTTTAGCCTGATTTGTCTGCTGACTACACAAGGAGGCTAGAGAAACTTTTCTCTTCAGTTGCTAGTGTGAGTACTCTCCAAATTGGCTCACTTCCTACTAGAGGCAAAATGCTCAAAAGAAAGCACGTATCTCACCAGAAATGCAATTTAAAATTACTTAAAAACGCAAAACAAACCCAGAAGCCTCTGGTTCACAAGTGAAGAAGTAACTGCAGAGAGCAGAGTTCAGCAAGGCACAAACACTGACAGAAATTCACTGCAATCCTGGATAACACACAGGCAAAACCTCCCCAGTTTCAGCAAGCAACAACAAATGCCACCCAGTGCACCAACAGGACAGAGAGTGACTGTAGCAACAACAGCAACGAGCAGCAGCAAAGCACTGAGTTGTCACGCTTGAACTTTTAAACCAGATGATTAGAGTGACCACTGACTAATCAGATATGCTTTACAGCAATTCCTCTCTTGAATGTCTCTTTTATACCCCCATCCTGGAGTATGGGCAACTTCACTTGGGCTAAAATCCAAGACTAACATTTGTATTCATAACCATTCGCAGACTTCACTTTTCAAAAAGTTGCACTACTTTACTGGACTATCCTAAATGAATTATATTAATTAAAACAATCTTGAGCTTCAAATGGTCTTCAAATACTTTCATCATCCTAATCAAGTGGTTAGTCCTTTTATAAAACAACTGAACCTATACCCTTAAAATAACCCAATAACCAGGAGAAGGAAAGCAAATAAAGAAAGCAGAAAAGCCAAGGAAATTCTTACTCACTTAAAGAAAATATGATTAAGAATCTTAAGACAAAATTGCTTTTATTCTACTAGTGCTTACGTATTTTATTAGTTAAAATAGTTGCTGTTTCAATATATTGAGTGCTTTATTTTACTAATTTTCACTTAACATCATAAATTCACAACTCCCCTAACTACCTGTAAATGCTTCATGTAGTCAATAAAAATATATTTATGCCTGAAAATGATTACATTATATCTGCCAATGATGGATTTTGGTTAAACAGGTTTTCTGCTCTGAAGCTTTTAAAATGCATTATAAAACAAAGAACCTTGTGAGCTAAAAAAAAAAAAAGTGCATGGGCTACTCCCTCTCCTATAAAAATAAAATCTGAGTAACTCCCTTTCTATTGTTTTGTTAACGTAATACCAATCAAAATAGAAGTTTGAAAATAAGTAACCTAATTGCTCCAGGATCCCTGGAACTTTGCCAGAATTCCTGAAGTGAAAGTGCGTGCCCATGCTTTATAGCACCAAAGCAATAAATCCAATGCTTCAGAATATTTCCACAGATACTGTCCTTGTGCTGCAAAACGCATTAGACATGCAACAGTTCCAACGTTTTCAGGAAGCGCCTGCATTAGGCAGTTCGTTCACATGCATGCTGGAAAAATGGCCAAGATTTCTAAATGCATGGCCACATGCCCAAGGCAAATCCAAGAGCCGTTCAACATATGGTCTAGCCGCTGGCCTTGTTGAACAGATCTGGAAGTCACAACAACCTGTGTTTACCTGCCATCTTTTCCATGACCTGGCAACCTCTCTCCCTATCCCACCGGGCATCAGGCGTATGTGCTATGAGTGTAGGTGACTAAGCAGTACAGAGATGGAAGTCACTCAGCTCCCATCTAATGGCCTGCAGGAAGAGTGGCAGGGAGAGGGTCATCAAACAGTTCATGACCTTTGCTGCCCCTGAGCATGAAGGAAACAGCACCGGCAGCCTAATAGCCCTGGGAGCAGTGGCAAACTGCTGCCAGTTACCTTTCCTCACAGGGAGGAGACAAGAAGTCATGTTTACACGCACTTATTCTGCACACATGCAACAAAATCTAAGGTCTCGCAGACCATCAGATTTACAGTACACACACAAATCACATATGCTGCACAGAATGAGATAGCCTGATCATCAGGTAAAAGGAAGCAGCAGTGTTGGGGTGTACAGGCTCCCCCACCCCGCAGAAGTGCTGTGCCCAGCCTGAAAGCCTCAGTACTGTTCACAGTCTTACTACTGAAAACTACTCTACTGCATAGTGCTCCAGGCTGCAGGTATCTCCGAAAATGTCTGGAAAAATCTTTTAAAAAAAAATCTAATTCCATCTCGACAACATCTTCAGGAAAAGTTAAAGAACAGGGCGTATAAAACTGTTTTTGCATGTTGATCTATGAAATTACCATGTGAGCCAAATCTGTCCAACCTTTCTTCCATCATTTCACACTGTTCTCACCCTGCATCACTATCATAGCAGAAACTCTGAAGCAAAGCAGTTAAGAAATTTCAACTTTTTTTTTTTTTGGCAACACTTTTCTAAGAAATTCATTGCAAGGTGAATAAAATAAAGAAAAAAAAAAATCCTCCACAAACTCTTAACTTACTCTTGCAGAGTTTCCACTCCTTTTTCCTTATATTGCAGTTCCTGCTTCATCTGTGCCAATTCTCGTTTTAGCCTAGAAAGCTGAATATAACAAAATAATGTAAAGTAATAATATGTAACAGAAAACTTTCATAATAAAAATAATTGGTTTTCAAATACAAAACCTTAAATTACTTTAAAAAATTGGAACTGCTACTCAAAGTTCTCTTTTTTTCTTTTTGCTTTAAAATTGGCATTAAAGTAACAGAAGACTTTCTGAAAAGCAAATCAAACAGCAGTCACAACACTGAGCTTACATGGTTTTGTAGTTTTATGATAACAGTTACCTCAGTAGGTTGGTTAGACCTTAGAAAGCACTATCAGCACCAAGAATAATCTGTAAAGAAATGGCTTCTTGCCCTCCAAAGCTGACAGATAACTAAGGACAATAGGGGAAGGAGGATACCAAGCACTACAGACTAATGGGGGCAATGGAGGTGTTTCAGCATGTGGTGCTGAACCGCAAGACTAAATTGAAAGCCCGGTGAAGGGCAGGGATGGAAGAATAAAAAGCTCTCTGTTCTCAAGCTCTCTGTTTCTAAAGTAACTTGGTACCTTTACTGAAATTTAGCCAGAGCACTCTTTATTTTCACATGTATGTCAATAAATGACAAAACCATTACTAAAAAAATTGTTAAAAAAAGAGTTAAAAAAAAAGATTCCTATATATCCACACATAGATTAATTTTATCAGCTCTACTCCAAAAGTGAGGGGCTTTACAGCAGTTTCGTGGATGCAAACCAGGACTGTCAGTGTCCTGCATGGCCCTCCCTTTCCTATGTGTTCTTGCCCTTTCTTCAAAACTCATCACACCACACCCCAAAACACTCCTATACCCTCACCAACTCTTCACAACACTCACCAAAAGTAAAATAAAAAAACCGCATTGCTAATGCCATCCACACAAACATTTTATTGTGCATATCTTATGCTATTATCTGAAACAACTCAATGCCTATGCACACACTTACTTGAACAAGTTATCCTATGCGTTTAGGAGATCATTTTGTTTTAAGATACAGGAACAGAGGGAAATGGTCAGCACGTAGTAAACATACAGAGATAGAATAAATGCCTTTGAAAGGTGGTGAACAGGATTTATTTTCAGAGGCACTCATGCGAAAAGTGGTCACTACAACAAAAATGGAACACTATCCTGCAAAGATAAGTATTTTTTAATTTATTTTGTGAGCTGAGTGCCTAGCATGCTAAATCCCATTTTATCCATTAAGAAAAAGAAACATACAATTTAGAAATAGGTTCTAGAGCTTAATATTATAAACTGCTTTTTATAATTGTTTATGACTGCTGTATCAATTCGTTTGAAACCAACATGCAGACTTTAACTCTCTGCTAAAGCAGCGTGGGAGAAATTAAAGAAGTCAACTATTATTTTTTCAGCAAAGACAGTATCAAAAGCATGATTCTAGTTTAAATAAGTAAATAAATATAAAAATTGAATATTTTTATTACAGAACTGCCTATTACTGTCAGAATGCTTGAACTCCCCTCCTTCATTGAGCAGTTCTGGCTAACTCAGCTAAACTAAGTTCTAACTGGGCAACATATCTACTGAATTGTGAACAGATTTTCACATAAATGGCTAAATCTAGAGTTCAATGACATTCATGAAGCCCCATTGAAAATGGGTAAATGGGAAAATATGAAGACAGTGGGTCTGAACTGCACTCAATCAAGAAAGAATTTGGCTGCAGAGTGTTTACTACTTGTGTCAGTTTGCACAGAAAAAGCAATTTCTGAAAGCCTGGCTGACTTTGCCTCTGACATCCACGACAAAAATCTTTACGTTTGTAACATGGAAAAAGCATTACTTTGCAAGTCACTAAAATACAGTAAATATAGACTCATTTTAACAGAACAATAGGTCAGAGCAGAAGAGCAGTTTTTAATAGTGTATTTCCAAAAACGCATGCAACATCCAGTGTAAATGCTAGGGTGAAAGAAAAACACATATGCCTCCTCTCTTCCCCATGTCCAACTCACATTCTACAAAAAGAAAAAAACCACAAAGATTACTCACTCTGTCACGACGGCTGGCTATTTCTGCTTTAATCTGATATGGGTCATACTTGGTATTAGTTGAAAATCCAGAGAATGCTAAACAGATGGAAGAGAGTATTTTACTTTACTTTTTCTTCTTTAATACACTTGTTAAGATGTGGCACCATTTAATTGACCATTGCATTCATTCTTTGCATTACAAGTCACTAGGTTTTAAAATAATCCTCTGTGCTGAAGTACAACTGAAGAATTACCTTTGGCCTGCCTGATTTATTTTTTTTCCTAAATAACAATAACAACAAAAATTGTACATAGCAGCACTGTATATTGCCTAAAAGCAACTAGCGTCCATGATAGGATGGTGACATTGACTGATGCAAGCAATTCATGTAACATTAACATTTGCTATTGCTTCCTAGGTACGTTAAATTAACAGTATGATAGGGACTAAAGTAACAAAACGTCAGCATAAAACCCAGCTACAGAGAAGTTGCCTCCTAAAGCAACAGCATAAAGAATTGACATAAAGATCAACCTCTAGCAAGCAAGCTCTTAACACAGTGTATCTAGAGTCAGGTAATGATTTCAAGCTGTGGCATTACAAGCTAAGCCTAGACAGATGAAGTAAAGGTCCTAGAGGATAGGCTGGGCAAGACCAACTGTGATTTATTGAGTGAGCCATTTGCGGCAGCACTGGCCCACTAAAAAATGCCTGGTATGTGAGTGGATGGGATTGTGCTGTTAGACCCACCATCCTTTTGTAGGGCTGAAGGCTGCTGCTTTGAAACCCATATCCATGTCTGCGCTGCACTGAGCCTTTCGACTCTCAAAAGAATACTGCAACATCAAGGTCATGTCAAGCGTGCAGGAACTTGCCAAAATGAGTAGTCATGCCTGGACTAATTCTCTAAATCCAGGATTTTCTATGGATTTTTTTTTTTTTTTTTGTAAACAGTGCTGATCACAACTGAGTCACAAAACTGCTGCATGAGCACCTCCCTGCCAACCCACAGCTGCTGAGCTCACACCACCTCCCACTCACGAGCACACGACACTGAGTCAATGGCAGCACCCACAAGCAAAGAGGAGGAAAACCGTTTCTGAAGTTTTAGTTCTTTTAACACAACAGATTGAAAACAAGTAGTAGTGGAGGCAGGAATACTCGCATTATAAGCGCCCAACTTCAGCCATCCAACAGCACTTGAATTAGGAGCCTAAGATTTCTGTACAACAAATGGAGAAGCAAGCATCCCAGAGTGGAGTGGAGGGGTCAAATTAAGAAAAACAAGTGGAGAAGTCTTGGGGAATCTTGAGTTGACAGCATGATTAATGCCCAAAGGGATTTTTTTTGTTGTTTATGTGTATCTGACTAATCAGCCCATCCCATTTTCTGAAAGCAGATGCATATAATCTTAAAACAACATAAAATATATTAACACATCTGTAACAAATTAAAATATTTTTCACCTCAAAAAAAACTGAAAAGTTTTATTTAAATGATTTTTTGGTACTTCATTGTCAATTCCACAGATATACCTAAAATAAAACTATAAGAAGATTGAGAAACGTAAAAGTCAATTGACATAGCATTTACATTCATGCTACAGATACCCTTCAATTTTGTCATTTTCAGGCATATTTTGTTGCTGTTTCAAGCAACTTGTTTTTCCAAGAGCTTAAAAAATATGAAAAACAGCTTACATTTTTCTAGTCTGTTATTTTCTTCAACAGAAATTTCTTTCTGTGTATTTACCTGAAGTAACTCAACAAAATATCCCACAGAACTACTGCAAATTTTCAGAAAACAAAAAGCCAAGCTCCTAGAAAAGTATTGTAATAAACGTATACTTAGATTTTATAGTCTAAAAAAATACTGATGACTAGCTTTTTTGCCATTCCAAGTCTTTAAGCAGTAGTTGAACATGGTTTAAACAATATTTTTTAAAAATTCCTTTCTTAATAAAAAAAAAATTATCTTTCTTAATAATTCTTAAGAAACTTGAACATAACAGAAAGAAATAAGACTAGTCACAACTGTTCACTTATGTCACAAACTAAATCACAGAATACATATATTTAAAACTAAACAAAAAGATGAGATAAACCCACTTTAACAGTAAAAGAACACTTGGTCAAGACCATTTGGGACACCTCAGCCCTAAAAAACTTCTTTTATTCAATATTTTGGCATACATGTGAGTTACATTGGATTAGTAAGTACCACTGGGTCAGTAGCTAAACACTACTATCCAGATGCCTGCTTTAACCTCCCTCCATGGTCAGGTTTCTTGAATTTTTTTAGAAAGGGCAAAGTGGAGCTTCCCACACTTAAAGTACTCGGCATTTGTGACCAATTCCTGAAATTAAACAACGGCTGCACACATACCAGCCACTAGCGCAGTGAAACTCCCAAGATGTTTCCACGTGGCTGGTGGGTATATCCATTTGACACCCTTCTTTGAACTAAAGTGGTTTGACCCTTCAGGAGAGACATCTATTCCTGCTGCACCAGCCAACAGCCACGACAGCAGTGTCACAAATTCAGGTTCCAGAAACCATGTATCATCTACTCTAAGCTACCAAAGGCATCTGAAGAAAGAAAAGAGTGGGAAATCAAGGCTCTACAACCTGCATCACTAGCATTAGGATCAGAGGCTGGCATTCAAGAGGAGCACTAATGAAACACCGCTTCCTACTTTGTGGTCAGAAGTACTTTTGACCACAACATCCTGTCCCTAATTCTTTATAAAGTCAATAAACCGACCATGGATTTGCAGAAGGCTTCCCCTAAGCTGATGTTTCTCCCTTCCACGTCGAGGGTAGAATAATCTATGAATTTAGGAGTGCAAGTAGGTGGCTGCTCCAGCCACATTCAGTGTTGTCTTTGCTGTCTTCCACAAAGCATCGCTACAGCTGGGTCTGAGATGGCTAGAGATGCTAGCTGGGATATAGCCCTGTTTAATGTTGAAAAGGCATACCCTAACAGACCTAACAGGCAAGGGAAGTCCCTGAATAGCAGAGTCAATGGACAGTGCCTCACTTCTGTAGTCAGGATCTTCAGAGGAGAACACAGTGAATGGAAACACTTCATACTATTTCTTACACCACACATTGTGAGAGGCAAGTGGGTAAATCAAGAAAAGACTAGTAAACTCACAGCTGGCATAAGAACGGCTGTCATCCTCACACATTTTGTGCAATTGCTGATATTCTTCTTGGGCTAGTTCAAAACGCTGCTGCTTTATTTGGTAAATCTCTTTCTTGGCATTGAGTGCCTCCTGGGCAACTATCAAATATTCCTTTAGCATGCGTTCCTGCTCCCTTCTCCATTGCTCCCTTGGGTCCTCAATTTGTGTGAGCTCTAAGGAGAAAAGCATAAAAAAAAAAAAAAAATATGTGAGACACTTTATCCCACAAAGTATGAATTATTTTGTTAAGGTCTGTTCTCAAGTACCACACCAAACACTACAGTGCTCAAAATCACTCCAGCCAGGACAAAAAGAAGGAAGGATGCAGAGTGGAAGAACAGGAAAAGCCCTTTCAAATATGAAAGGCATTTAAATCTGAATTTTATTATTTTTTTTTTTAACAAACTAGAGCAAACCCAAAGAAAACAGTGTTTTGGCTCTAACCTTCACTGGTAGTCAACTTGAAAATTCTGAGAACTATGTAAAAACCCAGAACCATGCAGGAGAGTGCTTTCCCTTCCCAGGGTTTACAACAGTTTGTATTCAAACACAAATCAAAAGATAGGTTTCCAGTACAAAATCTTTCCTGTATATACTGATACTCAAAGTTACTACCACAGAGCAATCTCTTTGCAGTTGCAAAGACATTTGAGGACACATGCATTAAAATCCTATAAAATTATTGGTTTGTTTTCTTCTTGTGGTGATGCTCAAGCTAGAAAATATGTTTTACATGAGGACATCCATGTAAAGCCTCGTGTTTAAGTGAATGTTAATTTCTGATTTCTAGCGGTAAGAAGTTGCTCAGTGGCAGCACCTGCAGCACAGTCAGGACATAAGTACCTAGTAATTTTTTTCCAAACTTTGTTTCTCACGAGAGATGAAAGCCAGTTATGTTTTGTATTAATCTTGTGTACATAATTCCATATATTGGTGTCAGTGGCAAAAAAAGAAACTGTAAATATTGAGCGGAACACATTAAGAACTCTAATGGTGTCAAAGTCATGCTAGCATGCTACCATTTGAGAGCCATCTGAAAAGTACATAAACAAGAACACGAAGTCCATCTATGAACAGTACTTTCAACAGATTTGTATACTTTGTTCCAAATAACTTTGTCTCTCAACAGCTGTATCTTTTCTCTGTCCACAACTCCTCACATTGCAAGAGTATAAAGGTCATGCCCATAGTTCTGCAATTTCTCCCCACATTCCATGAACCCTCAAATCCCTGAAGCATCTTCTGGCTCCAGTGCCCCCAAACTACCTCTGCAGGACAGGACAGGACGTACTGTGGCTTGTGTCAGCCTGCATAAATCCTCTGCATGCAGGGCAAACAGAAGAAAACTGAGTTCACACTGCAGCCCATCCTTTACTGAGGGCATGATAATTTGCAATGCTATCTCATCTGTCCATAAGTATTCCTGAAATCTGTGCAAATTTAATATTCCTAAACCTGCTAATCCCCAATGGAAACTATGCAGAAATTAATAAACATTTACAAGGCAGAAATGCTGGATCCTAGTAAGTGTCTCATTTTGAATAGGAAATTAATAGCTAAATATTATGTTGTATCACACATTAAGCTTCTGAGGTCCTATACCACAGGGCACTGCATCTCTTAGCCAATTATTTCAGAAGCCTTCTCAAAAGCCAGTAGAATTCTTCTTAGGCAGAAAACTTCTTCAATATAGTAGTGACGTTCTCTTCTGTTTCACTTCCTTCACTGCTTTATAACCAATTTAAAATAAAATAAAAAAACCCCTACAGTAATTCAAGAACAGCCCCAGACAAATGCAGAGAATATATTACTCCCTCACTGGGGAATGCCCAACTGGTTAAAGGAGACTTCAAAGGCTCTCAAGACTCTGAGGAGGAGGGAAAGGAATTCTGTGGCTGGCAGCCGCCAAGGTTTTCTGGAAAAGAGCCAAGAGCAGCTTAGTAAGGGTGTCAACAAAGTACTGAATTTACAGAACAAGATGGAGATCAGGGTTGGAAGCACCATTGAGATTTACAGAAGATTACTCTGCTCCTGGGGTTTTTCAATATAAATGGTAAGTTATTGCCTAGAAATCTTTTTATTACTTTCTGGGTAAACAAACATAGCAAGAGGCTTGGAAAAATCAGAAGTATTACTGTTGTCTTTTCAAAGGTGCAAGGGTAAAAAGTTTGAGATGATGCACAAAGGATGAGAGGTCCCTAGCAAGCACAACTTTAGAAAGACTATCTGAATTATTCCTTGCTTTTTCTCACAGTATCTCTTGAAACCCAAGCACTTCTGTTTTGCCAATTAACACAGGACTCCAGTGCTGTATAAAGCATTTAACTCGCTCAGCCACAAAAGGCAGTCTGAATGGTTTCACGTGGAAGTTATCATTCCAAGTATTTTAGACATAGTTTAGAATACAATGTAAGGGATTCGTTTCAGAAAAACATTTCTTCAGTTCCTACACCATCTCTGTCACCTGTCTGACACCATCTCATGAGGCACGTGATTATCTGCTCATTAGTTCTCACTTCTGTTAAGAAGGTTAATGCCATCTTGATTGGTACCTTTGCTGTCCACAGTTTAAAATTGGACTGAGTATCCTACTAATTTTTGAATAATGATTATCCAGCTATATCATCAACTGTCTTCCCTCTGAATATAAATCTTGCTTGTATATGCAAGCACTGTATTAGCCTAAGGCTGAAAAACCCATTTTGCTGTGATGGTTGAATTACCATTTAGGATAATATCTGTGGGCTGCAAGTAATTAGTTATCATGAAAGAGACAAATTTTGCAACCTTGTTAATTGCAGAGTGATTCCTCTCGCTCAGTTCAGCGCTGGCCCTATGAAGTTTCTATGCCTCCATTCATGTACTACCTTTATTTAATTCCTAATATGATTAGCTTTACTTTCCCAGACCCCTTTATATTAACCTTCTCTTTCTGTGCCTTCTGACTGAGCATTTGGGAAGTCAATATCTCTCTGCAAAGACTCTCTTCTACAGTCTTTGCTCTCAATTGCACTGAAAAAAATGCAAGCCAGATCTGACACGCCTACAATTATGAATCTCCTTCCTTTAAGTTCAAGCTTGATGTCTGTGGTAAAGCAGGTAATAATAAAGTCTGAAAAGCAAAAGGGAGCGATTTCTTTTGCAAGCTATGGTGACTGTTATTCCTATCCTATTAGTAGGATGCTTTCGTAGCTTTTTTTAGTCACAGCATTGCAATGGAAGTTCATGTTCTACTCTATCTATAGGGCCTTCTAAAGCCTTTTCCAAAGTTCAAGAAAAAAAAAAGATCTCCCAATATCCTCATTTGTATTTTTTTTAATATGTGCATTCATGCATATGTACCTATGTAGGTGCAAGTGCCCTCCATTACTGTACTCCAACGTAAACCTCCCTTTTTGTTAAACTTCAACATTAACTGAAGTTACCATAACGGTTTAAACAGCCATCATTAAACTACTGTTTCTTTCAGAGTTATTGTAAGAATTACTCAAGCCTGTATTTATTGCCTTTCAATTGTCACGGCTGTCTATTCTTGTGATCAGTGCATTAACAGCTCTTTAAAGTTTATTATTTAATTTGTGATCTCTCATAATTGCACAACAAATAAGTACTTGTGTATCATGGAAACATTTGTTATTCTGTTGGTTCGGGTTGTTTTTTTTTTTAATAAGTAATTGTGACACCACAATACACAAGTAATTCCAATGACGGAAAGAAGCCAAAACTATTTCCATACTTCTATATTTTAATTGACTAGATTTCAAGTTGATAGCATTGAGATGGATTTTGCAGATTATACTATTTACCATTGCTGTGATAGCCCATACAACTACTTTCTTCTTTTCACCCTCCCCACCAACTGCCAATTCCCACGATATTGAAAGCATTCTCTTCTTGGTGATAAGAAGTTTAATGATAGCAGCACAACAGTAACAGCAGCAGCAGTAGTAGTACAAAGCTGTAAAGATAAGACATCTTTCTAAAAGTAGAACCTGCAGTGGTGATACAAAGCTCAGCAATAGTCCAAAAGGGAAAATGTTGGAAATTTCTCCCTCTTGGTTTCCAGAAGTGCCATCTGTTGTCTTTTTGACAGCACTTTGTACTTCATTAAAGCATAAAACATACATTGCTTAACAGACGATGATATTATTGTATTTCGAAGTGCTTCTGCATAAAAATGAGCACTTTTCACTCAGAATGTATTTTGTTTTTCAATACAGAAGTGTCAACTATGGATGACTGGAAAAATAGGAAATACTAGAGTATGGTATGAAAATCTTCTCTAATTGGCATAAGACAAATAGCCACAACAAAATTACTGATACTTCACAATATGACAAAGCAAAACAAAATAGTTTCATAGACTATTAACTCAGTCATAGGTTGTAAAATTCTTTACAAATGAAAGAAGTATTGCGTCCTCATTTGAAAGATGAGAAAGATACTGCCAAGAAATTAATTGCATACATTTTCTCACTGTAGCATAAGGTGCATAAACTGTATCAGAAATGAAGTTAGTGCCATCTGTTAACATCAGCTTGTTAGGACTCCTCCAAATAATGGTACATCTACTCACGATTTATGTGGTCCATATAATAAACTCCAATCTGTTGATCGTAAACAGTTTCCCATCCTAAAGGAAGCTCATCACCGACACAGTCAGCAAATGTCAATGGCTTTGTAATCCTGTAAAAATAAAACCAGCACAAATAAATACAAAAGGTGCAGAGTTTACAGTGCAATGAAATGTTATAACATGTTTTGAAGATATCGCCATCATTTGATCACAAACTAGTTATGCTGCTTAGGAATGTGCTAGTAATTACAAACATACAGTTTCAAAATAAAATTTTATTTAAATATGCTGACAGATAGTCCCCAAACAGGTAAGACAAGCTTCTCCCTTCAAGTTTAACAGTTTAATTACAATGGCATGCAGTCCTGCCAGTTTTCTCCTCTATTGCAAAGAACACAAACGTGAAGCTGGAGTTCACCACTACTGAAAATTACTAGAAGCTTTATAGACTTTAACTTCTTTAAAGTGTCAAAGCAATGTAATTGTTTGTCCTTAAAAAAAATTAAATAAAATTTAAGAAAGCGCTATATATTAGGTTTCCTCTATTCTCTATTTCCAACTATTAACAATATTCTCTCAGTCCAGAGCCATCCGAGTTACTTCCTCTCTCTCAAAAAGAGAGAATACAAATACTGTCTCTAAAGTATTCTGAAGCCATTAGAGCAGAAACAGTAACTAATAAATAACATAACAGTAAATAAATAAATAACAGTATTACTATCTAGCAACTTAAAATATTATTAATTCACACCCCTTGCTAGGCAAACTCTTAATAGAGCAGTGGGTAATACAAAACCAAAACAGTGATTTCATTATTGACAGGAATGTTGAAAATAATGAGTTACAATGCTAGAGAAAGACTCTAACCAACACTGTTCTAGAATACCAAGGTATATAAAAAAAATAGTAAGAACAAAGGATGCAAATAAAAAGTCCTTAACATTCAGTTGAATCGTCTGTTTCCCAAATCATCATTTTAATCATTATTTAAACCCCTAAGATAATCTTTTCCTCTAAAAGCTGCCATAAAATTCCTTTACAGAAAAGCTATTAATATAGTCATTTCAATTATACATATGATATAGATCCAACACCTTCAATGTTTATTTGTTGAGGCATTTCCAATACCTAGACTACCTAGATGATAGCTTTGCAAAGATTAAATACATGCATTAATTTAGTGCTCACTTAAGTTCAGAATAACCTATGGCATAATACTGTTTGGCATAAAATGGAAATTTCATGCCTATGTTATAATACCCAGCTAAGGTCTCCTGACACCAGATCTGCACTATGCTTATCAATGGACTGCAGAATAGAGAGATCATTTTGGTTGGTAATTGCACTTCATCTGTTAACACCTGTATAGAACAATAACTTTGTCTGAACTAAAACATATCTCCCTCTGAACTAGAAGTCCTTCCCAAAACCAACCAGAAGAACCCAATGGTAAAGACTTCATATGATGGAAATACTACAACAGCTACATTTTAGCTATTCCAAAGGTCTGGCAAGTGCATCATTCAACCACTAACAGAAAACACATAACTTCACACACAGCAAGTGGAAAAAACTGCATGTACCTGCCTCGTAAAACTATTTGAGTATTCTTGAGATTAGAGTGTTTGAAATTAACTGCAGTAGGATAAATATATATAGATGTATTCCCACTAGTTTAAATGTAATGTTTGAACATCTCTGTATAACAGTACAGATCAAGTTATTTAGGTAGAATAATAAAGAGCTTGATCATACGCTATGGACTCTTAAACTTACATAAACGGTTTAATAAGAGAAAGTAGAATATAAACTTGTGCACCACTATTTAAAGCAAAAAATTTTCCATTACCGACAAATACATAGTTTACATCACGTAATCATGCAAATTCAAAGCTGCTGTATTTAAGAAAGAAAACGTTACTGTGGACTGGCATATGCATTCTTTCAGTAATTCATCTAGCAGTCAGGCAGACCAGATGTTGCCAAAACACTTCTGATCTCCCTGGAATCCAGTCAACTATTAAAAATATAACATGCAGCGCTTTTTCTTAAACTCTCATAGTTGTGTTCTGAAGAGACCATGTTCACAATTTCTCAAAGTAGTCTAGACATCAGCTCCTAAATTACCACACTATAGACAAGATTTTCTTTGGAATGAGTTATGAGACATGCTGGCCTGTTACACAAACGCATACTCATCCTTTATTTGTAAATAAAACCTGCACGTGATACTCTAACCTTTCACATTACAAGAACTTTAATTCAATGCTCTCCATGATCCCACTAGGGCTCAGACTTCCAGGACAAGGACAACACTCACTTTCTGGAAAAGGGAGACTGAAGAAAGCCAATACATCTGGTCTAACTGTTTCTCATTCCAATGTTATAAAGCATGCATGAACAGTTTAATTAATGGTTTTGAAGAAAACCTTGTTAGAAAAAGAACACATAAAAAGCTGTCTTCAGATATTCAGACCATTATTAACCTGATGTCGGTCGTTTTAAACTATGTTCAAAGTTGCTCCCAATTGGACTCCCTTCAGGCAAAGCATAATACCACACTGATTCTCAATTCAGTCACGTTTGTATCTATGTAGCTCCAACCTTCTTCATTCAAATTATCTAAGTCAAAACACACAAAGCTTAAACTAGGAGTTGGAAGTTAATCTCTGTGTTTTGCCTGGTTTAACTAAGTCAACTGAGAAAAATACATTTCTGGTTTAACCAGCACAGCTCTGAGAATAAGATTTTTTTTTCCCCCAGTTAGGGAAAATAGGGGTTTCCAGAATAACAAAGACAAAATGGAACAGATACAGATATTGGAGATCAGCCACAAATTACAGCAGTAGACTGCTGAAATTAAGTATCTTCTGGAAATACTGCTTTACCTTCTGGGGATTTTTTAATTAGCTTAAGCACTGTAAAATAGGACAAGTCTTTTCTGCTTCTATATAAAGAATTACACAAGGTACAAGTACATCTGTTAAAACACTTCAAAGTATTAAACCCCCCCAAAACTTTTGAATCATTATAAAGACAGACAAAGACAGAATTAAAAAGCTGCCATCTTTAATTCGATAAATAACAAGGCTGCCCTGAATGTTGCTATTCACAGTAGTAAAGAACAACTAAGGCATTTTATCTGTCAACAGTGATCACCTCCCCACAACAACCGGTAAACACTAGTAAGAAGGTTCTGAAATTCCAGCTGAAGTTGGAATTCCTCTGGGACCAGTTTACAACATTAACTGGTTGTGGCCACTGGATCTACAGCCCAGGTACAACTGGCAGTCATCCACGGGGGCCAATTTTGCATATATCAAAAAGCCAGCCATTAGTTCAGATTAACTTATTTGCTGACTCTTCATTATCTTGAAACATCTATCCCAAGAGTAAAGAAGGTCTTCAGTCACTAGGCACTCAATCTTTTGTGACTCTGAAACCCTTCAAAAGCAAATGCCAAAACACTTAGAAAAGCTTCCATAACCCAAATCCTGCACACCAAGCTGAGAGAAAAATCTTTGAGCATTTTCATGCACCTTTGACCTGTCAGCTCTAACTCTGCCCAAATTAAACGTTTTCATTAAGTAGAAATGGAAGTCTGGTATTTGCATGCAGTAAAACAGACATATCCAAAACCCCAAGTTTTATCAATATTTTTTCTGCATTAAATATCAAGCCAAGCAGTTACAATACAGAAATCAAACTACAAAATAAAATCAAACTGTTGAATAAAACTGTTTAAGAGCTGTTTTTCCTCCTCCTTGCATACTTATTTCATATCTTTAGCCATTACCCATACACAGACAGATTCCAGAATACATTACTGCAGCTTTCTGGATACACAGTGGCAACAGATATTTCTTGGATATATCAGTTCATGGCAGATAGCGGGAGGAAGGAAGGAAGACAGCAAAAGACAATAGCTAAATACCATTTTAGATAAATTACTGCAAAACTGCTGTCAGCTTTAGTACACTCTGTTAACAGAATCTAATTTCAACCCACCAAAAAAACCACAGAAAACCTTAACCTTTAAATAATAAAGGAATGCTTCTGGTTTCAAAGAAAAGGCATACTTCAACTCTCCAAAACACCATTTGACCAACAGTCTGGGGTAGCAGTTTCATTGTCATGGATTTTCAAAACCAGAACATCAAAAACACAAGACATCAGGAAAGTATTAGATAAGAACCTCAGTCTTCCCATGGCCCTGACGCCACATCAGAGGGCCCTCGGTGTTTGAAATCCCTAGGTCTAAAGGAACAAAACTTTCCCTGAGAGGAACTAAAGACAGACAAACAGAGCCTGTTTTTGCAAAATCTTGAGCAGGAAATTTAAAAGGTGTTTCCAAAGTAGAAATACTGCTGTAAACTAGCTGCCATCTCTCTGTCAATGTCTACATGCCTAAATTACATCCGGGGTTACCTCATCTTCCACAGTGGGCCTGGATTAGGAGGAAAGCACTAACCACGAGGGCTAATGATGAAAAAGTACCAAGTTCCAAAGAAAAGCCACCATTTGTAGAGGAGACAGAGGGAAGGGTAAAGAACATCAACTGCCAACAGCACTTTTTTTGTTGTTTGTGTTTTGATCAGGTCCAACAGCAGAGGCAGAAAGCTTCTAATGAAATTTGACACTCCCCAACAGACAACCTGGAGAAACACCCTCTTAAATCTGATCTCAGTCTGAATCCACATCGAATGGGAGAGATACTTTTGCCTGCCAAATATGAATTACAGGCCAGGAAACTATTAATTCACATTATGGATTGGAAAAATACTAGGCAATTTAAAAATCAGTAACAGCGTAACAAAAATAGTATTAAACATCTTGATAAATCTAGCAATAGTTTATCCAAAGTAAAGTATTACACAGAGTGCATTACTGCAGTGTCACAAGAGAAAGAGAAGGCACAATGAGAAATCACGCACACACTTAAAAGCTTTCAGCCAGAAATTTTTTTATCTCTTTTCAAACATGAATTTAAGCTACAACTGTTGTTATGAAATTCAACTAATCCTCTTGTCTTGTATCATGGCTCTTACTCCCTCTAACAACACAGCAATAAAAAACCCAAACAAAGCAACCAAGAAAAGGAGCAGGAACAGCAGATGATATTTTGGTGTTTCACAGATACAGGCAAGAAGAGCTGTTAATACTGAGGGGGAAGATTGCGGGGGGGTGTTATTTTGTTTTTAAAAGTCACCACAGCCTGGGCACCAGTGCACTCCAGGCCTGCAGGACCTTCTCTGGGAGACACAAGAGAGGGTCTGTGGCCACCCACACGTGGTGTGCCCCACCCAGCAGCCCCAACCCACCTGGCTCCTCCAAGCAGGCTGCCCTGAAGAGACCATCCCCCTCCTCAGCAGCCACTGTCTCCCATCACACCAAGCAGGACAGGGACACGTCACGCACACGCTGCCAGGCTGCTGCAGCAAGGAGCTTCTTCCACAGTTCAGGAACAACCACATATCAGCTAGACCCACACAGTCTCACGTCATGGCAGCACATGCCAGCCAGCAAATGCCACCGTGAACTCCAGAACCCCTGTAACAGCAGCCTGGAGTACACCATAGTTTCATGGCTTTCCTCACCGTCCATCCTCTACCATGGACTCAGCTCTCCTCAAGTAGTCAAGTCATAAAAACAAGCTGGATTTTGAAATAAGGTTTGGTAAATAACATACTGACTGCTTAGTCAAAAGTACAAAGTTCACCAAACTGTACGTATCTTTTCAAGATAAAAATACCTTATAATTTTTTTCTTAATCCAAATTATATATCTTCATTTTACTGCATAATTTAACATCTAGTTCTGAATAAAATAACTTATTGAACTACTCAATCCTTCATTAAAATAAGTCCACAATACAAATGGCCAGACAGAAACTTGCATAAATGAGATTCTGTGCTTAGGACAAAGACTTAAAGAAGGTAACTTGTATGGAAAGTCATTGCTGGAATACATTTCTCCTAGAAACAAAATGCTACCCTGCAGCAAGGAAATAACAGCACAGCTCTTCTAAAGGTCACTTGAAATTTGGTCTTTTTAGGACCACACTGTATTTTGCAGTAATTTTCATTCTTTTTTAAAAATAACTGCAAATAAGCACATGAACAAGGACTATTAATGTCAAATCAGTGTATTTGTTTCAATTAGTTTTACAGTAACATAAGCAAACACGGCATACATCACTGTGCAAAACAGAAGGCACAGGATGGCATTAGCCAGCTACAGTAATGAATCAACATCTTTAAGTGTGGAGAAAAATGTGTGTTCATTATTAGACAATTTTTTAATTTATTTTTTAAATGGAAACAAGTGTTAACTCTCTTTAACACATGGTATTACAGACCTGGACAATCTATGCTGAGACAACTGACAAGCACGTCACTCCCACAACTATCTGAGTTATTTGTCAATCACCACCTTCTGAGCCATGGTTTGCCACCATTTACAGCATGGCAAACAAGCTGGTGGCAGTTCCTTTTAATCCCACTCTCTAAGTTACAGTGCTTCAGGAGCTGGTTAAAAAGCAGCTTTAACATCTGTGCAACAGGGCAGCATAGGCAGTAACTTCATCAGCTATTCCTCTGTCCATAACTACCCCTGTTTAACAGCCACCTGAGCATACGTGGGTCAAGAAAAGTAAGTGGTATCAGCTACCTACCTCTCCTGTGACCTCATGCTGAAGAAAAACATTCAGGAAAAACAAAAACAATATTATAAAAACTCAGCAGATTGACCAGAATGCATGGGCAGTCAAAACCTGAATGGAATGATTTTGTTTTCTACACTGTGTCAGGTCATCATGTCCTGTGTTGTGCACTACAATGAATCAATTGACTCCAAAACAGAAAGAATTCACTTTTTCATGCTTGGCAATCCCTGCACTTTTTTTTAAAATCTCACTAACACTTTTCTGATGGGCAGGGTATTATACACATATTAGATGTACACTGTTCTTCTAACGCAATGTATTCACTGCTACATGTAACGCTAATGGGGCAGGTGGCCATGAAAACCCTTAACAATCAGACTTTGTGATGCAAAAAAGTATGTGAATGTATGTACCAGTAAGAAATAACCTGTATGACTCATTGACCTAGAAAAAGTAACAGAAGTTTATATTGCCTACAAACACCTACAAAACAGGTACTTGAGGACACCTTCCAATCTCCTTTCACTATCCTAGAAACAATAAACATTTACTAACAAGCAACAACTTCTGTTTTTATCCTTTATCATACTTCCAAAAAACAAACCAGCTAAGAAATACTGGCTTAGTATCTTGAAATGTAAAATAAAATGTTACGTCCAATTGCAGCTCCTGGCTGCTCAGGAACTACTGAAAAAGTTCCACAGAAGCAGTCAAGTCTTCCAAGCAGCTATCAATTTCTTCACAGCAGCAATGATTCATATCCAAATTCAGAACACAAACATTATGGGAAATTCTTGCTGAAAATATACCCACATTTCATCATGATGACTGAAATTCCTCCTTCAAAAAATCACAGCTGGGTTAAAAGTCAGTGCTTTTTTTAAAAAAAAAAAAAAAAACCACAAAAAAACCCAACCAAAACCCACCTGCTTTTGTTTCTACTAAATATTATATTTTTACAGAGGATAAGTAACGCAAAAACGGAAGCACAGGGGTTAAGTAAGACTGTCCATGAGCACTTTAAAACATATTTTGTTTGAGTATGCACAGATAGCCCGAAGTTACAGGCAACTGTAGAAAGCCACCCGCCAGAACCTAAGATTAGCAGCAGGTCAGAGGCAGTCGCTGGAAGGGCTGGCTGAAGGAAGGCAGTATGGTCAGCAGGTTACTTGACATCTAGACCAGAACAGAGACAAAATTACATAAAGCAGTTGGGAATAAGTTGTAAGAGGAGGACAGCAGGAATATGAAGCAGGTAAGACAGTTAAGGGGGATGAAATTAAGAGACTACAGTTCTGCTAAACTGATGACAAATTGGACCTTTGTATTAAGTATGTTCTCAGCTAGAAACAGTAACATGCAAGCTATTTACGACTTTTATTTTACCAATCCTAATAAAGCCACCTTTGTTACTCAAAAATCTCTATAAATATTTACAAGATCTTCTTGAGGACTTGCATATTGGGAAAGACTTCAGAAAAACCCAAACAGATAAAAATCAAAAGCCTAAGCTAAAAGATAAGGAAAATTCAATGGGGCACTTCAGAATCTGAGAAGCTAGCTGAATTCTTCCACCTGTTTAAGAAGCCTAACATGACACTACATCTGTCCAGACCACAGTGCAGCTTTAGAGCAGACAAGTAAAGCAGTGTTCTAGTATCACTGATTCTGAATCAATGTTGATAACTTTTTCACCAGTTTCTATGAATAACCATTTTCCAACTACATTAGTAAAGCACAGCTCTGCAGTTACTTATCTGTTTATGTCTTCTATCCTGATACCACAACTCTGCAGCCTTCTGCTGGAGAAGAGCAAGTCACGCTGCTATCAGATTTCTACATGCTCAGTACGAATTAAAGCCTATTTCAGTGTTCAGTTCAGTCTAACAAACTGCTTGGCAGCTGTATCCTTCGGTTTGCAATGACTCTTCTAGTGTGAGAACTCAAAATTCTGACTAGCTTACTTGGTCATGATCCTGCTCACCAGTTAACTAAACCATTGTAGAAGAGTAGTAGTGGGAGAGGTGAGGAGGGGCTACACCCTTACACAGAGGACTCTGTACTTGTGTGTTAAGGATATGCACACACACACAAAATTGTTCTCTTCTGAGTGCTGGTCACAACTTCTGTATGCAATTACCAGGTGAGGAGGAAACACCTGTACTTTCCTAATAGAAGTTACCTGAGCAAGGGTGAAAGGATGTATCAGCTGTGAAACCTTACCAGCAAGTTCTTAGTAATAAACTGTGCACATGAACAAGAATAACAGGAGTTCAAAGGAGGAAGAAAATGAAGCAGACAGGAAAGGAAGGTCCCCAGCAGACAAGGAGGAACAAAAAATGAGACATCAAACTCCAAATTCAAGGCCATGAAGTTCCACATGTTAGAAGAAAAGAAGGCATCAAAACCATCTTTACATCTCAATAACAAGTAGCTAAAATGGTCTTAAATACTGCAAGACACTCACGCAGTGGAATACTTACTGAAGACACTTGCAGGATCACTTCAAGTTTATATCAAGAAAGACTAGCATATCCTCACTATTACACTGTCTCTTTCATTCTTTCATAACCTGAGGCAACTGGGATTGTTCAGTCTGGAGGCTCAGGGGAGACCTCATCACTCTCTACAACTACCTGAAAGGAGGTTGTAGCGAAGAGTGTGTCAGTCTCTTCTCCCAAGTAACAAGTGATAGGACAAGAGGAAATGGCCTCAATTATACCAGGGGAGGTTTAGATTGGACATTAGGAAACATTTCTTCACCAAAAGGGTTGTAAAGCATTGGAACAGGCTGCCCAGGGAAGCGGTTGAGTCACCACCCCTGAAAGTATTTAAAAGACCTTGGTGCTTAGTGATATGGTTTAATAGTGGACTTGGCTGTGCTGGGTTAACGGTTGGACTCTCTGATCTTAAAGGTCTTTTCCAACCTAAACTATTCTAGGATTCTGATTTCTATTTTATTAAAGGTATCTTGGCTACCTCTAGAGTAGTGAAGAAGCAAAAACTCACAAGTTCTTAAAAATTGTTCTCCTATCTACTGTGTTCTTTCACTAACTTCATATGTCCTGTCTCCAGAAAGATTACGCCAGCATTTGTTGACTAGCTTGTTACCCTTAAGTCTGACCTTGCTAGACTAAACTTTTCTTCAAAATTTTGAAGTATATGTCATTATCCCAGAAGTTCCAACAGCCATTGGTAATTCAAGTTTCTGTACATTTGTAATTGTTAGCTCTGCACTGCTGAAAGCCTCCCCTGTCTTAAATTTATCATTCTTCTTTACTAGCTATGCAGACTGGAAATAACTACGTGTACGTATGTAAGTACACACACATAAAACACACATGTGCGTGGTTTATTGATTTATCCAAATACCATTAAAGTGTTAAATGACAGGGGCTTAACTTAAATATTCTTCAATACAGAAAGCACTACCAAAGACTTTTGTGAACACTTTAAATCACTTCAGACAAGTCTTAGTCAGCAAAACAGAGAATCTTATGTAGACTGGTAATCTTTGGGCTGATTAGAAGGCAAGTAGCTTAAAATGCAGAGTGGTTAACATCAGAATCTTGAGGTACATGGGCAACTACATCCTGAAGTGGTCTGTAACTGCTTATTTTCTGAAGAAAACCCTTCTCATCCACTGAGAAGGCCGATCATGCTATAAAAGATGCCAATGAACATGATGCTAAAGGGATTTTATACTTCCGTAGTCTGGGAGAAATAACGTTGTAAAATAAGCTATAGTCAAACTATACTTAACTACTAGTCTTCCCCTAGAGGTAAACTGAAGTTTAATGAGATTAGAAACAGACATCTGTCATGTCTATATGCACAAACAAGCGCAACACTACTGAGTAGCATCAGTGAAAATTTAAGTAATTTAATGTTTTAAAATATTTTAAGCCCCAATCCTCCAAAAACTCACTGTACTTGAAGTATGATCAATTACATTTTACTGAAATTAATTTCATTATACTGTTTCCACCCGTAAGTATTACTCAATGATACTAATAAAAGAGAAAACACATGTTAAAAGCTACCAAAAACTGTTTCTAGAGAAATAGAGCAGAAAGTGACAAACAATGGGAGGAAAAAGTAAATGCAACTGGATTGAGTATAAAACAATGGTTGGGAAAATATATATTCAAGAGACCATTCTTTTCAAGTCTCAAAACAAAGCGATGTGTAGATAAGTGCCAAAAGAATATGCATACCACGACTTCACATACATCCTATTAAAAACAAATTGCGAGGTAAAACAGTAAACAACTGCCTCACACCCAGAAAAGTCTACACTGACAGCTAGTATTAGAAATTCAAGACTACAGTTTCTCATTTAAACTTTCAGAACAGCTTTGCTCCTTCTGCTCTTTCATCCCACTTGAGAAGTGTTACACTTGTCCTGTATTTTTCCTGTAAGATCCACATATGGCATTTCTCAAACATGCTCAACTACAACATTCCTGGAAGTTTTATGGACTCTTCCACCATTTCTATGTAATGTCTTCTAATGTGCTATTGTGCTGTCATGCACCAACTCTGCCTGTACAGCAGAGAAATTTTGCCTTGCAAGAGGCCACAGCCCTGGCCCCAAGGCCCCCTCAGTGGAATGGGTGCCCATGGGCACAGCAGGAAACCTGCGACCAGAGAGGACATTATTCCAGCAGACCCTTACCCAAACTATACCATGGATCTATAAGGCAGGCTCTCCAGATGGCTTCTCTTCTTGAGTTTCTGAACTACGTTAACAAAGCAATACTTTATGTGACAGTGAATGAGTGCAACTAATGTGACACACACACACACACACACACACACACACACACAATACAAGGGCACCGTTTCAATCACTTGCCTGAAGAAGCTTGTCTTAGCTCTAAGCAACTGAAAGGGAAATAGGTTGACAGCATCTTCGATGCTTTTGGTTTCAGACTCCGTTTCTTGCAAGAGATGATCTAGGGCAATCACCTCATTATTTAAGGTTTTTTCGCTCTTACAGGAGTCAGAGACCCTTAGTCAAGCACATACGGGCACATGTCTCAGCTGCCTAGCAATGGCGAGGGACAAGTCATTAGTGAATACTGTATACATCAGCATACACACATACAGATGTCCTCAACCACCTACTTTCTTAAAAGCTCTGTATTTTAACTGTTATTACCAAACCAGATAACAGTTACCTTTAAGGTATTAAAAGTAGCATAAAACCCATTAAAGAAAGCTGTGCTTAAAACATGTCTTTTATTTTCCAAACATCAGAAGATCTAACAAAAGAAACTGCATCTCCCTAAATTTTTGCTTCTTTTATACCAATGGAGCAACAATCCCCCCACATGAAGTAAAATAATTTCTTTAAAGCCCAGTAATGACCTAATGAAAAACTCAATGGTTCTGCAATGATTTGTGACCTTGCTACGTTTTCTTCTCCACAGCTCACTCTTTGCCTTTATTTTAAAACTGTAGATGTAGCTGCCAAATTATTTACACTTTATGACATGCTAGTTTATATAATTTCTAAGCTTTTGATTCTCATCATTCTCAACCTACCAGTCATGCATACAAATTCATGTAAGCTAGAAATACATAATGTTAATATAGCTCTTGGGGAGAAGATTTTCTAAAATATGTGGTTAAACTCTTACAACTGCTTCTACCTGATTATCCCAGTGATATTACCATTTCCTAAACACACTCACCTCCTACAGTCCTCCTTAATGCTGACCTTGCAAACAAATGGAGTGTATTCCCCAATCAATATTAGTAATTCAGTAATATATCCTAAAGACAGTTTTACAGATCTATGTTTATCTGAATTTTTTTTACAAAGCTATGAAGTTTGATGCTATTACTTCTGTGGTCACCAGTAGTTGTGCAATGTATTATATTTAAGTTTCAGGCTAGATCAATAAAGTACTTCCAGGTAAATAATACAAGCAATTACCATTAATTTCACTGTCACGCTTTTGCTAAAATACAGGAATAAAAAGTATTTTATGAAAAATCCAGATTACATACTTTTATGAATAGTAACAGTGCAATAAGAAAAAAAAAAATCTTAGGGCAACCTGTTCAAACCCAATATAAAAAGATACTATTAGAAAAATTCATTTTCAGTATAAGAAACTAAATCAAAGTGTAAGACAACATGAGTAATTTTTTTTTTGCAGTATAAACTTTCAGATCTACAAAAAAATGGGAAAGCATAAAACAATCAACAAGAGATAGAGTACAATTACACCATGCCATCAAACCTACACTCATCTTAATATGAACATAACTGATTGTCCACAAGCAAGAAGTACCTCTTCACTAAAACAGGAGAAATTAAATTTATAGCAACACACTAAGGAGACTTCAACAGTAGATGGCCTCCTCTTCTTCCTCCCCATCTCCCACAACCAAGGTTAAAAATAGAGGCTTCCGTTTCCTTAGATTATTTCACTTTAAACTTTTCTAGAGCACTGAAATTAGCTACTCTGCCAGCTTCCTACATTTGTGTTAGAAAAGGAGGAGTGTTAAAAACATGCTTCCCTTTACAGCAGCTCAGGAAACTGACTTCTGTGGTTTGCATTATTATTATCATTTGCAAATGACAAGTCCCTCTGGAAGTTGTAGGTGTCTTCTAAAGTTTCACTTTGAATATTGCTCATCCAAAGGCCCCTTGCACCACACAGGAACGTATTCTGGGGGTGATCTTTTGTACTTGCATATTTTTCTATACTTATGCATTTCTTTGCCATTAGTAAATGCAGATATTTCCAGTGCAGAGCATTCAATTTCCCATATCCAAGAGCAGCTCCAGTATTAGGAAGGAGAGCTTAAGAGCTGCAGAAAGCCAGCTTCAGCTCCCTCCCTCCCAGCCCTAAGCCTTCGAGGCAGTTGGAGATGCAGGAAGCCTCTAACTTCCACCATGGCAGCAAAGAGTGGCCCCAGCTGTCCATGTCCATATTTTAAGGCCAGAAGGAACCACTGTCATCATTTAATTGATCTTCTGCATAATACAGGCCACAGAACTTTAGCTGGTAATTCTTGCATCTAGCCCAACACCTCGTGGTTGACCTAGAGCAATTTTCCATAGTGGTAAAAGCAGTGTTTGTTTATATTGAAAAAGATGTACATTGCAGAATAAGTATCTGAACTATTTATCTGGAAGTATTGCATATCAACAAATAAAAAGTGGCAAGTATCCAAATACTGTTGTAGTATAAAGTTCTATCACCTACACATTACTATAATGCAGTGCCACCCATTCATCAGGACATCTGGCATGCTTCGTTAGGCAGTGCACCATTAGGCAATTTTTTGATATCTTCCAATTCTGCTAGACTGAAGGCGTTCTGGCTGAAGTTCTCCCTCCTGAGGGCGTGCCTCATTTTCATCTCTTGTGAGAACTTCCAGTTAGAACAGCTCAGCCATCTGAAACAATGAAATGAAGCAGAGGAAAAATGCCGTCCCTCCCCACCCACGTGCTAGAATTCCAACAGCAGTGTCCCAGATAATCTTAGCCCTACTAACGCCGCAACCTGAATTTTTTCGGTCTTCTACTATCCCCACAGAAAAATGTTCCATTTTGATGAAGGCACAGGGTAGTGGAAGAGGGGGAATATTGTTGCACATGCTCAGCGTAACTCTTCTGTGAAGTTCAGAAGCCCTGTTCTTTGCAAACTTAATCTACACTGAACATGCGCCAGCTTCTCAGGACCTCTGCCGAGGACTTCATGCTCTCCCAACCCCAGTGTGCCAGGACATCGCAAGGCTTGCTGCAGCTGCACTGAGCAGCTCCAGAAAAACATTTCCAGTTCAACCCTGCTCCTTGTATTCCAGGAAAAGAGTCTAGGAAGCCAGTTTCTCCTCCTAGTCTCAATGCAATCCCTGTTACCACCTGAACACGATGGAGGAAAAGAAGGAAGCAGGCACACCACGATACAGAAGGAGGCGCAGCATAGGAACCAGGTGCTGGAAGAAGAGGAGGTGGCAATCAGAAAGGAATAAATGGTGCAGGGAGGCACAGATAGAGAAGGAGGATAAGCACAGGGAGAAGGACTAACAGCAAAGCTGAAGCTAAGGGACTGGCTGCAAGCAGTATGAAGAGGCCACAGCCTAACTAGCAGGATGGGAAAAGATGGGACTAGCCAATGATGCTGCCCTTTGCATCTGTCAGCTCTGAGACTCTGAACATGGCTCTATTCTTCCCTGTGCACTGCACTTCAGCTGCACCATAAAATCCAACTGCACCATAAAATCCAACTGCAGTTCTGTATAAAAGCTTCATTAACAGCTTGCTACCACTGCAGAGATCCCTCTTGTCTTCAGATGTGTTCCCCACTGCTGCCCTAAACTGCACATTTCATAGCACAACTACTGACGTTCATCTGATCATAGGGAAAGCTAGTAGCAGGTATGCTTCAACTCACTAGAACAGCAAAAAGAAGTAATGGGGAAGAGGGAAAGTAGTAATTTGGGTGTTTTCTCACAGATACTGAATAGAATCAGTTTACTTTGCTATGAGTAAAAAAGGCAATGTAGAGGAGGGTAGGAGGTGAGCAAGATCTTCAATCTGTAAAAAGCTGTTAGTCCAACTTGCAGTGTACTATGGGTACACTAAGCCTCACTTCTTTGTGGCGGGGAAACAAAAAAAACCCACCCAACAAAAACAGAATGCAGCCACATAAATAAACATGATTTCTTAATAACGACAATGCAGACCTTAATTCTGTCATTTTAGAACGTGTCTGCATTTGGCTATGCAACTTTAATGACATGAAAAAACTTTCCGTACACATCACAAAAGTATCTCAGTTCAGAAGACTGCATTTAGGCATCAGGATCCATATCTTAAAAGAGTCTTCTAAAGTTTGGGGGAAGCACAGAGCCTGTTTAAAAAGTCTGATTCTTTTCTAAGAGTCAAGTATACAGCAAATGAAAACCCAAAACCTTAAAAGTACCTCTGAATATCCACTGCTAGGCAATGGTACTGCTGCCTCCAGGAACAGCAATCCCCTATATGTACACATCCTTCATTGCTCATGAACGGTTAAGACTTAACAACATAGGAACTCGACGTGGATAACATGACTGGAAACACCTAATTAATCCATTTATCTGTTAAGATTGGTTATAAAAAAACAACGCACACTAGGAACTACTCAGGAAATAATTAGATATTCATGAAAGAAATTCACTACTAAAACACACGTAATGATTGTTTGACCAACCAACCATTAAAAGAAAAATGTGCATCAGGAGACATCTATTGCGTTTTGAGACATATCCTCAACAATATGCACACTAAAACCTATTTTTTCATAGTAACTGCAATTAAAATCTCCGCTCAGCTTCTCTTCTTTTTCTCAGATAAGATCAAGTCTATCTTTAATGCAGAGAGCACTGACATGCCACAACAGAAAAGACAAAGACATCAGAAGTGCAGATTAAATTAACTGCAGGAGAAGTAGAAGGAGAAAAATGTCTGCATTTCCAAAAGGCCTCTCTGGTACTAAGTAACAAGCAGGTTGGACACACATATTCAGAAGAGAAATGAGGGTTTAAGTCTGACATAATGGAAATCTAAGCTGTTCTCAGTGCTAGCAGAAGGGACATGTTTCCTTTTCTTAAAATAGAGAATATTACCTGCCCACAGAAGTGATAGGAAGGTTTGTCAGAATAACTGTTCCCTGCATTTCACAGCCCTTTGTATTATTAGCAGAGGAAGCATCTAAACTTTTAGTTTCTTTAACTTCAAGTTACCTACTTTCTTCAAAGTTATTTATAGCAACACCTAACCATCAGTGGGACCCTCTCGGTCTTTGAAGTGAGGATGGTAGGTAGAACTGTCTCCTGGCCTTAGGAGTCAATTAGCAAAATTTGAGACAGGTAGAAAAGTTTTCCAACCAGTAGCAGCTATTTCCAATTACTGAACAATCTACTGATTTAATCTCTGAGTAGCTTGAAAGAGGAAAAAATCCACAGTTTTCAGAAGTGTTGTAAGCCTGCTTGCTTAGTTGGGTTGATAAGCAATGCTTCAGGAGATCCAGTAAAGGGAGAACATGGAGCAGACTGAACCACGATTACTATTCCAGACAGCAGATGCCTAATGTGTGCTGAAAACTGTGTGACTAAAATCTGTTTAAGAAACAAGGACTTAAAAAAAAACTTACCACCAGCTCCTCAAAGGCTATTAGGAAACCTAAGTGAACTGAAAGGGAAACTATGGCGCATGGGAAGGCAGGAGAGCACCCAAGCATGACAGGAAATTCCCAGAAAAATGTGGCAATGATTCTTACACACTTACTCTGCTCCACACATTTTCATGTTGTATCATTTTCTTAAAACCTTTTACTATTACCCATTAAGCAATAAGACAGCCTCTCATAAGACAGCTGTGGGAAAAGAAACAGGAGTACTCCCTTCTTCCTCCCCCATCTTGTACTTACGCCACAACTGAACAACTCATTTGAAGAAGAGATTTTCTCACCATTTCCTAGACCACCGCCACTGCCAGGAAAGCCTGTCTTCTGCCGTCACCCTTCAGCTAGCTTCCTTTTCAAGGTCTAACTAACTTCTCCGTAAGTGAATGCAGATGTTTACGTACATCACCATTCTTAGCTCTTTCCAGCATTAGATCCACAGGACTCTTATGTACAGAATCTGGATTTTCTGATTTCATACTGCTGCAGCATGACTACAAGGAATTACTGAAGACGGAAGCTGTCAGGAGAGCAAAGCTCTTCAGTCCTTCCCTTCCCTAATCATCATCATAGTTGAAAGTCTGATCCTAAATTTTTAACACCCTCAAGAAGTTACCTTCCTCAACAATTTTGCCCTCAAATTCTAATGAGAGAACAATGAAGATGCCACTGGTTAAGTAAGTTGTTATCATATTGCATTAAATCTATTTCCCCCCACAAAATTAATGAGGTATTTTTAATCACCATTCGGCAGCACTGCTTTTCAGCCTGATCATCTTCAATCTCTTTTCAGAATAGACTTCTGGTGCAAGGAGCCTCACTGCATGCCCAGGTTAAACCCTGTTGCTGTGCTACATTTTAAAGGAAACCTAAGTTTTACAGATAGAACCTCTTCTTCCCTCCATTCATCTACTGAGCAATGCATCTTACTCACAATGGGTTAACGTTTCTAATTCCTGCAAAACTTAGTTTCATGGAGACTATGAATTTTCCCTAACTCCTCTCGGCAAAAAAGCAGTAACAAATACACTAATTTAAGACACCAGTCAAGTCTCAAGTGGAATTTGGGGAAGAACACCAATCCCATCTCACACAGCCCACATCCAAAAAACAGACCCCAAACTCTCTAAACAGAGAGCAACATGCAGGGCAGCATATCAACTATCCAAGACATCTCAGAACCACGTTGCTTTGTGAGGTGGCACTATAGCAATGTTAAGGGCAGACATCAATGGACACAAGCAAATTTGTACAATTTGAATAATTTGTACTTCTCAACACTCCAGCAAACACATAAAAGGGGCACTATTCAGTATTTGCTTCTGTCAGCGTTCATTTTCTGGGAAGAAGTAAAGGGCAGGATGGCATCATTGTTGCCATAATATAAATCCAGAATACTTAAAAGGATAACAAACAATTTATTGAAAATGAAGCCAAGACGATTTCACAATGCAACATTTTATGCAATCCAAGAACAGTATAAAAGTAACCAAAAAATATTTAAAGAGCTCTTGTATATGGACTCTAATTGCTTTTAAAAGGAAAACAAATTACACAAATGCCATTTTCAACAGCAGCTTGCCTAACACATGGTTTAATTTAACAGGTATCAAAGATAATGTATGGTATTGTAAGCATGGACAAGTTCTTCTGGCAACTTTTAACATCCGTCAAACTTTAATGTTAAGAAGAAAAAAAAAAATTCATTCTCTTCAGAGATCCAAGATTAATTTTTTAATTAATTTTTACTTCTTCCTTCCTTCAAAAGTAGCCATGGAAATGAACTCACCTCATCCTCAGTAAACATGTCATCCTCATTTATTTTGTACAACTAAGCACAGCACATTCTTCCATTGTTTTGAACCTACACGGCTTTGATTTCCAATTTCCAAAAGAAAAGAATGACAAAAGCATTCTCAAACACACCTTCCAGATCAGACATAAGCTTCCCCATACGCACACACATCAACGGCACAAGTTACTCTGTTCCCTTTACATTACTGTCAATTAGAAGTAAAATGTTGATTGTACAAAATATATAGCTATTCTAACAATGACAAAAATACTTTCTTAGTACTGTCTCTACCTTTCTTTCTTTCCTGGAAGCACACAAATGCCTTCTCACAGCACCAGGAGCCATCCCAGCCATCAAGAGCGGAGGGCAGCTGGTTCCCATGCAAGGATGGCCAGCCCCAGCAGCAACTCCGCCACGCCAGCGTCTCCGCGCTGCTTCATGGCATGCACTCCTCAAGCTCATTCCAGCACACAGGAGTGGGACACAGCTCAACCGACAAGCGCAACTGAAATATGAATATGAAGATCAATAAACCCCAATAATTTTTAATGCTCCTTAAAAAAATATTATACCTACTGCCTTTGATAGCAAGGTGCTTTCCTTGGGGAGAAAGAGGTAGAGAGAGAGCACATCATTCCATCCTCAAATCAAGCTTGCTCACTGCTACATTTCTTCCTGGTGTTACTAGCAAAACTTTATTTCAAATATCTAGGGAAAGTAATAGATTCAGGGACTGAGGTCTTCGGCCCTTGGAAGGCTGTAACCGAAAGTGTCAAAGTATCACCAATTTTAGGAAAGGCTTTACAAAGGAAAAGCATGAATGTGAGCAAACAAAGCCAGAAAGAGAACTGAATCTTTACAGTACTCTTGCTTTATTTGTATTCATACAATCCCATTATTAAATCATATTCAGGACACCACCACAAAGTTAAGAAATACCATAATTAGTACCCACCTGAACACCAGATACAAAGGTTTAAAAATAACAGTACACAAAAAAAGTATATAGCAGAGAACTGGACCCTGGTCTCACAAATCCCAAAGCAGTACCACTAAGCCATACTCCCTCTTGCTTTGCAGAGGCATGATTAAAATAGGCAAACAACATTTTAGGACTGGCATTTCACAACTAGAAGAGGAGGCCAGAAAAGTCACTGCAGTAAAAAAGCTGGGAGATAGGGCAATGAATCTAAAGCAGGATTTTGGAAGACTCCGAAGAAAAACTTTGAGGCGCTCTTCTGTTTCTATCAAGTATTTGAAAAGAGTAATTTCATTGTTGTCTTTGAAGACTCAACTTACCCTTCCAAGTAGCTATTGTGAATGGATTGTATTAGAAATCTTCTTGAAGTCAGGGCTTTATTTCAAAGATCTTTGCTTAAGATAATTTTTATTATATACAAAATGCTATACTACTGGAAATTAACAGCTAAAAAAGTTATTATTTACCTAACGCTGGTGATACATCCTATGATAATACACATTTGACATTTGCTTTATAAATACAACCCTATGAGAAATAACTAGCTCCTACAACTTGCACAAAAAGAATGTTAACTAATTTCTGTAAAGAAAGTAACATTACAGTAAAGGTACTGTAAATTCATATAGTAAACTAATTACTTCACTCAAACGCTTCTAGAGTTTGTCCACACAGGATGCTTCCAGCAGACCCAAAGCAGCTCTGCCCTGGCTCCCGTGCGTACAGCTTCCAGCTACTTCAATATGGCACGGAGCTCCATCTAATATAACCCATCTAATATAATGAGCCCTACATAAGGCTTGTTAGCTCAGGTTGGGTGATGAATTAACCACAGCCACCTGGCTCCTGACCAGCTCAAAGCACCAGCCCAATTTGCAACATCTCATTTAGACACAAGTGAGAGCGTCTCATAATGAAATTGCTTACTCACCTTATTCACCTCACTTACTTCATCTAGTGGAATAAACTACTCACCCGTATTGCTACACAAAAAGCATTCACATGGAAGATCGAGGGCTCTGTTTATTCACACCCAAGCTTACTTAACTCCAGCTTTTCCAGATAAGAGAAATCTGTGCTTAATGAAGTTCAAAACCAAAGTGAACAGTCTTTGCTGACAGCGAAACCAATGGCATCCACTACCCTTAACAGTATTTCACACAATACATCTCTGACCCTTATGAACAAAAAAAGACTGCTAACAGCTCCAGGAGTTACATTAATAGTAGCTATCTCACTGATAAACCTTCTGCAGGACTCTGGAACTCCAACTCAAGACTGCACTGTTTGTTCACACATACAGGAAACCAAACCTAAAATCCACGCTGTGTTGCCTGTGGTACACTGCTTAACAGCCACACTGGAAACTTATCTAACGCTTGTTTTCACTTGCGGGGGAATAGTGCAGACACACCACAGAACGATTATAGTCTAAGCCTGTATCACAAAATCTGGCACATTAAGCTGAAAATGTATTTCTATTACTTACTACGTAAAAACATTACTTGTTTTTTAGGAATTGGCTTCTGTTTCAACAAACTGGCTACTAGAAGTTAGCAGACAGTAGCGGCATAAAAAAAATCAATGGCTTGTAGTCCTATCTTCTAGAAAAATACGGACATGTGATTTTTATTAATATTATACAAATTAATAGACCTGATTCTATTCGGGTTTTATTCCATTGATGAGTTTCAAATTCTAGGGAAACCCCCTACATAATTCAAATACCGGTGGAAGTTTATGGAAGTATGAGGCCTAGTAGAAAGTGAGAAGTCCATGCTTACACCTAATAAGGTATCAGAAAAGCTGCTGCGGAGCAAATGGATGCAAATAACCCAAATGCAAGGCAAAAAGCATCCAGGCAGAACTTTCACCTTCCTAGACACCAAAGGCAACCAGGCATAAGACACAAACCCACAGGAAACCAGACTTCATCAGTTCCGGTACTCACGGAAATACCTGATTTCTGTAAATGGTAACATTTTCCACATAAAATCTACTGCAAGCTTCTTTAGCACATCAAGCTCGATACCCTGCAAGGCATCTCCCAGCCTTACCCTAGACATTCACGTGCAAGCTACCCAAATATTTTCCCATCCAAATGTTATTTTCTTTAAAAATATATTAAATATTTCCTTTAAAAATCCATAGCTAGTCCTATTCATGTGACTGTTTGCTGGGTGGAGCAAAGTTAGATGCTAAGCTGGAAATACCATAACAGCTGAGTATTTTAACTGGCAACACCCTTGTAATGACACGCTTGTGTGTCACATCAGCTATAGACTCTGCAACCTTACAAATCTGACATCTCCCAGCTTGAAAAATATACAAGGTTTATCAGAATTTCACATGCACATGTTCCCAGATATTATTGCAAATCAACACACAAAGGCATCGTATAAAATGTATATTCAGAAGTTTTGACACTTGTCAGTAACAAACTCAGTAACCAACTCAGGCAGTTCAAAACTGGATAAAACTCTTGTGCCATGCTGTAATACAACTTATGTTATGGTAATTTTTCTCTAAAATAAAAACCCAAATTGGACATCATATATTGTTTTTAACACTGATATTTTATCTCTTTCCAGATAAAAAGCAACAGCCTTATTACCTGTTCTGTTCCATCAATACAGGTGTGCACTATTTACATAGATTAGCAGTGTTATACAAAGAGCTTGGCCTAAATAAACATAAATTGTTCAATAAAGGTGCTGCAGTTCCTCATACATCTGACTCTATTGGGCTTGGAAGATTTTTTTTTTTCCCCAAAAATTTGAAGGCAAACACGTGGCAATACATACAAAGACTATGCTACTTTTTCCTTACCTCAGATGTATTGACAAAAGGCAGGTTCATTCCCAATTTGAGTATTTTCTGATTGTTGACGCATTTTAGAATTTTAACTTTGCTGAGGTTTATTTTGTTGCATTTTATAAATGTAACAAGGTAGGGGGGAGGGGGGATAATTGAGGTAATGCTGGATTCAGTAGATATCAGAGTCTTGATTAAAAATATTTCTCCTGATTAAAAGCGACCCACCCATGAGAATCAAAGAGATAGAAATTTGGAGACATGCCAGTTCATACAATAACTATGTTTATTTGTCTTAATAAATATTTAAGAAACATGATTTGTGGTATTTGATATAACTGAGCCCGTGGTTAAAAGGCCTCTCTCCACGACATAAGCAAATACAGTCTATCCTCTTTATTTGTCTGACTTCAACATTCAAGGCTAATCTAGTTTTAGGTCAGGAAAAGGACTGCGGTCTATCATTTTAAACAAACCATTGTAGTAAAACGTGAACAGGAAATTCCTAACTACACTGTTCAAAGAACAATGATTAGAAAAACAACGCTAGCTGAAAAAGTACAAGGATTCTATGACCTATCATAGGACAATTTCGTGGAAAATAAAATTAATAAAAAATAAAAATCAAACACACACATACAGTCACCTTGCTCATTTTTCCTTTTCCCCCTACCTCCCCCCAACCAGGGCCAGGGGTCCTTCAGACCTTGCCAAGGGAGAAACCTTTGGATCTGAAGGGGGAAGAGTGCAGTATATACAGCTCTGTCTGATACCTTGGAAATATCCGGCCTGCGGGAGTCTAGCGCACGCATGCCATTCATTCCACAACATATAAATGCCCTCTTTAGAGCCTCATCTAAGCAGCAGTTTCATTTCGATTTTGAGGCACAGGTTTGCCTTGTTTTTCAATAAGCTGCAAGTTATTTTTGCCAGGACAAAAAAAACCCTACATTTCAAAAGCTTGCCTGCTAGCGTACAGAGATTATATAAAATGAGTAAAACGTGGAATCAAGGAAAATCTCTTGTATTAGCATTCTATTCATAAATGAGATTTCCCTCTTCTAAAAAAAAAAAAAAAAAAAAAGGCAAAACCAAATATCCAAAACTCACATATTTTGAATTCAACCAGGTGTAGTATCTTAAAATATTCATAAATTCTTTAACCAAAGCGTTTTGACAAATATCTGGAAATTATTTTCATAAAAGTCTGGACATCTGATCATCTTCACTAACAGAGAGAAAAAGCCCTATGTATTCCTAATTTGATACAGAAATCACTGTAAAGGGGAACTATTTCACTTTTAACATAATGTATTAACATTACATTAAGAGCCTATTAATCTTTATAACATTTAAGAAAAACTTTTTTCATTTACAGAATATATATCCTAAAAGTGTCTGAATATCATTATTAGTATTAAAATCTTCATCCACTTCGAAAAATAAGCTTCAGAGCACATACGTAAAAGTTCAAAGATAGAAAAATGAACATATGATCTTGAAAGACTTGCATTTTAAAGAATACTATTCAAGGACTGGAGGGCAGGGAGAAAAATTTCCACATCCATAGTTTTGGGGTGTTCCTAATGGAACCAGAGTACTGGACACAGGGTAACTTATTTTTTAAAGAGGAATGAAAAGCCTTTTATAAATGTAATAAATAGATTCTAAATGTAAAGAAAAGAAACCTGTGGTTGTGATTAAGGTAAAAATAATCATGATTATCAACTGATTTCATAAAGAATAAAACAAATACCTGAAGAACAGAGAGGGCAAATGGTCATATGCGCAAAACTTCAAAAACCCCAGATGTTCACATACCATAGCAATTACACAATGGAGATATTCCAGAAATTTATTACAGTAAGTTTTAAAAATAAGATGATGCAGCTGTATTTTAAAAGAACATTTTAAAAATTCTGAAGCCCTTACATGTAATGCGTTAGAAGAAAAAGCATTATCAATATCCTCTTTCAGCTATTATTTCCAAAAGAACCAGGTAATGCCCAAAAAGCTTCGTACAAGTCAGAAAACAGAGAAAGGAGAGGAAGTCTTCCACTCAAGGATCAAAATCGAGTCCTAGGCAATAGTAATGACAGCATATTCCCGCGCCTTAAGAGTGGTTTGGCAGGTACTGTGAAACAGAATGGCAGATGCAGCTCCCTCCTCGCAGGCAGATGTCCAGAGAACAAGATCAACTATATCATCCCTGTTACCGAACAGAAGCCCTGAACAGGCACGAACAGATCTACAAAATTACTCCCAGAAGTAATGTACTTAACATGCTATTACGGCACACTCTGGTAACCTGTAACAACCTCTACATACAAGGCACTTGATATCTCAGTGGAAGGGAGAAGTTTATGCAAATGGACTATTTTCCAAAATTACTGGAGATTTATCTAGTCTGTCAGATTTCCAAAATATTGTGACAAATTTTATGAACATTTATTTAAAAAAAAATACATATATGACTTCATCCATAAGAACCATCTGGTTTTTTGCCTTTTATTAAGTCACAGAAAGACATCCCATAACCTGGCTTAGCATGAAAACAGGTTTACATCTAAGCTCAATGAAATGATCAAGGTTTTTTTCTGGGAAAACTTAAAACTTCTCGGTAAGGACATGACAGACTCCTAGAAGAGAAAACGTTGGGACATCAAAATTTGTGCCAAAATTCCCACAAGGCTGATTCTGCAAATATGTTAAAAATGAAGGTAGTTGATAGTTCCCTAAGACGCCCTTGAATCCCTAAGAACAGATTTAGTACAAAGAATTAGGAGGTTCAGAGTGACATTCACAGCCAATGATAGGAAACACTATCATGCTTTTTAAATTTTTTAATAGAAGAATGTTTACCAACAGAAGCATTGAGGCTATAGCTGTAAGAAATCTTGTAGATGGCAAGATGCCTGAAATTTCAGATGATTTAATGACACCGCACAAAACATTCTCATACTCCTTCCTACATGTTTGTGTTTGGATACCTGCTCACGGAATAGAAGGGTTTTTTGCTCTGAAAGACTTCTGCCATGTTTAACTGAAGAAATTTGTAACAATTCTCCAAAACTTTATATAAGTGAGTTTGTAAAGGAATACCAAGAATTTGCAAAGCAGCTTATTTTACAGTAAGAAAATAATTCCTGGAACCCGTAATACAGTATTTTCATAGTACCATCAATCAATCAGAATCCACGAGTCAGACTGATCATAAATATCTTGACATTTTACTCAAAAAACAGGCTAAAGGGAAAGATTTTTCTTTTAAAAAGCAAAATTTAAAGGGTTTATATTTAAAAGGTTGGGAAAAAAAATTGTAGCTTTACTCTATTAAAAAAAGGAAAAAACAACACAACCCATAAAAAAAACCCCAAACCTACCACTTTAACACTGCTTAAGACAAGTATGCAGGGTTCAGCAGGTTTGTTTTTTCCCTCAACATGTCTTCCTGAATAGAAGGCACTTAACTAACACTTCAAGAAGGGTAATCACGTTCCACACTGCAGATCAGTTCCAAGGTACTTCGCTGAAACTAGCTGTTCATTAAGATCCAAGAAAATTATTCTTAAATTCAGTGCATTACATGGTGTAACAAGAAATCAAGTTTAGCTGAATCAGTACACAAGACTCCCAAAGTGCAGAGAACTATTAAATACAGACACTGTGAAAGGAAGGATCAGGCCAAGCCCTAGGATCTCTCAGTCCATTTCTGCACACACTCCCCTTGTCTAAGACAAAAGGCTTAAGAAATCTGTTACTCCTTGGACTCCTATGTAAGTATGTTGTAGCTACTTTTGATTAACACAGGTAACTGCAGAGTTGCTACTTTCTGAGGTCCTGGACATAAACAACTACATTAAAATACTGAACCATGTATGAATGAAGCGGCAGATTCCAAAGGCTGAGAACTGACTGAAATCAAAAGGAAGTTTTCAGAACAGATCTTCCTCTTGAGGACACGATATTTACTCCCGAAGTCCCCCTAGAGCCAACAAAAATTTATGACTAATCAGTCAGATAAAGAAATACAGCTGATCCAAAAACACCTGAACATTTTTAATTAAAAATATTTTGCTTTTCTTTGGGGGAAAATAATTTTTTAAAACTCTGCAAAACATCAGAGATTTAGTCAGAACAATGTCTTTTGCCATATAGACAAAATAGAAGCATCAAAATCAAACCGCAATTAAGAAGCAGGCTACAATGGATTATCAAAGTACTTCAAAAAGAAGATTTCACTGTCTGAAGCATTATCAAAATAAGAAACTGGAAGCTCACATGTGTAGAAGTATTTAGGGAGGGACTGTGTTTACTACGCAAGAGGAATCCCAAGACACGTGAGAAATTAGACCATAGTTTCAAAGGTAAGCATTTTAAGCCATCTTTCTTCAAGCTGGTACTTGTAAACATTTTTCTAAAGAGTTTCTATAATTTAATTGGCCTGACTGAGCAGCTACAATAAACACAGGGGTGAAATTCAAATACCTGTGCATAGTCTTGAGAACATGGTGCCTATTTATCACAGATCGCAGTACACCCATAACCACAAGAGCACCGCTAGGTTTTTCCTTGAATAAACTATGAGCTGGCAGAAAAGCAAAGATAAGACAACTCAAACCAACACCAAGTAGCGTAGCGTACACTTTTTTTTTTAATGTCATCACTCAGTACACTGCATACAGTTGGCAACAAGCATATGAATATGCAATATGAATACACATGTTCTTTAACTCAACTTTGACAAATCATCTAGTGCACTTCCAGTCTTTACATTGATTTCCAGTATGTATTTTTGTTATATAAAGAAGTTAGTTATGCTTTCTCTAGCTCATAATGGATAATCATCAGGTTAATTTGTGTTAGTCATCAATTAGTGTTAGAGACTATTTAGATACTACTAAAATTGATCTATGATCCAACAGCCATGATGGTCATTAAATCAATTCTTCTTGAGTTTTGTGGTTAACTTATTCTGAAGTTTGGGGTTCAGGGATTTTTTACCTATGTGCCAGATGGTATCTTCAATAGTGTTACCCAAAAGATGTAATCTCAGAGAAGATACACACGTTTAAACAGTAATTTCCAAACATATGCAATACTTTCTCCATCTACTACTTATCCCTATATTGCCAAAAAAACAACGGTAGTTTATTTTTTATTCTGAAATTTTCTTCTAAGCATGCATGAAATTGCTGTTGAAGTCAAGTAACTTTGGACTGTATCCTCCTTTAAGAAGGGTGTCACAAATTTACACTATAGAATCAGATAATTAAGCAGTACTTCAGCTGCCTTCCCAAACATGGATGTGATGTCTAAGAATGTGTTGTGTTTAAAGGTTTCTTAGAAGCCTTATTTTGTAATGCACTGTAATCCAAGATTAAATAAATCAATTTTGAAATATGCATTTTCAGTTTTGATCCAAACTTTGCATTTTGCCATAAAGAATCCTAATCATTGTGTGTGAAAGAGCTTCAGCTTAAGTACAACATAAATCAAAATAGTTTCAACAAGATTCTCCATACATATTTCATTCGAAAATAACTCTTTCAGAAAGCTATGAAAGATAGCCTTTGATTCTCTGCTGCTGGTTCAAGGGTGTTGATATCTCTGTACTTTATTTTTGTCCCACTGCCAATTAAATATACTGAAATAGAAAAGTCTTTGAAAACAAAGATAAAAAACTTAGTTGCTTCAGTTTTTGATATTCACTAATTCAGCCCTTGATGGCAATCAGCTCCTTCGGTCAAAAGAGCTACCAGTATGGCACAGAACTGCTTTCATCCTGCACATCACTGGGAGACCACCAAACTCAACACTGGACATTAAGAGCCTTTCCTACTCCAGTAAACGCCCACAAAAAGGCAGAGAAACAAACTGATAAATACTCCAGCTTATCTGGTCATGCAATGTACATTTACAGCAAGCCTTGCCAGGAGGCTAGCTGTATTAAATGGCTGACTCAAATGATTCAATGGGCCATTAAAAGTGACAGATCATGTCTCGCCATGCTTTTAGCACACCCTAATTGTACTAAGTCCAAATTCATTTTCCTATTTGGAACAGAACCAAGAAATGATCAAGACCCTTATAGAATGGCAGAACACAGCCTACATGCCCAATCCCTTGCCAGTAATGACTATTTACGAGAGATTTATCTCACAAAACAGGCTTGGGATTGGTAACAAGGCAAAAAATACAACATCGGAGTCCCTGCTCCTCTCATAAGCAGAGACACAAAAATCTTGTTCATCAATTCAAATATTACAGCCTCCTTCTCTATGACCTGGCAATTTCAACCTTGACCCATTCAGGTCCCTTAAAAATTTCCCCAGTCACACCATCACAATCTTTTAATGAACTACAGATTCAAACACTGGTGACAAAGCCACCTTCCAAGTCCCCCTAATAGCTGCTCTGGTTTTTGTTATGATCTTGACATGTCTTTTCAACTTCACCCTTCCCCAGTTACACCCTATGTTTCTACGCCAAACTGAGATCTTCCCTGGGGGTGCTCCACTGTCAAGATCCTCGTCGTATCGAGCTGATCATCTTTAGTTCCCTCTCACACAGACCTCCAAGGTATTGCACTGCTGACACCTAGCTGGTCCTAGATTCAATTTTCTCCCTGCCAGGGGTGGCAATACTCACCACTGACTTCACCAAACCTTTCAAGAGCATTTCCAAGCTGCTGCTGATACCCCAAACTCAGTTCCTAAATAGGTTCTGCTGCTTGTAGCCCTCTCACTTCTTAATAGCCACTTCAGTGCTGCTACTCAACTGAAAAACTGACTCTGGCACCTGTTTCACTGACCACTGTGGGCTTTTATACCTCCATCTTATGTGTGAAAAGTGAATCCTTCCTTTTAAATATAACGGGAAGCTTTTTAGAGATATGTTGTTTTACTATGGGGGTATTTTAAAAATCAGTAGTCAGGACCACCATTCTCAAAGGGGATTTACTCAAAGGTTTTAAACCGACTCATCACTTTTGCCTAGGCCAACTCCTTATTGAATTAAGCTTAATTGACATAAGCCACTTAAATACCCATCTGCCCTGAAGGTTAAGTCAGCTTAGGGAACGAAACCAGCTGAAAACTACCATCTTGAAAAAAGAGACAAATGACCTACTGCATAGGGGTTTTTCTCCTAATTTGTCTTACCATAAGGTCAGATAAGCACCAGTACCAGTGCAAGAGAGGGGGTAGAAAATGTGGCTGGGAAGGAGGACCCTGCTGCTTTTGGCAGCACCTAACCAGTAGCTCCAAGACGCCATATCGTGAAACCGTGCTGAGCGTGCATGCTGCTCTGCCATAGCAGGCAGAGAGGTAGGAGAAGTACCTAGAGCATGTTTTCTTTAACTAGCTTTTTTCAACCAGAAGCAAGTTGCAGACTACTAAAAGCTGCGATACTGGCTGGCTTTGCTGGTGAATGCGAACTGTCACATCTGCAGCAGATAAGATATTCAGGAAGTTCTATTTTTAACTGTAGGCAGAAAAAGTACTAGTCTTACTTTGTTTCACCAAAATATCAACTAAATACTTTTGTCTGGCCTCACATAGAACTTTACAAAGCTCTACCTTACAGTAAACAACACAAAATTATAATCCATCATTACATTTAACAGGCATCCCTGTGAAGCTTGTTAACAGGACTTTCCTATAGATAAGTTTCTATTTTTTTTATTGCCTACGATTCATTTGTTCGTATGTTTGCACAGTGCTGTCATTGTATTTACATTCGCTAAAAACACCAAGTTGTTATCTCTCAAACTACACTTATCACTAGAATCCAAGCCTAAATAGGAATTTTTTCTCCAGATAGTAGAACTTAAAACCAAGCCCTAGCCTTGCGACATCTCAAATCTTGCATTCTCACATGTGCAGATTATAGATCCTGAAAAGCAGACATTTCCCACACACACCCCCTTTAGAAGATATGTTAATGTGAATACCTGATTTTCTTTTAACAATGCTTAGTGCTGTTCAATGACAATAAATACAGCCATGATGCCTCTACTGGCTCAAATACATGGCAATTTATACAAAGAAGAAATACAGAAGTACCTTCTCCAACAGTTTTGAGCACAGACAACATCCAACCGTTCATGGTTTCTCAGTTTATAAGGTCCAACTCGTACGAGGCAGCCAATATCGTATCACAGAACCCTTCAAGAAAAAGCCTTCGTAACATCTCCCATTGCACTGCTGTAACACACTGAAGTCACAAGTGCTAATTTAGTCCTTTCTAGCATGCACACAAATACAGTAAGGCAGGTGCCTACATTCCTTATCTAATTGCTGAAAATACTTCCATTTAGAGGTAAAAACTAACAGAGGCACACAAAGAAAATGTTCACCTTTAACAAAACTTGGAGAAGCTTAACGGTATTTTTTGGTTAATGAGGTTACCATGGCTCAATAGCTGTTCTGACGCTTTAGGACACATGCATTACGTCTTGGAGTTTTATGCTACCTAAGCTAGATTTTCACAGCATATGTATCTTAACCAGTAAAAAACCAATTAACTAAACCGTAATTCACTACTATTGTACGGTAAAGAAAACCTTTCACCTTTAGGAAGAAACAGTGGATGCCTCCCACCCATACTTTCTCAGACACTGAAAAACGACTAAAAAGATTTATAATCCTCAATGACTGGAGATGTAGCACTCATTTATAACAACACTGAATTACAACAAAACATGAATCCTCACCTCATACAGGCATTGTTTTTTCCCAAGCCACATAAATCTGACAAGAAATTAAAAGCTACTTTTTAAAAACATTTAAATCATATCTGAGATCAAGGAAAAAAACCCAATAATTTAAAATTATTTACCATGAATCTGCTGATTAACATTTACTTGTTATCAAAATCTATCAACAAAACAAATGACTCAGGTTGAAAAATGTACCTAATACTAACATAAATTCTAGGATGCTTGCGCCTACTTCATTTTATCCATGAACATTTTCATGGAATTCAGTCACAATATGAAGTTAAATACCTGTCTCTTTGAAGACTTACTGTCAGAATAATAATAATAAAAAAATTAACATAACTCCCTCCTGAAAGACAGAGAAGTAGATTTATCAGGGTGTGCATATATGTGTGTGTGTGCGTGTGTGTGTGTGTGTGTGTGTGTGTGTGAAACTTTCAAAACAAATGTCAGTTACAGCATGTCTTTAAAAATATTACTCAGTTATTCTGAACAAGAACTGAAGTACAAATATGTGCAGACTGCCCAGGGACACTTAGGGCACTGCAGCCCTTTCTCAACACCATGTGCTGCATCATGTATTCCCAGTCACATGCCAGAAGAGCAGTCGCACAGCTGCATAGCTTTCCCATCCACACTATGGCTGCAGCCAGGCTTCACATTTGCACAGAAAATTCAAAACATCTGGATCTCAAGTACTACTTTATATGCAATGCTTTTAATATAAATGCTATCAAGTCCACTGTATTTACTGCTAATTTGAGGTAATCAAATTATGCAACTGCAGTGATCCAGATGCCTCAAGTGATGGGGATAAATTGGATTTCTTTCTTGCTGTGTTAAGAGAAACATCAAGATAGAGAAGCTCTCCACTTTCTAATGAAAGGGTAGCTGCTCTGCCAATCCTTATGAGATATATTTAACTACATATATATTATACATAGGTCAAACGATATATCATGCAACAGAGCCAGTAAAAATAGATGGTCAAGAACAATGAGACTTCAAGTAATAGCTTACTTAAATCGGGGGGAAAAAAAAATTAGATAATTTCATCTAGAGAGCTAAAGGAATGGAAAAAGTACTCCAACATTTAATATCTCTTACTATTAAAAACATATATTTCTAGTTTCAACTTCTGACTATCAGATACTATAACTCCACCGAATGAAAGAGCTCTAAAGTTTCCGGTATCATCTCCTTTTATGATCAGTACTCAAACCACTTCTTAAAACACCTCTTCAACTGGATAAATTCAGCTCTTTTGCTCTCATGAGCGAGCATATTTTCCAGATCCAAATTAATTCAATTTTTTTTTCCCCTTTACAACCATCTCCATGGCTTAGCACTGACAGCCTAGACAATCAATTTATAAAAGCACAACCAAAATTAGTATTTCAGTAGTTCTGCCTTCCTTTAAACGTTTTCAAAGCATCACTTCCAAAAACACATTTCTGTGCCCTACAGGTTATATTTTATGTTTTACATTAACAGTTGCATCAGTTTGCATCACAGTCAAATAAAGCACGTGATTTAAATCCGTCCAGTCATCATAATGTTTTCAGAGGGAATATTAAAATAACGATCAACAATCACTTTGTTTTTTTCCCATTCCACAATCAGCACTATTTCAAAACAAAATTGTATGTTAACACAGTTGATAATCAACATACAAGGAAAAGGAAGTAGACAGAGTCCAAAAACACATACAAACCTGAAGCAAAACAACAGAGGTACTAACTATTCTGTTGCCTTCATCTTTCTGATGCTTTGGAATAGAAGTGTTTGAATTCCAATAACGAATGACACTAATTGCAACTCTTCGTGCAGAGGTTTAAGCGAGGCCCACAAAAGTGCTATTTGTGGATAATTTTTATTTAAATGCTTCTGGTCATCTTAGGGTTCCTGAGTAAAGTCAACTGGACAGCCACATATCAATACTCTAGAAGATATCCTCTTGCCTGGACAAACAGAAGACTGTCTCCCTAACCTAGCACGCACTGATGTTTCAAAAGATTCTTTCCTTCACTATGGAGAGGGGCACATCTTCCAATTTTGCAAAAAAACTTTGGAAGCGATTCTCAGGGACTTCACAGCCCTCTGATCTGGCCTCAGAGTTGCTCCTCTCCATGTATCAAATAAGGCAAGAAAACACATTAAAAAGTGGGGAAGAGGCAAACAAGAGGCTAAAAGCAAATACATGTTGAGAATGAGGAGTCCTGAAATAGTTCAGTAAAAAATAGCCAGCACTTCTGGACTTTTCTGACCACTACTCACTTGAGCATTTCTACTCTGAGACCCCAATAACATAGATATGTGCCTAGTGACTTTCCCAAGTCGACCCCTTGTTTAAAGTCCCTTAGCTTTTCCTGTTTCTTTCCAACCTCTACAATTCTGATTTTTCATCAGTCTCCTTGTCCAGTACATCTTACACTTTCTGACCCCCATCCTCATATTTCACACATAGTTCTTAGATTTTACTATCCAACTTACTCCCTTCCTCACCAAGCCTTTGTATGCTCCCTTGCATGCATATTTTTTTGACTCTGAAGATTCATCATCCAAACTCTGTGCTCCTTCTTTCCCCTCGGGGTTCCCTGTACAGACAAGAAAAGAGCTGACACCCTCACACCCTGAACCCTCACCAGACCGGTTTCTTCTTACCTGTTTTTCCCTGTCCTACTGGTTTTCAGTCCAGTTCCCCTACTTTTTTCTTCCCAGGGTTCAGGTGCCATTCTCCTTCTCCCTACCACAAACTCCTCATTCCTTTGCTTTCCACAACCTACTGAAATTTTGCCCCCTCCGTCAATTTCCAAGGCCATCCCCACTTGTTCCTATACTCCTTGTTCCAACCCACTTCCTCTACAAGCACAGGGTTTTTCTCCTGTGTTCAAATTAAGCAGCTTTTAGGTGTCCGAATTAAGATGCTGATGAGGACAGGACAGAGAAGTTCCCTCATTTCAATTAATGTACCAGCAGACCAGCTTGCAGGAAGTGTCTGCAACCATGTAAGTCTTTACCCAGCCCATGCTGATTTTTCAGTGCCTCCCAAAGAGGCCCAAATGGATGATTTATCCATGCAAAAAGAGTGCTACACCTTACAAGCTTAAAATCCTCACTCCAACACAATGTAATTTAAATCTTCAAACAAACAAGACAACTCACATTAAGAAGCCTAAGGAAACACTCCCTCTCCCCTAGTATTGTTCCAAAAAAACAACACTATTTTAGTTGAACTTTCCACATACAACAAATCTAACAACACTCAACAGCTTGGAAAGCTTTTGCCAGATTCAGACAGTTTTGGCTAAGCTCTAACACTTGAAAACAGCCTTGTAACAAACAACAACAGTAGGAAGATGCCATGAGGATCATCAATATCAACCATAAATATAGTCAGTCCTTTGTAAGATCATTTACAACCCCAGTTATTGACCAGAACCTCAATACAGCAAGTACTGTGCAAACACAAGATAAAAAGGCAGTTTGATGCCTTGAAGAATTTGCAATCTATTAAGATAAAAGCCATCTACCACCCCGAGAGGAGAATATGCACTGAATGGCTCTATTCCGAGATCTACAGGATCTGCCAGACAACCATCTCCAATCTATTCATTACACAAAATCCATACAGATCACCACAGTATCTTCCCCAACCTAATCACCGATTTGATACCAAAGATAAGAAGCTTTTCAAATCTGATCATTTTATCACTCTTCGAATATCCTCCCTCTTTTTTCTGCATTTATTCCACTTTTTCTTACCACAGAAAAGTATAAGGCATACGCTTCTGAGTCCTTTATCCCCTCTCACTCTGTATACAAGCCTCACTCTGACTTACCTCCCTTGTCCTCATCACCACCTCTATCCCAAACTCCAAAATCCTTTATAAAGCACACTTCTCCTTCCTCAACTTCTCCCATTTAGCAGTTCCTTCTCTTCTTGGCTTCAATGTGGAAAAACGTTGGAGGGGACAGGAGATTTTTTGTTTGTTTGCTTTAAACAAATAACTGCTTCAGATTTAATTCACTAACCAAACTATAGAAAAAGGCTGAGAAATCTCAGGGGGAATTCTGAAAACAAAACCAAACTACTAAGTGCCAGCTACAGGGAAAGAGGAGCCTGTGGGGATGCTTATGAGATTACTGCCCACAGGAAAGCTTGGAGGTGCTGATTTTCAGAGCCCTGATCAAGTGCAGCACAGCCTGAGGTCCCATAGTTTGTCCAACTCCTCCTGGATAAAAACGAAATCTCTCAAACACAGAAATAGGGAGCTGGTCTCTGTCACCCTACACCAAACTCAAAATGCTGAAGTACCTATGATACAAGTAGGTATTCTGCCCTCCAGGTTTTCAGCTTCTTTTTGTAAAAACACAGCTTCGGAACCATTTCATTGCTGCTCTGACCCCTCCTTCCCAAACTTTGGGAGAACATAACTAACCTGATCCTTTCCTAGTTTGCTGCTGCCACAGGAATCTGAATAGCTGCAATGAAAACCAAGAAGACCAGTCACTTTCTGCTATGCAGAAGAACACAGACATCTCACTAGAGTAACAACAGTGGTCTATTCTCAACCAGAGATTAACCCTGCAATCATAAAACTAGCTCCTGCTACTTGAATCCTATGGAAACTACTGATTATGTGCTCATGAAAACATCATGTCTTTTCTATTTACCCCAATGCAAATGTCTCAGTCTCCGCTCTACAGCCTGCAAAATAAACCTAAGTTTAAACACTACTGTGAAATACTTGGACAAATTTTCAAGCATCGTGTGGCATTTCAATTATTTCTTCAAAACATGAAGTCACAATTTCAGCAATACTATTATAAGCCAAATGGTAACTGAACTTAAACACTGTTGTAAATGGCTAAATCTTTTTGGTTATTGTCTACATGCAAGGTATTCCAGAAGATGCAACCGCATAGCCTCTGAAATTTAATGGAAAGGATAATATGCAGAGAAGCCACAGATACACTGTTACATCCTCGGTTACCTTTAAAACGGCATATTACAAGTAAGCCAACAGCATGTATATGCATTTTTATGTAGAAAAGTGTGCTATTTAAAGCATACTAACAAATATTTAATGCTTCAGAAAAAAAAAAAGGGCCTAAGTACACCTAAATAATGAGACAAAAGATCTTCATCTGGTAGGTAAATATTTAGGCTATTTAAACAGTTATGTATCATTGTGCAAGACGGCAGGAATTGCTCAAATTACTACAGTCTTTCACCCAGACTGCGCTTAAATGTTTCCGTGGCCTGCTTAACATTCCAGGCATGCTTCTGGCAAGGTAGCTCTGGCTGAGGTTCAAACTGTCCTTGTCCAACTTTCACTTACTATAAAAACATTGTTTAATATAGAAAAGTATACACGGAGACATATGTTCCTTATTTCGCTGACACCTAGAATACTGACACTTGTGTTCGCTAACTCCACATGGCAATTTTTAGGCAAACACTTTCAAGAGAGGTCGTGTTTACCGGGAGGTACGCGCTACAGACAGTCCACACTTCCAACAGCTTTAAGCTACGGCGCTCATATGTTACTTACAATGCAGTTCTACTGAAAAACAGAAAAGCAGCCCGTATTTATCCAACGCTGCTTAAAACGAGAAGGCCTAACTCCATCTCACCAGGCACCGCCAGGCCGGACGGAGGTGAAAACGCTGCCCCGAACCAGCGCAGCAGACGGGTAATTTGCAGCAGACCGCGTATTTGTCAAATTAACTGCAGGAATTTACCGGTTTGCTTACCTCCACGCAGCGTTATCTTTTATGAGGAGGTAATCTACCAAATTACTTCAGCATGCCTCCAGCCTGCTGCTGCCAATTAGTTCAGCCCGGCTAATAAATCAGGATGGCCAAGCCATTCGGTTACGGTTGGGGCGAGTCCAGGATTTGAGGGCTACGAACAGAAGCGGAATGTTCCTGCCTACTCAACTCCCCACACACAGAGATAATGCTTGGTCCGAGCACCCACTGCGGGCGGAGAAAAAAAAAAAAAAGCCTTAATTCCCTTTATTTGCTTAATCGAATTTAACATTAAAGCTGGCGGCAAACCCGTCAGCCGTTGGGGTAGGGGCTCGCTCTGCTCCTCAGGTCTTCAGACGCATCGGCCGAGGAGGGCCGGTGTGACAAGGCCCCCTCACCCCGACCCGCGTTCCCGCTTCGGGGCGAAGTGAGGCGAGACGGAGCGCTCCGCCGACGGGGGCACAGGCGGCCCCGCCGCCCACACCCTCCCCGCGGCTACGGACGGGGGAAGGAAAATGTCGCCGACGGGCCCGACCCCGCCGCCGAGGGGAAGAGGGCGCGGAGAGAGGCCTCCGAAGCCTTCCCGTCCCACTCTCTCCGCGTCCTCTCCCCCTCGGCGGCGGGGCAGGCGTGGTGAACCGGGCTCGGGCCCTCCTTCGCCCGGAATCTCCTTCGTCCGCCGGCGGCTCCCGCCCCTTACCTGTCCCGGGGGTCGATCCACGAGGTCTGCCGGGTGTTATGGTCGATGTAAAAGACTCGTCCGTCGAAGTCCCTCGCTTCCTCCCAGCCGGCGGGCAGCGGTAGCTCCGAGCTCTCCCGGCCCCGCTGCCCGCCCGCCGGCAGCCCGCCGCCCTGTCCCGTCGCCACTTGCTGCTGCCGTCGCCGCCGTCCGCCGCTCAACCACGGCATGGCCGCTCCGCCGCCGGGCCGCCACCGCCCAGCTCCGGCCGAACCCCGCTCCCCGCCTGCCGCCGCCGGGGCAGCTCCTGTCCCGCCCGGGCCGCGGCTCCCCGCCGCCGCCTCCTCCTCCTCCTCTTCCTCCTCCAGCACTAACAGGCGGCCCCGCAGGGAGCGGGACTCGGGCGGCTCCAGCTGCGCCGCACCGGGCTCATCCTCCCTCGCGCCAGCCCCGCTCCGCGCCGGGACCAGCCCCGCCGCGCTTCCTAACCCCGCCCGGGACCTGCCCCGCGCCGCTGCGGCTCCCAGCCCCCGAGCTCGGCCCGCCGGCCCGAGCGCCCCCGCCCCGCCGCTCAGCAGCGCCCCGCCGTCGCCTCCCCCCGCTCCCGCCCGGCGCCTGGCCCGGCCATCTTCCCTCCCGCCCTCTGCCAGGGCCCGGCCCCCACCTCCGCCCCGCCCGGCTGTTCCCACGCCGCGGAGGGCCGGGCCGGGGCGGGAGGGTCCGTCGCCCCGGCCGCTTCCCCGGGACCGGCCCGGTCTGCGGGGCAGGAGGGAAACGGTGGGGCTCGGCCGGGCGGCCCCACCCCGCGCCGCGGAAGCCGGGCCCAAACTCAGACACGTCGGCTACGGAGAGAGGGCGGCAGCCCTCCGGCTCGGGCCCGAGCCGGGAGAAGGCGGCTGCCGCCCCACCGGGTCCGTCCAGTCCCGCCCCCGTGCCTGTGCTCTGTCACGGCCCACTGGGGACCGGAGGGGCGCGAAGGAAGGAACGAACCCTGCCCGGCCCTCGCTGGGTCATGCATCCCGCGGTGCCCCCCCGAAAAGCCTCGGGAGTGCTGAGCAATCTGGATGTGCATAGGGACGTGGGGAAGGGATGGGGGTCCCCTGCAGAGCCAGTAAAGGTGATAGAGAAGTGTTGAAGACCACACGAGTCATGGCGATCATGCTGGATGGATGGTAGAAAACAGAACATCCGACTTCCTTGACATCTCATCCCGGTCCCTTAACCTCATCCTGTAGAGCAGAAAGCAGCTGTGTATGATTTGACCTGAGCCTGCTGGAGACCACAATGCAGAGTTCCAGCTAGCTACCATCTAGAATTAAATTCCCCAAAACTTAGAACAGAGTTAAAGTTGGCCTGTGGTACTCCACGCCTTTCCAGGATGCTGACTTCAGCTAAACCTTTGAAAATCTGGAAGTAAGGTAATGCAGGCTAAGCTTCTGAAAACTAGGGCAGGAGTTAATGTATATTCTCAAAGAACCTTAACTCAGCCCCCTGAAACTGGCGATAGCCTGCCAGGGATTATATTGCCATTCCAATTATGTTCCACTTGCCTTCACTGTTTTAAGTTACAGCTTTATGAACATTAATTGCTGCAGTGTGGTTATAAATGCAGGAAATTAGACGACTTTTGCTGCTGACTTCTTGGGCCTTTCTGTCCCTCCTTCTCTTTTTCTCCCCCTCTAAACAGAACAGGGCATGAGAAAGGCAGTAGAGATAATACGAATCTTACCAATCTTACAAATATCAATGCTTCTAAGTATCTAAAGGGTGGATGTCAGGAGGATGGGGCCAGACTCCTGTCCGTGGTGTCCAGCAACAGGACAAGGGGCAACAAGCACAAACTGGAACACAGGAAAATCAATCTGAACATAAATAAAAACTTCACTTTGAAGGTGGCAGAGCGCTAGAACAGGCTGCCCAGAGAGGTTGTGGAGTCTCCTTCTCTGGAGATATTCAAAACTCGCCTGGACATGTTCCCGGGCAACCTGTTGTAGGTGAACCTGCTTTAGCAGGGGGGTTGGACTGGATGATCTCCAAAGGTCTCTTCCAACCTCTGCCATTCTGTGAGTCTGTGATAATAGGACAAACCAGGCACTTAAACTATGTTGGGTTATTTCAATAGTAGTAGAATAGAGTCCTCTTACCAGGGCTATTGTCAGCAGTGAGGTATGATAGGAGAGTTATATGTGGGTTTAGTGATGAAGGCAAAGCAGTGTGTGACGCTCCGAGGACAATGGTGAAGCCAATGAAAAATGTGGTAAAGATGTAAAATTTAACAAAAGTGAGGTTGTATATGTGATCTTCAAAAGCATGACAGCGTATGTTTCTATCAGCTCATCTCAGCAGAGGGTTTGCTGCAGCAAGCACTGGGTGTTAGGCTGTCTAATGTGGTCCTGAGAGTTCAGCAGTATCTCCAGGAGCAAGGTGCTCCTTGTGTGTTACGGAAGTTTTTGAGGCATATTTCAAAGAGGGCAGAGTTAAGGCATGGTACAAAGTCTCTGTTTTCAGTGGCTGCGCTTTCTATTAAGTATGTCTCCCAGATTTTCAGAGGTTTTATTTAACAGAGGTAGGCATTCTCAAATGGCCCAGGTCTACAGGAACAATGTTTTGGGATATGGGATTTTCTTGTTCAAAAAACCAAAAAACTGTCCTATGTGCACCACAGCTCAACACTCCCTTCCTTGCTTTTAACATCCTTGCAGCAATTACCGTAGCACAATGTCTGCACAGCACCATGCCAAGACACTGGACTAGTTCATAATACCTGGAAGCAGTAGACACAGGGTGCTATAATAATCCACCAAGACTAATTAGCCCTGCTGAGGATATGTGCATCATTGCCAAGATGGGCTGGTTCTTCCTCACCAGTCCTCAGCATCCCAAGAGAGGATCAAGCTTCAGTAAAGAACCTCTAGATGCAGGTTGCAGAAACAGGGTGGGGAGCTTAACACAAGCAGTGGGCAAGAGGGGAAATGGCATGATTGAGTGTGGCACGTTTCATTCAGCTCATAGCCCTTCAACTAAATTCTTCTCTTAACTTTAGCAAATTGCTCCAGGTTAGAGCCAGAAAAGGACTTGGCTGAGCTGTCGTTTCTCAGGCAGAATTATGATGCACATGTTCCGTGTAAAGCATGAGCTGTATGGCTGGCATGGCCTGGATCTCACGGATTCATTCTAAATGCAGTTAAGGATCTATATGGCACTATGTAAAGGACAGGTCCATGATTTTCAGGTGCACTGTAGCTGCTTCTGCAACTGACAGGTTACATCTTCCTAAATCTTGAAGAAACATGAAAAAAAATCCTTAAATTCTGCCTGAGCAAAGTTTGCAGGCTAAGAATGTGTCGAAAAAAATCAGATTTAAAATTGTCTTAGGCTTCAGATCTAGCCTGTAGGCTGTCTGTATCTAGAAAAATCATTGGCTTCAGTTAGGAGGTGAAGCTTCTTAAATGCTTGTGAATAAAGACATTGAAAAACCTGATTCCTTGAGTCCAGCCAACTGCGTGCAGAGCTGCCTACAGTAACTGGTAGGAAATGATCGGGCTGGCAGTTGCCTCACCAGAATAGAAACTCCCTCTGTCTGCAGCATGCTTATGCCAAGAACTCTCAATTATTTTTCAGGCCAGAATGGTACCCTTCCTCGGATGTTACCTCATCCTGCTGCCTGTTCCTTGGGAGGAAAGGAACAAAGCATTCAGGAGCCAAGGATTATTTTTGAGTAACATGAAAAGGCAAGAAGAACCTGAAAAAGCCACTGTAGTTTTCATGCCAAAGCACTAATTTGCAATGCTAATTTGCAACATTTCATGCCATCCTTACCCTGCAATGAAACCCTCCCAAGCCTGCATCACTGCTCCCTCCCTTTTATTTTCCTTCCTCCTCAACGTCTGCTGTGCTTCAAGCAGGTAAGGCAAAAGAGAGGGATGGAGAACCTTGTGCAACACAGCATATGTCCGTTTTGAGTTGCAGAAAAGTAACCCCGCTGCCAAACAAAGACGACCTGCGTAGTATGGAACAGGTAATAATAACAGGGAAGATTTTGACTTAGGAGAGATAGAAGTCTGCCACAGGAAATTAAATGCTTGCAGTGCATATTTTAATCAATCTGCACAAATGCCAATATAACATATTTCGTATAAGTTTACATCAGTCCCTTGTCTCACATCTTTTCCGTATATTCATAACACACATCTCAGTTGTCATGTATTTCACACACATTCATTCCACATCCATGTTCCTTCCATTTTTTTCCACCCACAAATATTGCTCACACCTTCATTCGTCAGGCACACCTATTCCCATTAACTCAAAATTACATAAGCAGCTTTTCTTTGTGTACCCTCCCTTGCCATCTTCAGTGTTTATACCCACAGATTCTACCTATACATCTTCTCTGATATACAAGCTCTTATACTCAGGTCCATAATTGATATTACAACACTTTCCATTGAAAATGTAGATAACATTTTCGACTGTAGGTTGTAGATAACAAGTTCCAACTTTCCCACTGTCCACAGGAATAGCGCTTAATTCTGCATAAAAATCCTAACCTCCTTTTGGCACTCCACTTCTTTCTCACAATTTCTGGAAAATGGCAGCCAGTGACAATTGTTATCTCACTGGGTATAATAACAACTTCATCCTCATCTTCTCGCTGTGAGCACTTACTTGCAATTTATTTCCCATTTTCCAGCCTGTGTGGGACCTTTATACTGTCTTCGCACCTAACTAAAAAGTGTCAGTTCTCTGTGATCATAGATATTTTCTGGAAAGGCAGAGCGAAGGCTTCTTGGTCATCATTGTCCTGAAGGCCAGCTATCACACTCATCCTGGAAGCTGGGGCTTACTACTTTTCCCACAGCCAACACAATAAAGAGAGTAGGATATATTTTCTTATTAGGTCTATTCCTTCAGGTCTCTTCTGTTCACCACACATACATGTGTATGCAAAAATATAAATACAAACATAAAAGTAATATCCAGATAAATATAAATATAAATTAGAGATAGAGAGGACATAGAGATATGTATACACATATACCTGTACACATACACACAGAAAGATATCTCTCCAAACCAAATACATATGCGCGCTGCATATGATGACCTGTTAACTGGGTGAATTACTTCACAGCTGAGAAATCTCTCTCAGGGGATGACCCTCCCTGGTCTGCCATACAGAGATTTAAGCATCCTCCAGCGTGGTGGAAACTGTGCTGGCTGCCCCGCTTTTGCGGCCGCATGCTGGTGTGGCATCTGAAGTTCTTTCAGAGGGTTGCTGGGCAAAGGAGATACTGATACTTGTCTTTAAGAATGTGGAACAAGGTGCGACATTGTCCCTGAGTAGCAAGTGAGATGGTATGGAAGGGGAGCTAGACAAGTCCCAATCCCCATGGATTATGTGAGGGGTTCCAGGATGGCATAACAGATGACACAGAGATATGGTATGTAGTAGGAAGGGGGATAACAGTCATCCACTTCAGAGGAACTGGAGAGTAGCAAACCCTCAATCCTTGCTGTCAGTGGCCAAGAGCGGGGCTCCAGGCGTAGAGGGTCTGATGATGATCATTCTCTGGCTCAGCTATAGGTGTGAAAGGTGCCTGGAAGCAAAGCAGAAACGTGAAATCCCTGAGGGCTTTCAGGGTGGTAGACAGAGTAAGGAGCTCTGTCTGTGTGCACATGAAGGAAGCAAGTCTCCCAATCTACACACCAAGCAGGTCTGGTAAGATACTCTTCTTGAGGCAGGGTATTTCCGCATAGAAAATAGACTGAAAATCCAACATCAGTGGGAAAATACCAGAGAATAAGTCTGAATCTAACATGAAGTGTAACTGCAAGCTTTCACAAACAAGAGTGTTTTATCAGGAGGCCTTTCTATAGGGGAAGATTTATTCATTCTGCAGCAACAATTCCATCTGAGAAAAGGAGAAGTAATCCTACAAGCCATTTGTAATCATTGATACTTTCCCCCCTGCTTCTTTTCTTCACCACAATTCCAATGGACCATGGAAGGTCTGTAGTTACGGTCTTTGGGTCAGTAGTCCACATCCAACCAAGGAAATAAATAACAACAAGCTATTGTTTGGTGCTTCGCTTCCTGGTAAGGAAATAACATAAAGAGCTGCATTGCCATAGTGGATAGTATACATAGATGACACGTGAGGTAGATGACAAAGAGGACAGTACATCTGGGCACATGAAGAGAATAGTCCCCTACAGTAATTTTAGTTCAAGTGTTAAGGCTGTGGTTAGCCTTTGAATGAATGCGGTTCAAGTGCTTACATACTCACTGCCATGAAATGTATACACAACTATTTGTTCTCAGATCATTATGCCCATAAAACATACAAATAGACATATGTACATTATATTTATATGCATAACATATACATATGAAATATGTATATAATGTGCTTTTATAATGCACATTTGAAATTCTGTCATATGCCAAAATTCTTCAATTATGACATTGATTTAATACACAGTATATAGGTGGCATTGTTGAACAGAAAATTTTAAAGAAACCAAGGAAACAGTAAGACATGATACTCCTATAGGCTTCACAGCTGAATAAGACTATATTAACTACAATCAGAAAAGTTATGAAATATACAGAAGTTAGATATTAAGTAACTGTAGCAATAGATTTAAATATCTATTTAAATATCGGTTCCTCTGAGTGTGCGGTCTGCTTACGTCCAGCTTACTTATCCCTTTCTAATCCTCCATTTCATGGCACCTACTTATTTGTCTCTAAAAGGCCTGGGATAAAGGGAATGTGAATGTCTCTTTATCATTCCTAATATAACGTTTCACTTGACTTATTTATCAGCTGTCAGTAGTATTTGCTTCAAACAGTGTAAGTGCTCGTACTCAGGAAATCCCACTGACCGTGTTCCTCTAGACAAATCCCATTCTTCATGCTTCACCCCATCTTGCCAACCATTTAAATGCAGAGATTCCACATTTTATCTACCAAAACATTTAGGACGTTTATAATTATGAGAAGTTTTTAAAATTTTTCTCATCGAGACACAAGAAATTTTTCATGTACCTTCCTGTGATATGTTCTGTCCCAGTCAACTTTCAACTCTGAAGCTCATCATGAAGCACTGTGCATAAATTGCACAACATTTAAAATTTTAGATTTGTTTAAATTCTCTGTAGGGATCTGATGAGTCATCAAGCTAGTTCAGTCAACATAAAACTCCTGCTCTAACATCCCATCACAGGGCTTGGGAGGGTAGGGGTTAGTTACTCCAAAGCCGCCTCTCTCTCATCTCTGTCTTCACTGTGAATGCTTACCCACTTATTCTATTTGCAAACTTAAGCCTATTTCACTTAAGTGCTTTCCCAGACAACTATAAATAGGCTTTTGGAAGTGGTAATTAAGTCACAACCACATTCACTCACAGGAATTTAACAGCTTCTCCTGGAAGAAAACAATTGTTTTTTCCTCCTCCATCGAGGTCTTTGCAATTGGCCACAGAGCACCTGGAACACTTTAATGGTTCAAACCATTTGCATTATGATTGTATACTGGCACGTTTTTAATCCTTCTGCCTCATTCATGCTGCTATTAATTTTTATTAAAAAAAATATTGTTGAGAAACAGATTCATTCTGAGCTCAGACTTGTCATGTGCCCAAATAAAATGGGATGGTATAAGAGAGGGTGGGAGCTGACCTAGAGGACCCAAAGGTTGGAGGATAAGATGGTGGGTGCTAGGGAGAACCTGGGGAGACATGGGCAGAGACAATTGTGAACTCTGGCATACAGAAATATATTTCAACAGACCAAGATAAGAATTTAAAGCTTATTGTACTATATTTACCCTGTAGTATACTAACTTCAGTGACTGCAATAACAATTTTGCATTCCTTGTGTCATTGCAATGCATTGCTGTAAGGCAACTTCTCTAAAAAAACAAAAATTGTTGAAGTTAGCTTGATTTTTTTTCAAATGTTAGTTAAACTAAACTTGGAGGAAAAAAGTTATCTTCTGGAGTTTCGTTGCACTTTACACTTAAAGTAAGGGAGAGTTATTTGTCCTGTTAGATTTTACAAAGAAACCTCTCATGCCAGCATGCTTTTATACACCCAGTGACCACAGCCCACGGCATTTCAGCCCCAGCCAGAGATGGTTTTTTGCCTCCTGGCCTTGGAGCCAGCGCGTGTGCTGAGGAGCTCCAGGAGGACGCCCCCTCCTTGCTGCTGGTGCTGCATACTGCTGGGACAGGGTGCTCGATGGAAGGCCTGAGGACTGGTTTGTGTGTTGTGTTGATCTGAAAGACGATGTATTCGCTCTCCTGCATAAAGCCTTTAATAAAGAGAAATAGAGAACTTTCTAGATAAATTACCATATATAGGCTTTTTTGCAGGATTCCCCAGCACATTCGCTCAGTGACTCCCAATTACTTCAACAACACTATAGTGCTTGTTCTCACATTGACATCACCAGAGAGATATTTATTGCAATACAAGATGTTTGCTGTGCAGAATATGCCAAATTTTGTTTTACAAAAGCACATTATTACAGTTGATATTTTATTTTCATCCAAAGAGGTATTGTCTGTGGTATTGCATACTCTTAGGGAAACAAACAACTCAAAACAACCCCCCACAGCACCCTATTTTTTTTTTTCCATCTAAAGAAACGTGCCAGTTCACATGTGTTCCAGTAAGTATACATTCCAGTTCGGTAATTTGAGAAGAACACTGGCAATGCGCGTTATGATTCAGATACTGGAAACGTGCTAAAAAACGTAACATGAGGATGATTGTATCAGGTCAAACCAAAGTCTAACCACCCCGTTACTGTGTTTCTAATGGGGGCCACTACCAGCTGTCCAGAGGACAAATCAGACTTACACTTACAGTGACACTTACAGTGACATTTTTCAAGAACTGTCTTCCAATCTCCAGTGAACTCCAGCTCAGGATGTTCTGTCCTGGAGCTGTTATCCTTGTATTCAACAGCTCCCAGGGGATTTTCTTCATTGAATTGATCCAATAGGGCAAAGGTCTTTATCCATACGCTTTGAGAAGTACTACCTTTTGTTTTGAACCTTCACACTATTACCAGTTGATGCCTCCTATCTGTTGTGCTAAAGGAAACTGTGATTAGTCTCTATCTTCTCCATGCAGATGCATCATATTCCCCCTGCATCCTTGCTGTGATGTGGTTTTTGTGATATTTGCAGCCTTGTGGAGGAAGAAATATCTTCTTTATTTCACACAGCTTGGACCGAAGTGATCATTGCCTCTCATTCACCACGAAGACTGACCAACAAATTAGAAAACAGCATTGGATAATAAATAGTCCCCACTAGTCTGTCCTTTCTGAAATGAGGGCAAGAATATAATTCAATGGTTTATTTTGGTCTTCGGTGCGTGTTTCCTGTATGGTGGGTATGCGTGGAAGTGCTGAATCTCAGAACCCCAAAGGCTATACAAGTTCAGAAAAGCAGAATTCCTTACAAAATTCCCCAATGTGCCCAGATCAGAAAAACACAGCCATAATACTATTATATTAATGTTACAGGAGTATTACGTTCATAACCAGAATAGTTCATCCTATATAGCAATCACTGATATTTGTTCAGGGTTTTTGTTTGTTTGGTTGGTTGGTTTTTTGTTGAGTTCAACTTTTTTTCCTTTTAATTTATTCTGGACAGCACTGCCAAACCAGCTGGATGGATATTGCTCTTTTAAGCCAACAACACCCTCAGAAATCAAGTCAATATTTTATGGTGGTGTAACAGATCATTGCTAGGATATATGCAAAGGATTTTTAATTTCTTTAATTTCCAATGTTTAATGTCTCTTTTAAGCCAACAACACCCTCAGAAATCAAGTCAATATTTTATGGTGGTGTAACAGATCATTGCTAGGATATATGCAAAGGATTTTTAATTTCTTTAATTTCCAATGTTTAAAACGACAAAATAAAAATAAGCAAAATTAGTTTTATAATTGTCCTTTGTCATTTTTGTCCTCCATTCTCCCTTAGTGAACATCATCTCACCAAAACTACCTAGATAAACCACTTAGACAGAAGACTTCTGTGTGCTCTTAGAGCTTTTAAAGTTCAGATATCCTTGAGTTTTTGTCAAGTTTACGTTAACTTTTACATTTAAACTGACCCCCAGAGATTATTTTTTAAATATAGCTAAATTAGTGTTCTCAGTGGATCACATATAATGTTAGGGAAAGTTTAAATTATCATTTTTGCTGCTTAGGATTTTTTTCCAGTGTTTAAAAACCTGTAATTGCCTTTTAAAATTTAATTCTAAGATCCCTCAGCTCTTTAAAATCAAACTTGTAAAAACAAGGCTTTTTTCCTTTATTTTACCTTTACTACAGGAAAATCTGCAAGTTTCTGTATGCCTAGTATTGTAAAAACCATATCGCTATACTTGGTATAGCGACAATACAGCCTAAGGAAAAGCATCTGCTGAGGTCACTATATCCAATTAAGATCAGTATCCAGCCCTGAGCTTCTGTCACTAAACAGAGCAATCTGGCATAAAGTTAAAAATCTAGGAGTTTATTAATTTCTTGATCCAATGCCTCCTCTGCACAGAAAAATCCATATGTCAAGGCCAGTACCCTTAGAACAGTCTGATGCTAGGGAGATCTGGCAGAGTTACTCCTTGTGCCATGCCAATATAATGCTGAAGATCTAATCTTGCTCCAAGCAGAGCAAGCTTCTCGTCTGTGCCCCTCTAGAAAAGCAAATGTATTTTCCTCTGTATTGACTCTACTAGCAATGTAGTCATCTTGCTTTGCAAGCTCTGGATTTTTGTGTCCAAGGTACACATGTGGACACAAAAACTTGAATTGCCTGAAGTAGGTAATGCAGATGCTACCCTTCAGTAGTATCTGTTATAAACAGCTGCCCATCATCCCAAAGAATGAAGAATTTTGTGGCAAAGGTGGGGTTGCAGCCCAGTTCTCTGGGGCGGGAGGTAGCTGATTTAGTCACCAGACTTTCTCTTCGCACAGTGTCTTGCCGCATTCACTAAACACTTCCAGCTTTGGGGCCACAAAAGTGAAAAATGCAAATTCTGTCAAAACCTAAGTTGACAGGTTTAAAATGACACTGAGTATGCAGCTGAAGAGACCTTCCTGGATAGTGAGCATGGCACTGAGCAGCGCCACCGGCATTAGACTCTGCAGATCCAGGGGCTGCGTGTCTTTCCTTCACAAGCTCCGACACTGGGATTGCCAAAGGGAAATTTCTGTGGGGCAGAGTTGAGGGGCTGCTGCTTTTTCCTTTTAGCAGTTGCCAATATCCTGCAGACATCTAGTTGAAAGATGGAAAGGGGGCTGCCAGGCCCAGCTTCCAGGCCTGGATTTCCTAAAGAGGTGAGCTGCCTACTAAATTATTCCTTCGTTTGTAGGTCTCAGACACGACCCCTGCCAATCACTGACATGACTGGGAGAAAAAAGAATCTGCAGGCCATTAAATGTTTCAGGGCAATGAATCAAAACAAACAAACGAAAAGCCAAACAGTATGTGCAACGTGCCTTAAGTCTGGTGAGACATAATTTTAACCTATGCCTGAACTGAAGATGAGGCATTATATTGATTTAATTTCATTATCAGATCTGATAGAACAACAGGAAGGTCACAGATGAAAAAGAAAAAAGAAAGCAAAAAGAAAGCATTAATTTACAAAGCCATTCAGAATGTGATACTTGTGTGCACGAAAGCTATGGTAGCCCACTGGATCTCACTCTTGCCGTACAGCTGGCATGCATTAGTAGTATGAGCTTTTCTAGCTCTGCTGAAGTTTTGGTCAGTGTATTTAGGATGTCCTATATTCTGCTGTGAGAATAAAGGAAAGCCTAGAAAATGAGCAATAACCATTTTGGGTGGTGATCTCTTTTCTGTTGTGAGATTCCTGACCGTAGTTTCTTTCGTTGCTGTGGCTGTCAACATTATGATGAAGTTTTAGGACCACACTGTACAAAAGATGCCCCTTGAAGCATATATCAGTGTTACGCTTTAGAGCTGAAATAGTAGAATTTTTCTTTTGGCTGGAAAAACTTATAAATGACATTTTCTTTTCCACAAAGGTTATTCCAATGCCTTTTTTTTTTTTTTTTTCCTATGAGACAGACTATATATGAACTAGGTTAATACCAGCTGATTTTCCTACTATCATTACCCTTTGGGAGGATCATTTTAATAGAATTAAAATGACATATAATACTTCTCCCCAAACACAATTATTATTTATTGCTACTCTATTAATAGATCCTGTAACTTGGTTTTATTAACAAAAGATATGACTGCATATTTGGTAGTAACTCTTCATATCAAGGCAAAAAGCCACAAAATTAGAATCATGTTTTCTCAAAAACACTTTCTAACAATAGACAAAATTCACACCAAAGAACATCTTGCTAAGAATAGATGGAATTATTGTGTAAAAATGCTTCGTGCACAATGGAAAAAATTCCAATAATTTTGGCTGGGAAGCTCCGACAAATTGTGACAGAAAGAAAACAATACTGTCACAAGCGCAGAAAAATGTTTTAGTTCTGCTAGGGTGCTGCTTGATTGCTCACACCCAGCTGAGCATTTCACTCTCTTTTGGAAGAACTTAACCTTTTTTAAAAATTGCCACTACTACCATACGTGAATGAAAATTGAGAATACTTTTTCTTAGGATCATTGGTTTTTTGAATGTATATCATCCCAGTGTATCTTGTCTTGAAGAGGAGGAGTGCTTCAGTAACATCTTCAAAGCTACCCCCCTACTCCTCAGAACACAATTTGATGATATCTGCACAAAGTCTGACTGCAGTTAGACTGTCAGTGTGCTGACTGCGTATTACGCTAATACACTATCACTCTTCCCCTATACGTCTTTTTTGACTTTTAAGCTCCCTCTTCAGCGGAACATGATCATACCATTCTTAAATGCTAGCCCATAATTAGCATAATGAGCAACAGCAGTTTCTTCATTCTCATTTTTGGTGTTGCCCCTTGTACATGGGAGAAAAAAAGTCCAGAGTCTTTAAAGCTATGCTGTGTTTTTCAATGATGACTTAAATCACGTCATCCCATTGCAATTACCATGAGAAAGGATAGTCCATTGTTAGGGTATAGTCAACATACCTGAAATGTGCACGTTTCACATCATGTGAACATGGGACTCGAACAAACCGCTCCTCAAGGCAGCTGTTATATCCTAACCAAAGCGAATAGGCTCACCTCCAGCTCCAGCGGTGCCACACTGAATGAAGCACCCACTAGTGAGAGCTCCCGACACCATGCAGGAAGGTGAGGCTCCAGGCTCCTGTGTGCCCCCGCTTCCCTTTGCCTTGTGCCCCACAAGCAAGGTGGGGAACTGAAAGCTCTGTGGGGGTTATGAGAGCAGGACCTGAGCTGCAAGCTGCAGGGTAGCACCGGATGGTGAATCTCATTCTCAGTGGGTACTTAGCGGGTCTGTGCATTGAAAGCAGGGAGGCCCGACTTTCATTTGGTAAGTCTTGGCTCTGCCAAAGCAGCTAAACGTAAATGTCCCATGTAGAGAAATTTAAAGTCTACTATAGAAGAACGGATAGCTTTTATTAATACATTCTCATTTACATGTATTTTATTTAAATGCTTTCTTAACTTAATTTTAGATTTATCTACCATAAATTTGAAATGATCTAATGAAATCAGTTCCTGGCAGTTTTAAAAGTGAATGTGCAAGTTTGAATGTAGACAGGGCCACGTCATCAGCAGTCCTGCTATGTTATACAGCTGATGATAGGAAGGTTAAGTTTAAAGCTCTTCCAGAGGGCACACTTTCAGGAGGTAGCTTCGTTCCCTTCTTCCACAAATCCCTGTGGTTTTTTTCCACGCAAATTACTTGTTCTTCAATATCTTCTCTCATTCTGTGTGAAAAGCAATCCTGCATTTCAAAATCTTTTTAAATAACAAGTCATGTCTGGAAGCCAAATTTCCCTCCAATAGTTTGTGGCTTCAACCCTCACTTCCTGTATTAGCAAAAAAATGCAGAACTGCCTCTTTAAAAGAAAAAAAAAAGGCTAGTGAGCATAGCTTGCAGTGATTTTTATGTTCTCTCACATCTTCCTGCCACACTTCCTTTATTTTTGTCTGTCATTAGGTTAATTGTAATTTCATCTGGCTTAGGCATCTGTCATTTTGTTTATCTTTTCTGTACCATGCATACCAATGGCACTGCATAAGTAACAGTACAAGTGTTAATAACAACAAGCATACAAGGAATTGTTCTATGTCAGGTGCTCTCTTACAGCATCCCATTAAAAGAACAGATTACCATTGAATACTGAACACCTGTTTTTTGCATTCTTTAGTAAATGACTAATGTTTATATACAAGGAGAAGGTGACCTCAATTGCAAGCTGTAGCAGCTGGTAATCACATTCCCAAATCCTTACAAAAGTTAGCCAGGTAGCAAAAACAACAGTTTTCTTTTCGTGACTTCCAACTGTCAGCTTTATTTATTTGCAGCTCTCTCAAATATTACTTATACATATAGGATTGCAAGCTAAAGAGCTTCCTGCAACTGGCTGCCAGCACCAAGTGTGCCCCATTGATTGATAGCCAAGGTGGTGTGATCACAGGAGTTATCTTGACAGAAGACTTCACAGGTTATCAGAGAAAGAGGAGAAAGATTCCGAATGTAAGCAACTGAAGCCACACCGGGTCCCTAGAGGAGGAGCAAACTCCATTTCCTGCCTGGCTTGGATAGAGGGCTGGCGGAAAGGAGGAGGAAAGGAGATACTTCCATTGTTTACAATAGAATAGAAATTCCAGTTCACAGAGACTGAGAGGCAGAGGCCTGAAAGGACTAATGACATTCCTCCTGCCTCACATGTTCACCTCCAGCTGGTCTTTGAGAAACATTTCCATAAATACCTTCCATGAGGAGAAGGTGAAAAGTATTCATTCCCACAAAACACTCACAGAACATGGACATCAGAACAACACGCATTTCTAGAGGGAAGAATATTTAATTGACATGAAAATCAAAGCAGAACACTACATTATATTCAACAGACACCTCTAGTATGGAGGGAAACAGGTTTTCCGTATTGCTACCCAAGCAATGCCAGAGGCAGAGATAGAGGTATGATTCACAACACGCAGCCTCCAGTTTGCTGGCTCCTGATATTCCAGGTTAAAAGCCAGCACAGTAACCATGAGAGAAACCAGCTATCTTTAAAAGGGAAATCACTGTTATTACAAGGAAACATTGGGAAGTCTTTATGAAAGCTAAATAGCCAAACAGCTTCTTATGGCAGCACTGAAGTATAAACCAATGCATGAATTATTATAATTATATACTTGCCAATTAAAAGTAAACCAATTGATTGTGGGTTTTTATTTCCTAGCTGTAAGAAAATAAATTCTTTTGAATGTGTTTGCAATATCGGTCACAGTCCTACAAATTGTTCAATACGAACTTTACTTGTTCATGAAGCTGCTCACTCACGTGTGGACATATGCAATTTGGTCACCAACCCATATTTGAAAATTATGAGCAAAGAACAGAATTTCTACCTATTCCATGGTTCTGTCTGTTGTTTTAATTCAGTCTTTTTGTCATTTTTCATATCATTGTATTTACTGAAAGCTGCCTATATATAAGGTCTAAAATCTTTTCCCAGAATGAATGCTACTTTAAGTCTTTCCTTCCATCTCAATCTATTCTGGAATTTTCAGACCAAGCCTGAAAATTTTCAGCCAGAAAAAGTGTTTATGCTACTAGGCAGGGCACAACACATACCTATGTATATGCAAACTCTCCCTCTTGCTGCAGAGTACAGCAATTTCTTTCCAGCTTTGTAGATGTTTATTAGAAAGTGAATTTATGGGTAATGCTTATCCAAATGAGAGCTGTCATGACAGCATCTGAGTTAAATTAGGTATAGCACCATTCATTTTTTGGGCAGTATAAGTCTTGTATAGCTAGTTGCTGCCTTCTGTCTTACATCAACCTGCTAAGGAGTTTCTCGTTTCCACCCCAGTTGATTTTTTCAGTTTTTCATTTAGATAAAAACCTGAAAGCTGGAATTGAAGGAGACTTAAAGATTTAGGTGTCCAATACCAACTTCCAGTCAAAGAAAAAGAAAAGCTTCTGGTCAAAAGCAGTTGAGCACCAACCACCCTTAAATCTTTTTAAAAACCCCAGCCCAAATAGTATGTGAGTACAGCATGAGGCAGCTATCTTCCTCTCCCAGCTTCCTTAAATCATTGTGGAATGACACCAGCTCAAGTAGCATGTGTTTAAATGGTAGAGCAAAGGGTAACATATTAGCTGTCTTTGATAGTAAAATAAGATTTCTGCACTGTTGTGCTATCTCAGTTCTGTAATATCTATTTATATAGATCCTTCTGAGTGTTTATCACACAGTTTAAAGTGGATCTCATATTCTGCTACCCACATACCTTAATGACAGATTTAGTAGAGAGGATATTAAAAATCAGGTGTTGCCTACCTGGTCAAGGTTCTTTCTAGTTGCATCTTTGAGAGAACCACAAGTTATTTTTAAATAAAAAGCTTTCTATAAATTCTCCAAAGGAAGGAGGTCTTTACCAGAAGGCTCCTTAGGTTGCTTTCCTTTTACTGGCATAAGAAATGTCAGTTAATGTTTTGCCTTGAAACTGAATCCAAACATCTCATCACTGCCTGTCCAGGCCCTCCTCTAGATTGACTTCATTGGCCAGACTAAAATGTGAACAGCCCGAAACATTCATAAGAGTTTGGCATGTGATACACGATGTGTTTCTCAGGACACATTTTTCTAATGTCTGTTTTCCTGAACTGTCAGAGATGTGGCAGTGCCGTGGAGGAGAGATTACCAAACAATGTCAGAGCATCAGAAAAATTAAAGACAGAAAGGAGAAAAACCTCTCCAGCAGTAGGAAACAGAGGCCTTCCGAAGACAAAGATTGTCTCTCTGCCATAAACACCAAAAAATAAAAAAGTAATTCACAATAATTGTAATTATTTTTTCCACAGTAGTATAATGTAGTCATAAAAAAAAGTTACTGTAAAATAAGCATATCCTTTGTAGCTACATCAATAAATTATCATGCAAGTGGCTGTCTCAGCCCAGGACACAGTAGACAGAGTGGTCTACCATGTTGCCATACTCAACTGCAGTTTGCAGGAGACTAAAACTGCGGTATGGTATGGTGCTGTTCCTGTACTCTACCTGTGCCTCTAAGCTTCATTCTTAGTGTTACAAAGTAGAACCTTGGAAACATTATTTGTAAATTTAATTCTGCCCTGTGATACACACATAGCAGTACCTTATCTTGTAATACAGCAACATATGCTTTTAAAGGTACACCAACATCCTTTTACCACACCAGAGCAGCATTGTGCAGTGAGGGAACAGAGCAAGCACCCTAGGGGGCCTCCAGCTCAATACAGCATGACAATATTGCACGGTTCCGCAAGCTTCATGGTCTAAGTCTTGTATAACTGGAGTCAGATGAATTTCTGAAATTTTCTAGAAGTGCTAGAACTTCAAAGTCAGTGGAACAGGACAAAATGTATTGACGTGTCAGAAAAAAAATGTTAAGGGGGCACGGGCATCTTTATTCCCCTTCCTGCAAATTCTAAATTTGGCCTCAAGAAACACTTTTTGAACATTAATAGCCACTGTCAAAGGAAAAAAAATACAGCTGAAGTTTGTTAAACCATATGCTGCAAAAATTCAATGAAACAACACAAGAAATGGAAAAAAAAAGATAGGAAGGTATTAATTAAATGATTGGAATTAGAAGGAAAGAGGCTAAAGAGATGTAGAGGGTTTATAACACCTGTCCTGCATCATCACCAGTTCTCCAGCACCTTGGCCATGCATCTCCTGAGAAGTTGCACTTGGACACCTCCAGTGATGTGCGCTCATACGCCCCCTCACCTTGTCTTCTCCATGGGTGGGTGGGGGGTGGGGGTTTACAATAAATCACCTTAAAACCCTCCATCTGGACAAGCAGACTGTTCTCCTCCACTTGTGTTTGTAGGCAGTGGAGAGAGGCAGCCTTCTGAGGGAAACCATTTGGGGTAAGACTTCCAGACAAAGCTCTCTCTATGAATGAAGCAGCTCTGTCTCTTGTTACCCAGAGGTGGCCCAGGCAGATGAATCCTACCGGGGCTGTGTCCATGTGCCTACCTGGGCGTGAGTCTTCTGCCATCATTCTCCAGCTGGCCCGAAGAAAGCGCTGCTTTCCTGCCCATACGGCCTATACCGTTCTGCCAGGCCTGAACAGGGAGAAAGGAACCGCCCCAAAGGCATTTACTTGCTCTCGGTGGTGCGCGCTGCGAGTTTGGTGCTTTGTTAAAACGCCTGCTACGGGCATGGCTGAGGACGGTCAAATCCTCCTTCCTCCTTCTGACAGCCTTCGTTGCGCAGGTGTGAGTGAAGGGGTACGGCCGGCACTGCCGTGCTCCAGCCGGAACAGCGGGCCTGTTTGGCGGGAGGGGTACGGAGTGCCTTTTCCCGCTGGCCGCTGGCGGGTCCCGGGCCGTGGGCCGCCCGGCCTGGTGCGGCGCTGCACCTCAGCGCCCCCTGCCGCCTCCCGGCAGCACGGCACGGAGGGCCGTCCGCCCCCTCGGCCTGCGGCAGAGCCGCCGCGGCGTTGTGAACTGTCGGTTCCCCGGCAGCGCGCTGGCAGTTTCCAGCATCTTCGGTTCCTGTTTCCTTTAGGGAGGAGGGAGGGTGGAAGAAGCCGTGTAGCTCCCGGGGAGCGCTCTGCGGCGCTGGAGTGCCAGGCCCACGTTACGAGTCACGGTGCCGGGCGAGAGGAGAGCAGCCGGTTGAAGCTGAGGGCTCCCAGAGCCCCCGGCATTTACACTACCTCCTTTTCATAGGCTTTTCTCTCAGACCTGTCGACCTGTCTGTTTTTCCTGGACGGAACATCCCAATTATTAACTATATATATTGTTTGAAGCTATTTGAAATAAAGCTTTGCTCTCTCAACTGTAGACCCCTCAACAGGCCAGCCCAGGATGCCCCATGCAGCCCTTGTGCCTGCCTTTCACAAGTGATGTTACCAGCTCGCTGCCCCTGCCACCATGGCTTGTATAAAGCCTCTCATGCATCAGCAACCCATAACCCTGTTGCTGCAGATATTCCTGCCTTGTTTCTGCTTTGGCTCGTTCACAAACGAGGATGGTGCAAGCTGTCCAACCATTTTCTGACCCTGAGTCTGGTTATTGTTCAAAACAGAAGTGCCATAGGGAAGGAACTGTGGGTTTACTGCAACCATCAGCTCCAGATGATGACTTTTGGGGAGCCTTTGTCATTGCAACTGCTTTTCCCCAGAGTACATTGGGACCACATTACCCTTGGGACATGAGATAACCAAGAGTAGGTGCAAAACTTTCAGATACGGAAGTGTGTGGCTGAGACCAGTGGCCATCAGCTGGAGTCACAGCATCATAGTCCAAGAACAAGATGGTGAAGAACCATGTGGGAGCTCTGAAGTGCAGTTATGCAGTTATGTGGAGAACTGCAACCCCCCCAAGTCTACCAGCATGGCTGGTCAGTGCAGGCAAAGCTGTGGTTGTAAAGTCAAACTCCAAATGTTATGCATTCAGATGATGCAGGTGGGAGTTGCTGATGAGATCACAACACCTTTGCTTTCCATGGCTGCCCATGAGGATGAATTTCTTTTAAAAGTATTACAGCCCGCACCAACAGAGTGGTGATACCCATTGCCTCTCTCAAAACATTGGATCTATCATCTATTGTGTATTTAGAGTGACTTTTCTGATTTAGGCTTCTCAAAAATTAAGCAGGTTCACACTACCAAAACCTCTCAGTGATACAAAACAATGATGCTACTTGTATGCAGCATCTGTGACTTTGCACCTGCACATTTACAATTAAAGTTTGCCATGTTCTGGGTGTGTCAGAGTAATTACTCATGCATCCTGGTGCCCACCCACTGAACTCCCAGACGGTTGTCTTAGTGAATTGTTGGTAGGTGTGTTCCTCCCCTTGCAAGTTCAGTTAAAGGCAAGAAAGTGGAGTGCTAAAGCTACCTCTGTTTCCTTTAGTATGAAGACCAGGGTTGTGGCTTAGGTGCAAAAAGAAGTCAGGTACAATGGGCTCCCAACCATGCTGCCTAAGGTTCCTGGTGCCCTCTTTTACAGCCCCCTTGCACATGCATTCAGGGCAGCTCTGAAGAAACTGCAGAATCTTAGTGGCAATGCACAAAGCCACTCTAGGACCAGCCCTTTCCAGTCAGCCAAAGATTATTAATAAAATTTTGCAATCCTCATACATTCTGAAAGGTGAAAGTAAACACGGAGTTGTAGCTGTGAACATATACATGAGTTAACCCATGGAAAGTAAAGCTAGCCTAAAAATCTGCAAATATTTGACATGTCCGTTGTGGACGATATTTGCCCATCTCAGTCTTGTGAAGTTTGCCCACTTGATGACATTTCTCAAATTTGCAGTCCTTGCTTTTAAAAAGCACTCTCCACTAATTTCTTGTTCTTTTAAATGTAGAATTTACTTACTTTTCTGCAGTGCACAACAAATTTATGCACCAAGTATTGCTTCCCAAAGTGGAGGACATTAAGAGGTAGAAAGTCTGCACATGAACCGAGCATCATCAAGAAAACAAACAGTTACCCCTTCTTTCACTTTTTAAGACCTATTTAATTTTAATGAAGAAATAACTTGACAGAGAAGGCAACAGATGAAAGTAAATACCAGCTGTAGAGCTAACCGATTCCTCATACCGCTATAGGTTATAACTTTGTCGATCAATAGTAATATATTATTTTCAAAGAAAATTTAATGAGATACTGAGTCTCAAATGTAAAGTATCGCTGTCCATTATCTTAAATGATGTAAAGGCATTCATTCTTTCAGTGTTTGTACATGCCCACAAGTATCATCAGTTTGGAATTCAGTGAGGTCAGGTCAACATGTGGCCTTGATAGGGGATAATATCCTGCAGGAGACAGTAGGACACACATCACTCACTAGAGGACACCCAAAGCTGGTTTATCAATATAGGTGCAACACCTGTGTTACAAGTGACAGAATTTGCTTACCCACACTGTAGATATTTTTAAGTGTGTAATGTAAAGAACTTTAATGAAAGCAACGGATAAGAGGCCAAAGCTTTTTAAAGCCTCAAAACAACATAACATATGAGGTGCAATTCCATTTTCTGCCAAACAGAGATATCTTTCACTTTCTTATTCTGTTTCCAGAGATTTTATAAAACTTCTCTTTTAAAGATGCAGTTTAAAACTGGCTAGCCAACCTAAAGATGAAGATTTTCTACACGATTGCTGAAAGATCCATGATAGCCCTTACATGTGTACAATTTTGCCACAGAAGATAGCAACAATGCCATCCAACAGCAGTGTGAGAGGGCTTGGCCTCCAGATTTTGTGGCAAAAGTTCTTTTAAAAATGCAAGATATTTCACACAGACAGTTCCAAAACAACTATCAGCAACAAATACTTTCTCTGAGCACCATGAATCAATCGATAATCCAAAGCTACAAGGAGAACAGGCTTGTTCTGAGTCAACAGAAATAATTTTCTTCTTTTTGTTGTTTGCAAGAGCCTGAATTTAGACTATTTTGTTTTTATTGGCATGATATACCCCATAAAAAAGTATCTGCCAAAGATCATTAAGACCCCGCTTAAGAATGGTGTAATGGAAAAAGTGAAATTGATAGCACCCCCAGCTTCCTGAGGAAGAAGCCTCCTCCTGGGCTGGAGGAGAATTTGAATTCAGGACAAAAAGAAATGCCCTGATTTTTAACTACTAGTTGAAGATTAGTCAAGATTACTGGCATTAAAACAGCATTGCTGGGAATGGTGTTTAGGATTCCTCCCACTAGACAAAATGAGATGTATTTTTGAAACTCTTTGTGGAGGTATTATATCGCTGCTGTCTCCATGGCAGCAGCTAGCACAGGGCACTCTTGGTTGGCAGTAACTGCTGTGGAGGCAGGAGGATTAGAACACAAATGACAAAAACTTTCAGAAGTGTTCTTTCAAATAATGTGGGGCTTTCCATTGTCCGAACCATAAAACATCCGTAGATGAGCTGAAAGTAGCACCCTCCGTATACCACAGTTTCCGTTCTGTAGGAAGCATTAACGCTTTACAGACAGCCCACACCAACATGTGGAAAGCAATACCGATTAGGCAATATAAAAAATGATGAATAAGAAATTTTTAACCTGAAGGTGATCAGCTGTTGTCACGTTTTTGTGGGGTGTGGTATTGGCCGTGCAGATAACTGAACACTCACTGAAAAACCCAGTGCGTGAGATGAGTATGAATTTACAGAAGTAAAGGCCTGAGTTCTGAGATGATCCAAAGTCTAAGTTGTGCTTTTTGTGTCCTGCAAAGCTTTAACGATGCCTGAAGTTCTGTATTGAGCCCAAGACTTTCCTGTCCAGGTAGGTAACTCCTGCTAAAGCCCCATTAGGCTCTAGAAACGTGATCCATCCACACCCCTGTAATATCCTGAAACCTAGCAGCTGCAGACAGAGCACATCAGACTCTCATCAAGGGGATACAGCCCTTTACAACATACAGTGACAGCTACTTAAAAAAAAATACCTGCAAGGACGTTAATCACCTTTTTCTACCATAAGAGCACATTTCTTTTGAAAGTGAGCAACCTGAGATCAAGGCCCACCTTATCTTGAGCAACAACACTGGTTCCATGGTTAGCACTGCTGAGCCCCCAGCTGTGCAGCCAAGTTTTTCTGTATGATCCAAACCTTGCAGAGGAATAGGGTGTCCCCAGAGCTTCCAGACATTTAACTCTGTGTGGTGTTTTGCTCTGTGCATGGGTCTTGAAGGTAGGTTTTCTTTTAAAACCTGGGTGAATAAAAATACTGAATTTTATCCTCTTTCACTGTGCTGGCCACAAAGCTGTAGAAACTGAGGTTTCTAGGCTTCTAAAAATCACATGTTAGAGCATATTAACATCTGAGCATCCAAACATTTGTCTGAAATTGGCACCAACTCATTCATCATCCCAGCCTAGGTCTCCAGCAGGTAATCCAAAGGAGTAATTTCAGGACCTTGTAGCAATGATGGATTATCGCTTGATTTCACTCTAGTGGGCTGCAGCTATAAAAAAACTTCAAATTACTGTCCTAAGATTTTAATTAAATATTTAACCAGAAGTTTTTAAAGTAACTATATTGTTAAAGGAGGTAGATTTCCATTAAGAGAATGTGTCAAGGGACTATGGATGGCCATTGCAAGTCAACAGTACTGCAACTGTAACAAACAGTTGGCCAAATTATTTTTAGATGAATCTTTCTCTTTTACCAATTTTGCTTAAATTCATAAGAAGGAAACTTTCTTTCATGCCTTTTACGGGCATGATCAACTCCTTTCAGGTTTTACAATTGCCTTCTGCAAGTTCCCAGGCTTGAAACAGTTCTTTCTCTCAATAGTAACCTTCCAGCCTTTCTGTCTGAAAGTACAATTTAGCCCATCAGAAATATCTATAATTTAAAAAAAAAAAGAAGAAAAAATATTAATGCATAGTAAGAAAAGTATTTTTTGACAAGTGATCAGAAAAGAGGATTAAAATAACTAGCACAGACATCACAAATTACATGTTGTTTTTCTTTCCATAATCCCATTGCCAGGTGGTTAGTCCAAGAAGGCTGAATTAAGGTTAGCAGAGTTTTAAGCATATTTAATTTTCATGTCAGTTTATTACAGAAGACCCAGGTTCTCAACTAACGTTAATTGGTTTCATTTTATGATGTCAGCTGTTAATCTTTTTTCCAGTGATGATTAGGCAAAAAGGCAGCCTGTCTTAAAGACAAGCTGGTATCTGTAGCTACTTGCTTGCTACTCACTCTTAATGGTATTAAATCACTGATACTTAGTTCAGCCATCCAGGTGTTGTCTGAGCAATGCAAAAAATTTTCTGAGTACTTCACAGACATGAATGCATCTCACAACTGTCGTGCGTCTAGCATTGCACGGAGATTAGATCAGTTACCACAGAAGCTGGGTAACAGCATTTTTGTGGTTCCTAATCCAGACTTGGGTCACCAACACCAATCTGCCAAAGTGGACCAATTTTTAAAAGTTTGTCATTTCTAAAAGCTTGAAAGCAGAAGCTCCTCCTGTCAAGATTATCTACTCTCCTCTAAACTGTTTCTGCTTTAAAAGACAAAGAGCTCTTTTTCATCTGGACTTTTTGCTTTTTTTTCCTGTTTACTCACGAGCACTGAAGTCATCAGAGGGAATATTTGTAAAAGGCTGTGTTAAAGTGGACTTCCTTTGCTGACTTTCCAGCAACTGAGCTCACTTTCTAAGATTTTGTGTAAACAATGGATTAAACTGGCTTTGGGGTTAAATCTTCCTATTGCAGCATAATTCATCAGACCGCAGTGAATGGACAGAGAAACCTATTAGATCAGAGTCACTAACATGGATGTATATTCTCAGGATGAAGATACTGGTCAGCTCACATAAGATGTTGGCCATCAATTTACAAATCCCTGTAACATCAAAAGTTAATTCTTGGAAAAGGCTTAGGCAGATGAGTGCTAGCGTGAGGACAGGAACTGCCAAGACTCACATATGCTGCAAAATATGTTTTCTATGTGTTATATAAATCTGCAGTCGTTTGCATTCTCCTCTATCAGATGTACCTACTCTAAGTGCTCCAGATTTGAGTGCTAGGCCCTCAGTCAACCAAGAAATCACAAGCCAGCTAAGTTAACTCTCTGTGTAAATTATTCTTTCTATCTTCTTTCTGAGTCTGAATCCCTAAAGTAAAAGTGTCCATTCTCATTTTCTGAGTAGAAGACCATTTCAGGCTGAATTCTACACAGGCAAAAACTGCATTTCCTGAACCTCCAACCATATTTTATCCTCTGCTCTCCCCTGTCACTGTTAAATCACCTTCCTCTCACTTTCCCTGTCTGCCTCTCTCACAGTTTTGTCCTCAGTGACTCACTCAACTTTCTTCTCCTTTACCCCTCACAGCCTTTTTTTTATAGCTCTTCTGCTCAGTGTTGCTCTTCTCCTATGGCTCCCATGGTTTGTCCTTCATTGCTCGTATGCTTGTGTGTTCTTTGGTCATGCTCTTGCTCTCCAGTTTGCACTGTTAGTTTAGACAAGAAAAAAATCTTAGATCTCTTTAAGGCATTGGAGTGGCCATTATGATAAGATTTTAACTTAGGTCATTTTAAAAGAATTGGAGTTCCTTGTCAGATTTTCTAGAAACAACATGGTTTGCAAATAGAACAGTGGAGTAATCTAGGTGGTATGTACCTCTGATATTTTTCTTCAAACTATCTAGTTTAGCTTAAAGCGAGAAGTTTTGATGGCATGTCCTTAGGCAGTTACATTGCTTATCAGAGCTTAGCCTTTTTAGACTAGAATTAAAGAGTAACACTGCAAGATGCTGAGTACTTTACGATATTCCCTTTGACTTCCGTGATCAGACTCCTGTGAGACTCACTTTTTAGGCTAAAAGCCTACTTAACTTTTCACACTCGGGTTCAGTTTGCAGAGTACTTTGTACTTGCTGCTGCATATACAAAGTTTCACTGACGAAACAGTTTTACTGAGCCACTGCTAGGTGTCTGAGAAGTGAGCAATGCTTTTGTCAGAATCAAGTTTTTCTGACCAACAATAATAATTCTCATATGACTGCTGTTTAAATGTTTATGTCAAAGCTTGCAAAACTTGTGGACAAAACTCCTCTTGGCGTAGGGCATGGATGATGTCAATGCTTTCTTCAAGTGGATTGATGACCAGCCTTTTGAAAGAAAGAGCAGCAGCTGACAGCAGTTTCTGAGGCCTGGACTGAGCATGGCAGCGAGAAGGACGCTGGAGGCACTAAAATCTGTCACATCAGGTGACTGTCTGCATCAGCTTTGAATGTCACCAGGGCCATTTGGGAATTCTGGACTATCAGCAAACCAATCAATGTTTGCTATGTGCAGCTGTGAAATGTAAGTCTCAGAATTCCTGGGTTATCACTGGAAATGAAGTTATTTATAGAGAGATGTCCTGGTGGATACAAACATTCCTGAGAAGTAGCAGCAAGAAGATAAGGTATTAATGCTCTTGCAACTAATCGCATTGGTAGGTTCATGGGGCATGCTGTCATGGTCTGCACTCACAGGAAGATAGGATGAGCTGGCATGTGCTGAGTGCCTTCCTGCCACAGGGCTATTTTACCAGTTTGAAACCCTTACCTTAAAAAATACAGTCACTTCAACAATCTCATTTTATTTCTGATGTAGGTTACAATATTTAAAGCTACACTTAACCAGGGTAAATATCATGCTTGTCCTCCTGTCTAATAGAGGCCGTAATCCCTGTGTGAGCTAGCGCAGGTCAGCTCTAAAACACTGTTATTCAAAAAAGCATCCTTTAGGTGTCTTCTGGTAAAGATACTGTTGATACAGCATTTGATTACAGAAGGCGAAATTCAATTAAATCAACACTGAATTTACATATCTCTGAAAAAACCAAACCAAAGTTCACTTGTGCAGAAGGTCACTCTAGAGGTAACACTCGTCAGCACCACTGAAGTGAACTCAGCTACCCGACCGGCACATAGCAGTGTTTCAGAGGTAGTTTACAAGAAATGATTCTTTGGGTGAAAAACATTTGTTGCACAGTTTATTTGTGTTCCCCTGAATTCAAACAGCAGATTATGACTGTCACTGAAGAGTCACGGCTGAATCCAGAGAGCTCCTCGAGCAGATGAAGTCACTGGATTGCTATGTTTATCCTGTAGCTCTGCCTCACATTTCTCACAGGCTTCTGAAGCCTGTATTATCAGAAGGAGCCTTGGCATCCAGCACAAAAGCATGCTTATGTTAAAGAGAAAAGGTCCCACTCATGAGCAGCAGGACGGGGGCTGTAATTCCAGTAGGAGCAGCAGCACCGGCTTCCTGCGCCCCGGGCTGGCGTGGGGAGAAGGGGAAATGAGGCACCATAGCTGCACGCTGCAAAACAGAAATTGAAGCTCACAGGGATTAACACACATTCACAAGTGAACGTTTTCAACATCCCCCCAGCTAGGAAAAAGCTGATATATGGATTTTGAGCACAGCCCTTATGAATGTTTCTTAGAGCAGAGCTTGTGTGTTTGTCCTAGTGCTCCCAGGATCGTAGCAGCCAGTGAAATTTTCTGAGCAACCAGGGTTCCCAGGGAGTAACATCTTCACTGAGCCTGACTCTGACAGACCTTTATTCAAAAATCCCGGAGACTCTGCAGCTACTGCTCAAGCTTCCCAGTTCCCACCTGAGCAGTGCTGGAGGAAATGATGGAGGTGTCGTTGTTAAGCCATGCTTGGTGCTGCACAGGAGGTGACACCCAGCATCAAGCCCAGCATACCTGAATCTGACCAGCTGAAGGTGGTACCAAACAGGACGTGTCCAGACACCTCTGTGAATGGCCACAGCTATGCCATAGGCAAATGCAGCCAGGAATGGATACACTGGGGGGAAAAAAATGTACAGTAAATTATTTTATTGCCCGTCCTGGGCAGCACAGTGGGGTTCAGCACCTGTGACTGCTGCCTGCACTTGGTCGATTGGGTCCCTGATGTTCTCAGTGCTGCAAAAGGATGCTGCTCCCACCTGACTCCCTGCCATCAAGGAGGACTCTGCCAAAGCTGGTGTGGTTAGATGGGGGCATGGTGGGCCCCCTTCCTGCTCTTCTGTAGTGTTGCCTTCTGTTTCGTCTACCTCTTTTTGTTTCTGCTTTTATTCAGTTCATTGTGGCTTCTCTTCAAAACACGATTCCTGCTTTCTTGTTTATCTTTTTTCCACGTTTGACCCATCACTTGTTAGTCAGCCCATGTGCCTGTCATAATTTTTATTAAATATTTGTTATCATTACATCAATTAGCAGTAATATTTTTTATTTGTAATAGCATCCTAGAATATGCCTCTTTTCCCTTTTTATTCCCTCTCTTTTCTTCTTTCTTTTCCCTTGCTGACTCAGTTTTTCCCTGCTTTGTCTTGCATGGCACCATTCCTCTTCTGCCTCTGCTCTGTTAGTAACAGCAAGGCGGTGTCACAAACCCAGAGAACTTCTGCACACCTGAGTATGGCTTCAGAGTATGAACAAAATTCAGTGGTTCAGCAGATCTATTCCAGTGCCTTCTGCAGCTCTCATCATACTGATCTCTAATGTATTTATTGTTGTAACTTGTGAGTTGCTACTATCTTTATTTTACAAAAAGGAAACTATTGTATGGAAAGACTATGAGGGCGGGTAGAAATTGTTCTCGTCAGCTGATCTCGGGTATCTGGGGATATTTCATCAATGTTAACTTGAAGCAAGATCTATTTTTTTACCTTTCCCAATTTATACCATAATATGTCTGCATAGTCAGCTGTTGAAAATCAGCCCGCACGTGCAGTAATTCTGGACAGTCAGAAAGAATATGCTTCTTCCAAGTATCATTCTGGGAACTAACCTCGCGCTCAGTCTTTTCCGCATATATCCCAAGAGACATTCTGTGAATTGGATCTTAGCAGTGCATACTGTACCCCATTCCCAGTTCTGAGCCGCTATTTATTGGTTTTATAATTCTGAGATGAGATTCACTTACATTTCCTTAATTGGTGTACAGTTGGTTTTGACACAATAATTGAGAGCAAATACACTCCAAACCACTGTGCTAATTATTGAATAATCTCACCTCTCTCAAGCAAGGGAAATAGAGTAAATTATCTGAGTAGTGGAAAGGGAAATACGTGGGTTGAAAAATACGTTTTTATGAGCCGATACTGGATCTGACAATACAATTGTTGGCAAGATGGAAAGGAATCCCAGTTCAGTTTTGAAAAAGGTATATTTTGACAGAGAACTTGTCTCTTCTGGGAACCTTTAATTTAATGTACATTGGTTTCCTATTTTAAGAAAACAATTTGCTGTTAAACACTATGCCAGCCAGACTTACATTTTTGAAGCAAAAACTCTTTGTCCTGAGGTATTTTAATGGTCGAAAGAGCAGGAAATTGCCTGTGACATTTCAGTTTTTCCATTCTAAGGGGAAAATGGTCCAAGGTCTAAAAATAGCTTTCTCCTGAAAAACACCCGCCCTCTCATCATTGTAATATACCATAAGCCATGTGACAAGAAAGAAATTTCTTCCTGAGCCTAGTGTTGTTTTTAATCAGCTAAATGGGCAATTAAGGCTGCCTTCGTATAAAACTGCTGACTTGAATAAAAATTTCGATTACTGACTTAACCTGACTAATTTGATGACCTGCTCTGCAGTACAATGTCTGGTTCCTCCCTCTTCCTTTGTCTGAACATAAACGATGTTGGTCAGAATTGCATGTTCACCTGGGGAGAAAATTTCATTAAACTTGTTGCTATTGGTCTGTTTTACTATTAGGCACTTTTCAGCTCCATCCACTATTTGAGTATCCATCTTTGAGAGGAATATTGAACATATACTCATACATGTTTTGGTCTGTGGTCATGAATGGGCAGGTGAGGTTGTTGAAACGCATAAACAAGGTTAACAAAATGCAGCATGTGGTAGATTAATGCCAAGGAATATGTTATGGAGGTCAAAGATGGGTGCCTTATCATTATGCCTAGATACCCAGCAGAACTCAAAGGGAGTCTTGGTATTCACATCATTCCCCCAGAGTGAATTCAGACATGTGAGTGAATCACAAGACACTTGTTTATTGTCAACTCAGAAAAAATAAAGTGAGACTGGTTCGTGTGTAGTCTGAGGCCAGCGCAGAGACATTCCTAGACAGGGTGGAGCTCACAAGGCGAGCGGTGCTGTCGCTGGTGAGGCAGCAGGTCCCAGTCTGCACTGAAGCTGGAGATGGAGCGTCGCGATATGATTTCTTCAGTGGTGAAATTTGCTTAGGAGGTTGTTGCCCCTTACCTCTTTACCTCAAGGCCTCTGAGCACTTGCTCCTGTACGCATTACAGCTTGCTGCCTGTCCTCAGCTGTGCTACTACAAATGAATGTGGGGCCAGCTATAGTACCAGTCTCTAAAGCAATCTAGGTTAAAAATAGCCTTCCAAAAAAGTTTTGCATTTTTTAGTTTTAAATCAAAATCCTTTCAGCTTCCTGCTTTTGCAGACAACCCTAAAAATAGCTATACAAGCACAACTGACATGGTAACAAACTGGCCTACAGAAAGGTAACTTAGCTTCTCAAATCCTAAACCAAGTGTGTAATGAAAAAATCACAAAGAAACTATGCCTCCTCCCGGTGAAGTAAAAGCACAGGAGCATTACTTTCCTCCAAAAACAAAATCTTAATGAAAACAAATATTCACTGAGATTTAACGAATCACACAGCCTTGAGGGATCAAGGTTAGCCAGGCTCGATCCCATTGAAATCAATGGAAGCTTTGCCTCTGCCTTGTTTTGTGTTAAGACTTTTTTTTTTCCTCCTTCAAGGAAGTACAGTGGGTTTTAATATAGCCTAGTGTTTGACCATAGACTATATTTTATCATATATCAACACATAATCTGGACCATGTGACCATTGACGGACACCAGTATCGGAGACCTAGGAAGAACTGTAGGGAAGCACGCCAAGAGCTCTGTCCTGAGATAGGCTCGCTCATACCTACAGTCTTCATGGCACTACTTGTCTAAACTTCTTTTTGACAAAAGGTTATTTTAAAACCCCACACATCTCCTTAGGTAATCTATTCCTCTGTTTAGCTGGGGGATTTCCTCACCATCTAGCCTACATTTGGCACACCGCTGGTGGTCCATAGCCACACATCAGGACAAATGAACGTAAGCGCTGGTGGCAGCAATGCAGAAACTTGGCGAGTGTCTGAGGTTGTTTGCTCCTTTTTCTTTTAGCCAAGAAGAATAAATGTAAATTGAACCCAAGCATTTAATGAATATAGCTAACAAATACAGCTGGAGTTATTGACATTTCCATGCATACATGAACTAAAAAAAAAAAAAGTTGAAGGATCATCCGTTTTTTGTTTAAGTTCAAATTCCTTGCAGGGAACATTGGTGGTTTATTAGTGTGGGGAAATGCTGGCATAAACACATAAAAAAAGATAGATCTTTTTTTTCCTTACACCTACAATAAGATAAAATCTAATATGACTGTAGGCCCTGTGGGAAGAGATAACAGTTCTATTGACTTGCACATTTAGAAACAAAACCTACCAACATTGTAAAGGATGTATGGTAGAAATCTAACTAGAAACAATATATAATAAAGAAGCTATTAAATCACTTGCCTTCATTGAAACACCACTTGAAAGTGCTTTACAGTATTGTAAACAGTCAAAAGATCAATCCTTGCAGCAGATGAAAAAATTACCAACGATGAGATAAGCTGCTGTTTCAGAAGAGGCTGGAAGACTGGAGAGGAAATGAAGGTGCTGTAGAGGTTCTGTATAGACAGAGGGTACAGCAAAGTCGAGATCATGTGGAAGATGTGGAGGAAAAACTGGGCTGCTAGGACAAGTAGAGATAGTAACAGATACGAGCAGTAAGCCCTGATTTGCTGTCATTTTACCTTTTCTGTAACGTACAAGAATTATTACATTTTTGTTACACTTTCTTTTCTTTCTCTGGATCCGCGAGTATTTTAGAAAATGGGGGACAATTAAAAAGGTAAAATTAAATTACTTAAGTTCCTGTAGCATTTCTTTAAAAGTGTGATAACTTTTTGAGGAAAATGTTTTCAAGAGATCATTGGTTTGTCAACACTCTTTACTCATTCCTCCCAACCCTTAATTTTATTAATTGCCCTTATGGCAGTATTTGAGGCATTTCTTTCTCTTTTTTAAATGGCATTGGCATATGAAATGCCACTTAAATGACAGATTCATTTCACCTAACTTTATCTAGCTTAGGTGAAATTTGGTTGTGTACATCTGAGTTAGCAACTGCAGTTTTCACAGCCATTACAGTGGGTTAAGAGAAATGGGTTTTTAGAGAACGTGTCATCTTCCAGCCATTCGAGACATCTATTTCAGAAAAAGGCTGTCTTTGTCTCTACATTGACTATAAATGGAGCCTGAAGTGACCGGTTTAGGTACAGATGTCTACATCAGGTGAAGTGAATCATACTTTGACAGCTGTGCTGAATATTCGCAGTTACTGAGAGCACTGATTTTGAGAGCAGTTTTGTAATAACTTGTAGAAGCTTTTTCTGTCTTTTGCAATACCTTTTGATTCAGTGAAGTGTCTGATGAGGAAGCAAACACTTGCAGACTTTTTGGCTCTGCCTAAGTGAGGAACCAAGAGCGCACCTTGCCCACAGGCAAACATGTTGCAACATAACATGCAAATAACTTGAAAGAGAAATAGACACAGTTCTTTATGTGCCCTAGAGGAAGAGGAGGAACTGGCAAGGCCTTAGTAAGACAATTCAGGGAAGACTCATTTGACACAACCATGATGACACCCACATTGTCGGTATTAAAGGTCTTGACTTGTCACAAAACATTCTTTGCCACAGATTTAATCAAATAATGGCCAAAATAGTTTAGTAAACAAATTCACATTTAATGTGTTATTTAACATTCCTTCTAACAGGACAGTTAATTCAGAGTCAGCTCTTTGAGAACGGTAAGTATCTTATACAAAAAATAAATTAATCAATAATGTTTGTATATACAAAAGAGGACAACCATTAACACTTAATCACAGTTGTTGCTCAACAGCAATTATCTCAAAGATGAACCGGTAATTCAGCTGGTTTGTATAACAAAATAGTGTGGCTACTGTAGACTAAAATTAAATTCTGCAGTTCCTTAACTATAAAACCACTCGTGCTGTTGTCCTTATCTCTTGACTATGCTCTTGTTCTGAAACAGCACAGAGGGGATTTGTCTTGTCAGGATTTCGTGATGGTGTTTGCAGTCACCGGAAATCTGTACGAGAGAGAAAAAGTCCCACTTAGCAGCAGGAGGATGACAGCTACAATCCCGATAGGAATGGCAGCACCAGCTTCCTGCGCTGCTGGGCTGGAGGGCATGTAGTAAGAAGGAGGAAAAGCGATGCTCTGGTTGTGGGTTACAGAATAGAAATTCCAGCTCACCGGAATCAGGACGCACAGCCCAGCGAATACGTAGAAGAAGCCACCCATCAGGAAGAAAGGGGTAATGAGAGTTTTGTGAGTGATTCCCATATAAACATTTCTCAGAGCAAATATTGTGGCAGTCAGTCCCAGCAAGCCCATGAACATGGCGATCAACAGGAGACCCTGAGCAGCATAGATTTCGTCAGGGATGGAGGACTCATAGCCACTGAGTTTATGGCAGAACTGTTCCTTATAGCCAGGCGAGACATGAAGGTAACTGATGAAGCAGACTTTCCAAATCCCCACCCAGGCAATGCCAGATGAGATGATGGTGGTGTTGTCCACGTGCCACACTCTCCATTCCACAACTCCCATGGAAATGGTGCACAGGATCCAGCCTACTGTACCCAGAGCAAAGGCAGCTAACTGGAGATGTGAGGAGCTGACCAGGGAGCTCATCCTCTGGAGGTCTTCTGCTCTGTCGCAGACACAGTTGCCATGTAAAGAGAGAGAAGGGCACTGGAAAGAAACACAGTATAGAATTACAAAGGCAATTATTATTATTTGGGTGAATAGATGAACGTGAAAAAGAAAAAGCAGGAGAGAGTATGTGTACAGAGGGAGGATGGTAGTCATCTTTCCGCGCCTGTAATGAATTGCTGAATTTTAATGTCTATAGACAAGTAACGTCTAGGTTTTAATTCTGTGTATGTCATTGTATCATAAGGAGAAGAGAGGGTTTCTGATTAGCTCCCATTACAGTCTCCTTTTTTACATTCACAAAAGGAAAATTCACATCTTTTCCCAAGTTATTTTTTTCCTTAGTATTTAACCACTGTGTTTAAAGGTCCTTATACACCTTGCATGTAATCAGGAGCAGTAGGGTTACCGGCTAGTAGAAACTAAATCTGACAAAATCCTCAGGATCCTGTCTGAGAGATCCTACGAAGCAGCCGCAGAAGCCACGCTCCTCTCCCCTGGCAGCTGTGTTTTTGGTGCAGCAGCCCAGCCTGAACAGAATTCTGCTTTTGTGCTGCCCTTACTGAGAGCTGCTGGGACCAGCGTTAGTCAGAAAACACCGTAGTTCAGAGGCGTGAGCAAATCCACGACACAAAGTCCATTAACAACCACTGAACTTTGAACATTTTTAGATTATTCAACCATGAATGCAGTGGCAGAAACACTTGAATTAATCAGAAATGTAATGCTCCGTGAAGGGGCTGGAGCCTGGAGGTGCTGCCATTGCTTTCCCAGCCTCGAACTTTAACTAAGGTTTCTTTAGTGTTTTGCCTTTGCAAATCACAGTTGTTCATAACCTGCCCAGCTTCTCCAGTTCAAATCATCCTAATGCTGTGGTGAAAAGATTTTAGTTATTTAGTCTAGCAAAAGATTTTGCGATTGTTTGCTGACTGTACATCCTGACTGCAAATTAGGTGTTTATTCTAATAATAATTTAAAAAAATCTGTAAATTTCCCATGTCTTTCATACAACGTTCTGAACAATTATAAGAATAATTTGTCATCAGAAAAGATGTGGCCTTGAATGTATTATGTAGACCCAAAAGGTTCTAGGGATCTTTATATTTTATGAGTTATCCAAAATACCTTTTCTCCTGCTCCCATTGCATTCGAGACTGAAGAAATACTGCACCAAGTTCACTCTAATAATAATAAGATAGGTCTGCAAAAATGTTTTGTTACTAAAGCAGTAAGTTTTCTATTTACTTATCTTTAACAGATTCAGTTGCATATAATGTAGTTGTAAAAATCCATCTGTGGAAATCCTAATTAAAAAATATCTTCATAATAATGTGGCCTTAAGCAAATACTGCAAAAAATGCCCTTCTCATACCAGTGCCCCCTGTATACTCACTTCAGACCTGAAGCTGATGCCAGTGATAAGAGGAAGGGACAGAGTGGTTCTTGATAGAAGACAAACACGGCAACATCTGCGATTTTATCATTTTGGCCTCCCAGCTCATCTATGTATCTCCAATAGGTCTGATTTCCTGTGGGACACATTAATCTCCATTACAGCAAACGTGCATTTAATCCTTCCCTGTGTGGAGGAAATTGCTCTGGAATAGCCTCCTGTGTTTTTGCCTACCTAAACTGAAACCAATTTATAAATGCTACCTCAACCTGCCGTGTTATTTGCAAAGTGGTTGTAAAACCCCCTAACTAACCAACTAACGGTTGTTACCAGCCATAAGGCATAGTGACCCCACAGAACATTATGAATGGTTTTGTTTCTGCCTCGGTTCCACCAAAATCGCGTGGTTTCTGCACATGTCTGGTGATGGGAAGATGCTGGACAGAAAAAAGCATGATCAAAGGAGTCCTGCGCTGATGCCCTTCTGCTTCTCTTGGATTCAGTTGAGCATGAAGAGGCCAAACCTGAACGATACTAAAATACCATTTTGTGCAGAGGCCGTATTTCTATAACACTTTTATTATACATCATAAACACTCACTTAAACAACTTGCTGATATCTAGGTCTTAAAAGCTAGGCAAGCAGGTGGTCCGTGTCACTGAGAGCTGTTTCGATATGATAGCAGTGTATATCTTCATGGGCTGAATTTACTCGCCTGTCTTCCCACAGAATTAAATGAGATTGTATCCATGATTACTGAGCCCTCTACCACACTCAGCTGAGTCAAACAGAAGCAAAAGGGAGTCACCTTCATGTGCTAAGTTACTTCGAATGGTGTCTACAATTGAATTATAAAACTAAAATTCAGGAAAAGATCTTTTTTTCCTGTGAGATTTACAAAAAATACAGAACAAGCAAGCATGCAGGCTGAAAGAATTCGAGGCTTGTACAAAAACTCTGAAAACACTGAAGAATAACCAGCTAACAAAGATGATCTTTAGGTGAGGTACCAAATGTCTAGACACAAAAAATTGCTTATGTAGGAAATGATTCATTTTGGCTCATTTCTCCACACCCTGCCCACTGGAACGTCTTTGATCTAACCTGATAGGGCTGACTGACTTACAGAAAAATCAAGGTGAAAAAGAAGTACTTTTGAGATCCGTGATGAAATAATTGAATCACAGTTATCGCACTTCCCTGTTCCAGAAAGCCAGACAGAAGCCTACAATTATGACCTCTTCGTATTAAGACTTAGCAAGGAAATAAGGAACCGAATATCGAGGTGAAATAGCTACAGGAATTTGTTTGCCATATGAAAACGTGTCAAAATTAAGACAAAGATCTAGTTCCTGATTCCAGTCTCTGGCATTATGAATATTAATAAAGACACTACAGGTTTTGCTGGTATCACCAAATGAGAACGTAGCAGGCATGTATCCCTTGCCAGAAGCACTGATTTCAAGGGGAGGCTTTGGATAAGGACATATTTAGTCTCAAGTTTCTGACCTAAACCTTGCCGCAGGTCACAGCTTCTGCGACACCTTGGGCATCCTGTGGGACAGAGACATCCCACCGAGGTGGTCCAGACGGGGCGCCAGCCGAGGTCACGCCCTATGCCAGCAAAGAGCAGCAGAGAAACTCGTTTTCCCCAAATGTAACGAGATGACGTTTCTTTTTCAGGAGCACTGTGGATAGCATTAAAAAAAAAAGACATTTATTTCGCTTGGAGATGCCAAGTAAAACCGGGAGTGAGCTGCAGAGGGCGTCTCCCTCCAGGATTTCACCCGTTCCAGCCGCTCCCTGGCTGCGAGCCCTCGGGGAAGGAGGCAGAAGGACGCTGGTACCCGCAGAGCGGCCAGCTCCGCGCACGCCGGGGCTCCCGCCAGAGCCAGGCTTTCCGGCACCCTCCGCAGCCACGGACCGGCCGTCGGCCTCAGCAGCCGGGCTGCGGGGGCAGCGGTGCGGGATGGGCGACCCCGAGCGTCTCCACCCGCGGGAGGGGGCGCGGGCGCGGGCGCGGAATGTGGTTCCCACACCAGCAGAGCTCTTCCTGCAGGCTTCAGAGATGGAGGCATCCCCTTCGGAAAGGAAGAATTTGATCCATCACCAACATGCCATTTACACAGGAAAGTGAAGAAATTTATTTATTTTTCATAAACCCTTTTGGTCTCTGTGCAAAGTGCCCTTTCCAGCCTTCCAGGAGAAAACTGTGAAAGTGCAGTCCCTGTATGTTTAGAGCTATATTGGGTAAAATACACTTCACAGCCCAGATCACGTGGCAGTCTGTGCTAACGCAGACAGCACTGGCATACTCTATTGCCTGGTTTCATGCTTTAGTAATTAGATGAATATTTTGAATTATTATTGTAGGAAGATTACCTGTATGGTCTGAATAATACAATGATGTAACATCATCACTCTGTGACATTTCCTAAGGCAAATGAGCTCACATTCAGTCAACCACAGACAGTCTTCCGAATTATTAGTTGGTGGCACTGGCATGCCGTTCTTGATTTGGAAGCTCACTCAGAGCTGCAGGTGTCCGCACTCAAAGTTTGCATGCCAGCTGTTTCATGGGATGGGAGCAGCCTACAAAGGCAATCTTGCCAGGGGGAACAAGTTAGGCCTATGTGGTGTGTATGCCAGTGAACGAAACACTTGTGTCCTGAACAGAACTCATTCTGTTCAGCGATGTCACTTTTCCGCTCAGTCTCTGCTAAGTCACGGCACTCTCTGAAGTTAACGGTGTGTTTTTGCAGACAGTGTCTGCTTCCAGAAGTGAGACAGCGCTTGATGTTACAGTCACTGCCAGGGGTTGGTGTGCAGAAAGGCTCTTGCTCAGACTTGCTCCTGTGCAGACCAAGGTCGCTGCTAAATCCCGTGTGCCACGGTGGGGTGCAGTAAATGAGAGGCTGCACCTGCGGGACAGGGCAGGTGACCCTACACTGACCAACAAGGGGTTCCATCCCATAGACGTCATATTCGGTATAAAGCTGAGGGATCACGAGGGTCGAGCTCTCTTCTTCAATGGCCGACATCTGAGGAAGACTCTGTCCGTTCTACCTTCGATCCCAATCCGTGCATTCCTGAATCCAGTTCTGGAATCCAGCTCCTGCATCCGGTTCCCATCTGCTGCTGAGCCCAGCCTGGGCCTTCCCCAGTGTCTGCCCACAGCATCAGTGGTGACGGTGACGTGGTGCCATCGGGGGGCTGGGTTCAGTATTGGTATTGTATATATGTGTATGTATTTCATTTTATTGCCGTTATTAAAGCAGTTTAGGTTTCTTTTCCAATCCCTAAGTCTCTCTCCCCTATTCCCTTTCTCTTCCCCTTTGGGAAGGGGGGGTGGGGTTGATAGCATCTGTGTTAAGAGTGTGTTATGTGTGTTAAGAGGTGACTATGGTTCCATCTCCTGGTGTCCCATGATTTCATCAACATTTTCATCTGAAACCAATTCAGTCCAATCCAACAAGCATTCCAGCAGCTTCTGGGGACCGTTTTTGGAAAGTCTAGAAACAATAGCTAAAAAAAGGAGAGCTGCTTCTACAGGCTTCTCACCTGATAGTGCCTTGCTATCATTTTCTCTCTTAATACACCTTTCATTTCCTTCCTTTGGAAGAGCTTTCCTTTGTGGGTGTATTTTTAACTAAATACCCTATGTGAGTAAAAGCAAAATGTGAATGTACTAGCATTCAGTGGAAATTTGCACAGAGAAGAACAGAAGCTAACAGTAAAAGATGATGTATCCTGGTGACTTCATCCAGATATAGAAACTTGAGGGGTCCTTTTGTCTTTATTGCTTATTTTTATTTAAATCAAGCATTGCACAGTGAGTAGCTGTTTATGAAAAGTGTGTTGAGCCATTGCTCATATACTCTGGGGACAGAAGACGACAGAACTTTCCTCCTCTTAGTTACAAGAAACAGATGAGGATGCCCAGGAGCTGTGTTGCCTTTCCTACAGCTACAAGTTTGCTTCTAGGAGAAAAAAATGGAAGCAAGCTGCTCTCTGAACTGCCAAGTGGTTTCACAGAGGGTTTTTAGGGTCATCTGTGCATCATTCTTTAAAAAGAATGAAATGAAATGCTGCAGTCAAAGAGGTAAAGGCCAGTTCTTTGTGGCCACACTCCCACCTCCTGATGTTCTCCGCAGCAGGAGCAAACAGAATGGAGCTATACGCAAAATTTTGTCAATGTTTATTTTACTTCCAGTAATTGCTAGTGACAAAAGGCTGGGGCTATGATATCAGTTCTCAGAGCAGAGAAACCTAAATGGCTCCAAATGCATTTCACTTCTGGAGTTAATTCTGGGTCCTCTGAAAAGCAGTTTTAATTACATTCAGCAGTCTATATGCATCAGCTGGGTTTCTGATCTGCTTTCTAAAACTCAACCTGCCTTAAGCTCCTCAAACAAAGATTTTAAAAAAGCTGCAGGTAAATGCAGGGGGAAAAAAAAGCTAGCACACCGTCTTAATTAGCACATTTAAATATAATTGGGTCTTTCAGGTTACTGGCTCTCAGATTCCCTCATGGGGTAAAGGCCTGTACCAGGGGCTGATGTCCAGCTGGTAGGGTGGCATAAGAGAGTGCACCCAACCACGCAGTCACCCACAAGACTTGTCTTTAAGTGCGTTATTTCATATGATGGGTTGAGGGCCAGATGGCACTAGCTTTCAGCAGCATGGGGCGAGTTTGCCATTTAGCAGAGGTCCTTTAGAGGTTGGTGTGTGTGAGGTAATACATTCCCCAGCAGCAGCATCACCTCTGCAGTACCTCTTCTTCTCTGGGATGTGAAGCACCAGGCAGAGAGGAATGGGCCAGTCATCAACACCTGGAACGTAAGAGGGTTCCAGAGGCTGCAGAGAAGCAAGAGATGGAGCTGGGGCTTGTCACCTGGATTTGTGGAAGTCTTATGCAAATTGCATGATCCTTCAAATGATACTCAAAGACTATACTAATGCTCTAGGCCCTTGAGTTCAGATGCATCTAGAAGGAAGCTTCAGAAATGTTTTCTATCCTTCTGTCCTCACTGTTTCAGCACAGCTCTGGCTGAAGTGTGGCTTTAAGGTTATCTTCTTGCTGTGGTCCCTGCCACAAGAGTTGCCAGCAGTGGCTGCTAAATCAGTGTATTTCTAGCTTCTTCAAAAGACATTTAAAACATGCAGCGTAGCAATTCTTTTGCTCCTATTTTCATAGATACAGCGTTAGCTGCATTTATCACCCCTTCCTTGAATACAGTCTCCTTGACATTAATGAAGTCTTGAACCCTGATATATCGTGTTTAGGTTTTAGCTGTCACTAACATGCTCATTTTAATGTAGAAAAGACAAACTAGTAGGGCATAGAGTCTTAAAAGTCATTACAGAGTATCTCCAGATTTAACACACCTTATGTACCCGCTTCCTCCCAAATGCCAGGATCCAGTGTTAAGAACTGTGATGTTCCCTTTTTCTCATTGTGTTTCAAAACAAGTAAATCAAAGCAATCTTCACTTCTGTTCCACTGAGTAAGAATACATTGAAATTTAGCTGTGTAAAAGTTCTTTGCCTATTTCAAGAAAAGGTTTTGTTTGATCTGCTTTGATGGTAGGATGGGGATAAACTGATTTTTCAGGCCCTAATTTCCCTTTTTGTAGTTGAGTCCACGTTATGCTCTTGTTAAATGAGGAAATGTTGCAGGCTTGTAGGAAGTGAGATAGCAGTAGGCTTGACCCAGGACCCCATATTATAGTTTCTACAGATTGTTTTGCTTCTACCTTAAAGGGAGCTCCTTTTAGAGCCTAAGTAGAACAGTTTAGGGACGTGCCAGGAATGACAGCCCCTGAAAAACAAGGCAGATACACCAGCTATGTTGAGAGGGGATCCTCTCAGGAAGTTTCAGAAAGCTGAGGGAAACCCAAACGCCTGCCTGCTCTGGGTGTCTGGCACAGAGAAAAGAGCACTAAGGGATCAGAAGTGTGACTAGGGCAGCCACATCCAGGTCCCAGAGTGCTCACCAACGACTGGGAAGAAGCAGGCACTGAATTGAGGCTTGGGGCATGGCAAGAATTCACCCAGGAGGAGTCACCTTCCAACCAAAAGAATGGGAGCTAATGCTGCCTGGTGCCTGTGGGAGGAATGAAGAACACCTGAAGCATCCAGAGCATCAGCCCGGATGCACTGCACGGGCACCGGCTCAGGAGGAACGAGCACTGCCCGTGTCGACAGTGCGTAAGGAGCTGCCTGCGGAAGGGGGAATCGGAGAGCACACGATCTGCACAGTTACCTGGTGTTGAGATTTCCTTTGTAGACACTGAATGGGTGGTTGAAAGGAGAGCTTTCCAAAAGGATGGGAGACAATACTTGTTTGTAAGTGATAGCATGGCTAAAACAAAACACACTAAAAAATGCAACACTAGAAGAGTGAGGTGTAAGTCTCCCTGTCTGTAGTTCGTCTGCCTGTTAACTTTGCTTTAGGAATTCTACTGCAACTTGTAACCACCTTGACGAGAACGTTCTTGGTAAACTCTTCCTACACAAAATACACACAAAGTTATTTTCCCCGACCCGTGTAATCAATAATTAATTTATTTCCATTTATTTTATGCTTTAGGCAAATATTTCTCCTTTAGGGTGTTATGGTTGCCAGGCACCAAATGCATTTTGAAATGAACATTCAAATCCTGCTTTTGTAAAGTTTTATAGCCAAGATGCAGCTTTATTGGTCTATACGGGACACGGTTTACTAATCAAATCCTTTGTTCAAGCCAAGCCTTGAAGAAGAAAAGGAGTTTAAAAAAAACGCAACAGCATAGTAATTAAGGTCTCTTCACAGAATCAGAGAGTCATTTAGGTTGGAAAAGACCTTCTTAGCGATATCCCTATGATTTAATGCTCGAAAACTTAATTCCTCAATTCCCAGTTGGGAAAACATTCTTTATAGGAAACAAATATTTAAATATCTCTCTCCATCTGTTCTCTATCAGCACTTCATAAAATAAGTCATATTAAAAAAAAAAGGAGACTTACTTCTGTGAGTCTGAGAGTTGCCCAAGGCTTTGAAGCAGTGTCAGCTGGATGAAGCAAGTTCCAGAAGGGAGGTGGAAAAAAATGCCCGTGCAAATTGTCTGACTTGTTACACTACCAAAAAGGCACCTCGCAGTTCCTTGTCACTCTCCCATTAAGTCAACAAAGATGTAGGAAGTCAGTTAATCATTAACATATTATAAAAATATGAAAGCTTTACCACATGCCATTTTTTTCTAATTGCTCTAAAACACTTACCAAAGTTATAGTTAACTCCCAAAGAAAATTCAGTTTTCTGGAAAACACCCTTTTCCGAAAATCTGCCCACGTGATTACCTGATTTTCCAGCCTGAGACCACCGCAATGTTCACCCTGAAGGACACAGAATTCTCACCTGAAAGAGAATGAAGTGATTTCACAACCTTTTCTTCTTTGTTAGAGTTTTCCTCCTGTATTTATGCAACACAAATTAGTGCAGCTCTGCAGTGGGAAGAAATAGAGGGGAGAAGGTTTTCCAAGGAGTAAACTCAAGCTGCACTGGTCTCTTGTTGGACTGTGGTTGGCAGCACCCATACTTTAGTACAAATAGCACCATGCTGCTACCTCAGATTTAAAAAAAAAAAACAAACCAAACCCCAAACCAACACATTTTTAGATTATATTTGCCTTGCTTTGTGGTTTTCCTGTGAATGTAAACAATGATTCTCACAAATGGTAAGAGAGTTTTTGACTCTGTTCTGGTTTCTCCTCTTTGAAACCTAGAATAAACTATGCTGATTTCCAAACGATGCACTGGTTCCTACAGTGGGAGCACATCTCCAGGGCTGCTGTTGAAAGATGAGTAAGTTTATTTCACGGAAGTATCCCGATATGGGAAGCCCTCATTGAAAAATTCTTCTCACCTGTAACACACCATGGCTGCTCATTGCCACCACTAAAGAAGGCTGCAAAAGGGCATTAATCCAGATCCTTTTCTGCATCACCTTTAACCCAATTCTCCTCTTCTCTTGCTGTACCTTCCAGCAGGTAACACAGCATGGCTATGACAACAGAGTCTTGCCGCCTTCTGCAGCTCATCTGGCTGGGATCTCCACTCTGGCTGGTCACAGCTAGATGGTGTTAGTTCGTTGCACAGACAAACTCAGCTACTCAGGCTTTGCTGTTGCGTGCCGAAAAGCTCCAACGCGTATAGACCCGAATGGGCTTGTGGTCATGTGTTAGACTTGAGCATGGCCATTTGACATGGTGAGGGGTCTGCTGATTTAGAAGGACAGCATCCTCAGGCAGTAGGCAGCTGGCAGATAGATTCCTTTTCTTGGATGTAATAACAGTGTGAGACAAAATTCGCAGGCAAACCTATTGCTGATTTTATGTATGAAGCTGCTGCGGTAGGAGTGGCACTCCCTACACTACTCCCAGAGCAACAGAACTTTGCTCCCCAAATTCTGTATCTCTGACCTACTTCTCAGTCACAAAAACCCCCCATTGTGCTGTTTTAAAGATCAAATTGTACAGAAAAATGATAATTTCGATATATTTGTCAACAGCCATCAGTGCGGTGAAGTTTAATTCAACTGGAAATCCACAGTGCTTGGCCTGTGATAACAAAAGCAGCAGCATACAGACCATTACATTAGTGAGAAGTAGAATACACACAAAATGGAATGGAAGCAAGATAGGGAGCAAACAACAGCATTAAATGTTTTTTTCTTCACAGTATATGATTAGGACTTCTATAAATGTGTTCCTTGTCAGTGTATAAGTGACAAGTTATTAGGAAGCAGATAGAAATTACATAATTTTCTGACTGCCCTATTTAAAGGAACACATTTTACACATCAGACTTTATTGTTCTTTGAACGCCACTGGTTAATACCTTTTTCAGGCAGAAAACATTTGCTTTCTTCCTCCTGTGGCCTTGACCCAAAGTGCATTGAAATCAGTGGAAATAGTTCTGCTGACTTCAAAGACCTTTAGAGCAAGCCCTGTCCCTTCTGCGGTTTACAATTTCACTGTTAAATACCACAGAACAGGAAATATTTGTTTCAAGTTACTTTTCCTTTCATTTGCCACGTTGAAAAAACCAGTCTGAAATCAGGAGGCAGTGCAAGATATATTGCACAATGAGTGGTACCAAACAGGCAGCAGACGGAGCTCCATAAACAGCTCAGAGGCTCAGGTACAAGTATTTTCTCCCTTTTTGTTTCAAGACAAAGGTTACCTCTCCCAGGAAACACAGCAGCCTCCCTGCATGCAGACTGCCCATCTGAGAGGGGTGAAAACTATTTACATAAACACTTTTCCCGTTAATACTTCTGCGTTGGCCTTTGAAACCTCGGAAATTCAGAGATGAGACAAGCAACCCTACCAAACTCACATCACAAAGTGCTTCACAGCCCAGCGGCAGAAGACTCTCTGCCTGTTTTGCCTGTGCCTCTTCAAACACAGATCACAAGTACATTGTCAACAGTATGTTAAATGACATCGAGAAGCAGGACACGTAAAAGATGAAGATGTGTTTGCAGAGAGTGCACAATAACCTCATCGCAACTGTTGCCCTGCTGTTGATGCTAAGCCCATAAACAGCCCACCTGCATAGATAAAACTCTACAGTTGTTGTAGTAATAAACATCCAAAAGCAAGATGGGCTTTTGAAAGGGTTAAAACCCCTTGCACTTCATCGTGCATGCCTTAGGAAGGGGGAAGAAAGCTTCCAGGCGAGGGGGTTGGGGGCTCCTCCACGTGGATAGGCTTTGTCTTGCTCTGCAGATGGAGGTGGCCATAGGCAGTGGGATGGATGGGTCACAGCAGGACCATTCCTGTGTTCCTAAACATGACCCTGGGGCAGGAGTGCTCTTGTCGAAGCAGGGCAAAGGGCTCGTTTGTTGAACAGCTTGACTTTTGCTTTTAGAGTGGTTATCACTATCTTTGTCCTGCCAAGCCTGGCAAAGGCTGGGACTGTGCAGCAGCCAGGCTGCCCAAGGCTTGCCTCGAAAGTGAGGCACCTGCTGCCAATCTCAACAGCCTGCATGGGGTAACACTACACATTATCAGGTACTCAACACAATCCCCAAGTACGTTCACCCTGTTCATAGCTGCCAATGGGTGATGATTGCTTTTATGGTTGATCCCATTAGCTGGGATGCTCTCTGTCTCCAGAGAACTTGCTGATAGTCTTGTTGTGCTACTGCCATTATGTCTTTTGCATGTCACTGGCTTTGATTTCTCTTCTGTTTTGTGAAGTCCCAAATAAGCATCCAAAATGCTCAGTCCCTACCATCCTCTGTGTTAGTTCTGTTTATATTTTTTCTCTCCAGTGTGGATGAGATTTAAACATGTTTAAGTCTAGCACTCCAGTGGACTCTGACATTATATGAGGGGCATGATATGTTGTCCATCCTAGCAAAAGCAATGGTCTTCAATGTCCCATTTAGGTATTGGGAGCTGGGGAACCTGTACTTCACCCATGTCCAGACTTCCTTCCAAACAATCTTGCACAGCACTAGTATCCCTATCAATGGTCAAGCGCTTGTTTAGTGCTTCTTCTATCCAAACTATGTCAGAGATCTTTCGTCCGCTATCAATACCACCTGTAGTGTCTTCAAACTCCCTGCTGACAAACTAACAACTTTTTATTGTCCTTAACTTTTGCTGGGTTGCAGATAACTGATCTAGAAGACCTGCAGAAACTTTGTATGAAGAAGTTGTCTCTTTTACTATTGGCCAATTACAGAAAAAAAAAAAAACCTAAAACAAGGGGGGAATGGAAACACACAAAATACAGTTGCCCAGATTATCTCCAGTATAGGTTGTTTAGATGTTTTCTTCAAAGACCAGCAACTGTAGTTCTTTTGGAAGGAATTCAGTATTCCTTTTTGAAGCAAAATTGAGATGACAATTACAGACTCAATAATTTCAAGAAGGATGGTTTCACTATGATCATGACTCAGTGAGGGGCTGATATAAAACCAACAAAATTTGCCTTCGGCTCAGCAAGAAATCGATGCTTTTTCCTGGAGATGCAGAGCACAAAAGCTCGCAAACACAAAATGAAGGGCTGCTAAAATTAGATATACTCTTGTGGTTTGGGTTGTCTTCTAGTTATTCCCAGACACCCAAAAGTAGGTCATTCAAAGCTTAACAAAGACATTTCCCTCAGACTTGTTGACATTTTAGAGCTAGTGCAAAAAGACCACCTGATGGGAGGATGTTATCAACATGTCACACTCGGATTTCGCTCTGCCTTGGCAGCATTTCTGCACTGCAAGAGCACCCGAAGTGGAGTTACACCACCAGGCTTTTTTCACTTCATTAGAGCTGCTGTACCAGCTTGTTCCTATCAGCCATTAAAGTCACAAGAAAATAAAATTCCTACACATTTCCATTAAAGGGAACGAAAGTGAGAGATCAACAGAAACCTTTAGCTGGTAACATATCATGGGGCTTTTAAAGCGTCACAAAGCAACTCCCTGCACAAATCCCAGGGCACTATTGAAGCACTACTTTAGGAGAAATGTGAATCACTGCTCAGCTGATCATGGCTATGACTTTGGCTACAAGACAACCTTCAGGACCTTTACTGACACCCTAAAAGTGTTTCTGTGCCTTTACCCTCCTTCCTTGTTATCATCATAGCTGTATGACAACTTTCCACCGACCAATACCCTATTAGGACTGATGCAGCAGAAAATAGATACAAGTGTTCGGATGAGACAGAACGCAAATAAAACAGGATTTTGCAGAAAGCAAAATAGATTTCTTACGAACTACCTCACCACCATAAGCAGGGTGCCAGTAAGGAGCAGAAGGTTGTAGTTCCATAAAGAGCTCCACACAGGGCAGATTCCTTAAATACGTGAAGCGCTGCTGCTTTCAAAAGCATTTTATTGCAGTAGCTCTGGATCAAAGGTAAGACAGCTCTACTTTTTGTCCTTGTGCTGGTCTGTCATTTACCTGGGCGCTGAGGGAAAGAGGCACCAAACCGCCCCTGCTTCGCTTCAAAGCACTAGGTAGCCAGCTTACAAATTACAAGGCAAAGGAGATGGAAGGCCATCGATCCTCTGACGGTGTCTGCTGCAGCACACAGAGTGGGCAGCTTCAAGAATGGGGGGCAACCACCTGGAAGATGCTGATGAAGAGAGATCAGCTTTATGTTGGCCCAGGGAATGTTTTTATGGACAGCTAAGCTTGTCAGTATGGGAGAACTAGCAGGAGACTCGCCCATGTACTACGCATTATCTCAGAAAACATGAAGGAAACCAAAAGCAAACAGTAACTAATTGAACCAATGTAAGGAGAAGAGTTTGTGACAATTCCTGTAGGTGCATGCATGGGGAGGGACTGTAATGGAAAAACAAAGATTGTCCAAGACGTACTGCCTGGACCGCTCAAGCCCCATTTGCAAGCTGAGGGCTTGCAAATTCCTACCTATTTTCCAGACCTGTCAGTCTACAAAAGCCAAGTGTTATAATTACTGCTGCTCTTTTAAGACCTCAGTTATAAAACCGTTTGCAATCTAAATATTTACCAAAGTAGTCACACCTTGCTATGTGACCATGTAATGCAACAACTTAAAACACAAAAGGTAGATTTACGGTAACCATAAAATTTTGCTTCTGAGTTTCCTGACTGCCAGAGACTTAACACCTGACCTTCACACTGAACCCTTTCCCCACTATTCATGACAACAGTACTGTACCACTGACAGCCTTGAACATCTGCACCTGATTTTTATTTTCATGTGCCTGTCTTGCACTCGCTGGTTCTGGATAGGACTTTCTCCTCTAAATGAGTCTCATTTTGTCTGGGATGCTAGGTAGTGCATACAGAGACATCTTTGAGTCTCGGTTTTGACAGTTTCCCTAATGTCTAATAATTTAAATGAGTCTTTTCTCATGTTTTCCATTTTTTCAACACCTTTGCATTGGATATAGATAGAATAATTTGGCACAGGATTTTAGAAAGTTTTCAGTAATACTGCATAGCATGATACTACTTTCCCCATGTTGCCTTTCTCTTCCAAGGCACCGTTTCAGCCTTTTCCCTAGAGGACAGAGTTCATGAGCTGCTCATTTACTGCAAGCCCAGACAGTTTTTGAGAGTCTGTATGCCATCACCCAGTCCACGTGATCTCCATCACTTTCTCCTTGATTAACTGCTTGGCATGCCACTGTATGGAATGGCAATTTGCTTGAACACACCCAGACTCCCTATCTGGCTCTACGCAACTTTCCTCTTCATTGTTTGCCATGTATGTGGTAGTGGTGACCATTACCATTGTGCCTCTTTTGTAATCATCTTATTTGTGTTGTGGAACTGCCCATCGCATAAAAACGCTGGTCTAAATAACTCCACCTCTGCAAAACCAGTGTGTCACAGTTTACTCGCCTAGTTATTTTTTTTTCCCCATTGCAGTAAAAATAGGAGGAAATGCTATTTTCTTTACTTCTGGAACTATAAATGTATACAAACACGCAGTAGATTTGGAGAACAGAGTAACTGAACAGAGTTTTTTAAGAACCCCTAGATCTCAGATGTCAGAGACATACCTTCTGTATTCAAATCAGAAGGATGCAGTATGTGCAGGCATTTGACAAATGGAGCTGCTGGGCACCACAACACCTGGGCTTTTAGAATTTAATGCTGAGTTAGGGACCTAAGGCATGGATTAATCCAACTTTCTATTTCAATACCTAAATTGGCTCTGTCTTCCCAGAGAAAGAGAAGAGGTGTCTGAGTTGAACCAAGCTCTTTGAGTAACCTTATCGCAGCTTGCCTATAGAGGGAATCAAGGCCAGTTAGGCTCCTAATTTATGCCACCAGCTATGTACCTAAATAGTAATCCAGATCTAGCACCCCATACACGCTGAAGAGGAAATGGACTTAAATACTGATATTAGTATCAATGTCCGCAATCAGGCACCTCAGGCTAGAAAAAAGCAGAAGACAGGTGCATCTGTAGCTGTATCCTCAACAGCCTTTGGCACTTAGGCTACAATTAGCCAGCACTTCAAGCTTGTATTCAGAGCCTGTTGTTATCTCCTGCATCTGGAGAGTAGGTAGGGCACTGGTGCAGATTCTGGTCAACCCTCTCCCCGGACTATTTCTGTTTTTCAATTCACTGATTGCCTACCATGAACAATGTAAGCAGTCCTAGAAACAGAATCTCAAGATCCTCTGCTCCCTATGGATACCTAGATGCTGGGCTGAATATTTCAGCCTGCTTTGCTTCTGGATTTCTAAATCATGCTTTCCTGGCAGCACATGATGATCCAGCTTACGCAGAAATGGGATATTACTCTGCCCTTAACCAGAAGCTTGGTGGTAAATCAAGCTCTTAAGAGGTGGCAATTATGGAAGCAAAACCCCAGAGAACAAGCCAGGTCAGTCACTCGCTAAATGTGCAGTGTGCTGTTCAAGATGGAAAACACCCTCATCTCCCAGCCTAGCGAGCTGTGCCAGTGTCTCCTGAGCCAAGAAAGGGGCACTCCTGCTGAATGTGGTTAACATTATGATCGTCTCCTCTTCAGATGGTGAGAGCTGAGATTCTGAAATTCTGAGTTGTTCCCCATAAGTTTAAATTTCAAAGATGTTTTAAGATTTTTTTTTTTTTTTTTTTTACACTGCAGTAATTAAAAAAGCCTGCCCTAGCATATGGAGTCAGTACGCTTTTGTGGTATCACGTATGGAGAAAGAGAAAAGCAGCAGGAAGTTCACAGCCCTGATGCACTTTACCGCTGGTTTAGTTTTTCTTCCTTCGGGGCACTGATCCTTCCATGTTTTTTCAGTTTTCACTTCCTTGAGATCTGTATCACCCCATTATTACTGAAAAGAATTTGACTGCTTCACCCCTTTCAGGTCAGCGTTGGCCACTTCCATCATCACAGCTCGATTTCCCTTTTTATCTTTGGAGGAACCATAGCTGCGTGTGAAAACTGCTGAAGCTGTGACTCTTGGGAGTGGCCATGAATGTCTCAAGCCTCATGCCTTTGTATTTGGATACAGAGATAAATAATCTTATTGGCCATTGCTTATTACTTAGTCTGCAATTGCTCATTGTATTTCTATTTTTCTGAGGCTGTTAGAAAAGACACAAGCCCAATTTATCAGTAACAAACACTTTATGAAGAGCAGACATCTGGGAAGTGAAACAGATGTTGAAACTATATGCTTGAAACAATCTTCATCAGGGGGATTTTGTTAATTCCTCTCAAGATTTTGGACTTTACAGCTCTACCAAAATAACGTCTTGCTAAAACTCTTGTAACTACACATCCACTACCCAGTTTACAGAATATGTTCTCCATCAGGAGGCCAGCAAATGGGGCTATCACAAGGAGCAGCAGCAAACTAACAACTCTGGGTAAATGCATGTCAGACCAGCAGCTTTTTCAGAGCTAATACTAGCTCCTTTTATGGAAGCTGCTTGGAATGAATGAAGTCTGGTTAACACAGTCACAACTTACTATGTGCTTAAGAAAAGCCTTTCCTTCATTAAGTCCATTAAAATATATGAACACAGATCTAGAATTCTTGAGTATTCTCACCTGTGACTTGTAGCATGCAGGCTTCATTTAGATACCATTTTGCTGGAGATTTATGTTACTGAAAATAAGTATCATTATTCTTCTGGATCTTTCAACACCTTGTACATCTTCAGCTCCGTCACAAATCCATTTGCTTTAAATAAAATCTTTCCTGTGTTAAGACAGGCAATCATGAATAGCAAATAAAAATTTCAATGAAAGTGGTTATGTGGTGGGACCTGGTTGTTCTACAGTGGTACTATTGTATTCTAGGTTAACAACTCACACCTAGCGAGCAGGAGATGCACCAAATTTCTTGCCGTGCTTCATCCCAGAAGAGAAGCCAGAAACCATGGCGTTAGCAGTCCAGACACTCTCGATATCCCACCCATGGCAGCAGCCAGCACCAGGCAAGGTTTTCAAAAGGCAACAGGTAATGACAGTTAGTGGGGAATTTTCTTGTTAACCTGACCAGTTAGCAGTTTGTTGCATCCAGAAGAATTAGAGGAAGTGAGAATTAGATTTATGCCACCAATACTGGCATGTTTGGCAGTAGAAGGCGGCACAGCCCAGTCACAAGGCCAACTCCCAAGGCCAAGTTTAGGAGATTGCCTCCAAGACAGAGATATCAAAGCACCTAGAAATGAAGCTGTTGTGAGGATTTTTTTATGTAGGAGAAAAAAAAAAATTGTATTTTACTAACCTTGTTCTCAGGAAAGGCTCAACTGCTTTGACTAAAATAAAACTTGGCCTAAGATAAACAACAGCATATCTGCCCACATGGCCACAAGCAAGAAAATGATCCTAAATGTAGCCTGCCTTGAAAAGATACCTGCTGTGCTTGTACGTGTGCTATTGAAGTCTGAAAAATAACCCTCTGCTATTTGAACTGCCTGAATTTACTTCAGTTCAGATTTTATCCTGAGATAAAATCAGAAGTTAACCTACTTCAAATGGAACAACCTCATTCATAGAAACACTATCAAAACAGTAGGTAGGGAGAATGAAACCCAGGATTTCAGAGGTGAGCTGCTAAACCACAGGAATAACCCATCTTACAATTTGTGGATCATTATAATTAGTTAAGTTACAGACTAGAACTGCAGTAAGTGAATGTGATGAGCAATTTACCACTGCTGACAACTGTAGTCCAGTACTTTAAAGAGGTAATTATTAATCTTTATAACATCTACTCTGTGGGCAGCTTCCTCCCACATATGCAGGGAAAAAAAAATGTATACTCTAAAAAAACCCCACAAAGGAGAAGCCCTTAATTAGAACAAACCTAAGAACTTCTGCAATAAATGACTGGACGCCACTAAAATAGGAGTTACTATTCTACTGCGCACCCATTGTACGGCCTTGCTAGATACTGGATTGCCAACAGATTACTTCAGCTCTAAAACCTGAGGCAGTTAAGTACACCAAATTTAATCAGTAGAGTTTGATTAGGAAAAAGCACCATGAAACAGTGACTCCATGAAAGCCGAGGGTCTCAAATACCCCTCAAACAGAAAATAAAGAGCCTAATTTCAGTTTTTTTCCAATTCAAACAGTACACAAAAACTAGACTGTTATTGCCCTATGGCTGCCATCCTGGATGGCCCAGGAAAGCAGGCACAAAGAGGTGGGTCCATGTACACGCAGAGGGAGAGAAGAAAGGGGTGAAAAGCATTGTCAGAAGTTTAGAAAAATCCTACAAATACCCAAGTTTTTTTCTTTCCCTAACTTCCTTTTCCCAGGTAGATTCTACAATAGAGACCTTCACAGACAATTAATTACCCGGTTGATTTATCAAGCAGTAAAACATTATATTTGATCACGTCTGCTACTACAAATTTGTGCATGCTTGACACCAATATGGCAGAAGATTCTGCAGTTCATCTGAGAAACCCCATTAAATTTAAATAAAACAGTTGCTGTGAAAGCCTGTTAAAGCCGGAGTGATCTGTTCTTGCAAAAAAAATCTTGAGAACCCCTGACTTTAGATACTGCCATATGAAGCACCATTCTAAACATGAGATGAAACCAAAACAGTGTAATCGCCCAAGTACAAAAATCTTAACTCCTTCCCTGGTACATACTCTGTAAGCTGTGAGAGACTGATTTATTTTATCCACCTTGTGCCACACCTTCCTTTCTGCCCTCTCATACTCAGACACTTAAAATACTGAATAGACATGAACACATTTCTGGTACTTACTTATACTAGGAACTTGAGAATGATCCATTAGTCAACATGTTAAATCATCTGTGAAAAGAAAGCTACTTCAGACCACGAGATAACTGGCCTGGCCTTTAACAGCTACAGGCACTGTTGGTGGGCACCACAAGATGGCTAACACCACACAGCAAACCAGTAGGTTTTGACAGTTAAAACTGCACACGGAAAGTAACTCGACATTGAAATATACAGTTTATTTTCTTGAAGTCAAGCAATACCATTTGTCAGTAGGTACGTGTTAAGTGTCAGGCAGGAAAACTGTACATTTTCACTCTGGGCTGCAGGATCCAAACAGCTGGAGAAACATAGTGGAAATCTTTCACTATACAAAGAGATCTAGAATGGAGAACACCACAGGGTGAAGAATCAGCCATCCCCAGGATGCCAAAGGCAAATCATTAGCACCAGATTTTTTTCAAAAAGCAACAGTATAGCTATTTACAGATTTACAGATAACATTGGGTGGCAACCATCTTCAGGTTCCCAGGGTGAGAGAATTTCAACAGTTTTTAAAAAGGAAAGGAGAGAATGGTGTCTACGCAACTGTTCTGTGAAAAGGATAATATATATATATAGCATTCACAATATTGCTACCTTTTATCAGAAAGATCTAAATCAAAGTACTGTATATAAACACGCTGTAATTATATTATTATTCACATTTCACATACACATTTCAGAGTAACCACAATATGTAAAACTTTTAAAATGCCACAGATAAAACAATGCACGCTTTTCTCCAAGCTAAAAGACAAGCATAATTTATTTGGGAATTGTTTAGTTTTGGGTTTGTTATGGTTAAGGGATAAGTTTAAGGATGAAGGGATCACCTGTCCTAGGAACATAGCAGCATATAACTGTGAGATGCCAGACAACTACAGTTCTGAATGAGAAGCAAGAAACTAAGGTCAGCTGTAGGTCTTGCAAAATGATAGCTCCATTTGACCTCAACTGACACACATCAACACAATTTCATTAAAGATTTGGTCCAGGTATACAAAGTAGAGCACTAAAAGGGGTGTGTGGGGGGGTGAGGGGTGGGGAACAGTCCTTTTAATGTTTACACCTGTCCATAAAGGAACAGTTTCCAGAAGATTCTTCCGCCGCAGTTCCCCAACTCACAAGGAATCTGCTGATCAGCGCCTCTCTGTTTCTCTCCCTGCGAAAGAGAGGGTTTGGGTAAGAAGGACAGAAAACCTTTTGTGAATGCTGCCACTGGAGGAATAGCGGGAAGAATTGTTTCCTCTCTCCTTTCAACTCCTAACTACTTGTATTTCCAACCTGCTTAGCTACAGACTGGCATTCACATCAGCCTTGAAAATGGCTTCTTTTTGGGCAACCTGTTTGTCTACAGAGAGAGAAATGTTTTTCTTACTACAATGTAAATAGCATATACATAAAGTCACCCAAGACTTTCCTTTGCCTGCAAAACTTTATCTTAACATAGAACTTGACATTTAGACACTACAGAATCTCTCTGTAGGTATCTGAGCAGGTCAGTGTAACCTATTACTGCGCTAAAACATGAGCTAGCACCTCTTTTTAGAGCTACTGGAAATCACCTGTTAGAAGTCAGCAGCAGTATTACAAGAACACAACCAGTAATCTGATACCATGAACTAGCATTTATCAATATGCAATGGAAGAAACAAACAAACAAAACCCACTTATGTTCACAGTCCCAAAGCAGAGTTGCTCCAAGTAATGCACAGTATTTATATGGCAGAAGTGTTTATATTGCATTTGGTAGCCTGAGAAAGCAGAAACAAACAGCATTATGTAGGTCAACTTCAGTATAACTTAACTGTCTATTTAAAACCATCACGATGTTGAGCAATCCGAAGAAAAGTAGAAGCAGTGTCCTTAGCCTACTTTTATTTTCATATAGCGTAGCAAGTTTGTGGGAAGAAGAATAAACACATGCATAAAAAGCACAGAAAGAGCAAATGAGCCTTCTAAATAATTTAGATGAGAAATGTCTTGAACAAAATCAGCACAATACTTCCAGTCTTTCTTAAATCAAGTATGACTTGGTAAAGAAAATCATTAGCATTGCAGAAGAGGGTATACAAATATGTCTTGCAAAATGATAATTAAAAAAATCTTCAGCAAGGTAGCCATCAGGTAATTTGCAAGCTGGTTTAACTGAGACTGATTTTAAGGTTCTTTTCTGAGAGGGGAAAGTACCATCCTATATACAATACTACAAAAAAAGTGTCTGATGCCACAGGATCAGAGTGACACTACATTTCAGCAATCTGAATATATTAGTTATAAGATGCACGCTTCCCCTATTTAATGTGTCTTTAAAAAAAATAAAAAGCCAATAAATTTAGAGCTTCTAAATTTGTGTGCATTCGTAACGTGCTGTTTGGTTTCCCAGCAGTCTGTACAGCATCCGAACATAAAGAAAGTGTACAACCTAATCTAAAAAACATTGTTGTTTGCATGCACAACTGCCAGAGACTTTCAAATTACTGACCAGAAAGGTTAAGAGTCTATCCTTTCCTGTGGAGTTTTCTGTAAGTTAAGCAATGAGAAACAGCTGTAGAGTCCAGCAATAAAAACGTGTTCTAAAAAATTAAATACGTCATTCCAAGAAAATGAAAGAGAGCATTATTGCTGTTGTGAAAGCTATTTTTCTCTTGTGCACTTGCTTCTCTACCAGACACTCAGACAAGCAAAGATACTCATTTGTGTACTTGGAAACTCCCCCATCCCTTCCTTCCTTCTCATTTTACACATCCATGGTCAAACAGTTCTCTTATTTGAGCCGTTCAGGTTGCAGGCTGTCAGTCAGACACTTCAGTTGCTCTTCCCCCAGCTTGATCTTGTCCTCAAGCTCTCGCTGCTCAATGATGAGGGCTGACTTCATTTTCACAAAGTGCTCATAGTCTGCTAAGTTCTCCTCACTCAAGTAGTTTGCCAAAATGTCAAAGACAATGCGCTCTCGACGATCCAGGTTTTCCTTCAGTTCCTTTGCATCTTCATGTTGCTGGGTCAGCAGCTTCTGCTTCTCTACCAATGTCCGCTTAGGAGAACAAAAAAAAAACCAAAAAAACCAGTTAATAATTCACTGGGTTCGGGCAAAAGCTTCAGTATTTAAATTTCAAGTCTGTTTTATCTGCAAAGACAAAGACTTTCTTGAATACCTTGAGAAGTGAAATAAGACTGCTCCTTGAAGTTTATTCTAAAAAAATGCATCAACGAACAGGAAAAAAAATGAAGTGAATCAATGGAAGATGCACCATTAATTTCTATTGGTCTCAACAGCAAGAACTTCAAAGGCTAATTTACTATTTAATAGTTCAAAATAGTTATATAAAATACATTTGCCTTTGAGAAACATCCAAGTTCTCCAAATTAAATTCACTCAGCAACATCTTTCATCTTCAATACATAGCACTGAACTTCCACGCTGAAACAGCTGTGGTTAGAGAATCCAGAAGCAGGCCAATTAACAGAGCGATTTGTTCTTACGCAGCTACTGACATCACAGCATTTCACAGTTCTACTGCAATACACACGGCTTCTCCATGAGATGTGAAGTCATGTGGTCTTAAGACACGAGCAAGAGCGAGAGGTGGGACAAGACAATCAGAGGGAAGTAAAAACAGAAAAAGCATCATCTTCCCTAAAGGGCTGTAAACTTCCTGCTTTGTGCCCTCCCAAGAGACAAAACAGGAAAAAGGGAGGTTGAATGGAGAAACACACAAAGAAAAAGGAGAGGAGCTATATCCCATTTGGACCTATGCATGAGCATGAAGGGTGAGGTACATCTCATCCAACGTCACCTCTCTACACAGCAGACAGCCACACCCGAATCACGCAGCTACACTCCTTTAGCAGTATATGGAAATAAACAGGAGCATTATTAATCTGACCTATTTCGGATGTTTGCCTAGAAGTGATCGCCTTTTCCCAGCAACAGACTATGGCTGTCTGACTCTGAAGTCAAGAATTCCTGTACAGAGATCTGAACTTAATTAAAAAGTGCCCCTAAGAAGTACCACTCTATAACTTCTAGCTTTGCTTCAGAGACGAATTTTCTTTGAGAACCTGTACCATCAAATAAACCACAGTCTGTTCAAATAATTGTGTCCATCTTCTTTCATTTGGACTTTATGTTAAATCACACATGCTATAATAAGCCTAAAGGATTTCCAGAGAAGTGTTTTTGTAGACTACAAAGTAAGAGTATTTTCAAGATGGAAGTATGAGACAAAGGGGGATACAGACCAGTATGCTTTAATAGACCTATCTGTCAGAGTTAGGCACATGTATCCTGTGCTGCCTCTTTTTCTACAAACATCACAAAGCTCAGAAGGTGAAACGCTTTCAGTCTTGCACTCTCAATGTACTTAAAATGAATCTTGAGTTAATCTGGGCTGTGCAAGACAGCGATGGAAGACAAGCCACTGAAATCACACATTATTAGAAAAACCAGTCTAATCTTCCTTTGAGCTTATACCAGGGGAAAAAAAAAAATCCCACTGCAAGTTGCAAGCAGAACTATCTGCTGCAAAGAGATGGAAGTACTGTTCTTCTGAATTCATCAGGGGAACTGGCAGCCAAGCCCAAACTCAGAAGCATGGCTAGACCGCTCTCCTGGGCAGCCTTGCAGCTTGTGTTTATGCTGAGCAGAAGCAGCAGAATTAGACAGAGTATGATCAACACAAGGGGGCATGTATCAACCAGCTGGTAGCTCAGTTGTAGAGTTACCTGCCTAACCCTGGAATGAAATAGTTCTGTTTTTCAAGCCATTCCCTTTCATTGTCAACAGTCATAAGAACAATCAGATGTTTAATTGTGCATAACAATTCCTGAGATTTAAGTTGTGTGTTTCTTCTTACCAAGCCCATGGCATGACTTTGAGATGAACATGAGTAACCTGACAGTTTAAGGAAAGTAAACACCACTTTTCTTACGAACTTTGCATGACACATTAGTACCTCTGCCCTCGTGAAGGTTTAGGGAATACCTAAGAGAAGTGGGATGCAGAAAGGAAGAAGGCAAACAAGATACCTCTTGAATTTGCTTTTGCCTCTGTCAGGGATGACTGACACCAGAAAGCCTGTTTTGAAGGCTAAACTGAAACACACTGTAGCAGACTCAAGACATCGTTCTTAAGGAGGTTCTTTGAGCAATGGGTTAATGGGTTACCAGGCCTGAAGGTGTAAATGATGTCAGACAGTTTCATCTGACCATCTTCAACCAACCAAAGCCAGGCAAAGTACGGAAGGTTTTTTTGCAGTTAGCTTTGAAGCTGCAGCCAAATGCAGGCCCCCTGAAACTCCTCTGATGGAACAATCTTTGGCTTTTTCTACTGGCAGTCTTTCTCAAGAATTGTTTGCTGTTTTGAACCAGAGCCATATGAAGGTGAACTCCCTTAATGCATTTGATTTCCCAGCATCCAGTTTCTAAACTACTATCCCTGGTACTTGTCCCTACTCTTGAAATAACAGGTCTTGTGGGTATAGCCACCTGATCACATCTACAGACTGCCGCGTTTAAGCACTTCAGGGTTCTCAGCACGCTATGGTGTTAATAAGGAAAGTAATGAGAAGACACTGGTCTCACTGTGTGGAAGGAAGGGGCTGATACCTATTTCAGATGAAGTCCCTTTCAGAAGCTACAGCTGAAATATTTGATACCGTTCCTTGTGGCAGAAGAGGCCTATGGCAGAGCATCTAATTGTCAGAATATTAATCCAGCAGTGATTATTTGCCTGCTGTGAGACTGTTTAGAAAGTCTGCTGAGCTGTTGGCAGCTCCTAGAAAGTAGAAAACTATCAGAGCAATGTTTATTAGACAACATCAGTTTCCAAAAAATAAAAATTAAAAAAAAAAAAAAGGAAGAAAAAAAAAATCAGTGATTCCCAGGGATATGATCCCCAGGATTGAAGTAATCTAGCCCATTTTGTGTGTACAGTACATTAGTAGTATACCAAATATCATCATGTGACCTACAAAATACCAAAGGACATCCAAAAAAGCCACCCGCACCAGTCTAAATTCAAAGACATGCACGTGTAACCTTGCATGCTTTGTATTTATAGTCAAAGGACGTGGGGACTTGATCCATCTGAGAAGCAGCTGTGACCAAGACTTTTGGATATATTTTTCATTTACTGTGGCAAGACTTTGGTGTCCATGCATGAGAATATGAATGGGGATTAAAACATATTAGGGATTTGGATTTCTGTCAGTCTAAATTTGAAAGCAGAGCACACAGACAATTTCTGACTGCCCTTACTACACCACCTACTCACCTTCTTCCTTTTCCACACCTGGATGACAAGCTATTTTTATCACAGTTCTCAACCTGTGTTTCCTATATCCTCTGGTAGCTCTTTCCCCAGCTCACACTCCCATCTTTGAGCCCATTAGGCAAGTGCAACCACATTTAGAAAAAAGAAGTCTAAAGAAGGATTAAATTTCTTTAAATTTCAGAGGCTTTGATCTACCCTCAAAATAAGCTGTCAAATACCTTCCCTTCGCCTCAGAGAAGGGTCTGGACAGCCATTAAACAAGTTTGTTTGGCAGCAGCTAGGGCCAAACAGCAAAACACAGCTTCAGACTGCTCCCAGCACTTACTGCTTCTTATTGGTGAAACAATGGAGCACACTGAAGAAACACAACATGAATCCATAGCCCGTGGAAAAAATTCTGTTACAACACTTTGGTGGACTGCTGGCATTTCAGCCCACAGCTACAAGCCAAAAATCCCACTTCACGTTCCTTTAACTGTAGAAACTAAACTCCCTTGACACATACCTGACCCCCACCCTCTCTATTTCAGCCTTTAAGTTTTGCACACGTCTACATCTCTCCTTTGGTGCGTATCTGTATCACTAAACTTCTGCTTCCCAGCTAAGGCCTGACAGGATCTGAAGATAAACAAAACGCTGCCAGCAGAGGTGGGGTCCAACAGGTAAAAGCACCTCGATCGCTCCTGAAATTTTCACATCTGCTCATTCCTCCACCTCACTAACAGGCTATTCTGCTTGGGTAAAACATGTTTTCTACTGAAAAATTCTTTTTGCAACACCTCCCTCCCTCCTGCCCTGTCCCCGCATCCCCCCCCGCCTTTTTTTTTTCTTAAGACATGTCCTTCTGTCATTTCTTGCTCTTGCTCCTTGCTAGGCAATATGGAGGAAGCTGTAAGATGAGAAATGTTTTCTTTTTAACAACCTTATATATTTTTATCAAGATTCTTGATGAGTGTAAAGAATTCTGTAAGCTTTCTGCATTACAGCACAAAGTGACACTTCTTTTCCCGAGTTGAACTGTTAGAATATTTGTCTCCTTTTCACCCTCTTATCGGTAGTTCCTCTCCTTCTTTAAACTTTTGCTAAGAAATCTGTTTTCCACTATGTTGCACCCCTAAACATCATTATTTTCAGCAACCCACCTGTAGTTTTAGTATTCCAAGCAAAAGCAAGGCAAAGAGAAAAGTTTTAAGAAAACTAAAGAAATTTGCCTTATGAGATTTATCCAGTCACTATCCTTCATCTTGAGCTCTGCAATTTAGATAAACAAAACCAAGCAAAACCACCCACACCAGGTTCACGAAATGCAGTGATATTATTATTGGCCTTTCTCACCCGTTCTTCCGGAGAGGTATTTTCATCTAGGTTATTCAGGGCATTTTCCACCCGGGCCAGACGACCTGACAGTGACAGCAGGAGGTTGACCACTTTGTCAAGGTCGCCGATAAACATCTTGAATTTGTCGAACTCATTTGGTTTGCAGACTTCTTTCACAATGGCCTCTACCTCCTCCCCCAGTATATTGTTTGCTTGGATGTCTTCCAGAAGTGTCTCCCGTGCTTCCCTCAGCACCTGCAGCTTCCTACTAATGCTGTCAATAAGTTCTTGCTGTGGAAAATAAAGGGGATGAGGATTTATTAGCAATACCACATTCTTCCCCACTTCTGAAAGTCATATCAGAATACTAGCATTTTAATACACAGACCGCCATGTGGCTTTGACAATGAATACATTACAAATAAATATTGTCTAAGTATATGTCTCAGGTCTATACCTCTGGATTCAAAGATTCAGGATATAGGGCTGTGATGTTCAGCTTGAGATCTCTCTTAAAGCAATTTACCTTTGTGGCAAAAGATGAAGCACTTCCACCCCTCAGCAAGCATTCCTGCCTCTTCTTTGAAGAGATTCAAAGCCTGCTATGGAACAGCATAAAGTACAGCGCATCCTTTTCTCTTTAAATACGAGGTCCATAATACCTTTCTGAAGAGTTACACTTAGGAAGATGAACAGTAGCAGGAAAACAATCCTGTATTTTCTACATTACACTGTTAAAACTAGGGCATTGTCTATCTTTTTCTTCCTTTCTGCATAATACTAGCATCCCTCCAATAACAGTCCTTCCACCCTCAGAAAAATCTTAGCTTTAACAGTGCCTTACAATATTTCCTTAGGGAAATCATAATCCCGGGGGCACAGAACAGGAACAAAATCTATTTTTGTATACAAAGCAGTCCTCTGCGAAGCTGTGCAAAGTGACTCTGCCGAAGGATCAAACAAGCACCTTTGGCTGTCACTGTGCTGTGCCAGGTGAATATACAGTTTGTTGGGGTTTCTCTAATATAATCCCCCATGGCCTGGGATGCATATGCCCTGGCTTAGGAAAAAACATGTCAGATGCACCACCAACAGAGCCAGACAAAGAACCCAGATCTCCTTCCTCAGTGACCTGCGTTCCATCTGTGCTGCCTGGCTGCCTCCCTGCACTTGGGGAAGAGGTCTTGTTTCTCACATGTCCATTAGCTTTCACTCATGCACAAGGGATAGAAGTCATTTCAGGTAGTTGTCTACTCTAACACGAGATGAATCACACCCTAAAAATGCCTCATTCATTTAAATGTAGATGACTATTTGGTATTCAGCTAAATTCAGGTAAGAAAAATTTCCAAAGTGTTCTCTAAACATATACCTCTTAGTGCAATTTCTAAATGAAAATTACATCCTTTAAAATAGTAATTATTTCACAGTACACCTTGAATTTTTTTTTTTTTAAATTACTCATGACATTCTTTAGGAACTCTGCTTTCTAAATGCAAATATGATTACAAGCCTTCATGATTACTGAGAAATACACTGATAGCAGCTACTGTTCTCAGATGCCACTGAACAGTCATTGCCAATTTATTTTGGGAACGTACACACACACACACACACACACACACACACACACACACACACACACACACGTCTGTCACCTTAACAAAAAACAACTTCACCCTGAAAATCTAACAGCCTTTTTGAAAGTAGAAATTCAACGCATGCATTATCTGGGCTGGTCTTCTCCTTTTTGATTTAATATACTCAGCCCAGGTTAATCTGGATTTGGGCTATCTATTAGTCTGGGTGCCCAAAAGATTAAGGTAGTAAGCAGTTCTACAGATGCCTGCTTTACTGACTGATTAAACTGCAGGATTTGATTTTTTCCCCCCTCCTTCTCTCAATGCAAATGCAGTTTGATTTGGATTATGTAGGTCACAGTGCCACGCTCTCACTTCCCTCAGATGACATGCACATGCACAATGCTGCTGTATACCATCCAGAACACAACAGGATACTGTTGTGTTCTATGTTACTATCTCAAGTTTTTCCACTTCTGCAGCTATGCTGCAACTTTCTCTAATGAAAAAAAGCCATAGGTGTGCTCAACGTTTATCAATCTGGTCTGACAATTACACCAGATCAGCTCTCTCAAGGTTTCTTTCTTTAAATAAAAAAAACAGCCCACTAGCATCCTATTTACAAGTCCCCAGACAGCTGAAGCTATCCTCTAAAGGATTGCTTTTGCAGGAGAGAAGGCCGTAAGTACTCACCTCTCTTTAAGACTGTCATATCTATTAAGAATGGGATTATGATCACTGATTGCTTCCTACCCAGATGAAACAGCCTCTGGCTGCAGCAACTGTGAGCTCACTTACATGCTTTTGCTAACCAGCAGAAAACCTGTATTACATTCAGTATCTACTGAGCCAGAAGAGCTCCAATCTACATCTTGAAATTGGCAGTTGAATAATTTATAGCTGTGAATTCTGCACCAGTAAACAGGAAAACAGTAAAACCTCATATTTTTCCAGTAATTCTTGCTGATCTGACTAGCAACAGAGAAAGCAGCTCAGCAGATTGCTGCTCAAGTGGGTTCACTGCTTGGCATGCCTTATGAAAATGACTCTGCTCTTAGCTCACCACCTCATTTCACATGTAGTTCAGGCCTAAAAGCAAAAGAAACTTGGTATTCTTCAATTGTTTTTACACTCTTCAGGAGTTACTGAAACTTTCCTAAAAGCAAGGGGGACAATTCCTACTCAGGCACACATGGATTTTGCTTATTACAAATAACTCTTGTAGTTTCAACATCTGTTCAACGTTTTAAAATTGTGGTGAACCTACATTAAACTCAGTATATGAGACACACATTCCATTCCTCCTAGTTGGGAATACAGGGATCATCCCAAATTAAAAAAAATAAAAAAACAAAATAAAAATTTAATGACTCTATATGAAATTCCTATACTTAAACCACCCCCTCCACAAACACCGCACATTTCTGGTTTGCAGAGCAGAGAATGACAAATAGTACAATCATTCTACAGTGGACTGCAATTAAGATATCTCATAACAGAACTGACCGATTTCTAGGAATCGAGGAACAGGTTCTGGGCGCATGCCTCCTCTAAAATAACTGCAGTCAAAGTGTGCTATTAAAGCATTCAGGTCCTTAATGATCTCTGGTTAAACTGTTGCCAAATATGTGAAGCTGGGCCAAGTTATATATTCTGGCTGTTTTATAAAGATGCCCTGACCCACTTAACACTAGTTTTATACATTTTCTGACAAGATCCAAGATGAAAGCCCATTGAACTGAGTGCTCACATCGTACTGCACTTGAAGAAGCAGGGAGAGAAGTAAGCAGCAATGTGTGTGAGGCTGCAACAACATGTATATTCAGAGAAGACAACGGCGGAGCTCTGCTAGAAGCTCTTCACAAAATATTTGCTATCTCATATGATTAGTAGTGTATACTGGACCTGGGGGAATGGAGGGAGGAGTATGTAAAGGCTCATTGTGATCTTCCCGTTAACACACTCCAACACAAGTAAGTGGTACTTTTGCTTATAAAAATTTTAGTATTTACTTTGTTGAGCAAACAAGAAAGGTTTAACACAACCCCCCATACATACACTCCATAATTAACAAGAAAAAAAACTAATTCTAGCAAAAATGATGAACTGTCATGTGTGGCACCAGATAAAACCAAATTATTCAAAATGCAGTGAAATCCTTAATTTGTCTAAGTAGTACAGCTGTTGGATTCAGCAGCTGTCTGGTAAGAGGGTAAGGGCAGCTCTCCTGCTGCAACCACACCATGCCCCTGGCAGCACATGCCATATGGAACTATGCGACCAGTGGGGGCAAACGGAGGGAGGGAAGGCTGAGGAACATTAAAAGACATAGAGTGGTAACAGAAAACACTACAGCCCCCTCAAAGGCAGCGGCATCCACTCCTACACTGAACCAGAGGTGGGAAACTCCTATGGAATCTCTCATTCTTAGCGAGTAAATATATTCCTAATATTTAATTAAAAGGCATTTCTTTGGGACTGGATTACCAAATGCACCCTAGCAGTTGATATTAAGCAGAGAGCTGACTTTAACAGAAAAGATTTGCACACCACTGCATTACTGGCTTAGGTAAACAGAGTTAAATGACATGCCTTTAATTGATCAAACAGACCACTTCCTCCAGCTTATCTGTACTATGATTAAAATATTTTGTGCCAAATCACTAACGAGATGAGTGTGATGATTTTAACATAGGACAACACTTTCTCAAACCACAGAAATGTCATTATATCATCATTTTAATACCAAGGGCATTATGTTGACCTTAGACCAGAAATAAAATACCAGAAGATGGGCATGAACAAGACTGAGAAAACTGCCTTCCTTGTGATGAGTTACTTCCACTGAATCCAACAAGTTGATTAGTTATGTCCCACCACCACTGTTATTAATATGGGAGATAGGAGAAATAGAGGGAAAAGTACTTTGTTGCTCATGAGAGCAAAAGACAAAAAAAAAACCAAACCACCACGGAGCATGTGTATGTGTTCCTTCTCTCATGACAAACCCAAATCCTGGACCTAAATTTCAAGACTATGAAGCAACTAAAACCACTACGAGTTACAGTGCTTTGGACATGGCAAGTGAGAGAAATACAGCAGATTCTTAAATGGAAAACAATATTTGAAAATAACCTCCCCAAAACTTTTCCCCTTCCAAAATGAGCATCAACCTGCAAAATGCTCCTGATATGAAATTCCTAAACTCACATCTGCAACTTAAACACACACTATCCTCCTCCTTCTCCCCAAACCCAACCCTCCCCTCCCCCCCCACCGAAAACACAGACTGATTTTCCAAGTGCCTTTTATTTCGGCGTGTTTACCTGGCAAATATACGGTTAATGAAATACAGGCAACCGAGAGCCTCCCTTATGGATACATTTTTAGAAACATCTTTTACCTTCTTTTCTGACAAGTCATGATCCAGTTCGTCTTCAGAATCATCCTCGTTCTGTTGCTGTTGCTGCTGCTCCTGCATGTCCTTCATTTTAATCAGCAGCTCTGCCTTTGGTGCAGATGTGCTGTAGTAAGTAGAATTGGTTGTCAGGGAGATGGCAGAGGGCGCATTCTGCTCCTCTTTCCTGGTAAAAAGTCAAAACTTTCATTAACTGCCTTGACACTCTAATCACTGAAAAGAAAGAACAATCTTTTAGAGCCATCATTTCACCAAGCAAGCAGGGGGTTCAACGGAAAGCCACTACCTATGTAAAAAGGATGGATAAATACTGGTTATGAAGAAAATTTGTATGAACTCAGCACATATCCACCAAAAGCTAAAACTGAAGTAGTGCAGAAGACCTTTCACCATTACAATTGAGTGAAATGGACCTAAGATCTCTCAGCTAGAAATGAAACGTAAAGTTACAATTTACTAAGTAGTGCAAGACCTCAGTGTCAGAGAGCATCCTTTAGGACTGCAAAATATGGGTTACTACCAATGATAATATTTATCTTTTTGATTACGGGATTACACATGAACTTCTCAAGGCGGCTACAATTTAATTTGATAACTCATATCAAGGAAACAAAAAGACCCGTAGAACATCAATATGGAGGGAATTTAAATCTTTTCTTACTTTGTTGTCACTCACTTCCAGGAAAAGCCTCATGCCCACTTCAAGTTGTCTTTGTAAAATTTTCATCACAAAAAAAAGGCTAAAACATTGTTCCTTCTCTATCCAGTTACCAGATGATCTTGGTAAAATATCTGATCACTATTAGAAATCCCATTAGAACTCCCATGTCTAATCCCATTAGAACTGGGAGAAGCAATTTATTCCTTAAGTTCTCACACAAATAGTTTTCAACCAGATCTTGGGAAACTTTTCATATTGTACAATGCTGTTGTTTTTCTGTCATTAACGGTTTTGTTAGCAGTATTGTGCTTGACTGCTATCCTAATGGAAAAGTCTTAGAAAAGCACCAAACCTTAACATAAGGAAGATCCTCACCTTCAGCACCCTACGAAAACTGACACAGTTTGGATAGCAGCTTACAAAGAACTACTGGCCTAGAGAAAGCAATACTCACTTCTCCTCTGAAATTTTTGGAGAAGGAACTTTTGGCAGGAGCTTCCTGCGTTGCTGAGCTTCTTCTAGGAGGTGTTCATCTTTAGGGAATATACCAACCATCAGATCCATTGTTGTTTTTATTTTCACATTAGGATCTAGTATGTCTGCTAGAGATTTATCTCTTCCCACAATCTCTCTGGCTAGTTCCTCTGACTTCCAGTCTTCAAAGGTCTTCTCTTTGGCCTTTACATAGCTGGCCGCTGGTGTGGCAGCACTGCTGTCCTTCAAGTTGCTCCCAGGTTCTTCAGCTGGTGGAGGGTCAGCTGGTTTGGTTCTGGCTTCTGGCTCTGGCTCTACACCTTGCCTGGTATAAGCACAGAATCTGGAATAGGACTGCTCAGAAGTGCTGAGTGTTTTAATTTGGTCCTTTTCCAGACCACTGGGTAAAGCAGGAGGCTCCATGGTACTGACAAGACTTTGCCGACTTTCCTTCTCTGCGCTGCTCTCAGAATGAACTATCTTGATGGGAACCATTTTCACCGTAGTATTGTTGTCTATAACCCTTTCAATTCTAGAAAATAAGGAAAATTCATCTTTAGAAATGGAAGAACTGTACATTTCACTTCTTACCTGCAAATCAGAGGGGAAGCTCAAATATGAACAAAAGGTGGATGAGAGGTCTAGGTAATGGAATATTACTTGCACTGTATTTCAAATCCTAAAGCTAGATGTTTTCTGCCTGCACATTTTAAATAGTGTTAGTTCATTTGTAAGCAATTCTAACATCAGTCTTGCACAATACTCACAATAACAGTTTGGTTCCATGAATACGAGGTTCCAGTCTCAGTAGCCAGGTCCTGGACTTGAGACAGTGCTGCTGAACCACCTTTCACCCCTTTGTTGCCACACATACAGAGGAAAAAATGCCTCGCGCTCAACCTCATTGCCTCACACAGATCCTCCAACAGTGGCCTCAGTTTTTTGCCTGACAGGCAGCTTAGCTGCCTGGGGAGTTTGTGATGCCACCACATCAATTCCCAGCTCTTCCAAGAGAAGAGACAACAGAACAGATGGAAGCATCCTGCAGGCTAGGCCTTTCCTGAGCTACAAGAATAACAAATAATCACATATGAAAAACCTGGAAATCATTCAAGACTTAATTACATGATTTAAAAAAATCTGTATTTGTAAAATTTCACACAAGATACAGAAGTTTATTAAATAGATCCCACCATAATGTCCTAGTTTTCTACTTAAAGAAGAAAAAACAGCCACTGAAGAGAGTAACGCACAATTCTGGATACTCCTTTTAAGGGAAGCTTATAGCAAAAATTCTCTACTGCATAGCACGAAGGGCCACCTTGGACATTCGGTAAGGCAACTTAAAGAGAAGGCTAACTTAGATTTGTAAACGAGACAATAACATGTTCAATAATATTACTGAAACATCTGTACTGCATGTAAACCATATAAGAAACTGAAGGTCTAGTTTGACGGTTTTGAGTTTGCAGAAAGTTTAAAATTATTGTCATAACGTAGGTTTGGAAGCTCTACAGAAAGTAAAGGAACATTGTCTACTAGCTAAAACATCTGTTTTCATCTGGCTGGGTAGCTTGCCACCTTTCAGGCAAGTGAGCAAGACATACTATGGCTCTTCTCTAAGTGTGGGTGTGTCACTTTCCTTAAAAATAAACTTATATTTTATTGTGCTGTACTTTTCTTTTGTAGGGAATAGCAAAGTCTCTTTGACTTCATATTTTTCAGAAGTTGTCTCTTATATTTTAAAGGTATATTTGCTTCTAAATAAATGTGCAGCCTCCCAATAGGTATTTACTTCCCTCAAACACTTGGTGGACGTGCTTTGGCATACTGATCCAGCTTTGGGGGCAGGTTTTCCAGCTCATGCTGAAGTGCCCTTCTCCCATTCAAGGTGACTGTCATTTTAAAGAGCTCACGCCCATGTCCACCACTCAGCCCAGCTCCCTGCCTGCAGACGTGGACTCTCTTCCTGGCTGCAGAGGCCTGTTGCTGCCCCAGACCCTTTCCTTTGTTTTTAAATAAAGCCCACACCTTTTGGACCCCACTGGGCTGTGATGAGGAACATATTTTCGGATTTTGGGGAAACACAAGATGCATGCCTAAGTGTGCACGTGGGACAACTGGAAGAAGTGAGCTGACTGCAATTCTTTACCTAAAATGCCTGGCATTCCTCTCAGCCTAGTAAAAGATTTTCCAGATACTTAAGGCATCATCAAGTCAACAGATTTCAGTCAGAGCAAAGACAGTCCAACACTAGGTGCTTCAGAAATTCTGTTTCTGCAATCACTATCCTCCTCATTTCTGAAGGTTTTCCATTTGTGGAACTGCAGCACGGAATTTACTCCAACCACGAGCACAGTCACTCCTTGACCTGAGTGCATGTTTACTGGAAATCTATTGATGCACATCTACCGATGTACTCTCTTCATCTTTATTACTGCTAAACAGTCGTCTCTGGAAATAGCTAGGTTCTGCACACCACCTGTATTTCCCTACACTACATTGTTCTACCTAAAATGCTGCAGAAAACCCTGCACACTTGCTCAGTTTATCCCATTGCTCAGTAAGACACCTTTCTTAAAGAAGATTAAACTGCTACATGCTGACATCATCAAACATTAGCTGTCTACAGCATGAAACTGTCATGTCCAAAAGCTTGTATGCAAGGAGCCAATAGAATAAGCCAAATCTAATTAATTGCATATTGAGATAAATCCACCTGACATATTTTACTCATATGAAATAAATACCATATAGTAAATACCATATAGAAGGTTCAGAGGTACGGCCCACATCTTTCCTTTCTTGCCATACCTGTTTCATTGAGTACTGTAATTATTAACTGAGGACAATGCATTGTGCACAAGTAAGAGCTGTCTGGGCTTAAGAATTTTAAACGTTAACAAAAGACATGCAGAGTAAGTTTATTATTATTCAGCTATGGGCATATAATTAGGCACACCTCAGTGCTCATTTCAACATTAAAGCTTACTAAAAAGGAAGGACAAATACAATTAGCTTTCTATGAAGCCTTAGTATCTATTCATAAAGCAATACATTAAGGAAGTTATTACTGTCATCTACCTTTGCACACAGATGCTAGGGTTCATGTGACACGTTGCACTTTTCACAGTAAACTGTAGTATTACTTCATGTTAAAAACTCTGCAGAATGAAATGTCATTTTTTTCCTCTGGTTACAAGAGGAAAAACATCAAGGCATGTTTAGGAAAAAAGTGATTAATGTTTTCTAATGTCATAAGGCACATTGGAAATACCATGATTGAGTCTATTCAACCTTTCACATTACAATAGAGAAAAGCTATTCCAAGTACTTTTGCTCAGAGAAGCAACCTCTGTATTCATTCAGCTCCGAGGTTTTGTTTTCATTCTTTAACCATGAATTACAGTGCTGAAGGATTTATGAAAACTAAGATTACTGAGCTTCCTGGAAGAGTTTGTTATCTTGTGGAAGAATAACCTTTTATGATGTTAGCAGCATACAACAGACACAGCAATCAATTAATTTCAGTTGGTTTGTCTAATTCTGAGTTCATCTAGCCTGCAAAAGGACTGACATTCTCCTGCTGAATCTAAAGCCCATCTCAACACAAACACTGCTGTGGACCCCTCTGCAGAACACCTGGAGTGCCATGTTTCATTGTAAACGCAACATGAAAACAGTCATGATTTGGCAGTGTACCTTACTGTCTGCACTTTTAAAGCAGATGCTCTCACAAAGGATACAGCTTCTGTTCACACATCTGCTTTGTCCCTACACTGACTCATATTCATATACAGACTCAGGTGGGGGAAATGTTGACAGGGGATGTTCTGATTTTACCCAGACTTACAGTAGAAAATCCATTCGAATCCTCCCCTTTCATTTTCTACTACTAACAGCTGTAACTGCATCAGTCAACTAATAAAAGACAACCCCACAGACCAGTTGAAGGACTTTAATGCTATCAGCTGGCATTTCGCACAAGTCTTGGGTCTCCTTAGGACATGCTGGGACGGCTCATGCTTAATGAATGTGAAGGATGTGCTTTTAGTAAAGAAAATGAACAGTCAACCATTAATATGTTCTAGCTGAGCAAAAAGCATTTACAAAATAGTAAAGAAGTTACATCTAGTACCTGGCTGGGTTCTCATCCTGTACTGCCACAGGAGGTTTATCAGTGAGCTTCTGCGGTGCAAACTGAGGAGAAGGGGACCTTGATGTCTCCATGTCAGGTTTTTGAAGATACCGATACTTGGAAGATAATACAGACTCAGACCTAAGGTGCGTTTTTTCTTCTAAGTGCTGACAAACATTCTCCGTGGATGACACTTGCTGGAGCTGCTGTGGATTACCACTCTTCAGTTTTCCATTGAAAGCTGCAGGACTTTGACAGAGAGAAGAGTGACTGGCAAATACTTCAGTGGAGCTAGGGGATGAGGACGGAAAGGGCTGGCTGGGTACTACCAGCAGAGATTCAGAAGATGTGCTGAGTGACGGCACAGAATTATCTGGTCGCTTGTATTTATCCCTTTTAGGTGGTGGTGGCCTCTGAGGTCCTCGCTTCTTGTTCAGCAGTGCTGGCTCTAATCTACGGTTTTCCTCTCCTTTGCCCTGGGACAGACAAGAGTGGTTCTCATTCAAGGTCTGTGGCTCCAAGCAGGAAAGCTGAGGCAGGCTGCGATCCTTGCTCTTCTCGTTCGCGTTTTCCTGAGAGTATCGGTAATCATTAGGCAATGTCCCAGACCTCCCCCTGCTCTCGTGAGGCAGAACCGTAGGCTCTCGTGTATGCAAAGGTCTGACAGATGCCTTCCAATTGTGGCCTAAATTTGGGTCCAGCTGATCCCTCTTCTCCCGTGGGTTTTCCCACAGGGCCCCTGCATCAGTTTGCCTAGAGAGAAGAACACATCGTTAGTGCACTGCTGATTTATTTCCTTCACCACAAGGCCACTGCACCAATCCAGGAAGCATGAACGCTGAGATCACATCCAACATTTAACACCAACTCCTCCAATCTATGGTAACTGTACGGCACAAAAACATCCTCTCCTGTATGGGCACACATGGTGTACCTAATCTAACATGATGAGTCAAAGCATAATGTCAGGCTAAATTAGGGTATGGAGCCCCACAGGATGCGACACAGCCTTTGGGTAACCCAAGGCACTGCAGTGTGCACGACACAGTTAAATGCACAGCACACCTCCAGCACTGGTGTATGTGGCACAACCAAATGTGTAAATATTGGTAGAAAACAAAACTGTCTTGAGAAGAGGAATCCTAGTACTAAATTTTAATTATATTCTTGCTTCAGATTCCGTAACAAATCCCGCAAAACAAATTTCTTCCCTACATGCAAAATTAATACTTCAGTGTCATTTTAAATGTGAATTGAATACCATGAACTTTAATTAATCTGGAGGCTGAACTTTTGGATAACTGGTGAAAAATGAAATGAGTGCAAACAAAATGTTTGCTGAAGCTAAAAAAACCTGGGAAAGTGAAAATGAGTATCTCCTGAAAAAAAGGCAGAAAAGGAAATTTAGAAAGGATAGTATTTTCCAGTCAGGCTTATTTTAAACTTGAACTTCTTTTGCCCTGTCAGCACAAATGACAAACAATGGTCAAAAAGGCCTTATCGTAGGCAGAAATATTTTTTGGTTTATTCTAAGTTTATACTCTCTATTTCTCTAGCCAGTAAAGAAATGCCAGTAAAGAGGCATTTGCAGCTCCAGGCTTGTGCTTTGCCACAAGACATAGTTCATTTGCGTTCACCAGATAAAGACAAATTGGGAAAGAAACAGAAGGCAGGAAGAAAACCACCAAAAAGTACCTCAGGAGCCCTGAGAGGAGACAGGTTTGCAGTTTGTCTAAAGGAGGCTGAAGAGATACTGTGAGCTTAGAAAGGAAGCTGCAACAGAGAAGTAAAAGGCTTCAGACAGCTGCTAATATCATTCATGCTACTGACAGCGCTAGTCTCTGTTTTGAAGTAGTAACCCTGTAGACATTCACTGCTCAAGCTTTCTTTCAAGGAGATTGTGAAAGAGGCATCCTTCCCAGACTATTTTGTAAAGAAAAGTTAACCTGAATTTTCAGTGTAAAGAGGTTAACATTACTGTACCAGTTTTGAGAATAAGTCTATGGGTGGTTAACATCAATGTGTATGAAAAGGAAATCTGAGACAAAAGCATGTAAAATAAGTAGTAGGTTGAAGTCCATTGTAAGTTCAAGAACAAAAAAAATTTTGGAACAATTACACAGTGCATTACTATTTTAATTAAATTAAAACAAATCTTTAAAACAAGGCATGTGGGAGGACAACTGATTAGGTGTGGGTTCTACTTTCACACCTGTACAATCAAATTACATTCAAAATTATTATTTTTTAGCTCTTGGATCTGTGAAGTTTTAGCACTTATGGAAAAAAACTCTGGGCATTGTTATTAAACTGCCCCATATATGGGATTTTTTTAATAATTGTACTTCACTCTGATTTTTACATGTCAATAATACTATAGCATTGTAATTCCAAGAGAGATGGCTTTTTCATAATTTAATTCCTGAGCAGTCACATACACAATCTCTCATGTGAAGTGTTAAATTTTAAATTCAGTTTTAAGACAAATGAGATGAATATCATTTAAACTCAGATCTCTTCATATTGCTCTTAATAAGAGCAGTTGGTTCAGACAATTTCAAGTTGAGAAATTCAGAGTTGATTCTGTTTTACAAAACAGTATTTACTGACTACTATCTTAACACTAGACAAAGGATGGTTTTGTTAAGTGAAGCGATGTAAGGCCTGAAAGACCGACACTATTCAGATTTGATTATATGGCATCTCTAGAGTCAGCTGGTTTTCCTTAACGAGTTCAATGTAAGCAGAACCGGGCCTGTAAATAGTCCCACTAATTTTAAAGGAAATATTTACCAAAAGAAGACTGCAGGTCTTAAGAATGAAGTCCTGTGTTTAAATCAGCGTTTTTCATTGTCTAGTTAACCCACGTAGAGAACAATTCTCTCCTAGCTAACCTGTGCCAAAAAATTGTTCAGGCATCTCCCTTCACCTTCACATACATAAGCCATGACATAAGACAGTGTAACAGCTGCACTTAGGTGAACAGAAGAATCAAGGGCATGGCACAACATGTCACAATGATGTAAATCACATGCACTACCTCAGCCAGTTTGCAAAGTATACATTCAACTTCACATGTGCATCAGGAGTGGGTGTGCTGGTGGAAGCAAACAGGACAAATTATACCACCCATCTGACACGTTTACATATTCAAACCTTTAACCAAATCTGTTTAATATTACCCTGGCTCAGAAGCAATGAATGTTTTAGTAGTCCTGTCACCACCCAAAATAGAGTAAAAGGAAATAAAGAATCACAGCATAGACAAATTTAGAGATGCTACATTTGCAAACCTGGAGATAACATTCAGAGATTACATACGTGCTTTCATACAGCTTCCACACAATTAATCAAACATTTTGCAGTGACACAGAAAATGGGTCTGAGGAAAGGTGGCTACACTCAACAGTGAGGCTACTTTGCATTCAGTGTGAGTGGGTCCTCATGCAAAACATGCTCATCACATTATTTTGGAGAGATTTGAGCTTACTGTTCAGAAAGGAGGAAAAGAAAGCAAGCTTCAAGCCCCAGGAGAACGCAGTGGCAAGAACCTGCAAAGGCGTTACATTATTACAAATACCAAAAGTCCACTAAGCTACTTTAAATCTGTCCGTTCTTCATGTAACAATATACTCAAAATACAGTTGTTTCAGAAATAAGGCCCATGGGATTATACACGGATAAGATACCACTGGAAGGAACTCATAATTTATAACTAAACATCAAAGTGACAGACAGAGAACAGTCATCTGAAAAACATGACAATTGACTTAACTACCACTTTCATTTTACATAACAAACCAGTCATCACCAAGAGCATTAAACTCTAAGTTATCTTCAAACCCAAAGCTCTCCTCCATCCCCATCCCCATGATACAGTGCCACAACTATCCAAATGCAAGAATCTTCCTGATGCAACAGCATCGGGAAAACTCACACCATCCCTGGCAGCTTTGACTGTCAGACGACTTACATCACTCACTTAACCTGAACTGCAAAGGAACTGTAACCGGTAGACTTACACTGTTGATAGAAAGTGGTATTCAGTAAAGGTAAGTTTAGTGCAGGAGGCTAACCCGAGCCTTTTCTACTCTACCTGCTTTTGGTATTTAGGTATAGGAGCTTTCATATCTAAATGGTTGGGGGCAGAACACCAAAATCCTTATTTTCAGTTAGAAGGTGAATTGTTTCATTACAAAAAACCAATCTGCCACAATTTGGAGAAGGTCTCATTTGGAAGAGGTCTCAGCTCTCCCAGAGGAGGTCTATGCAGAGAGACAAGAGGCTGCGCACTTGTTGGCCAGGTGAGCTCAGAAGGAGCTCCGTTCTGTGGCTTGCACGTTCCACATAATGGCCATGGCCACAAACACAACTCCACCACTTACCACTGTGGGGGTGGAATTGTCTATCTCCATAACGGCACTAAGTACTTTCTACCCAGATGGACAAGTACATCTCTTGGTTTCCTTCTGGCTCCATTAGCTTGGAGCATACATGCTTGTGATTGAAATGTAAAGGGCAAGTGAGTATTAAGCCAGGGAAATCAACCAAGTCTCCTCCCCAGTTTGGACACCCCCAGTCCCCCTAGCCATAACAACAGGCTATTCTAACAAACCAGAGACAGGTTAGAGAGATGTAAGCTATTACATGCAAGTTAAACTGTGGAGAGCTATATATACATACACACATGCACACGTGTCAATAGGAACCTGTCAGTGGAGTCAATGTGCGATTACCAAAATGAATCATTACGTATAGATGCCTATCAGAAGGATAACATTTTTGGTTGCCATAAAAAACAACCCCAAACCACTTCCTTCATTTGCCCCATACTCAGCATTTGACTAAATCGGGATAGAGACGTAGAATGATCTGATTGAATGTCATATCTCAATAAGTGAAAGTCACTTCGATCAACTCGATGTGTCTGATTTTTATCTGGTTTAGAATCATAGAATCTATGATTCTATGAACTCGATTGTGTCTGATTTACAGATTCTTGAGAATGCTTCAGGCCAAGCCAAACAGTGCCACAGGACACTCCAATTTTAAAATCCCAGACTAAATAAGCTTTGCAAAAATGCATTAGCCAACATTTGAAAAACGCAATGTTTGTTAAAGACTCAACCTCTGTGCAAAAGTTTCACCATAAAACATAAGCATGGTTGTGTAAGCAACGTGTCCTGCACTAACTTACTGGCAGAAGAGTGCAAATGGAGTGGCTGTTTCTGATTTAGCTTACATTCCTTCTCAAACACTACAAGCTACACTGGAAAAAGGCCTTCATACCTGAGTAAGACTGCTCCATAAAAGTCCTCACCCTAAAGTAAAAACAACCCCCTCAATCAAGGCCACAGGTCTGCAGTTCCTTCAAACTGGTCTAAATGCAGATGCTTTGCCAAAAGAGGCATTAGCTTTCTTAGATCACTTTGATTTTGTCTTCCTGCTCTCTCTATTAGCATAAGGAATTGTACTGCCCCACAGAAAATCAGATCAAGGAACTGACCTGGCTCAAAACTGATAATTATGTGGCTTAAAGCCATTGTGAAACACTGCCTTTGCTTATGCCAAAGCCTTGTTTACAGGCAGAGCCCTTGCTGTTGCACTATTTTTTCATCTGTAAACTTTATATGCCAAAACTTACATTCTCGTTGAGTATTTGCCTGGCACTTGGCACAGCGGAATCCAAAAGCACTTCTGCAACAGTCCACAAATAAAGAGTAGTATCTTCTAGCCACTACAGTTCTGCTTGAGACCACAAAAGGATGCTACAAAGTTGGAACAGGATGCACAGAGTAAGGTTGTTCGAAATTTAGAAAAAGTTTGATGTCTAACCCATATTGATAGGTCAACGCCATCTAATACATTCAGCTCACCCTAAAGTAAGTCTTTAAAAGCAAATCACTGTCTAGGGGATCAATTTAGGGGACAAGTTTCACTGTTTAAGGGATCAATCTAGTTACCCAAACACAGGTGTCTTGTACCCTTTCAGAAACTTCAAAGACTCAAAGGCATCAAGTTCCCCTAAGAGATGGTACCTGGAAGCCAAGTGGGAAACACTGGGCTATTTCACATCTTGCTGGACACTGTGTTTAGCCAACTGAATCAAGACCAAGATCTCTGTGGATTTTAACTTGAGTCAGCACTTCACTCACATGCAGACATCTTACTTCTGTTAGGTACCTGAATCCTCATCTACATCCCAGGACTTCAAAGGTTTTGAAACCTTCAAATTGGTTTTACTATTGCAATACCAAGGAGACACGGACACCAGAACACCACAATTTCGTAATTCAAGGCAAGGGCAAATATTTTACCAGTGGTCAATTTTTCCAATGAGCAGTGTATCTGCTATTGCTACCAAGTCAGGACAGCACGCACTGTTCACCGTATAGTGACACAAGCAGCATATTCCAAAGATGCCAGATGAGAATGTGTACTACAAAACTACTTAGAAATCTTTAAAGACAAATGTGTAGAATAAAGGACCCTCCAGAAAACAGATCATTTAATCACCATGATGGCTGTCGTGTAACAGTCACTCCAGGAAGAGGCACATCACTTAAGTCTCTACAAAGAAGTAGAGCTGTTCACTACCTTGGTCCAAAGAGACAGATGATGGCAACTAGCATCCCAGAAGCACTGCTGAAGCAAATGGTCTTAAAGCCAAAGCATGTGTTAAGATGAAAAGCATAAAAGAATAATGAATGCTGCATGATGCGAGAATGCTCTTACAAAAAAAAAAAAAAAAAAGAGGAAAGAAAAGAGATGCCTTGATACACTTCAGAAGAACACTGTTACACTACAACCCATTTATCATGATGTGACTCTGCTGTCTCTGAATGCCTGTTAACATTATCTGCACCCCGATGGCAGCTGTCTGTTTAGTCAGTCACACTAAATACAGCTTAGTTGTTGCTCCCGATGTGATAAAGCAAAATGTCACTCTAGCTTAACAACCCTTATATTATCACCTGGCTTTACCGCAGAATGATATATGATAACAGATGCTGCTCACCAGTCCATCAATTCCACTAGAATTTCTCTCCTGTCCTGCCTGCATGGCAACATACACAGCAATGGGTTTTCACCTCACACTCTTCCTTTTTCTAAAAATGTCATCCCTTTCCCCATGAAAACCAGAAACAAATTCAGACTCACTCAGTTCTGCAGCACATAAGCAAAGATATGTTGATGGATGAAATGTAGGCCAGTCAGTCATGGGCAACAGCACAATGTGAAGGCCCACAGCAAAAATCAAATCTGATTAAAATTAAAATTCTTATAGCAGCATAGGGGCCTTTATGCAGAAGGGAAGAATCTTGTGGGAGAGGGCAGAGGGAGGGATGCTTTTCTTTCCTTAGTTCAGAAAATAAAAGCCCCTCCTCCATTCTGCTGCACATCAAAAATCAATGATAAAAGATAATTTTTATAGCTGTATTCTTACTTGCTTTATCTATTGTATGCTCATCCTAGCACACAGAGGACTGCCTGCATGGAATTAAAACAATCTCTGCTCACTTAAGTCAATCAGTTAACGCGTTCTGTACTTGCACACTGAATTCAATCATCAAAACATCTCAACAGTATAACAAGAGCCATCATATTACACAAATGGCAACCACTGCAGAGACAAAAGACAATACTTTCCAACACTGCTAACAAGGAAATCAGTCACATTTAAAAAAGCTCAAAGAAAAATGATTGTTTTGTCAATTTACTGAGAAATCCCCCTACATTCCAGTTTTACCACTTTTTTTTTTTTTTTGGTACATCTAGAGGTTTTTTTTCCTGATATGCTGTTGCTATTACTATGGAAAACAGCTGCTTGCAGCTGAACAAAAATCCAGTAACAGAAGCCATAAAATAAAACACTTTGTGAATAATAGCTAGGTCACCTAGGTTTCTCAGGCAGGCACCAAAATGAATCATAGCTCATCTCTTAAGGAAAAAAGAAATCCTAAACCGGTTATTTAAATTAATTAGCATGCATATGCACAGATTTCAATAGCCATCATCTCACTCAGAGCCGCACTCACCACTTGCTTTCAATAGTCACATCCAATTCTCTTACACACCCAGCTAGTATCTCCTGCTGCTGTGGAAAAGGTCTTCGTGCGAGCCTGCACTCACAGTAACAGGCTTGCCAGGAAAATGACAAGATGAAAAGCTCTCGCACCACCCCTAGCCGAGAGGAACCCCGAGCCTGGCACCCTGAGCCACAACAACGGCACTGCAGCCCTCACTCCAGAAAACAAATATTTTTGAAAGGCACTGCCTTCTAATTCCAGTGTGCATGATGCCAACTGTGAAAACAAAAGCTGCTAAAAACAGTGCGCGTGTGCGAGCACATGCACACAAAGCATCTTGGCTGGAATTAACTCACGTTTCACCCCTATTCTCCCAACCCATCAGTGAACAGAGCATTTGATTATGCTAAGCAAAATAAAATTCTGCACCAAGCATTGCAACGTTCCTAATTTGCTAATGTAGCTTCTGCTGATAGGGACAGAAGATGCATCCTGTGCTCAAAGACCTGGAGAACAAAAGAAATACTGTATGAATTAATACTGCAAATTTCTGTTCAGAAATTTGACAGAAAAAGGTAATTAAGGCACGTACCTCTAGCTGTTCCTCTCACGCTTTAACAATAAAGACAAGACAATCTTACCGAGATTTACAGCTGTTTACCCATATTCATTGGATATGTGAGCTTTGCAACCTTACAAATGTGGCAGCCAGTTTGCAAGCCTTGCAGAGCTGAATCTGTCTCAACCTCTGCGTCTCATTTACTGTAACACAGAGGATTTTCAAAGCCATGCCTCACAACAGCTGGCTTGTTTTTGCCTGCTTCCTATGATTGACAAGTTCATACAAGCTCTGTCAACTTTAACCTTGATAAGTGAAGGCTTAGTCTGTATTGTATGTTACATCATCAGAAACTTCTGACCTCAGGGAAGAGGTCTCGGAGACTTCAAAGCCTTTCCCCTCCCCCTCCTCCACCCCCTGGATTTGGTTATTAAAAAAAAGTTTTAAAGTTCTTAAATTTTTAAGTGTTTTTCCCTTTATTTGTGAAAAATCATGATCTGCATTTCAGCAACATCAGTTACACAAGTATTAAATATTTAAAATGCTTAAAGAAGATCAGTGTGTTACCAGGCTCTTTCCTGAACAACGTTCAAATAAACAAGTCTTTAATTTCAGAGGAGAGTCTTCATCAACAGCCCTCCAGCCTGAATTTTTTTGCAGGCGTTGTGTGTACAGGCACTCTCTCTCTTGCAGGAGATTCTGCAGGGAAAGAACTAAATGCTTTCATGCTGCATGAGCAAATTACCACCCCCATGCACCATCTTCAGAAATCAAAGCCATCGTGGCCTTCATCAGGGCAAAGCTCAAGGCCTTTCAATTTTTCTGCAAGAACACGTTAAAGACTTAATAGAGAAACTGTGGATAAGGCTTAATATGTATTAAAGAATCATTTTAAAGATGACCACTTTAAGAGGAAAATGTTATTTATGCTGCATGCAAAATCACATACAGTGGTTAGATATTACGATACAGCACTGATAGCCAGTTAATATCCTCCCTAAAGTGTTTATATCTCCCAAAGCTGCCTATTTGATTTCAAGATAGAGAGAGAATGACTTCAAGAAAATTCATCCGTTTACATAATACAACACAACTGGTTAACAGACTGTAGTAAGTCTCGTTGGCCCATGCAGAGAAATGGAAGTTAGAACTGTCACGTTACTTTTTAGCACAAACTTCACTCAAATTTACTGGCATAAACAGTCTCCCGCATGACAGCAAATCATAATCCATGTTGCCTAAGGGCTTATAGCAGAAGGTGAACATTTCACAGGCTAGCTTTTAGTACCAGAACACCATAAAGCCACTCCACATGTTAGAAATACATCTTACTGAGGAGATAAATCACTCACCTATTTCTAAAGATGCTTTTCATCATGTGACTTAGGGGAAAATAAAATCTACACTACATCAGCATATATGCTTTTACGAGTATAATCACTGAAGACTGTATCTTATATTATCTCTAATCTCCCTACCCAACTGTTATCATTAAAATAGCCACAAGAAGAGAGCTGGATTTCAAGCAATGCAACAAAAACTTAAGCCTTTAGATAGTTTTCATTCTATTTCTCTTTCCAGGGAAAGCAGTAAAATCAAGTCAGAACACAAAAATGGACTAATGCTTACAAATTTATCTCTGTTTCTCCCTCTGCAAACTTTTTACTTGGGCTCCTTTCACCTGCCCCCAATTTCAGTACCTTCAGAATCATGTCTAGAACTTCTCCTGAGTTCTCATGCTTGGTAACACTTACCTTTGGGGGGCAGGGAAGTAAGCTATCCATAAAAAGAAACTAGCCTCTGATGCTTCCTTTCATCGGCCTTGCACACCCCTAGTTGTCACTGCGTGTATAGTGGAGAACAGATGTGCCAGCTGCAATTAAGTGAAAGGAACTTCACTCAGTAATAAGCTAGAAGCAGAAAAAAGTGGCTATCTGAGGTAGGATAGCTACCCTCAAGTTTAGAAGACGGGAACCGCTAGGCGAGTGAGGAATGGGAAGGCCACAGGAGGAACCTGCAAGTCTAGCACTCTCATGTAGCCACAACCAACCTAGATCGCAAAATAATACATTTGGGATGCTCTTGAAGAACCATGCAACTCTCAGCTCAAACAGCCTGTAAGTTTTAAAAAGGGCAACAAAAGGATGAAAAAGTCTACAAGTGGGACAATTTATCATGCAACTCCTGCCTCAGTCCTGAGGTATGAGAATAATCTGGTTCAAAACTTTGCTACTTGAAGAGCTACCCTGTGCCAGTGGCCATATGTATTTAGATTAATCATTCTTGAAAGATCAGGAATCCACACTGTGGTATTTAATTTTGGAAAGGGCATTTACATACATGAGAGGAATATTTTTAAAAGAAACAAGCTAGATGGTACAATGCTAAGAGATAACATATAACAGAAGACACAACATATGAAACCAAGAGAAAATGCGTTAACGCCTACCAAAAAAACCCAGAAGACCACCCTTTTACCTCCCCTCTCTCTGTCTCCTCCAAAGGCTGGATTAAACAGTAATTAAACGGACATCCACCAGAGAACCAAAGTTCTACTCAAATGAGGAAAATCCAGAACTATTCTAGCAAAACAAATGCATAAACAAAATAAGGTTAAAAACAAAAGAAGTGCTTTTTCAAACACAGGTATTTGCCAGAATCATAGAATCATCCAGTTGGAAGAGACCTTTAAGATCATCAAGTCCAACTGTTCACTGCCAGGGTCCCTAAACCATGTCCCTCAGCACCACATCCACACAGCTTCTGAACACGTCCAGGGACAGGGACTCCACCACCTCCCTGGGCAGCCTGTTCCAATGCTTCACAACTCTCTCTGTAAAGAAGTTCAACCTGATACCTAACCTAGATCTCCCCTGGCATTTCCGCCAGCTCCTTCAGTACTCTTGGGTGGAACCCCCCTGGCCCCATAGACTTGTGCACAACTAAGTGGTGCAACAGATTATAGGGCCAAAAGTACAATATGAAGTAAGAATATGAAGAAAATAAGGCTGCAGCAGCAGATTGACATGGACTATCCTTCACATCTCTGTGAGCAAAATGCAGCCTATGGGGGAATTCTCAGACACTGCCCACCACTAAGTGGTGAGAGTCATAAGATACCTGGACTGTATGATAATCACATGAAACTCCCATAGGAAATTGCTGAAATAGTAGCTGTGATGCATGACTACCCATTCCTCTTGAATTGGTACTTGGGCAACTGCTTGAGCAAAGTGCCACATGCAATGTTTGGGAAGGGAAGGTGTGAGGGTGTTGAAGAGAGAGAATGAGAGAAAGAGTAATAAAAACATTCATTATGAATCTGGAGAACTTCAGAACCATAAACTTAACATGTAAATTAATCAAACAGGTAGAAATTCTATGCAGAAATTCAGCTGCTTCACTAACTAGCATGTTAAAACGGCAAAGAATTATTTGGGCTTGTGCAGAAAAGCTGTGTCTCAGACGCATTACTATTCCTAGAGTCACTACACATGTGGTCAACAGTGATCTCTATGACACCGAGTATTTTGGTTTTTAGAATATTCTAAAAGAAAAAAAAAAATTTATCCACACCAGAGACTCTTAAAAAATTGACTGCCATGGGACAAAGTCCTTGCTTGAATCATCATGTGATTGAGGAAATTATTCTGATTAATAAATACACAAACTAAAGATTTCCTATCATTGAGCAAATGGGCCATAAAACAACGGATGAAATTCAGATTTAATAAATGGAAAGTAACACACAGGATAGCTTTTCCCATATTTCAGCAATTGAAATTACTGCTATGTAGGAAGTAAAAGCTGGATTTTACAGATCTTTTAATGGATATATCATCTCTGTACTCCATAGTAGTAAAAAGAAAAATAAAACAGAAAGAAAAAAGTCAAGATAAAGGAAGCATTATGTTACTTTATGAATTCATAGTGCACCCCAATGTTGTTGCTGTTCTCCTAATGCTCCGAAAGCAACATGTGAGAATGTGAAAAGACACAGAAGAAGAAAATAAGGAGCAAAGTCCAACAACAGCTTTCACAGAAGAGGTGCTTTTCCTCCCAACACATCAGCACACAAACCTATGGATTTTGATATGGGTTCAAAACCAATCAGTCACTTTTCTGAAAGAAAAATTCATCAAGGGCTTTTAACTACAAATACTTAAGATTATACCTCTTAGCTGCAGATCAGCAGAGGCTGGGCAAGGACACCCAGCAGCATGGCTCCATGTTTATCTTGTTTATATTTTCTCCAAGCGTCCGTTACAGCTCAGAGAAAGGAAACCTGCTTAGGCAGACCTTTGGCCTGTCTTTTTAAGCATCAACTTCGAATCAACTTTCTTCATGTATCAGTGATTTGAGTTTACACTGTCTCAAAGCGTGATTAATTACCTGTTATTAGTTGGCCACATACACCCGTACACTGGAAAGATACAGTGGTTCATGGCAATGAAACCTGTAATTAGTACAAGTATTCACAGAAATGTAAGGAAGTCAAAAGGTGGCAGAGAACTCCTAATACATGAACAGATGCTGCTGGACTCTCTCTCCTATGTTGCCTCTATATGCATGGGAAGAGCTACAGAAGTGTTTTCCCAGTTTTAGACAAAATACAAACTTTGAAACAGCCCAAGACTGTACTGCATCACCCATTAGTCCCTATGATACATACAACGACATCACTGGCAAAACAAGTGATCTGACAGATGTCTTAATCCATATGTCTTGATAAAGAAATGCTTATGTAAATAGAGTGGGCTTCAGTAGATTGCATACTTGAAGTCTTCATTAATAGATAAGAGCCTGTGAGTGTGCATGCTGGCTTTTCTGCACTTCCTCCAGATGACAGCAAATAGCTGCACACAACTTGCTGGAAAGGGAAAAATACTTTTTTTTTTTTTTTTAAATTATTATTCTTTTATTTCTAATGTCATGCAAGAAAGCATTTTCACATGTAAATGCACTACCCTTAGGAATTCAGGTATCTGAAGAATTCCTTCAACCAAACTGGTATGTTCTTGCTACATGAAAAGCATATTTTCTTCTTCCTTTAACTGAATAATTAATCTTTCTCAAAAAAAGTGCACTTAAACCTTTAATAGTCCTTATTATACTTAATTTTAAAGAAGAACGCTTTACAAGCTCTTGAATAAAATTAATGTAGAAACTGTTATTACTTTGCACATTAGATAAAAAAGTAATCATGCATATTTATAATTTATTTTCTACAAAATACTACTTGTTAGGTCATTCTACTCTTGGCAAACAGATAAGAAATATTTCCTTCCTTTAGAAGAATTTATATGAAAAATTGCAACAGCTGTAGGTAAAGTGTAAAACAGAGAACTTAGACCTCTTTTGCACCATAAAATACTGAAGCTTGTTAATACATGCATGAAATGTTTGCCATAGTTAATTTTTCACTTATAAGGAAGGACTTGTAAGGAAGCAGTTGCACAAGATCATACTATTTCCTCCTCATGAGGAAAAGGGAAGATGGTGAAAAAATTTTGCTTGTATAGCTCTGGTGATGTCTTGGTAAGTCCTACAACGACAAAGAAACACTCATCCTGCAATATTCATTCAGGAAAAACTTCTCGATTAGACTCTAACAATGTATATACAATAATAAAGAATATAAGTTTAAAATCCATGATGCAATGCCTGCAAGCAGAGTTCTGCTTAACTATTTAAGCAAATGGCCCTTCTGCTACATGTAAAAAAACCAAACACCCTTCAGGTCTTTCATTTCAATACCTAAGTTCCCAGTTAAGCAGATACTACTGCTGTACATTGCGACTACAAAACTTTTTTTGACACCACAGTAAAAACTCCAAAATATAGAACTTAAAATTCTTGGAGTTATAAAAAATGGGGTAGTTCCTAAGAAGATTTCTAATGTCTAATTTATTTTCCAATGTGTAATTTATACCATTTATCATTGTAAACATGAGATTACATGAGAAACTAATTTGTCCAAATGTGTAATGTGGTTTGGGTTTTTTTCCCCCCTCTGCTAGTTAACAATCATCCATATATGCTTGATAAATATAAATACACATATAAACAGGGTATCACCCATTTGTAAATTCTTTGTCATCTGACTTGATTCAGAAGACATGATTATTCACATTTCCATGTTACTGAAGGTCCTTCCTCCTGGCACAATAATTTGCCGTTGCACCACCTGGTGTGCGTTGAGGCTACATATTCACCAGCACTTGAAAAAAATCAGTTTCCTTATGAAGTGCCTAGTAACGAACTCAAGAACCTCTGGATAGGCTCCTGTTTCTGGCTTGTCAAAGACTTTTTAGAACATTAAACCTGGGCATTTAGGTCAACTTAGGCATCAGGAAATTATTTTTACTTTGTTTTTGTATGGTAAAGGCTATTCCTCTGTCTTCAAGAGCTCGGACAGGAGCAACTACTAAGGCATGAAAGAATGAAAAGAAACATCTTACAGTGTTTAGAGTTGAGTCATGGTGTCGTCCTATATTTGACATGCACATGCTCTTTGTACTTGACACCTACTAAATGTTGAAAAGATTTCCTGTGACTTGTGATCTCATAAATCCTTTTCCACTTTTTGAAATTACGTTATTTTCACAGATGACACCAAGATAAATTAATAGAGATCCAAGTCAAATGTTCTTAGAAAGTAAATAGAAGCAATGGCTGTGAACATCTCTAATAGATGGCAATCTTTAGAATTATATCATGAAGCACTACTCTTGTGATGCAGACTGACTCACACGTGCCATGTCATCCTGCTGGAATCCACAGACTACAGGCCAGAGCACACATGTCCATCTTTAACCTTTTGAAGGGCTATGTCGGTTTAGAAATTGTGGAGACTTCCATAGGGAAGTTAATTATATAACCAGCGTATGTCATTTGACAAATACAGAAAGAGAGATGTGTTTAAAGGAGGATAGACTTTACATCTGTAAAAAGCTAAGCTTTTGTAACTAATTTGAAAAAGTAGTAGCATTAAAAATAAAAAAGCATCCATTTTTGTTTTACAGATCAGCAGACTCATAGAACGCTTTTAAGCAGTCCTAAAGTTGAGAATATACTTAGAATCACATAAAGCCGCAGTATAGAAAACATTTGACTCCTGTCAGATGACTATTTGCATGCCTGTAAGTTCATAACAAGAGTGGTTTGGTTTTTGCATGAGAGATGATAATGGCTACTATGGACTTTTTCTTCCTATAAAAATAATACCCCGAGCTATTAAATACTGCAGTTCAGAAGAACATGTTGTAGCTTTTCTAAAAAGAGAGATGAAACAACCTGAATTAATCAGAAGCATTCACTAATCTCAGAGTGGAAAATACAGCCCAAAGATGAAAGGAGTTCACAAATTATCTTCATCAACTTAAAAAATCCCCAACTTTTAGAAGTTATGTTAATTTTGGTTTTGCAACTATGTGCTAAGAAAAGAAGAGCACAAAAAAAAAATACTGTAGCAAAATGAACCAGCAGCAAAATACACAGGAGGAAAAAAAATTGCTCATCATGCATTTTTTTCTTGTTGTTTTTTAACCATTTGCTGTTACAGTACTCAAGCTCTTTTTCAATCTAGATTCAGTCCATTAAAAAGACACTTTATTTCTTCTGAAAATAATCAGGGAAGCTGCAATGGTAAACACTCAGAGTTTATTTAAAACTAAATTATTAATTTTTTTGGCAAAAAAACGCGAGGGGAGGGAGGCCAAAGGCACCCTGTAGCATTGGACAGTGTCTAACCCGGAGAAGGCACCCATGGACTCCACAGCTGGCTCTCAGCTTGGGTCCCTGCACATCTAAACCACAAGAATGCTAAAGGGCTGCTCCTGCGTCCAGCACGGTCACGCTGGCTTTGGTAGCACAAAAGCAACTGTAGCACACAGGCCTCAGTAACACAAAATAAGGGCCATCAGCAATATTATCCAAAACCGTACTTTCAAAGAATGTTATTAAACATGACTGCAAGGAAGACAGTAGTTGTGGTTAATATTCATGTTCTAGAATATACCACGGACTAGGTAGATTTGCTAGCCATTTGCAGATCGCTAGCTTTTAAAAATAGGAAGCTAAATGCTTTGAGGGCAGCTCAAAAATCATAAAATCAATTCCTGTCATGATAAGTCCAGTTCCTTTTGAGCACAAGAATGCCCTGTTAAAAAAAAGAGCACAGGGAAATACATATTCTTTCCCATAGGACAGATGTTTGTCATCATCCAGTGGTAGTTCACAACACAGGAACTAAATGCCCAAATGAGAGAATTTTAGTCAGTTTTTCTGAAAATGGAAGACATATAAGCTCTCTGCTGAACACAGGAGCTGATGGAAAGTCTGCCAAAGAGACCATTTTACAAAACCTCCCGTAATGCGGTGAAATGGCCAAATACTACATCTGAAAGAGTATGTCAAAATGTGCTTCAGCTTAAAAAAGAAAAAAAAAGTTACTGCAGCTGGTGCCCAGTCACGTGATTTTCATGGATTCCGTGATTATAAAGCAAGAATTGTGCTGCACAAACACTGGTAAAATGCTGGTGTAGGAGTATTATTCACATGCTTTTGTTACTAGGGTTCAGCACTGGTGGATGGAAATCATTTTACTTGTCCAGAGATGCTGCCTGCTTACAGAAGCATGTCTGCTCCCGGCTGATTGCGCTGCTGCCTCCCCGCCTCCCCTCCACGCGCCTGCGCACATACACGCGCACACGTTTACACCCTCGTGGGCTATTCATTTTGAAATCACTACAGTAAGTACAAAGGGCTACAAAGAATTAGAAAAACAGCAGATGGTCTCTTCAGCTGTGCCATAAGCAATGCAAAATACAACCATATAAAACCACAAATGAATACTAATCTTTTACAAGCTTTTACAGTCACGATTAGAGTATGTGTTTGCTACAGTTCATATTTTTTCCTCCCCTTGAGATATTAGTACCACTTACAGCACTGAGAAAACCCCACAGAAGTTGTTTTTCCTATATATATGTTTCTTCTGTCACAAACACCAGAGCCATCACCCCTGGCGATAGGAGTGTGTGCACAATTTCTGTTCTGCTGCCACACGCCACTTCAGCAGCTGCAGTATCAGTGATCACTGAAATCACTGCTTACATTACAACAGCTCTGGCAAACTGAGGGCCAGCAGAAGGGCACCCCCTTGCAAGCTAGACATTGAAGGATTTTAACTGCAGTGTCAATAGAGTCATACATTTGAAAAGGCCCTTAAACTGTTGTACAGTTTAATTAAAACATGAATTAACAGAGAAAAGCAGGGCTGTTCAAATGGGAAAACAGCTTTTGGTGGCTTCTGTTCACATACAGCACTCTGTAATGCACAAGCAGAGAAAAGTCCAATTTACAGCACTACTGTGTTTCAGTGTCATCTGTCTTTGCCAAGGACAATACTGGAAAACTTTTGTGAAACCTCAAGCATTCCCATCCCCACTGCCCCACCCCCCCCAACCTGTAATGGATAAATATGAAAAATATCTGAATCGTTTCATGCACACAAATAAGAATCATCTGGCTCCAAACTAACTGTAATACGCACAACACTTGACAATTTCTCCAAGCTCACCCTAGAGCCCCAGTAAATTCCAATCCCAACATTAATTCTATCATGCACATTGAAGTATGCAGGGAGAAAAAGGGAAACAAGGGGAAAAGGCATAGCAGAAACTCTGAAATCATCATAGCGAAACTTCCAGTTTGGGTCAGGAAAAAATCAGATCAGTTGTCATAAAAATTCTCTTAAATCCAGAAATTAAGAAATACTTACCTTACAGCGCAATTCCTTTCATCCAGATTGTTAACTTTAGATAAAATACACTCCCCATCTTCCTTTAAATCCTCTGCTTGCCTCCTTACTTCAACTGAGACTTCCTAAAAGTGGTTTACAGCACAAGTAAGACACCAAGTCATCATGTTTCAGACTCCCAAAAAATCTATGATTATGAAACCTCTTATTTGTGGGTTTGCTCTGTTTGAATATACATGAAGTCAACAGCATAGCATGTCTTAAGCTTGTTTGGTTTTGAGTGGTACAGTATGCTATGTGACCTCTTGTACAGCACTGCCGACCTGGCCGGGCTCAAGAAACTGCCTTACTTTGCTGATCTACAGAAAAGTTTAACATTTATATAAACGTTTACAACTTCCATTTGGTAAAGACAAAAAAAAATACAACCCCCAAACCAAAAAAAAACTGGCAAAGAAGTTACAGAAGAGTTGCTCATGTTTTAGAAGAGGCAAGTACGCACCAGCCTTTGAATCCCTGAGCGAGTGCTTTAGTTTCTCAGTAAAACACACAACATTGCTGTTCCAGAATTTTATTATCTCCCTATCTTCAAACAACCACACCCAAAGCACAGCTTTACATTACAAACACTGAACCTACAGGAAATTTAACTGCGCATTAACGCTGGAATCATCTGAATCATATATGAGAAACATCATCTTTATTTACTTCAGCCTGTTGTAAGCATCTTCAATGCACTTATCACCATATTTTCCAAGTGCCTAAACAGGTGTCTGCTTTTTACTCCAGGAGGCTTATACTGAACTTAAAGGCACTGACTAACAAACCAGAAATGCATACATGGAATAGATTATATGATGTTTTTTCTGCTGGGCAGGCAATTACTTAATAGTTTAGTTAATTTAATTTTCAAAATAACTTCCAGATGAATATTTCCAGTGCTTGGAATCTTTACCCTATTAAATTATCTCCATAGTTAAGTCTGCACATAGAGTTAAAAAGTAGGTTTTTCAGAACTTATATACACAAAAAAACTTAGAGTCCACTACTTGTAGAAATCAATATATTTTGTTTGTTTTTGAGCTATTCTCATTCTACTCCCTGTACACAAACACAGAGAAGTGCTCTGTGGATGTGCATACGTGTATGTACGCAATGTTTTTACCAAGAGGAAAAGAAAAAGTTAAAAATAATATACAGCTGCATGGCATCAATTCTTCTCTTCCATAAACTGAAGTTCAACACAGGTTGAACACATTATGACTACCTTACACATATCAGGCAATCTTGTAGTAGCTTGAACAACATCTTTTAAACAGAGAACTTAAGAGACTTGGTTTCTCCGTTTACTTCCCCTGCCACCTGCCAACCATTCCCTGGCCCTGCTTAGTTAATTTTTAACTTTGTATTTACTTGCAAGCTGAACTGACACTTGGCATCTCTCTAGGGAATAGATGTATACATCTTAAATCAAGCAAACTAACATAAAACACTAAGAAGTTTCATTTGTTGCTGTATTGTAGCTTTAACAATAACGGTCATATTTTTAATATCTAAACTTTATTAGGCAGAAGTTTTGTCCTATGTAGCTTTTGCACCAAGCAAGTTTAGAAGTAAAGAGGAAATCCATGGTAAATTATTAGACCATTAACAAAATTGGACAAAAGTAGCTATTATTTCCCATTGGAACATAGTTTCAGAGAACTGAAAGCATTAAAATGGGGAAGGCAGCTACACCAATGAATAAATACCTCTGGGTGAAGATTGCTTTGATCCTCCTACACCTCTACTATAAAAAATAGGGTATTATCCAATCCTCCAGGTAGTTTTCTTCCATCTGGCTACAATGCACAAGAAATCACTTGATCCAATTGCTCTTTGCTACACTCTATTCCTGTGCAATACAAACTTTGGTCCTCTTCATTTCACTTGTGAGAGCTACTTAGTAACAAAGGACAGACACCATGCTACTGTGTTACTAAACCAGAAATTTTCAAAAATTATCTCTTTCCCCCTCTACCACCCTCTGGGCAAGTTAAAGGATAATGCAAAAGACATATGTACCTGTTTGTAGAAATCAGTAGAAGGGGATGATCTAGACCTCTCATGGATGTACTGGGGTTTCTCATGTTGTTCGTGGCCTGCATCAAGGATATTATCAGCTGAATGGTACCTTCCTGAGCCCCTCGTCTCTATCGGCTTCCGCTGCTCCTTCCACGATGCCTGATACTCTGCAAAGGTTCCCAGGCGCTGAGGCTGTTCAGACTTCACAATCCTATCAGCAGCTTTATTGCTGCTACTATGGTGGACGTTATCTTTTGAAGCAGCTGCAGTTTCAAGTCCAACAGAGGCTGCCCGACCTCTTCTCTCATACCACGACTCCTCTCCCTCTTGTCCACTGTGAGCTTTCCTATCTGGCCTCTCAGGCTGTCCCTCAGCTAGACCATGAAGAGCTGGTTTCTGTGCTGCTTTCCTGTATGCAGGCTTACTTGTTTCTTCAAAGAATTTCCACTTGTCTGCAAATGAGCCCAGGGCTTCTTCAGATGTATCTGCGTGGCAATGAGCATGACACTCATCCTCTAACATACCCACCTCATTTATCTTCTCTGGTTCAGAGTAAGACTTCAGTTTCTGCTCTGTTGTGAACCTCTTCCTGGCTCCAATGCGAGAAACATGAGGAGTGCCACTCCCTGTAGGGTTTGGTTTAGCTTGTGTAGCCTCGAGGAATCCAGACACATCTTCAGAAACCAAAGCCAATAATGAAGAGTTGTAAGTACTGGTTTTCCACTCAGGTGACCTAGGGAGATATTCAGCAGGGCTGGGCTCCAAGTCCCGCCGTTTGAAGGACGTTGCCCTCAGAACCCTGGCCTGTGCCTCCTTGAGGTGATCTTTGTAGGTGTTGGTAAAGTTAGTGTCTGGAGAGGCGGTGACGTTTTCTCCTGAATCTGGCTTCCAGGTCTCACTGCACCCCTGTGTTTCAGATGACACTACTAATGTAGCAGTGCTTCTACTTTTCTGCAGCTTTGCTCTTCTCATTTGGATCTCATTTCTCAGGGTTGTTGCAAAACGATCGCTCCTTCGCGCCTGTTTAGACAAGTGAGTATCAAATGGGGCCTGACGTTCTGTTACAACTTCTGGGCTGTTGTCAGACTGTTTTTTCCCTTCCTGAGCTAAAGAGTGCAACATTGGGGTCTTCTGAGGAGAAATCTTGTTACTTTCATCTTTCCCCCACCTAAAATCTTTCTGAGCAGATCTGTTTTCAGTGGTACGGACACAGCCCTTTACATAGTCCTGTTGACCATACCTAGTTTCACTTTCCCCAGAGCTGCTCTCAAAGTTTTTCTTTTGCCCAGACTTTTCAGTATGATTGGGTTTTTTAGCTTCTTCTACTACAGCACATCTAGCACTCCCCTCTCTGTCCACTGGGTAATGACTACTGTTCTCACACCCTTTCTGTGAAGATTCATCAGATTGTTGAGGTAGAAAGTATTTTGGTTTTTGGACCATTGTGACAACTGCAGGACTTTCGTGAGGTCCAAGCGATGCATCAGTTCCCACTGCAGGTTTCCAGCTGTCGTCCTTCAGTTGTAGTGGCTTTGAGCTTCCCTGAGCAGGCTGTTTTGCTGTCACACAATAATAGCGACTCTGTCCAGTGTTCTCCACCTTCTGTTCAGCAGCACTGTTCAAAGAACAGGAAGTGTTGAGCAGACTAGCTTGGTTTGGACTGTAGCCACAAAAATGATCTGCAGGTAACTCTTGAATGCCACCATAGGACAGATAATGCTGCTGATCTTTAGGTGCAGCTAAGACTCTTGCATTGTGAAAAAAAGTGCTTTCATCACTGTACTGGTGCTGGTGGTGGTAACTGTAAACAGGCTGTGCAAACCGAACATCAGTGCTGGACAAGGACGACTGCAGTTTGTTCACAGTTCCTGCACTACTATTGTACCTTTCACCAGTCGAAGAAAACGTGTGTTCTGAACTGAGATCAGATTTATAATTTGAGCTGCTGACACTCCTGTCACATGCTCTGGAAGGCCGCCACTGCTGCTCCACAGTTTCCAAGTTCCAGTCACTCCTAGGCTGAGACCGGTTCAGGGCTGTAAAGTGCTGCGTGCTGGCACCCTCTGAGTACACAGGGCCATGGGCTTTCTCATGGCCTTTGGTAGCAGCAAAGCTGTCACTACGAAGAGGTGGAGGGGGAGGAGGAGGAGATGAAGATTTCTTCTTATCAGGAACATACCAGACAGGTCCAAAACTGGATCTTCCAGAGCTAGTCAGCTTGCTATCGGGATGTTCTTCTATTCTAGGACTTCTGTTGTTCTCGTATTGGATGGAAGCTGTCAAATATCCAGGTTTGTCCTCTATTCCACTGCTGTCATTCAAGAGCTGGCCGAACTTGTTTCCATGCTTAGCAGTCTCCCAGTGGCCTACTTTGTATAGCATATTCTCTGTTGAGGAAGTGTCTGCACTGGACAGAGTGTGGTCAGGGGTGCTAGAACTTGTGGAGAAAGACCCGTAGGCTGAATCCCGCTTACTTTGGCTCCCTAGATGATCAATGCTACTATTAGATCTTGCAGAAGAAAGTCTTCCATACTGGGCTACTTGTGGAGTGTGGTCCCAGCTGTCCATACTTCCCAAAGAGCTGAACTGGTCAGAAGTGCGATGTAGACTTGACTGATCCCATGAGTTTGACAGGTCTTGAGAAGAACAGCTACAGTAGGAAAGAAACAAAAAGCCTTAGAATACACACATCAGTCAAAAAATGCCACAATGTAATTATAAATATATAGCCATCGATTTTACTAATATTGTTTAAGATCCATCTTCATAGCAGTTACTCAAGGCAATCTAATAAAATTGGAAGTTTGAACACAAAGTCTAACTCACTCAACTTCCCTTTGTAAGTTTACCAATAAGTAATACACAGTCATGTGCCAGAAAGCCCCCCTCTCCCTCTGCAAGTTGTTCATTTTGCTGACTTACCTTTCAGACAAATTTAGTTTGAGCTGCATTAGGTCCCTCTTTCCCAGGACAAAAACCAACTTATTTTTCAACTTGTTTTCCAGGCACCCCGATTCTTACAGCTGTTAAACTCTTGCACTTCCCTGTTCATCTTATATAATTCCACTCTGAACTTCAGCTCATAAAGTTATTCCCTTGTCCTGCTTATCCAAACCTGCCCAATCATTTAATATTTTAATTTCTAAACAGAGGTTCACTACAAACATTTGCCTGAAATGCCACCATTTTAGTTCTGAACCTCCACATACACCTCACCAATATGGTCTCAAAACACTCTCAGGTTGACACCTGTCCTGGTTTTGGCTGGGACAAGGGTTAATTTTCATCCTAGTAGCTGGCACAGTGCTGTGATTCGTATTTAGTGTGACACATCCTTACAATAATGTCATTCAATTCCATCCAGTTCCACAACACTGACAAGAAAACATCAGGAGAGAGGCTGGAGCAATGGCCAAAATAAAACTTCTGACTTTCCTTCAAGAATCCTTACCAGAACCACTCTGCCACTCTTTCCTCCACAGAAACACAACCTTTGGCACTGTACTTTCTCTGGATCACTATTTCAAAATCTTGCTGCTTCTGTTGTCTTCCTAACCACTCAGTTTTGTTGTTTCCTTTCTTTTCTATTTTTCAGAGCACCCACCTCCTGTCAATCCAACACACTGGTGCCAAGATTATAGTCTTTCCAATTATTCTCATCACATCTCCTTGTTCAAAATTCACTGGCAGCCTCTCCTGCTTTTATATACCAAATTCAAATTCTTGCCCTTGCATGCAAAGCCCCTTGGTGGAAATCCCATTATTCCACTTCTCTGTAGCTATAATTACATGAAGCATCTATCAAATCTTGGGCAGTAAAGAAACCTGTGAAAGCTAGCAATGAAATTAGATTAGTCCACATAAAAAATACAAAGAGTGATAGAGATTTTTTTTTTGGTCAAAAATATTGCAAAGTTAACTTAACAGTTGTTTAGAAATCAGTATTAGCATGACAATTGCTTTTTTCTCCCCTCTATTATTATAGCATTTGTAACTTTTTTTATACAACATGGTCAAGAGCTATTTATGTGAAATAATAGAAGGTATGCTTAGTGCTGATTTTCTAAAAGCATTTTATTAACAAGATACACTAGGTATTGGCCTCATCTTGTGGGGTTTTTGTTCTTTCATTCTTTTATTTTCAGCATTTTAAAACATTTTGCTGAATACTTTAAAAGATCATAATTGACATCTTAAGTAGATACTGTGGTTCACATAAACAGTGTCTTGGTTATTATTAGGCTCTCCTTTGTTAATGAAGAATGTAAGTCAGATTATTATGAATCGCTGATATTTTTCTCCCTCTTGAGCACTAAGAAGATACTTGGCATTGATTAAAATAAAGATGACACTTGTGCAGGAAAGCCTCAATTTACAAGTCTAACAGAGATCTGCTGGTATCAAATGTGAAGCAGATATCATCAGTGTAAGAGGTCAAGGCCCTGCGAGAAAACACATAATGAACAGGCAGGCAGATGCAGCAAAAGCTTCAAAGAAAGGACAGCAAAGTTTCTGAAGGTGTATAACTGCAAAGCAGAGCCTGCTGTGGTCCTTAACTGCAGGGCAATCCTACCATGAACCCTGACACAGAAAAGAGTCCAGAGAAGCTATCTCTCTGATTAGAGCCTAGCATTCCAGGATATCCTTCTCTCAATAGGATAGGATTACAGACCAGATCTACCTGGCCCTAACTGCCCCAAAAACTCAGTTTAAGCAGTCTTCTCAAAACACGTTTGCCTCACACCCACATCTGTAAGGTGAGAATGAAGTAGCAGAGGTTGTTGGTTTCAACTGCACACCCAGGAGCACAAAAAAGAAAATATGATAAGGTCCTCTATTATGGTATATCCTACTGAAAGAAAACCTAGGATCTAAGCTTTCAACATACCCACATCTGCCAGAAAACCACACTCAGCCTTAGCCTAGGAAAAAAACCTACATACGTGTTGTTAAGGTATGACTTCTGTGAAAAACACAGAATACTTACAAAGGAAAATTGAGGCATCAAAAGCTTACAAGGTCTAACTGTCTAGCCTTTTGTGAGAGGCACTAGACCTCACTTAGTGCTTCCAAGACAGCTTATAGTTTTTGAAAAAAATACAGATATAGCGGTAGATGTGGAGAGCTGGGGTCCAGAACACCACTCATTCCTGTCTATGCTGGTAGAGTTTCTTCTGGTCTGTCTGTCTTTCTCTAGCTTCATGCACCTTCTCAAAGGTCCAAATTCAGTAGGCTGGCATAAAGCCCACCAAAACCAACCAACCCAACCCGCGCCCCCCTCCCCCCCTAAAGTCACCCATAGCTTAATCTAGCATCTACCTAGGTGGTAGGGACAACTACCTGTTTTGTCCAGCTGCACCCCATCCCCCCAACACACAAAATCCAGGTACATCCTGCTTGGAAGAGATCAAAACAATCTCTCCCCCCCGACTGAACTCCCTGTGTTTTGCAAGTGATTTAGTTTTCACGCTCACAGAGAGAATGTAGGCAGGCACATTCAGAAGAGATTTTAGGCTGGAATACCATACCAATCTCAGATGCTTAGCTCAAGGAAGGAATGAAATTCCAGAAATACCCCAAGGATGGTATCCTTGGGCTAGAAATATCCCCTCCTTGGGCTATTTCTATTATCTCCTTGAATACTGCTGCTTTCAGCTACTGATTGTTGTGCCTCCTGTTCAGCTTGGTGCTTGACCTAGAGTGCACAGTGCTTGTTGGTTCGTGAATTGTATTTTGAAAGTGGGGAATCTCTGAAGCTGTTCACTTTATCTTTTTGCAGATAAGCAAGCCAAAAAACCCCTCTCCTCTGCAACTTGGATCCTCAGAATACCCAAATCCTTGGGCTGGCACTCTGGGAATGCTGGGCCTCCAGCAACTGCAGTCTGAAGTCAGCTCTGCCACTGAAACCATCTTGGGCAACAGACAAGACTGACAGATCTCCCAAACACATCACCTTTCAAGAGAGCAGCACAGGCAGCCAAGAGGTTCAGGATGACAGTGCCCTGAGAACGCTGGTACTAGACTGTGCTAAAGCCACTAAATCTTTCAGCAACATCTGAGAAAGCAGAATTTGCCCTTTTTTATTAATACAGATGTCTACCAGCAGTTGCTGCTATTTCTGACATGGGAGGGAAAGGATTGCTCTATTCTCCTCCCCCTTTTCCTTTATGCCCACAATTTCCTGCCCAAGGTTCATTTCAAACTGGCCTACAACCAAATTAATATTTTAAAATTTTTTTTAAATATTGTGATTCACCCAGCTCTTATCTAATCACACTTTGAATTATGTGTCTTGTAATATTTTACTTTCACAAGGTACAAGGACAACCATCAGGAAGAACAGAAAGCATATATTGATTTACAGCTCCTTCAGGGGACTCAGTAGAGTGAAAGTAGAAATACTATTGAGTTAGCACTGCAACCAGGAACTCTATAATAAAGTTTATAGATATTCCTGAGTTTTGTTTCTATGTACAAGGACTTTCACTGTCTTCAAATCTATAATTCTAATTCAGCCCATCTACATGAAATTTAAATACAAACTCTCTAAATTGGCAAAGAACAGCAGCAATTGTAATAGAGGATTTGAGAGAACGTGCTAAAACTTCTGCTAATGAAGTATTACGAAATGCATTTAAAAAACCTTTCTAAATGTTAACATTCATACTCTATATGAAGGCAGAAAGCAAGCTATTTTAAAAACAGTAGGGAGGTTCTAAAGAAAACAATGTAAAAACAATTGAAGAAATGACATGAGAAATAAATAGAATCTCAAAATATGAATGTTCTTCTGTTTGAACTACCACAACAAATCAACATCAAGTAGTAAATGACAAAGAATGTACAGCAGTAAATATAGAAAACACAAGCCGACTTTCTAAACTGGGATTGCATACCAGGCTCATTTTCTTTAATGCTCAGTGTAACGAGGCCCAATGGGAACTGAGAAGAAAAAAAACAACAACAACAAAAAAAAACACCTCCCAACAACAAAACCCTCCTGAAAATCTTGAAGAATGTCATCTATGAGCAGGAATCAAACAAGAACCTGTAACCAGGCACAAGCAGGCGCTACCTAAAAGGTTAAAGTTTCACAACTAGAACTGCACAGGTGCCAGCCTTTCTTTCCTAGCGCTGAATGAGACCTAACAAATATTAAGGTGCTTTAAACAGGGACTGAAAATCATTGGTCTTATTACCTCACTACACAAGCAAGAGCACAGGCGTAGGGAAGATCAGATTACAGAAAGAAGTTTAACTAATAAAACCAGTAATACCTTAAAGTTGACCAGGAAAACACTCTGCACCCTCCCTTTAGGAAAAGACTTTTTAATAGTTTGAAACAATATTTTTCAATTTCTTCTCCCTTCACTATTTCACTTTAAGTATATTCATTTTGATGGTTTCTTTTCACTTACAAAGGTTTAGGATTTTACCAATGGACACTGAAAAGAAATGCAGAGCAAGAAACGTAAGCTTTTGCCTGTCTTTAAAGTTAGTTTCTTACCTTTCAATCACACGCATGTATCATATACTGTTTCTGAAATCCACTCATCCATATGTCAAACTTCCCATGCTCCTCCCCCTTCAAGCACTGAAAGATCAGGCAATACTAAAGAAATATAATACAATGACCCTGCACTCGTTGTTTTAAAAAACACTCAACGACATGACCTACATTATTATTGTCTCACTGTCTGAGCTTAATGTGTGTAACTTAAGCAGAGACTCACCTTGCATGATAGCGTGAGTGCCAGGAAGCACAGGCATTGGACGAGGAAAGGTGTGACGTGGCTGTCTCAGGTTGACTTTCTGTAAATTTGGTCGCGTGCCAGGAGTGAGGCCTGCAGGCTAGGTCATTTCTTCTGAAAATGAGAGAGGTAGAGCATACTAGTTTAATGCAAACAATTCAGTAAGGTGACAGGCAGTAAAAAAAAAAATCTACCAGGGCAGTAGTCAAACACTGTACAGATAGATAGGACAGAAATGTAAGACTTTAAATGACTGCAAATGAGACAACTTTCTAACTGCATGCCAGTTTTGCAAAGACACCAGCGTTCCTTCAAAATGCTTGAGATGCAGTCAAACATCCATACTCTCCAAGGGGTCTGGTTTGGGTTTTGGGGTTTGGTGAGGTTTTTTTGTTTTTTCAGTCTTATTTATTTTGAGGGGGGTTTTTATGAGGGGCAGAGACAAGCAAACGTATTCCGAAGTACCTGACACATAACTATTATCAGTTAAAGCTAATACTGAGACTTAGGATTCTTTCACAACATGACAACAGTACAGTATGACTTTGGCAAGGTCTTACTGTAGGTATGTGCTTATGGGAAGAGGTGAGAAGAAAAGAGTTAATGACAGGAAGGAAAAATGCCACGTATATGGTTTCATACAAGTGCTCCAGCCAAGTTCAGCTTCAGCTCTGGAAATGCTTGGCATCCCAGGTATGCAGAGGTTTCTTGTTTGGTTGGAGCTTTTTTTTGTTTGTTTTTAAAGTATACACCTCAAAAATTGTTCAGCAAGTCCTCTAAGTCCCCAAATATCTGCTTGGGTATCACCTCCAAATGTACATGCTCATGTAACTGAAGAGATCCCTTCTAAGAAGTACAACAGTAAGTTCTTAGAGGTTTGTGCCTTGCAAACCGTTCTGCAAAACTGCTCTACACTCCTCTGCCCCTTCCTTCTGTTCAGGAATTACTAACAACAGCTTGCACTTCCTTCCAAGGGCTTGCTTTTTATAACAACTCTTGGCGCTCAAGAAACAAGGGCATTCTTTTTTCCCCAATGTTAAATAAACTTTCTGGGTGGAATACAGCTACTTTAGTTTCACTGAGCGTATGCCAAGCATGGGCCGTTTGTTTAGATCCTCTCAGCCACCCTGCCACAGAAGCAGGAACTTCTTGAAGGCAATTCATCTTGCCCTTTTCTTTGGCTCATCCTGGAAGAAATGTAATTTCAAATTTAGACAAAGTATAAGGTGAGACAAATCCCACCCAAGTCACAGTCTGAAACAAAGGCTTATAGGACCTTAGCTCTTAAGAGGTTTTTTAAATGCGCTTATGTATTTCATTTATATATTTACAAAGTTTATTACTGCAAGGTTAAGTAATCTAAGTTACAAAAGCAATTTGCTAATAAGCTGAAAAAAGTATTCTCTGTTTTCAACTTGAACTCTAAAGGCCATTCTACATTTTTTTAATTCATTCTCCTATTTTATAAATGTGGGTTATCAGACAGCCACTGAATTTAGAGAACAAAACTAAAGCTCATTATAAACCCAGTACCTTCAAAACAGGTAAAATTTGAGCACATGGCTTTTCTGCAGTACCTTCAGGAAGATCTGGTGAATTCAATCATGAATTGCCTTTCCAAACTCTGCATGCAGGATTACAAAAGGAGAATAATAATTCTACAGGGAGGCTGTAATTTCACTAAGAAGTGTAGCATCATTACTGTCACTAGAAAAAAGAAGTAATTGTTTCCATAAACAAAAGCCTACTCTTCCCAGCTTGACAAAAGAGAAAACAGTTAAGCAGAGCATCACTATGTTGTTCTTTCTTGGTTAGAATATGAAATTCAGAGTGAGTGAAGGAGCCCGAATACTCCCAGTGCAAAGAAATGCAATAGATTCTGGTCAGCCATGTGATGATTGGCTCCAGATGGTCCTTGCAGACTTCAAGGGCTTCAAGCCTGTGTTCAGGTATGGAAAAAAAATCATTCCACGGTTCAGCTGCACAGAACATCAAGGGATTTTTTCCCCCCCACCCAGTTACCCTCTAATGGTAGTGATAGCAGCTTGGCAAACCATGAACATCTGTTTAGGCAAATTCAATAGACCTCCTAGGCATCCATTCAGCAAAAAGGTTTATCTATTATGGGACAATTACTTTTCTATGATGCACCACTAAGGAAACACAAGACTAGAAAACTAGCACAACAGGAATGGCGTTTAGAGTGTAAGGAAATGAAGGTTGGGAAGAGGGCTTCTGTGATGGTTTCCTACGGGCTTGGCAAATGGTAGGAGGAATCCAGTCAGTGGGAAGGGACACAGATGATGCACTTGTAAAGTCAGTACTGTACCTCATGGAACTTTTCAAGATCTTCATAAGATAGTTTCTCGCTACATGAACATCATTTTCAGATGGCATTTTCTGTGCTACAACATCCACCACCACTTTCATCTTCCTGAGCAGCCAAGCAAGGGGAAGAACAGACTGGACTGAGTTGTGACATGAAGCAAATCGAGTGGACAAGAACTTACAAGTTCTGTTTCACTTTTTTGGTATTTGTGGACACATATTTTTGAGAGGTTTTTTCAGATGTAATAGTCTGAACAGCCTAAAAATGCTGGTGGGATATCTAGAAGGTGGAATCACGTAGATACCTGCTTTTGTTGAAGTCCACAACATGACTAAAAATTAATTTACTGTGCATAGTCATCAATGCTTTCTGCTAGATTCTCACCATTTAATTACATTTATTACATCCTGCACTTCAAGAAATATTTTCTTTCTAGTAAGTGGAGCACAGCACTGATTCAAAAACTCAGCACAAATGGGCAGAAGGACTGGAAAGAAAAGATTAAAAGACTCAAACCAGGAATATTTTGCAGGCAACTAAAGATGCTGGAAGCTGAGCATTTATATTCTAATGTAATACCTCTGTATTAATTCTGAGTGACAGAATGAGATCATCTGAACCTACAACCCAGAAAACCTCTAGCATTACTGGAAGCATTAATAAAAGCATTTCACCACAAATGTCTTTCTATCAGTGCTTTTACAAAAGCTGCTGGAAGGAAAATGCTGATAATTTTTGAAGATACAATACAAAGGGAAAAACCCCTCACAATTTCTATTGACTGTATGCAATCTGTTAGATAGCGGTCTCAATGACATGTGTGTGCAAATATTTTAACAATAAAACAACTTTTCCAATCCAGTTTTTCAGAATAAATCTGTCTTTTTATAGTTACTGCTTGGAATTCATTAAGAAAGACATTCTGAATTTCACAGGCTACAGTTTAGAGATACTGGTTTAGATTGCTGCAGCAATACTGTGGAGGTCAACTGGATGGGGGGAGGGGTGAGTGGAAAGGGAAAAAAGGGGAAAAAATAGACTTCTTTGAGCAGGAGAGAAAATCAATTAAACTGAACAAGCAGATTTACCTGTAAACAACAACACAAGTCAGAAAAATATCTTTAAAATGAAAAGTAAACAGGAAACTGAATAAATAACTGAACTACCTCAGCATAGAGCAATACCAATGAGTATGTGCTGTTTCCTCTGTTCTCGGACACATTCTGAGGCAAGTATTTCCCTCTCCTCAACAGAGTTTGGTTTATCCTCATCTCCCAAAGCACAACCTTGTTGTAGCCCTATAACTCCAGCTCCTGCCTCGGGAGTCCCAAAGCAAACGGAGGACAGCCCGTTCCAGGGGCCCGAGCCCAGGTGGAAAGCAACTGCTAGGGTTGATTTGTCTGTCCGTGCTTTGTTCCAGCCCTCTGCTCAATCAGCAGAGACGGAAGGCCTGACTGCCGGCTCCCAGGTACGCATAAGGCTGCAAATCCCTCACTGCAAGCAGCAGCAGCTACCCGTGACAGAGGCTGGGCAGCATTTCTGAAACAGAAAACTGGCTTTTCAAACCTCTCCTTCATCCCGTCACTGGCTCCTTCTCTTCAGCTCAGAGGAGTGTTTTTCATACCAGCCACGGTGACATACCCCCTCGCAGACACTCCGACCCATCTCAAGAACAAGGTAATGAACAGCTCCTGGGGGTACTTCTCAGGTAAAACTTTGGGAATGGGAAAATGAACGGAATCATACTGACAGAGAATTTTAACCAGGGCTGCCCAGCCACTTCCCTTTCTAAAGGCTATCTTCTGTTATTTCATGTCCTTATGTTGCCCAAAGTTTACCGATCCGTATCACTCCTCTTCGCATTAAACCCAAATAACTCTCCAAAATGGCCGAGCTCGCCTGGCCGTGGGGCGGAGGGGGAAAGGAACCTCCCTTCCCGCTCGCTAAAGGCACCCCCACCGCCGCGCTTCACCTGGTAAAGGCAGCACGGAGCTGCGGTAAGGAGGGCTGCAGACCTCCACGTATGGGCGGAGCGGCGTCCCGCCCGCCACCACGGCCACTGCGGCGGGAGGCGGGCACCGCTCGCCGCCGGCCCTCGCGCCGCCGGCCCTCGCGCCGCCATCCCGCCCGCCCCCTGCCGGCTGCAGGCAGCGCCACCGGCCCCGGCCCGCCCAACCACGCTCCTCTCGGCGAAGGACTCCCTTTGAAAGTCCGGTATCGCTCAACTTCAGCTCCCCTCTTCGCTTACTACTTCTTCCTGTTATTACTGTTTCTCATGCTCATTAAACCTTCCGCTGGGCACTAAAGGGGCACAGCCGTTCCGTGACCCTGAAACACCGCCTGGCAATATTTTTTTTCCTTCTGGACGTTGCAGCTCACAGACGGCAGAGTTGACAGCACCACTTCAAACGCGAGGCACTGGAACGGGTTCCCCGGAGAAGCTGTGGGTGCCCCCTCCCTGGAAGGGTTCAAGGCCAGGGCGGATGGGGCTTTGAGCTGTGGAAGGTGTCCCTGGCCATGCAGGGGGGCTGGAACCAGATGAGCTTTGAAGGTCATTTCCAACCCAAACCTCTCTCTGACTGTAAGATTCTAAATCAGTACTTACAGGCAGGGTCCCCTATGGCACAGCTAACCAGAAGTGGGCATTTGCTGCCAGCCCTTGCAAATGCAAGGCTGCCTACTGCTCATCCTCATCTGCTGCAGCAGGGAAGAAAACCTGGGTTTAGACAAGAGTTCCCAACTTCTGTAACTTAAAAGGAAGGACAAGTCATTGGCCTCAGTCAGAACTGCACTCTTATCTGCAAAGAACTGTTACACAGTCAGCACTAATTCTCCAAGTTAAAACTGTTGTAGTGATTATTTATATTCAAGATTCTTTAAAAAAACAATACTCAGTTTTCAGTCACTTTAGCTTCTACAGAACATTTTTGTTCACAAAGCTGCAGACCACTCCTCCACGTGTAGTCCACGTGTTTCCAGGTACAACTTCCCTGCAACACCCAGAATTTGGGAACCAGTCAATGAGGTTAAATTGAACAGCAGCTGTCAAAATAAAACTCTTCTCCCTCCATTCACCAAGATGCAACTCAAGACCTTTCAGCAGTGAAGCCAAGCTTCTCTCTGGTACTTTGGTTTTAAAATAGCTCAAGTTCACATTTTCACAGTTGCAGCAGGAGGTACAAACTACTTGTAGTTGTTTTAAACGGTGCCTGTAACCAGGAATTTGTCCCAATTCCAGTGTCAGGTAAGTGGCTACAAGACTGCCCTGCCTGCATGCCAAGGATGCAACACTAAAGAAACGCAGAAAGGCTGCAGCACTGAGGTAAAATGGAAGCCTACATGTGCTTAAAGGTCAAACGCACAATCCGTCAGCATTCTCAAACAAGAAGCACGCTCAGACGCTGCACGTACTGAATGATAGGTCTTATGAGGTGCCCTTGGATTGTTTCAAAGACAAACCAAATCATGCCACAGTTGTTTGTCCTCCATAAAAAAAAAATCCTCTCATACTTCATTAAGACAGCTCTGTGCCAGCCATGCAAGTTAACTACGAGGAGTTCAGTCCTTAGGGATGTCCTCAGCAAGCCACTGATCTATTGTCTTTTAGCCCACACAGAGAAGTGACAGCACAAGTACCCTTGCTTGTCCCCTTATAAATCCCAAACAACTTCATGGTTTCCAACTGTCTCACCTCCTTTAAAATAACACTAGGTCAGACATACCAACACTTCATTAACCAATTTTTTATAAATCTGTATGTGCTGGGGGAAAAGAAGTCCCATACAATGCAATTAAATGGGTACACAAAAAATATACTGTAAATAAACTACTAAACTTACTCAATTTATGAAAACATTATTTGGATTTTTTAGTCTTCTGAATCTTTGGTGGAAAAAAAAGGTGCTTGAAAACCACTATGAAGCTGCGGTTAGCCACAGGGGTCTCAAATAATAAGAAATTAACAATGTCACTGTTTTTCATCCCAAAAATAGTTCAACATATTTTTCTCTGCAGATTCTGAAGACCTCAGCCAATTGCCTAACCTAGAACTCATTATTAGAACAGATTTTTTTTTTCCTAAAAAGAAAAAAAAGGATAAAATTGGTTGGAATTTTGGAATTTTTTTTTTTTGAAAGAGAGCTTATTTGGTCAAAATGTCTTCTTTCTTTCTTCTTACCCTCCCTTCAAATAGACAAACAACATTCCTTTCTATAGAGTACTGAAGGAGTCATCACTATCCACAAAGACATTGTTTTCTCTCTCAGGCAACTATATTTGTAGAATTTAAATTACTTCATGTTATGTTAGTCACCACTGGCAGATTTATCGGCCAGGATAATATAAGAATGAAGTATCTGAAATTTGGCAAAAGACTAGGGTTCAGCAGCAAAACTATAAAAGTTTTATGTGATTTTACTCCCTGAATACAAAAAATGCCTGAGTAGAACTAATTTGTTGAAGGTTGTTATATTAGGTATCTGCTGAAAGTTAAATGGAAATGCTTTCACATAATTGATCAAATGCTGCTTATATGAAATTTAAAAAGCTAGTATTCCAGCTCAATAGCCAAGGGAAGTGAATTTGAAGGTGAAGCTCTTAATATCAGAAATCAACAGCAGCATTACGTAGTTTGCCAAATGTGCACTGTTCTCCAAAATAAACACAGTAGGGCTGACATATGCAAATTCAAATGACTACTGTCAACACTTGAGCCATACCAGAGTTGTTTCAAGACTCTGCTTTGCTCCATTAACAGCAGCACCCACTCCGTCTGTTTGTCAGAACCATCCCTCCTTGCATATTTAGCATCTGTTCTTTTCATCTTACATACTTCAATGGAAGGGGATTAACCAATGATGAAAACCAATCAACTTGGTTTATGAAAAAACCTCTTCTCTGACCTTCACAAAATCACGGAATCGTTTTGGGTGGAAGAGACCTTTAAGATCATGAAGTCAAACAATCAACCCAGCACAGCCAGGTCACCTCTAAACCATATCCCTAAGCACCACATGTATATGTCTTTTGAATACCTCCAGGGATGGTGACTCAATCACTTCTCTGGGCAGCCTGTTCCAGTACTTTACAACCCTCTCTGTAAAGAAATTTTTCCTAATATCCAACCCAAACTTCCCAGAACACAACTTGAGGCAGCTTACCCTTGTCTTACCACTTGTTACTTGGGAAAACAGACTGACCCCCACCTCTCTACAACCTCCTTTCAGGTAGTTGCAGAGAGCAATAAGGTCTCTCCTCAGCCTCCTTTTCTCCAGGCTAAACAACCCCAGTTCCCTCAGCTGTCCCTCATAACAGTTGTTCTCTAAACCCTTCACTAGCTTCATTGCCCTTCTCTGGACACGCTCCAGCACCTCCATGTCCTTCCTGTAGTGAGGGGACCAAACCTGGACACAGTATTCATGGTGTGGCCTCACCAGTGCTGAGTACAGGGTGACAATCACTTCCCTAGACCTACTGGCCACACTTTCAGATACAAGCCAGGATGCTGTTGGCCTTCTTGGCCACCTGGGCACCCTGCTGGCTCATCTTCAGCCGACTATCAACCAACACCCCCAGGTCCTTTTCCACTGGGTAGCTTTCCAGCCACTCTTTCCCAAGCCTGTAGCATTGCAGGGGGTTGTTATGACCCAAGTGTAGGACCCAGCAATTGGCCTTGTTGAACCTCATACCATTGGCCTTGGCCCATTGATCTAGCCTGTTCAGATCCCTCTGTAGACCCTCCCTACTTTCAACCAGATCAACACTCTTGCACAGCTTGGCGTCATCTGCAAACTTATTGAGGGTGCACTCCATCCTCTCACGCAGATCACTGAAAAAGATGTTAAAGAGAACAGGCTCCAATACTGGGGGCCTGAGGGACACCACTTGTGACCAGCCACCAACTGCATTGAACTCCATTTACCACCATTCTTTGACCCTCCCTGGCCATCCCACCAGCTGGCCAACCTGCCAGCTTTTTATCCAACGGAGAGTACACTCATCCAAACCATGGGCAGCCAGTTTCTCCAGGAGAATACTGTGGGAAACAGTGTCAAAGGCTTTACTGAATTCTAGGCAGACAGCTGAGCAGATGAGCCCTGCTGCTTGCATCCCCTTGTCTGGTGACAGCTGGATCAACCACAGACAAAAAATCCCAGACACCCAAGACTGTGCACATAATGTGCACAGACACACAAACTGCAGAATATGAACATTTGAGAGAAAGAACAGTTGGTAGACTCAAGCAACACCAAAACCCATGTATAGAAATTAAAAATACAGAATAACATTTTCAGGTAAAGAGAAAGTCATTAGCAGCGTTGTCATTCTAAGACAAATCTATGACTAGCCTGGCATATATTTTTCAACGTTTAAATGATTTTGATGAGTAGAAAAAACTAAATGAAAATTGGGCTCCTAATTTACTTTGGGAATCCCTCTAACTTAGCAAATAGTAAACTATTATCCTTTCTGTTAAAATATATGAAAAAACATTATAGTTGAATAAAATTGTGTCTTAATTAAGGAAAGCTGTTAACAACTGAATAATCACAAAGTGATGAACAAGCCCAATCTAACAGCAGTACACCCAATTCCCAGTCCTTAGCAATTACAGAAGCTCCTTGCAACAAGTTTTTGTATCTTTACCTTCTGCATCGCCAGGTCTTCGCTCAGCACAACCATCTCCCTGGATGGAGTCACCAGTATGATTCTCCCTGGAGCACCATCACCTCTTCCATCTTTGCACCCTTTCCTCTCTCCAGCCCCTGTCCCATACTTGCTTGGGGTTGGCTATTCCCACGTTCCCCTCCCCAAGAACATGGCAAGTTTGGACTCCCTTTCTGGGCCAGTTCCTACACTCTAACCCCAATTTAATCCTGACATACCCTATACACTAGCAATTGATCTTTCTCCTGCCTGCAGACCTTGAAAGCAGTATCTTGAGCTCTGTAAAAATCTTGCTCTCAACACTTCTGCATTCACAATACCATAACTATAATCTTCCATGCATGAAGTTTAAACCCAGTACCTGTCCTTCCTTAAGGAGGGAACTATTTATCCAACTTCTGAAACACAGAAGCTATGTTAACACATAGAGGGTGCAGCACTACCAACCCTTAATAAGAAACCATCTAATTCCCAGTCTAAAACTGGTGCGATGCGGCCACAACTTCCATTTTCTTCAGGGAATGATTACTATCCCCTTTTGTCCAGTCTGAGGCTGTAATACTGAGATACTTCACCTACACTAAAAAGAAAGTATGAATGTCCTGACATTCCAATACCAACAGTGCCATATCAGGGACAACTCAGTTTCCTGTTTCTTGAATTTCTGCGTCAGTATTCTAAGTCAACCCTCCAACTATTTCTACGTCAGAGCAACAGTCAAATTCTGGCTTTCCCACTTTCTGAAACCTTTCAAGTGCCATGTCACATTTTTCTCCCCCAAATACAGCAGCAGAAATGACTTGGGTTCAGCAAGACCTAAGAGAGGGAGTATTGAAAATACCACCATCCAAGAGGACCAATAAGGGAATTCATACAGCATGACAAACTTGTGGCCGAATTTAGAATTCCCTATCCAAACACCTTTTCTAAACCTTTATTGGAACTATGCTGGGGTAGTGGTGGCATAGAAACACAAAGGACAACACAACCTCGGTGATACCTTTTGTGGTAAAATTGTTCACGAAAAGGAATGGCTAAAGCAGATGCACTGCAGGAACGGTATTTAATGAAATACATATTTAGAACAGTACTTCAGGTCTCCATTAGCAATGATACAGTCCTTTTTAGCCAGAAAAAACGTAATAAAAATTAGAACCAACTCAACAGGCCTATATGAAGTCTTTTTGCTCATCTGTTTAAGAGCTTGCACTTGGTAAGTATTCAAACATTGTTTCTCAGCCTATTCTCAAAACACTTGGGATTCTCAAGTAATCTTCCAAATAAATACTGAGCACTTCACAGAGCATTCAGGACCCATTTATTACAGCTTAGCCATAACTGAGACAAAAGATGAGTGCAATACTGTAGGAAAATATACAATATTTTTCACATCGATAAAGAACTGAATAAGCTTTTTATGCAGAAACTTTCCCTTGAGACATCTTGGTCTCAGAAGGACAACAGAGATTTGAAAGAAAAAACTGCTCCATAAAAAACTTAACGGAGGGTAGCAGAGAAAACCTCCTCTTCTGGGAAAGCCCCTTCTGGATTATACATACAAGCCTATGTATGCTTCCACTGAGTGTGACACGTGGAGATAGCTATGCAACTGTAAATGAGTCTGTGATACATGGCACTGTTTTTAAAAAGGATTTTTATTGTCATAATAACTATTTTCTAACATTAGAGTTTTGACACATTACACAGCTCAAATTTGGGCATGAAATCTCAGCTGCCTTAACGTGTTGGAAGCCCAAGGCTTAAGGTAGTTACCGTTGCACGATCATCTTCTGAGGTAACCACTCCCTCCTTACCTCCCAGGGGCAGCTCAAGTTTCAAGTGGAGAAGCTAATTATTCAATTCAAAGTTATATCCCCTTCTTAATTTCCAACTGATGACTGCAGCAGTACAATTTGAAACACTTACACATCCATCTATAACTTCTCCATTAGCAAAGGGCAGATATTTTCCTGCAACTTCTTGGAGTATGAGCTCCTTTCCTCCTATGCTTGTATTAATTCAGGCCCAATCTCTCCAACATTTTTGTAGAGACTTCTCCTTGAAGCAGAGGGGATCTGCGTGGGCAGGTAGAATGTTGTCACTGCTGTCACTGTGAGCTGCTACCAGCCTGTGGGGCTGCAGGTCTATGCCTTATCTGAGAAAGGCAAGGCCACTGGCTCTGTCCCTAGAGGGGAGATGGGGGCTGCAGTGAGCCAGGTGAAAGCTGCTGGCTCCTCTGCTGAGGCTGGCTCTACGTCCTGCTTTATCTTCTGACATTTTATTCTCTGTCAGAAATGGAGCTGGACCCCAACTTCAATCACCCCTGCTACAAGACAGTCCTGATAAGAACACAGTGGTTAAGCACAACTAAGATCCAGCTGATGGCCACAGAAGCAAGAATGGATAAGAATGACTTTCCTTCTCCTGCACTGTCTCCATTATTGATGAATATCTGGGTTATCCGGAGACAGTGATACTCCTCCTCTTATTGCAAAGGGACTAGCAGCTGTGTCTGGAGAAGAGGGGTCCCTTTGGTCTCTGCACACAGTACTGTACCTACAGAATACGCAGGCTTTTCCCTGTGCACCCCTGCCCAAACCTTCCTCCCTCCATCACACATACAGAAACAGAGGGGTATGTCTGAATCCTGAAAACAGAGGGCTTAATTTCTTCACTCCTCTCAATAACATGAGACCCTTCCAGAAACACAGACATGACCTATGACTGACTGCACAAAAAGGAAATGCAATGAATGCAAGGATATCAAACTGTAATACCTCACCACCTGCCCCAGAGAAACAGTGGTGGACGTGGACAAGTGACTGTCTCCTGCGCCCACCCCTGTGGCTAAGGCCCCCGAAGCAGCAGCTGCCAGAGCTGCCGGTCTGAGCCCCTGGTCCAGGTGAAGAACCCACTCCAGTCCAGCCACTGTGTAAACACATGCAAATCTTCAGTAAATTTATGCTGATCAAAAAGTAAAACCCTACTTAACCTATTAACTGCAACAATGCTGTTTCCCTTGAATTGGATACTCTGGGAACACGTGCAGGCCTTATTTTGAGCAGATGTGCAGCAGACTTAAAACCACTTAGAGCAGGAAGTTTAAAAGCAACCAGACAACTCTGATTTCTGATGCTTCCAGAGCAGAGCTGATTTTGTTTAGTGCATAATGATCTTGCAGGCTTTTAGGCTTATTTTGCAGAAACTTAATGTGCCAAGCTATGCACCCAATTTAACATCATTAGACTTGAAAGCTGGGCTCCGTCACTTCACAGAAAAATAAAAGCTATTTTCCAAGCAAGATTGAAAACAGAATCACTTTGCAGCAGTAACAACACAAATCTTCAATAGATTATTCCTCTTCCAGCCCACCTCACACCACCCCTTCGGATCTCAATCTTTAGTCACCCTAATTATCACCAGGAATAAGTTTTACAAGAGAGTCAATCTGGCAAAAATAAAACTAAAAAAACCACAAGTTGAAACATGTGCTTGGATACGAAGAAATCAAACTGGAAACTACCTCAATGATTTTCTAAGAGCAGATCAGTTACAGTGGATGACAAGATACAGGAAAAAAGCTCTAGCTAATATTCGTAATTAGTTACACCTGCTGCTAAAGCTTGTGTGTTAAAAAGCTGCAGGGGCTATCTGCATCCCTCTGAAGTGACGGAGCAGTTTAAGAACCAAATTCATCCGTGCACTCTTCCCACATAAACCAAGGTACGCATCGTGATGCAAGGTATCCACAGACAGTCTCACAATAAGTAACAATACTATATTCACATGCAAGCTGTGCCACATCACTACTGTTAAATCCAGAGCAGTGAATATGGCTTTAACAGTGAATACTCAGCTATTTGCATTTTAATCACTAGATTTAGTCTTCAGCTGGAAAACAAAACTGGGTTGTAACACCAGTGTTTGGGTGGTATAGAGCTCCCTCAGGGAAGTTTAAACAGCCTCAAAGAAAAGATGTCTTTTATATTTAAAAAAGATCACTAAAAGAGACACACTGAATACTACAGATGAGCTCCATGTGATTAATGGAAGTCTGATATTTTATAGCTTTACTTGACATCCAGTGAGGTCAGCAGAAACGTGTTTTATGTGCCAACAATCTGCTATGTATTATTATGCTTTATTATAAACCAACAGTAACCTGCAAAAGTTGATCATAACTCTGAGATCCTGCCCCTCAAATACAATGGGCAGTTCCTGTCCGAGCAGCTCAGGCTGGAGGGAAGCTCCATTAGCCTCACTAGATTAAGGATTTCTCTAACAGAGCTGGCTGCTCTGTCTGGTCACCACTAAGCAGATAGAGACAGAAACATATCCAGAGCCCATGCTGCTCCAGCACCCCACCTTCACAGCATATGTTCTTGAAGAGCAGGAAGCAGCGACTGCCTGGCAGAGAGGAAAAAAATTGTACTGTGCCAAATTTATCATTTAACACCTCCCCCCGCCCCCAACCTGCATAAGACAGGTATATTTAAAAGATTTCTTTTTTTTTTCCCCCAGTTTTGCTCACTACTTCACATTCCTCTCCTTCCCAATGAGAAATCCCACAAATCCTTCTTTAGATTTACAGGGAGAAACAATCAATTTTGGTCTCACACATTTATCAGCATACTCGCTTCCTCTTGCACTGTTCTGTAAAAATCCCTTTGCATCCTGGTGTAACCTCTGCACATCAGCAAACTGCTCACAGCCTGGGAAACTTTTTCCATAGAATTTTCTTTTCACACCAATAAAAGCTCAAGTCTGAAAAATTCTCAGGCCTTGACACTCCAAGCTTCACTAACAGACAGACTTGGCTACTCCATTTGTCCTGATGATACATACTGGGATGAAGAGACTGGCCCAAGAAAACTAGTTGCAGACCTCTTAGAAAGTAGCATCTGCAAACCACCCCAGCGTATAGCCTTGCTAGGAGCCGAGTGGTTTTGCTCAGCAACACAAAGCGTGCTGAACCAGGTCTGCATGAGAAACAGGAGACTAATTGGCAAGGAAGGCTCAAAATACTCTTCACAAAGTCACCTCCCCTCTTCCATACCTGCCAACTCTACTTCAACAATCCTATTAGGAAATTTTAATCAGAAACATTTGACACAACTCTGCATACCTTTTTTTATCCCCCCGCTTCCCAGTCCACAGACTACTTATCAAGTTAATAAGATACAAAAAAGCCAGGAGAAAGATACCTCGACCACTTGCTTGTCCCAATGATGGGCCGTAGGGGTGAAAAGCTGCTGGAGCTGATCAGGTGTGGGTGCCTTGTCTTCTACCACAGCTTGGCAGGGGCCTCCTCGCTCTGGTGCAACCCTAGGTACCTACCCATGCACCACACCAGGCAGCACCTCTTCCCCAGACCCCTTCCTCAGAGACCAGGTATGGCTCCCAGCTGGTGGGCAAGCCTCCACATCAGGAGCAGGATCAGGCCAAGAGGGCAGCAACAGGACCCCAGCTGTGGGCCAGGGCAGCACACGTGGGGCGCACGAGGCCCTCGCTGGGCTTTGTCGCTGGAAAAAGCAGGCGATGCTGGCGGAGCAGAGCATGGGACCCTGCAGCCCTTCGCGACCGACTGTCCTCCTCCTGCACTAATCCGTGCTGCTGTGCCAGCTTAGGGGATATAATTAGACTTACAAAGGAGCCTTGTTGCCGCTCCCTGCTAAGAGGCTGTAGCAGTTTTGATTAGTCATACCAGTGACTCTGCCAACCCACTCTGGTGAACACTGCCTGCGGTGCTCATCAGGAAAAAGCTGAGCAAAGCCCAAAAAATTAAACTAGAGGACTATTCCTAGAGGAGGAAGAGGCGGGAAGACAGACTTTTATTTTAAATTTGAAGGGGTGTTTGACATGGCATGTGGAAAATACACTGAGATTATGCTGCTGAAACTTCTTTTTCAGCTGTTCCATCTTTTCCTTTTGCAATCTTCTAAGCAAACACATGCGTGAATAGACAAGTCTGGGGCACTACATTGTGAAGAGGTTAATGTCACCTATGAGTGACAGGGAGCAAAAACTAAAAGAAAATCTCCAGAACAACCTGGGCCTCTTAAGATGTCAATGGTATTTGAGGGTTACAGATGTTTTTCCTATACATTAAAACCACCAGACAGTCTCTTCAGGGTGCAGCACTTCCCCCAAAAGAGAGGCAGCCTGTGATATCCCTAGAAATAAATAACCTCAGTAGTCAGAAAGGCATTGGAAATCATCGCCTATGGATAAAAGTGGCAGGTATGTCCTTCCATCCCCCGCGGAGACTGATGTTACAAATACTGGGGTACTCTTTCAAAGGACAATTTATTTTAACAGTCTATTTTTTTTTAAAAAAAAAAAGTCTTTATTCCATAGTCACACCATTAATTCCCTGCCACTGGCCAGATTTTGCACATGTAAGCTTGCTGACCATCATCACACCTGAGGACGTAAAGGATACAGTAACACATACAGCACAGAGTTTATTTGGGGAAAAAGGAAAAAGATTAGTTCTGATGTATCATTAAGGATCAGCCCAGTAGAATCAGAAGGAGAAACTTTCTTACATACTGGCCTACGTGCTGAGATCAGGTTTTCCTTAGGTTCACTGACCCTTCATACTAAACAACAAGTGACTACACATTTTTATTAGTTTTGTGCTGTAACACAGCAGACTGATTGCCATGAGAAGCTGACTGCAATGCAGCATCCTTACCGACTGACTGACCCACAGCCTGCGTATGAAAAACAAATAGCCTTCCACAGGTCAAAGGAGGATGCGCTTATAGTCACAAAGGAAATGCTGGAAGTACCGTGGATTTATAGAAATCCTCAAACTTCAGGAGGGAGGAGGAGGTTTTGAATATGGCAAGAAGAGGTCTTATTTTATGCAGGCATATTTGGATTTTAGTAACAAATCTAGTTAAGAAAGCATATGGCAGAATTACTCAATAACAAAGAAGTCAAATAGCTCCCCTGTGTGAATGAAACTTAGATGGTGTACGGCAAAAACTTTCCCAGCCACACGGCAATTTTCTTTCCAAAAAAAAAAAAAAAAAAAAAAAAAAAAAAAAGAATGCCCTTTATATAAAGGTGGAAGTATTAATAATGAGGGTTTTTTCTGGAAGTAGTCTGAATAAAGGTAAGCTAGCATGATTCCTTGCTTATCAACATTAATACGCATGCATTAGTCCAGAGAAAGACTTTGTTTGATGGGTCACTTTTCTCACATTGTTTCTGAAAGAGTCTAAAAAACATGGAGTAACTGTTGTACCAATGAGGATGAAAAGTCAAGCTGACAAATACTATTTTACTCTAGGTGACTCTTTTTGGCAAAACAGAGAAGTAAAATCAAATGAAAAAAGAACTTTTTTCCTGAATTTCCAGCAGGAAGTTCATCTTCACTCTACATAAGAGAAGAATAAGTTGCATAGAGTGGGTACTATTGAATCCACTGTCTGAAAAAGTACTGGAATTACATTGGTACAGTGGTAAAAAAAACAAGACAAAAAACAAGTTATAAAGCAAATATATTCTTAGATGTAAAGAAAAGGAAAACTTGAACCTCAAAATGTAGTTGGCTAATAGGATTTTTAATTTGGCTTTAAAAAGCTTTTTTCCAGTCTTCATCTGAATCAGATAATGATAAGCTGTCCTGCTCCACTGCAGCCAGAACCACAAACAGGCAAAGCAAGCTCATCTTACCATCACTACATGGACTGTTGGGCATGGCACTACATTTGCTGGAAAACAGCTGTAAATACACAGTCACATAATTGCTATGAAAGCATTTACAAAAGACTAGTTGAAATTTTAGAAGTATTTCTGAAAAGACTAGGATTATTACTGTGCTTATTTTACACATAGAATCTGAAGATCACAGAAGGTGGGTGACTGGACAAACGCCATGCACAAAGATTTCAGGCTACTGAAGAACAGAAACTTCTCAGTCAAGTATTTTCTTAGGGCAAAGACTCCTCTCACTCAAGGCCTTATCTCATGTGTGAACCCACCTGTCTCCAAGAGGGCACAACTAAGTAAATAGCCTGGGTTGTAGTTGCTGTTGGATTACAGCGTAGAAGTAAAAGGAGCCTACAGCCAACTTCACACACTTGGTATTAATGGAGACCTGCTTATAAAGCTGTGACACTGAATTTCTAATCATGATGGTACTGAGTCCATGTGGTACTAAACAACTTTTAAGAAAAGAGCAGTTACTAATGCAAAGAGGATACTGTGTGTTCCTAGTCCAAAGGAAACCTCTGTAGATCACAACCCAAGCTTCCAGAAGGCTTTACCTCCTTACTGAAAAAAAAACCAACAAAAACCCACCAGCTTTGTTATTTGAAAACAGAATGGGTCAAGAGTTATCCCCTACCTTCTCCTCTTCCATCTCTGGAAGCAGAGAACACTGATTCAGGGTGAAAAGCTTTCACCAGGAACATACATATCCGTTTCACTGGGAAAGGTTCCCCAGATCCATTTTTTTTTCCTCATTTTAATAACTGAAATTGTGGAGAGTAACCTGCTAATCACTGAGAGCAGTGCCATAGGAACAGCAGCATCTGTGAATAAGCCTGTTGCTGAAGGTGCCCATCCCAGTCTCTCCTCCACTTGACTTGGGCTGCCAATGCAAACTTCACTCCCTGCCAAGCCTCTCACCTGTCCTTCCTCAGGCATATGGCTTTTTGCCAAAAACAAAAACATGAAAAACTATTAAAATCCTGAACACTCAATATGCTTGCCCCCTGTGATATGTTCCGGGAAGCACATTTGGGAGGCTTTTGTCTACACTGGCATTCCTGCATCATCAAAAGATATATAACTAAATTTAATCTAGGAATGCTTATCCAAAAGAGACTGCATGTGTTCTAGGGCATAAATCTTTAAATTATATATGTATTTTTTAAACCCCTTCTAATTCATTTAATGAAAATAACAGCCACAAGAGAGCGCTACCAGCAAAGGATTCAATCACGGGGAAAACTACAGACTTGACGCTATACAGAATTAGGAAAAAAAAAAAAAAAGGCAAGCAGCATCTGTTGTGGCCAGGCGGTCGTATTTCCGCTTTTAAAAGGAGTCCTCAGATATTTAATTGCTATAGCTGTGCTCTTCAGAAGTCAGGAGAGATTCTGAGTGTCTCCAATTTTGAACATGGACTTTGAGACACGTTCATTGCTCTTCCTCTTTGTTTTCAAAAGGAGATTACTCAGCAGGTTTCAGATTTTAGGCACGTTTAAAATGACTCACTCCAACTGAGACACCTGAAATTAACAGGTTGTTTTTTGATACCACCTTTTTTTTTTTTTTTTTTAACATTTGTAACTCGCTAGAACTCAATGCAATGAGCTAAAACGTTAAAACTGTGGCTTTACTCTTTGGTTTTGGTCTCTCTGCACTGAGTAACTGAATACCTTGTACTCCCTTTCTTACCTTTCCAAGAAAAATGCTGACAAATTGTAACAAAAGCAACAAAGTCAGCCTGTTTTTCTGGAAGCAGCAAATGAAACTGCAGTATTTTTTCTTCCATGCAAAACATGAGGAGTTCCTGGTTTTGCATTTTCAGCTTCTAGTATCTTATCATAAAAGGAAGAGACTCCCAAAGAACATCCGTATAAAAGAACTGATCTAGAATTTGAAAGGAAAAAAAAAAAAAACCCACATGTGCTTAACTTACGGACTTTAGGGGGAGGGAGGGGCTCTAAAAGATAGAAAAGAACTTACTAATATTCCTATGTGTTGGGTAACCAGTTGGTTTGACCTCCCATCTGCCTGTCACCCCGTGTCTGTCAACGGAGCAAACAGCAACACAGCACTATAGTTAACAATGCCTCTTTTGAAAGACGCTTTTGAAAGACGAGTATTAACTAGTCGTGGCACAGCAGACTAGCTCCTTTCCTAGCCCATGACCTAGTAAATTACATTTTACATAAAACAAAACTAAAGAGACCTGCAAGATGCTCTGCTTTAGTCTGTGAAAAGCAAACACAAGCAAATCACAAAGTCTTAGGGCCCTTTAAAGAGTTCAGTCATTAACTTGAGCAAATCATGATTTCACCATCGCAGTTTACTCCGGTTTTCCTTGTACCTCAGCCCAACTGTACATGCTTGAGCAGGATGGAACAGTAATTTCATTTATAAATAAGATATGCACCGTGGACAATGAGGTATTAAGTTGTATGAGGTATGACATCATCAATCTTTCTGCCTGCTAAATTCACAATAGACTACCATGATAAAGCTTTCATATTCTGGAACTGTTCTTCCTCACTCTGCCCTGGGGAACTAGACAGGCACATCTGGATATCTGAGATAAAAGTCTTGATCTTGGGATTTATGGTATATTATATAAGTTACATAAATACATTTTCCTCATCCTTACTTTGTACACATTCTGCTACCTTTTGATGGCTAGATAGTATTAAACTCCTGATGTCATTCTCTTACCTCCTTTTTTGCCTTATCAGAATTCCTCTAAAGGATAATAAAACATTTTTTAATGAGTATTTATCATCTGGAAGCATATAAAATGTTTCACATATTGAAAACTCAGCTATAAATGGTGGTTCCAGCAGGGTTTACTTTCAAGTATTTTGGAAATTAGTACACTAGGCAAGTAAGGTGCTGAAGAAATTAATAACCTTTAACATAAATACAAAAAAGGTTTCATTCAACAGTAATGCTGATGAAAAACATAGCCTCTGACAGGGCAAGCACCAACCACAGAAGTGGTCGTCAAAATATACGGGGGAATTTTAGACTGTCTCACCATGGCTGAAGCAAAGGATCAAGAGTGAGGAACATGAAACAGAGCAGCCTTCGGACATGCTCCCCACCACCACCTTTGCCCAGGACAGAGTTCGCAAGCACAGCAGCATGCAGCTGCCAACACCAGCCCAAGACGCTGCCTTCAGCAAGAAGGAACTTGCCGCATCCTTTGAGCGCACAGCCACGGAAACCCTTGCATTGCTTGCAGCCAGAAACAATGGGTGTGATTTTGCCTCCCAGGTGCTTACAGCAATAAGCTTACCATTCAATAGCTGTCCCAAATGAACTGAGTTTCCTCAGAAACCACAGTCCAAATATCGGTGGTTTTACACAGGTGTGGCACATTCTCACACCCATTTCAGCTGTTATTTACCTAGCCACCACCGAGGTGACTCAAAAAAGAGAGTGGGGAAAGAAAGTTCCTCCAGTCTCAGGGCATTTTGGGAGATGGCCCAGCCTCAGTTCGTCTCATTCCCAGTTTAAAGCACTATAGCCACATGATGCAAATTCCTGAGCCTCCACAAAGAACAATGCCACGAGCTGAAGTGCTTCAAGTTTTCTTTGGGAAAGTTATTCTGCTCTGACATGTCCTATGCCAATTGAGATTGTGAAGACATTACCATTCCCCAAAGCGCTTTCTTCCCCATCAGATGCAACCCCTGGTTTGACTTCCCACCTGCCAGCAAGGCTGCTCCATTTGCCAGACCAAAGAACTGACTCTGATTCAACTGCAATCCAGCAGAAATTTCCCCAAACCCCGGCTTTTGTTACTGTCCTTCCTCTGCACTCAGCATGAAGCTAGACTAAAAGCACAGAGGCCCTATAACTCAGCAGTGCGGTAGCTGTGACTCTGTGCCAGACTTTGTTTTCCCAGGTGATCCAGTATTATGCAGATTCAGCAGCAACGACCATACAATAATGGGTTTCTTGTATAAGATATAGGATGCAAATTTGTTCAGTAACTAAAGCTGCAGCACTCTTGCAATCCTGCCCTTCTTTTAAGTGCTCATATTTCTGGAATTAAGGGTTGGATTCAGAAATTATTTTAGAACCTTTTTATAATCTTTTCAAGTTGGAAAGTGTTACATGTAGTTACTTGAACAAGTAGACCATACAATCTCTACGCTCATCATGGTAGGCTACTTGACACTGAAATGTTTAAGAAGCTTCCAAGTTCTCAATCTTGTCAGCCATTTAATCTTTGGGAAGTAAAATATGTAAACTGAAATGAACATATCACAAGGAGAACTGCAACACACTTAAACAGGAGCATTATTCTCCTGAAGTTGTACATGTGCATATTGAAATTCTTGACAAGTGTTTTAAAAATGCAACACTTGTGGTTAAAAGTAATTGCAGAGAACTCGGTATTTCAAAATGCACACAAGATAAGACAGAAGCACTCCTTCCAAACGCAAAGAAGATTCCTGACGAAAACATTATTTACCTGGTCTTTACTGGATGGAGTTACAATGCTGTTTCAGTCAGGAATCTTCAGATATGTACAGTTTTATCAAACACAAAAATACTCGGTGCTTGCATGGGAAAGTACTCTGTGAAATGAGTAAGTCTTCAGACCCTCAAATTTTAGAGAGCCCACCTGTTTCCCCCTCTCACACAAGGGCCTACATATTGCAGTTTCCACCACCTACACAGAAATTCACTAATGGAAAGCAGTTTCAAGAATAAATCCAATGTACTGCCTGGTAAAAAGCTATGGTTAAATCCTGCAAGCACTTGTATATATTTTTATCTTCAGTCATGTGAATGCTCTCGCTAAATTGGATGAGAGTAGTCATGCTCAAAATTAACCATTTCAACAAGTGCTTGCAGGACTGAAGGAAAAACCAAAACCTAAAACCCAGTCATGACTCACAGGTTGTTACCATCTGATGCATATTCCATTCCACAAAAAAGCACCATTGTCCAATTTTAGTAATTAAATCACAAAACTGAATAGTATTGCCACAAATAACCTTCTGAATAAGCATATTCAAATTATAGAGGATTCCTTTTACCTACAGGTAAATGTCTGTGCTCTTCATAGTAATCCAAACATCACCCTAACAGAGTTGACTTGGTAAAACATGGTGACACTTGTATTTTTGTCTTTCTGCTATTCAAGCTTTACAGGCTGGATTTTTTCTATTTGTAATGAAAAAAAATTATGAAAGATGACCACAAAATGAAAACATCAGTCACAACATAGCCATTAAGAGAGTCCTGACAGCTGTATAAGATAAACATCCAAAACCACAAGACAATTTGATCTTTGAAACCACAGACAATACACCACCAACTGGAGAAACTGAAGCTTATGCTCACCTCAGATGTCTATTAGTGTGTCACTAACAGCATCAGTCAAGTCACATTAACACAACCAAGAAATGGGTAAGATGGGCAAAAAATTAAGAAATAGAAATGTGTTTTGGATGTATACCCCACCAAAAAGACAGCTCTCACAGGAAATATCTGAACACTTGGGTGGTGTTGCTAGCTTGACGGTGAAGGCAACGTGGATTGACACCATTAACACGTCAGTTATGTGACTGCACCAACAATTAAGCAACCAAGGGAAACGCTCCTCTTCAGGACTCTTCCAAAGTATGATTCGCTGAAAATGTAAGATGAAAGTGTGTACTACTCCTTTTGTGATGTCCATTCCTTCCATCAGTAGCACAGGATCATACAACTGATGGAGGAAGAAGGGCAGCACAGTGGAGGCATGCCCAGCCGTGGGATTTGCCTGTGGAGGAGGCAAGGGGCATGCCTGAGTGGAGGGGAGCTCCTCGCCAGCTGGCCTTCTCTGTAGACCCTCACTGAGCACACACGGAGTGGCTTATTTGGCAGTTGTTCCATTAAACACTGCTTTATGAAGAGATCCTCCTGGGATTGCTAGGCACTCCTTAAAACACAGGATATCCATCCCAAGGGCTCCTGAGCCAGGCCTGTAGGTGTTGTTACATTTGTGCTTATCTGGTTCCTGCCGACTCACCATGAGCCATGGTAGCTCACCGGCAGTATCAAAGGAGAAGAATAGAGGGCCGAGCCTAGTGATGCCCTGTCACATATCCTTGACTTGCTCCTCTCTCCATCACAAGATGGGGCTGGCAGGACACCCCATCGCGCAATTTAAAACTGGCCATCCCACTTAGAGCAGAAGAGTGGGCCTACAGCAACTCACTGACCCATTTCTCAAGGGAATTTGCAAAACAGGAATTTAATGGTCCAGCCCTTCCACCAACTGCTGCCACACAGAAATGTTCTAGCCTTGAACTTTAAAGCTATGTGCATCTGCTACAAATATCCACTCCTAAAGAGCCCATACCAAAGATCTCCACAGGCACAGGTTGTTCCTCACCCACCTCAATTCCAAGAAACATGGTAGTGAGGGGCTATCACACCTGCCTACTTCTTACAGCAATGGTACATGCATGCATGTACAGCCCTGGAAAGCCCTACTACTATTTCCTACCTACTTCCAAAGTCTGGCTGAAAATACAGGCATTAAAAAAATAAAAATCTGTTCTTGGTCAATAATGGCCAGGGTCAATCTTCAGAAAAGAATAATTATGGCTACTGGGCAACAAGAGAGAATGCTCTGCTATTTCTTCTGCTGTAACAAACCCTAGTTCAAGAAGCAATGAAATAAAATGTAATGGCAAAATAGACTTTAATCCTATTCAACAGTGGTTCTCCACAAATGTATTTGGTTTATTGAGCAATACTTAACCATAACCATGGACTAAATGTGTATAATACTTGCTTAAAATATGCAAAACTGCATGGTTTTTTCTTCTTGTTTCCTATTCTAACTATTTTGATATCTGTACAACTAGAACTGTCAAACACAGGAAAGAAGCAGAATTCACAGTCCTCCATCCGTATCTTATAATTGTACAGAAAACACAAATCCCTCATCTTTCCAAGTTACCTCACAAATCGATATTGCCAAGTTTCACAGAGTACTCCCCGCAGCCACAGGGAGCTACAAAGTGCACAGCTAGCTGCTCCACAAGTCATAAATGGGTACGTCTAGATCCCCTTGGTAAGTTACACAAAGCACCGTTACTACAGAACAGTCACTGGTGGTGTTGAGCATGTTTCCACTCAGAACATGACAAAATTTCAGTGATCTCCCATCCAAACACTGCAAATGACTGTCAGATTTCTATTCCCAGATTTCTGCTCAGCTCTCTGAGACAGTACTGTACAATCTCTGAGCCCTCAGGACATTAATTAAAAACTCTCCTTCTGCTGTGCTTCAATTAAATGGCTGGCTGTCTTCATGAACTGCCATGCACATGAAGATTACCCTAACTTTCCATGTCGAAGTGTTTATAGTCCATGTATCATGACATTCACTTCCCATTAGGATTTTGCACAGTAAATTTCAGCATTCAGACTATGCTTCTAATGGCAAGTGTGTTTGCTCTCGCTCTCCCTCTCCTGTAACACGGAACTAACTTCTCAGCATTGCGAAAACAGCTTGCACTTTGTCCACATAAAGGCACCAAAATGAAACGCTATAGAAAAGAAAACATGCCTGCTCACATCTGTACGCAATGCAATGTGGCCCCAACTACTCCAGAACTTGATTCTCAGGCATTGGCAGCAGGTGTAGAGTTAGCCAAGTTAAAGTCCAGCTTCCCATCACCAGCAGACCCTGAGGAAAAGAAGTCCATGGCTACTCCCTGCCTTGCCCACTTGTTGCCACTGCCACTAAGAGATGATTCATGCAGCCAACAGGACAACCCCACATAACTACTTAGGGCAGCTCCCAAAGGCCGTATAATCCCACCCTCCCTTTAACATTAATAAACCTCAAATGGAAGCATCATCTTTGTGTCAATTTTTAACAGTTTAATGTGTCTCATTCATTCATAGTGAAAAACTTATTCCAAACTTTCATATAGTTGTGGTATCCGCTTACGTCAAGAACAGTTATATTACACAGAATATGGTAACCACCTCAGTATCACTCAGCATCCACGCTCACAGCAATTTTACATGTGTATATGTATAGACGTGCACACATCTTTTGTAAAACAAGAGACATTCCAAGAAAGGAATTGACTCAAGAAACGACTCGGTACCACACTGAAGAACTAGCACATAACTAAGATGTGTTGTTTTGACAAATCCACTTGAGAAAACATGAAGCCTCCTGAGTCCTCTTTTAATCCAAGACTAAAAGTTTATGACACTCGTTCAACCGTCAATATACGTAAGCTACTTAAATATCATGTTTTTTGTTGAGCCAGCTGCACAGTCCTGATTTGCTTTAGACCACAACTATGCAATGTTTTCAAAAAATACATCAAAGCGTGTATGCTGATAGCCAGTAGATTTATTCTGAGTATTTAGTATCGTAGGCATTCTTATTTAGAGATCAATGTTATTTTCCCTATGCAAGTAAGGCATCAGATTCTTTAAAAATAGTGGGTAAAAATAATTTTGACTAATGCTAAACAACACTGCCCCTTGAGAAACTTTTGCCACAGTCACAAGTTAACTATTGTGAATAAAACACGCTACGCATTATGACAAAACTTCTTCACTTTGTCTTGGCTGTAGGTACATTAGACTTCTAAACTGAAAATAGCATGCCCTACTGTTTCCCATGTAGAGAAATAGATCAGGATGTGGCATTACTGCATGAAGGAATGACCCATATAGAGAAATTTCACATGGACACATTTCTGAGCAGTGACAAATAAAACCTCATTTTTCTGTATTAAATCTACTGATATTAATAGGAAGGAAGAATTTTGTTAAAATGTAATTTTTCCACATCATGCTATCTTTTAAAAAGTTTGCTTTACAATTCTGCATCAGTGTAGAAATAGATACCACAAACAACCCCAGGGAAAAAAAACCGTTTTCAACACAAAATCTAGATCCTGGCTTCCCAAGCTAACTCTCACAGACAGCAAGGACAAACATGATTAAAACAAAGATTATTTTAACCTTCAGGACTGGCTTGTTGAACTTCAAACCATATGTCTCTTTTGGGCTTTGGATTATCAAACGGACACTCAGGGAATAAAATGTTAAATCAACACTATTAGAGAGTCATCACAGTGGACGTGGGACATCACAGGACAAGCAGACAAAAAGATGCTATGATGACTTCCAGATCAATACTTCATCTCATACGTAACTCAGTGAAAGGGAATTGTGGGACTATCCCCAGCCTCCCCAGGGAACAGTAAGGGTGGATCTAAAGAAGACTGAAACTGTCTAAAAATGGCAGCCATTTCAAGATTGCTGTAATTAATTAAAGCGCAGACTGCCTCTGAAAAGCGGTGGTCCTATCCAGCTGAAAACCTCCTTCCTCAGTAATTTTGCAGTCAGATCAGTTCCCTGATCCAATTCAATCCAGACCTGCAGGAGTGCTCATACAAAGACTAAACAACTGGTTTGCTTAAAGACAGAACTGTTTAAAGCACTCATAAAAATTCAGCCTAAGATTTAGGGCAAACAAAACAAAACAATACTGTTGTTCAAACCATAACTTCTGAAAGAAAGCATGCAACAAGGCTTTTATAAAAACCTGCATCATTTGAACTTCCAACAGGAAAAGAAAAGCTATTTCAGCACACAGACAGCAGTGCATGAGAACAAGCTGGCCAAGAATAAAATGAGACTGGATGTTAAAAGGTTTCTGACCATCAAAGGACTGATGTCCTAAGGCAACTTTCCAAGAGAAAGAGCAAAGTTGAAAAACCACAGACAAAAACCCTAGCTAATTTCATTCAGTAAGTTTTATGAAATTTTATCTAATATTATGCAGGCTTGTCAATGACCCAAAAGGCTCTTGCCTCTTTTGGGAGAGCTGGAAGTCTTAATGAATTTAAGACAAAAATGTTCTCCCTAACAACAGCCACTATTTCAGCCTCTTGGCTAGAACAACTAGGTTGCTTTTGCCCATCGCATATGTGCTAGGGAAGCAAAAAGAGGAGGGATGAGAAAGGACTGATGAAAATCCATCAGCTTTGCACCAAACTGTATGCAGGCATGCATAGCAATGGGGATCTGTTGCCTGCAGAGAATGGCCACAAATCCCCAACAGCAAATCAGTACTTGATTAGCTGTATGCAAGTTCCCCAAAATCACGTGTGTGCAGTGAAGTACTTGTAAATGACAAGAATGGCATAGCTGTGTCTCTTAGGAGGGTACTTCAGCATCAAACTTCCTGCCATTTCCAAAGATAGATCAGAACTCACAGGTTCTGAGCAAGTTACTGTCATAAAACCGAAAAGCATCAAGGAAGAGGTAATCTTTCCATTTGGTCTGAAGTTTTTTGTAGTAATTAAGACTTGCTGTCTTGGCAGATTCCTCAATGTCTATAAAACTTCTCAACCCTGAAGTACCCCATTTCTGTGACAGAAACAACTGATGTAACCTCTGTTAACAAAAGTGCTTTTACTGGAATAGGCAGTGCACATTGAAACTGCTGGACATCAACGTGATTTATAAGAGTTGTGAATGCAATTTGTTTTGCATTTATTAGCTTTAGTGCTACAAAAATTTTGGGAGAGCTGCTGGAAATAGCTATTGATGATGATATAAACTATCATCTGTGAAAGAGATTCAGCTTCCTATAACAACTTCTGTAAAAAACCCACCTTCTTAAACAAAAGGTGAAAAGCATGCTTTTGTACCTCGCTCACCTATCAGTGCTACTTCACAAAAGACAGTCCTCATTTAAGACAGCCTCAAAGAGTGGTTATATTTATAGACTGCACACCTATCAAACCCCAATTCTCAGCACTGCCTGTGTTGCCACAAAATTCTTTCTTGATTATAACAGAGACTCAGATTTCTCACGAGAGACTGTTTGACATAATTTGATACAAGTAATTAATCAGAAAGTTCGGATTCATCAGAGTATGAAATTAATGAGAAAGATTTTGTTGTTCAAATTTCTTGAATTTTTCAGAAGTTACAATATTTAATATCCGTTCACTTTTGTCAAAACTATTTTATTAAACTTATTTTTAATTCAAGTTAGTAAAAAAAAGTGTGAACTTAAAAGTTGTTCAGTCAAACTGACAAAAAGTTTCTGTACCAAAAATGTGCTGTTTTGATAAACCTGAACCCAAAATATTCCCACAAAATGGGAAAATGCCTTTCCAAAAGCTTCCCACGTAACCAGTTCCTCCCAGCCCAACTGGCCTCCACAGCAAACACACTAAAAAGCATGGCCTGTGTCTGTACACCAAAGGCAGGGAAGCAGGGCTGGCTCAACTGCCTGCTTCAGGTGGACAGAAAGGAACGGTCCCGACTCATCACGTCACAACAGCATTCACACAACACAGTGCCTGTTTTTGCTCTGATTGATAGGCTACCTCTCCCCAGGTCTTCTTCCATAAAGGGTCTGTGTTCAAGAAGGAGGTAACACTATACTATATGCATGTTAATAACACTAAGTGAAAATCACTATCGTGCCAAATCTCGGCAAATTTAGTTGCCCAGTAGCTTATAGCCTGGAAGACATTTGGTTTTCCAGCTGAATGACACAAGCTTACCTTTTTACTACAAGCTTCAGTGTCTTGTGTGAACCTTTCACCAGACAGATTGCTTCTTGTCGGAAGCCAGAGAGGCCCACATCATTGATGCCAACAATTTCATCCCCCGCCAGTAACTTGTCCACAGCCGCAGCTTTGCTCCCATCTTCAATCTGAAGAAAAAGCATATCAATACGGTAGAATTATTGAGGTTGCATAGTGTCACCTTTAAAATAAGTTAATGAGCTTTAAGTACTTTGAAAATTGTCCATGCAATAATTAATGCAATAATTAAGAGCTTAAAGTAGTTAATAAAGATATATTCAAAAACGTTATAAAGAAAGAATAATGATACAGAACCAATTAGAATAGAAAAGTAATGCAAGGGAGGAAACCTCCTGAGAAAGCTGATGGAGATTTGGGAGTCAAAAGCGTCCGTGATTTTGAGCTCCGTTCAATACTGTATAAGTAATCATACTTGCAAATAGAGCTTTAGGCAGGCATCTTAAAATCTGGCTCTCTAGAGAAAGTAACCAATAATATTAACCATGTAGTCAATAACATTAACTGCACAGTCAACTCCAAAAATCTGGCTTGCAATGGAACCCCAAAATATTGCTGAACAAGCTGGTCTAGAAACTGAAGTGATTTTCAGTGGGCACATAACATTTAGGAAAATATCTGAGAATTTACAATCCATACAGCTAACTAATAGCTCTGGCTAGAGGAGGAGATGGTTGGTGTTCTGAGATCCAAGAAAGAAAAACAACATGTCACGCTGCTGAAGAACACAGCAACACTAAGAGAAATTCTCTGGATGATTATTTTGCTGCCACAGGCGTCTCGCGCATGCATTGAAATTTTACACAACTATTCGTAACGTGGTGAAACACACACAAGATAAATCAGAGAGTCAGGTTTTGGCAATTCCCACCCCAATGAAGGAAAAAAACCCACCATTACGAGTTACCCAGTCTCAAAACTTACAACAAATCTCAAAAGCTTGATCAATCAGACTAACAAGTACCAACAGTTTGAAATTATTTCAAACCAGGACTACAAGGATCTCGTGAGCTGTGCAGGGAGAAAATTAGAAGGGCCAAACCCCAACTACAACTTAATCTGGCCACTTGCATAAAAGACAATAAAAAATATTTCTATAAATACATCAGTAATAAAAGGAGGGCTAAGGAGAATCTCCATCCTTTATTGGATGCAGTAGGAAACATAATGACCAAGGATGAGGAAAAGGCTGAGGTACTTAATGCCTTCTTTCCCTCAGTCTTCAATAGTAAGACCAGTTGTTCTCTGAGCGCCCAGTTCCTTGAACTGGGAGACAGAGATGGGGAATGGAATGAAGGACCCATAATCCAAGAGGAAATGGTCAGTGACCTATTGCACCACTTAGTCGTGCACAAATCTATGGGGCCAGGGGGCTTCCACCCAAGAGTATTGAAGGAGCTGGCGGAAATGCTCACCAAGCCACTTTCCATCATTTACCAGCAGTCCTGGCTAACGGGGGAGGTACCAATCGACTGGAGGCTAGCCAACGTGACACCCACCTAATACAAGGGCTGGAAGGAGATTGAGGGAAATACAGGCCTGTCAGTCTGACCTTGATGCCGGGGAAAGTCATGGAGCAGATCATGTTGAGTGCCATCACTCGGCATGTACAGGACAACCAGGAGATCAGACCCAGTCATCGTGAGTTTATGAAAGGCAGGTCCTGCTTGACCAACTTGATCTCCTTCTATGACAAGGTGACACACTTAGTGGATGAGGGAAGAGCTGTGGATATTGTCTACTTAGACTTTAGTAAGGCCTTTGACACCATTTCCCACAGTATTCTGGAGAAACTGCCTGCTCATGGCTTGGATGAGTGTACTCTGCGCTGGATAAAAAACTGGCTGGATGACCGGAGCCAGAGTGGTGGTGAATGGAGTTCAATCCAGTTGGTGGCCGGTCACAAGTGGTGTCCCCTGGGCTCAGCATTGGAGCCTCTTCTTTTTAACATCTTTCCCCTCTGGATGAGGGGATCAAGTGCACCCTCAGTAAGTTTGCAGATGATGCCAAGTTAGGTGAGCATGTTGATCTGCTTGAAGGTAGGGAGGGACTTCAGAGGGATCTGGACAGGCTGGATCAATGGTATGAGGCCAAATATACCAGGTTCAACAAGGTCAAGTGCCAGATCCTACACACGGGTCACAACAACCCCCTGCAACACTACAGGCCTGGGGAAGAGTGGCTGGAAAGCTGTCCAGTGGAAAAGGACCTGGGGGTGTTAGTTGATTGATAGCTGGCTGAAGATGAGCCAGCAGGGTACCCAGGTGGCCAAGAAGGCCAACAGCATCCTGGCTTGTATTAGAAATCCTGTGGCCAGCTGGATCAGAACAGTGATTGTCCCCCTGTACTCAGCACTGGTGAGGCCACACCTTGAATACTACGTCCAGGTTTGGGCCCCTCGTTGCAAGAGGGACATTGAGGTGTTGGAACATTTCCAGAAAAGCGCAATGAAGCGGGTGACGGGTCTAGAAAACAACTGTTACGAGGAGCAGCTGAGGGAACTGGTGTTGTTCAATCTGAAGAGGAGGCTGAGGGGAGACCTTATCACTCTCTGCAACTCCCTGAAAAGAGGTTGTAGTGAGGTGGGTGTCAGTCTCTTCTCCCAAGTAACAAGCAATAGGAAAAGAGGAAATGGCCTTAAGTTGCACTAGTTGCTTATATTGGTTATTGGGAAAAACTTCTTCACTGAAAGGGTTGTCAAGCATTGAAAGAGGCTGCCCAGGGAGGTGGTGGAGTCACCAGCCCCAGAGGTATTTAAAAGATATATAGATGTGGTGCTTAGGGACATGATTTAGTGGTGACTTGGCAGTGCTGGGTTAACATTTGGACTCGATAATCTTAAAGGTCTTTTCCAACCTAAGTAATTCTAAATATAGCTGTATTTGATTCTAAATATAGCTGTAGGCGTTGACCACTTTGCAGTTCAAGCCCTTAGATTTCTCAGTTTCTTCCCATCTTCGCTGTGAACAGTCTCTGGCTTCTGAACTGCTTGGGCTCATGATCTACGCATTTAATTTTATTCCTCCCTCACTTGCTCATAATCCATATCACACCTCTTCTTGTAGATTTGACACTTCGTCTTCAAAGCAAAGACTTTCATTTATGTCTTCATTATATTTTGCACTGACTACAGCATCTTTGAGTCCCACATTATTATACCCCAGAGAACCTACAAGAAATAATTCCTTGTAATTGCCCCAACTGCAGAAAGCTTCATAAAGAACTGCCATCTTCTGAGGCACCCAAGTCAATCAACAACAGAGGAAACTGAACTTCAAGAATTCTTAAGCTCATAGTACAGGTTTCAGGAACACACTGTAACAAGTAACAAAAGTATAAATTAATTAACCTAAATTAAAAAAGCAACATCTCTTGATGAAAGTCCATTAGGATGATCTCACCACAGCAATCTCATTGCAGGCACATAAAACTCCCTTTATGTCAGTTTAGGATAAATGTTCTTTAAAATCTTCAGACCTATAAACCTAAGCCAAAAGGAATGCCATGAAAAATGCTTAGTCTTATATCCCATTCTGAAATGCTCATTAATAATACTATTCAAGCAACTTTATTTCTAGAACTTATCATCTTAAAACCACATAATTAAAGACAGAGCAAGTTCCTACAGCCCAATACATCCAGTTCTCAAGCTACGACCTGCTCTCTGACCTGCTTGTGTTTCCTCTGAACAACAAGAACACTGAGTTATCACTGCAAATCTTCAGTAAAGTTGAAAACGAGAGCAGCAGTGGCAATTGCTTACATGCAAGGAAAGATTCCACTTCAGGTATGTCAAGTACAGAGGAGCTGCCATATGAGGGACCCTGAAGGGTAGGCAGAGCTGAAGAAGAGAACAAGCAGCCTGTTGCTCATGGATCTCAAGCCTCCTAACAGGCCATTGCAAGTCTTTCAAGTATTCAGATGCATTTCTGGGCTAATACTAAATAAACTGAGTTTAGCCGTCTGAAGCACTGTAGATTAGAAAAGCAGTGTGAAAACATTAATGAAAGTCAGAGCTGAATGGCTAGAATTGTAGGGAGAAGGTCAAACAGAGGTAAAAAAAGAAAAAGGAAAATATCTTGTAGAAAGTCACATTTAAATGTAGATGCCAATGAGCTGCAGCCCTTATGCCCTGAGCGAGGCACCAACGAAATGGCAAGGGGCGAGAAGACCCCGGCCCTGCCACCTGGGTCTGAAGATCTCAACAGGGTCTTTTTTTGACTTCAAAAAAAAAAAAAAAAGAGAGGTGGGGGGGGCAAAAATCGGTCTCCTAGGGTTTTAAGGAATGTTCATTGTTCTCAGTAAGCATGTTTGTTTTTTCTTCAGGCTGGCAATGCACTGAGACAGGAGTATTCAGTTACCCCCTCTGAGTTTTCATTTCAGCAGGGAAACTACACATTCCACACAGTGCAAGCTCTCCAAAGAAACTTTGGCTGTCCAAAACAACATTAATCACAAAACCTCAGAAAAAACACTTGAAAAATCAAATGTAAGCACAAAGCTGAAACCATCCTCAAGAAAACTAGACATGGTTTTCTGTAATACCTTGCCCACAAATCAGCTGCAGCTAGGGAGAATAAAATCTACGCACCCATTCACAGTAAAAGTCTCCCTAGGCTGAACAAATTTAAACATAAACCTTCCGTACTCAGATCTCTGAATGGCTGTAGGAATGCAATTCCACTTGACAATGACTTTTAATGGGAAAGTTATTTAAACAGGAAAAATACAGTTTCTTCAGTTACACTAGAAGTCCTTTAGTTGTGATGACTAAAAAAAAAGTAATAGGCTTTGCACACATCTAAAGAAACTCAACCAAGAACAAACCATAAGGAAAAGACCTTGTCAAAAATATTGCCCAACTAACCTGCCTCCTTTCCTCAACTTTGGACAGTACCATTCCAGCTTATCCTTCAGGTTTTCTCTTTTTCTTTTTACTGGTCTCACTATTTACTGTTTTTATTTATTCACCCATTGAGAAACTTTCAATCTTACCAGACCTTCACTAGAAGTGTAAATCCCAACCAAAATATTAGAACTAGAATTTTAGAACTAGTAAATACACTTGAAAATTTCACAACTATTTTTCACATCTCAAACATTAATTATTTCACTCACCCAGAGTCAGCTATGCTAGGCTGTGTTCAAGATTTAAGCCCAAGTTTTAAGACTTGAAGCCTGTATTATTTATCTAACTAGCATCCATTTCTTTCTGAATTTCAGGTGCCCGGAAAAATTAGGTCAATAGCTGAAAATAAAGACTTGAAAATGCAGAGGGGGGGTTAAGATTAAGTCTTTTAAGAACAGTCAACATGAAGAGATCTGCCTCAGTCACCACCAGCAGGCAGATGCAACTGGACGTAACCCTGAACAACTCCTCTGTTCAGTCTGGAGTACTTGCAGGAACTGAATGCCCAGAAAATAGACCTCTTAACATTTTTATAGCAATAGCAGGAAACAAAACACACATACAAGAAAAACAATCCACACCTTATTGTCTCATAAATAACAGATGTAAGCCTTCAAAAAACAGGTAGAGTTACACTGCCTATCTTGGTTGAGTAAAGAGTTCTAGAAATGCCCTTAAACTGAGTTTTTGATATGTATTAAAAAAATCATACCTCTCTTACTATGCTAAATTAACAAGAGTAAACACCATGACTTCCTATCTCTAGCAGGGATGTTGATATTGCTACCAAAAAAAAAAAGTGTTTTCAAAAGGAGATGAAAAGGATATTTGTTGATGAAAAGCATCTGTGTAGACAGTCTCCAACTCTCACTCTGCTGTCCCTGCTCATCTCCCTCTAGCCAAGAGCAAAGGCAAAAGATCTGTGCATGAGGGAGGATTGGAACCGCTGACGTCTAGCATCATTATGGTATCTACATTAAATTGTCATGTCTTCCCAAATTTATTTTTGTTTATAAAATATCATACCCACAAAACAGGAAGAGACAGTAATACAGGATGCAGATGTAGATAATAGGATTAAAAAAAAAAAGTGATTGAAAAAAAAAACCCACACATGTAACTCTGGTATGTTAAATTCTAACTCTGAAAAGGAGAGAGCGCCTTGAAATGGGGGAAGAGCTGAGCTGCGGAGAAAAGTCTAACAGTCTAACAAAAACACATTCAAAGGACACTTACAAGTCTGTATTTCAAGTACTGATAATACACATGAAAGGGAAAATAATGGCCTATATTTGCAGTTTTAAAAAGCTGCAGTGTTGATGGGGAGCACCACTTCTAGAATGTGACCCCTTCACTTCTGTGTTTATCAGGTCTGACACTTTACTTAAAACACCCACATTCCTCTATAGGCACCTGTATAAACAAGTAGGAGACAGGTTGGGGAAATGCCGTGTCACATGAGATCTAGTTTTGTTTATACAATGAGGACAGTTTCTCATCCATGCTCTCTTTGGACGGGGTGGGAGACGGGATGGAAACCCAAACCCAGAGACAAACACAGGAAAAAACAGCATCATTTATCAGCATTCTGCTATTGGCTGTGATAAACTATTTTATCATAATTCGCTTCTGATTCTGTGGGTGTTTGTATTTTGAGCCTCTAATATGGATTTTTTTCAAAAAACTAACAATCTTTGCATGAGAACTTCAGAACAAGTAAAATGGAGGAAGTGTTAATTATTTTGATTTGCACAGAGTTAAACAAAGGAGAAATACCTTTACAGTTCAAGCCTGGTACTTGTGTAACTTCGAGGAAGCAACATAAAAGAACTGACCTAACTGCAGCTATATGTTCCACAAATGCAGTCTTGAGTGGCAAGGGCTGCTTTGATCAGCAAGACTCACGGGTCAGTCTGAGGCAGGATAAAACAGGGCTGCAAACTGCAACAGGACCCAACTGGTCCGAAGAGAAGGCACCTCGCACAGGCATGCATGCACTAGAAGCTGGGCAAGACTATGTGCAGCTGGTACTACCTTCTTTTACATCCTTCCTCTCCCACTTCTGATTTAGTACTGGGACTGTAAAGAGGTTGTTGGAAGGACATCTGGCAGGGAACTAACTCTGTCCCCCTTTAACAGATTGGCATACAAGGAAAGAAGGCCCAAAAGGATGCAGGATGTCTGCAGCAAAGCAAGAAATTCCACACAAGCCTTCAAGTCACTGGAGGGTAACCCTGAACCACCTCTCCCCACAGGCTGCAGGTCCAACAACCAACATTAACCACTCAACACAAACCTCGAGGAACACCATACAAAGAGAAGAAAGCTTAACGATGCACTACTAACTTGCAAAATCTGGGCCTATGCAGTACTAACCAATACTATTAACATGGCAACTGCTGCTCTTTGATCAAGCAGGTACGTATCTGCTGCATTTGGTGACACTATCTTAACAGAGAAGCCAGAACTTTCCTTTTGCCTGGTTCCTCATTTCACCCCCCACCAGCCATTGCCCAAATTTGCTTTTCCCCAGATTATGTTTAAAGACCACAGCAAACTACTACTTTTTAGCGATGTTTAGTCCAGGGCAATGTATTTCCCTAAGAACCATTTCTTTCTTCCCCAGACCGTGGCAACGGCTCACAGTCACTGTCACAGAACCTCTGAACAGGCAGAGAACCTTGTTGTGGCCAGCTGCTCTTTTGGAATGTCCCCCAGTGCGCCACACAGACCGCAGGCTGGCAGGAGCACCACCATCTGTCAACAGGGGGTTCTTAAAAATCAGTTTGGAAACTTTTCTTTAAAGGTAGAGTTCAGTAATAGGACACAGCCTACCACAGCCCTTTCCAACTGCTCTTCATTTTGTGTATTTAAACACTTGGATATTTTCCCAACAATCTTTTTTGTTTGTTTGTTTGAGGGTTTTGTGTTCTTTGTTCTGTTTTTTTTTTTTTTAAAAGAAAGCATCATATTTTGAAAAGCTGTCACTTGATGCAGTTCTTTACATATTTATTCAGTTTTTATAAATATGTCCACTGCACTGTTTTGATTAAAGGCTTGTTGTCACTTCCACTAGAATAGGCCATTTTTTGTGGGGGATTTATTACAGATGTAAAAACTGACTCCAGCCTGGAATCTAACTTCAGAGTTCCTCAAACCAGAAGTGTTTAAGAAATATGGTAAAACATCCACCATTTCTCTTTTTTAAAATTAATACATATACATTAACTGACTAATACTTTATTCCTACTTCCATTCAAAACAATACCTACCATTAGTCTGTGTGGAGACCTTTCCGATCATACATCATCAGTTACTATTTCAAAGAGTATACTAGTATTATACATTATTCTATTTAAATCACAGGACCATTACAGGCTCTGCAAATTGAGGACCAATTAAAGCATTTGAAGTTAAAAATTTAATTAATCTTTGCCCCAACAAAATAACAACAACAATTTCCAGATGAAAAGTATCAGGAAGAGAGACTTCACGTTGATCTGTAGGTTTTAAAAACTGAAAAACAAATGTCTAAAGTTTTTTCAAAGTGTTTCTACTGTTTCAGCAATAGAAGTTGGAAACATTTCATCACTGCTGAACACTTGTGCTAGAATTAAAAAAACCTAAAAACCATCTTGATGCTTTGAAAGCATAGAGCTAATGTATCAGGAAAAAGAAGATGGGGCTGCTTAGTGTCAGGGACAGTTTTTTTTGCAGTTAGTGCCTAAGCTTTGCTAGACACATTTTACAGCTTCCAAATAAAATCTGTGTTTTCTAACTCGGTGAGATTTACCAAACTAGCTTTTAGAAGCATATCCAGGCCTTTTCAGCCCACATAACCCCCACTAGGAGGCCTGTGTGTATTCTACCTCCACAGAGCAACTAAACAGGTATGAACTGTAGTCTCTGGGGATCTTTCTGCGCAAGTGCCCCTCCAGGGCAGCACAAGTCCAGCAGGGAAGCTTCCTAGCCCTTACAGTCCTGACAACCCCAGGCTGGCACCCAGACAAGAACAAAGCAAAAATGGACCCAGCTTACCTGGAATAAGGATAAGGTCAAGACCGGAGTAGAAAAGATGGAGATGCTGGAAGCAGGGGTGCTGAAAGAAGCCTGCTGTCAGTGCTGATCCCAAACCTCGAGAACCTCAGCCCCATTCCTCCCTCACACCAACGTAACACTCGCAAAGCAGAGCTCATGTTTTGATTTCTTCTAGCACCTCACCAACATCTAGACATCCTTCTGCTGATGTTATTTAGTATAGCATTTGTCCAGACAAGCTGTACACGTCTTATTCAAGAATCACTGAGAAACAACTCCCATTTAGCCAAGAGTTTGGTTTTGCATTTTACAGCAGCTAATGGCATCCAACCCAGAGGAATCCAGCTGAACTCACATATCTTCCTATCTTTTTTCCAAAATGATGAGAAAACCTGTATAAGAAAGGAGCACATACCTATGCTATGCAACAAAAGCAAAAAAACCCAAAACATAAACCAAAAAAAAAAAGACGCCAGAAGGCCAAAAGAAATTCTTTCTTAATGTGCAATTTACTAATTCTAGCAAGCCTCCTACCAGAGACATTTCAAAGGGTTAGCTTATCCGTATTTACTTGTGCAAGTTTACTTACGGATGATTATATATATATATATCTAGACTGTTTATATATGTAACCTGTGCAGTTAACGTTAAGCATTTTTGATAGGTCTACATTTCTGTAGTTTCAGCTACCATGAACAATGATAAGAACGGTTTAAAAAAGAGGTTATGCATAGAAACAACTTGCATTTTATCTTTTGAAACTGATAACAGGAACAGACTTCCATGAGGAAAAATATGACCTGACAAAGTAATCTTTACAATCATAAGGTCCAAGGCTTTTTACTTTGTAACTGCCATACACTTCTAATAAGGCTGGCTTATCTTTCTGCCGTCCTGTCTATCCCAGGAAAATAATGTCACGGCTTGCCCATGTGTCCTTGACAATAACACACTGAATGCAATCCAACAGCTTGTAAAACCACTGCATAGCTAGGGAAAAGGTAGGTCTTACTGACAAATCCAAGGAAAAAAAAAATTGGAATGTGTCACGTAGGTACAGTTGTACATTAATTACAAAGGAAAAGTCTGGTTTCATCAAATTCAAGTTTGTTTGTTAAGAACTTTGACATGCCTCAAAGGAAGGCATTGAAAAATCTAGCAGATAGCAATAGAATACATACTGAAAATAAATTCTGCCCATTTCATTCAGTCAATCAGTCCAAACATAACTTTTTACATAAAATTTAAGTTGCATCTATGCCTATGTCTACAGGTTTCTGTGGTTTCCAGAAAAAAAGCAACATTTCTAGACATAGGTAGCACTGATTAAGACCCAGCAACAGTGAAAAACTGCTTCATTGCCTGTTAGTTTCAAAAAGCACTGTGATGGATTTGCCAAAGCCACAGGAATTACATTTCCATTGTAAACACTTTCTCTTGAACAGTCCATTTTTAACAGAATACTTTTCTTGACAAAATCATACCATCATTGGGTTATAGTCACGCCTGCTACTTGGGATTTTCTGTTTTTATCGTAGATGTTCCTTTTTCAGACAGTAAGAAAGTATAACATTCCCCAGTAATTCTTGTAAGAATGTCCTTAACTCCTGAAAACCTGACTTTATCACAAAAGTAGAAGTAATTTTAACAGTTACTGATGAAGTATTCATTTAGGAACCCACTGCTATGCAGTGGAGTCAGCAAAACATGTTACACATCTAAGCAGCAAGCTAGCAGGCATAAGCATTAGTGAGTAGAGAATGACCTGCTCTCATAATAACTGATAGCATTTTCTTCAGTAAGAGTTCCCCATTGCAATATTACTCAAGTTTAAAGAAAAAGAAGTCTCACTAAGGTGCTGAACTTTAAAACATGTCTGATTTGCTGATTTCCTTACCTCTTCCCTACCTTCACTGGCAAATGAAACAAACAAACAAAACCGCCCCAAAAACAAACTTCAAAAGAAGGGTCAGGCTCCTCCTAAAATTTGAGGGTTTTAAAATTTGATAACAGATTTTGTTCTTTGCATTAACTTCTGCTCCCTGTTCAGAATTGATATTCAGGCTTACAGAGTACCCAAATTACAGATCCAAGCCCTCCTTTGCAACCATCTTCCTCAACAATTGCAATACTTAAAGCCACATTCCAACGAGACAGCACATTTATTCCTTCCGCCCCCACATTAAAACAGGCAACAAACCCTAAAGGTGTCTTAATTCATCACTACATAATTTATAGACCTCTTTAAGTAATGTAGTACTTCAAATGGAATAGATGCAGGTATCTGCTGCCACTCTGCCAGACAAATGTTTCTGCTGTGCGCTCTCTATGCAATTCGAATTCTCCTTTCTTAAAGCAATAAAACCTCAGAAGCTCAAGAAAACAAAATGCATATTATTACAGAAATAGAAAAGGTCTGGGTAACCTCGCCCTTAGTTTCTCCTCTGCTCTTGTTTATTACTGTCCCTGTAAAGGAAGAGCATTTCCCCCAATCCACTTTCGCCCAGAATACCAACATGAAAAGATTAAGAAAGCAAACACTAAATACAGCATTAAATATATGGTTTTTTTCTAGGGCAGGAACTGTAACACAATTGCGTCTAAAATTACCAAAGTTCACAAAGCATCTTGCAGAAAGGACTGCATGGCAGTTTCTGCCTAAGCTGTTCCACTTTGTCAGCTTTCAGTACCTGAGCTGACTGGTACGGTCAGACATCAGCGCGTCACTCTTAGAGAGACAGACTGCTACACAATCTGTGTAAATCTCTCATGATGCCACAGTAATAAAAGCATGTCAATAAAAAGCCTACCAGTGTTTTTATGCAGTTTACTGACAAGTGAAATAGTACCCATCTACCTTCCTAGGGCACATACTCATCTGAGCAGGGCATGAAACATTCATGTACCTAGAATTAAGCCCCAACATCTTAAGTCTGTTCTGAGTCAGGAACCTGAAAAAAGAAAAATCTAATTCTGTGGAGGAACTAAACTACAGCAATTTATACCTTTAACCATCATTCACATTATGGTATCCTGCCCTTCTTCCCCTAACCATCAGTACTCTGCTGCCGTATCTTTCAGTTTAGAAAAAAACCAAATTAAAACCCAAACCACTTTTCTTAAAAAAAACCCCAAATTTTCATTTTTTTCAAACAGATCTAAGTGTTCATAATTTCAGGTTCTTCATTTTGTGTAGTCATTCCATATACCGTTCCTTAGAACTCTATTATTTAATAACATCATGGAACAGGAGAAATTCCTTCCTCATTAAAAATTTACCATACAAATTAAGTAGACGTGCAAGCATATTTGGCACCTCTGTGAGTATCCTGCCACCTTTTCTCTACTTTAGAGGTCTAATTCTTCTTAGGAGTAATGAGAGATAATTAAGCAATAGGATAATTATAATGGGTCATGTAATTCACACTCACATGGCAAAGGTTATTTCTTAAGAAATTATAGGATTGTGCTGTGAATTAGCAATGAATGCACTAAAATCACCATGGTTTAAGATAATGGAAATTTACACAAAACATACAAACATGAGCTTCAAAAAACTGCATGGATTTAGCAGTAAATTGTGATGTAGCACATTCTTATAATCTGAAATTAGAGTATGCTTACTACTCTGTATGGACATTTTCCAAATTGGCTTTCAGTCAGTTCTTTTTCAAAAGCTTCACTGTGTAACAGACGTTGCTGACATGATTAGCTTTAAGATCAGGCACGTTACTCCGACGAGTTCAAAACAAATTTTTAAAGAAATAACAAAACATTGCACACGCCATTAGCTGCTTTTCCTGATTAAGAAGGTATACATTTAATTATGACAAAACTACTCGGTTTGACAAACATCTGTATTTGTTTGGCAAAAGTGTCTGTCATGTGCAGATGCGCTTACTAAAAGACACATCCTGTTCATGTAGCACAAGTCACAACTCCATCATGCAGCACTTGCTGAAGTATGAAGGGAATTTCAGGGAAGAATGTTTGTACAGTAAATCTTGCACAACAGCAGAAAATTTATAATTACACTTCCATATGCCCACACCGGTGGTAGGACCACTATATATGCACATGTGCACATCATCATACAAAGGGCTCATGTCTCCCACCGATGCCTATGCTGGTGAACACGAACAGTTTTCAGAAGCGTGTATTCCAGCAGTACGCAACCACACTAATGAAAAATTCATGTCTTAGCACACCAGTTTAGGATGTCAGAGTGCCAGGAGGTTGCCTGTTCTAAATACCGCACCGCACAGAAGATTTTGAATTGGCACATCTTGGTAACTGACAGACCGTTAAAAATGAGTTTGTAACACAGGTAAGGAAACTGAGTATTTTGTGGAACCCACAAGATACTATCTCTATTATTTATAAACGCCATGAAACAGCTGTTTTCCTTTGAGACAAGACAGGTCTTAAAAGCCTAATGCTGAAGTATGCAAGAGCTGGGAGCAAAGCAGAATTTTCACCCGCTGTTTGATAGTCCTGACAATTTCCCACAGGCATATTCTTATGACTGTCTTCAGAGTAAAGCATCATGGTCTTTTGGGGAACGTGCCCACCAAGGCAATACTTTTATTCAAAACCTGCCTTTCATTCTCAAGCCTGTCACCACAACCTGCCTTCCTCCAAAAGCATACTCTGAGCAGAGACCTGATTCTTCAAGTGGTGAAGTGCAAAAGATTCCCGAGACCAAAACCCTGGATTTTGTTTCATGCGCAAGATATATGCACGTAGGCTGAGATTCAATCACAAAGGAGTCGTATTTTTGTAAACACCAGTTTGGAGGTTGAAATTTCAAAGCAAATCTTAAACTCATTCTGCAAAGATCATTAGGTCACAAAACATTACAGGACTTAGCTACAGGTCAAATTCAACAAAAACATCTACCATTACTAAAAACAGCAGAGAAACAATCTACTCTCCTGAATGATACTCAAATATTTAAACTGCATACTACATTACAACAAATACATACTGCAAAATTTTGTTTGCGCTGCATTTAAGTTCTCTCTAAATTCAGTAATTTTTACACTCCAAATTGAAGGAAAACCTTTTATTAGGATTTTGTTTATGACGGTAAAAGAAAGTTGAAGGTTTGACTAAACCAGCAACTGGAAAGCTTTCTGCTTCCCCAATGATAGAGGCAATGTGTTTCTGCATTGCTTGTTTTGGGGACAGAGGCAGACCAGCCTTCCATAGGGCAATTTGACATTTTGTGATTCAGGAAACTAGTATCTGGAGAAGATTCTGTTATGCATCTAAGACTATGATCAGTGTTACATTAGTTGCATTACAAACTCAACCATGAGGATGAAAACTTATTTTTTTTATTGAATAAAAACTGCATTCAGAGGCATGTAGTTCTACTAGTACTTTGGTTTCTGAAGATGCCTGCCTTCGTTCTGGATCACGGACAGTGCAGGCTTAGACCTCACCCCGGCTACCAGCGGGGCTAAACCATGCCACTTCCAGAAACTTGAGGAATGTCTTGCATTCTTCCATAAATTCATCATCCAGCTGGTCTTTTACCACTTCCCAGCTGAAGTGTAAAATCTATAGCTCAAGCTTACTTCAGGCTGTGCATTAGTTTGTGCAATCTTTCCAACAAGGCAGTTTGTTGCCGTCTTTTACTATAGAAATAAAAAGCTGTTTCTCAAAACAGCCTCAAAATTTGGATGAATGAATGCAGTTTTACCCACTAGTAAATCCTTCCTGGGGTTCCTCATTCATAGTTGCTTGAAAAATAAGTGAGTGTACTTTAAGATGCTGGAAAATAATTAATTGGAGAGAGTGGTACATTGCTGAGTGGTTCTGTTTCTCACAGTTATGCTGAGGACTGGGCTACAGCTGAATAGGCTAGGTTTTTAGGTGATGGAGTATGTTCCACCCTTTAAATGCTGATGATGCAGAAATACATTTTAATCTCAACTTACTAGGAAGGGGCTTTGAAAAAGATGTTCTTTCAGCCAAATACCTGACAGATGTGGCATATTCACAGGGAAGAGTAACTGCAGGTTTCTCTCTTGGCTTCCAGGAGTGTTTACACACTTTATGTTCCTCATTACGGACATAAATACTGGGAGTTGAAATCTGTACCTAAGACTGCCCACTCACCCCTTCTCCAAAAAGTATCCTAGTCATGTTCTGGTGGTTAGGGCAGGCTCCTAGCTGTAGGAGGTGTGAGTTCAAACTACCCCCAAGCAGAGGAAAAAAAGTCTCCCATTGTCTGGACAGCATCCCAACATTGATAGAACATAAAAGATTATCAAGCACCACTTCTGCTGCTGCCTTGTTTGGCTTCATTTTTAAAGGAGAGTAATTAGTAGTACCCAACCCAGGAAAAGGAGGGAATAAAGAAAGGGGTGGGAAGGGAAGAAACAGGAGTTCATCCTAAACTTGTGGTTTGTAAATTTGTTTTGCTGCTGCAGTCTTGACTTTCCTCTTTGAATGAATAGGGGCAATTCCGACTGTTTCTCTGTTTGGATGTTCATCCTCAGATACTTCTTTAAGTAGCTTCCTCTAACATGGAAGTTTCTAGATTACCTATTTCAAGCACTGAATTACTATAAACCGTACAAGAAGTCTTGGAGCTAAGTGTCAGACACCGTAATAACTGATTTGTAAGCGTCTATTTTTTTTGTTTGGCCGAGGTATGGACCTGAAGACTGGTTAATGTATTTTTTAAATTTTGTCATCTCAGCTCCTAAAGATGAACCTTGCTAATTTTGCTAAAGAACTATAACTCTCCTTCTAACAGGTAAAACAAATTGTATAGCAAAAAGGAGTTTTGGAGCTTTTGCTTTTGTTTGTTTTTGATATTAAAAGAGTATATTATTACTACAGATCAAAGATGAGGGCTATTGAAAATAAGAACACATTGCAAGACTCCTACTAAGCAGGTCAGTACAAACTCACTGTTATTTTATTAGACAGCTATCCCTACACTTCCTGTGGTGGTGGTAATTTCTCTGTCTGAAGAATAGCTAAGGACTATGAGAAGCGTGTGTTCACATGGCTTAGTTCCTCTTGTTTATGTACATCTAGTGTTTCAGAAACACAGGTCTGTACCTTCAAAGGCACCCTGGCGAGAGAAAAGCACTACACGGACACACCAGAAAGACATGTAGCTATGTAAATTTGAAGTTGCACTAGTGTTCTTGGGTTTTGTTCATGTGTCTAGAGGTGCAGAAGTGCCCTCTGTGAGTACATTCCAAACTCTCAGCTTCCTGCCAGTATGCTGGACAATACTTTTCACTTCCAGTGAACTGCGGAAAGAAACACATTTGTTCTTTCCAAGATACAGGAAGGCAAAGATGGGCTAGCAACAGTCCATTTAAGTTGGTCTGGGTCTGCACCACACAGAGGATATTACCAGCCACAGTATTGTGCCAGTGTGGGCTGTGGTGGATACCTCCTGAGCTGCGCAGCTCAGGGAAGAACTGCAGCTTTTTACATCAGGAGATTTCCAGAGCATGAGCAAGACTGAAGTGCAGGAAGTTAGACAACTATGCAATAAAAGACCTAAATTTCCCATTTTGTTATTTGAGGACAGCTGCAGACACTCCTGCTGCGTTCACATATTTAATTTTCTAAGCTGTACAAAGTAGCTGTAAAATAAAACATTTCATGAAGCTCTCTTGAATGTGTGGACATCACCAGTTAAAGCATGCATAGCCTATCTACTAGACAGTACCTTTTCCTTCCTTCATTTTCTAAGCCACTATACATTTCTGTGCAGAAAAAGCAGGCATTTTCTTACTCTGAAATACTAGCTACTTACATGAAGCTGGAAAGACCGCTTGGCAACATACAGGGTTTCAGAGCTACAGCACATCTCTAACAGCTATCAGTCATAGGTCTTTTGTTGTCTGGGCATCATCCAGTTTAAGTTTACAAATAATCTCACTGCATTTCCCATGTGGTTACCCAAGCCACATGTTTGTTTTTGTCTTCTATTCATAATTTTCTCATTACAAATACCAATTCCTCTCTCCTCCCTCATTTATCATCTATCTACTATAGTTATTATTTGTATTTCAAGACTGTTTCAAAATGTGAATTAACTTTCTGAAAGTACTATCTTTTTAGTACAGAATCTCTTCACAGTTTTAACTCTTCACATTTTAGAACTTTTTCTGTACAGTGGTTCTTCCATAAGTTCAAAGACTGTGACCCAGCGAAATAGCCATATGCTATTTCTGGAATACTGTTGTACTTGTTTTCATATTGGGAGGTTCATATTTACTATTTATTAATAAGGCACAAAATGCAAAAAACAGACCTCTTAGTTGGATCGCTTGTTATTAACAAAAGTGACTGAAGCACCTTTGGGGTCCAATACACATATATACATCCATATACACTGTATAGCAACTTAGTACGAATAAAAAAGGAAGTCTACAAAGAGTATTTGTTCTGCTTCGGAAGTTCACCCTCTCAGTCCTACCTGGCATAGTCGCTACAATGTGGACTGCATTAAAGGCTACAAGTTTTCCCCCATTCATTACTTGACTGTAAACAAATCTCCAGAGGAATACAGGTAGCATAAACTCTATTACATATGCAAAGTTCTCTACAGTGATCTTCTAAAAGATACAGGACCAGACAGTCTGCTGCCACAGAGCCAGCAATATCATCTGACATCAAAATTATAGCCGACTACCTCAGTATCAATTTTCCAAGAGCTTAACACAAACCAGCAAATAAACCGATAAATTAGTGTACTACTTAATGCTATGATTTACTCACTAAAATGGCTTAAAGCTGTAAAAACGTAAATTAAAAAATTTTCCTACAAACAGGAAAGAAAGAGTTCAAAACACAATAAAAAATACTGCTTACTTCACACTAAACCAAACACACATTTTCAAGATTCTGACAAAGAGTCTGTCAAATGCAAACAAGGAAAAATTGGCTGAGTTCTAAAAACTGTGCAACTTTTAAAATGGTCTTGTGATAAGGAACACAAGCCTCCTTCTCCTGATAGTGTTATTCACTGGTAATGCTATTCTTCTGTGCTGGCATTACCTTGCACCTCTGCCTTTCATCCCTCTCTTTGCAAAAGGAAAACATTTTTTCTTCAGGGTCATAATCTAGATTAGGAGGCAATACAAGCAGCTTATCAATTATATATATGCACAAGGAACACAACAGTTGCTTTGCTTGTCAAGAGGATTTAAAATACAAGCAGCACAGGGCCAGGAAGGAAAAATACTAATTTAGAAAACTGAGTCTTCTACCACAAGACGACTGTAAAAAAGTACAGCTCATTAACTGATAAAAAAATATTGCATAAAATTAATCAGCCCATACTCAAATCCTGTGCAAGAGAAAAAGAATACAAAAGGTCACATTTTCATCAACTTCAACATTACGGATATTTTCAGTACAGTGAATAATATATTTAAAAAGCACCTTTAAGGCAGCTCCATTTTGCAACATGTCACAATTTTCTGAGAACACAGCGGAAGAAGTTACTTTAACTCCAAAACCCCAACAGTCAACCTCCTTTCACAGAGAAGCATCATCCTTAACATGGAAGGCTGGATCAGCTTTTTCAAAAGCAACAGCTATTCCCCCAATTAAAAAAAAAAAGGGGGGGTGTGGGTGGGAGGGGGAATGGGAAAAAGAACAGAAAGCTAAATAAAAATATGACCTAAAATATGACCCTGAGAAATTAACACGGTACAGCTGCTTTTCTGCTGCCTTATTAGCAAATGGGGTAAAACAAAAGGTAATTCCATCAGTTAGTTGGTACAGCAACTCAAAGTAACCTCGTGGCATCAGACCAGAAAGCAAAGCCGAACCGGCCCTTGTGAGAGGCCACCACAATGTTTGCTGGCCTCTCCGCACAACCTCCTCTCCCAGAGCTCCTGCCCCTAAGGTGCCAATGAGAGAGACAGCTCCGAGTGGTCCTGAGCATTCCACTGGCACGTGGGTTCAAAAGGATCCATGTGATGCCTTTGTAAGTTGTGTTTCTGTTTGTGCAAACGTGGTGTGGTACAGAAGTCCCCAACGTGGCCTCATGCCTCCTTGAAGGCTGTCTCACAACTGTCCCACCCCAGCCATACCCACTGTGAAACACTTAGGCTCTATGATCACCAAACTACAGCACAGAAAAACTAAGTAACATTTAAGGGAGAAGTTCTGCCCTTTCACCCTAAAATAAAGACGCTTCCCCTTTGTTTTCAAACACAAGATTTTTGTGCCAGAGTGCTATTCTGCAGTGTACTGAATATTACCTTTATATAACTATCTCAAGTATAAACTGCAATGCAATATTTATAGTATTGCAATATTAGTAGAGTTGAAATACTTACAGATTTGCCTAAGCCTTTCAAATATGCAGCTTGTCTCTGGGGAAAAAAAGTTACAGTGTATAAAACTTGAGTTAGATATTCTCTCTGTGGTCTTGTGGCTCTCAAATGATCACATCCCAGAGACTGAACAAACTGACAGACAGAAAAGAGGAAACACAGAACCACCCTCCAGCCTCCAAAGTCTGCCTGTCTGCTCGGTTAGTAGCACGGAAGTGCAAAAGAATGTTTTACGGAGCTTTGCAGAAAAAAGTAGCTAACATTTTCTGTGGCATGAGAAGACCTGTAGCCAGGTATGCATCTTACAGTATACCAATGTGACTTAAGCAGTGTGCCAAGCAAAAAAAGTCATCCAAATCTATTAATTAACTGGAGAGAAGGAAAACATGCAAAATAACCATACCAAGTGAGGTATATTCTTCAGCAGTTGCTCTGTGGAAGAAGAGACGAAACACCTCTCTGTTAAATGGACATGCTGTTAACATTTGAAAGCATTAAGGAATTATTTTAGGGTAACGTCTAAACATGTTGACATTTAACAAGTTTTCTTTTAGACTCATGGAAACTGTCACACAGCACCAATTGTGAAAAGCTTTTTTTTTTTTTTTTTAAAGGTAGTTGTACGGATTGCACAAGACAGATGAACAAACATAATACTGCTACAGAAGATGATATCAAGCTCTGTCCCATAGTACGGAACAACCACAAATGCCAAATACCTATTGCTTTAATTGGTATGAAAGCCGCATTGTGATATACTTGCTATTTCTTTGTTGCATTGAGCAACAGCAAAATAGGATCACTACCAAAGTATTTAATGCTAGCGTACATTTCTACTAAATTCATAGTTTGCCAAGATGTTAGGCAGGCAGAGCTGTGACATGGCAACATTCTTCCAGTTCATTTCTCTGGACTCAAGGACAGTTTTAAGGGAACACTTGCAGAGTGACTAGGCTAGGTATGAAACGCCTCAGCTAATTTTGGCCAGGTACCAAATGGAAATGGTTTAACATAGTAGCCTGAATTCGGAAAGTGGTTACAAAAAGTTACCTGTATCATGACATTTAACATCTGACTCGGTGGGGGGGGGGAACCCAAAAACAAAAACCACAACAAAAAACTCATTCTGTTAAATATTTTCACTTTTAAGGCAGAATACATTAACCAAGAGAAGAAGAGGGCAAATAAGAGTGCTTGGACTCTCTAGCAGCATGCTAAAGCTCAAGGTTAAAGTACAACTGACCCCACACAGAGCCATTTGAATACGTGCCAAATGCATGAAGTTAGGAAGTTTCATGCTCTGCTAAAGCAACTTTCACATCACTCACTGGCTTCATCTTGGATTAAAAGCACTAAAAGAAAAACTGCGCAGAGAATCTGATTACAGACAGCTTTTACTGATGCTTTCTACTTAATCTCTTCTGGAATGCGAGGTCGTAGCCCTCCCATATTTTAGAAGGGATCTATATACTATATGCACATTCAACAACTGCCACTGTACAAATAATATTTTGCTTTCTCATCCGAGCAACATAACCTAAGGAGTTTACTGTAGCCCAGACCCTCACCCACAAAACGTGCACAGGGCTGTACAGCTTTGGATGTGAATGTACCTTCCACAGTACTCACTGCCTTGTAAATACAAAGATATTACATATGTTGTAGTTATCTGTATTACAGCCTGCAAAGGTGCAAGGGCTGGAGTGGTAGTCTCAGTACTGTAAGGAACACCTTAACCCTTCAGGACTTGCCTGCCCAGGAGGAATGTTCCTACATTATGGAGGTGCATAGTTCATTTCCACTTTGTTTTGCCCATGACACAAGTCTGTCTGTCACAGACCCTAGCTACATGTCACAGAGCAGGTTTCCATCAACAAAATCCACAAAATCCATGGCCTATCCACCTGGCACAGGAAACTCATTCCTCTCTTAGATCTATACATCCAAATATTTAAGAAAAGAGACTGACTTGCTTTAACGTCTCTCTTCTCCTACAGATATTCCACTTATTAAAAGCCACTTTGTCACGCATACACACAACAAGTAGCAATAATATAGAAATCCTGTACTTCCTATTCAAAATTTATTATCACACTTACTGCTGGATAGGCCCTTCTGTTGGGCGAGAAAAGGATATGTATCATAATTAATGCACAAAACCCTAATGATTTGAATTCTCCAGTCTTTCTATCATTAAAAACCTCAACAACTGTGAAAACATAAAACTGAAGCTGGTCAAAACATTCTGCTTGAAAATATACATTAAAGCAAGCATCCTTTGAAAATAAAAACTCTTAGAGAACTTACTCGAAAAACTTTCCTTGCTGTTCAGTAAAGCATTGACTCTCTCTCTTTTCCAATAGTCAAATGAAAATGTGGTGAAAAGAGAGGGGAAGTTTTTTTGCTTTCCTGTTTTCAAACTCTAAATTTTTTAATTTTCAATTTTCAGTAAGTGTCCTGAGTCTTCTAGTCAGCACTTTCAAAAATCACAACTAACAATTTCTGTTATAATAACCAAGTAAATTGTGCTACACAGAAGATTTTTGCAGGTTTTTTGTTTGTTTGTTTTCTTAGTGCAAGGTAGAGATGTTTTAATACAAGGCACAGTGGTGGTTCTCTGAATAGAATTTAAACTGTAGTCAGTGTAAAGCTTTTTGAATTCTCGTACAACAAGCATTACATTGGATGAAAGTAGATAATAATCCTAGAAAAAGTCAGCTACATACCTGTTTTCTTCCTTAGTTTTTTCACGGATCGGGCTCTTGAACTTTGCTTTTACATTCTTAGCTTATTTGGCCAGAACTCCCTCCTCTAACTAACTGTTTGTTTCACAATTAGAAATATGAATGGGTGATGAAGATATTAACATAAAGGTAATCTTCACCTTAGGGGCCCCTCTCCCCCATTTCATACTATACATATGTACATGCAGGCATTTATATATACCGCAAGTGTAACAAACTAATTACAGTAGAAGTATCTTCAGGTTTGAAAGTCAATTTCCTCAAAGATTAGGAAATGTAGAACCGAAGTTAACTGTGCCAACAATGAAAACCTTGTACCATCGTGGTCTTTTAGAGCCTCAGTCAAGCACCAAGGCACACCTACTACGCACTACAAAAATATAGTTCAAGGAGACTGTTTCTTCATCCAGAGAATGCAACTGAAGTACACAAGAAAATGCACTGTGATTCATCAGAACACCAAACCCCGATTAAGTCATCTATAGGGAACATCTACTACAAACATTTTTGCTAAACCTTAGAATAAGCATGAAACTGATATTAAAACTGCAGGTCAAGAAGAAGCGGAAGTCAACTCCTAAACAGGTTAGAGATGATAGACTCACAACCTTTCAGACAAGAGCAACGTACAAGAAGAAATTAAGAGGTAGTCTCACTCAAAGCAATGGTGGTTTCAGTTGTTTTACACCCTTCTTGACTTCCTCTACAGCTGAGACACTAATCAGCAGGTTCAACTCTTAGACTTTCTGTACAGTCAACTCCCAAAGCTTCCTCTGCTACACCATCGTCTGGGACATCCCAAACATGTATACACATACACAATGACGGTAAGGAATCACAATCCTGTTCTCAGATCACGGACTCAGAGCATAACCTAGCTACAATTTCAGGCATTTCTCTAGTTTGCAGTCTTTTAGGGCTCTTCAAGTGATGCCCCACAATCCCAAATCACAGGAGGTGCCAAATGAACTTCAACTGAGTAAGAGTTACTAGCTTTATCATTTCTTTTCCACTTACTCCAGCCTAATTCCAGCTCAAGTTTCTGTCCTACAGTCTCCTTCAAACAAATCCATATGTGGGCAGAGAAGAAAATGACAGGACAACCAGATAAATCTCCTTCAGGAAAGCTATTTCCAACATCCCAGCTTCCATTACCTTGCTTACCTGTTTCATAGTAAGTAAAACTGTAAGTGTTGTTTGTGTATATTACTACTGTGCCTCCAAAATCAGGGAAAAGTAGACAAATACTTCCTTAAAATAATATAAAAGCATGCCTGCAATAGTGCCACCCTCAATTCCAGAGAGACTATGCAGCATTCCCACCAAAATGACTTGGGATAAACACAAGCAAAACAACCTAAGTGCACTCACACCCGGGAAAAAGAATCTCATGCTCTGATACTCAATTCATAATCAACAACAGAAAAGTTTTGGGGGCTTCTTAATCCAAATATTTAACTTTTTAGTAAATAAAAATACTAATGCACAAACAATGCATACTAGCAAAGTGATTTTGAGAAAATAATTCCAAACAATCTGAGCTGTTCAAAATACCTAGTCTCTCCTTATCCTGATGACTGCATGTACAGGTGGACAATAAGAAATTAAAGCTCTTCAATTCTCAACTGCTTTGAGTCAATTAGTCCTGCAGTAATCCGATTAACATTAGAAGGAGGATGTTCTTGGTTATCGCTAATAAGTGCCTACTTTGCAAAAAACATTATTTGCAACCTTTTCCAGCAGTTTGAATGCAGAGAATTCAACACATATGAAAGCAGAATTCCAGCAGTTCCCCGTCCTTGGGAGCAGGGCTCTCAAGGCCAGGTTTAAGACACATTTAGCAGAGTTGCTTGAGGAAGTTTGACAGCTATCTCTTCATGCTATTTTTCTTCCACACATAGTGGATTAATCACCAAAGTTGTCAAAACAGCAATTTCTTCATAAATCCTGGTATCAAACATGGATGAGTAAAGGGAAATGGAGACATGAAGGCATGCTAAGCAGCTCCTAAAGCTTCTTTCCTGAATGTGCAGGCCAGAGCACTCATAGGTTAGGGGTGTGGGTTTTTTTGTTTTGTTTGGAGGTTGGGTTGGGTTGTTGTTGTTTTGGTGGTTTTTTTTTTTTGGGGGGGGGGGGGGGCGTTGAGGAAGAGAGGGGTAAAAAGAAAAGGATGTAAACGAAATGTTAAATCTAACCCAAGCCTGCAGCACAGCTGTTAACAACACAGCAGGAGGGATCTGGATATTGTACTTACTGAATCAGCTAAAGAGGTCTAAGCAAACTGACATTCATAACGAGAGCTGTAGAATTCCATTCATACAATGGGTGGCAATGGGCCAAGAATAACTTGCTAAAAATAAGAGATCTATAAAGATTAAAAAGCAGAAACATTTATTGCAATATAGAACTAAAAAAGAGCCAGATACTCCTGCACATTTAACTACAAAACTACTCCCTTTTCATCAAGGGCCTTCCAAGAATATACCCCTTCCAATGATAAAAACAGGAAGAAATGGGGTAATCCTCAATAGGTGGATTAAAAAGAGAAAAACTGACCACTTGGGAGTTTAAGAAATATGGTAGAAGACTTATTTTACATTAATACTTCACCATTATCACTAATCAAATTGATAAAACTCGATGTAAGAGTAAAAAGGGCAATTTGAATGAAACTTCATCCATCTCACCTAGATGCTAAATAAAAATAATACTATTTCTGTAAATTTGTCTTCCCTTGAATTTTTTTGAAAATTTTAAAGATCAAAGTGATAAAACATCAAAAATCAAGATACCTTGCACTCAGAACAACAAAAATTTTTAATTACAATTGCATGGGTAGTAGTTTGCAGATATTTTTTTCTAACACTCTTCATCCACATAGGTAAGCTGCTGTTAAAGACACAAGATGAAACAACAGATAAAAGAACTAAAAGGACAGGGTCTCATGAACACAAGATGGTTTGCTTTGCCATGAAAAGTAGTTCCTTGCTATTCTTTGCATGAAGAAGGACTCTGGCTAATAGCAAAGAAAGCTATTCCCCCCATCAGTCCCCTTCCTGCCTCCCCACTCAGTGCTAAAACCCCATTGATAGAGTCTTTGGGTGGAGTAGCCTAACTTCTTCAACAAAGAAGCTTGCCTTTTTCCCAGATAAATGACTTGGCTGAACTTAAGAATCTCCTTTCGCTATTAAATTCCACAATAACTGCAGCTCTAAAAAAAATTCCAGAATCTAGAGTGGAAAAACCCTATTGAATTAAGCTTCCAAGAGTCAGCAAGTCTTAAGTGTTTATTTAAACAGAATTGTCACTCAAATATCAGCAAACTGCATGGACCACACGAAAAGGGAACTAAACAACATAAATCAGGTGGCTATTGTAGCTTCCCCAACAAAATCGAAACTCCAGCTCTTTACAGAACATCAAGACAGCTGAATCTTAACCAAGTTGTTAAAAATGGCTGCATGCATTTAATTAAGTCAAAATCAAAGCCAGATGGCACATGCTGCTCTTCCAATAGACTGGATGCTGTCACAAGAGGCACTACTTAAGCATTCCTTGATGATTCCTGGCACCAGTGGCTACAAAAATCTCTTTCTACAATCTACCATACACCCCTCCTTTTTTTTTTTTTTTTCCCAGTCACCAAGCCTTTAAAGAGGGTGGGGAGGAGGAAAAAGAGAGCCCCTGAGATAAATTGACTCAGTGTGTGGAATGCAAGGCAAACATTCCTGTACAAATTCAGATTTGATTTATTTTCTTTAGAAAACTCCAGCTGCAGGAGAAACCCCCAATTGTTGGTCTTTCCCTTACACCCTCTAGGGTCATCATCTGTCTTAAAAGGAGAAAATAAAAATAGATAACTATACCTCTAAAGTACTGTACAGCAGAAGATGTTAATACTTTAGCCAGTAATAAATGCAAACGAACTGGCTAAAAAAGACCTCAAGAATTTGGAAGTGTATGGCTGAAAGGAAACATTAACATTTCATCTCTGGACTGCATAACCTCTCAGTGAAAAATGACAGTGTAGGCATTTGCGGTCAGCACACGTGCTGTGAACTCCTCCTGCTCATCAGAAAGACTAGCAAGTTATCGCCTGGTTGTAGTCATACTGAGCTGAGCCAGAACTGAGTGGCGATACTGAATTTTTCCTTCCACTACTGCACCCTCCCATACATGGAATTAAACAGAGAGGGCATGAGCTGCGTTGCTGGGCACGATTCTCAATGCTTGCACAAGCCACAATGCCTAGCAAAGTGTGTCTGGAAGGTGACAGGGAAGAAAAAGACAGGGGAAGTTAACAGATACGAGAAATACACTACTGACAAAATACCTTTGCTTGACTTTTGAGATTTTTCTGTTCCAAAATTACTTAAGCAGCTGCCATAATGTTTCCAAGAAGGCTACTGAAGACATTTATAGCAAAAGGTGAGAACCATTATGTCTTTTGAGCAGACAACAAGGAGGGCTTAGAGGCCCTTCCTGGTATTCTCTCTCCATGTCTCCATCAGATCACTTTGAAAAGTGAACCATACTCAGTATATCTCATTGTTCAAGTAATCTAGTATAAAGCATAGAAACAAAGGCATATGACTATAATTTTAGGTTATTTCTAGCTGAATGATCCCCTACTGAGCAATACTATGGACTAGGATTTACTTAAGTACTTAATTATGATTGCCACTTTTATACATGTCCAATCTCACCTTTCATAATAAAAGAATTATGCACTTGCACTGAATATCTTATTGCTTGTGCAATCTGTTAAAAACTCATTTCCAGCCCTACTGAGAATGAAAATCTGTCTGCTGAAAAGGGTAGATGTGTTTAACAATTTCAGCAGAACAATTCTTTTCTCTTGGTTAGTTTAAAGCTCCATTAATCTTAATGCAAAACAAAACAGTTTCCTTTAACAGTCAGATTCTTGTCCTTGAGCTGTTCCAGTGTTAGAGTTGGGGGCTGGGGTAGAAAAGACATGGACAGACTACAACTAGGAGCTGGAGAGTAAAGAAGGAATAGACAGCAGAAACAAACCAAAAATTCTCTCAGTGAAAGACTACCAACTCCACTCCTTCCATGGAAACCTGGAAAATGTCACCTCAAAGTTTTTGTTACTCATTTTCAGATAAATTTTAAGAGATAAGAAGGGATGAAGATTATCAAAAGACAACCAAGAATGCACAAGCTAATGGCTTCTAAGTCACGCACCCTATCATTGACCCACATCATTAGCCATTAGAGCATTTACAGATTAATTTTGTAGATGAAATCCAGTCTACTAGGCAGCATTATTTTCAATAAAAAATAAGAGCTACAGATGCTTTCTTTGTAGACACTGAAGATGTCTCTTATTTAGAACCTTTAATTTTCTTGACGCAAGATGGATTTGCTCAAAGCATTATTTCTATATGAACCCAATTCAGAGTTGGACAAAATAAGGTCTTTAAATCTAAAAATATTCTTAACAGTCAACATTCACAGGGCTTCTTATATACAGGTTTTAATGCTCCCCTACCCACTGCTTTTCCATTACTGTGCTTGTTTACATTACTGCATTAAGGGCTCAGTGTGGCACAGTCCAGAGAGTAAAATCTGCCTGGGTTACCAGGATGTTTCTATGGGACAGACCCAGGTGGCAGAGTGCATTTGAGTCGCCTCTAAAATGGCATTAAATTGCCTGTGATTTATCTTAATACTTTAAGTTGTATTAAAGCATGATTTCCTCATTACATCTAGTAAGGCGCAAATTTAATCTCTTGACAGTATTTGCCCAGCATTAACTGTGGCTAAGAAGGCGGCGCATGGTAGTTTCTGTGGCGTGACTTCTAGGTCTCCCACACCAGCACCATCTTACCCAGAAGAACAGTTCCTCAAGGCAGCTTTTAACTGAAATGCTGCAAGATCTGAGCTTTTTTAATGGCTCAAGGATTGGAGAGTCATTCTATATCAATGCTGGCAAACATTTGAGAGGCCTTCTTGTAGAGAGAAGGACTGGACTAAAGACGGTACAGACTGGACTAACGACCAGACCTAACTTTGCTTACAAACTCTGGAAGTTCTCATTTGACTGTGCTTTTGGTTTTGTCGACAGTCACAGACAATCCTAAGTTAGACAGACAGAGCTGTCATTTGGCTTACGTTCACCAATCTGATTTTATTCCACAGGTGCAGAAGGCTGTCTGTAAAACGAGAGGTGTGGTTACCACTACTGTCCTCTCGGTACAAGGAAACTCCTTATTTTTACACAAGACAATGGAATGTTTCAGACTGTTGCTCTGTGCTGATTCAGATACCTTTGGGTGAACATTATTAATGTTTACCATACAGTTCTGTATGGTTTAGTTAAAGTCTCATACCAAAGTGCTCATTCTTTCTCTATGAAGATTTACATGAAGACACTTTTAAATTCTGAAGTACTTATTACTCTAACAATTTGTTCATTAACCAGCAGTAGTGCTATGACTAGAGTGACAGAGCCTCAAGGGCTCCTTTGGTGATAAAACCTGTGAATAATGGCTGACGTGCACAGGAAAAAACAATCTCACTGTCTCCTCATCACTTCATGGAAAGCGGAAGCAGCTCAGCCTTGTTCGGGTCTTCCATGGATCCAGTCCAACTTGGCTGGATCCAGATAAAGATGGACCCATTGTTCTGTGGATCCAGAAGTCATTACAAGTCATTTGTATAAAACTTTCTGTTCCCAAACCAGGAAAATGGTGACCATGAATAAACACTTAATGCCAAGTCATACTTTAACTGAGCGGCCTTCTCCATCTTCGTCAACTTGCAACGGAAGAAATTGTATAATAGAGCAATTGAAACAGCAGAGCTAACACAGCAGGTGGTCCTGTCTTAGAAGACTTCCACCAAGAGATTTTGAAATTTTACACTTAGCCTGGTATGCACCCAAATACATTAAAGAGTCTAAAATGTTAAACATCAGAGGCAAACCAAACATTTACAAAATACAGGGTCTATTATTTTGGACAAACCTTGCTGCAATCACAGAGGAATGTTTCCTTTGGCTGCTATTATGCTCACTTCCATTTATTTATATAGAACAAAAAGCAAACAGTATTTTCTTACATTGTTTTTTTAATTGTCTACAGATGGTACAAAACAGTAGAGTGATAAGGCTGGAGGACAGACTTCTGTCTTCTACTGAAGAGATTGATACGTGAATTTTGCGGATATGAAAATTCTACTGCTTATCTCAGTTACAGAAGAGAGTCCAACAACTACAAAATTCTTAAAAAGTTTTTGTCATACAAACGAATGGAGGAAAAAAAAAAAATCAAATACGAAAAGACACTGATTTTACAATGACAACCTCAAGATAGCTTCATCTACCTCAACCATAGTAACAACAGACAACCACTCTATTCTTTGAGAGTTCTAGAATACTGAGCTTGCTAAGTCTCTCTGCATGAAAGGGTTAAAAAGCACAGATCCTTCATCAATTAGTCTTTAAAAATTTAATCAAAAAAATCACAAAAATCTGAGCTAGTTCTAGACTTGAAAAAGATCTAGAAATGCTGAGCACAAATTGAGCAGGATACAAAATAGTTTGTCTTGTCTATTTCTCTACATTTCATTTCAAGTTTTGTTATACCAATATTATCTCCTTATATATAACTACAACAAATCAAGGGACAGAAATACAAAACTGTGAGCCACTCAGGCTAAACGCTACACAGCTTCCTTGCACACAAACATGAGCAGTATGGCATCTTACCATTAATTAGCCCACTGACAGTAAATCAAACCTGCAAGTCAGCTAAGAAGCCAGCCTGCTGTATTTTCCAATCAGCCAGCCCACACAGTATGTTAGGAGCAAAAGTATTTTCTCTTAGGTAAAGCATAGTTGAGTTCATACAGATGTAAGTGAACAAGGGTGTGACAAAATAACAGAAAAAGGAGATTACAAAGGAAGCCTGAATCTTACACTGAGGTTTCTTTTGCCAAAATGAGATTCGGAAAGAGAAGTGTTTTCTTTGAACAAATCCTGAAGCAGGATCCAGGCTCTTGGGTAAAACCTAGTTTACAACATAACCTGACATGCCCTTATTTTCCAATAATCTCAATTTTGGCACAAGTTATCTTGGCAAAAAACCCTCAATTATCCAAAGATTTGTCATTTCAAGGCTCACTCACAGCTCAGAAATCTTCTTGAAATAAGGGAAGCAACACTGTAACTGTGGCTTTAATGCAGATCAAAAGCTGCCCAGCTCCCTAGAGTCTGAGAAAAGCAAATGATGTCCGCACGTGGACAATTCTAGGGAGGTGAATTATGTTGTCTAAGCAGTTAGAGAAATAGAGGAAAACAAATACAGCTGGGTAATGCTATACCACAGACAAAGAACATACTGAAAAAAATCACAGAAAGCATTATTAATGTATGCCAGTGGTTTTGGGTCCAGCTATCCTCAAAAGTCAAGCCTCAGAGCCAGAAGACGGCCTGAAAAATCCCTTTAAAATCAATGAGTCAGGACTGTCCACATCCAGAACAGGACTGGCTAGACAGGAGTCCAACCAATAGGACTGTTTTACTGAGAAACAGTTGCCTTCTAGAAAGAAGACAGGGCCAATTATCTGATTAAGCAATAATTTAAAGAATGCTTAATAATTTATAAAAAATAACTAGGCTATGGACTGTTATTATGCAAGACTACAACCCTACCCCCTCCTATGCCCCTCATACAAGTAAAGCATGTTCAAATTTGCTGGTAATTATCCCTGACCAGCAAACAGGATCATGCTCTTGTCTTATAAACAAGCTGCAGGAGCACTTAAGGAATGAAAAAAATACAGCGGCTTGTTAAAACTGCTTTTGGCCAGGTGTCTACGAGATCAAGTGCATCAGTCACACTGCAAATCAGGTTTTATTTCAAGTTATTCTCTAAAGAGCAATAGGACCATACAGCTTTACTTCGTATGCAGCCTTTCCTCCTCACTTAAAATCACAATGCTGCTATTCTAATGAATGCCAAAAACCTAACTAGAAACTTGCAGAGATCAAGAAAGGAGTCTCAGTATTTGATCTGGTAAGCCAAAATCAATAATTCGCAGTTGCAGTCATAAACTCTGCAGACCCTGAGTAGCAATCTGTGTATAATACATGCCCTTAGGAAGATGTCGCATTGCCACTGAGAGTTAAGTGAAGCATTCTGAAATATTCAAGAAAAAAAGTTTCAGAGAAAATCCTAGGAATTCCCCACATAGAGTAATTTCTTACAAAAGGAAGAATCAGTGAAACAGTCACAAAGTATCAGCATGAGGGAGGAAAAAAAACAACCCACAACTGTCAACAAATCAAGACCAGACCATGTTTTAAAGCAACTCATGCTGCAGAGTATAACCTCTCGTTTAAAACAAATTTACTGCCTCACAAAATAAAGGTAATACGTGAAAGTAATCTCTACAGTGGCCTTACAACAGTCCTGAGAAATTCAGGTAAGAGTGTGAGTACTCTAGTCACTACCAATTTATACCCTACAGAAGAGACAGCATTAGTAACATGCAGCAGGGAGCAGGAAAGTGTGATTTCTGCAGGCTTCTGTCTCATATTGCGTTAAAATTCTTTGAAGGAATCAACATGAAGAATCACGCAAGGAATACATTTATTTTTACTTCCACTCCTCCCTGCAAGTGTTTCTTACATTTTTTGACAGTTTCTTAACAAAACTTGTTAAAGAAACTAAGCTGTCATGGGATTAAAAAAATTCCTCTCCAAAAGCCCAATTAGAAGAAAACAAGGGATAGAAATAAAAAGGCAAGTTTCACAGTATAGTGGATATCGAGTCTCACTAGCCTGTGCTGTTCAGGTTTTGTTTTGAGGTTTTGTTGGGGTTTTTTGCAGGTTTTGGTTGGGTGTTTTGTCTTGTTTTTTTTGTGGTTTTGGGTTCTTTTTTAATAAGTCATCTGCAAGAGATGAACAATCAAAGTTTACTGATAATGCAAGACCATATTGATTAGTCAAATCTGCACTGGCTGCAAAGAGCCACACAATGAAGACTGTATTGCTTAAAGTCACTGTCGATAAGGCAACACACACACAAAACTCCCCCACACCCCCACAAGCAATAAACACAGACCCATACGCAAGCACTGGGGAGCTTGCCAGAGATCTTTACTTGCACCAGGTTAGGCCATGCTCCAAAAAAAAGCAGTTCAGTAGTCAACAGCAGACAAGTAAATAAAACATCTGGATTATTTGAAAGGAAATGGCTTTCCCTTCTCACTCACAAAATTCTTCTTCAAACAAGAATCCAGCAGAATTTAGAAATCTAAGGCAGAAGAACTGGCTGGTCAGAGATATTGGCCAACTTTTACATGAGAATTTAATCAGGACAGACTTGAGCTTTGAAAAGATGTAGCAAGAAGAACTATTACATAGTATTATGTATTAGTCTGTAACAAATCAATCTGTAACGCACAGTATCATCAATACACAAAATGGAGATGGCCCATTATTTTTCAGAAATATAAAAAAGCCAGTTAGACAGCTGTGTAAAATGGCACCTTTTTCTTAAAAGCAGGTATGAAATATTGCTAGTGCTTACTGGGAAAGGTGAAAGTTTAAAAATAGTTGGAGGTTAAAGAAAATTAAAATTAAAACAAACAAACAAAAAAAATCAGTCCTACCATGAATTCGCTGACTGACTTAAATACAAATGACTCAGACAGCCCTAACTTGCTGAATATTAAAAGACTGTATCTAAAAGGAAAGGGAAGAGAGGAAATAATAACAATAATAAATTACACTATAATTCTCCTGCTTCTCATAGCCATTCCTCAATTATTAACTCCCAGCTACTTCCAAAAACAGGAAACAAGGTCCGGTAGACTTTGTCCCTACTCGCTACGGCTGTTCTCATGTTTCTAGGTAGAGCAGATGCGACTGCTCAGACAATATCCCTGTCTGGTGATGCAGAGGAGGAAGGTGACAGGAGGAAAGAGGAAATCAATCCGTAACACAGAAAGCACCGTCTATACAGTAGCTACCATAACACGCATAATGATAGCAAGTTGAGACTAACAAAAAACAATTTTGTTTTTGATTTGAAAGTAAAAGATACTGTCAACAATTAAAGGTAAGGCATTTTTAGAAAGAAGTGCAAGGTCATGATGTCTCTGAGCAATATTGTGATAGTCAGGAGTAGCAGATGTTGTTTTCAAGAGTAGACAGGTTTTTTAAAACAGCTCTGGAAGACTGCATCCATAAAACAGGTGTTCAGAGGACGGCTAACTCAAATGAAGGAGCTACAAAAGCCAGGGTTCTGACTCTGGAGACAAGGACAAAACACATTCAATGATAAAAAGAAATAAAGGCAACATACTTATATTATAAAAATCCTTACACGGGTACCATTTAGCCTCTAAGATTCATGGCAACATTGCTTGTGTAAGACTAAAATTTTGAGCATACGTAAATGCCAAACAGAAGCTTTTGAAAAACACAACGGGGTTTGATACAAATCTGTATTGTTATTTATTATATTCATTAAAAAGGAAACATTACTGACTTGAAAGCACAGCTACCTTATCACACTCTCTGGTTTGGACTGGAGAGTAGATGACTCACTATTCTGCCAGTGAATACTGGCAAAGGCTCATCACTGATAGACTCACCAGTGCCAACAGTTATGATTTATGAAATAAATGAATTTCAGCTGAGAATTTTAAAGCTTCATGAGGAAATTGCAACTCCAGTTCCTAAATAAAGGTGACAAACAGTCAGTTTTTACAAAAGCTCAGAATACCAAAGCTGACTTGTGACCAAACAAAGTTAGTCCAGTCACATGAACTCATGACTTAAAATTAGTTCACAGAAGTTTTCTGTTTACTTGCAGTGCCTCCATAAATGCACACTTAAATAAAATGAACAGGAATCTTCCTAGGCAACATAACTTCAATCAAAATTACTGGACTCTTAAGTTTTCTGGAGCTACCCTGTAACTATTTTTCCCTCCGTGAACCATCAGAGTATGTTCTCTTAACACTGAAAATACTGGGTCTCTCTAAATGTATGAAATTCAAAATGTGAAACAAATTAGAAGCTGTTCTCTCAGAATACATAAAAATGTTCCCGCAACACTCACTATACAGAAACTGCAGCAAATCAGGAAAAAATGTCTTGATGGAGATCTTTGATTGGCAAGACCAAGATGTTGTCCTCATCAGTGTGGATGCCCAATACATGACTACAGCTCATGACCTGCATGTTAAGAGCTCATCACATTTGCAAATGTATTAGCCACAATTATTTCCCACAGATATCTCCCTCAAACTACAAAGCAACCAGAAACTATGCCTTGATACACCACCCACATTCAAAGAGTCACAAAGATGACTCCAGCCAAGTTATGACTGTACATCAGTATGACATAGGCTCCCTTACAAAGTGTTCCTTCTGAGAATTACAAGCACAAAACTGATACAGCCACTGAGATAACCACAAATTGCTGCTATTGTGATCTTGTGTGATTACATCCAGTGCTGCTGTACATCCTGTCAGGTCTCTGTCCCCAAGCAATCACAGGATTGTCTGTGGTAAGCATACCAAATCCCACAGCTGTGTGGCTGATCATTTCCAGTACAAGAGCACAGGGGTTTTTTCACCTTCAAGAAGTTACGTATTTGTAAAATTTCAGAAAGTTTGCTATTGCATTCTTCAGACAGCTTCCAGCACATTGTTGGTCTGGCAGACAAGCAAATTACTCTGAGAGGAATCTTGAGAGGATTCAGCAGAACAAGCTGAAGTTTCTTGTCACCAGCACCAGTAGTACAGCTCAGACTCAAGCTTGAAGAAATTTATGCTTCCATCTTCAAAGCATATATAAAGGGAACAAAGCACTTCAACATTTTCTTCAAGCACTTCTCATCTAGTTTTCAATGCGAATCCTACAGACTATATATTGCTTAAACCAAGTCAAAGTGCACAACCTTATGCTTTAATCATTCTGCTTATTTTATGACCCCCATGGGCTACCCATAGGAGTTGAGGAGCTACATGTTGTTTTGCTAAAAGGAAGTAAATTTCACATCGCCAGAGAACACGTGGTGCACATCCACATGTTTTCTTGCTAGACCGCTGTCTTTCAGAACACCATCCCTTATGCTGTACGGTTACTTATGTTCTTGGCATTTCTGAGGAAAATGGGGAGCCACCACTAGCAGATATAGTCAACAGTTGCAAAAGGCTGCAAGCAGTTGCACAAGGGTTCAAATCTGTAATCAGGTCTGACGCTTATACCATTACCATCTTCAGTGCAAGTCTTCAAGGTACCTCAACACTTGCAGACTAATGCATGTTACCATGTCACAAATTGCTTCCACACAGTTTCGGCCGTTTTGCTTAAGTGATAGCAGCTATCCAGTCTTACCAAAGTGGTTATTCTGCCTATCAATATGAAGAAGCAGAGGGCTCTAGAAGTATTTTCCACTCAGAATACATACTGCTGGCAGAAAAGACAGACAATATTTGATATTAAGTGCACATGAACCAGAAGAACCAGATCTAGTCTCAAAAAAAAAAAAAAAAAAAAGATGGTCTGCTTGTACTATACAATTCCCTAAGCAGTGTTTGCTTAGTTTACCTTTGAGCAATACCCAGTATGTTACTGCATTGATATGAAGTCTGCTTCAAATATTTTTTATACTGCCATGTCACTACTTGCAGTATCTTAGTTGGACTGTCTGCCAACATGCTTCAAGAAGTAAGATGAAGCTGCTCTACAGGTGAAAAAAAGCTGGTGGCAATTCAACCCATACAAGCTCATATTGTTTTCAATATGCAATGAGTATTACCAATTTTTTCCAAGGAACACAAGCAGACAAACCAGTAACAATGGCACAGGAAAAATCCAGTGGCTGACAGACTTTTCAGACAAAGAGACATTTTGTTTGTCTCAACATCCAGAAAAAAACTCAGCGTCTTTTTAGGCATCTGTTGTTCTAAGGGAATTTATCACCCTTATTACACAGCTAATTTTCCAGGATCTGGAAACAAGCAGGAATGAAATGCCTGTCAGATATGAACAACATAATTTCACAAAACTAGATGCCTCCATTGACATGGGGAGTACCTTGGAAGAAAGTGTCACTGAGCTTTGTTATACCTTAGTACCAAAGAACTTTTAACATGTTCCTACCTAGTGTTCAGCACATCATCTTTGTTTTCCTTAAAACCAGGTTATGATTCAGATATATTTACACATCATTAGGGACAGTGTGCCAAACTCTGAGAGGGAATTAAAAATACTGTACAAGGAATGAGAAAATGAAGAAATCCAAATTAAGAAATAAATACAATTTCATTTTCAACCCTAAATATTTTAAGGAGCTAATTTTCACTGCTAAGATGGGCACTTTAAAAAGAGAATGGACAGCTTTAAGAATTCTCTACACCTCAGAGAAAAACCTGCAAAGCAAGCTTTACCTCCAAACACTAACAAGACACTAAACATAAGGTTAAGAATCACTGACAAGAAAATACAGAAATACTATTACAGAGATAGGACATTAAGGAGAATCATTTAATTGCAAGTTGTGTCTAAATAATCTCAGTGATTTTTCCAGAACTACTGAAGAAATTGTTGTCCTTTAAAAAATGAAAATGGAGATAAAATATAAGGAGTAACTGAAGAAATTCCAACACTATCCACTCTAATCTCAAAAGTAATCTGGAGTTTAACCAATAAATGAAAATACTGTACTATTTCAGAGTAAGACCTGATCTCCTATCTTCTATAAACAATCTTATGATCATGGAAAAACAGGGATTCAAAGTTGTGTTTAACTGCCAACAAAGCCCCATATTTTCATTTGAGTATGCTGCAAACACAATGCAATACAAAACAAAACCCTTTTCTTCCTGTACTTAACCTGAATAGTATCAGGCAAAAGTGCCAATGTTCAGTTCCTTGGCCACTAATTAATGGCTTTATAGATTACAGATCCTACAATTTGCTAGCATTTACTCTGCCATCATACATCTCAAAGCTTTTTGGTTTGGAATCCTGATGTCTGTTTCTTCAGAAAGTAAATACCTCTGAATGGACAAAATACTAAAAGGATCTATTAGTTCACAATCCAGCTTTATTTCTGATCTGCTTTCCTGCAGGTAACATTGATACTGAGCCAAATAACTTGTTTTACATTAAGCATGTATTTTAAAAAAAAAAAAAAAACAAAAACCAAGCAACAGAAAACATTAAGCAATATGCCTTGGAATTTTGCTCTTAAGGTTAGAAATGAATACTATTATTTCAAAATGGCAAGTCTTCATGTTTGTAAGATTAAAAATCTATTGAGTTTTGGTCTGTGTTTAAATTTCCTTGAGTAAAATGTGTTTTGCTCATTTTTAAGTAACGGTTACGCCACTTTCCAGCACCTTACTCAATTTTCAACATCCCCTTAATAAACTGGAAGCTGGTGTCAAGTGTGTACCAGATCAAAACCCTAACTATTTATGGTGACTGCACCCATTTGTAACACCCAAGACCACACTCTCTTGTTTTGTGATGCATCTTAAAATGCACATGGTTCCTATTAAAAACTTTAGGCTCTTCTTGCCTTCTAAGAGAGTTCCCATCCCATGTGCACAACTTGTGCTGCACTACGAGAAGTACCGTAATAGAGATACAACTAGAGGATTTGTTTATTCCCAGTGCTTTCAGACTGAGATCCAGTATTCAGTAACTACAGCTTATGAACTTGAAGATTTAATTATATAACCCTGAAACCCTTAAAGAAACTGGCATTCATCATCAGAATTTTGGTCAGTTCAGGAAATGGATCTGTGAACATAAATCAGATAAGAACAAAATGCATTTGAAACTGTCACTTTTTTCCTTTTTTAAAAAAAAAACCTCAAAAATAAAACATTGGAATGTGCCAGAGGTCATAAGGTGTTCCTGCTTTCCTTCCAAAACTGCAAGCTTTAAATAATATGTGCTCAAGAATGGAAAATTCCTTTTCTGTCACTGTACATTAAAGCTAGTTCTGCTTTTTAAAATGTGTAACCACTACATCATTCTCCTTCTGCCTCAACTCACAGCCTAATCAGAACAGGAAATAATTCTCAGAATATCTCAGAAAGGAGACAGATTCTTCTGGTGCTTTGCTACAATTTAATCATCACCTGGACAACTACCATCAAACACTACACAACATGCAATAACCTTGCTAGACTCTCTTCAGAACTAAAGCTGGGTAAGACATCTTAGCTGCGTGAGACACGGAGGTAGAGAAAAAACAATGTGCTCTGTTGCATACCAATACTCACAGGATACTTTTTCAGGTCACAGTCTGTTATGTGTACTCTGGCTTTGAATTAAAAAAGCAGACTGATTAACTTCAAATACAACTACAAAAACATAAAAATCACTGTTCTTCCTGCAAGCTCTTAACTTCCTCTTAATTGTGCCATAATTTTCAATACGAACAAGTGCAGGCATCTTTTTGTTGCTCTTATTTCCATATTACACCTTTCTAATAATGTAGTATCTAAGCCATGATTTGACAAAAATCATCTTATGTCCTCATTTTACTCTAAGATCCATTTTGGTGATTAGCCACAGGTGGTACTAGCCAGTTCACTAATCAAAGCTGTTCGATGCTTCCCATCATGAGATCATATTTTCTCCAGTGCTTGATGAATTTGCCATACTTCAATTAATTAGGCAGAAACTTTCCATTGTGCATATCATCCTCAAACCTTCAATTTTCTTAAATTTAAACTGAAATAGTTCATTCAATTCCAAGAAACAAATGAAGAAAGAAAATGAAGAAATAAACTCTTACATTAAAATGCAAAACTGGCAACTTAATTTAAAATCCTGTAGTGATACCTGCGTCAGTAAAAGGAGTAATCTGACAGCATCCAGGATGCGCTCATGGTTGTCTACATGTGTACATGCCTTATGTTGCTTGAGGTAAAACACCTTTGAAAGTGTCCAGCTATTCTAAGTCTCAATCAACTACAAGCTCTGTGAGGAGATCCTCCATGCTAAACATTTTGTAGGCTTGGAGCTGTAAACAGAGAGGTGCTAAAGAAAAGGGAAGGAGGCCATGTAGGCCAAACTGCACATGCCTGAAAAAGGCGAAACAAGATTTGGAGCTAGGGATAGAAATAGCAGAGTGAGAGAAATGGGTAAAGAAAGAAGATTTGTCTGTGGAACTGAATCTGGAACCACTCAGATGAGGAGAATGACAAAGGATAAACACTTCTAGGTAAGAAAAGAGGGAAAACTGGAAGAGGTCAAAGGAAATTCAGAAAATTGAATTTTCTTGGTCAAGCACTGGAAAGAAGAGGCAACTACAACACAGTCCCTTTGGAACCTGGAGGGTGAGTTCTTGAATCCAAACATATCCTTGGCAGCAGAGAAACCCAAACCTGGACAAAGTACCCTGATCAGCCGGTGTTGAGCCCCACAGGAAACAACAACCTCTCATAGCTTCTGTTAGTGTGGAAAACTGCAGTTCAGTTGATAAAATTGCATGGACACCACGAGGATGTCACCTTTTGTCTTGTCTAAAAAAAAAAAGTAAAAGAAAAAACCACAAAAACTATTACAAGAATATAGAATTTACAGAGCAAATCACTCTGTAGCATGATTTAAGACTTCTGTAATTGCTACATACACACAACCCTAGCCCACACTCCTTAAAACCATACACGATAACATGCCAAATTTCATGGCCAAATACCACAGACTGATTGGTTTTAGGGGGCTTTTCAGGACACTGCAACTGTGCTTTAGAAGATGGAAGCCAATCATATTATTAACAGAGCCAAACACATCCATGAAGAATTTTCCTTGAAATGTTTTGTAACAGTCTAGACCTAGATTCAGCTTTCCAGTGAGCAAGAAGTAGTTAAATTAGCACTGAAACTGCTACAAAAAAGTTAAACAAATCAAAAATCTAAAAGAAAACTCTTCAGTCTGAAGTTCAAAACCACTTTTAAAATGCAATAACCCCTACCAGTATGTCATTAAAAGGTATAAAATCTATTTTTTATGTCCTATCAAAACAAGGTGCATGAAAAAGTCCTCACAGAAACTTCCCCAGAACTTAAAGAGAAGGAAACCTGGCCATAACAAACCGCAGCCAGCATCTATCAAATATTGCAGAAAACTCCAAGCCTTTAAACAAAGCAGTACCCACAACAGATGCAGACCTAGGTATAATGTGTCATGACTTAATTTAGTGTTGATTTAGTGAACACACTCTCATAGAAGTTTAAGTGTGATGTATTTTTTGGTAGCAAAAGAATTAAAACAAGTAAAACCTTTTTCTTTCTGATTTTAATAACAGTTAACGTCCATTTTGTCCTCAGAAGAGGGCTGGATGCATTTTTTTAAAAATCACAAGATGAAGAGAGAGTACAAGTCTGGATTCAGAGTGCTCATTAATGAAAACACAGAAGTCATAAATGCTTATCTCATCTTTATTTCCATACTTGAAATTGATTTTCACTGAAAGTCAGCTGGACTACAGTCTGTAAGTCACTGTGGGGCGTGTGACTGTATACCACAATGTTGCCACTCCCTGCTGCTCATCTCCACTCCCTCTAATCAGCTAATTAAATTGCTCATGCAACACTTCCCCAGCTTTCAGCAAAATAAACAAGGTTGCTAAAGACCTACTGTTTGCAGTGTTGGATTTAGGATGGAGAGTCTGTGTTAGCCCAACACCTGTATGTTGAAATGTTGGGCAACTGTACCAATCATTGATGCAAAGCCTAGCCTTCAGTTAGTGCGCTGATGGGCAAATGAAGAAACTAAATTTTTAAATTTGTCTGCAGCTAAAAGAAAACATGTACGTGTTCCCTTCATTCTGCTGCAATTTGTATCCTATGTTAGCACCTTAGATGACAATGAACCGTAAGTTCACTGTCAGTCTTCAAGCCACTGACTATATATTTCTATCAAGGAGCTGTAAGTAGGTTGTAGTCATCAGAAATTGAAGGAAATTCAAGTGGTCAGCAAGGACATGTTTTTGCTACAAAAAAAAAAGTTTCCTTTATTGCTAACAAGTGTTTCAAATCTCACAGATTCAAATATCTGCTTGACCTTTCATATAAGATGTCCACACTATCAGTTTTTTTTCCTCCTCCCACTCAGGTGCCAACAGCTTATCTCACTCCACCTCTTCTACTTTTCTGAGGCACTTGAGAGGATCTGTGTATTTTGGGTAGGTAGTGGGCTTAATTTTGTGAAAAGAGATCTAATTGTACACTTCAGCACCTTATTAATGATGAATGCTAGAGATACACAAACACAAAGCATTGTTTTCTGTTGAGAAGAAGAATTTACTCCCAACAGAATCGCACAACTATAGCCTTTTAGGACAACTCTGTCTAATCCTAGGTTTTCCATACACTTGGGTTCTGGGTTTTACTAGAAAGATTATAAAGTCCTTGTCATTATAATATTTCAGCACTTCTATGTCAGGTCTGTTTCATGAGAAACAGACTTCTGTGGAGCCGGAAGATATTGTTAGTCCTCTTTCAACACCAGACACTGAGGCAAAGATGCCATACAACTCCACACAGGTACACAAGCAAAATCTCCTGATTTCCAATTCACTAACATTTCCAGTTCCTTGCTTCTCACAGCATTCTCTGTTGAAGCTTTGCTAACTCAGACGCATTGCTAGCTTCATGGAACCAAACCACCACAAGCCTCTCTGCTCTCACATTTTAACCACCTACACCCTTGACATAACAGGTCACAGCTACAATATTTTTTAAGATGACAATTTTCTTAATCAGCCAGAAGAAACTCAGTTGAGCAACAGAAGACTTGCCTTACACCCCTCCCTAACATCAGATTGAGCAATCACAAAAACTCCTCAGGTCTCCAAGGTGTCAGGAAAGGCGAAGCCCTCCTCCCTGCTCTTTATAACAACCTCCCTCAGCAGTCAAGAAAAACATCAAGTTCCCAGAAGGTAAAGACTGTGGAAAAAAATTTATTTTGCTATCAAATCACTGTAGTTTAAGTTTTATAAGCAGGGGAGCAAATTGTTGGGTTTTACCTGTTAGAAAGAGGAAAGGATTAAGAATAGGGAATAAAAAATTTCTGGAACATGCTAGGAATACATAGTTTAAAAGGGGGGAAAATTTTACCTTAAAGCTTTTAAGTATTGCCCTACCAATTTTTTGGAAAGTAGAAATAAAATTATGGCTTTTAACCTCCATTTAAGAGAATTCAGTATTTATATAGCTTTAGACCAAGACACTGCTTTTTAATTTTACAGAAGCCTTTATATTTAGAAATAAAGGCACTTGACCAAAATAGTCATGTAAGAAACAGATTACAAATTGTTTATAAAAGCTGATTTTACAAGTGTACATTTCTCTTATATCTTGACTTAACTATTCTAAACATTAATTACATTTAACAGATGCATAAAGCTTGAAGTTTTCCCAATTATCACCTTAAAATTCTTTCCACATATAAATATCCAGTAAAACAGTACCTCATGTCAAAACAGTACGTTTGCATCTTTCTATTTAAATGAATGACTGGGAAATGGATGCTTTGCTATTCCATTAAAAAAGAAAAAGACAAGTGCAAATTTCACCTATGAAAATCTAATGTTCTCCTTTCATTTGGATCAACAAAATATGTATTTGTAGAGGAAAGAAAGCAATTTACAATACTGTAATGATTTCATTTTCCAGAATCCAAATACTCAGCAGGTGTTGGAGGATTCATTACATCAGATATTGGCCAGCTAGACACCCACAAACTCATTTTTGCATCTAATTTGTTTAAGAAAATTAATACAGTGATGACTAACTGATACTGTGTAGGAAGTGTTTCACTTCCTTTACCATGAAATCATGTTTCTGTGATACTATCTTAAAAGATTATAGAATTTTACTGAAAAATACACAGCTTCCAAATAAAGTATTGTTACCCCTCAACAATAACTTTTTACAGTATTCACCGAACCAAAGCAAAGGATTATTTCCTAAGGAATGCTGAATAGTTTATATGTATTGGGGAAAGTGGGTGATACTGCTTTGTTTCATAGTTTATGTTGGAAGCTTTCAAAGCAAGCATTACAAAGTATGTTTTATCTCAAGAGACAGAAAAAATCCAAAATAATCTGTTTTTATAGTGTTGTGGAGGGATTCTGAGAACAATCATCTATTTTACTGAAAAGTACTGAAGCTGCAATTTTGAGTACAGCAGTAGGTACCTGAGCTTCACTTTTGAACGTATTTATTGCTCTCTCATGCTCCCCATTGACACATCTCTCCTACTTCAGTTACTCAGACTTGACTGCAAATCCGTTACAGAGAAAATATAGTGGAAGGTCTGAGGATGAAGAACTCCAAAATTGAAGTGTCTGGCCATTTTAAAAGGTTGTGGATTTAGTTTCAGATAAGTTTCACTAAAGCTTGGATCTGCGTTAGTTTCATCAGAACAAAATTGAATTCAACTTCGTACATCAGCAAGAACATTCTTACAATCTCTTCCAAACTGCTACTACCAGAACATTAAACACTCTGTTGTTGTAGATGACACAAACACACAGCAAAGAACTAGACTACTGTGAGTACAGAAATGCTCTAGATCTCAAAAACATGATTGACAGAACAGCTAAGAGCCTGGAGCATAGAAGGCATCCCGTAAGGCCATCTGCAATCACAATAACGAGAGGACTGACCATCATGATCCATCTTCCTCCTAAAAGGTCATTCAGCTAGAAAAATGACTGCAAAAACAGATGAAATTGCACTGTTACTAGCTATCCAAAGGCATACGCCCTCTCAAGCATTGCAGCGGTGGACCACAAAGCTTCAATTATTTTGCCGTTTCATTGGGGTTCAGAAGAACTTTGAAATAACCACCTCTTTTCTATCATCAAACACTCTACTCCATCTGTTTTTACTTTAAGAGCCAACCCAAGAATTTTGTACCTGACAAGCTACAAAGCAGCAATTTGCTGTGTTTACCTGTCGGCTCTTTCTGCCTTGAGGAGTTCGGCCCACTGTAATGACCCTCAGGTACACACAACAGACACTAAAAAGATCCCCCAATAACTTATTCTGTTGCAGAATCCATTCTCCTATCTTCGTGACCTGACCAGCGTTTACTAAGAATGCCCTGAATACTGATACTGTATTAACTTACAGTAGTAAGTTAGGGGAGGGGGAGGAAGTTCTCTCCTAACTTCACAAATGTTGTCGTCCTTGGTATGTTATGACTCTCCCCAGATTAAGAGTCTTCATAAATAAAACTGAAAAGCTACATTCTTGCCATGTTCAGAAAAAAAACACAATCCAAGAAATAAAGAATTTCCCAGCAGTTTTAGGTATACCTACACACATTGCAAATATGCAGACAATAACATTGCTCAACTATATTTCACCTTACTACAGGTACCTACGTAGGCATCTAGGCATGTGTTAAAGAACTATGGGTTTCCTCAGCTTCTCTCACAGCTGACAGCAAAAGGCAGGCACCTTCCGAAAGCAATTCAGATCACTTAAGTCATGTCTAATTTAAACACTGCAAATCACTTTCCAAAAGTACTACTTCTGTTAAACACCTCGCTTAAGTCTGGGTGAACACCACCATGAGTCTGTTGCTTGGCAAAGCCTATAGGAAGGAAACAAACACATTCTACAAATACAAACTGAATTTAAAAACTGGTTACAGTTCAAAACTTTGTAGACATTTCCTACCATTGAATGAATGCATGCAAACAAAGAGCATTCAGTTACCCAGTCCATAAACCTTACATTCCATCTTGCTTGTATAGTACTGGATCTGTGAAGTTAAAAGTAGCATAAAAATTAGAACTTCTAAAAATTTACCACCAGAGTAGCAACAATATGTTTGTTGTTTTTTCGGTTTGTGGGGTTTTTGGGGGGCAGGGGGTGGGGAGGGGGGAGCTGGATAGCATAGCATACCTGCTGTATAACCTTTAAGAAGCTGAAAATACTGTGCTATGTAGAATCAGAACGCTTCCAAATTTTTGGCTTATCTTTTAAGATAAGCCAAAAAAAAAAAACACCCCTACACCTAAACAACACAAAACCAAAATCCCAGGAAGACTTTGATAAGTTTTACAGAGATGCATCAATATTTTTTCTTTATGTATATATTAATAAAACTTCATTTGACCTTACATCCAATAAGCTCAAAACACAGACAAAAGAAAGCAAGTTTGCATAGATTCAACAGATGAAGTATTAACTGCATCAATTTTTACTTTACCTCTCTGGGAAACTCTTCATGCGCTGTATCTCTTAAATGTGTATCAAGTTAAAAAAAAAAAAAAATCTGCTTAATGGCTGGGACCTGACTCAAGCTTCTGTAATAAAGTGACCCACAGAACTAGATCCATATACATATAGATTACAAATGCATAGGAAGACTAAACACAAATGGCTTTCCTCAAGAAGAAAAAAGGTCATGTACATGACGTAATATTGGCTTAGTTACTACTAAGTTGCTTTCTCTAATCTATTCATGACAAAGTTTCATTTCCCATTTACCTTGTTCTTTCCACACTCCCATACTTCAAATATTCATTAAGTGGGAGAACACACAACAAATCAAGTTCTGCGGGAAAAAATATATATGGTTCACTGAGTAAAGCATACGTAGCATACATATAAACACCACACAAGCCCACACTGTTTTTATCTCTTGAAAAAAAAAAAAAGGCAACAACAACATAAGCATGATGGATAACTAGGTAATAAATGGCATTACTGGCAATCCTCTGACGACAGCAAGCAATAACTAGAGGTCTCTTGCTAGTCTTTTGGTTTTATGCTAATGCCTATGGTAGCATCCAAAATTCATACTGAAAAGTACCAACAGACACTAACAACAAGAGAAGTGTAAACTGGCCTTTAAATTGACTAGATTAATAAACATTCACATAGACAACCACACTGTCTGACTCCTATTGCAGTAACTACTCCCACAAAACACATCAATTCCTCTGCCAGACTCCACAGACATGAATGTTTGTGTTTGTATTTTGTTTTAATCTAAAAAATCATGATAGATTTGACAGGTTTTGCCTAAGTAGTTGAAAGGGGGAAACACAGAGGAGTGAAAAAAAACCAGCAATTTGGAAGCAACCACTGTTTCCACAAGTTAGAAGTTTGCTTGTTGTGCGGAATTAAACACAGCATTCTGACTCCTTCTCAGAAAGATTTTCGTCCTGAAATGTAGTGTGAAATGTACAAAAGAAAACTGCAGTTGCAGGACTGCAAGCATGCACACAGTATTTCTTAGATTGCACTCACATTGTTGACTTCTAAGCATGCAGCTCAACTGACTTGAAACTCCTTGAGTCACAAGACTTTTAACCCATCCTCTCATTTCAACTCACGATGCAGTTTGTAGATTGTGTAACAATACTCAAGATAGCTTTAAAATGCCATTTCCAATATTGGTGGCGTTTCAACTGTTAATGCTCTTGCCAAATAAAGCCCTCTCTTAAGTTTCAGACTTCCACAGCCATACCATTTACACCACATATGAGTGTGGTGGGCTCCACCCTGCCAGTAAATTAACAGTCATAATAAAGAGCTCATTTGACAGCCATTAAAGTGCTAAAACTGAGAGCATTCCCATCATCAATCAGCTTACCAAAGTAAAAAGCAATATCGTCTTCCTGCATTAAAGCAAACCAACTCCTCTCTTCCAATAATAGACCTGGGATCCAGTAACAGACACCAAGGTAACCACCAGTCAATACAATTTCTATATCACTGAAAAAACCCAACTTTTAAACATATTTGACAAGGGAAAAAGATGAATTGCTACATGATACTATTTTAATCCTAAAACATTCATTCTAGTGTATAAATATTTCCTAAAATTTCTTAGCTATCAAATTTAACAGCACAAAGAAAAAGTCCAACTTGGAGCATTTTTTCCCAAGCAATAAACCCCTAAAGATTTAAAAAGAAATACTGAATATGATTTGATACACTCTTTAAAAATTGGTGGTTAAGATAAAGTGTTCCAATAATGGCCCCTACAGGTCAGTAATTTTGCTTGGTTTTGATGACCAAGAGAATATGGATAGAAAATAAAAGAGAATGAACACTCCTTCATGTATTATCTTTCTAGAACTGAAGGAAGTGAATGAGATTTGTCAGGATACAGAGACCTACATTAGAACTCTTTCTCAGCCACTGTACAATGGCTCCTAATAACTTATAAATAAGCTGTTTACACAAATGTCTGCATTTACATTGAAGTGGTCAGAAATTTCCCAGGATTACCACTAAATGCTGGTTTTCTGGACATCAAGCTTCACAGGCCAGTTTAAGAATTGTTAACATCTATGAGCAATGCAGCTCTCAAACACCTAACCTGAAGGAAGCAACTGGTATTTATGGTTGAAAATGTCTTTATTATTATTATTCATTTGTATATGACACCTTTAAAGCTTTTGTTTTAACCTCTAAATATTGTTGCAGTATAGCAATATTAGTAACTGCTTTTAGCTATATGTTTAAGGCCAAAGGATAAAGAATTACTTAATGGAAACAGTAATCACTTCACTTACTCCTGAAATAATAAATTGGTAGGAGTCACAAGGAGAAGTCCTGAAGCTGATTAATAGAGAAGCATTCCTTCATACAATTTAAATAATTATTAGGTTAAACAAATTACAATTCACACCTAACCACAGACAGGAGCACATTAGGAAAGGGCAACAGAGTAAAGAGAAATAATCAAAGGTTTGGAGTCTGTTTGATACTGCTTCTTCTTGAAAAACAGCACCTCCAGCTGGGGCATGAATTCAGCACTGATTCAGGAGACAAGAACTATCTACTACATCAACAACAAAACTTCTTGCAACAGTCCAGGTTTCACTTGGAAATCTTGCCAAAATACCAGCCAAGCCCAGCCTTGATTAGCCTGCAATGAGATCATAGCTTGAGGAGGTATGGCTGTAGGCCCTTGTAAAGCTGATACTACAGAGGAGTTTATTTAAATGATACATCAATCTTTCTTGAAACACATGACCTTTATGTTTTCATATTTATTAATGTAATAAGGGTAATGTTGACTGCAGAACTGCTTCAGAGTTCCTAAGGATATTGCTAGTACAGTGAGTGAAATGCCTTTCCATCCATCACCCACAATCAGTGCTGTGACTGACACTACAAGTTGGGTATCTCAGATAAGAGTCATCTTAAAGTAAAAGTAATCAAGATAATGCAGCTATGGGAGATTTTCACAAGATTCACACTTGACCACCCTGACTTTTCATTTTCGTTATTTCCAGTAAGATCTCCCTCTTCAGAGTTTGCTTCTTTAAAAAGAAGATAAAACAAACCGAGGCTTGCAGGACTTCTAATTAAAGTCCTCAGACTTGTCATTTCACCTTCTGTTGAAATACACATGTTCCTATAAAAAGCAAGTCCTTTCTTTCAAGATGTCAAATTAGGCAAGAACAAGCTGCCTTTGGGCCATTTTTTTTGGAATGTTATCACACACATATGCAGAGACCAGAAAAAATGTAAAGCGTTTTTTTTAAAGGCACATTATAAAAATAGTATTAAGCAACACAATGACAATGCTGAAAGACTTTTTGCTTAAATATTATCAGCACCACTTGCATGAGGGTGGGGCAAGTTGTAGAAGACCAACTACATTTAAAGATCGAGCAAGCTGTATCATGCACCATTTTTGTCTATGCCTATTGCAGCAACAACAAAAAGGGTAAAGTAAAAAAAAAAAAAAAGGGCTTGCACCTGGCAGGTGAACTTGACATGCTACCTGGTTCAGGACTATTTCTCCCAGTCTTTTTTCAGTTACAGAAAGAAATGCTATCACAAAACAGGGAAGCCTACCCATCCTACAATACCAGGGCTCACTACCGGGCACCAGCAGTGTGACTGAGGGCTGACCTCTCCCGGAGCAAAGCGTTTTCCCTCCCGGAATTCCAGAGGCTGAGCACACTCTTATCCCCCCGCTGAGGCTGGATACATTTTCTCCTCTTCAGCATGCCTTCCCCTCCCTGATTATGGGTAGTTTGGTGGATCAAAGGACACTCTTGTTTTAATTGACTAGATTTCCAGCTAATAAATTCCCAAATGGTGTTTGCAGCTTTTCTTGCCCTAGAGTCTCCCTATGATACCTGTAATAAGAAATTTCCCTTCCTGTCAGCAAGTGAAATAGCCACATAACCAGAGAAACTAACACCCAAGAGGAGTGCTACACAGAAAGTGCTGCAAAACGAACACCACACTCTTTCTTGCTAATTTTTCAGTTACAGAATTTTCTGGTGCTACTTTTCTGGTAGTTAAGATAGTTGTCCCATATATGCTAATGAAAGCAGGAAATATATACTCCACAGACTTCCCAGCATTTACCTAAAGGTGCAACTTTCTTCAAAAGCAGATTGTGTTTTTGAGATAATGGTAAGAAAGGAGACATGCAGAATTTTAGAAGTCCCCCTTAAGCAGCTGCTATCTGAGACTCCATTCACACCTTGTCACATTCCTCTCCTTAAAAAGTAGCAGTTGGCATCATCCATCCTCACTTCCCCAGAAACAACTTGGACTAGAGTGAAACAGAGCTCCACAGCCAGCTCACACTTAAGCACAGTTTGAATCCACAAAACCAGGCATTTTTCCACAGGGATACTGAAGGATTCAGTCCAGTGGAGTTTTCTTGGATCCCCCACTGACCAATCACCAGCCTTCCGAGGAGGGATGGCGCAGGCCACGGAGAGAGAAGAAGCGCAGGTTAAGTGGCATCCCCCTCTTCCATGGCAGCCCAGGGATCCAACATGCACTCATGGAGGGAATAACTCGAGTTCAGGGCTCTCTTCAGCTGGAAGGAGACAAACTTTACATCTCCTGCTGCAAGGAAGGACTGTTTTAACCATTATTCTTACCAGTAGCTTTCCACCACTAGAAGCAGTACAGAAAAAAAACAAAACCCAAGACCAAGATGAGTGGGCCAAATCAAGAGGAAGATTTTTTGCAGCTAAAGAATTGTAGTCCTGGGACTCGGGGGACACGACCTTCAGTTCCTCGTTTCAAAACTAGTTCTGTACATTTACATCCAACAACAGCAACTGAAAATACACTCTAAAATCCAGACCTGAGGATCCAGATCATCTCTTCTTCCCAGGCCAGCATCAACGGACCGAGGTTTCTCTTGACACAGCAGCACAGTTTCAGGAGGTATCAAGGCTGTGCTTCCACTTAATTATTCCTTTGCAACAGACCCAGTTTACAAAGTTCCCATCCCCAGACACTTCTCTCCACATACCACAGCTACATCCTCATGCCACAAATACTTAAGCCTGTTACTTAATACCTAGGTAACATTATGGATAAGAATCACTAATCAGTCTTTAGATGTAGTACTTATTTGCCATTACCAGAAAGCTGGAGTTATTTGATTTGGCACTTGATAGCTACTACATACATAGAAAGTAGCTCTTTTCTCCTTTCCTCATATGTTCCCAGGTTTTTTCATATTCTGTGATTCAGGGTACTGGTAAGAGGCCGACAGATGCACAGTCATTTTTCAGCATATACATCTTCTGACACTGACTGTTGTTTCTTGAAAAACAGCAGTAGGGAAGAGATCTAGAAAAAGATAGTTTCAGAAGTCTTAGCTTGGAAAGTCCATAATGCAGTTGTTTCCAGGGTGAGAGAAGGGAACCAACTAGAAAACTCACAATGAAACCAGCCAAAAAACAAGATTAGAAGAATTTCTGCTGTGCATAAAACAGGAGTTATTGACCTCTGATACTCTCTGTGCACTCCTAGAATGGGAACAGGCAGAATCCACCAGACTTGCAGACAAAGTACACACATCTTTCCTACATATCTTGTGTAAAATGCACTTTGCTAGTTTGAATTTTTTTTCCACAACTGCATATGAATCTATTTTAATGTATTTTGACTGTGCAACAAGAAAGGTGTCTTAACAGCGAAACTTAACAATTACTGGGGATGGGGGTTAAGTCAAAACACACCCAGATGAAAAACATTTTCTAGAAAACATGATGTATTTCTTTAACTCATACCCAATACACTCGGATTAAAGCTGTGAGTATACAAGGACATAAAAAAAAAAAAGCAATGGAAAAAAAAAAAAAAGCCATCAGAATGTCAACATATACCCAGAAGCCGCCCTCCTCGTCTTTGGAGCAAGGATTTGGTCACTATCCACAAGATCTTTTGTTAAAGGAGGGAGATACAAGAGGTTACCCTAATTATTCTGATTTACAAGTGCAACAGCAGCGGAAGAAACTCAGCCTCAGAGACGGGAGTTCTAGTCTCCGTACCCTTCTGCGCCAGGAGACCGGAGGGAGAGAAGGGACCGGCAGAGGGCTTGGGGCTGTGCTGGCAGCTGTGGGCTCCCCCAGCCAGCTACCAGCGCCCACAGCGACTGCACCGGCTTTTTAACGGGGAATAAGAGCGCCCACAAGCAGCAGGTCGAAGCCGCCCGGCTAGCTGCGCCCAGCAACCTGTTGCCCTCTGACCTGCTCAGATGCGCCCTGTGCCGGGTGCCTCAGCGCCCACAAGCACCCGCTCCCCGGGCGCTAACGGCCGCCTTGGGGCCTTCAGAGCGCCGCCGCCAGGGAGCTGGCCCGGCGGCACCTGCGCTGGGCTCGGCGGCACCGCCGCAGCCGCCCTGCTCCGCGGTGCGCCCCGGGCTGCGGTCAGGCGGCGCGGCCGGACCGGGCCCGTTGCTACCGCCGTGCTGTCACCGCCACGGGCACGCCAAAATGGAGCCGGCCGGACCCACACCCCCCGCTTCCCCGGCGCCTCTCACCTTGGTGATGATGAGAGGCTCCCCGTGCTCTCGTCCGCCCTTCAGGGTGAAGCCCCAGGGAGCCCCACCGGTCAGCAGCACTTCCACCAGCTTGTAGCCCTCCGCTGCCCGCTGCTCCACCATCACCATCACCGGCCCTGGTTCTACCAGCACGGCGCCGAGCCGCGGGTCGCCGCCGGCCAGCCGCTCCCGCCCGCTCCGCAGCCCCACGTCCTCCATGGAGCCCCCGCGCCGCCAGCGGCGCTCGTTGTGGCCGGGGCTCGCCTGCCTCTGCCGGCCGCTCCCCGGTGCGCACCAGCCGGCGGCAGCCCGGGGAACCACCTACCCGCCCCGCAGCGCCGTCCAGCCCGGCCCCATCGGCGGCTAGAGAGGGCTGCTGCTGCTCCCGCCCGCCCACCCGCCCGCCCCCACCTCCACCTCCTCCTCCTCCTCCTCCGCTGCCCGCGGTATTGTCTCACGCCGAGGCCAGAACCCGGCGGCGGCAGGGGGACGGCTCCAACATGTGGCAACTTGGCGGCGGGGCAAACGACGCCGAGCAACGCGGGACGCCGGGAGAAGCGCGACGGAGCGAGGCGCCCCCGCCTCCCTCCCTGTCGCTTTCCACTGCGGTCTTCCCCAGCGGGAGAGCCACTCGCCCCTCCCCAAAAGCAGGCAGCCCCGTAGAACGATCACCCCGGACAAGGAGGAGGGGAGGGGGCGGAACAGAGCAGCCGCGGGCCGGCTGCCAGACAAAGACGGAGGCGAGAGGGTCCGTGAGCCCCAAGCCACACCAGGGGCCGTGCCCGTGCCACCCCCGCGCAGGGGCACTCGCGCCTCTCCTTCACCTCCCCGTCCCCAGACAAAAGCGGCGAGCAGGTGGAGGGCGGCCGCCTCGCTCCGGCCCCCCGGCTGCGGGGGGGCGGTAACGGACGGACGGCAGCTGCGGCCTGCCCCCATCCAGGGACGCCCCGCCCTCGGGGTGCCAGGCGGCGGGGGGCCGCGCCGCGCCAGCCGGGATATGTGGAGGCGAGAGGAGTGCGGGCTCTTCCCGCCTCGCCGCGGTGGTTGGGGAGGGCGGCCGGAACGGGAAGGGTTAAGCGCTGGGGGCGCGGGGCGGGAGGAAGCCGGGCAACATGGAGGGCAGGTCAGGGGGCAGCCGTGGCGGGAGCCGAGGGAGGTGCTTTCTCCCGGCCCCTCCCGGCCGTTGCCCCCGCCCTGTACTGTCTCCACCACCTGTGGAGCGGGAGGGGCTCCAGCGTGTGCCGTGCCTGGCCGGTCCGCCTCGCTCTGCTTCCGAGACCCTCTAGCGGCAGCCACGGGCGGGCCCCTGCACGGGCACCGGCCTCGGAAGGGCTGTAGCCTCCCACATCGGCACCGGGGGATCGCGGGGCCAGTGGCCTCAGGAGTGAGCAACGCGGATGGGCAGGGCTTGTTGGCGGCGGGACGGAGCGGTGGTAAAGGCAGGTGAAGCCTGCTGCAGAAAAACCCAAATAGAAAGAGATTTGGAGGCACAGAGAGTCCCAGACATTTGCTCATTTGCAAAAAGACTGTCAAAGAAGTTTGATGGAGGAACGTGAGGCAGAACTAGAAGCGCTTCTCTTCAGGCAAATCTTATTTTATGCATGGGAAATACATGCAGGGTTTGGGGTTGCCCGGTACCTTCACTGAGTTAGTGGTCGGACTGGGAGTGAAATGCTTATTTTTTTGCTGGACTTCATTCTCTCTGCGTAATTGCATCACTTCATAGGAGGTGTCACTGGTTTAAATCAGCACCAGACTTGGCCTGGAGTACCTGAGTACCAGCACACAATCCTTTGCTTTTCACTGCCAAGCAGGTGAAGTACTGCTTGATCTAAGACACAGGGAAATCTGTGGCTTAGTTTCTGAAGGACTAGTGAATGTCAAGGTACTTCCACGTGTGACAAAACCGTCTCGTGGAGGTGCCTGGTATATGCAGTGGGATCTAAAGGTTTTGTATGTATGTGACAATTCATATCTTTTGCTTCTGAAAGTGGCCATTCTGCCATTCCATTTTATAGTCTGACCTTCTAATTCCTGTGGCAGCTGGCTTATTCCTCAGAAAACTCTCCTGCCTTACACTAAAGCAATTTGCTTCTGCAATGCTTTCAGCTTTACCTAAAGTACATTTCTGTAATACCTAAAGAAAACTTTGGTTTCAGGATTGAGAGCATCTGAGATAATCAATCCCAGCAGCCGGTTGGAGGACATATAGGAAGGATGATTGTTGTTCCCTCATGATTAAGAAGCAGAAGGCACCATGGAGCTGGCACCCAAACTTACACATACTTCTGTGAGAATCCAGCTGAATCCAAACCTTATACCAAACCAATGTGTTGCATCAAATTATTTAAGGCCTCTTATGACTTGCAGATCCTCAGTCAGGTTTCTTCTCTAATTCTTTTCTATCATATAGACAAGTGCTAATTATAAGACAAATAATTAAAAAAAAAAAACAACAAACAAACCACATCTAAAGGGAAATAGAAATAGTTTTCTTCATGTCCTGTCTCCAGTTTTTCTGGGAATCTGAGACATTCTTCAGTATTTTTGTGTAAGACATATCAGGTTGTCTATGCAGCAATGTATACTCAATAACCTATAGCTGGATGTTTTAAAGAGCTGCAGTACACTATTTTGTTGTTTGTAAGCATGATAATAAAAGAAAGATCCAGAATAACAATTGGAACTTCAGTGTATCGCCAAATATGCACTTTGAAATGAAACAGAAATAAAATAGCTTACATCATTAATGAGAAGAGCAAATTATGCTTCCAAAAATGTGTTCTCTGTTTGTATCCCCTCTCTTTCAACTGCCAGACATTAATTCTTCATCTTGAACTTTTTGATGTCCATAAGAAATTCAAAATTTACATTACTGTTCTGGCTTTTTGATTTGGTCTTATAAACCCAGCATTGAAGGATGATGAAGAAATCTGAGCACAGATTTTAAAACTGGAATATCTAGAGCCAGGAACTGGCATCTGTGTTATGGAAGCCAAGTGAAAACCATCAAACTCTGTTGCTGTAACTACATCAGTGGAAGATGTGGACATACAGCTCTATGCCGAGTGGTTGCCTAAAGAAAGAATACCTGAAAGCTTTCATGCTCCTGATTAAAAGAGACCTCAGTAAATAATTTTCTAGCTGATGCTTGCTTAGAGCCTGATGGTCTGACAGTCCAGGTAGATCCTCAGCCTGTGTCTGACAGTTGAGAAATCAGACTTCTTTATTTTGAATGACCCCTGGTTTTGTCTTTTCTCCTTTGATGTTACCAATGGAAAACTAAAAGACCCCTATGTAAAGTTCCTCATACATGTAAATTTGACAAGCCAAAACAAGTCAGGAGTTCTCATCATATCAATCAAATTTCACAACTTTTATATCCTTCCTGTCTGTGGGATTTGAAATTTGTGCAGAACTCAGCTGGAGACTTGTGGTCTACTTAAAATATTGTGATAATTTTATTACTTGGATTTCTGCAGCTTCTGCCAACCTTCATAAGGTTTCAGATACTCATAAAGAACAAAGGATTTAGTAAATATATTCTAAAATGTTACTTTTCATTTGTGTGATAAGAAAACCAATGATAACCATACCCATCTACCAAAAGCCTCGGGGACCAAATCCCCAGTTTTCTCCATTACATCTTGTTTCACTTGCCAAGTGTTGTCTGACTATACAGAAGTTAGCAACAGCAGGTAGAAATGCAAGATACGTCAGGGTGCCATAAATGTTTCAAAAGAAGTAACAGACTTTTTCACACTAAGGACAGAGAATGATGCAGCCATGACCAATGTGGTCTAAGAGGGATGCCCTTCTGTGCCGTTAACATCAACAAAGATACTTTGCGGTGATACCCGGAAGTTACCCAAATGCCTCCTCCCGCCATGCAGAAGGAGCTATCAGACTTTACTGAGGGATGGTTCCCACAAAACCTGTTTGCAAGTCCCTGCCCTGGTACCACAAAAGCTTTCTGTGGTAAACTGGGCTCCTTGCAGGGCACTTCATCTGTCTTCCTGCCTTGGTACTTGAAGCTTCATTAACAAAGTGACATTTTGTTCTAGAGAATTTACTCTGCATTCATTCTTTGTGTTGCACAGATTGCATACCTGTTCTCTGCTTAGTCATTGGGATCACTGTAACTGTGAATGTATTCTCCTATGGCAGGATTTTGTTTAAGCAATATCAGGTACAGTACGCCGTTAAGGCACAGCCTGTTTCACCTCGGTGGCTGTACACCATGTATCTTTTCCTTAAGACGCCCTGCACTGAATTGCGCAGGATACGTGCAGGATGACTCTAGAATAGGGTGTTTTACTCTCAGTCCTGAGGGCATTCATAGTGCTGGACCTTACAATACCAGCAGGGCATTTTTTTTTTCCCCAGCAGCTGAAAAATTTGAAAGAATTAGAGGCTTCTGATTCATAGTCACAGAGTAAAGAACTGAGGTGAGTTAAGCCTCTACAACCTCCACTGTTTGTTACCTCTCCTTTCCTGGAGCTAACCACCAAATATCACAGTTCGGTGAAGAGGCAAAGTGCCTCTGCCTCAGCCATTTGAAATAAAAGATAGATGCCCTGGGGCAGGCATAGTTCATAGACAATTTAAGTTAAGATGCTGAGTCGACAAGTTAAGATGCTAGGCTATGAAATGGAGCGGCTGATCCATGGCACACGTTCTGCTCTGTCAGCTCAGTTACAGCAGTTGCAACCTCTGGCAAAGAGGCAGAGCAGACTCATAAACATCATCAGTGGCATTTGCTGTTTGATAATTGTACCAAAGCAGCTTCTTCTATGTAATCAGCTGCCATAGTTGATGAAGAAATATCATTTTAGTCACCAGTGGTGGAAGAAATGTTGAGAGGTAAGGATGTATAGCATGACCTCTACAGTGAAGATTAGAAGATTCAGAAAACCCTTTTCTGAAGGCTAGAGTTCTGTGAGAGTACTGTGAATCCGGTGAGAATACTTCCAGAATTCAGGGGGGAAATGGATTGCAAGGTAGGAGTTATGGACGTACCTATCTTATTCCCGGAGAGCTCTCTGCAGACCGCAATTCCACTGGCACAGCAATCTGTAATATTACTGTTGAAATCTATGGGGCACGCATTCACGTGTTGTACGTGGAGCAAAAGTTAATCCTATGTAGTGTTTATGGTGCATTTAGCAAAACATACAGTGAAACGTAAAATCATAGAATGGTTAGGGTTGGAAGGGACCTTCAAAGATCATCTAGTCCAACGTCCCATGGGCAGGGACGTCTTTCACTAGATCAGGGTCTTCAAAGCCCCATCCAACCTGACCTTGAAGACTTCCAGTGATGGGACATCCACGCTTTCTCTGGGCAACATGTTCCTGTGTCTTACCACCCACATTGTAAAAAATTTCTTCAAAATCTATCCCCTTCAGTTTAAAACCATCACTCCTTGTCCTGTCACTGCAGGCCTTATAAAAAAATCTGTCTCCGTCTTTCTTATAAGCCTGCTTTAATTACTGAAAGACTGCAATAAGGTGTCCCTGGAGCTTTCTCTACTTCAGGCTGAACAATGTCAACTGTCTCAGTCTTTCTTCACGGGAGAGGTGTTCTATTCCTCTGATCATTTTCATGGCCCTTCTCAGGACCCACTCCAACAGGTCCATGTCTGTCTTGTATTGGGGACCCCAGAGCTGGACACAGTACTCCAAGTGGGAACTCACCAGAGCGGAGTAGAGCAGCAGGATCACCTCCCTTGACCTGCCGGCCATGCTTCTGTTTATGCAGCCCAGGATGTGGTTGGCTTTTTGAGCTGCAAGTATGCATTGCTGGCTCATGTCCAGCCTTTCACCCACCAGTATTCCCAAGTCCTTCTCTGCAGGGCTGCTCTCCATCTATTCATCACCTAGTCTGTACTGATACTAGGGATGGCCCGAACATAGTTGTAGAACCTTGTACTTGGCTTCATGAAGTTCACTCCTCAAGCCTGTCAAGGTGACTCTGGATGGCACCCCTTCCGTCAAGTGGACTAACTGCACCACACAGCTTGGTGTCATCTGCAAACCTGCTGAGGGTGCACTCAATGCCCCTGTCTACGTCACTGAAGATACTAAATAGTAGTAGTCCCAGTAGAGCACCTCAAGGGACACCACTCATTACTGGTTTCCAGTTGGACATTGAGCCATTAACTGTAACTCTTAGGAGATGGCCATCCAACAAATTACTTAGCAGTCTAATGGTCCATCCATCAAACCCATATCTCTCCAGTTTAGAGGTAGGCAGGAGCACCTCCCCTATGAGGACAGACTGAGAGAGTTGGGATTATTCAGTCTGGAGAAGAGAAGGCTCCAGGATGACTTACAGGAGCCTTCTAGTAGTTAAAGGGGGCCTACAGGAAAAATGGGGAGGGACTCTTTATCAGGGAGTGTAGTGATAGGACGAGGGATAATGGTTTCAAACTGAAAGTGAGTAGATTTAGATTGGATATTAGGAAAAAATTCTTCACTGTGAGAGTGGTGAGGCACTGGAACAGGTTGCCCAGAGCAGTTACGGAGGCCCCATCTCTGGAAGTGTTCAAGGACAGAGTGGACAGGGCTTTGAGCAATCAGATCTGCTGGAAGGTGTCTCTGCCCATGGCAGAGGGGTTGGAACTAGGTTATCCTTAAGGTCCCTTTCAACCCAAACCATTCTTTGATCTGTGACTTAGGTGTGTTCAGGTTCCTCAGGTGTTCTCAAATCTGAATTTCTCCTATGATGGAAGTTATTTCATTCCCTCAGTCCTTGCTTTGAGGTTCAGGGTCCTGGGAGATGTGGCAAGAGAGATTACCATTGAAAACTGAGGCAAAAATATTTTTGAGTAGCTCAACCCTTTCCATGTCACTTGCCTCCAGCTCCCATGTCTTATTTATCAGGAGAGGGGTGGGTGTGTGTATCTGTACATTGTCTTTAATCTTCCTTTTCTGGTCAACATACCTGTAGAAGCCCTTATTATTTTTCTTCACATTCCTCACCAAATTCAGCTCCAACTGTACCTTACCATGCCTTTCTTGCCTGATTTCTTACACATGGGAATCAAGAGCTGTTGTGCTCTAAGAAAAATGTCCTTAAAGAGCTGCCAGTTGTGATCAGCCTTTTTGTCCCTGAAGTTAATTTCCCAGGGGGTCCCATCTACCAGTTTCTTAAACAATTGAAAGTTACTGTCCTAAAACTTATCATCCTGACTCTACTCTTCACCTGGTCCATATCCCTCAAGACTGTGAGGGGATGTGATCGTGGCAGCTCAGGCTGCCACCAATCTTGACAGCTCTAATTAGTTCATCCATGTTGGGAAGCAACAAGTCTAGTAACACTTCTATTCTGGTTATCTATCACCTAGACTAAGAAAGTATCCTCGATGCACTCCAATAGTCTTCTGGACTCCTTACAGCTTTCTGTGGTGCTTTTCCAGCACGTCAGGGTGATTGAAGTCTACTTGTAGGACTAGAGCCTGGGAGCACGATGCTTCCTGTAGTTGAAGTAACACTGCTTCATCAACAGAATCCCCTTGATTGGGCAGCCTGTAGTAAACACCAGCCATGAGGTTTCCTTTGTTGGCTTTGCTCCTCATTTTTTATCCATAAGCCCTCAACATGTTCATTGCTGCTTTTCCAAGAGTGCTCTGTGCTGTCAGTCCTTTTTTTTTTTTTTACATAGAAGCCAATGCCCCCCCCTTCCTTGCCTGTCCCTTCTGATCAGTTTTTATAGCCATCGATTGTAGCCATGCAGCCATGCAATTCATCCCACCACATTTCAGCAATAGCGATTAGATTGTAGCCTTCTAGCTGTACAGTGGCTTCTAGCTCCTTCTTGTTTGAAACTCCAGTGTCTTTGAAAACAACCATCACAAAGACCAAAACAACTGAAATAGTGATAAGAAGTTCCTGTAGCAGAAGTGGATGGATTTTTTTGATCAAGTAATTCAAGTTTTGGCAAGCTGCTGAGAGTTTATTGTGAAGGTTGAAAGGCCTGAGGACCTGGAGAAACAGGTTGAGTAGCAGCCCAAGAGACAGACATCCTGGCATAGCTTGGAGCCAGGAGGGTTTCCTTTGGAAACCTGCCATGTTTCTTCTGATAGATTCAGCATAATCATGCTCTTCTGCAAAACACTTTGATTTCAACAAATTATCCGTTTTCCCAGAATGAAAAATACCATGTTTAAAAACTCCAGCACGATGTCTCCTGTGTGATTTAGGCACCTAAAAAACCTTTCCCAAGTGTGTCTTGTTTCTCCTGTATTGCAAATAAGGCTTCATCAGCATGTAATTAGTGTTGGAGAAACCCTTAGAAGTTCTCAACCTTTCAGATAAATACTAAAATATATGTTGAGTTCTTCAGTTCTTTAGTACCAAAAAAACCCCGAACAAGCTTCTGTGTGCTTTATCTAGGGCTTTTTATAAAGCTGAAATTTGTGAAGGAATAGCAATTGGTATGATACTCTAAAATTTCTATCCCTATGAAATTTTTTATTCAAACTTTGTTCACTGCTTAGTTATTCTCACAACATCACATAAGCTTTGTACCTCAGAGCAATTTTCTGAGGGTGAGAGCGTGCACTGTGGAGCCAACTGTGGCTATGAGTGACCAAGTGAAAAAAGATCATGAATTGCTAAGAACAATATTCTTGGCTCAGATCTTGAGACCTATTAGACTTGTAGACAGAGAGAAAGGAGATTAGTCCAATGCAGACTCGTGTAATCCATAGGCCACTTCAGGATTTACGATTTTCATTATTTTGTTTGATAACAAGATTAAAAGGCAAAGAAAGGGCAACAGCAATTCCTTATGTGGTTGCAGAGTCAGAAGACAACACACAACCTAGCCAGAGGAGGTGAATATGTAGCCAGCTTTCCCTGGGGATGGGGTTTTTAGCTGGTAGTCAAATCCAGGCACAAGTTAAGACATGCCTCGGGCCATAGTCCCTCTGGTATCTGTATACCTCTTCATTTTCCAGTTCCTGCATTAGGGCCCTTTGTCTCAGACTACCACTTTGCAAAGAAACCAAAAAGCAGAGTGAGACCCTGTGGGTTGAAGCACTGATATGTGACAGTCCATACTGTTTTGTTGTCAGTAGGCTAACTAAGCAATGCTTAGACATGGTTTGGGGAGTAGATAGAATGGGCCAGTGACTGTTACTATGAGACAGTATGGATGAAGCCATACATTTTTTTGGTTGTGGAAGAGAGTTCAGCAGTATATGCATATATATATATACACACTATATAGCTATATGTGCTTATATTTATGTGTGTTGCAACTTCATTAAACTGGGAATTTTTTTGCTTCATGAAGTTCCATCATTTCAGTGAAGCATCATTTGCAATATTTACTCTTGCTGCTGCATTTCTGATCATGATACCTTAGGGAGTGTTTTTCATTGTCCGTCTTTGATAACACATGTTACATGGCATCACTCTTATGTGCCAAAAACCAGGCACTGACCCATTTTAATTACATGAGGAACATAGCCTCAGAGGCTAAACAAGCAATCTTTAATGCATTTAAACTCTGATATCACAGCATGTTGCATCTAAATTCTGTACTTCATAAATATGATCACTGGAGCAGGGGTGATCAGGGAAAATGCCAAAGGGAGGGTTTCAAATGCTCTTTTTGCAGAAAATACTGTGAAGTCTTTTAAAAGGCTAGATAAATAGCAAGAGGCCAGAGTATGCATGAGAGCACGCAAAAGTCTTGTAGTCTTGTATTTTTCTCTTGAACTTTGTCTCCATTTGCTAGCTAACCCCAAACAGACCTTCCTTTTTCTGCCTATCTGCAATGTGTAAATAAATCCTTCAGTGCATTCTATAAATAGACACAATTCCTTCATTACAAATGACCTTTCTACTCTCAGCTTGGTTACACAGAATATGAACTGTGTCCAGGTGGAAGTTGTAGGATGTAGCATCTTGTGAGAGTCCATTTAAGCATGCATGCAGCATGAAGTAAATGTTCTTTTTTTATTTTGCAGGGCTATAGCAGTTTGTCTTAAAGCATCAGATGTCCATATGAGGCTGTGGTGGTCCAGCAGTGCCAGAACTGTGATATTACATGAATTTTGTGTTACTAGGGCTGATATAAGGCTGGTTTGAGCATGCCCTGGGGTCCAGAAGTGCAGAAATTCTTTCTGTGCATGCCACCTCCCCGTTGACTGCTCTGTCCCTTTATACTAAAGGTACAGATGCGATCTCCTCTCTCAAGGAGTTGATAGGATTTTTGAGGGAATAATCCTACCAACTCACGCAAACACAAAAAAGTGTCAACATTCAGCTTCTGTTGGACTTAGAAAAGGGTAAGACTGTGGGAGGTACTGCTTTGTTAGGCTCAATTGTGTGTAAAGCATACTCATGTCAGTGGGGCATTGTTAGTAACATCCTGAAGCAACAACTCTGTGGTGTGGGGGGGGGGGGGGTGGGTGGGAGGAGCATTTATTGCACATCTTTTGTGATAACATAAATGCTATTAAACCCCAAGGATAATTTCTTTTGAAAGTCTGAATTATGGAGTGTTTATTAAAGGTACACAGAGGATTTCTTTCGGAACACTGCATTTTCTGAAGCAGTTTTAGGACCAAACAATTTCTTAGAGTTGTGCTCCCAAGAAGTTGACTAACGGGAGTAGCTGAGCTAGCCAAGCTATAATATAAATAGGTAGTGTAGCCGTATTTCTCGCCTGAAGGGTATATCCAGTAAACTATTTTGGATACTGAGGGGTTAGTCTCATTACTTTCTCCACCCTGGATGGCGAAGTCCACCTGTGACAATGAAGTCATGCTGCTCAGTTCTGAAGAACAGAAAAGTCAAAAGTGCTTCCTGCATGATAATAATTCTACTGTTATTACTGCATTTTCTCTTGGTTTCCTGAGCCATCTAAGTCATGCTTTTGAGATTTCTGCTCATTTCAGAAACTACCAGACAACAATTTGTGGAGCAAAAGGTTGAAATTTTCCTTCACCCGGTCCCAAGTTACTGCAGGTCTGACTGCTGGCCATGCAGTCAGTCACTGGTGAGAAAAGTAGCCCAGTGTGTTCATGGGATTTCAAAGGGAAACATGGACTGGTCTCTGTCATCTGGACCTGGACTGCACACTGTCAGAATTCCCTTCAATACTTGGTTACAGTGTTCAGCAAGACCATCTAAGTGGTCATGGTATGCTGACATTTTTAGCAATGTAATTAACAGAGCCTTACAGAGTTCTTGCATTGTAAGAGCTGGGAAATGAGCCCTGTAATATATTTTGATTTGGTTATGTAGACCTGCCTGGGAATAGAGGTTTAGGAGATAATTTTCTAGTGCTAATGGGCTTTGAAAATATAACTTCTGGCTGGTGGGAGATATGATTTAGCAAGATCCCACAGTCTAACAATCGTAACAAGAATATGAGAGTATCCCACCTGATTTCTCCTGGGGGAACCAAGTAACATAACCTGTAAAAGAGAATGCAGAAGTATTGGGGCCTAGGATACCTTTGGAAGATACTGAAGGCAAGATAGACATTCAACATCTTGTAGAGCAGGGTATCCTCTGCATGTTTGCAAACATTAAGATCCAATTTTCAATACTGTTTTTTGTGGAAAGCATAATATTCTTTGATTTCACAGTCTTTTTCATCAATCAGTTCCAATGCAAACTGTGTCTCATGTCGTCACATGTAGGTGTGGGACAAAGTCTCTTTATTACATGCATGCTGAAAGGGAGGTATCTTTTTGTTCTGTGAACTAATATAATGATGACAGTGATTAATTGGCCACAAATCCGTCTTAATGCAGGTTCAAATATTGTAATATTCTCAGCATCATCATCGAGAATTGGGGATTTTGTTCTTTCAATCTGTAAGCAAAAATTGTTTTCTCCAGATTATGGATGCATTTTGCTACTCAATAATTTTGTACTTCATCCATATAAACCTTGTTTACTTATTTAAATGCATAATAAGCACAGTTTCCATAATTAATTGGTGTACATTTCTTCACAAAAGTCAGGTAGGTTAACATTTCCCTGGAGAAGGTATATAAGAGTCAATAGATTGTGTAACACAATTGCATCAGTCAAATACACACAATTATTGAGCTGTTCAAATGCACACTTATTCCATATATTTATGTTTTAATTCTTAAAAAAGAGCTCAAACATTACTGCTTTTATGCAAAGGAGATACATTCATTCTCATCCTTTTAAATTGATGTTCACCATCCTTAAATGTAAATTAATAATTTATAACTCTATAATTATATTCAAATCACTGAGGGATTCCAATATCCCTGCCTAAATTTACAGAAAACTTGAAATAGAAATAATGGCATGTAAATTTCCCCATTCATTTCAGTTGCGCATTAAATGAAATGCATGTTTCAAATCAGCTTAAAAAATGAGTACTGATAATCATGGGAAGGACATATCCTCTAGCTTCTTCCAGAGTAAATCAAACTGCAGGAAGTCTGTGTGGATAAAATGAAGAACCATGCTAAGCATATGGAAGATTTGTATGTTAAGGGCTTTAAGAATATATTGCAGGATCTGTTGGGGAGATCATAACTGGTTTTATCGCATCCATTTAGCTTGAAGACAGACCCAGCTTTCATCACTTTGGGAAATGTTATGTCAGGTAATGTGTGAAAGACAATGAGATCATGAGCCATTGATAAAATACAGTTTTTATGCTTGTGAGGTAGCTAAGATCTTCATTGGGAGCTGTAAATTCAGGCAGTGACACATTGAGCTGTACACATAAAGAAAAATAAATTATCCTCTGTCTCTATATCCATAAATTTCCTTCTCCTTCGTAAATGAGTGCTGTACTTGCAGATTTAATTAAAACAGTGATTAAACTATCTGTAACTGCACACTAAAGCATAAGCTATAGCACGCTCCTTAACAACAGAAATGCATGCCTGTCATATATTTGTAAACCTGTTCCTTTTCCTTAGAAGCAGGAACTGAAACATTATGTCCCGGGTCCAAGAAGAGCCTGAGTAGGTTATTTCTAAAAGCTGTGTTTGTGGAGTACGTGCCTGTACTCCTTGCAAGAAGCACAGTATTTTTCTCGTTCTTGAATGCACTCTTGCCAATGTACAAAACTGGGACTGGAATTTTTGATGTTGTGCAATGTTGTATTTATGCTGTGAGTTTGATTGATTGGTATTTGCAATGCCAGGTTTTTTTTTAATGTTTCTTGAATGTGTGCTAATCGTTGTCTCCAAGCTACACCATTTGCTTGATTGAGATCCTGCCTTGGTGCAGAAATGAGACATCCTGTATTTGTGGATCTGTTTTGTACCTCTGGCAGCAGTGGGAACTGTGTCAATAATTTCAGAGGGAAGGGAATTAGGACCTGCAGAATGATGTGAGTTTTATTGAGAACTAATAATGTTCCTTTTTTCATTACTCTTCTGTTTCCTTTGCCTTTGTCCACAGCTTTTATCCTCTTATTTTCCTAATCATGAGAAGTCAAATTAATCTCAGGTGTAAGAATGCCAAACCAGGTTTGAATTTCTTTGACTGTTCTGAGTCTTTGTACTTCGAGCCCAGCAATGAGTGTCAGAGACTAGCTAGATCTTACCAGCTGAGATGTTGGGTGGCTCAGGAGTTTGGCAGATCCATCTCCCATCCAGCCTCAGATATCCACATGTAAAGACACATCTGCTTGTTTCATGGCAGGTATCCATTCACTCATGAGTCACTTTATTTTCTTTTTGTATTAGGTATACTTACAGGTCATATGCTTTGCTTTCAGTAAAAATCACTTAATCCCTCTGTAAGTAACTGTGTAATCAAATCCTGAGGGAGTAGGAGGGAAGGGACCCAGAAGAAGAGGTTAAAAAGCAATCCTTCACCCAGAGAAGTAAAGCAATAAAAATAGGGTGTAAAGCTGACAAAACTGTGAAGAGAAAAGGAGAGAAAGATAAAAAAAATGCATCTCCAGAGCATAAGACTACAATGAGGAATGAAAGTAATTTCAAAGTGGCTGAACGAAAGGGAGTGAGAAGTTAATTAAATTGTAAATCCACATGGGCAAACTAGATCACAGTTAGGATTTATGAAAACAAATAATAAGCCGAAAAAACAAAACATTCCTATCTGTTAGCCAGAACAAACAGTCAGGATAACAACTTGACATGATTTTCAAATTTTTGAAGGACGGAAAATGGCAACAGGAACAGTGAGGGGAACGATTTTAGAAACTGATAGTGGAAATGAACGGCATTCAACAGTTCATTCAACATTCAACAGTTTCTGTCTAATAATCTAAAGTTTTGCTGTTCTAAGTATAAACTGGGCAATATAAATTTACCTTCAAATGAGAACAAACACTATTTATTTTGATTTATATGTATTTGCATTGTGTATGTGGTATATGATGGCTTTGCTTTAAATAGTAATCTGTCTCTGTGGAATTGCTGTCATTTTTTTCTTTTGTAGGCTGGCAGATTGCAATGCAGTGTCTTGACAGAGAGGTGTAAATTCTGTGAGCCACTGTTCTAGCAGAAGTGGAATAAAGTCTGAGGAGTTCCGACCTTGTATTGACAACAGAGAGCAGATATTCTACTTTACCTCAACAAGAGTTTGTATTATTTCTGAGGCAGGGCAATCTGGTTATATATCCCGGTATATTTTTGTGTACATGTTAGTATCAAAATATAAGATTGCAACATCCAGGTCACTCACCTTTCCTCATTCATGGAGCAGGGAAATCTCTTTATGCTGGAAAGCAGCAAAAAACCTTCAGCTTCAAACTCAGCTGCCTGGATTTCAGAGTCTTTGATGATGTGTGTACCTAAGTTCCCATAACAGTCACTGGAGCCTACTCCACTCACCATGTGCATTTATTTTTGGAAGAGCTGAACAGCTCTCTCGACTAAGTCTAAACTCATCTGCCTAAGATTTTGATTGACTGTAATGGGAGTTCAGACACCTTGCTGATGTATGGACACCTATGCGTAGGAGTCTGAATCTGCAAGCTAGCATCCTACTCTTCAGCTGACATAGCCCAGGCAGAGCACTGGGAAGTCCCCTGGGAGCAGGCTGGGTGGACACACAACGTGCCTGGCAGCTTGAGCTCCAACTGCCAACTAAGCCCTGCCACTGATGACCTGCAGCGGGAGGCTGCACAGCCCCCATCAGCGGTCAGCAGGCTGATGGGTTTGGTGGGGTTTGTTCTTGTGCTGGGATCAAGTGTACAAGGAATATTGCATAATGAAGAACTCAGCAGGTACCATTTCACTCAGGACTGGCAGCTGTTTTCTCTGCTGAGGGCGAACATGCTGGCTAAAGCCTGTGTGCTTTATAACCCTTGCATGCAAAACATCCCACTATCAATCGTCAGGCCTTAATAATTTCTGCTAAAAAAATAAGCTGGACTTTTGGAAAAAAAGAAATAAAAGGTTAGATCATTTGTTCTTGAAAGGACTAATTATAAAATCCATGACTGTGTTATTTAGCATCCAGTTCACTGAAGTCTGTTGGCAATGCTCCCTCCTGTATTTCCTGAACATGGTCCTACAAACAAGTTTTCTGGAGGGGTGAGGGCTGACGCAGGGAGTCTGAAACTCAGCTGAGAGGGGAGAGTTACTTTTTGTATTTATGGTTGTGAGTATTTGCTGCTGTGTCTAAAAGGACCCTTGACTGAAAAGATATTGTCTGGCTTACAAAGCAAAAACAAATATTACAGGTCAAATTCCTGTTTTCATATTAAACTCTTACCAAACTAAACCAAAAAAATATTCTTGAGAAACCAAGTCCTGGAACCTTCCGTGTCAAGCTGATCCAACTCAGACAGTACAGACTGAAGAGAAGAATTTTTTGCTTGTAGTTTAAATAGGGTGAGGTTTATATTGTCTTCCTAAACGTAATCTCCTTCTACAGTGGTAGGACATTGTGTTTCTAATTTTAATTACAGAGATGGGTGGGTTGGATCGCTAAAATTGAGATTTGGGTTAGGGTGTGGATTTATAGCCCTGCTTCTCCCCGTAAAGGCTGGGACTGTGTCTGGACTCATTTTTTCAATTAATTTGCAGTAATTAAAGGGTGCTCTGTGGGATGGGGCTAAAGAGAAACACAATTAGACGTAGTTCTTCTCCTTTGGTATCTGCATCCTTATTTGTTTTCAACCATCTTCAATGCTCTGACGAGTTTAAGTCTTCCTGTATCACATACTGTGTAAGCAGGAATATGTGAGTGAACTGTTGCCAATGGCTCTGAGCAAGCATGGGGCATGTTTCAGATTACACTGTGTTTTCTTGTTCGGATCTGATCTTGCTAGGAGAGGCTCAGAAAGGCAGCTCTAGGGGATTTACTTCTAGCAGCAGCAGCAGCACATGATCCAACAATCGCGTGATTCTCACCACTGAGGACTAATGGGGAGGGTGAAGAAAAAGTGAACGCTGCTGTGGCGAAGCAACAGCATTTTCTTCTGCTTGTGGGGCCCCTTCACCAGCTGGACGCCTCATGGCTTCTCCCAGGTTGGAAACCTACTGCTGCCCAAACCACGATGCAGCTACACAGCTAGTGATGAACTTCCAGCCTGAAGTCTTCTGCGGAGTTTGCATCGGCAGCGCCTCTGTCAGTGTGCTGTTGACCATCCTGCAGCTCCTGCCAAAGAAGGGACAGAGCCTGCGGAAGATGCCCAAAGCCTCCTGCTCTTCCACCATCCTTCTCCTTATCTCCATTTGTGACATCCTGGGTGGCTTAGGTAAGAGCCGTCTTGATGTCCCTCACCCTTGCTGTAACATCTCTTGTTGCTCTGAGGTACTGTAGTCAAATGAAGCTGGTGAGTGACAGCAGAGATTTCTGAGAGAAACATGCTCTATGTATTCACAGAAAGATTTGGGCTATGTGAGATCAGAAAATTATGGTCTTGTTTAATAGTTATAATTTAGAAGTAAAAGCTTTTGACAAATCTACACCCAAATCTCTGCTTTAAAACAAATTTAAATCCAGAACAGTGTCTGGTTCTCAGAGTAAGGCATAGAAGTGGAGGTGAGGCAGCATATTTAAAACTAAAGCTGACATCAAACATTCAGCCGATCCTTAGGACTACATTTGAAAAACATTTCCTATATGTCTTTAAATCCTCTCAGACCAAGTTTGCCGTCTTGCTCATGTGCCAGCCACTTCTCTGGGCACATCACATGGACAACAAATGTGTTTGAATTGCAGCTATACACTGGTCGTGCTGGACACAGGCTTCTGAAATGCGAGCAAAGCTCCCTTATCAAGGACAACCTGCTGCCTGGTCCCTGGCTGATAGGCTGGAGGACTAAAACAATAGAGAATAAAACAAAACTCATGAGCCCAATTGAAACGACCGTGTCTAAGTCTGTCCTGTCAGTCTACGGCGTTTACTGCCAAATGACCTTTGAAGGTCCCTTCCAAACCGAAGCATTCTATGAGACATGCTGGGAAAATACAGGATGAGTTTGTTTCTATAATAACACTTTTTCCTCACGTTAGGGAACAGAAGCAGGGCTGTTTTCTAAGTCTCTCACTGCCGGGGAGGGATTGGGATTTTAGGTCTTCTCCCCTTTCATACCTAGCCAGGTTGTCTCACAGTACCTAATAAGTACCAATATTAAAACAAACAATAGAGAAGGAAATAAAGAAAGAGCGATATGGAAAAAATATGTATGCATTCACCTGGAAAAGCTCCTTTCAGTCAGATGAGGCCAGCAATAGATATAGTTATTTTTCTCTCTTTCTCTTTCACTGTCAAACTCAAACTATTTATCCATCACTGTCTTTGAGTTTCACTCACTGTGGTGGGTGAGAAACTGTTCTCCTTTGGTGGCAAACCTGATAGTTTTGTTCTGCTGTATGTTGGTGCTTTAAAGCCTATTTCAAGCAAACCCCAAAAATACCACTGACAAAATGTAAGTTAATTTCAAAAAAATGGTTATTGTTCTCACCTAATTCCAAAGCCCTGCTTTGTTCAGTCCTGTGACAGAGAGGAAAAGAGCTACTTGTAAAAATGAAGACAGTGGGAAGTGGGAAGTAACTTTTTTCTGCAATGAGGAATTATAGAGAAATGAATATTAGCATATGAATATAGACCAGTAAAATTGTGAATAGTTAGCTACTGTTTTATGTCAATCTGTAAAATGCTACCCAATTTACTTTAGAGAAGTGTGTGACAGTATCCGTTAGTAAGTGAGATTTTAATCCACATAACATTTCAAGTCCTAGCAGCTTCAGACTCTTGGGGCTACTTTCCCTGAACGATTACACTGACGTTTAAATAGTGCAGTTGTTCCTGCTGTGCTCATCTGCAGCCGTAGTCTTCCTGTGGACGCACAAAATCTGGGCTGCGATGTGAAATATGTGGCCAGGGAGAAGCACGTGACTGAAATCACGTCAGCAGATTCAAAGCATTAATACATTTTTTTTTCTGTAGGTATGATCTTCAGGTCAAGTGTATGGCTGGGCTTCCCAGGCTTCATAGCTAACATTTCTGTGGTGAATGGGACTGACGTGTGGCCTTCTGCTTTCTGCGTGGGGAGTGCGGTAGGTGCAGAGAACACCTCCTCTTCCTCCTGCTCCTGGCTGACAGTCTTTCCAGTGGGGAGCCTGAAAGGCAAACCACTGTGGCCGAAAGGAAATTCTTCTGTGAGTCAGAGCCTGCATATGATGCTTTCCGCCTCTGCCACACCCCTGCAAGTGTGTCATGCCTCCCGCTGAACGCCTGGATCAGGGCGGGCAGGGTGCTGGGTGCCGCGTGGTGCACATGAGGACACAGGGCAACATGGGTCAGACTGGTCCCAAGCGTTCTGCAGTGCTCGCTTGTCACTGGAGTGCTGGGGTAGTGGAGGGCACCCCTGCACCAAAGTCAGGGATATGGAGGCTTAAGGGTGTAGACATTCTCAAACAGGCTGTGAACCCCTCAGGCTGCTTTGTGCTGTTCCAGCGTTGCTAATGCCCTGGCAGCTCCATCACACCTGTATGTAGCACGAAGATATTTGCCCACCTTCTCCAGCAGAAATTACAGCCTGCACGGTGGCAGTGGGGATGACCAAAACCAGCAACTTGGGTAGCTCACATTAGCTTTTGCAGCCTGCGCGTGTGTGTGTGAGACACAGGGGAACTGCAGGATAAATACACACAGAGACACAGAGCTGCTGGCCAAAGGTCTGTCCCCACCATGTAGGGTTACAGCTCAGATTGCTGTTCCTGTGGGCACTCAATGACTGCATCTGGCCACATCCAATTAAGTACCTCCTGGATTAAAACACAAGAATCAGAAAATGTAAATGCATTCCAAAAGTGCAGATTAAAACTCAGTTTCCAATATTACGATCACAGTACTGTCTGAGACTTATAATTTGAGGTTGCTGTACAAGAAAAAAGGCCGTGTTTTTTACCAAAATGACGAATATGACAGTTCATCACTTTACCCAAATTCAGTAGGAACGTAGGGTGCCCAATGAATTAATGCGTGAGCAATAACACTATCGGCTTTACAATTCCAAGTTCACAACATAGAAGAGGATATGACACATGTAAACAAAACTACCCAGCTCCAGTAGTTTTTAAATAAAACACTATCTGCCAGTTTTAACTCACTGTACCTTATATGCCTAGATAATGACAATTTCAGACATGATAGTGTTGTGCCATAGAAGCAAATATCAGTTGTACACATCTATCAATACTCAATTCCTCATACTTGTTTAAGTATCACTTATTAGATGCAAATATTGATTATTTTTCTTTGAGGAAGAGGAAACCAGCAACATCAATATCTTGTAGCAAGAATGTCCTGTTCCAAAACCATGTTTGTATCTTAAATTGCATTTTCTGACCCTTAACACAAAAAAATAGTATTTTTATACAGTAACAAAGATACTGTATGCAGACTGTTTGTTTTTCATTTGGATCTCAGATTAGATGGTGAGCAGCATAATGGTCTACCACAATTTTTATTTTTCCTTTCTTGGGCTCCAGCGAAGTGCTGTAATTTGAGGTCATTTGCTAAATGTAGATTTAATTATATTGGAATGAAAAAATAACCCTCCTTTCACTCACTTCCCCTAACATATTCTGGTGTGAGTTAATAAAATGCTTCTGATTCTATTTTCTTTTTCTTTTAGTACTATTGTATTATTTTAGTACTATTGTTTTATTTCACTTAACCACAAGCCAATACCAACTCCAAATAGTGAGGCCTTTGGGCATCTCCTTTGAATAACATCCTCTGGTTTGCAGAGGGGTACCCTCTCAGGCACTGTAGCAAGATGTTTCTAAAAATTGAGATAAAATATGAAGATTGTGGGTTTATGCGCATCTGATTCATATTATTTTTGGAGACAGTCTTGTCTATGTTGGATTTTCTGGGTAGAAAGACCCTGCAGTTTATTTTTGTATGTGTGTGTGTAAGTATAGCAAATTGAGCATTTTTCAATTGCAGCAGATACATAAAAGTACAGATGAAGTTACATGCTGAGTGCTATGAGTAAAGTGCATTAGAAGGAAGGCTGAAATGTTATTTTCTGGCTTCCGTGCACTAGGAAAATGTCATGGTGTTTGAATTAAATACTGAATAATTCATGCCACAAATGACTAGAGGTAGGGTCTACACCCATGGTGAAAGGAAATATTCCCCAGCTTGATTTGCCTTTTTGAGGAAGGAATGGTAGATCTCTATTCACGGATGTTTGGCTCAGTAACAACTATGTCGGTTTCCAGTTGTAAAATGATGCTAGTATGGAGCTGTGATATGGAGCTCAAATAAGAACTGAAAGAGGGCTCGGAGGGAATGTAATCTGAATATTAAAATAGTTTCAGACTATTACAAAGAGCCAGCTCCTCTGGGGAAAAAATTTGGAATTTATAAACAGCAGCAAAGAAAGGTCACTTATATAGCCTCATGGGGAAAATACATAGGGTCAGCTCATGAATGCTGTGGAATTTATCTTGACTTGAACCTGTTTCCTTTCGATTTCTATTGAAGAAATCAGTGGAGGGAGTTCAGTATGAATAGTTTTTCTGGAGAGTGAATGATGTTTTTGTGAATGACCTTTTTTTCTTAATAACCATTCACTGAACTGGGTTCTTGAGCATGAAGAAAATGCCTGTCACATGCAGAACCCAGGATGCATAAGCACACTGTGGTGATGACTGACCTCAATTAGATTTTCATGCATCAGCTATAGAGAAACGACTAAAATTTTAATCTGAAATTAAAACATCCTCACTTTACATTTCTTTGGACTTCACTCATGATGTTGAGGGTCAGCACTAGGAGGGGGGTAAATAACAGGTTTTCTAAACAACAGAATAAGCTGTGGAAGCAAATGCTGTTTGATTTACCTGTGGGTTGACCTGTTGGCTACAGCAATGTTGTTCGTATGATTTTGAGCAAAGTTTTATATTTCATAATCTCTGCTGGAAAATACAAACAATTAAAGGACAAATCACCAGACTAAAGGTTTGAGTCCTTCTCCTTTCCCCACTGGGACCTAAGAAGCAGATGTGACATTTCACATTTTTTTTTCCCCTGCAGATGTGGATCCAGCTATTATACAGCGCTTGCTTCTGGTGGTTGTTTTGCTATGCTGTTGATTCTTACTTGGTGGTAAGAAGATCAGCTGGACTGAGGTACCAGAGTTAAAGCTCTGAATTTGTTATTTTCCTTCCAACTCTGTATGTTCATGTTTATCTGTAGCTATCTAAGTGAAGCTGTACAAACATCTGTAGTTCATATGGTTACCAGGTAATAATATGGACAAGTGGTGTGCTAAGCATTTAAATTGCCAGAGCGATGCTCAGATATTGAATTGTTACATTCCGGTTGGAATTTAAATGTAACCAAATTGATTTAACCTTTGGAAAAATAGGGAGGGATCAGGCTGTATATACTTTATTTCAGTGAGATACTATTTTTGTCCCTACTCTGTACCTGAAATTAATTCTTGCAGCTATTAAATGTTACCCTGAAAATAAAAAAGCGGGAAGGGGGAACTGCTGAATTTTGTATCATTCTTCCTCCATTGTTTTTTCTCAGATTTTCTATTTTACTCACTTCACAGTGTTGTCATTTTTAAGCTTCTGATCAAATTTGTACATTTTTAAAGAAAAACTGTATACATTTTTCTGCAATGCCTGTAACAGAAGAACCTAAACTCTTTGGAAAGTACCATGCTATAATGCCAGACAGAAAATATAAGGTGTTTCTAAGCTGGTTGTTAGAAGGGCAAAATGACTCGTTGTTGCTGCTAAACATGGAATTATGTGACTCTCTACCCAAATGATACCGAGCAGTAAGGTACTGGTTCATCTTGCAGATATTGACAAAATAGGGTTTTTTGAGTTAACTTCAGCCTGTGGGAAACAAACCTGATTTTGTGAAGTCCCGGAGTTCTACTCTGAAACAACTGGGACCTGCCTCCTTCCCCCATCCCTGTTAACCAAAAAAAAAAAGAAAAAAAAAAAGTGTATTTGGGCCTAATTCTATGATCAGAGTAAAGAATGAAAGACTTTCAACGCATACCCATCTGAACCTGCCTAAGATGGGATCAGTATTCAACTCTAAAGATAAGCATATTTCTCTGCAAATTACAAAGTGTGGTATGTTTGACTGTTTTGCTCCTTTAAGTTTTAATCCCCTAATTTTCTCTCTGCAGGAGAAATGAAGGATTCAGGGATTCCTTCTAGAGATTTGGGCATAAGGGAAAAGCTTTCCATCCTGCAGGCTGGAGCACACAGGACTTCTGTGTGCAAGCCTGAACAACTGCTTGGGTTCATCATTTTTCTGAAGGAAGCCCACCTGTTTACCTTAGTTTAACGTGCTCTTAATGTTGTTCTGCAGCATTTCATATCTGTAAAGCTCTGTTTCAGTGAGGGCCCTATTTTTATGGTGCGATATAGAAAGTGTAAGGTTTTGTATCTCTAATGACGCCTGTCCTGTTGGATGCCTGCAGTACCATTGTGCTCTACCACATGATGACGTGGGGCCTTGCAGTGATGCTCTGCGTGGAGGGAATTGCGCTGCTTTACTACCCTTCTCTCTCCAGGTAAGCAGGGCTCTGGGAATGGGCTGCAAAATCATAGTGCTCTCTAGTCATTGGAATGCCTTTTGGTCGGCTTTAGAGACAGTCATCCAAATGTTGGGCCATTTTGATCCTTGGCAAGTGTGTCTCACTGAGTCGGTGCGATCCTAGAAATACCTGCCTGGATGTTGGAGGGCCCTGAAGAAATATGCCTGACAATATGGGCCCTTGAGCATGCTGCAGGGTGATAGAGGCTGCGATAGAGCTTCTGCTAGGAGCTGCTTCTCCCACTCCTGGTTTCAGCTTTGCGCTTGTCCCTTTAAATTCAAGAAAAATGCACAGACAGTGCACATTAATAACTTCCCATCCTGCGTGAACTGGTGATGATGGTATGTGAATGAAAAGTTTAACGTGTTTAATGTTTTTTTTACTTTTCAAGTTAAAGGTGACATATGTAAAATAGGCAGAGCTGTCAAATGTGGAAAAAAATGCATAAGCTGTTAATGATTTATTCTCAGATGTGAAGATGGCTTGGAGCATGCAGTCCCACATTATATCACAACCTATGCTCCACTCCTGCTAGTGCTGGTGGTCAACCCAATCCTCTTTAGGAGGACGGTATCAGCAGGTATGTTACTAAACAACATAACAAAAAAGTAAAAAAACTATGCCTCTGTATTCGGTGATGTGGGATAGCTCTTCATTAAATCATAATGACACAGCAAAGGGTGGGAGGGAATTGCCTATTGAAATGAAGATACCATCTGTACGGGAAATTTGCCCCAGAGACACACTCTGATGACCTACTCAACCTCTGCTGTTACAAGCCTCCACTAAAGATTTGCAAAGGTGTTTCTGTGTTACAAAATTACTCAATTTAAAGTGTATGAGGCAGTATATAGTGGATGCTTAACTCTACTGTAGGATTGGTACCAACCTGAACTTTGGAATGTAATTTATTCTGGTTTAAGGATAATGTTGGTGCAATCTGATAGTTGATTCAACTTCTTGGCAGCCCTGGAGCTAAAAAAATAATTTAAAATTATCAGAATTTTGTCACCCCTGATTCTGAGATTAACAAACAAATGGGAACTGTACACAACTCAACTCAGATGGGATCCTGAAGTTCCCATTGATCTTATTAACTGATGCTTTGAAGAAATGGGACTGAAAAAAAGCCACAGATTCAATGTGTTCTTTGCAGGTAATATGACCAGTGCTAGATATTTGCAGTACCTGTATGCATACTTATCATCTACACCTTGAATATGTAAAAACAGCAACAGAAGACCTTGTATCCTTGGTTCAGTCTCCATCCCATTTATCCTGCATCCCTCAGTAATACTCATTTTCATAGGAACAGTTGTTCCTTTAAAAAGCTGTTTATAAAATCTTGCTATTTTTATGGGAAAAGACACACTGAGTGTATTTGTGTTTGTGCACGTGTATATTCCTTGTGATAGCTGAACAGCATGTGGCATAACTGTCTGTTTTTGCTGACGTTACACCTTCAAGTTTTGGAGGTGTAGCCGCTGCTGTATCAATTGCACAATGAAGTATAATGTGCATTAATAGGACAGAATGTATTCTATTTAAGTCTGAACATCACATAAGTATATCACACATTATATAGAAGTTGTAAGCACTACCTTTTGTTAGAAAATAAAAGGATGTTGACCATACTATTTTCTATTTTCAGTGATATTGAAAGAAGAAAAACCATCTAGCAGGATATCACTCATTTTAGGAATCCATAATGGATGTACTTCTTTTCCTTTAGTACGAGGCTATATGTGAGATTCACTGACGAAGGTCCTTCCAGCATCTGAACTGCTGCTGGAGACAAATCCATCCTTTCTTTTGTTCACTCTTTATAGACATCTATCTTCTGGATCCTTGTGCCTATAACTAACAAAATAAATACACATTTATTAATGAACATAATTGTGTACTTTCCAGTTGCCTCCTTACTGAAAGGGAGACAAGGGATTTACACAGAGAATGAAAGACGTCTGGGGACAGAGATCCAGATCCGCTTCTTCAAAATTATGCTGGTATTCATTATTTGGTAAGAGGTGTTTTATTTTGTTTTAAACTGCCTTTTTCCCAGCTGGAGGGGGTTGGGGACAAGAACGGTGTCTGATGAGATGCTTCATTTGTTTGTCTTTATGCTTGGAAGGGAAGGCGTCTAAGGAAGAAGTAGTTCTAAACCAGCTCACAAACTAGCTGAATCACTCATGTAGCATCCCAAAGCTGCGAGGAAATGATAAAATGTTTAACCAACAGGAAAACTCCAAGAAACAATAGGGAAAAAAAAAAAAAAAGGTTGGGCACAGACTAAGGCTGTCTGGAACAGCAGCTCCCCAGCACTGTAGGCTGATAGATGGCTTTCTGTACTGAAGATTTCACAGGGACTTTTGTCACAAAACACATCACTGAAAACCTACAATAAATACGCTTCTAAGACTGGCTTCATGGCCCTGACTATGATTATATAATGCAGCCACCTTTGTGGTCTGCAGATCCCAAATGTGTATGAAAAAAGCATGGATGTCAACTGGAAACACAGGGTTATTTGCCAGAAAAGAAATCTCCGTATTATTGTGTGTGAAATTTCGGATCATTTAATCTTTTCTTTAATATTCCATCTTCCTCTATGAAAACAGTACTTTGCGGTAGGTCGGGAGAGAGATAGGGAGGAGGAAGGGAACAAGGGAAATGGGGAAGGAGGGAGGGTACACACTTCATCCTCAAAGTCATGAGCCTGTGCTCCAGCAGCAACATCCAGTGTGAAGGATTCTGAAGTGGTAACAGGAACTGGAGGTACTGGATGCATACAGCAAAACTGAGCTGAAATAGGGACTGCTTTTGGAGAAAATGTTTTTTACTGCAACCTCGCAATTACCACATAACAATAAAGGTACCAGGAGTGGTGATCCACTCTACAAGGGTCTGTGCAATGACCTAGCAAGAAGCAGTCACTAGTATGAAGTGTTTACGACATACGTGGGTAACGCAAGAGCCAGAGGGAGACAGGAAATGGTCCTGGAGTACTGAAACCACTCGGCCAAACTTAACAGCCTCTGCAACTACCTAACTTTTTTATACACAGGTACATTAACGCAGGTTACATTGCTTTAAAAGGCTGAGTAGGGAGACAGACTGCCCTTTTATTTTCTGGCTGCTGTATACTGGAGTGCTCTGGAGGGAAATTACTGTCTTTTCTTGGGGAATAACGGAGACTGCTTGTCTTGGGAGAGAGGTTCCTAGTGCGAAGGGTGGGATAGCCAGCAGGGGAGGTGGTGAGAGACAGCAGCAAAGGATTCTGCAGCATGACTTCCCAGAAATTGCTGAGAAGCAGAGATTTAGTCAGGCTTCCAGGGCTGAGGAAAGAAGAGGCACCACAGAAGTGCAGTACAGCCTAGGGAACGGTGGCCAGCTTTGCTGACCTGGGAGGAAGCATGAAAGGACGGGCCAATTCCCCAAGGACACAGTGGGGACGTTTGTTTATTTCCCTTCTGTTGCATTCTGGGTTTGCCTATCAAGAAGAATAATCACAGCTTTAGTTTTGGATTTTGTTCTCCTAATAAAGCTAAGCTTTAGAGTGTAAAAGATCTCTCAAAAGTTACTGTAGGGAAAGACTGAGGCAGTTCCATCTCAGAAGTTTAGGGAAGATTCCCTTCCATCCCAGAAGTTCAATATGAGATGAGTTAGTCAAAGACAGCAACAGAGGGTGGAAGAGATGCCTGCAGATTTGAGAGGGGAGAGCAGGAGGTTTTCATCATCATCATGGCTTGGCTTCGCGGACGAAGATTTGGGAAGGGCTTTAAACGTGAGTACACCCTTCAAGCCTGCGCGGTGGATTTTTTAGGTGAGGCGCAGCGTGCGCGAGACTGGCCCCACCCTTTACACCTGAGGTTCATCTGCCAGGGCCTAGCGAGCTTGGACGGTGACAGCGAAGTCCTCAGGTCGTAGGTTTGGTTAGAGCAGGAGGTTTTACACTGTGATAAAAACACAATTGCAGGAAGGTCACGCATAAACCCCTTCAGAAAGTATGACATGGATGCTGATGGCTTCCTTTCTGAAGCTGCAGTAGAACTATAAAGAAATGTTAGTCTGACTGTTTAGAAGTCATAAGAAGTTAAGCCATTTGCTATAACCTTTATTTAGTGTAGAATATCCTCAGTTTCTTTCAGGATGAAACTTGATTACACTTGTCTTTCCTTGGAAACAGAAATTACCTTTATTCCAAAAATCTGATGGCATTTTCAAGGGTTTTAAAGTCAACTTTTGTTTTGCTATGTAGGTTTTTTACGGACATTTTGAAAGTCTGCCATAATCTAACCACAAAATTCTAACTCCAGCTGGAGTTTCTGCAGCCTTTTACAACATACATGTATGCATATATGTGCTTTCTTTACCTGTGAGCACTATCGTTTTAAGATGCAGGCAAAAGAATTCAGCATGCATGATGTTCCCATTATGGATCACAGTTGTTTATTATCACAATTTTATCATGCAATATACTGTTCTGCAGCAAGCTCAAATGATCAGGTTCTTTTTTTTCTATTATTCTATTGATTTTTTTGCATAGGCCTGAGCTAATAGGCAAGTGTCTGGTTTTTGATCATGATTTCAGATACCTACTGGTCCTTTCAGATTAAGACTTAACATGAAAAAAATCTCATTCTCCTTATTACTCATTCTAATGTGTATAATTTGAAAGTAAAGCATATTTTACATATACATATATATATTAAAAAAACCATCTTGTTCTTCTTTACTCCTGCAATAGCTGGTCATCCAATATCATAAACGAGAGCCTTTTGTTCTACCTCGAAATGCAGCCAGATATCAATGAAATGCCCCTGAAAAACATCAGAAGTGCTGCACTGATCACATGGATTATAATGGTAGGTCAGCCGTGACTTTTCTTAGTCTTACAAGTCACTTTTATAAGATTGGTGGAACACACCAGTTTGGCAGGTGGCTGCTTCTTTTTGGGGATATAGACAGTCTGAAAATCAAGGAAGAAAAGCTGAAAGGGGGGAAGGAGTGGTCACTGGGAGTGCTTTTCACATATAAACGTTGCCAAAAATGTTCCAAAGGCTAACTTTTTTTCCCATTTACTGAAGTATGCATTCTCTCCCTGAGTGATTGCCACCCATTTTAAAGAACCAGAACAGATGACTGCAGTGATTTCTGGTCTGACCTTGCTAACCTCTGCCATGCAAGCGACAAAGTTTCAGCTCATGATTCCTGAAGGTTCCCCAATAAAATGGGCATTTTCTGGTAATTCTCTGTTTGTAACCAGGGTTTGCTTGATTATAAAGAATAATTGCATCTTATAGCATGACATTTGGATAATTATTTGGGATCAAATACATGAAAAGTCTTGAAAGCAATGCACCAAAAACCAGCTGTAAAATGCTGGCCTCTTACTTTACCCTACCCTCTATTCTCCTGTTGGAATATTTGACAAGGGATTTTTCATAGGTGCTATTTCAGACTCCTTTTCCAAGAGAATTTATTCCGGAGCTGATAAATACCTGTAAGGCCTAAGCGTGCTTTGTGTAGTTAAGCCCTTGAGCAGTTTTGTATTGAAGGGTTAAGCGATGCAACTGATTTGATACTGTCTTGTCCTCTGACAAGGGGTGAACATGTTCGCAGAGAATCACAGAATCACAGAATCATTTAGGTTTGAAGAGACCTTTAAGGTCAACAAGTCCAACCATTCACCCTGCACTGCCAGGGTCCCTAAACCATGTCCCTCAGCACCACATCTGCATGTATTTTAAACACCTCCAGGGATGGTGACTCCACCACCGCCCTGGGCAGCCTGTTTCAGTGTTTGACAACGCTCTCTGTAATGAAATTTTCCCTAATATCCAACCTAAATCTCCCCTGGTACAACCTGAGGCCATTTCCTCTCATCCTATCACTTGTTACAAGGGAGAAGAGACTGACCCCCACCTTACTACAGCCTTCCTTCAGGTAGTTGTAGAGAGTCAGGAGACCACCCCTGAGTCTCCTTTTCTCCAGACTAAACAACCCCAGTTCCCTCAGCTGCTCCTCACAGGACTTGTTCTCTAAACCAGCTTTGTTGCCCTTCTTCGGAGACGCTCCAGCACCTCAAAGTCCTTCTTGAAGTGAGGGGCCCAAAACCGGACACAGTACTCAAGATGTGGCCTCACCAGCGCCAAGTACAGGGGGGCAATCACTTCCCTACTCCTGCTGGTCACACTATTTCTGTTACAGCCAGGTCGTTGGCTTTCTTGGTCACCTGAGCACTCTGCTAGCTCATCGTCAGCCAGCTGTTGACCAGCACCCCCAGGTCCTTTTCCTTTGGGCAGCTTTCCAGCCACTCTTCCCCAAGCCTGTAACATTGCAGGGGGTTGTTGAGACCCAAGTGCAGGACCCAGCACTTGACCTTATTGAACCTTATTACCATTGGCATTGGCCCATTAATGTGGCAGGGACCTTGCTTTTGCTCACCTGGAGAGCAAGAGGTAAGGTCTAGGAACTGAGCTGTTTTTTAAATTGGCTTTAAAAATAATTTGCTCTTTTCTCATGAGAAAAATATGAATAGAAACAGCTAAAGCCACTTCCTTGCCAAACATCCCAGAGCACTGTGAAAAAAAGACAATTTTTTTTTTAAATCACTTGGGCTTCTCTTTTTCAGTATCTCTCCTTGCTGTTCCATCCCACTTTGATGGACATTTTCACTGGCTGAGGAATCTGCAGCAATTCCAATCAGATCAATTTCTTCTATTTTAAAAAGCTTGACTGTGTGGGCTAGTGTCTGCTCTCATATATCAACTTGGCTTCTAGTGAAAAAGTCTAGAGCTTGTGGGGAAAGTTAAAAACACCCTAGGAGACTGACCAGCCAAAGTTCATGCTAGAAAACCCTTTGGTGCTCACTGCTTACTGGGATGGCCAACAGGTCAGGGTATTTCACTCCAATTTGTTTTTGTCAGCAAGACAAACAACATACATTTTTATTTGTGTGCAAATAGCATGTCTTAAAGACAGCAATTGTTCAGCGAAAGGGAGGTTGTTAATGTATGCAAAGCACTTTGCTGAAAATGGAGCCTTGTTGGTGTAACTCCTGTTGCACTTTTCTTTCCTAGGGGGTTCTTAATCCCATGCAAGGCTTCCTCTTCACATTAGCTTTCTATGGCTGGACGGGATGGAGAGTGGACCTGAAGTGGCGAAAAAGAGAAATACCCTGGGAATCAATGTCCTCATCAACTGTGGGTGAAAATGTCTATCCCTCACCAGTCAACTACCAAAGCAACATCCATGATTCAAAGAAGATATCAACGACTGACAGCCAGCAGACCGATGAGGCTATAAGCATGTTGTCTGAAGGTAACACCAGCAGTGATGAAAAATTAACTAGGAGCTCTCCTATCTATCAGGGCTGGTAGCTTACAGGTGCAGAGCTGGATCCCGCTTCTCATGTTGTCAAGATTCATAAAACCCAAGTCACTGTGTGAACCATTGCATACTCTGCCATTAGGTTTGTGCCCAATGGCTTGACGTTATTTCCTATAATTTGTGTGTGTGTATGAGAAAGGTCATGTGAGTTGGAGAGATATTATGGTTTATGTCTTCATTTGCCTTACAGGAGCTGTGTCAACAGGTATAAAGGCCTAATCCTTTTCCAGAAGGACTATGTCTCTGCAAAGATCTATGTTACTTATGATTCATTTTCATCCTTTTTGTTTTAATCTCCCTTGTAACCTCCCTGTGGTAGAAGAGTCTTTTGTTTAAATAAATGGACGGTTAATGTGTTGGGGTTTTAAATGTATGACTTTTTGCTTGCCTTGCTCAGCATAAAATTCCTCACCCAGAACTACAGCTCTGGGATTTCTGAGACACCATTTCCAGCCTTGACACTCTGATAGAACATTAGTGACAGCAAACTTTGACATAAGCACAAACATTTCCTGTTTGTGTAGAATCTCACTGACATAGTCCTTCTTTTAGCTTGTTTACATGAATATTCAGTTTGGTTTTATCTAGGGAGCTGAAACGCTTTTTAAAAAAAAAAAACAAGCCAAACCTAGGCTTCATAAACACTTCAGAATAATGGTTCCAGTTCATTCCTGGTTCAGGAAGAAATAGCCCTTCAAACTATTGTTTAGTGTGGATTCTATGTGATCCATACGTGTACTTGTCTGACAGGATTATGACTGTTAGGGGCAGGTGCATTAAGAGATAAAGTCTGCAAGACCCACCTAGAAGATCTGAGTGCTCATCAAAAAAATAAAGTAAGTAGAATCAAAAGTCCTTTCTCTGAGGTGTGCTCTATTTTATGTCTTCCTCTGCTGAATGAAGAGATACTAAATCCATTCTCCATACCTTCTCAGATACGTACCTCTTTTGGTGCAGTGCTGTTAAGTATCCAAACAATTCCCTGAGTTGGTTGGAGGTTAAGAAAAAATGATGACTGTGTCTGCCCCAGGCTTTTGACTTCATGTGACAAATAGAAGCAGTATGATTTAAGTCTGGTTTTGCTGGAAGCTGTTTACAATGCAGTTTTGACCAACAGCATGGTGTTAGCCCCTTGAGCCCAGGTAACCTCCCTCCCTTCCTTCAGCATGTGGCCAGGGCTGGGCATAAAACAAAACCTATTTTTAAAACCTTGTTCACATCCGCTTTGGCTGAACTTGACTTGCTGTCCACACCTTTCTCTTCCAACTCAGTTCAATCTCAGCTATTGTAAAAAAAATAATGTATGTGTTGTTAAAGGCAGCTGAATGGTTAGTGCAATAATAACATGAAGCTTAAGCTGCTCCATTACACGAGGGAGTCCCAGGATAGTTGAGACCCAGGATCAGCAGAAACTATACAGAAAAATATTGGTTTGCTCTTTTAAATAAATCAGCTTCTCGAACTAATCCTTTGATACAAAGACGTTAAACAATGATTGGATCATTATTTAGGCAGATCATTACAGAGCTGTGGTTGGTTTGTAGCAAATCTTTTACATTGTGGAAACGTTTGAGATTTTAGGGATTTGTATTGCTGTTCTAGTTGTCCAAAATACTGGCAGGTCACCAGATCCTTTCTTTTCATCACAGTCATTTGTTTCCTAGCTAAGTATGAAGAGAAAGCACAGGGACTTGGGAGCGGATTATATTGATCCTTTTGAAATAGAGAACACATTTTTGGTGCAATCCTCATCACAACTGGGTTCAAAAAAGCAGGAAAAATGCAGAGGTGGAATTGTTGGTAAACATTTTCAGGTGCTAGGCTGTGAGCCAAGCTGCAAAACCTGAAACCAAACAAACAGGCTCTGGATTCACAGGAATAAGCATGTGGCACAAAAGCACTTGGGAGGTGACAGGCTGTAGCAAGGGACCCTCAAGAGGATTGAACAACTAATCCCTCCCTTCCACTGCTCCAGGGCACACATGGGACAGGGCAGGTGCAGTGCCCCAGCCCTAGCCCCCCCGAGGCTGTGAGCAGCCCCCGAGCAGTACCGGGTGGCTGCTGGTGCTGGAACACCCCTGCGCTGGGACTGCCTCCTGCAAGAGCCGTGCTTTTGTCCCCTCCTTTTCTTGTCTTTCCTAGGTTGTCCTTGGGATGCATGCGGTGCGTCTATATATTAGTAATCTATTGGGATGTTATCATAAGGAAAAATTAGGACTCGCCTGAGGGCTTAAGAAAGACAACTAACCTAATTCCGATGCACTGAGAAAGTGATACGGGGCGTTGCAGAGCAAACAGACAGTGGTGTTTAACTTATGGAAATGGGTGTGATGAGACCTTACCTGCTGTTCCCAGCCTTTTGGGGGATGCACATGAGGCATTCCTCCACAGCTTAAGAGTGCGGTGATAATCGATTCTGCTCATATGTAAGCATGACCACATTTGACTTCACACCCCACAGACCTCGTTCTTGCCTCACCATTCAACAGCACAGACAATGCACTGCCACCTCCAAGAGCTGCAGGGGTGCCCACCTCTTCCCATCATGTCCCTGCATTTGTGGTGCATCTCTCGAGTGACCCTGCTGCCTGTGCTGGCTGCACGCACATCATGGGGCAGCCTCAGGCTGCCGCAGCCCGCTTCTTTTTGGAGGAAACTTACGAGTGCTCCAAGGGTCAGCAAGGACACACTATGGACACCATGTCCTGGTGTAACACCAACTTAAACTGCCTTCTGTGTAACAGTGCCCTCTTCAGTGTGCCATTCACTCTCTGCTGAGAGGAACCTTGTGCTTATCAGCACATAGAGAAACATCCCAGTTTTCATTTCAGTGACAATTTGTATCTGCGCAGTCATCATAGTTAATTCTAGCATTTGGATTTCCAGCCGATGATCACTTCAGGTACAGTTATTTTTAGGAGCGTGCTGGCAGGCTGCTCTGGTGAATGCGGGAGGTGCTTGTCTCTGGCCTGAGTAATTGTTTTCTAAGGGGAGTTTCAAACATGGCTCCAGTTAACAAGGGAGACATCTTGTCAATACTGAAGTCAGAGTCTATAGTCTTCATCTTACACCGTCTGCAGGACGATCTCTCTTCCACAGTCACAGTTCTTCAGTTCATGAGCAGGAATGCAGCTGTTTCTCTGGAACAGCAAGGTGTGACTCCGGGGAGAAGTAAGTAGGGAGTGAGATCAGGTATTTTCTATCTATGTAGCTAAAGAGCTGTTTTTAGAGTACAGCAATTGTCAAATTTAGCTTCTTGTATTTGGGGATATTAGAGAACAACAAAGCCTTTCTGAATTTATTGAAGGGGAAAAATGTAAGTTAGAAAAAGTAGTTGAATCCATGCACTGAAATAAAATGGCTGTAGTGAAACTTCATAAAAGGGATATCTGCACATACGGGGCAGTGCAGTAAAATTGCCTCTATTTAACACCCTTCTCATCTCCCAGCCAGCTTATCAAATCCAAACATGCACAGTAAGTGTTCTCTGTATTCACCAAAAATTATTTTTAAGCCCTCAAAGATAAAATGAAAACTTCCAGTAAAAGTGTCTTCTCATATCCTGTAATACTTCCTTAAACACTTTCAGCTGTTCTCAGCTAGTGGAAGAGGATGCATGAAACTGTATTTGACCTGCCAGTCTCGTACACTTAATTACTGTTTTACTTGGCCAGATGTTCAAGCTAATTGCAAAACTGAAATATGAGCACTAGTAAAATAATAAACTACTTGAATAGGCAGACTTCTTGCATACCAAAGCTCTGCATTTATGAGGTCCACCATATGTCTGAATACCAAAAGCCTAACTACACCTCTCATTAATCCCTTCCTCTGGTCTTGTAGACCAAATACATGGAGAAAGCTAGAAAATTAAGTGCTACGTGTGCTTTCACACACCTGCCCCTGTCCCCTGTATAACAGGACTTGTAATTCAGAAGTTGTCCTTGTGTATTCATGATTGAAAAATTATCTGATCGTCTAATATTTTCTTACTTTTCACAGTTTCCTTAAGTTTACTGTAATCCCAGATGCAAATCCCTAAGTGATACGGTTGATAACATAATTTTAGGACAAGTCAGATGATGTCTGGGTCACTTGTCCCTAAAGTAGCAGGCATCCATCTGCATGGACAGTGAAGCTGGCAGCTGAAGAAGATGCAGAGAGCAAAATAGGGAGCACAGTCCAATTCAAGGATGCCTTTGAATCCGTTTTCCCGGGCAGTTTATATTCCCTAGGATAAGTTGTGAGCTGCATGGAACGTTGGTTCTCTCACTCACCCCTCTAAGCAAACTATTAAACATTCAGAGTTAAACTTATCTGGGATTTGTAGGTAAAGTTTCCAAAGGCTGAGAAAATTCACTGAGTGATGGCAGCATTTAAGTTTACACCCAAAACAAATCCACAAAGTGAACTAAAGCACTTTCACGCAGCTAACAAGAACAGGTGTCCTCCTAACTCTCTCTAGCTGCTGTGTGTTCACACTATACAAGAGTGAAAGAGTCCTAGAAAAGAAATCAGACCATCATACCCAGAAGAAGAACCACTGTAGCCATCCCTAGACTTTTGGCAGCCCCATGGTTTAGAGTGTGTTCCCAGGTAGCCTACCCTTGTCCCTGTCCGGTGTGGTTAAATGTGTGGCACAGTGAGGATCTGCTGGGCTGGGAACTTGTGTGGCTCAATCTACTGAAAGGACCAGCAAGTGCAGGTATGTTTTTGTGTGTGTTGTGTAATTGAAAGCCCTGAGGAGACGTTTTGCTGTCAATGGTATCATTAGAGTGAGGGTTGAAAGGCCAAAGGGGTAGGTGGTCTTGCTGGAGCCCACCACAGCCAATGGGGCTGTGTGAATTGGGTCAAACGCAATATAATGGAAACATCAGTGAGACCAAAAGGTGGCATCCACACATAGAAAACCTGATGTTTCTAATTAATATAGAAATGCTCATGTCTCAGAGGTAGAAAGCTCAGCTCTTAATCTCAATTTTAATGTCTTCAGGATTAGGGAGTTTTCAGAGCCGTGGAAATTAGTTCAGACTTCTCTGTGTTTTGCGGGAGTGATTATTTTGTGAAGAGGTTAGCTGATAACAAAAAAATATAAATTTGATGGGCTCCTTCAATGCCTCATACATCATGTGTGTTTTAACAAGTTAGTATGGGATGAGGCAGGTTTGGGCCAATTGTGTTTAATGGAGCATTAGTTATCGTGATGACTTGCGCTGACTCCAGTATGTTGTTAGCTCTAATTGCTTCCACAGGACTGTGTGGCTGAGCTACGCTTACCTCATTTTTTCTTTCAAGTACCTTTTACAAGCAGAATGAGACGTGAAAATGCAATGGTGTGTTAAAGAACTCCTAGGAAAAGGTATCTGTTTGTTGTCTATATTATAGGAGGTTCCTTTTATGCCCGAACGGCTATCATGCCCTTAGTTTTAGAAAAGCTGTACTGTATCTGGGAATTTGGACTAACATAATCCAGGGAGTCTGAGCTGGAATTTGGCTGCGTACAAGCCAGAAGGTGCATGGTGCAGTGAAAGTAACATAAATGTGCAGGGCATGGGAATGCCAGCTTGTGGGGGTGTTCACACCACGTGTCCTAATTGATGATAATAGGGACTGAGGATAACGAGGGAGGATTCCCAGCGAGAATTTTCCTGTGTAGCGTGAGGAAACAAATACTTAGGAGTGGAAGTGTCCTAACTTTCCCTTTCCTCACTCCAGAAAGAATTACCTTCTGCGAAGGTGAAATGAGCAATCGTGCTGAAATAAAAACATCCGATGATGTCGAGAGAGGGGTGTATTCTGGGCGACTTCCAGGTAACGTTAGGATTTTGCAGCCAGGAAGGCTTATCCACAAGAGGCTGCGAGAGTCCCTTTCGTGAGACTGAGCGCCAAAATGTATTTCAGTCCCTGTGAAGCGTTATGTGATCTGCTGCTGCTTGATGTTTGGTGGACAGTACATAGTACTTTGCAGAGATGTAGAGAAACAGTCTAAGCAGCGATCGATTTTCTCCCCAGCAGACACTAGCTCTCCACCCAGCTTGGCCTTTCTTCACTGCTTTTTTATGGAAAACCTTCTGAGAGAAGAGTGCAGCTTTTACACGGGAAGCTGTACAGGGCTGGTGTAACTTCACATTTCCATCTTGTTTGGTTAAACAGGTTAAAAAACGTGCTGTCTAGACCAGGGGAAGGCTCTGTTTTAAAAGGCAATGGAGGATTAAGATGAGCTTCAGTTTTATAGCGTTGGTGTGAATCCAGTTTTACCTTAGTGGGAGATCGAAACCCTCTGTCATCTGGTGACGCCAACAGGCTCCTCTGAAAACAGTTTGTAGTCTTAATTTGTCTCCCGAAACACGGGTGTCCGTCTTGCGGGATCTGCCCCAGGGAGCAAGAACTGGAAGTGGCTGGGCCTGATGTCTAATTCCTGTCACACGGTCCTGGGCAACCAGCTTCAGGTGGCCCTGCTGGAGCAAGGGGTTGGATCAGGTGATCTCCTGAGGTCTCTTCTCACCTCAACCAGTGGGTGATTCGAAGCCTCCTGTAATCTGGGCTCTCACCCTCATGACAAAAGGTCTTTTGGTCAGGTGTGGGGCACAGACTAATGAATGGTAAAGAAGCTCGTGCTACTCTTTCTGAGATGGGAGCGTGCACAGAGCATTTTGAGGGCTCTGAAGACTGAATTCACTCAGGAAAACAAGGGAGCAGGTGGTTTTGGTGTGTATCACACGATGGCTGTCATTTCTGAAAGGAAGGGAGTTCCAGTTGGAGGTGTTAGTCTGCTGCGGTCAGAAACTATTATTTCCAACAGCCATACGTGTTAGTGTGTCTCCCTATAAGGCCACTGAATGAAAATCATCCTGTCATTTATATTTACAAATATGAGTATGGTATGATCTTAATCTGAATAAAAACTTACAACAGGTGAATTTGTCCTGTGAAGCTTCAACGTAACAAATCGGCTATTCTTTGCTTGTCCAAAGGTAAGAGTAGGTTTTGTATAAAAATAACACAGTTTAAGAAATAATAACAGTCAGTTGAAGAAAAAAGTCAGTCTGCCAGAAAAGCCTACCATGTAATTTGCATCACCTGAATGCATTAGGAACAGGGCTGTGAAATCCACCTAAGCAGCCACTGGAAAACGCGTATGATGTGTAAGAGGACTCTTTATAATCTGTTTGTACATGAGAAGATCTAGAGTTAAAACAAGCCCGAGACAGCTTTCAAGACCCCACTTCTCTTTGTAATATCAGAAGAGGGGTCCTATTACACTTTTTTCATCAGGCCCCATTACTTTCCCCGTGTTCATGAGCAGCAGTACCGCACTCCCACCCCCTGCAGCAGGGAGGAGTGGGAAGCGAGCACGCCGACATCGTGGAGATGATCCAGTAATGCAAGTGATAGGGAGACTTTGTTCTGCTCCTTCCTCTCTCTGTCCCTGGGGCTCATCATATTTTGGGGTGGCAAGAAGCCTTGCAAGCTTTCAGGCTTCTCCATAGGGGACACTTGTCTCTGCAAAGCCAGCGCCTTGAGATGGGGACACTGCCAAGTTGGTAGCTCACTATTGCCTGTGGCTCTGTGCTGTCATGAGTGACAGTACCCAAGGGGACAGTGGGTCTCTTTTTGTGTCCTGGTGTCGTATCGGGGTGAAATTCAGGCAGTCTCTGCAACTCACTTCTCTGAGAAGGAAACTGGGTCTTAAGGGGTGGAGATGAGCCGTGATGGACTGATACGGGTTCCTCACTCTGGAGAGTGAGACAAGGAGACAACCTTTGTTGATGAAGCCTTGTCCTACCCCACTTTTTCACCAGTGTTCTTCTTCCTCCCATGACCTACTGAATGCTTTCACACAGCAGAGCTGAGGGACACAGAGGTTAAATGGAGGATTTGGATCCTTGCTCTCCTGCTGCCTCCAGAGGGGTACCCATCCACTGATGCATCTGTGAGCCTCCTGAAAAGTCTTGGAATTGTGTAAAACCAAGCATGACCTGCTTTATCATGCTTACTTAAAAAGGTACACGTTTAAAACAATGCAGTGGGGGGGTTGCGCCATGTAAGGAACCAGCTGTGTTGGCTGGGTTGTCCTTGCAGCATCCTCCACCCTCAAAGGGCACCAAGGCTCAGGACAGCATGGAAACACTGGCAGCCATTCATCGCAGCTGTAGCTCCTTGATAGGTTCTGCTCTGGTTTTGCCTGCTACAGCAGATCTTGTGCGAATTTCCTTGAGGAAATGGAAAAAAAAAAAGCAAAAACCAAACAACAATGCATCTCTCTCCCTAGGCTAAAACACTCGACCAAGCACTGCATTTTGTGTGGCAATGAAACGGAGTCCTCCCACCCTGCCCCTAGTCATGCGCTCCCATGTGACAGGGAGCACAGCATTCTTCTGGCCAGCCCTCTCCTCAAGGCACCAGTCTCACCAGGATCAGAGGCGCTCCCCCGCCGTGCCGAGCGCTCTGGGTAGCAGCCCAGCGCTGCTAACGCCGCTGCCGGGCAGTCCGCCAGCCCCCTGGAACGCGATTTGACCCAGGACAGCATGGTGAGGCGAGATAAGGAGGGATTGTGTAGCCTGAAAGCTGGTATACCCAGATTCCTGCAATATAACATTTGGAATTTAAATGAAAAAAAATCACACGTACATGATCAAAGTACTTTTTGCTAAAGACAGAAGACTTTTTAATAAGTACCTGTCCATGTGACAGAGACCTTTCTCCTCTGCTCGCTGGGGTCTGGCGCCGTAAGCTCTGCGCCTCAAAAGGTCGTGAGGCTGATGTCGAATAATCGGAAACCTGTGAAAGGCACCAGCGGGTGACCTGGAGACACAAAGGCAGTCGCAAGGGTCTGAGAATTGCTCCTTTCTTCTAGATGCGTTTGTCCTCCCACGGAAAGCGGGGTGGTGGGACACACGAGTGCCCGCGGTGCTGCTGCTGCCCTTGTCACCGCACCGTCCACTCCTCTCTTGTAGAGCCCCTCCACCACGCTCATTAAATTAATACTCACTGGGCCAAAAAGAGGGGAGAAGCACAAGCCGTGGTGACCTTAGAGGCTGCAGTTGGGCAGCATTTATTTGTACGGGGGAGCTCCGGGAGCCGCAGCCCGGTGCTCAGGGCTCCTGCCATGGCTGAGAGGGGCCGTCTGGCTGCTGCTTATCGCCAGCGCTGACGTCTGTCAGCAGAGCTGTCAGAGCACCAGCCTGCTGGCTACGGGGCTGTAAAACCTTAAAAAGAGGTGGGGTTATTTTTTTTTTCATGGCACCTGTTACAGGTACTAGTTATATTGGTACTTTACTGGGAGACAAAAGGGGTACGTATTGTTTGAGTTTGTTTTCTGAAGATACCACACTGTAGATACCCAGTTAATGGCTTCAATTTATGCCAGATGAGGTTTTGATCATACCTGTGAAGCTGTGGCTTTGCCTCCTGTCCTGCTCCTGGAGACACTTCTGAAAGAAACTGAAAAATATTCCGGCACAATTACACAAGCGACCCATGTGTCTGCGCACACGTACACAGGAACACGCACACGTACACAGGAACACGCACACGTACACAGGAACACACACACACAGAAGCACTCCTCAGGTTTTAACATTATAACTGCATAGTGTCTGATGGTGGGTAAACTACATTTTGTTGTTGTTGTTTTAGAAGTTCTTTTGATGATTCTCCTGCAAATGTTAATGCCTTTTATTAAGAACCACCACCAACAATCTCCCCATAAGATAGATACTACTGAGATGATAAACAAATATTCTGTTTACTAAAACTTGAATTTTCATTGAAACAAAATGCCAACATGCAATTCACTACTGCCCCCAAATATTCTTCAAAAACACCATCAAAAATTCCAGCAACATTTTCTCATTAAATTGCCGTCGCCTTGCCTTCTCAGCATTTTTATTTCGGGGCATTTTCTGGTGGCAGTTGGGGCGGTTGGTTGTTTTTATTTTATTCCAACCAACTCAAGCAATAATCTATTACCTGTGCCTCCAAGAGGTTGCTGTAGGATATTTTCTTGGGAGAAGCAAGTCCGAAGAGGAACTTTTCCATCTTGGAAAAGAACTGAGATAGGAAGCTCTTGCTGAGCACTAATGTCTTCCCCAGCCCAAGACATCCAGGGCACAGTGAGGAGAAAGACAGTATTAATGAATCAGGTCAAACAATAGAGCAGAGAGCAAGATGTTCTCCAGTCTCTTAAATTAATTTCATTTTGGGAGCTGATCAGCTTATCTTTCCACCAAAGGAGGAATGAGCACTAACCCTTTTGTGGTCCAGATCATGGAAAGCAGTGACCCAGTGACAATAGGTAAGAAAATGAAATTTTCTTCTTTTCTGCTAGAGGTGCTGCTGAGACTTCAGTTCCTATTGGCTCAAGAAATGGATCAGGGTGTTGGTGTGTCCTTTTTTTTTTTTAAAGTAAATTTTATGTAAGGTTTGGTGGGGAAAGCTGTGGGACACATTCTCAGCTTGGAGCTGTGCATAGACTACTCCATCTCCCCCTATCTGATAGCTGGTAATTTCTGCTTGCTTCTCTGTCACTGTAGAAACAAAAAGCAGGTAGAAATGTGCTGGTTTGTATTGATAGGAATGAAGGGTTTGCTGGTACGGGGTCTTCAATAATGTATGTGGTTAATCTTCTGTTGTTTCCTCAGTCTCAGGAGGGCTGGTGGAACTTCTGCAGTGGTGGGAAATGCTGGGTTTTCCCATACCGACACCTTCAGTATCCAAATTTGCAGATGGAGAAACACACCTGGATCTTTCAATCTTTTGCAGACTCTGGGACAGAGTCCCAAACATTTTTTTTTGTACTGACACATTTTTTTAACCACTCTATCTAGGAGATCTAGGATTTTCTGTTAAAAGCTGATGTTTCTTGTCTGCAAAAAAATTTTTATAGATCTTACTCCAGTCTTCAGCAACGTCTCTGTACTGAAGCAGGCCCAAGTAGGAATGCCATTCCAAGAGCTGGTAGATAGAAAAGTTTTGGGGGTTGTTTTTTTTTTTTTTTTAAGTTGCATTGATCTCTGTTCCTGTCATGAGACCTGGACCTTTAATGTGGCTATAAAAAAAAAAGGGGGGGGGGGTTGTGTGCGCAGTCTGGGTGGGCTGACTGAACCACAGGCTCTCTGCCTGTGTCATGCTCTGTAGAGCAAGGTAAATGGGTGGATAATTAGACACAGTCATCTCATTGTGCAGGAATTTCTCATGATTCTCCCCAAACTAGCCTCTGGGAAAGAAGCTGACAAGCAGCTGTTGTCTGGGACTTAAAAGATAGCAACACCACACTGCAATCTTTTGCCATCGGATTTCTGCTGTTCTCAAGGAGCCTGTGATCCCTTCCAGCCCAAGTGTCCTCACTGACGGTTCTCTCTGCAGGTACTCAGCATCTCCTTCAGTCCAACTGGCAGGACGCCATGGCCGTACTGGTGCAGAAAGTCTCAAAAAGCCTTCTAAGGGTTTGACCTTTCTGCCTTTCCCCCAAAGAAATTATGCAGCGTTTTCCAGGAAGATCAATGCAGCACGTAGGGACGTGATGCTGGCTTGACACCACTGATTTTCAGAAGCCTCAGATTTGGGACTGCCGAATGGCAGTGCTTTGCAGCTAAATCCCCTCTCGTTTGTTGTGCGTTTCTTACTGCGCTGAATAACTCTAGCAAAAGGCGAGGATGCCAACTTTGTCCCAGTGTTTAATGGGAGGGATTTGGAAAGAGATGAGCAGAATCTTTTCTTGACCTTTGGTATTGAGATAGATAGATACTAATGATTCACCCGGTGAAGCCAAGGCTTCTCCTGTGAAGGCAGCTGTTAAACCTTGCAGCAGGAGAAGAGGATATAGCTGCTTTCCGGTGCTCATTACGTCTTGTATTCTTTTGGTTTTGTGCATGTATTCAAAAGGAAATAGAAAAAAGACTATCTCTAAGGAAGCAAAGATCTTACTTCCTGTTGGGAAGGGACTCAGCAAGGATGATAAAGTCCTTGCCAAGTGAGTAATTTCTTCACTTAAGAGACTTCAAAGCTTTAAAAACTCCTTTTCGTACCACAGAACTCGGATATGACATCACATGTGCTCTTAATGGACAAAGTGGATCCGTCCCTTAACAGGAAACGGTGCACAGAAAGATGGCAGGGGAATAAGTGCTTTGGAGTGAGATGCTGCAGTATTCCCTCTTCCCAGAACAGCTCTAACATATACCCTTTTACTGTGCTGCACACGGAGAGAAGCAAGAAGCAAGTGCTTAGGACTGCTCAACGCTTCCAGTGTCAGCTGTCAAATAGTTTAGAGGCTAAGGAAATATTTATAGGATAAATACAGGAAAACGGCAATTTCAGTTTGACAGTCACACACATATTCTTGAAACATGCCTGGAAATGACATGACTACAAATAGTCCCATCACACAGCATTTATTAAAGCAGCAGGTAAAGCGAGAGCTTTTCTATAGTGCTACCTGTTAATGCCCTCGCCCCACTGTGGCTGCCGCCTCAGCTCTCTCATTGCTTGAGAAACTATTATGGAGACTGCTGGTGGTTCCTGGTCTTCTGACAGCTGAACAAACGTGTTTATCCAACTGCTTTCAACTCTTATGGTTACAGGGAATTAATTTTACATTAAAGCTGTGCAAATTCCAGAGCATTAACTGAGACAAGTGGCATGAAAGGGCATAACTTTCTCTTTTTTGAATATTTGATGGCCTGGGAAGGTGCTCGTCATCAACATACCAGTTTTTCTAGCACTTGAGTCTTCCCAAATGTTGTATATCAATCCTCAGTTAGTGCCCTTTGTCTTTAAACACCTAAAATCCAGATGATGTGACACATAAGACTGTGTTTGATCTGAGAGCTAATTCCTTTTGAAGGCTTTTGACATTCATGTTGAATCCCCCCACTAGGTACTGTGGGTACCATCTTGTGGAATAAAACCAGGTGAAAACCAGACAACATTCAGCCTGTTTAAGCTAAAAAAACCCCACCATATCATTTGAGGTGCCAGTGCCAAGAGCCCCAAGAAGAGAAAAGAACTATGAGATGGTGCCCATGGGAGCTCCTGCCAGAGGAGATGACTGTGACCCCAGCAAGATGGGTTGGAATATTCGGAAGTTCTTCAAAAACCTCCAACTGCTCAAGCAAGGTTGAATGTAAGTCTTGCAACTTCAAAGAAAAATTAACAATGGACTTTGATCAAAACTAGACTCCAATTTATTTTATGTGGACAAACTTCCTTTTGGGGAAAATTTTTAAGGACACTTTTTCAGGAAATTTTTTTAAGGAAACTTTTTCAAAAGTACTTCAACCCAATCTTATGCAGGTTGGCTCCTTACCAGCTGTATAGATTTCCAGTCAATGCATCACAGGAGGGAAAATAAAACTGTAGGGACAGATATCCTGGGAAGAGTATGGCGACACTGCCCAGTTGTGTAGGGACAGGGTCAGGAAGGCCAAAGCACGGCTGGAGCTGAACTTGGCAAGGGATGCAAAGAATAATTAAGGAGGGCTTCTACAGGTATGTCAATCAGAAAAGGAATGTCAAAGAAATTGAACTCCTGATGAACATGACTGGCAAGCTGGTAACAACAGACAAGGAGAAGGCCGAGGTACTCAACAAATTTTTGCCTCAGTTTTCACTGGTAACCTCTCTTCCCACACCTCTTGAGTGGAGGGACTGCAAGATGGGGACCGGGGGGCAAAGACCCTCCCGCTGTAGGACAAGATCAGGTTCGTGACTACCTGAAGAACCTGAACATGGAAAACCTTATGGGACCTGATGAGATGCATCCCAGAGTCCTGAGGGAATTGGCTGATGTAGTTGCCAAGCCACTCTCCAGGATATTTGAAAAGTCCTGGCAGCCAGGTGAAGTCCCTGGTGACTGGAAAAAGGGAAACATTGCACCCATTTTTTAAAAAGGGTAGAAAGGAGGACCTTGGGAGCTACTGACCTGTCAGCCTCACCTCTCTGCCTGCGAATATCGTGGAACAGATCCTCCTAGAAACTATGCTAAGGCACATGGAGGACAGGGAGGTGATTCGAGACAGCCAAGGGCAAGTCCTGCCTGATGCATGTAGTGGCCTTCTATGATGAAATGACTACATGGGTGGACAGGGAAAGAGCTATGGATGTCATCTATCTGGACTTCTGTAAAGACTTTGACATGGTCCCCCCCAACATCCTTCTCTTCAAATTGGAGAGATAGGGATGTGATGGGTGGGCTGTTTGGTGGATAAGGAATTGATTGGATGGTTGCATCCAGAGGGTAGTGGTCAATGGCTTGACATCCAGATGGACATTGGTGACAAGTGTTGTCCCTCAGGGACATATTGGGACCAGTGCTGTTTAGTATCTTCACCAATGACATGGACAGTGGGATTGAGTGCACCCTCAGCAAGTCTGCAGATGACACGGAGTGGTGAAGCTGACATGCCTGAGGGGTGGGATGCCATGCAGAGGGACCTGGACAAGCTGGAGAAGTGGGCCCCTGTGAACATCATGAAGTTCAACAAGGCCAAGCTCAAGGTCCTGCACCTGAGTCTGGGCAGTCTCCAGTATCAGTACAGACTGGGTGGTGAGTGGATTGAGAGCAGCTCTGCAGAGAAGTACTCGGGGATAGGCGAAAAGCTGGACGTGAGCTGGCAATGTGTTTGCAGCCCAGAAAGCCAACCGTATCCTAGGCTGCATCAAAAGCAGCGTGGCCAGAAGGTCAAGGGAGGTGATTCTGCCCCTCCCTCTAGTCCACTCTGGTGAGACCTGTGTCCAGCTCTGGGGTCTTCAGCACAAAAAAAACATGGACCTGCTGGAGTGGGTCCAGAGGACACAGAAACGGTCAGAGGGATGGAACACCTCTGCTTTGAGGACAGGCTGAGAGTTGGGATTGTGTAGCCTGGAGAAGGCTCCAGGGAGACCTTATTGCAGCCTCTCAGTACTTAAAGGGGGCTTAAAAGAAAGATAGGGCAATCTTTTTAGCAAGGTCAGAACAAGGGGTGATGGTTTTAAACTAATGGAGGGGAGATTTAGACTAGATATAAGGAAGAAATTTTTCATAATGAGGGTGGTGAAACCCTGGCACAGGTTGCCCAGAGAGGTGGCAGATGTCCCATCCCTGGAAACATTCCAGGTCAGGTTGGACGAGGCTCTGAGCAACCTGATCTTGTCGAAGATGTCCCTGCTCACTGCAGGGGGGTCAGACTAGATGGCCTTTAAAGGTTCCTTCCAACCCAAAGCATTCTGTGATTCTATTACTGGGTGCTGCTATAATTGTTGCTGTAATTAATTGCTGCTTTATTATTGATTGTGCTGTACTGTGGCTTGTAGATAATACTTTGTAGTATCTTGATATACACATGTATGTATTTGCTTTCTTAATCATAGGAATACTTGCTAATGGTGACTTGTGTGATATTTGTGGTAATCTGTAATAAAGTAAAGAAAATTAGAAGATAAAGCCTCCGTGTCCTTGTGTACTACAAAATTCTACAAATTCATGGTCATGATCTTTAGATGCCTGAGGGCTGAGTAACCCTTTAGGTCATGACACCACGTTATGACTTAAGTCACCCAACCCCAGCTCTTAAGCCCAGAATGCAAAATAGCCAGAAAAGAATAAGGAACAACATGCACAGAGTTCTCTAATATCAAAATATAGCAATTTATTCAAGACACTGAATATGATCTGTTGATTCTCTCCTTAAAACAAATGAGCTACAATACACAAGGTGAATTTGAAGAAAGTGTGGGTGGGGTAGAAACAAAACAAGGGTTGATGTTGTTTCAACAGAACCTGGGAAATGCTGAAATGAGAACCAAGTCTGGCTGCAAGTCTGACACAGACAATAAAAACTGCAGAAGCCAGAATTCAGAATTTCAGTGAGTGGCTGAAAGAACATTTCTGCAATTGACAAAGAACCACATCTTTTAAAAAGGCAAAAGGAGGAAAAAAAGGAGGAAAAAATAAAAAGGGAAAAAGAAACCCCAAAACAAAGCAGACCCTTACATTTGACAAAGTGCACTTCACTTGGCTCTAAAATTAGCTATTTTTTTCTTTTTTTTTTTTTTTTTTAAAACAAATTAAAAGGAAATTTCTAAGATGTAGCATGGGGTTAATGTGTGTATAACCCTGTAAGTCAGGCCCGTTAGTGCCCCATAAGGGACCCAGTGTTTTCTACATAAAAGATTCAGTATCCTTCTAACTCACAGAAATGAGTGGTTTTCTCAGCAACTGGTTTTTTTCACTTCAAGGCCAGTTCCAGACAGCCAGCAATGATAAAAATCCACTAAGTCTCTCGATGGTTTCACAATCCTGTTTGGTCACATAGGTTTTTCAGTTTCTCTTCTGTTACAAAGAACTGTGAATGAAATGATCAAAAAAATATTGGATGAAAAAACCAAAGTCCCCTGCCGTGTTGCTTCACACTGTTCTGTCGCAGGGGAGCTGCAGAAAGGCACTGCTAGCAGGGGGATGCTGCCGCAGCAGAGGCGGAAAGCGGGAGCTCCCAGGAGGGCAGTTCACGGGTCTAGGCTTAGATGTCCACGTTGAACTACAGCCTGGAAAAGCCTCTCTCTCGCTAGTGCCCACCTCCTAAAGAAACCAGCTCCTTAGGCTAGGACTAACCTTCGCAACGACACCTTCTGCCTTCCTTAACAGTTGCCCTTGTTTTAGCTGAGAACTGTCCACTACGGTTATCTTTGAGGATTTTCCAGTCTTTAGGGTCCTGGGGAGGGGAAGAAAGGTGACTTTTCTTAGCTTCTCATACAGGCTGCTTTCAAATCTGATGGTCTGTACAGAAAACTCTCTGGACCAGCAGCCTGTCTCACACGCAGCTTTGCAAACCAATTGATTTTCAAATCGTGTTTCTCTTGGCACGTAGGTGGGCAGAGGAAAGGTGGTGTTCTGACAGTTTAAAAAAAGGAAAAAGAAACAGGCATCGTGGACACTGCCAAGTGATCTCCAGTGGCTAGCCCGGGAACAGCTGTGGAGCCCAGGCTCCGTAGCCAGCCAGCCAGCCACGCGCCATCGCTGAACTCAGATTGAGCAACCTCACCTCTTTGAACCCCGAGGCCTGGCCTATTCAGGCATCACTCAGGGGACAGAGGCGAGGCCAGGATCCCATCGGCGCTGCCCCCCACTGCCTGCAGACCGGCAGCTTCTGCATGGTATTCTCAGAAACGCCACCCATAAGCAGCTCAGAAAATTAACCGTGTACATGCAATGACTGTAACCAAATCATCGACCCAACCGTACTTTACAAAACCACATCTGTATTCAAATTCAAGTCTCTCTTCAAACAAGTACTTTTTTTTCTCTCTTTGAAGGAGTGATTTTAAATTAGTAGGTACACATGGTTATTACAAAACAGTGCAAAACTGCCATGTGATCATCTACAGCCCATGCTCTCGGAGCAGAAAAATAAAATGAACACGTAAACGCATTTAACACCAAAAATAATCCCTGGTAACTTCCAGTGTCCAATTCTTTGACATAGATACCAAACAAGCCTAACTGTCATTAATAACCAAAATCCCACATAACTGATTTCACTCAGGACTGAGAAAGCCCTTCAGCAGTTATTTGTTTTCATTCTTTTCTCCTTCCTTTAAGGAACGCAGCTGAAGTTGGCAGTGGTGAGTTCCACTGCAGGACTAATGTTCTGTACAGACAGCAAGCACATAGAGAGGACAACACAGGGGAAGAAATGACGTGCAGATTCCACGATGCCGTGATGCTTGGCAGGTCTTACATCACCAGTTCAGCACTAGGGCTGGTCCAGGTTTTGCTCAGATCAAATCGCCATTCCAGCAGCCGTGGTCAAATCAAAGGGAAGATCCTGCATTACAGAAATAGCCACTTTGGGTGGGAAGGTTCTGGGTGTGATGTTAAGAGGGTTCTCTGCTTGGTGGTTTTTCACTCTCCTACAAATTTGGGCTAGCCAGTGGGCTAGAGAGGACACCTGCTTGACTCAGCCGGTTCTGAGGATTTCTCTAAACAATGGCTGCCAGCACCCCAAGGCTGCCTTATGGTTCAGGGCACTTTCAGTAAACCCTGCCTATGCATCCTTCTTTGCACCCGTCGTTTACTCTTGAGTAATGCAGTCTTCAGCAGGCATCCCTGCAAATGTCTCGCTTGCAGTAGAGAAATCTTGCCCTAAGTGCATAGGTGGTGCTTTGGAAGTCTTTATTTTCATTCCGATCATTTCACCCACTATAACTTTGTAGTGGTATGTATCTTGAGATAAAATTTATATATCCTTTATCATATCCTCACCTAATGGAGAGCTCTGCGTTTTCTTCTGAGCCTCACGCTGAGGACACCCTCAAGGCTAAACCTGTCTGCGCAGACAGTAAGCCACCAAGTCCAAACCCAGAGCTTTCCTTGTAGCACGCAGCACACGCATGGCTGCGGGTGACAACAGCACCACATACTGCCACGTGCAATGGAAGAGCCTGCTTCTAGGGGTGTGCTGACCATGGATGGACAGGAGCTTGGTAAGAGTCCATTCTTCAACAGAGATAGATACAGTCAATATATCTTGGTTCAACTGGTCTCGTTAAGTCAGTGGTAAAATCCCACTGACTTACTGGAATAGGAACAGCTGAGTGGATGAACAGTGGAGGTCAGCACTGCTCAGCAAGGCCACAGGCAGCCAAACCCATGCTCTGTATGAAATATGAACAATCTCTAGAGGAAAGAAGATACACAAGTGTTTTCCCCTGGTCACCAAGAATAAACAAAAATACGGACTGAAGAAAATGAATGCTGTATTTATAGTCTCAAACTTATGGATCCCTTTTAATAAGCGTACATCATCAAACAGCCACAAAAATTAAATGAGACTATAGAAATGGCTGGCTGCTGGAAGAGGACTCTAGTAAATGACTGGCATTAATTGTATCAAAAGGCATTTTTTTCTTACAGCAATTTTGAGAGAGCAGAGAAAAAGGATACTGCACCTTTCATGTTACTTGACTCTGTGTCATTCTTTTTGCTTGAATTACACAACTGGTCTACATTTGGTGGCCATTTAGGCTTTTAAAACTGTTTAACATAAAAAATATTTTTTTTTCCAAAAATACACTGGGTTCTTTCTGTTAAAAGTCATCTTTCTCCTGTAAAAATCTTCCCCAGCACTGCATTCTTATATAAAGCACTTATTACACAATTTGCTGAAAGTGCCCTTGAGACGCTAAGATCTGAAGCATGGAGGATTTTTTTTTCTTTTAAACGGAGAGAAAGAAAGGAAAAGGAAGAGAGAGAAGAGAGGAGAAGCAGTCTGTCAAAAATTTTCATTGTCATGTCCACCTGGCTGCATCTACTATGGGCATACAGGGAAAAACAAAAAAAAAAAAAGGGCAAGAAGAAAGAGGAGGAAAAAAAAGGAAGGCGAAGTTGGGAGTGGAAGGGAGAAATAAAAGGAAAACAAAATATCATCCTAAGCCTGGGATCCTCCAGGCTGTAATATTCCAGCTGATAGAAAAACCACTGAACAAAAAAAGTAGTCTAGAAAATAGAAAGTGTTGTGATTACAAAGTTGAGCATTTCATCAGTACAAACTGGTCTTTGAACGTCCTTTGGGAGAGCAACTGTAGTGTCCAGATTGGAAGGAAAAAATACAACACCGCATGGAGGAGGATTTTTTTTCCCTTTTGGTTTATCACAGCATTTTTCTTTCTTTTTTTTTTTTTTTTAAATTAATTTTTTTTTTGGCACAGCTTTTTTTCCCAGCCATCAGAGCGAGTTCTCAGATGCAAACCAAACAGTGCAATGCCTAGCTGGTGGCTTCATGCTTCCAAGGCTGAATGTTCCAAGTGGAAACCATTCCCTCCCCCTCTGAAGTGACTGCGTTTTTACTCCTTGATGAAGGTTACGAACAAAATACTAGACACCTGTGGCCAGGGAGAGTTGGTTTCACGGTACACTCTAACTTTGTTCAAGTTCGTACAGTTCTGGAGCTGTTAAGAATAGTTTTGAAGAGTGCTTCTCCCCACACATTCACTGCTGGTCCATTTGAAATTTCTTCTAAAACATTTCACTTTTACTTCCGCAGATCTAGAACACAAACCTGGAGAGAAAAGACTCAGCATTACGAACCATCTCTGAGGGTGATGTGGAAGTCCTATTCATACGTGGCCCCGTACACAGGCTGATCAGCCACTGCTATGTTTGTTATATCCCCCAGCCTCAGATGACCCTGTCTCAAGCACCTGTTTACACACGCACAGGTAAGGGAGCAAACCGACCGGGGAGAAAACCCGAATGAAAACCATACAGTTAGCATTTAGCTGGACTTTCACTGGATTACAAACAAACATTTTGGTGGCACATCCCAGATAAGGCTATGGGCTCAATTTAGATGCCTAAATACAGTGTCCACCCCCATTTCTGAAATATATCCCAAACAAATGCAGGCCTGGCAGGCACGACACAGGACCTAGGGCAGACAAGTGGAGCAGCTGGTGGAAGTCAGGCATGGCACCATCTCAAACGGCACAACTAAGCTCAAGCAACATGTCGTAGGGGTACCCTTCATTAAAATCAGTTGAAATATACTGCTCTGAAGTAGTTATGCCAGCCAGCCATGTAGAAGAGTTATTTTAAAAAGCTCTAGAGTGTGTCACAACATCCGTGCGTCCTTCACAAGCTGATCGTGCTACAATTGAAATTTTTTAAAAGTAACTTTAACTGCAAAAATAGTAATGAATGATCAGTATCTCTATGGCAATATTTCTCCTTTTCCACATGATGAAATCTTTGGGCATCATGCTGAAAAATTCCTCCTTTAGGTACTATTCAAGGGTAAACTTCTGTGGGATAAAACATGGAAAGCCCCAGGACAAACTGTTTAATATTAGCGATCTGACCTTCATTAAAAATTGACAGATGAGATAAAAAATGATAGAAACAACACTACCGTTGTTCTTATCAAATATGTATTTAAAAGTAATTTCTGTCTTCAGTGATATTCACCTATTTCTCAAGCATTCTTCATTTCCAAGAGGAACACCTTCTCCTAGTATTCTAAACTTTTCAAAGCAGGAGCATTTTTAATATACTACTCAGTGCGACTTATTTATGTCTTCAGATGCCTACACCTTCAGCTCTGCCCACAGGAGGCGATATGGCATGTATGGTTTTTTGTTGACTCTCCTGAAGAGTAACCTCCACCCAACGTTTACAACCTGTAAAGCTCCTTACCGATCCATCTGATGCGCTTGCTCCCACTTTGTCTCCTCTAGCATTCCAGCAGACTTCAAAGATGCCCCCGGTGCCTCGGTAGCTATGTACTAGAGTTCCACTCTACAAAACAAAACAGCATGTGAACATTTCATACAGAAGTTCCCCTTCTTCTTCTATGTCATCTGGCACTACATTAACAAGAAGAGAGTGGTGGTGGTGGTGGGGCTATTCACATCACCCAGCTATGGTCACCTCCATGAGGTGCTGAAGTTAGAAAACCGGTCTTGATAGCAAAGAGAAACAGGCTTCTCCAGAAGGCAATTTACAGTAAGACTCTTTTAGACACCTGTTTTTGTCTTAGACACCCTGTAACGTTAAAGGCCGGGGGAGCTAGGCTGAGGTGGCGTTCTCTAAAGTTTCTTGTTAATTCAGGCTGTGAGGCATCAGTATGCAGAATTAAATCAGCGGAGCTACGATGTTCCGCTTTTCTCCAGAATATCCCCAGTCCCCAGCCTGAACGCTCTTTTTATCTATCATCCCCTCATCACAAAGTGTAGGCCAGGAGCATCAGACTCACAACTGAACACAGCTTGTTACTAAATAAAAGCATCCCTTATTTCCAAGAATCAATCCACGCCTTTGCTTCACAAAGCTGATGGCACAACGTACCTATTTTCACATACGCTAGGTGTTGTAGCGTACAAAGGAGATGGAACAGGAATGTTCTAGACAGTCACTTCACTCCACCTGAGTGGCTCGGCTGTTATGCTGGGATTTGTACCAGCCAATACAACCAGGTTCACCTCGGCCGGCAGGTCATATGCTACCGAGGTACATGTATTTTCCATTCAAGCTTTTGCTATTAATGTGTCACCTAAACCAGATATGCTTCACAGTACCTGAGTATTCCATATATGGACACATTTGTCAAAGGACCCACTGGCTAGATATTTTCCATCAGGACTAAAAGCTACACTGTAGACAGGCTCTTGATGCTTTGTTAACGTATGGATGCAGACTCCCCGGTCAACGTCCCACAGCCGAACAGTGGAATCAAACGAAGCACTGCAAGAAGCATTCAAACACAGGCATGTCTTAATTTAGGTGTTAATGAACTTGTACTTTGAGACTGTAAATGTTTTAAGAGAATACCATGGTGGTTTTTTTTTTTCCTTTGGCTAAGCAACAAATAATGTTTCAAACAGAAAAGCTAGTATGTCCGACAGCCTTTATGCTTTTCTTATGACAAGAACTGTATCTGCAGAACTGAATTCCTGAATGAAGACCCTTTAAGTTTATCTAGGTGTGCTGTATAAAGGATCAGACCACTAGCCCTAAGGGGGCCAAGCTCCCTCCTTTTGAGACTCTATCTGCTATTTTTCAGGAAGGCCAAATATATATTGTCATTAATAGGATAAATGGTTCCAGAGAGATCTTATTCCTAATGGATTTGCATTATTTAATGAACCAGCATTCAGTAATTCTCTAGAACTATGGTTCCTTTCACTTTGTTTCAGTGCTGATTTTTGCTACACTCCATCTAAATGGAGCCCAAACCAAGGGCTTAGAGAAAGGCAAAGGAAATAATTGGTATTAAAAATAATATTAAAAGAACAACTACAAGAAAGTGAAGTTCTTCCCTGTCCACTCCCAGACTAAGGAGTAAAGTAAATAAACCAGCTTTGATACAACTCCTCCCCAAACTGAATACACCAGAAACTGATTTCATAATCCCATAGTACTACCATCAATTGGCATCCTACGAGTAGACATATCTCCTGAACTCAAAGAAGAGTTTTGAACACATTCCCAAGTGGAATTTTAAGGATTATCCAAGCTTTTCTCTGTTAGTTAGCAAGGCTATAAAAATTGTCGCTATCTGCCCAGGTGAGTTGCACAACCCTGGTCAGAACACATTCCAACTGGCTGCCATCTGCTTCATTAAGTACTTTCATTCATAACAACTGGATGCTGGATATGAAGGTGCAATGCCAAATTTACAATCCTTTCCTCAAGGCAGCTGAAAAGTTAAATATCATATGACTCAATTTTCCTTCTTTTTTCCTCTTCCTTTTTCAAATATGATGCCTTTCCCTTTGTATCCATCCCCCTGATTTATGAATACAGGAATTTTTTTTTTTTACTGGAATTGCCTGCAGGAAGATTGACGGCCAGGTGACAATAGAGTTACATGTCAGAAAGATGATCTTCTTGGTAGCCAACAGAAGGTATATGTATTTTTACCTTGCTAACATGATGTTGGAGTTTGGGTTGCTGGTGCCTGGTCCTGTAGGACTCCATTTGATAGTATATATCTCTTTGCTGTGAGCCTGAAGATCATGTACACAGGTATCTTGCTTCATACTCCAAATCTAAGTCAGAGTAATTATGAAAGGGAAAAATGGCAACGTTACTAATCTCAGATGAATTATTTCAGTTCTAGGATATTATAATTTGTTTATTTAAGATCACGTCATGTATGCATAGACATATACTTAACTTATGAATGCAGCAGTTTGGCACACGTTAAAATAACCCCGTTAGGGGAAAGAGCTACATATTTAATAGTATTTATTCAATAGATAAGAACTAAATAGTTGCTGTACTGCCCATAGCCTCTAACTGTATTTTCATACAGAAGCTTAGGTTACTCTGTTTAGAGAAGTTTAACTCGAAGTTTGTCACACACTGCAACAGCAGTCACTTTACAGAATGAAAAGAAAGTTTCAGAAACTGCTTAGAACATAGTAATTTTCTCTTATGCCAGTAAAACGTTCCTTTTCCTCCCGAACTCCATTTGTTTTCCTCATGTTTTTAACAGCACAGACAATGGAGGACAATCAGCTGTTTATGCAGTGTTACACGGCCAAGTACTTCAGCGTGAGATAAAGAATATGCTCAGAAGAGATGAATGGTAATTTTGTACATCTTTTCTTCAGCTAACTGAGAAAATAAGATGAAGCTATTTCACAGCAGGGAAAATAATTCAAGTTTAGTCAGGCAGTTTCAGAGCGATACCAAAAATGTAGTAATAATTGAACTAATTTCTTGTAAGCCTGCACTATGAGGGAACCGTGCATACCGGGAGTCTGCTCTTGGGAATGTTACATCAAGTTCAGCCACGTTCTATGGCTAACAGACAACAGAAGTTGTAGGAAAATATCAAGAACTCCAGAAAAAGAGAGGAGAAAGAAGCCAGACAGGACTGATTTCCAAAGGAAAAAGAATAATAACAATTGCCCGAAGAGGATTTGTAGTTTCCATCCTTGAAGGCTTTTAAAAATCAGGTGAGGCCAGGCATAACAAACCATTAGCTCTTATGCCAAATTCAGTGGTCAGAAATTTGAACTGGTACCAGGACCCCGGACTCACAGTGGTTTTTAAACATAGCACACAACTGGGCACCAAAAAAATGTGCTGCCACTGGGTCAGGATGTTTAAGAGCAGCAATAATGGCTACTACAATACTGCTTTGTGGCAGTGTAACAGACAAGATGCTCTCTTTCAGTCTATTCTAGCCCTGTTTTCTGTAAACTTCCAGTTCTGTGAGTAGTCCACAATAACATCTCTAGAATCTAGAGTGATGAAAACCTCAGTGGGTATGTGGCAAAGACAGGAGTTGAATTGAGCAGAAGTCAGGCTACCTATGAAGAGGAAACATTCACAACACTGATGTTTACTTAGCTCTCACCTAAGAGTTCTGCTGCTCTCGGTGTCAGTTGTTATACACAGGCTGTGTGCCTGCTAGAAATGTCTCTTGCTTCAGCTGTCCAGCTGGGCAGCTTAGCAGCGCAAAGAGGTATGAGCCTTAATTAATACAACGATACTGTGAGAAAACTCTATTATTAGTACAATTGTACCCACAAAACCAAATCTTTCCTGGGGTGTGTGCTTTGCTCAGGGAACCAGCCTAAATCAACAGCCCAGCAGGAGGGCTTTGCTCTTACAACATACAGCTATTCCTACATAACCATTCAAGGTGGCTGGGAAAGGAGAACGAGAGCGAGAGGAGTTTGGGCAGGAAAAGCTCTATTGTGAAAAGTACTTTTGCAAGCCCAGACTCCTCCTGTATCAGCAATACAGTGCTGGTACAGCGCAATGGCCCCGGTGTGTGCTGGTAAAGCAGTCTCTGCTGCTGCGAGCCAGAAGCCAGACTCATTCCACCTCACTTCAGCATGTACATCAGCAGGGTAGCTGCCTCAGGCTTCCCCTGCAGTGACTGGATAAAGATAGGCGTCTGCAGGGAGCAATTAAGACTTTTGGTCAGCTCTGAGTATGTACGTTGTGTCCTATTCCTTCATTCAAAGCCATTAAAAAAAACCCAAAAATCAAATGGCTCCAATGAAATTATTTTCATAAAAAAGACCCCAAATGTAAAGAAAATTCTTTATTTTTATATTCTTTTCAAAGTGTACCAACAAACTGCTTCTTAGCATAGGGACTGTGCTACTATTGACAGGCAAGCAGCTGTATATACACAGGTATATTTAAACTGGAACTATTCTGTGACAGTGACGTATCAGTAACACTTATTTGGACAGGATGTCTCGGTGGCTGCTTCTCTATGTTCAGTCTTTCAGACTGGCCTTAACAAATATGGGACAAAATGAAACGATTGTTCATACCATCATTCTGGAGAAGATTAAAAAATGGACATATTTTTTGTCTTTATTTTTTGAACAGCAGGAATGGAAATTATATTACCTTTAATGTCATATCGTCGGAACAGGATGCTAGTAGCATGCCAGAGGGGTCCCATTTGATTGCATTAACCTCGTTCTGAAATGAAGAGTGATTTTATTAAGCACATATTCCAGTTACCTGCATTGTACCGGGCACCCAGCAGAGGGCACTCAAGGCTTACACATGCAGCAAGTCCAAGCACAAATTGCAGCCCTGGTTGCTCTCTGGGCGAACAAAAGCAGTGCAGCCTCCCTAGTGCGCTATTTCAGTGTCCTTCAGGACCAGTAACCATCTTGTGTGTGTGACAACAGACACAGTCAGTCTTGTGAGACGTGTTCTGGCACAAAGTCTCTCATACCCTTTCTTCATATGCGAGGATTTCAATAAACCCTCCAAATGGTCACAGTGATGATGCAGCATTAAATTATTTTTAAAATGGAGATATTTCTTTGGTTACTATTCTGTAGAACTCAGAGATACAAATTTTCAGTAGAAAATACTGGTGAGGTGTAAAGTTCTGTGGAGTTTGTAATTCTTAGTATTGCAGCTCTGCAACAATGCTGGTCTCTCTAAAGAGAGGTATATGTGTAAATACAGTCCAGGATGGAATGCTGTATAGTTTACGATGCGTTCTCTGTCAGTCTTTCTACCACGTTGTAATTAACTCAGCCTAGTGTATCCCCTTCATAATCAATAAGTTTTCTGTGGTTTTTTTGAGGGTCATACATACAGAGGAAAAAAGCATTTCATAAAAAAGATTGTTTTTTAAAAACACAATTTGGCTCAGGTTCTCAGTAAAAATAATCCTGAAAAATATTTAAATTTTGCTTTATCCATTTTACATGTTTCAGTCATAATTAAAAGGAACTGTACAAATATTTGAAGAAAAATTTGGATTATGTGCAAAATGGTGCAAAATCATAAAATAATCATAAAAAGCACCAGTCTGTTGGTAGGAATGTACAACTGGTCATGAAAAATCAGTTTAGAAGCAGTTTAACCATAAACTAGATGAAGTTGTCCAAATGCCCAATTTTTTCGTCAGTTCTGGTTATCTAAACTACAGGTCAGTAGTAGTTCTATGATAGTAGTTTTCTCATGAATGAAAGCTAGAAAAACTAGCCTTTGATGGTCATTAAATACCACCAGGAAAAGAGGGGAAAAGTACATCTTAAATAGATCTTACTAGATTAAATTGATTCTAAAACGGAACAGTGGCTGGAGGTAAATTGTTCTCTCCTTATTTATAGTTCTCATTTACTGAAGGAAATTAAGCCAGTGGAAAACAAAATCTTATTTATTAGTGTGCCCTTAGTGTGCAGCTCATGCTACACCGTTTAAGCTGCATGTTTTGCCTCCTATGGTGATTTAGAACAGTTACCCTTCTCACAGGTAGTGAACCACTCCCAAGGAATACGGTTTTAGGAAAATAATGGGATGCAACACCCTTGGTGTCCAATACACCCTGCAAGCCCATCATCTTCCACCGTCCCAATATGCTGCTGTGGCTTTATCACTAATGTTCTGGAGTTCTTAAGCTTACCGTATGTCCTTGAAAGGTTTTAACGGGCCGATCACAGCCAAGTCTGCATACATGAATGCACATGTCAGTGCTGCACGAGGCAAAAGTAGTGTTGTTCTGCCAGTCTACATCCAGAGCAGGAGCTGGGAAGTATGAACAACAGAAGGAACATCAGGGAGCACAGCAAAGAAACAGCTATCCCGAATCATTTTCCTCCTGTCACCTATTTGGAGCAAACTGACTAAAAGCTAGTTCTTGGCCAGTCGCCTACTACCAGTTCCAGGGATGATAGGGACTGTCTGAAGGACACAAATTAATTTTTTTCTTGCAGTTGATATGCTGCATGGCATCTGTTTATGAGAATCCTTTGGGTAGTTACATAAGAAGGGGCAAAACAATCTACCTCCATCCTCCCCGCTCCCAGCTACACACATCTCTTGGGCTCTCTCTACCATTCATCCCTCTGTGAGCCCGTTCAGCAAAGAACCTGAGGAAAACTAAATCAGAGAAAAGGTAAATAAATTCAGCTGGGTTAGAAGAAACATTCCTGTGAACGCCAGCCACAAAACCTGGCAGGGAGAAGCAGCAGGTGGCCGTCTTCCTTTGCACTAGCCTTTAGGCAGACACCAACACAAACCTATCCTTCTGTGCAGACAAGCGGATTAACAATATCTATGCTCAGTTTAATTTGGTTGGGGATCGATTTAAGGTAGGCATGTTGATCAAGCTGACCTGAAACAGGAGGAGGAGTTTCTCTAGAGGGTTTGGCGTTAACTAGGACTGAACTAACAGCACTTTGTACACAGACAGCACGTGCACCTCTAATAGTGCCTGTGTGCAACACACTGCCTTTGCAAAAAGTGAAGAAAAAACAACTAGGAAATTTTCAGTACGCCAGCACAGAAAAAAGCATGCGCAGGAGTAGGAGGGAACTCCTGACATACGGCTCGTCTGTGTTTCTATGACTGCTGCTTGGTTTTTTGCTAAGGGAAGAGTTTAGCTGCCCTCCAGAGGATGACTTAAGACTTGCTAAAATACAGAAATCTCCCTGCTCAGCACACTCCTGTGAGAAGCAAGCGTGTCAGAACAAGACCAGCATACAGGGAGCAAAGTTGTGTCTTTCTGGCAACAGTACAGTGCAAGTTCATCATCAAAAGGAAACCAAGAAATCCCTTATTCAAGTATGTACAGAAAAATACTTCTGTAATACAGAGGTGAAAAAATATCTGTTTTGCCAAGCCTATTATATTTAAATGATTTTCCTGTTATAATTTTTATAAACGGCAAAATGAGACTGATCCACATCACCTTCCGAATCATTGGTAGCTCTCTAAATGAGAATGGAGGGCTGAAATTGCTTCATATACAAGTATTTTTTAGAATATTAATGAAAAAGCTAAGTAATTCTGTGTGACAGGTAAGGAATTTCTATGCTGCAGAAATAAAAAGGAAATTTGTGTGAGGAAGGCACGAATGGGCACCAGGAAACAGTAACGGATTTTGATTCTTTAACTGCCCGTTTGTCTTTCTTTTTGTGCTGCATGCTTTCTATTACTGTTTCAGAGCAAACAAAAATCTATCTTCATTAATAGCCACATGCCTTAAGGGCTAATATCTAGTATGATATGTATGAGTTGAAAAGCAATTTTCTGAGAGCTATTGGCACCTAAAGCGATGGATTTGCACTGCAGTATAATTTGAATCATAGAGTGTTGATAATTAATACTGATTCATTTATTAGCGTATTTAATCATATAGTTACTGGATAAATAACTACATAAAATGGTCTGGAAAAAAAACCAAACGTGGGTTTTGATGCAAGTAATTGAATTGCCAAAGTGTCTGCAAAACCACAGGGCACTAGCCAATTGCATAAAACCTATTAGAATGTCAGCTAATAAAAGCAGCAACAAATCCTTAAGAAACGAAGCTAAATTAAACCTCAACAAGAGAAGTGTTATAAAAATTATCAGTTAATTTAAGCTTTCTCTGAACAAATTGAGGTGTGTTTCAGAATGAGAAGCTCAGAAGAGGATAGAGTTAAGTGTCTGCAGAGAATGATTCAGGGAACTCAGACGTCTAAAACTGGATCATACAAACACCTCTTACAGTATTGCTTAACAGATTTGTTGCTGCACGCATAGACATCAGTCCACATCTATCAGCAGACCTGAAAATTGGATTATTTCACTCCATGTTAAAGAAATAAGCTTTGTGAATACATATTTTGATCAAATGCCCTATGGTGACTCATAATTTTGCAAGGAATAACGAAACCCTAGAAGTTACTTATCCACATGCTTAGATATTTTGACCATAAAATCTTGAAGTTACTATCTTGAAGGAAAATCAGTGACACAGAGGCCTTCATGACGTAGAAAAAGGAGTCTTCCTTATGTATTTTAAGATGACAGTTCTGCCCATAGGGGTGTAAACTAAGTAAGTTGCTGTGGAGCAGCTGGGAGTAAAAAACGTATGTTATTCCTAGGCCAACTATCACCACACTTCAAAGCAATGTGCAAAGAAGTACGCCACAAAAATAGGTGTTAAAGGAACTGTACTCTGTCCAGACTGGACTTCTCAGTGTTAAAATGTCACTTTTAATCCTTATGTAGGCAAGGTTTTCAGATTCCAGATATGGAAAGCAATTTCCTGTTAGTTCTGGTGAACAAAGGATGAAAAGGTGAGGCCCTTGTGGCTTTATGCTTATTTGAGGACAAAGACTCCAGTGGATTTTAAGGGGCTTTTGGTAGGACATGCTTTGGCCTAACTGCTTTACTTCTCTACGAAAACATATCTGAAATAACAAAAAAAAAGAAAAACAAACCAAAATTAGCCTCTCCACATCTCCACTTCAATTGTGTCTCATGGTCCAAAGACAAACAGCATGCGTAGTAACAATTTTTTAAAAAATCTATTAATGCAGATAGACATCGGCATATTGCATTGGAAGGTGTAGTTAAGTTTTCAACTTGCTCAAAGGGGAATGGAGTGGTGTGTCCCTTGATGCACATCACTGCTAAGACAGCTACACATCGGTGAACATAATTCTGAAGGAGCGACCAAGTTCTGAATCACAACTACTTAGATCAATAGCTGGGATCAGAAGGCTTATGAATCTCATTGACTACCTCACTATACAGTGCGAAGTTTGCTTTTACAGAACAGTTGTGATAGATAAATAAATGCCACCGAGTGAAAATCTGTCAGCAGACAGTGACTTCTCCACACTGACAGTTGCGTTAATGAGTGAGGAGTGACAACAATGCAGACTACGGATCTGTGGTGTGCATGGACATACTTTTTGTCTTCTGTTGAATAACCATTTCAATTGCTACTGCATATTAGTAACATCTGTAAAAATGTAAGAACGAGGACAACTAGAAACTGAGTTGAAAAGCACACGCAAATTAATATTTCAGAGTTAGTAGTAAAGTATGTGTTTCAAACACTGTTAAACATCTTGTGAAAGCCTGCTTTAGTCCATTTAAAAATAGATTAGTTACAGTGAACAGAAAGGAAGATGAACATTTCCAGCATCAGAATCTGGAATGTTTTGGTGGTTATAAACTCAGTTTAACTATTCCCCTTAAAAATTCTTCACTATGAAAACTTATTCAGCTTGGATCCTGAATTCAGTCATCATCTTACATGTCTGATCTCAGGTGAATTTATGTCAGTGATTGCCTGTTACTCAGGATTATTTAGTATCTCCTGTCTTCTTGAAGCAGGCCATCCAGTGACCATCCAAGTAAGATCAAGTAAGGTTTTGGTGCAGTAAGGTTTTGAAACTCAAGGTTGGCAATTGACTTCTGATAATCAGAGAAAGAAATACTGAAGAACTTCAAGTCAAAATTAAAAGCTAAGAATTCTTGACTTTCACGCCTGCAGTGGTGAATGCAAACTGCATGAGAGATCCACCTGCTTCTGCCAAGTGAGCTGCATTGCAACAGGAGCAGAAAGAGTGGAAAAGATCCCAGACACCTCCATCGAAAAGTCTCTCCATAAAGCAACATTCGGTACTATTCAAGCACATAGATAACAACAGAATCATTTAGCTAGGCAGACATGGCTGGTGTATAAATCTTCTCCTTAGAATCAGTTCGACTTTGAAAGCTGATTTTGACAGAACCCCATCTTTCTGAAAAAAAAAAAAACAACCAAAAAAAAAAACCAAACCAAAAACCAAACCAAACCACAAGTGATGATACCCAGGATAGTTAAAGCACTAAAAACTTGGTTCAAACTTCTCTGTGGCAGATAGGTTTTTACAAAAGGATAAATGACATTGACAAAATTAAAAAGTACATTTCATTTCACTAACAGAAGTTATGCAGAAATTACCTGAATGGAAAGGAAACTGTTGTTTAGCTTCTCCTGTGTGAGCATCCCAAATTATTGTTGTCTGCAACCAAAGGAAGAGGGGGAAAAAAAGATTAGTGATTGTTCAGCTCAGAGATAACAGAGAGCAGCCCCACTGAGAAGCAATTCTAAAAGATGGTCTGATAAAACTATTGACTGCAGAGAGTCTTGTGTGATGAACAGCTGAAAAAACAGAAAACAATTCTAAATATTACAGAATAATAGTCTGTGTAGATAAAGAAGTATCGTGACTATAGAGGAAGTAATAGAACTACTAAGAATGGGCATATTCTCTCTGAATAATGCTAGAAGACAGCACTACACATTTTTAATAAGCATTTTGTTACAGCTATTTCAGTTATCTTCCTCAAGGAAGACTTCTTCCTCTTTTCAAAGATGCAAGTTAAATTCTATTTCAAAACTACCTGATACTACATTTCTAACAATTAAACCATCAGGTGAAAAGTTTATCTAACAGCAGAGTACGTTTCACTTCTTGCCACTGTAGTGGGACACACTAAAGTGTAGTGTGCTTACTACAGGTTTAATCCATACTCACAGCACCTGTAAGCAACGCCCCTGTAGAGCTCTATATTACCTTCTGAGTGAATTGGCAATTTACTTGGAATAGGTGCTTCCAGAAAATAAATGAGGGATGCCTTATCTTGCTGATAATGGATCATCTAAAGAATCAGTGCTGTTATTTGGAACATTAGTTTGCCAGAATAATGGAACTACCATCGGGAGGCAAGTGCAGCTGAATGTAAGCCAGTATTAAAAAGAATAAAATTAAGTTTCCATTTTCACAGGTATATGAAAATACAGGGACTCATCTACAGTAGAAATCAGATGTACAAGCCTGAGTTAGTTTCTCGAGACTCCCCCTTCAGTTGCTGGAGAGAAGCACTGTCAGTGCATCTAACTGTAACACAGGACATGCAACCTATCACTTGGAAATGCCATTTTACTCTCCAAATTTTATAAAGGAAGCCAAGGGTGACATACACATCCAATTTTTAGACACTGAAAGTTAGGCAAAGTGAATGCTGTGTATTTTCCAGTTTCAGTTTTAATGGGTTTGTACTCATCATCATCAGTCATCTGTTCACTTCAATCTCTAATATGCACTCAGCTGGAACTACGTTTTGCTTGATTTTGAGTTCAGAACTACCACTTCTTTTGCATATTTGCAGAAGAAGCCATATATATTTTATTCAAATAGAATTGTTTCAATGATTGCATGAGATAAAAGGGCAGTATCTTTAAGATCACTTCGTTCCTGGAAATAGTTGATAGAACTACAAATGTAAGCACTGGAAGCCATTCTTTCCTTACCCGAGACACATTTAAGATGCAATTTTACACGGGGGGCAAATGGAGTTGTTTTTTTAAGTAAAATATTTTACATAAAAATAGTACACATTTATGCAGCCTCAAAAAGGTAATCAACATGCACTAACATATATTGAAGAAAAGTAAACTCTCCGGGATGTCTGGAGGAGAATAAAATAACCTTACAGAATTCAGCAGCACAAGCTCACTGAGTCAATACATTTATATGATAGAATAATGCAGTTTTAAAACTCACTTTATCAACACCAGCACTTAAAATATAATTCCCCTTTTTGTTCCACTTCAGGGCAAATATTGGACCTTTATGTTGACCTAAGGTGCTTGCAAGGTTACCTGCAATAAAGAAAAGATTAATATTATAATTAGTTTACAAATTAGCCAAATTACAGTTCACTGCTCTTTGATGCTGAAGAACAATAAATGTTGTCTTACCATCTTCTGTCCATATTCTTGCAAAACCATCATACGAGCCTGTAGCCAATAGTGTTCCGTCACTCTGTTGGGATATATAAAAACATAGATGAAATATGTTTCAATCATAATTTTTCTTTTCTTTTCTAAGGTTTGTGCATTGTGATTTACGGGAAATCTGAGTCCACACATTGAGACAGATTATACTATGATTTAAACTAAAGGTTATTACCGAAGTCAGCAAAGAGGAAATAAAACCCTCTAACATACTGTGCAATACTGGGCTACACCATCAGATAAGAGACTTCTAATCAAAAGGGTTAGAAAAACAAAACCAAGATATAAAAAATTTTATGGGATTCTTCCAGATAACAAACAGATACTGATGACAGATACAAACAGCCTCTAAAACATCAACAGACCATCTAAATCCTGACTAAATCTCAGTTCAGTGAAATTCAGGCACCTATACTTGAAAGAAGGACCTAAACACCTAAGCCACCTATACTCATGGTTAACGCCTTGTCGTGGTTTAACCTCAGCTGGCAACAAACACCACACAGCCGCCTACTCACTCCCCCACCTCCAGAGGGATGAGGGAGAGAATCGGAAAAAAAAAGTAAAACTTGTAAGTTGAGATAAAGACAGTTTAACAGGACAGAAAAGCAAGAGATAATAATAATGATGATAATATAACAATGATAAAGATTAAATAAAAAATATACATATAAAACAAGTGATGCACAATGCAATTGCTAATCACTCACTGACCGATGCCCAGCCAGTCCCTGAGCAGTGGGCTGTCCCCCACCGCAAACTCAGTTTATATACATGACACCTTATGGTATGGAATACCCTGCGGCTAGTTCAGGTCAGCTGTCCTGGCCATGCTCTTGTGCACTCGCTCGCTGGCAGATCATGGGAAACTGAAAAGTCCTTGGCTTAGAATAAGTACTACTGAGCAACAACTAAAACATCAGTGTGTTACCAACATTATTCTCATACTGAATACCAGACACAGCACTGTGCCAGCTGCTAGGAAGAAAATTAACTGTCCCAGCCAGGACACACCTCAAGTGCTATCTACCACCACCAAGTTGTTTCCTACTTGTCTAAACACAGACTCCCACACATGCTCAGAGGCACAGTACCATGATGGAGAGCCTGAGAAAAGTTGGATTCATGGGTCCCAATTAGGAGAAAAAAACCCCCAGGAATTGTAATCAGCAAATTACATGTATTCTGATGGAGGGAGCTCCTCACTGAAGGTTATCTCCTATGCAGCCAACGATTATAGAGTTATTGGACCAGAAGGAGAATAATTAAAAAGGTACTTGACTCTGCAGTCTGGTGATACGAGTACTGCTGGAGCTGGGCATTTAGTCTTTAAACATTTTAAACCTGGCTCAGGAGTGAGATTCACCCCATTTATCTCCAGACACCCAGAAGTTAGGAGTTAGTTTAAGCGAGTAACCTAGTCTCCCCCCATAACTGACAGCATCCCTTGCCTCTGCAGTGTATGGCCCCATTTGCTTTAGACTCTGCCCAGACCAGCATGAAGGCATGTGCCTCTGTTTCTGCTGACTTAGAGGGAATCTAGATGACTAGTTTATATGGTTAAATATAAGGGAGATGAATCCTACCCTTGGTACCAAAGGACGTGATCTAAATATGGCCTCTAGAAATAACCTTTTTTATTATAACATAAATCACATAAACCAGAGAAGAACCAATTTAATATCACCAGAGTGAAAATTTCACAGTGAAATACGATTAATATTGTGGTTCTAAATAAACAATAAAGGCAGATGGCATTTCTAGCATCATGAATAGAAAATTAGGAAAAAGCATAAAATAATCCTTTAAAACATATGTCCACTCCAACCTCCAAAAACAGCGAGTCAGAGCACTTGTAGATTTAACTCAACTATATAATGATATAGGGAGAAAAAACCTAAGCCAACTTCACTGTGATACACACTTACCTGGGCCACTGATGACAACAAAGGTGACAAGAGCAAAAAGAGAAAAGGGAAGAAAAGCTCAGGGACTAGATGTACAGTTTATCCAAATTTGTTAGTGGTAATTCACATTTTTTTGAAAACTTGAAGTAAGTTGGAAGCACTTCAAGTGTTTAAATCAGGAACACTGCCTTACATTAAGGACTAGCACAATACAAGTGAAGTATTAGTGATCGCTGAAGTTTGGAAAGGTAAGAAACTACTACAGGAAAGACTAGAAGATGCCCTATATGTTTTGGACAACTTTCTCGCAGCTGTTCTGCACCTTTGCATGTTTTTCTCTTTCAATTACTCTTTTCCTACTCCTTCATTCAATTTTTCCTGACTATTTTTCTTCATCGTGATATCTACAGGAAACACGCAATGACGATTCTTGGGTTTTATATTTATTCGCTTTGTTAACATACCTCTGCTTTCTGTACTATGCACCAACTTCTTCCATTGTGTCAAATATAAAATACATAGGGGAAGCTGACTTGTGCAAGAGCCTTATCTTTCACTTTTGCGAAGCACCTAGCTCACCTGAAGGACAATAATATTGCCGTGAAGATTAATCGAATCTGGCCAGCAACTGAGACTGTTTTTAACTGATGAGAATTCTTTCTGGTACTTAATTTTTAATCTGTTTTCCTACAAAAACAAGACTAATGTGATCATTCTGTCTGTAATAATATTATCAAAACAGAAAGAACACAAGCGGTCTTAAAATTAATTAAGGTTCCTGCAAGGTCTTTTAAGTTCTTTCCACAATGCTTGGTGGCAGAAAGGAGACATGAATCAGCCTTAAAGCTGCCCAAAGACACTGCCCAGACCCTGGGGATTCTTAACAATGCCTGTCCTCTCTGCTCACTTCAGTCTTCTCTGTGCAGGACTGTATGATTCGAGATAGAAGGTTTTACAGGACGAAAGCAAAGAAGGGGTCAGGAAAGACAGTTCCACCCAGAAGGTGGGTAGGTAAAGAGAACATGACTACACACGCTCCTACCAAGATGAAGACAATCATGTGTACAGCACAATTCAAATGAGAGAGGGTCTTGATAGTCCAACTTCAGAAAATGCTCTGCTGGTGCTTATGTATCTTTATGTACCAAAATAAAGTAACTATGAGATGAAAACACATTATTAATCAGGCTTCATTACTACACAGATTGCTTGTTTAATCTTAATTCTTAAAGTTAGCTAAGTTTACTGTTACCCCTGCTCCTAAAATAGAGATAAAAATGCATCGTTATTAAGCTTGAACATGGCAACAGTCCTGGAAAACTATAGCATATAGGAGAAAGTTCAGCCTATTATGAGTATCTGAAACAAGAGGTCAGTAGGTTAGGACAGAGTTTCTGGTCACCTCAGATACAAAAGATACGGAGCAGAAGCTGTAATTGACTCTGAATTGAATTTAGACAGTTAAAAACCATGCACAGTCTTAGAAGTTAGCTTACATTCCAGTCCAATGAAGTCACATCCTTATTGCTGGGGACATCGTGTCCTCCTTCTCTTATGCAGTGCCTCAAAACTAGTTGAGTGGAACCACTGTTGCTGTTTTCATTGAGATTCCATATTCTGGCTGTGGAGTCTCCAGACCTATAAAAGCAATTGAGCAGAGAGATGAAAACTCCTCTTGATGCTGACCCAGCAAACCATGCAAAAACCTTTATTTCTGTATTCATTGAGAGAACATCACAGCCTTTAAAATGCAATTTTTCTTTCCAACCCTTCCTGCACTCTGTATAGTTTTTAAAAAATTCTAACGCATATTTAAATTATACATACCATCTGAATCCACATCATCACTTGCTTTATTCAGAAAAATTTCACCTAATATACATTTGCTTGCTCTCTCCATCTTGCATTTCATCACTGAAGCTGGTATCACTGTAACTGAGATAGTCCGGAGGATCTCAACTTCACAAACATACCACTGTGGAGAACCCAATAAAGGCAGAAACACAAAGGCTGTGCCCACACGCCTGCCATTAAAAGTGTGCACAGTCCCATGACTCCCAGTGGCTCGCGAGTCCCTGGTGTTCCACCCCGCAGCTGCAGCACGCTCTGAACACAGCACAATGGGACCACAGGGTCACCACCTGCAAGGTTGTGGAGTGTCACCTCGGTAGCAACCTTGGGGAAGGTGACCTCCAGCAGCATTCTTTAAATTCACCTCTACAGGGTCCTTTGCTGTCTGTACTTTGGCTGCTTAGCTCACGTGGTCTGATAAAGTGGCAAAATAACCATTGACATAATAGAGCAAGACAGACAGCATCAGGATTTTAATCTTTTATAGACTGAATATCTTCTAGGGAGATGTTTTTATTGCAGGCTGAAACCTTGACTTTGTCTAGAAAAAGGTGTGAGGAGAAAGTGATGACTTTATCAGAGTCTGCTCGTAAATAATATATTTAATTTCACTTCTCATAAATCTTTCTTCCAATGAAAAATATCTCTGAGGTCAGAAATCAGTTCACAACAGGGTGGAAGATACTACTCTTTCTAGTTTATTGGGATTTGTCTCTCACTCCCCCTCCTGCTTTTTCTTTAAACAATCAATAACATCAACAAAACCCAAGCCAATTGAAGTACCCTGGATTGCTTGTTTTGTCCAGAGGGTAATTTTCTTTTACAGGCATAAGTAGAAGCTTGGAGCAGAACTAGGATCTCTCTTATATTTCCAAGAATTCATACAGTCTAGATGAAATTTTCTTGTTGATACACGTGATGTCTCAGCTTTTGCTTTTTTTTTAAAGTAATGGCTAAAACTTCCTTTCCTATACAGTAACAAGGACAAAAAGTCTTTCTTCAAAGACTAAAACTCTGAGATACATTTTTACTTTGATAATCCATGTTTTACTGAAAAGGAAATACATTGCAAGAAAATATTAAATTTTCTTCTGGTCTACTAATAAAACATTTTAATTATTTATACTAATAGTATGGGGCAAATTTAAATACTTGACATGTCTTTGAGTGCAAATATTGACCAATCAAGTACTATTTTGTGTATTATTTTACCAATAATTTAGCCAAATTTTACAAGAACAACAGTTCAACTGTACAAGCAATACCCCTTCTGCCTCGGGCAGTGGCTCTGAGCTCTGAAAGGTCACAGCATGCCTGGGGAACGTGTCCCCAACTCCTTGGAGCCCTTTGCATCAAGCTGAGATGTGATGGCTGGCCAGCGCTTTGCCAGTCTAACCACAAGCTACTACTGTACAGCCGTTCTTTAATTTTTGGCACATATCTTTCAAGTAGTGATTAAGAAATAATTTGAATGGAGGTAATTTTTGCCACCATACAGAGCTGTGACTGTAATATAACTTCCTCCTCCTTCAGACATCTGACAAAAAGCCCAAAACAATTTTGCACGTGTTGACTAGAAAATTAATGAAGTTAATAATGAGGCTCAGAAGTTAAGTAACATTTTTAGTTGTGATAATTTACAATAATGGGAACATAAGTCTTTCATAGGCTTGGGTTATTGGTTCACATGCTCAGTAGGGAATCCCATCAGCAGTGGCTTCTCTGCTGTATAAGACTCCAGGCCAGTCCTGCCCTCGTTGTAATAATCAAGTTTGTTATTGGACTCTGTGAATAAAGTACTCAGTCACTTGGCTATCAAACACAATCTCCTATTTGCTAGTTCTAAAAGGGTTATGTTTTGTTTTTCAACAGTTTTATTTAGTCAGTTTTCTGGCAATCCTTGGGCAATCTTATTTTCCAGTATTTTAATTTTGTTTTTCCATTTTCTTCTTCCTAAGGCTACATAAGCTATTATGTGTCCCTGCAGAGAGGCTGTATAAACCTACCAGTGTGTGGCAAGGGTATTTGTGTGTCTTCCCTTTTGTTGCTGGGGAAAAAAAGGGTATTCTCTGCTCTGGAAAGTATTCTGATTTCTGTTGAATGACTCAGTGAACCCTGCCTTATTAGAGGACCATAGTTCAAGCACAATTCAGAAAGATATTTAATCTCCTTAGCCCACAGAAGCATTTCTATCTGCATGATAAAGCAGCTCATTCCAACAGGCAAGTCATGAACGCTTGAGTAATAGTTATACTGTTCCGCACTGTGGTAGAGTACTGCCAAATTTTAGGAAGGCTAGTTCTGAAAGAATTTTATTTCATGCTCTCCAGTCCCAGTAAAATCATGAATCAAGGTGGGCAAATGTTTGCAGAATTTTATTTGTGACATATGAAATCTCCATTCCTTAAATGTCAACACAGAGATTAAAACAGCTGCAGCTGGGTACAGAAATTCGCGAGATAGTTGTTGAACCTTGGTATTTCTGATCTTCAGCTGCCTTAGAATCACAGCTATTTTGATATGCAATATTGCTAATGCGTACTTAATAGTTCTGGCCCAAACAGGTCAGATATTTATTATTTTATTTTAAAATATTAAGAGAATAAAGGGAAGGAAAACCCACCTTATAATTTACACACCTAACTTTTTCTTAATAAAGCAGGTCACTTACAGTAAGTGCTTAGGTTTCCTAGGCAGTCAGGATGAGGGAAGTGCCTTGGAGGTACCCAGAGGGAGATCTCTGCCCCCTGGACTCTACAGCATTGCTCCCTTCAACAGGGGATTCAGGTAGACCTCACCTAAGAGCTGCCCACTCTGCATTAATGGAAGTGATGCAATGAGGAAACAGCCCCGATAGAGCCTTGCGCTACTGAGTACTCACAGTTGGCAGAACTAGCACCTGGCACTGACTAGGGGGTTGGTGTGTCAAACCAACGCCCTCAACTCGGCAATTCAAAAGGATTATTCAAAAAGGCAATTCAGGATCCTAAACCACTGAGAGGAGGAATACAGTAACGCAAAGTATTACAAAAACCCAGAGACGATGACAGGACATGGCCTAGAAACATCCTTTCTTGCTTCTGAGAGACACAGCCATGACTGAAAGATCTCAGACATCAGATTTTTATGGCTAATTGTTTTGCTGACTGGGGAGCGAAGGTGCACAGAGCACTCTGCAAGAAAACCTGTGTGAAAGAGGCTGCTATACATCAGCAAAGATGAGCAAAGAAACCTACTGCTGGGTTTTAGGAATGAGGCCAGGTCCCTCTGCTTCATGGCTACGAGAATTCTTTCAATGGCATGGCTGGATGTAACAGAACAGAGCACGCTTTTGGAAGCAGCAGCTGAACCTGCCGACAGAAATATCCTAAATTGAGCTGGAAAAGCTTTTGACTCAAGGCTCCAAAAGCCTTGGAGATGCCTGGTGTAATGACAGTGCAAGCTATCATCTCCAGGTAAACTATGTGTTACGGCACCAATTAAACGAGGCGGAGAAATTCACAGTCCATCCATTTCCATACTGGAAAATTCAAGCACATTCAAGGAGCATTCTGATGGACCATGATGACCTATGCTAGCAGACTGACAGGTCATTCCCTGGCCAGATTTTGGCCTGTTTCAATTAGCACTCTTGTGTGGGGCCCTGACCTTCTCTCTGAGTAACTCCTGGGCATGGTGTGGTGGTTACAACATCCAGAGACGGTTCCCAACATGCAGTTTGTTTGGCAGCCAGGACAGTTTGCTATCCCAGACACCAGCCGTTCTGTGCCAGTTGGCCTCAGTGCCTAGTAATATTCCCAGGCATGATTAGTTTACTAATGTGGATGTAGCTGTAATGAGTTTCTGTGCTACCGAGGGAACATAACCATCCGTAACAATTTACATGTGTCATCAAATTAAAACTTAAATATTGGAAGATATCTCAAGGAAGAAATCAGACTTTGAAAAGGAGGACAATTGGCTTTTAAGAGCAAAAATTGGAATTAAGGCTGGGAATGGCCGAATCTTGAGATTTAGCCAAGCATCTCCTTTTTTTTTTGACCTGTCCAAAACACTATGTGTAATTATTTGTTTTGTAATGTTGATTTCCCTCATAAAGGGTAATTAATCCTCTTACATGACTGTATGTATGCACTTCACTGTACTATTATAATGCTTCCACTCACAACATCTAAGCGCTCTTCTCATAGGCATCTGGTGACAGTCATGCTTTTGACAGCCTTTAATGGTAACTCTAGTCTCCTCTGTCCTCCGATTTAAGGGTTATGGGTGTGGTGGAGTAGGAAGAGCAGCTGCAGTATGTATTTTCTATGGCTATTTGATCAGAGAAATTCTTGACTCCACTGTTTTTTCTTTTAAATAGCCCTTTGCAAAGTCCAGCGAGTATATATTCCTGTGCTAGCCTTCACAACCTAAAAAGATCATAGCAATTGAGTAGTTGGAACAACAAATATCAAAATCCCTTTCTATCAGTGGGATGCTCATTAAATTTGGAAACTAAGGCACTGCTTTTGGGTAATTAATTCTACAAACAACTTCCCTTACACAGCTTGCTTCAGATTAGGTTGTGAACCTGCATTATACTTTTAGTGCCTTGAAGATTACATCAGGTTGCTGTCTAAACTGCCGCTAATTGTTAGAAAAATTGATTGCTTGTATAACAAGGCTTGAAGAAAATAACTTTGCTACGAGTTGAGATTTGATTGTGCTAGGCACTTTATAAACAGAACAAATGTGTTATTTCCTTGATTTAATAGTTAGGTTTTTATATGTATTTTTTTAAGAAGACAACAGATGGGTACAATCAGGCAGATGGGAAACCAGAAGAAAACTACATACTGGGTAGCACAATATGGCTATTACAGAACCTACCAATTCGGTGCTCACACATCTGACTAACTGCAGTTTTCTTTTTTGAAGCATTATTTTGTAAAGGACAAACAGAACTGCACTGTTCTGTAGATCTCGGGGAATTTCTGCCCCTCGTTTAATTGGTGTTGTAACACATGGTTTACCTGTAGATGATAGCTTGCACTATTATTATACTAGACATCTCAAAAGCTTCTTTGTGCAGTGGCATAATCAGTCACTCAGCTCTCTTCCTTCAGCTTAATTTTCTTTGCATTCTATGCCATTTCAGTTGTGTAAGCTTCATCAGGCACCCACTGCTGCATTACCTAAAGGCTAACTGCATCGCACACTATGAGCAGGCTAAAATCTAAGCAAGATGCACATGGATCTAAATTATTTGCATTTTCATTGCATTGCCATTAGTCTGCATGAGACACAGCACCTGATTGCACTTTCTATCCATGCACGTATTTATGTGCTTCCAAAATCAGGAGCTAAGCTTAAGAAAGACCTATTACACTGAAGGGTAAAGCTTAACTGAAAGGATAGTGAGAGGGTGTTCCTCTATCTTAGATATGTGACTAATGTTTCTGGTTACCATCCTCCAGGTTTACCTGCAGCTTGTATAAGACATCCCTATCCCAGGGATCCCTCACCAGTGCTTAGCACCCTGCAGCCAAGTTAAACTACCCACTGTATCCTCAGCCTCTGCAGTACATACTCTGGTTTATTAAATGCTCCACTTTTTAAACTATGCACCTAGGACTGTGAACCACAGATCCTAGGGGACCACTCCAGTATGACAAGCACTGGCAGAGGTCATTCACATACTGGGAAGTTGGCTAAAGCCAACAGATAAGGTCTGAACACCTACACTTGGGAGTCTTAACTCTATACGAGTTGAGAGATGTAGGTACCTGTAGAGGGACAGAGCACTTCAGTAGATGCCTAATTTCAGCTGTGCAAATATTTTCCAGAATTAAGCAGCATCTTCACTTCATCTCAGGTGCTACCAGGTGTCTCTAAAGAATAATTCTGCATGGTATCCTTTCTCTCCACCGTTTGTCCTTCAGATAGTGATATGGGTATGCTAACTGATCACCTGCAGACTGTTCTCCACAGAATTCTAATAAATACCGTAATGGGTAAGTTTACTATTAATCAGTATATTGTTTAGGATGACAGGGCTAAAGGAGATCTACTGTATCAACAAATACAGTCCCTTCATTTGAATGATCCTAAATATAAGAGCGATTGATCTCACGATGGACCATGAAATTCTACGTAAGTTTGTCCCCACTACAGGAAAGCTATTCCATGTTTTATGAACCATGTTTAGATTTTCATCTTCAATAAAAAACAACCATGGAAACAATTTAGTGAGGTTAACTAAGTTCTTAGTTTTTGAGGTTTTTTTCACTGTTATGCCAAGATATAACATCTATGGGTAGTCAAAGCATTTAGGCATCCACTGAATAGTTAGAGGAGTAGTACAGGAGCATGTTCATTCAGAATCATTTGATGTTGATTTACAAATCATTATGTAGGCAGTAACATTTCCTTGTACATCACAGGTTCTTTGTCTTTCCTTGATTCACTTATTTTTCCTTGAAAACATCCTCACAGATGCCTTTCAGGGCCAGGACAATTAAGGAATATCATATGCTATAGTTCTTCCACATTTTTCAGTCCTAATTATTTTTTTTTATTTATACATTAAATAAATCTCTTTTTATGGTTTGCTCAACTGTATGCTGGGAAGAGGACAATCTATATGAAATAACTGTTTTACACTTGCCTATTTTAAGTGGAGACTGACCTTAATAATCAGGACTTCCCTTCTTCATAATAATAATTTACTAGGGGATAAGTAATAGTGCCAAGCAATATTGCCTGAGACACTAGAAAACTGAGTGGGTAGAGGAATACACTTAATAGAAAATACAGCAAATGCCTGGCATAGGAGCATGGCTGCTATTACTGCTCTACTCTGTATCACGGCATCACCCAGGGACCCTATCGCAAACCAGAAGATCCACTGAGCCTACGGAAAAAAAAGAGCTGTAAACCAAAGTTTTTCATCCAAACCCCCTATATACAGTTTTTGCAAATTCTACCCCTATATCCATTTAAAAATAATAAATTAAGATACTTAGTGCTACAGATGCTAAAAGTACTGTCAGACCTGGAGATTCCAGAAATGAAGCATATTCAGCAGGATGCTGCTTTTCTAAAAATCCAGTTTGTAGTCTGAAATTATTCTTTGGAAACTTCTGCCTTCAATCTCTTAGAGATCTTGTGCTGTTTATCCAACCTGGTATTTATTTTTCCTATTTATTCCTTCCCATTTGCGCTCTAATTCCTTGTTTTCATGTATTAAGTCAACAAAGATAAGATGGTTCTGATGATCTTGCAAAAAGTTGTAAATGAAATAAGGCCTGTCCTCTTCCCCGTACGAAATGTGTTCTGACAGTGCTAAGCAACTTCAAGTGATGAAGACCCATTTATCTTCTCTAACTTACATCAGCTTTTCTCCACATTCCCAGGTAGACATGTTCAATTTAGCCTTCATTTTAAGGTTTAACTTTGAGCATGGACAAACACGGATTCCAGTAATGCCTGTATATCACTCTCGGGGTATTGTTTACATTAGCATTTTTGTTTGGATCAGAAGCGCTTTCCGTCAATCTCCTAATTGTCCTACCTGCCATGCTTTGGTTGTCACTGCTGAGCAGTCCTTCAGAACACAAACCAGACTCCTTTCTAATGACACTAAACCAAAACATGCCCTCAAACCACTCCTTAAATGTTCAGCTCATCGGACAAAACTAGGTCCAGCCTGAAGCCCCCCTATCCTATACAAAGAGTGGTGCTATAAGGTCCTCACATAACAGTTTTGCTCTACAGATTTACTTCTGTCTATGCACCATTATTAATGCAGACATAGCAAAGAGAACTGGGGTTTAGAGTCGCCATACTTTTAAAAAGAAAACACAGATGCCCAAGACTTTCTGAGACCCCAGTGTGAACCTCCAAGAGCAGTAAGAGTAGATTATATGAATTTCAAATACTCTGAGAATTATCCATAGTTCTTTTAAAACCTTTTAAAAAAATTTGTGTATTCAGGGCCAGAAAGTGAACCTCTTAAATGTGCAAATGCTTCATATTCTGCATCACCTTATAATTACTCAACTGCCTCATAGGTACAGTACTGTTGGAAAAAAAAACAGTTGCAGGCTGAAAAAAACAGTTAAGGGAATATTCATTCATCTCTAGATAATATGAGCAAGTTCTTGCATTTCTAAGTACACTCTAATTGCAGCAGCTGGTTCCAGTCATGGTCTTACCCAGATGCTAGCAGGTCACTGACAGGGTTCCAGGCACAGATGAACACCTCGGATTCATGGCCCCGAAGGACTGTTGCTTTGTTAGGAGGAATTTCAACATCCCCGTCAATTTCCATTGGCTTTGAATGATTATCTGTAAGGACATGTATCAGAGTAAGTAGTTTGCAAGATACTGTTAGGTCTGCTTCAAAAACAAGCTGGCTACCCATGGCCTAAAGCTTACAGCAACATATACACTATAAATAACATTGAGTTGTTCACTGGCCATAATACTCTATTTTCTTCCCTACGATGATTCAAATTCATGGTATTTCCTCAAAATGCAGACCTTTCCAAAGTATTTTCTATAAATGCATGTAGCTTTTCTCCCAAGAAATGGTATTTATTTCAAAGTAGGGATTTTTTTGAGGCTAGCTTCATTGCACATAACTTACAGATTTATTAAAAGAGCAGATTGATACGTTTGAGAAAAGCTTTGTGCTGTTCTAAAAGAGTAACATACAGCACATACATATTCTTACACACTGTCCTGTAATTAGTATGTGTGCTGCTCACAGCAGAAGAATATACCGAGTAAGGGCTCATTCCCTGAGCATGGCAGGGAAATGGTGAGTGATCACCTTCTCAAGGATATTACAATATATGCAAAGGTACCAGCTGAGGCACAGATATACTCAACCTGCATGCTGTAGTTCTGGGGTTCTTTAGACTGAGTAACTCTGTTTTTATAAAGCTCTTTTATTTCATTAAAGAAAAAAAGAGTGAATTTAAAATGACAAATTTCTCTTAGTGGCAGCAATTCATTCCAATTTGCATCATGAACAACGTTTTCACACCAGATTTTCATTGCTTCAGTATAAATCGTCCTCATTCAGCTCAAACTACACTTCTGGCAGCAATGCAAGATTATCATCCTCTGCGAACAAGACACCAGCAAGGACAGGTAGCGCACTGAAACAGCAGACGGCAGACGTCACCCACAGAAGCACGACACACTTCACAGACCGCACACCCAGGAGCGGGTGGCTGGCCAGCTGGGGAAAGGCAGCCTCCTGTCACCTAATCAACGACCTGGCCAGCTGACTTGCTCTGATGGATCAAAAAGCAAATTCTCTTTCTGGGTTAAGTCTTTTAGTTAGTCATTCTTTAATCACATGAGAAGATCCATAGGTTCCCAAGCGGAATAATTATGCTCCTTTATTGTCACATGTTTATGGCATTTAAAATCAGCCCATCTGTCCTGACGCTCAAGCACTGCTGAGCTATTGCCCATCGACTGGCAAAACAGACTGTGATGTTGCACAACTGCCATCAGAAGGAAGATCTCCAGATTTCTACAATCACCCATGCTTTCCAATACCCTGTTTTGCTCTGCCTAATTTATGCTGAGTCACACAAGTAGCACTTCTCACTGCATACCTGATGAGGTACCCTATTATCTATGTCTGTGCCCTATCTATGCCATAGGTGGAACACAACTCACATGTAATTCCCCGAGTTCCGTAGCACTGACTATCAAAATGAAGAAACAACTAGCTGTAGTTTCACAGCTCACATTTCTAACTCAAAATACCGATATTTTCACCTACACTTATTTTTATCTATGGACTTGTTCCATAAAACTAAACATATTACAAATGCCTAATTGCAAAATCTACCCCTATGCTGAGTCCCTGTGTTAAGCGTTGTCCTTGATAATTCTCTATGTGTATAACTACTAAAATTAATACTGTCAAGATACACTAGTAATTGAGACTCAACCTGACACTGGCAGCTGGGAACTTCGATACCATATCCTATGCAATCAGGGCAATGAAGAGCAAAGCACTGTTCAAACCCTTCAGACGATACAAGTCTGGAACTCGCAACCCTCTGTTTCTCAGTGCAGCACAGAATCACCAGGTTTAACGCATATTTTCATGAGAAAACCAGCAGCATGGTAATGGCTATGCATTCATCTGTGTCCTGTTCACAGTGTGAGTTGGAAGCTGGGGGCAAATCAAGAGGAAGTTTCAAGTGTTTTAGTTTGAAAAATTTAAATGAGATGCTACTCTCACCACATACGATCCTACTGCTACCTATCTGGCTCTTAAGGCAGAGCAGCTTTTCACTCCCAAATAAAAGCAAATGACAGTTTGGAAACCGCATTACTCCATGGTCCCGGAGTCATGAGGTGCTACCAGAGCCAGGCCATCTGATACGTAGAAATATTTTTCATCTGTACATGGCCAGCTGAAGGAACTTAGACACACACTTTGAATGTTATTAACTGCTGGGAAAAAACCACAAGCAGTTGTGCTGTGAAAAAGAAACCCTGTTCGGCTGATACCTGCATTAGCACATGCAAGGCTGACTGGCCTCTGGGAGCAGTGAAAAACCTGCAGGATTATTTTCTATTGTCTTCCAGTAATGATTCTGACACTACAGCTTTGGTGGTTCAGGAGAAAAGGGAGGGAAAGATGAAGAGTCTTTCGTAAATTGTCTGCCAATGTTCACATTAGATGTGCTTTCTTCCCGTTTTCATCAGTAGTCAGGAACATTCATATTTAGAGTGTTACTGTTAGGCACAGAACTTAAAAAGCCCCCCTGAACAAACAGGACAGTTCATGCTGCTGTGATACTGCTTCAGGCTCTTCTCAGATTCAAATAGACACCAGCACTATAAAACGGATACAAACACGGGTACCAACAAAACCTGCAGAACCCCCTGAGCACAGCACGGCACCTGCCTACGAGTGATGAGATCCTGACACAGCACAAGCTCTTGTGAGCCCTGGCCTCATCCAAAAATCTCTTTCCCAAGGATGCAGCAACAATGTGCGTACAGGGAACAAGAATAAACATGTAAGTAAGATGCAGTAATCATCAAGAATAAGCTGCCTTTTCTTTTTTCCCCAAGTATCTTGAGAGCAGAAAAACTCTCAGTTAAGACCTCATCTGCGTAAAGAACGCCTCTGAGGGGGTCTCTGAAAGGGAGGGCAGTTCTACCAAGGGCAACAGCTCCTCGCAGGTGAAAAACTTAAGTCTGCAGGTCACATAGTGGAGGTCTCTGCCCAAATGTTAACACAAACCATTTTCTAAAGGCAAGAGGATCTGTGTTTAAGTCTATGCTATAGTCTCTGAGGTTTTTTCCTCAAATGTATTAAAAATCACAAATCACATATTAACTATCTCTCTATTTCCTCCAATTAAAAAAACATATATTTTACGATCTACCAGTGCTAACCCTGTCTTTTATCAGGAAATGTGGGGGTTTTTTACTTAGATCTTTGACTGAAGTTGTTCTTTATGGCTGTAGATACAACAAAGGAACTGTGCTCAGTCTTTTTTCAGGAGTTTTATTTTTCTTAAACCCAAGCCAATCCTTGCAAATATAATGAAATGACACTAAAAATATTTGAGTTGGAAACAATTCCAAACTTTGGCTCCATTCTACATATTGATTTTTATTTTTTCTACTGATTTTTCAAGTGACCCAAAGCTGAAAACATTACTCAGGAAGCAGCAAGAGAAGTATTAGTATTTGAATCTGCACCTCAAACTCTTATTACTGTTAGATTTTTTCTATCTCTTCCTTTTCTTAAATCAAAACATCCTATTACATTATATTGATAACACAATGTAAAAAAAATGTATCATATTACATTAAATATGTTAACACTGTTTTGGGAAGACTTATAGTGTCATGGAGAATTCCATGTCAGGATAAATGCAAACTAGGTAACTTCCCAAAGACAACTCTTTCACCCGCTTCTTCCCCATCCCATCTTTTTATGACAGGTTGATATGAGAGTGACTAAGGCTAGCAGACTATTCAAACCCATCCCAGTATATGCCAGTTCTGTGGAACCCAATAACAGTGAAAATGAAGGTTTGGGAAGGTTCTCAGACTTTTCCTATCAGCAGTCTCTTCTACCCAGCAGATCACCCAGCTTTCACCTTACCCATCTTACATCCTATCCTAAACTTTTGTCCTATCCATCCTAAAGCTTTGTTGTTATCTAAGCCATTTTACATCCTACCCTAAACCTTTTGCCCTAAGCTAAGCTTTTGCTAGATCTTTTGTCTTAGTCTATCCTAGACTAAACAGACTCTGAATGCGATGGTAAGGGAAAAGGTAAGGCTGGATACACAGTTTGCCCTGCATTAGCACTGAAAAGGAAGGGTATGACCCTTCTGTTTTTTCGTTAACATAACTGTATTTTTTCTAACTTTACCACAAGAGAGGGAAATACAATGGTAAGATTGTTAATCAGACGCATGCAGTAAATTGCCAGCTAGATTTGTTAGTCTTTATTTCTAGTGGTTTCTGATAATTACGAAGGCAGATCTCTTGGAGTTATTTTAAACAGGCCTGTTCAAGGGTGAGAAGGCCAGTTTGCAGTTCTGTGTGCACCTCCCATGTATAAGCCTCATTTGCAGTTATGCTACACCTCCTTGCTGATACCCTCCAAACAGCTAGGACAGAAGGGTTATAGTCCTCCCAAGGCAAGGAGGCACGGAGACCAAAGAGTTGTCTGTCCCTATACTTCTCAGCAGCTTGTCTCCAAAGCCTCTTCTCCTTCAACTACTGAACTCACTTCTTCAGCCAGGATGACCAACTGGAAAAAACGCAGCTGACACCACATGCCAGCTGGCCAGCTACTCCTCCAGGACTTCCTGCCTTCCCTTTGCCATTGCTCAGTTAACCTGTCTGCCTGATAGGCCTGCTTAGCTACAGGAATGCTTTGAAATATCCTGTCTGGGTAGAGTATCACGCTGGTTGACATTCCCACCTCCGTGAAATTTTACTGGTCAACATAGTGTCACGTTCTTGTATTCTGCTCTGTAGACAGAGCACAGGACTTCTCCTCCTCAATACTCCAAGAAAGGGTGCAACTGTTCATGAAAACCCTTTTATTAAAAAACATTGTGAGAATTAATATTTTTAAATAATAAAACGGCGGATCTAAGAAATCAAGGCTTAGAGTGCGGTCATACATCTGAACTGATCTGCAACATTTTCCTTTATTAATACAATAGCATGTGAGTTTCTTCAGATCAGAAGGGAATAAGTCTGAGTGGTTCTGTATTAGTGATGAACTGATAACCAGTTTTCTACCTTAAGAATTCGGGTTTTTTTTGGTCCTGAGACAGGAAGACATTTCCCCAAAATTTTCACAAATCAGCTAAAGAGAAGTGTCAACAAGTAAAATGTTAGTGTTTGATACATTCAGAAGTGTTTTCATTTGTGTTTGCACCTCTTCACACATTAATCAAGTTCAATTTCGAAACAAAAGGTCAGTTGGAAGTAAAATATAAGCAATCCATAGTCTAAAAACAGAGTAATATTTTCAAAATTTTCAGAACTTTTTTACAATTGCTTTCTCAAATGAAAGATATAATTTAAATCACTGCAGTTTTTGTTGGGGGTAACTATCCGTCTAACTGGAATTCTCTTAAGAAAAAACTGGTTTGAAAGCATTTTTCTCACTGGCCCACAGAGGAATCTATTCAGATCAAAGAGAAGATGGAGACTGATAAAGGTATCTACACTGCAGAACAAATAAAATCTGTTACAAGACTACAGTTCTGACCTGTGACTTGTCTAAGCCAAAGAGCTGTGGAACTTACCATGAAACCTGACATGCATGTTCCCCTAGAATTGACTCGGAAGGCAATCATGCAGTAAGGTCTCATTCCAGAAGTTAGCCAGTGCCCTGATAGGGCTTGCACACAGACACCAGAACCATTAATTACATCTGCCTCACAACGTGAGCACAGTTGTCAAGATCTAGACATGCAAGCAGTTATGTCCACTCCTTGTTTTGTATGCCACCCAATAGCTCTGACAAAGAGCAGGTTTACAAAGAACTTCAGAAGTCTTAAGATACGAGTGCAGTCTTCCGCTGTGACCAATAAACAAAGGTGAATTCAGAGCTCTTGAGAACTGACTGTTCCCCCAGACTAAGGAAATCTCAGGAAGGTAGGACCTTCAACGAGGTATCTGCAGTGGACTGTATGACGAGGCATGTGCTATTAAATAAACAGCGAGGAACCTCTTTCCTCTGGCTTCAAGACAGGTTGGCTGCATCCAAGCTGTCTGCTGGAACAGTCCTTGGCACACGCGACTCCCTATGCTGTGCTTGGCAACGCTGTTCAAGATTGGGTAGCTGGTACAGGCCAAACTGTGCCAAGGACCATGCCAAGGCTATGGATGATCACAGGATCGTTAGTGCTCTAGGCTATGCTCTGGTCGTGCCTCACACAGATACGGCTTGTAGGTCCCAGTCTCTCAAACCATCTCCCTTCCAGCCTGGCCAAAATCATCAACTGTGGCTATAGCTTGTCCCTAAACTTTTATCAAGTATCTAAAAGCACTTGTAAAGCAGATAATATTAATGAAGTCCGGGTAGCCTGCTCCAATGAGAGAGCATACAGCTCCGCTTCTTGATACTGTCTTGAACTTGTGTTTCTTAAGATATCTCAAGTTTTTGGATTCTGAGAGGACACCAGTAAACACAGTACTGTGATACAAAACACGATTTTCACTCAGCAGCCTTTTAGGAATAGCCCGCCCTCCTGAAATGATTCCCCCGAGTTCTACAGCTTTGCAGACACCAACCAAGTACAAGGATACTATTGAACACTCAAATTGCCCAGTGGTGGCAAGCAGCTGCATGGATTGGCTTACTTATTGCATGTGCCCCATCTCCTCTCCATTCACAGTGGCTCTCCGTCTTTGGTGTGTGTTCTGCTGGGAAACAGCAGTCGTCGTTGCTCCCGCTGTTGCTGCCGTTGCTGCTGCTGCTGCTGCTGCACTGGCTTGTTGCTGAGCTAGTTTCTCTCTGAATGCTTGCTGCCGGGTCTGAACAACATCAGGCATCACCGCGTCTATCAGAGACAGGGATTCTATTGGCCTGCCGTCAAATACTGTACATCCTGCAGGGAAAATGAGCACACGTGAAACGGCAAATTTAGGAACTTTATTACCGAGGTCTTGCAAAGAGGTCAGATATAAAGAAACAAAACTAGGTTGTCTGAGATCCTGCACTTTGACTTAACCAACAGTGCTGCTTTACTGCAGACCGTCTCTCTCTTAGATCCCTGGGGTGGTACTACATGTTCCATTTAGGACTCGTTTTGGTGAGTCATTTATTGGAATTTTATAGAAAATTCAGGCATAATAGCTCTTTACAAATGCAAAAAAATTATACTCTGGAAAAAAAGAAGTCTGGACTGATGGTAGAAAGTTTCTTCTTGTTTTGTATTTGGAAAAAAAGAGTCATGGCTAAAGCATGACAAAGGCAAACAGTCTTCGGTTGAATTGTCTTCCTGCACTTGCAAGACCATATGAATGGAGCACCTGACGATAACGAACCTCAGCCAAAACAGCTACATGCACAAATTCAGTTGGTGTCTTACGTGGTGTCATCAGCCCAGCACCACCAGTTGCGGCTGATTGTACAGCACTGCTTTACCATATTTTCTTTTATTCTGCTAGTTTTATTCATAATAGTTATGGCTTTAGTTTGAGTTCTGCAAATTAGGCTTCAGGTTTAAAAACCAATTGAGTTAACCTGTAAGGGTTGTTTTTTAAGACTAATACGGACTCCGGTCAACAACTGTTATATCTACTTAGCTTTGCTTCACTTTCGCTTTCCTATTATCTTAAATGTAGGAAAAGTGTTTTAGTAGCCTTTAGCAACGCTTTACTGATCTTCTGCAAACTCCCTTAATTCTTTGAACATAGTGAAGACCCAGCAGTGAAAGATTTGTGTTTGAGGATAGCAGATAAGATTAGGATATGGATACTTGAAGTAGCTGGGAAAACCATATAATTTTCAATAGATAACAATAACTAATAAAGAAAAAATAGCCATTTGGCTGACTAATATGCTTTCTGTTGGATTAGTAATTGAATTACTCCTTACAATTGCAGTATTAAGATAAACACATATTTGTTTCCTCACGGGGAAGAAAATGCAGAGTCATTAGAGAAGAAAAAAGATAAGCTCTCTTTCTCCTCAGGATTTTTTATGCCACATGTCTCTACAGACATTTTTTTGAGTCCTGGCTCAAATCCTTATACACAATGAAAACAACGTTTGCCGATGGATTTTGGCATCTTACATTTTTAACTGTAAAACTGCTCCATGGACTACTTTCCATGACTGCCCTTTAACAGATCGCAAAACAATACTTAAATTTATACCCACATATATAGTTTACAGGCTCGCTGATTACTCACTGCTCTTCAGAAATACACATAGAGAAGCATCTACGTAGCCTTAATGGCATTCAGATGTAGCAAGAACGGCCTTTGCTTTGCTGTGATGTACTAACAGTACGGATTTGAACAGAATCAAACCATGATGAGAGCAAACATAAATCTTAATAATGACAACACACATATTTTTAAATTATCCTCTTAACGAGGCCAAGTCTGAAGCTGGATGCACAGGAGCAGACACTACAGCTGTCATACGACCTGAACCGATATAGGTGCTGTTCACGGCTGAAAGTTTCTAACTGTGCAGCTCACAATTTCAGGCACAGGGCAAAATGTTAAGTAGCAGCAAATTGGGACCGATCTAACACCGGTTTGTTATTACAACTGCATCAAGTGCAGCTTGGCATGAAGGTCAAATGTCATTGCCCCAATTAAAAAATATCACATACACAACTCTTAAACACAGTATCGAGCCATAAAAGAAAACCACAGACTGTTAGTGATAAAAGGAAACGAGTTTCCAAACTACATATTACAAACAACACAACCCTTTCTCTATTTTATATTCCTTTGTTCTCACCCATGCTGTTCACATACTACATTCCAGCTACAGAGGAAAAAGCAATAGTTTTATATGTATGAATATTTATGACAGATCTCTGTCAATTACAAGTATCTACGGTAAAGATTTTGCAATGCAGTGCTTGCTTATCTGTGACACGCCCTCTCAAAGCATCACACCTTTAGGGTTGGCAGGGCAAAACCACTGGCCTTCCCCACAGCGCCACTTTGTTCCCCCTGGCAGTTCAAGGAGAACAGAGACAGACACTCTGTGGCTGCTCACACAATCCCCAGTGTGACAACCAGTGCCCCAGCTGGGGTCAGAATTTACACAGAACCCTTTTGGCATGCACACGAGAGGACGATGCCCAGTCTTACATGATACGAGCCAAAGTCACTGAAATCAGACAGAATCTCTCCAGTGACCCCTGTGGATTCCTGATCAGGCTTCGCATGACTTGCAGGCAGCGCCGCCTGCTAGCAGGTGTCAGGCAGTGAAGTTTTAATCCACACTGCAGGCTCTTCCTGCCAAATTCTGCTGCGACCTTGAAAGCACAAGGCTGTAAACACAAGACACATTTCCTTCTTTGCTCCAGGAGTCTGTGCGCCCTGGCTTTGTTGACTGGAGTAGTGGAAGCACTATAAAATCCACTTAAGGAACAACAAAGAAGGCATCTGTGACACGGTGAAAAATTGAAATACGTTTCTACCTCAGCTTTTCAGTTCTCTCCTGTGGGTGGGGCAAAGTATGAGGAGAGAAATGAAACCAGACCAAAAGAAACCATGGAGTGGTGGCTTGCATCTCTGGGCTGGTGGGACGCGTGGCTTCACAAGCCCCCGTGTGCCAGCCAGTGGGGTGAGGGGTGCCGGCGGTGGTGGGGTACTTACTTCGTTGATGCTGATCTCAGCCTCCACATACTGGAGCCCCTTCTGGAGGATGGAGATGAGTGCGGCAGGTGGCACTAGTGTTCCGTTGATGTTGGACTGGCTGATGTGGCTCTCAATACCAAAGGTGAAGGCCGAGTGCGAGAAACCTGAGAGCAGGAAAAGGAAGCCATGACATGAAATCTAAACGCACCAGCCAGCTACACCTTCACGGTTTAAAAATATTCTGCTCTGAGATCTGAGAGAGACGCTGCCGTGTAAGCAGAAGGACGCAGGCTGGCTGCAGGGAGCCAGGGAGGTTAACCAGAGCCATCCTGACCACCTGGCCACTGCCGCCCCCCATCCCCCTCCCCGCACGCTGCACGTATAGGGGAAGCCATATAGAAAAAATACACACGCAGAGAAAAATAACCAGAGAACTGCACTAACTGAACACATAAAACCCTGAAATCACCACAAAAGCAAGCCCAGCTGAAAGAAGTGCCTGAAATCTTCATTTCCCTTGCTGCATTTCGGCGGTGGTGTTTGCTGAAGCTACGTACTTAAATCCCCGTCAGGGCACAAGTTGTACAAAATCAAGGCACAGATGCAGCAGCGGACGCCAGGGAGCCATTCCCTTATACCAGGGAAGAGATTTCAAATCCTCTGTTCGTTTATCGCCGAGTATGATATGACGTGCAGAGCATTGCCATCAAGACGTGAAACAGCAGAAAGGCCCCTCCTGTAAACGTGCTTCCTGACAGCGAACAGTTAACAGCAAAAGGAATTAACTGGGATCTGCCAAGCAGCAGACAACAAGCCAGTGTGGTGGCCCGTCCTTTAACTACACGTCTCTTCCCTTCATCATTGTCTGAGAAATAAGGGCTAAGGAAGGCGACGGCACTGAAAATCACAAAATTTTGCTGGACAAACGTAAAAGAGAGGATGCCTTAAATGCCGGCTGGAGCTGCCCCTCACTGCTGCTGGGTATGAAGGCGAGAGCTGCACAGAGGCTACACGTAGGGGCAGATACGGGAGGGGGAAGGGGGAACAGGATGTAGATATAACTGTAGGAACCCATTTATCACCACATTGTCTCTGGAGCATTAATCTAACATTAAAAGCCTTGGGGAAACCACCCATGCCCTGTCTGAAACAGGAAGAGCCCTCACAGTCTCCACTGACTAGACAAGAAAGAAAAAAAAAAGAAAAAGAAAAATAAAGCAGGTCTCAAATGAAAATACTTCCGTTAAATATAGCTGCGCCTCTTCCTCTTGTCAAGAGCAGTTTCATTTATAGTTTTGTCCGTTAAGGGATTTCCCCCATATCACTGCAATGTCCAATTGCGTGTGGGCTGGAGGACAGGATTTTGGGCTCGCTCCACGGTAATGCTTTCCCTCTCTCACTCAGATTGTTTTCAAGAGCTTTTTTGCAGTTAGCTCAATTATTATCACAGATAGATAGCAAAACCAAGCTAAGAAACAGAATGCCTCCCACATTTGAAACGGAGGTAGGTGTTTCTCTGTTATTCTCTCCACATACACATTTTATTGTGCCACTGTTTTTCTCCTCTTCCTGGTAACAGCCTCTATCCTCTCCCTTCCCGACCCCATCTTCCCCCTTCCTGGCACTCCCCCAGTTTTGGGGGATGCCTGGAATGCTCTGGACACTTTTTAGGAAGCGGTGGGTTCACCTATGAGCAGAATTACGTAGGATTACAAGGCATAAAAATACAGCACAGGAAAAAAACCCTAAAAACTGCAGTACCATTTGTGTGATCCCTGGGCCAACTCTTATCCTGTATTGCTCTTTATGTCCTGGTCTAGTTATGAGCTGCTGGACCTCCTGCTGCATCAAAAATAGACTGTAAGATCTGCAGGACAGGGTTTTCCCCTTCTTATTAGTTTTGTGGGACAGCTAAGCCCATTTCTGGGCACCACAATAAGGAAGAAATCAAGTATTGCGCATACATACCCTGCGCCTGAGAGATCTAGGGCTTGATCCCTGAACACTGAAATCACTATAAACACACGGCATGCAACTAACTACAATTAGAGAGTCAGATCCCCACTTAATTTTTACTTATGTGTATTTAAATTCATCAACAACATTGAAAAGGAATGGACTTCAAAAATGCATGACAGATAAATCAGCAAATCTACTTAACAATGGAGAAGCACGGAAAACAATGGGAAAATTAATCTGTCATCCCGAACCTCTGAAGCTGACTGCTAAAAAAGCTGCAGCTAGTTTGTCGGCACCTCAGAAAATTGTAACATGGTCTCTGATTCAATCAAAAGGCAGATGGCATAAAAACGGCAACCAACAAACATTGAAAAAAAATGTAAAAAAGCGGAAAGTCATTACTGTAGATCTGCAATAGGCTTGATTTTAACTATGACTTTGTAGCTCTCATTACTGCAGACTTTTTAGCTGGCTGCTGGCATACATCAAGCCCCATCTTTGGCAGCAGACAGACTGCAGTGGCACACAGCTAACCTCTTTGTCCAGTACTGAGTTGCCACATCCCCAAAGAGCAACACATCTCACCTCACTGTACATGAGGGAAGGAACGTCTCAGCACAAACCCCAGCTGTGCCACTGCAATGAACCTTGTTATTTTACTGTGTCTCTTGATGCAAGGAAAGTATTGCTAAAGCACCTGTTAGATGGGGAAACACAAAGCTCGTCGCTATGCTGTCACTGAAGAGCAATCTCACTTGCACATCGCCAGCAGTTGTGACAAACTTTACTGAAACCTTATCTGATAAGATCCAAATACTGACAATCAGTGGAGCAAACCGCTTCAGTGGGTGCTGCTGGACAGTGCTGCTCACCCTTCTTGGAAAAATCTTGCCATACAATTGTAATTAAAAGAAAACCAAACCAAAGAGGAACAAGTCAGCCAGCCCACTGACCAACAGCCGATTACCTCCTGATTTCTTGCACTACCGCAGCATTTATAAGGCCCATACGAAAGCAGACTGGTTTTAAAAGTAACACACACAGTTAACAAAATCCTGCATGAAGCTGTACCGCCTCAGGTTTCTAATAACACTGAAGAACTACTTGAGCTTTGCTTTTACGGTTACCAGATGCCATCAGTTCTCTGCGGGGCTCTGCGTGTGAGTACTCTGTATTACACAGCAATGTTGCAGCTCTACAGTTCAATCTTACAAAACGGTGATTTCTATTAAACAAAGACAAGTTTTTTTAACTGTTAGCTTGTGTTACAAGTGTTAACTTGGCCCTCCTTCTATGTTCATGGAACCCCACTAGGAAATGCAAAGCCAAGACACGAGCACAACCCCGCTCCTCCAGTGACTCTGTGTAGGCTGTCAAGGCAGCTGAGGGGGTGAGAGCAGAGACAAAAGGTGCTCTGCAAGTGGGGATCCCCCGAAAGAATGTGGTAGGAAGGACATCAAGTTACAACAGACCCACACGCAAAATGCTGTAGCAGCAGTGAAATGAATGAAGTTGCAATCTGTGTCAGTATGCATTATTTCTCATAAATTCTGTCCTTTTGGAGACTGTCATAATCACTCTATAAAACAATAATTCTATACAAGTAGCACCAATAAATGAAATCTTAATGGAGTAAACCCTTCAAAAACACATGCAATGGGACTATGGAGCTTCTCAAGTTAAAGACATAAACACAAAGGGCCAAAGAGGAGAGGTAGCATGGCCACACACTGAACTGGTTTTGTACCAGTGAACTGGCCAGTCACTTGCACCATGACATGACCAGTGCCCTGAACAACATCTTTCAGTAGACTTGAGAGAATGGCTTCCAGGATTTTTCTATCTCAGAAAAGATGGGAAAACATAAACCATCAAACGATGTATCATCTGTAAATACATTATCACACATGAAAAAAAGAATCCAAATGAACAGTGCAGGTCATGGTACGATCACCTTAAAAAGAGGTGACCTGTCAGCTGTGGAATAGTTGGTTTTGAAAGATTTTGCAGAGCGTAAAAGCATTGAGAAAACAATGAATGCGGAAAAAATAACTTAAATTACATCCCCTCAAGGCCAAGAATTGTTATGCAAGTGTTTCTGACTTGAAAACAGTGCAATTTTCACCGAGAGATTCCGGCACAGTTTTGTACTGACAGCGGTAACAGGTCCTGGTTCTGTGCTGTGTTTCTTCCCACACCAAGGTGTCTGTATATACTCTCAGTGGTACATACACAGTCATTTGGGAATTCTTGCCCTAGGCAGTGCCAAAAAATGCATATGTAGGGCTGTGTTTTGCAAAATTTCACTGATGATTTTGCTGTAACTGCAAAAATGGAGATGATAGAGATATTTTTTCCCCGTGGCTGCTCCTTTTTCAGTTAAAAATGGCCTCCCCTTAAACAAGGCTTGTCATTGATCATAAATGACGAGGTTTTATGTAATGAACATAAAACTGCTCTTTGTGTGCTTGTTTAATCTGCAGGCTACGTAGCTTTAATTGTCTGCAGCATGCCTGGCTCACAGCAGAAATGCCTGTCAAACACAGGCGTAGGAAAGGGCACCGTGCAGCCCCGCAGCCCAGGGAATGCCTTGTCTTCTCCAGAGACGCGTCTCACCTCTGCTGGGAGGGAAGGATTCTTCCTTTTAGGCACGCAACCGGGGTGCTGCCAAGTATTCCCCTCGCTGGCTCATCTGGCAGTCACAGATTCAGCTAACTGACGTTCACTAAGCACTCCTCTCATTCTCTGATTCCTCTAGCACCGTAAAAAGCCATCTTGTTTAAATTGCCATCTTAATTGTAACAGCTACAGCACCTACTGCTGCGTTTGTTCAGGTGAGGGGAAGGACAAAGAGGGGTCTGTGGAGGCAGTGACTCCTGAAGTGTTTCAGTCTTTGCCACTTAGTCAGGAGTAACCTTGGGGATGCTCTGATTAGCAATAGTTAAGCCATCTGTTGAAGACTGAGAAAGTTTTCTGTTTGTGAACTAACCGGACTTCATTTTCTTTGGTAAATCTAACTAGTGTACTTGTCAAATAATTAAAAAACCCCAGTTGTGTTTAAGTTATTTGCAAATTACTCGGTTTAATTACTCATACTATAAGATTCTTCACTAAAACATTTGTTACAGTAGGATGAAACAGATAATGAAGAATTATAAACGTCAAATTGCCTTTCACACACGTCTCAGGCATCTTTATGACGAACAGCCTCTGTTCCAATGCTGGGTACCAGTAACAACCCATCCCTACAAATCTTTGTATAACTAATGCCCAGTCTGCCCTTCTCACCTGGAAAACAGTGAGATTTCATATGGAGGGCTGTGCAACTTCCTTTAATAAATTTTCCTTTTCCTTTAACTCAAGCAGTCCAGATTGAGGTTTTCAAATCCAGGGATCTTAGGTTCAATTTCCTAAATTACTTACATCACCAATTTAGTGATGCTGTTACCTCAACACAAAGAGAGGGTGGGTGAGCGGAAGGGAGGCATCAACCATCTGACAACCCCTTCTTTTTCTGTAACAATTTAGCCATCTCCAGGTGGAATAACCAACACTTCTCATCTCATCGATTCCTCTGACACTGTGCTGTCTTTCTTTTTGGAAATTCCCAATACCAGCTCTTCCAATTCTCAACTGTGAAGTAACACACTGTTCTCTTTGAAAATATTTGGCAGCTACAGGATACAAAAATGAGCAAGTTTTTAGAAGTGATTAAAACTGGCTCAAGTAGAATCAACCTGCAACATCTACAGTGGGATCCACCGGCAATCTCAAGTTTTCTGCCCTGTTTTCCTAAGGCAGTCTTGTGCGTGGCACGACTGCTGGGACTCTGACCGACGTAAAATTCAGGCAGAAACAGAAAGCACTTAAGAGCTGACTACAGCTGTACAGGCTGCAGGGAAAAAAACATGGTTGTGAGGGGGTAAAGTCATCTTTATCACCATAAATGGGTATATGGGCAAAAATCCTAGGACATTTAGACACATCAAGTAGAAACATTCCGCAGAGTAGTGAGTCAAAAGAAAATCACACGCAGGAGGAAAAGATGCCCCCACACAGTCCCATTAGCTGCTTTACCATGTTACCAAACCCAAGTAACTCCAAAGCTGCCTGCACAACTGCTTGCCAAAGAAACCAGATGCAACCAGTGGAAAAACATCTTCCCAAGTTTGATGCCTGGGTCTTGGGACTGCCATGTAAGCAGGAAGGGAAGAAGGGAAGAGTGGTGCAAGCTGGTGATCTGAAATACATTAGAGCCCGCCACTGCAGTCAAAAAATTCCACTAAAGAAGAGTGAAATATGACCATTAACAAAATAATTTCCTCCAAACACTAATGATGTACAAAGAGCACAGTTAACACTAAATTCAGACTCTGGTAGGTTTAGCTTTACCAGTGTAGAGAAGCAAGAGATCCATACCACTACGGGCACACTTGAATGCAATTTCTAGCTGCAAAACCAGAGGCAAACAGTTTAACTTAGAGCAACTGTATTTTCTTAATCCTGGGTCTAACACAGACTAATCTAGTTCCTGAGGTAAATGACAATTTCTTGCCCATTCCCCAGGAGAATACAATGTTCTTCACTGTACTTGACTGCAGCTTCCATTTTAGAGTCTAGTATTTCCCCTTCTATATGATGCACTGAGTAAGAACTGAGAGAGCTTCTCAGATTTCTGTCTAAATTGAATTACGTATTGATAAAATTGTAACGTACATATGCAGAAGCTTCACAAAGAGGACACCAGTTTCTCTGAAATATGTTCCGTTGCAGTTAGTAAGTGTCTGATGCCTCAAGCCACTGATAAGATTCTACAAACAGTTAAAAAAAAAGAGGTGGGCAAAAATTCTACACCACATCTTGTTTATTATTCACAGCAGACTGAGGTTCTTCTCCTAGCTGAGCTTTTTATTTCTCGGTAATACATCCTAGAGTGCCTCTCTGGTTTTGGCAGTGTCTGCTTATTTTTGAAGACTTACCTTCGCAATTACATAAAGGGCTTAACAAGGGCACGCATTAGCAATTTAAAATAGAGAACTGCAGCTGAAATATATTTTTAGAAAAATCAGCTGAACAATAGGACTCGTACATTTGTTTCAAGATTAGGATTGCTGAACGATTAAAATTATTTCCAGAACCCTGGGAAATGTGTCCTGTATTACAAGCTCTTTCACGGTCCCTGGGAAATAGAAAGAAAGGATCCTTAGCTGTAGCTTGTGTCAGTTGCCAAAATTACAGTACGCCTGGTAACCCGAAGTTTTGTACAAGCGATTATTCACTAATATTAAATGTTACACCCTTTTTCCTTGGATATCTGACCTGTTCATGTTTCTGCCAAGAATTCAGAGTAAATGTCTGCTACCCAAATTATTTTATTGTGTGCCAAAGAATGGTTTTAGCAGGTTTTTTTTTCTTTTTCATGCAGGAAAATATGTTGGAAAAGATTAATACAACTTGGAAATGATCTTTTGATGAGCAGTACTTGGCACTCACTGTTTAAGCCTTTCTGAGGGCTGCAAATTAACAAAAAGAGAAATATGATACACACAGAAAACAGAACACGAACAATGGAAAGAGGAACTTAAAATCTTTTGAAAACAAGGTCTGAAATAATCCCCTTTACACTCACTCTGTGTAAATTAGACTGACAATTGTGAATAAATGTCAATGTAGATCTAGCAATTTAATGCAACTACAGGCAACATTTGAAACAACTTACAGAGGCCATGGCAAGGAAAAAAAACCCCATCTTTTCCTTCTAATTAATGGGATGCTGTTATCTTCTAGCCCTGTCTGTGCAACCGAACATCAAAAGAGACATGCACTGTTTTAAGGATCACACAAGACACTTTCACAGTCCTATATACTTCACAGTTTATTTCCATAAGCTATGTTCTTCTATCGGTTCTAATATACACCTATAAATGGTGGCAAGCAGGACGCCACAGAGGATATTCAGTGGGCATTCCGGAATTTCCACACCAGGATGGTTTCTGCTGATGGTGACTACAGACGGGGTCCCAGTACAGCTATGCTGGTTAGGTGTGAGGAGTGGTGATTGGTAACTGCCATAGCTGTGCCTGCAGAAAGTCCCCAGTGTGCAGGTTATTCACAAAAATTGCGAAGCTGCAACACACAGCTTCTTTTCCTGGGCCTGGAGAATCATAAGGAAAAGCAACAATCTGCAAATGTGTAGCATTTCACTGCTTTCACTAGCAAAGCCACCTTGACGTATAGATATCTGCATTCCACCCAACATCCTGTTTTCTTAATACCCCTAAATATTGCATCTATGCAGGCTTTAAAAATACAGGGTATGAAGTGATCAGAACCCAAATCTATGCTATGGAATAAATTTGCAAAAGAGTAATTGTTTATGTTGTGTGACTTAAAAATCACCATGTTTGCTCAGTGTCTGAGATCCCAGACCATACGGCAACGTTCAGGCCAAAGAAAAATTAAAATAGCCAAGTTTAGAAAACTGTAAAGAGATCTAGAAGGAAATATGAAGTAAGCAGTGTTTTGCAAATGGCAAAAGAACAAGATACTCAGTGTATTTTATTCCTTCACAGGAACTTACAAAATTCTGCACCAAGTATTGCTTTTCTTATACGGCATTTATATTACTGTTGTTCTGCAACAGGGGTAAGAGGCACCGAGAAAGAACTTTTCAAAGGGACCTCTTGAACTGCACCACAAAACAGTTGAAACTATTGTTTATACGTATGTATATAAAGTAGATGTCTGTCACAAAACTCTAAGTCTGTGCATATAAATGCACATAAAAACAGCTTTCACATAGCTTATCACATTCTTTTGAAAATATAACCAAAGTATGAGAAACCTCTTTAGCTGTAAAAACATTTTTTCCTCTCCATGGTGGAGTTTGGATTTTGGGAAGTCGACCACCAAATACTGCTAGTATGTATTCACTGCTCTACGCAAAAAGTGCGCAATGTGGTCTTGACTCACATAGGCGCTGTCGGGTTAGGAAATGATTGCTTATCTTAAAGGAAGCTGGGAAAAGTATTTACCTTTAATCTACCAGCTTCATCCTTCCCAAGATCTATAGCTTTGGTAAGTTTTAAAAAAATGGTTTTGGAGCTACAGCCCAATAATGCTTGTTGTCTTCTAATGTTGACCCTGGTTTTCTTAAAATATACTAAGTATTTGCAAAGAGAATAAATGATCACTAGCAGAGTCAGGAACTGCATAATAATACAGTTCTTGTTTGAGAAATGGATTTGTCTTTTCAGCAGTCATCCATCCTCCAACTATGAAGTATAATTTCAAATTCAGAGTCAGTCTCACTGTTTCTGGAATCATACAGTCACTTCCTCCATAGTTTAGAAGAAATACAGAAAGTAGGGGAGAGATTTAAAAAAAAAAAAAGGCAGGAGTTTATTAACCCCCCTTTTATAAACCCTTTTGATAGTACACTATTTTTACTACATACATATTAATGTATGGGGGAGGTTATATATATATATATTATATTACATTATATACAATCTACTTAGTGTTCTTATCCAAGAATCACTTTAACACATATTCCACTCCTAGAACACCATGGTTTTATTTATCTCAAATAACTCATGAAAGGTCACAAATATTGGGTCTACATCCAATTTCCAGTATATTGGAGATTTGGATCATAAGCTTAAGTAATTTTATTTTATTTGAGTAGGCTGGCCCTAAGGAGGATAACACATCATATAAACAGGGCTGCACGCCCACGAATCAGATCTGTGCTAAACCACAAGAATTAAAAATGGAGTTTGCATTGCTCCAAAGCCTTGCCGTCACACACATGAAATTCCATTGAAACAAAACAAAATACTTTTTTACCATGACGGTGATCAAGTATTGGAACAGGCTGCCCAGAGAGGCTGTCGACTTTCCATCCTTGGGAGATATCCAAAACCCAACTGGACACAGCCCTGAGCAACCTGCTGCAGCTGACCCTGCTGTGAGCAGGACAGTTGGGCTAGATATCTCCAAAGGTCCCTGCCAACCTGAACTATTCTCTGATTCTGTCATCACCTGAGATTCCATCTATCCTGAACTCTCCTATGATCCTAATGAGCCAATTGGAAGAAAACACAAAAAAGGCAGAAGAAAAATCATTATCCACTGACTCTACCGTGAGTGCAAACTATTGTTTCTACTGTTGCACTACACGAATGCTTTTATTGACCAAGCAATTCATTCTTCTAATGAAATATTCTTCTAGGTGTAGATTTTAATAATTTAAACAAAGCCTATGCAGTGTACATCCCCCTTCTACCTAGGAGCAGCCTTCCTACGCAAAGGAAGCAGTTAGCTTTGAAGCAAATTTAGCTGACCTATATATGCCAATATTTTTTGCTATGCTTAATCTGAATGTTTTCAACATGCACTTCCCTCCTCTGTGACTCAGGAACTCTGCCATACACAGTTGTTCAAATACTCTAAATGTACCTCACAGGCAGAAGAAGTATGGACTTCAGAGAAAAATTACATAGGCTTATGTAAGCAAAGACTGTTGCATAATGCACACATTCAAAGGAACAGAGTATTGATGTTCAGTCGTTCCCTATTGCCTGAAAATTCACCTACGCAAACTGTGATATTTACATTTTGTATAAAATGTCTTTGTTAAAAAGACAATGAGTCATAAAGAAGCTGTTTTCCTCCAAAATTCTGTTGCTTCCTTTTCAGAAAATCTTAACGGCATTAGTACAATTCCAAGTACTAGTATCTAGCTGGACAGCATCACAATGATGAAGTCCAGGAGTTTCAGAATATCCATACGTGGGATTGTCTCATAATTTCCAAAGGCAGAATGAGAGTAAGATGCCCTGGATGTGGTTAACAGGAAAGGCTCATGTTTGAGCATGCCTAACTCTACAGAGGATTTTGTGCTGTGATTCACAGAAACACTTTATGCTCTATGGGCACTTGAGCCTACACTTAAAACCTGAGAGAAAACTTTATCTTTTAGAAAAACAGGAAAATCTGTCAACATGAGTCAAACAGACCATGGTGCTGCTATCATCCTGAATCTACAAAAGGAAAACAACTACATTATTAGCTGCCTTAATTTTTATGGTTGGGAAGAAACAAATGACAATTGTAAAGTACAGCAGTAAATTGTCAGCAGCTAAAAATGTCATTGACATCTTTTTAGCAAAAGCGTCCAGCTAGTGTTTTTATTATGTTGGACATGGTACAGATTGTACACTGAGGAAGAGTTTATCAAGTGTATGTCATAAAACATGGAACAATTCAAACCGAACAGAAAAAGCATGAGCAAAAATGGAAACTGTAACACAACCTGAACTCTACCAAGTCACTGCAGACATCCACTACAATAAATGCCCAACTAGAGAGCAGTATAAGGTGCAGACAGCTGGGGAGCGGATTTTCAGATAAGGATTCTATACTGCAACATGCATGGAAGTGCTAGAAAAGGAATACAATTACATTGATCAATGCATCAAAAATACCAATCGGAGAAAGCTTTAACTGAACTGACACGGTGGGCTGGGGAGGGAGGTAGTTATTGTAGCATTTGGACCTGTGATAGGATTTGTCTACTCACAACCAGAGGGAAGCACATTAAATGAAAAGGTATGTGAGAGATTTGCTCTCCTTTGGTTTTGCTGTCCCTCCCTCACCTTGTTTTCAGTTTCCTTAGAATCCTTATTACCTGCCGTTGCATTGTTCTGCTCTGACCTTCATTCCAAAAGACAATTATCTGTTTCTCTTTTGGGCAGACGAAGCAGAAGTGGAAAACTCTATATACTGAATTCTATATGCTTTTGTCAGAAACACAGCTCTTCCCTCGGAAGAAAACCAATAGATGGACTATGTGAAGCAGCGAAGATGTCTGCTAGCAAAAGTATGCTTCTCAGGAGTTTGAAGAGGATGGATGCCAGCACTGTGGTTTCTTTGGTATCGCTCTTTTGTCAATGCACCTGTCTTGTTGGTATAATTACGTCCACCACAAGAGTGTTTTGTGTACTTCTATATCCCCACTGGTAGTACACTCACAGTGCAGACATAACCTAAGCCTGATTTTAGTAACTGAGGCCAGCATCTTAACTTAAAGATAGTCTTTGAATCAAGATACTTATAAATAAACACAACCTGACTCTTAAAAGTTTGATTCCTGAGATAAACAATGCTTGGAAGTATCAGCACTTTTAAGAATTGGGCCACTTTAAATTGTGCACCAAAAACCTCATATTCAAAAAGGAGCAAACTGAACATTGCAGGACTTGACTTTCGGATAGGAAGCAACAATCTTAAGCTGAAATTAAACACTCGTTTTCTTCATACCTCAAGAAGGGGAGCGTTCACATTCCTACATTGGAAGTGACAACACATAGCGACCTTAGTGGTGGAATTCCCATGCCATCAACCCACGGAGCCTAAATTGAAATTATGCCTGTCTACTTTGTTTTTATGGGCATATATAAGCCCTAAGACAGGCACCTGTGTGAAGAGGTAATTATTTACTTAATACAGCTAAGCAATTAGAGCCTTAACTTGTCCAAGTCCTGTCTTGTACTGGAGGGATTTGACTACACTGCCCCTGGACCAGGCATCTTCTCCAGACTGCTTCTCCAGCAGCAGGCAACTCAAAGCAGTCTCCCTGGCTGTATTTCTTTCTCTTAAACCACATGATCAGTCAGTATAACTCATCAAGTGCTACAACTTACCATTTAATTCCATCTGCAAATGTACTTGAGAATCATTTTATATTTCCTTCCAGGTAACTGATAAAGCTATTGAGCAGTATGATGTCAAGAATAGGTTCCTGTGAGTTCCCACTACAAACACCCTTTGAGATGAATATTCCCTAACTGTAATCATTTTTCAAGATGTTCCTGTTAGTCCAATTTTATTCCATTTGGTAACGCTGATTTTACACACTTATTTCATTCTGTTTTTAACCACAGTGTCCACAAGTCTCAGTAAATGTCATAAAGTAGTCTTAAGCATATGACTGTCAGCACAGCTATCTCTGTCAACTTCATTTGCCATCTTGGAAAAAGCAGTATCAAGTCTGTTCAACAAGATCTATCTATAAAACCTTGCTGGCTGGCATTAGGCATGATGTAATCTCTTCATTTTTTGTTGGAGGTGTCTCGTTTCAACCTTCCAATGATTTTGCTTGACCTATAGTTACCTGGATCATTTTGATTAACCTTTAAACATTCTGGCACAACACTTGCTTTTTCCAGTTCACTGGAACTCCCCTTGGTATGCCAGGATTTGTTAAAAAGCAACAATAATGGTTTAGACAGTTCAAGTGCATTAATACTCTCCTGTGCAATTCTTCTAGTGACAGAGTATTAAGGAGGAAATATAATTACTGAATTTCACTTCTAACTCCAATTTTAGAAGAACTTCTACTAGAAGGATCTGCCAGTATTTCATAAATGAAGTGTAAAGCACCAATCAGTATTGTTGCTATAACGTTTCAAATAATTTCAAATGCTTCTGTGCCTTGCAGCCGCAAAATAATTGAAATATTGCAGGGACAGTTTACTCTTTATATAGCTGTTCTGCCATATGTATTTCCTTTTGTTGTTTCTCTCTTCCTCCCACCATTTGCCTATATTTTATGGAAAAGCCTGGAAGTTTTACAGGATAAGATTGAAGTGAAGATACCTGAGAAAAAATTTGAACTTTGTACCATCTTGTAAGCAACATTTGGCTGTTTTCATATAATTTTTAGAAGGTTTGGATTCAGCTAAGGTTAATAAATAATCAGGCAAAATGCTGTATAACAATTTCTGTCTTATTACCCTACTTTACCTGAAAATACTGATATAAAAATTTATTTGGAAAAAACAATGACACTATGAAAGAAGATTCAAACTAAGAAGCTTTTTAAATAAATTAGTGGATTCATCATTAGTTATAGCTCTTATTTGCTGAATGGAATTACTCTCAAACTGTCAGGTATATCTATCTACTAAATCAGTACCTAGCATCTCAATTTCAATATGCTCAGTTTGAAGCACATTTGAATATTTCTTCAAATATTAACCTCAAATGCTACTCTCTTATATAGGCAAAATACAACAGAACAGTGGAATTACAATGTTTTGTGAATACCTTTAGTACGTGTGGATTGAGAAAAACATTTGGCCCTTTACATAAGAAGACAACAGCAGTACAACTTGCAATGACTATGAAAATTTTTATGTGAAATCCTCCCTAAAATGGCAAAAGTGGTTGGTTGCTTGTGGCATTTGGCTGATAGCACTATTCTTGACTGACTTTGTAAAGCCTCCTTCTGAACTACTACACTACACTAACTCACCTCCTGATCTATCAAGAAAAATAAAAAAGGCTCTTTTCTTCTTTCACATCAGGAAAAGTTACTGTAGAATCTCCTACAACACAAATATAACAAACCAATTTCAAGGTTCTTTAGGCTTCAATTATGTCCATCTGCACACTGCTCTAATGGTATAAAGTCTTTTCCAGTGTGGTACCCAATAGCTTATTTTTAAAAATAAACTTCATCTGGATGAAATTTTAGTTTTGTTTGTTCCCATCTTTCTTTCACCTGATTGCACACCAGAACTAGACTATTTTTTACAAGCTCCGTTATCACAGAGAAGAATACAATGTGAAAAAACAGCTACTACCACAAGCTACAACTGGACTCCCAAAGAACGGTTCTAAAAGACCAAATCCTGAAAGAGTATTAGAAATCATCTTCTCAGTGTCACTGGAGATTCCTTGCACAGGGATTTTGGCTCATGGGGTTGAAATAGTCTTGGATGTAGAAGAAACAAATCACAATAATGTATCTGATTAATGCTAGTTATAATGACCAACTGAAGCAGTCTAACACAGTATTTTCTACCTGCTGGGATTCTGATCCCCTGTCCAGCACATGGGCTTATTCTAATACTGGCTTCAAGTCTTCTGGCAGAAGACATGTACTTTTCACAGATTTTTAAAATTTTTTTTTGCTGTTTTGAAACAGGCAATATTTTTAGTTAATTCTACTTTTACCAACCCAGACCATGCGGCCAGTACCAAGTCAACTAGGATCCTGGCTATAAATCCTACGCCAGTGTTTCTTACCTCCCCTATCATCTCTGTGCTAACAGAACATTTTCTATTAGTGAAGAAAACTTCCTGCAGTCAAAGAGCAGAAAACTAAACAGACTCTAAGTTTCAGTTTTTTTTTTTTTTTCTTTGAAGGAAAGATTAAGCCTTTCTTCTAAAAGGAAAAGCCCTGTAAAGACTTTATTTTCCGATACGAAAACAGGTAGAGGTGTAAGTGATAATATGACAGAGCCACACCGACCCTTGCGCAGCGCAGGTTACATACACAATTACCCCAATGCAATTCTAAAACACCAGACACTTGCACCCCTATTTCCATTTACAGCCAATATAAAACCAATTTAGACAATCCCACTTTACTTAACAAGTATCGGACAGAACTATTTCAAGTAGCAAAAAAAAAAAAAAGATAAAAAATCCATGTGCTCTGTGCCCATGCTGCCAAAAATGCCTTTGGCTGAGATGATATAATTCTACAAAAACATTTGTTAACATAATGTTATTTATTTCCTCGTTTTGCCTAACTGCAATGTTTACTTTGTACCTGTGTATGTTTGCACTTTTATTATGTTCAAGACCATGATTTCAAAGAATGTAGGTTTCTGCAAGAATTACTTAGTCTGAATTTATCAGTCTGAAACACTCAACAAAACATAACCAAAGCAACACTGTGCAAAATGCCAATTTTCCCATTTCATCTATGACCTGAAGTAGCGAGGAAAGGCAGGAATTTACCCGATGCCTGGAGATAGCGATAACCAAGAAATTCACTTCGTCACTGGTTATGCTCATCTTAGCCCAACCTCAATATGATGAGGTTTACGAGAAGTGTGATCCACGCTCTGTTCAAAAGGAAAGAAAAGAAGAGGTTTTGTTTTATATTGATTTATTGTGAAGTTGTTATCAAAAGAGAGGTGGGAGTTGTCAAGGTATTTCAGGATCTCATCTAGGTATTAGAGCTCTTACATCCCAATGCGAGGCACCCGTTAAGTATGGTGAATCAAGTACTCAAGCTGTGCTGCACCTTTAGCATTAAAAGGGCCAGTACTGAACATGTATGAGCGTCAGGAGGACTTTAGATCCTAGAAGCCTTTGCAAATGTCAACTCTTTTACTTCTGTGGCTTTGCTACAGGTTCTTTGGGACTCTCCTGTTTACTGTGTGTAACATTTTCTTTTCAGAACTGCTGGTAATTACAGTCATGTATAACACATCAAATCATAACCTTTTTTTCAGCCTCGAATTTGTAATCTATTTTTCTGTCCAGTAGTTTATCCACTGAAAAGACGATTCTTTCCTTACAAAACCGTGTTACACAGTTAACTTAAATAAAGTTCCCATAAAATAGAAACAAATCTAAATTTAAGATGAGATTACAAATTTTATTAGCGGGGGTGGAGAGAGAGAGACAAAAAAAAGAAGAGAGAACACCATATACCTTGTGCCAACAAGGAATACAAAGATACTGGCATTTTATAAAGTTACGATGTTACAGTGTCTCTGCTGATTAATGGTGAGCAAGAATTAACTTCAGTTACTCACTGAAGTAATCATAACCTGTAGGATGACAGGTTTGCGGTACTATTTTGGCATTACTCTGATAATAAAACCACTGGTTTTAGATGACAGATTTGTTTTGAACATTTTCCATTAAAGCTCGATCATGCATTTCCGTTTGGGAATCTGACTTAAGCAGTTTGGTTTTACAAGCCGTAAGTACTTCTCAGACGTAGCTTTGCAGCTTTGTCAGCCACACCACAACTCTAGCTGGTCAAGTAAAGATTTGGAACCAGGAGCACACTTTTCTGTGCTCGTGTCGGGTACTACAAACGGAAGACCGTAGGTGTGAGCTGTTTGTTTCAATTTCCCGTATGTCTCTTCTTGGCAAGCAGAAAGGTCTTTGTTCATCGAAAACCTCTTCAGTAATTCCTGTCGCCTAAAGTAGCACCTGCTCCTGCAGGCAATGCCGATCGACTACAAGTTCCCCTGCTGATGATTTAAACCAGCAGGTCACTCGTGACTGGAACAGATGTCTCTGCATATTTATGTCAGTGGAGGTCTTTGGAACCCCAGTAAGCCTTCTATTCTCCCGGGCTGCTCTACTGCATCAAGGGCTCGGATGCTGGTTTTCCGTAAGAAACCGCCGCTTGCTAACTTGGGAGACATCTTCCTCAAGTATTCTAGTTTTATCATTACCGTTTGCACTTCACAGAGAATAAGGAAAAACAAAATACTGAAAATGGTGCAGTCGCGGTGAGGAAAATTTCATCTCCTTTAGAAAGGGTGATCATTTTCCGCTAAGATTCTGGCCAAGGCCACCATCAGCTATGTCCAACATCCAGTGCTGTCACACATGCCAGGTATTGCCCTAGAAGCTTTTTGGTCTCTTTTCTCCTCAGTCCCTCATCTGTAAAACACTCAAATTTCTTTGCCACAGGATCAGGAGACGGCAAGCACTGGTAGCTGTAAGGGCTCACGTTGGCAAGCGCAGGCAGTGAAAGCATTCCTTTCAGTATAACTTTATATACTTCTTCCAGATAAACAGACTTGGATCTGAATAATTAATAAATCCCTGTGCCCCTTTTTGCAGTACCATCACCACACAATGAAGAACAAGACAGACAGTGACAGCAACAGCCAAGGCCATTTTCATCCCTGTCTCAGTTCTTAAAATACATTTCAATCGCTGTTATGGCCATGATAACAATAAATCAAGAAACTGTGATAGTGTGGGTTTAAAAAAAACACCCGACGTAACACTTCTAAAAGGATTTTAAAAATAGCAGTTTCAGAATTTGGTGGTAGGAAAGTTGGTAACGATGAAACCTCTTACAAAAATTCAGTTTCAGCAATGACGTACTTTGTGGTAAAATGAACTTTATTAAAAAAAAACAGAGAAACTACAAATGTCATTTCTGGATGCATCCTGCTAATTCAAGACATTAACATGGTATTTCCCACATACAGAGGGCTGCTTTGGGAAAGGGAAGGGAAGGAAGGAGTGCTGGGTTTTGTTTGTTTTGTAAAGATGACTTTTCGTAAATGAATTAAAACCAGAGAAATGAGAAGCCAGAGAAAACCATTTTGCCTGCCTGGAAAATAAATAGTCTGACAGCCCAGAAAACCCTCCACAGCAGCTACCTTTGTATCAGAATCCCAAGCACAGGGAGCAGTTGGATTTACAATGTATTTTCCCTGAAGTCAGTCAGCAGGAATTACTTTGACATGTGTGGGATCATATCTTTATACACATTGTTAACATGCCATAAATAACCAGATGATCTCCACTCAGACATGTAAGGTTTCTTCCCTCACACAGATGCCAGCGCAGCAATCGGATACACAACTGTAAAACTTTACCCGTCCAATGCTGTACACAGTTCTTGGCTTTGACCCAGAGAAACCTATCCATTAGAAGTTGGGCTGAGCTATGAAGGACCATACTCAACTTCATTAAAGCTCTTTTTGATTTCCTTCTCTGCAGATAAACACCACAAATAAAAGAGGCTAGAGAACATGGTGGGGAGGAGGAGCATGTACTTATCTTTTGTGTATCTCCAAGTCTGATTCATAAGGAACAAACAACTAGCCTCCCCCTCAGTGCAGTGATGTTTTTAAGGTAGAAATGCAAACATCTGTCAAAAATTGCACAAACCTTTAGTTATCATTGTGATAAGACTTATTTTTGCTAATTGATGGTCTCCTTTTGTTACTGGATACCGGTATTACCTAGATTAATAGTTTTTAAAAGAAATAAATTATAGCTTATAAACTCGATCAGTGTGCCTTTGGAGACTTTTCACATTCAAACTAGCAGTAACATCTTAATTCTTCACATTGTTTACAAAAGGCATTACAACATGTGTTTGAACTTTCTTTACTTAAACACTTTTTTCCTGCACCCAGTTACATACACATAACGGAAAGTTCTATGTACTTTGACCTCGCCTTAAAAATTTGGGTTGTGATCCTGCAGCTATTTGAGAATGACCAATTATGTGAGCTGGGCCCATTAAGACTTCCCAAAGTATAATGGATCCCAAACATTCAAACCCCATTGGTGGACAGATTGTCAAGATCATGCAAAATCACATTTAACACTTATTTTAAATACCACTCAACTCTCAGTTCTGCCAGGATAGGTTTTGCAGCAATGCTTCCTGTACAGAGGTAAAAAGCTGGTGTGATTAGCTCAGCTATGCTACCATTGAGCTTCTAGGGCTGCTCGGCTTTCGCTGAGCTAAGTGAAGTTGTTCTGCTGGAGTTGAGCAAAGCAAATGCTGCAGCACACTCCCCTGTGCTGTGGCAACCAGGGCGACTCACTTCTTGGAGTACCCATTGGACCTGACTTGGCTCTGGGCACCAACATACCACTGTTCTCCAAGTAAACCTTCCTGGAGCACTGGGAATCTTGCTAATGGGCCACAGAAGTGACTCTGGAGAAGGTAGCCTTACGTATAGCTATGAATGATTAATATTAGTTCATTTACATCACATTCCTTTACTCAAGGATTGGTCTTCCTTCGTCTGGCATATTTTCGCACTTTTGACATAAATAAGGGAGATCTGGCTGAAGAACCAAGGAGGCAAAATAACTTTTTCAAATTTGAAATAGCATCTAAAGACACAATTTCTCTACCTCTCTCCTAAATGTTGCTCACAGGGTTCTCCAGGGCAGTATCCTGCCCTCCAGGCTAATCTCAGGGCAGGAGATGGCCAAAGCTGTCTCAGAAAGAAGTTTGTGTTTTGCTAGTTGAGAAGCTATTGCCATCCACAGGGACAGGGAGTACAGTCAATCTTCCCCTCAGGAAGGTGGAAACAGGCCAGACATTTAGGGAAACACCTAAACTAAAATCTAAACCTGAAACCTAAATAGGAAGCCAGTCACTTCCTCATTTCTGCATCCATCCTGTGACCAGAAATTCATCAGATGGCCAGTCTGAAGAAATCTGCAAGCTACAGTCCGCTTTAAACTGAGTGCGGCGCAGTCAACACTTCTTGGGGGACCTTTTGGAGATCATTATTGTTAATAAACACCCTCTCCTCAAGAAAACACCACCCAAACCCCAAAATTTTCATTTATCTCCTGGAGAGGTTGCACTATTTACCTACTTAGTTGACAAAGCTAAGCCAAGAAGCATTTTCCTAACCAAAGCTTTAATGACAACAACATTGTCAATTAAATTATTGGCGGTGAAGACATTGTGAATTTGCTTCGGGGAAAAAAAGAGAAAAAATTAGAGGGTTTCATGAAAATGAAAACATCCAGAAAGTCAATATTTAACATCATCAAACTGATGCCCTGCTGCATGAGTAACCGAGCTTATGTACTTGTCTCCCATTTTCTCGTCCAAGGTGGCGCCACGCATTGAGATGCGTCTCTCGGACCCATTACACTCTCCCCAACTTGGAGAAGAGAATGTGAATACAAGAACTAAATAGACTCTAGGAAAGGCACTGTGACAGCATAGAACAAACCAATGTGTTACTGTTTTGCATACCTCTTTAGTTTAATGAAAAACGACAGTTCCCACGCCAGAAGCCACTTCTCACAAAATGAGCCACTTGGGCAATCTCAGATTTTCTGTTGAAAAATACTTCATCAAAACTTTCAGGAAACTACGCTTCTGTTAGTTCTAGGCTGTGTCTTACCACAGAGCCAGAACAGAGTCAGCAGCCAGCAGCTCTTCCCCAAAGGCTAACGAACTCAGCTTGGCTCACACCATTGCATTCTTCAGTCTGGCTCTTATTGCAGCCGCCTCTTCTCGGGAGGAACTCCAGTATGCTTCTTTCCCAAAATGCCAAAACTGAACTTCTGAAGAGGAAAAAGAGCACAACTTGGACCCTTTCCTCTCGCAGTCTCTCCTGCCTGCCATTTCATGAAGGTAAAGAGTAAATATCTTCCTTTACAAGCATCCTGACAAGTGAACGAGACCATGCAGTCCTGCTGATGACAAGGTCTGGAGCATGCGGATGGTTCGGTTTCTTCTCCAACTCCACCTATGCCAATCACCAAAAAAGAGCGAAGCCTTGTTCAAAATGCAGCTTCTGCAGATGACTCCAGACCTTCCGTAAGCGTCACCTTGACGCTTGCTTTAAAAAACCTCACTTAAAATACTAACAGTTTGCCCCTTCTAAAGATCGGGCACTTAAGAAAGCAAATCAGACTGCGCCACAGTAAGGCCTGCATCATCATGCTGGCCTTCTGCAAGAGGAGGCAAAGTTAACCCGATCCGCAGGCTGGAAATCATCACCACCAGGTTATCCGATACAGGCAATACAAAATGAGGCCATTCAACCTCTCAGACCTACCCTGTCCTAGGCTTTTTACGGATGCTCACAAAGTCGGCATCAATACTATTACCATTTGAGGTTTTATTCCCAAGCACAGTAACAAATTTGCTGATTTGGGGAAAACAAAAGCTGAGGTTCTGCAGGATTGGGGAATCTCCTTTGAGAATGGTTACTGTGCTGTGCAGCATGCACTGTCTCACTTAGAGCTCTGTCACCAGCATTTCTAGCAGCTCAGTAAGGACAGGGACCTCAAAGAGAAAAGGCAATAGGCTTGTCAGAAAACCTGCGCTGCCAAATGTTAAGGCTGGCTCTTTTGCCTTTGTTTTTGGTTTTAAGTCTCTATTTACACTGATCTTCTGATTTTTAAAAGACCCCACTAAACCAAACCAGCACACTCTGATGGAGAGAAGTTGACAACTGCACCTGCATCTGAGAGCTTCAGCAGAAATGGCACGGATATAAAAAGGTCCATCCTGATGATCCTGACACGTTAGAGTATCTCATACAATTCATCACTGAGCTCTACCGTACCAGCATTCAAAATCTGGTGCCAATCAAAGAAAGGGGAGGTAGAAGGAATGACAACTATAGACCTATGTCAGTGATCAACAAACCTGCAATTCTGACTTCAAGAGGTCACTCTCGATGAATCAAATGCTCTGTGGGCAAATTTGACAAAATCGGGGTTTTCATTTAAATAAAAGAAAAACTTTTTTCAGGGAGGAGGTCAGGTTACTATGTAATACTTATAAAGACATGCTTTTGAACAGATGAATCTCTCTTTTTTTAAAGCACAACTGTGCCTACTGTATTTATGCTTTAAAAAATCTGCAATACACTATCAAAATGGTTGTCCTATACTAGAAAAAATGTTAACAAAATAATACATCATCCAGTAAAATATAAAATATATATAAAAAAAGAAAATCAAACCTAATACAAAAAGATTAATAAAAATAACTTGGCCAGTTAAACACTTTGGTGGATGTCATTGCAGAAAGTTTTCTTCTGCATGAATACTAATTTTCTTTAAATTATAAATTACATTCAAACTGAAAAGCCATTTGGAACCAAAGCCACGTCTATTTATTTTAAAAAAGGGCACAAGGGATATTCCAGCAATTTCTGAGTGATATTCAAACATTTTTCAATTAATGAACGTTTTCCAGTGCTAAAAAAGTAATTGTCAACAAAAGACAAGGCTTTTCATCACCAAACTCCCAGCAAACTCTACTTCCTCCATCAAAAGATGCAGAACTGTGCACCAGCTCTTTCATACTTATAATCTCTTAGTTTGATCTGCTTATTTTTCTGTTCTCAGCTGGTTTACCTAATTACATCAGCCTCCAGCATTTCAGTTCTAAGAGTTCAAGTGGATCTTTTCCAAATCCCTTTGCTGCAGAGTGAAACAGGTTTTCCTTATTGATCTTTCTTTTTTGGCACTTTGCTAAGGGGAAAAAAGGCAAACAAAACCAACTGCTCTTCTTACTTAGTGCAATTGCGTTATACCTCTTTCATAGCTTACTTCTAAGAAGAGGCAACTTCAATTTTTTTTTTTAATAAATAAAAATATTGTTTATACTAACATACTGTATGGAAAGCACTAGGAAGCAAAAAATAAGACTGATGGAAGAGTAAACGCTGACAGTCCTGGAGCTTATAAGTGCAATGAAATCAATTGTTTTAAAATGAAAAAAGGAGGAATTTCAGAGGCTTGAGAAATCAAAGCACATGATTGGATTTGGTTTGAGAATCAAGATACCTCATCACTCTTGGAACAAGCGAAATCAATTGGGAATGCTGCCACTAAACAGAACTAGGATTTTCTTCCTTACATGAGCACAAAATGGCAATTAGGACAAACTGGGGGACAATGCCATGCGTCCACTCATTCCAAACCAATTAGGCCAAAAGACATGATTGTCTGTGCAGTCCTGTCTGTGTGCATGTGCATTTCCATGCATGTCATGCCACAAGAAATGTGCTCTAAATCATACAGTAGTTCTATGTGCTCAAAAAAGGAAGATTGCAACTCTAAAAAGATGGCACAATTGCTCTATCGACAGCTCTTTAATTTTGGCAGGAGGAACAGTGTATTAATACTATCTCAGATTTAACATTTTAATTAATATACCTGGATTTTTACTAAAACCTCAACAAAACCAAAAGGAGCAAACATTAGCATTTACGTTTTCCATCTGTGCTTCATGTTCACTGAGTATTGAGGTGAAAGATATATGACGGGATGAGCTCCTACCAGAACTGGTACCTCTTTTTTTTTTGTGTGACTACAGACGTGAGTAAAATAATACAGCTGAACTTTTAGAAGGAAGATCCCCCCAAATGTTTAGAATAAAGCACAATTTCTTTTTCAGCTGTCAACAATTTCTCTGACACCTAACAGTGAAGATCCGCTCTAACTCCAATGTGAGGTACCTGAGTCCCAAGCTGGCCGTAAGAATGGCCATAGACAACCACCCAATTGTGATGAGACAGGCCAGGGCCCAGCAGGGAAAACATTTGCCTTTGAGATGACCCCATGTGGCCGGGACAGAAAAGGAACTTCCAGAAACCTCCATAATGCCCTGAGCCGCCTGGTGCAGGGGCAGCGAGGGTTAGCAGCCACGATGCCCGTTTTAAATGAGGTAACACCATAGCAAGGGACACAGGAGCGACGGGTCTGGAAGAACAAGTGAGAGACAGCCGAAGGCCTTGCCTGAACGACACAATATCTGAGTAAGGCTTTTTTGGTTATGTCTGATTTTTATCCTGCAACTTTAATGTTTAAAATGGTGCAAGTCTAGTAGCAGGGGCCAAAACCTAGACTTTCTCCAACCCATCTGAGCACTTAACTAGGCTGCAAAACCAGGCTGTGACTTGATTGTGTGCTTTATTTTTGAATAGCGAGATAAGGTTAAAATATCCCTGTGTGGCTTTTACCATGTTCCTTAAATAAACTGCTTCCTTACCACCCTCAGGATATATCCTTGTTTTAAAATTGGTCTGCTATCACCTTACTGGTTGCAATGGTCTTAGGTCCCGCTAGAGTCCTAAGTACCTCCACCACCCAACACGTTATGGACAGGTGCATTGCTCAAGGGCTCCAAGACCAGGGAGGTGATGTGCAGTGATGTAAGCATAAAGGGGTTCGAAATCTTTTCACACACGTGATCTCGTGCTTGGTTCATGTCCTAGAGCTGCGGGGTGCAGGAAATGCTCTCCAGGCAAGGGGCAGCAACCCTGACACAGCAGCTGCGTCATGCAGAAGGGCCAGTTCACCCACATACCTGTAGGTTTGTGCGCTACTTCTTCCCCGCATATCCAGTAAAACCTGTGTTTTGATTCCATGTACATTCAAATTTCATGCTATTTCAATATCTTTCAGGATGGCTTGACGCAGGTGCAGTTATAGAAAGGCTAAATGTGAAAGCCATTCTGGTATTACTGTCCCATGACACCTAGAGCTTGCACGACAAAACCCCTTGGACTTAAGCAAGATGATAAAAAACAACAGAGGTCTGCTCTGGGCTAAAAAACCTACATTTTTTTAGCTGTGCAGGCTGGTCCCGCATGGCTGCAGGGCCCCAGAACTAGTGGGCAGGGGAAGAGCCAGTGCCATTCACCACACGTAGGAAGAGGACAGGCACGTCCCTGACACCTCACAAGTTGGGGTTGTGTGGCCGCCCAGTGAGGGAGAGCCACGCTAAGGAGCTGCGAAGGTCTAGAGACCAGCAGGGAGCTGCAGCAGCTTGGCTAGTTCAACTCTGGATCGCCTCAGGCAAAGGGAATGTGCAGCGATGTCATTAAGGGGGTGGCGTTTATTAGTTTCTGCTAATAAGCTTAGCAGATGTTACTGGGAACAGTTTGATGTTATTTTTCCATCATTTATAACTTTATTGTTAATTTTTCCTTCAGAGCAAGCAAAGGCAGTAGATCTTACCACATATTTTAACCTTAACTTGTTTTCCCTATGGTATTGTTAAAAGTGTAGCTGAGGATTTTCTTCATTTTTTTATTATATATTATTATTATCGAACAAAGGTAAAAAGCATTTTTCCCATTTGCCTATAATTCCAAAATAGCTAAAAAGATTATACTCTAAGTTAATAAGGAAAACATACTTTTCAGACTCACATCACGGAAAATTTCACCCTTCAAAACAAGGACTTGGTAAATTTTAGAATATGTGAAAACAAAGAATTATATGGAAAATATTTCAAACTTTTATTATGGCAGATCCCAGTATAAACTATTTATAAAGGTATTAACTATGGCTATAAACACTTAATGTTTTCTCTTGAATAAACCTAAGAGAATGTCAATGTTAAATGCTGTAAGCACACAGATTATATAGGCTGGCACAATGGAATAACAGAAAAATAAATACACAAATTCAGGATATTTCACTGCTGAGTATTTCTACTGCCAACATTTAGCTCTTAGTGGAAATCTGTTGGCATTTTTATTTATTTTTTTCTAACATGAGCTTCCCTAGGTTTACCCCTGGTTTTTATTGGTTTGGGTTCTGAAGCAAGGTCACTTAATGCCTCCATTTTTATGGAAGGTATCCTACTACTTTCCTTGTTGGAAGGTGGAGAAGGAAGAAGAGTGGTGACATATAATTTGCTTTCAAAGGATGCCTGCAAAAACTTCTAAGTGATCACCAAAGGAAAAGCTTATTTCTATGTTATTTTTCTGTGTTCACATTGCTAAATATTTCATAAACTTCCCATAAAAAATCAATACAAAGAATTAAGACTGAGAAATCTCTGTCTCACGAAAACCACCTCAAGCACCAAAATATTGTTTTTTCTTTCTCTCTTTCAACTTTTTGCTCTATATCCAGAATGCAAATAGCAAAGAAAAATTCACGGACAGCATACCCAGCAGTATAATCCAACTTGTACAACACAATCACACCCATTATTTGCCTTTTCATCCATCCTCCTTCCTTGACATGCTATAATTGGCCACCGGGGTGAGGCAGTCTCTCTGTCGTTTTAGGTTTTCCTGGCTTTCTGTCTTACTGCTAAGACCAGGGGAAGAGTCCGTGATTCTCCTCTTCAGCTGGAGGGCATTTGACCATTTTTACAAACGCATCACTGGCCTTCTATAGAGGCACAAAATGGTACAATTTTTTTCCCCCCTCCAAACCTTCTACTGTTTTTTGGTCCATGTTCAATATGGTATTTTACTGGTTTCCTCCAATCTAGGTATAGCAGACTTAAGCCGCAGGACTTTGTAATGTTTGTGTATTCAGGTTGGTATTTTAAGAGTGACTTGCCATTCCTCACTAGGTCGGGTTTTGGTTGTTTCCTTTTATCCCATTTGTAGATGAGTGAAGAATTTACAATGTACAACACAGAAAGATAAAGAATCCCATTTCTGGTGGCAGCATCATGAAGTCTCCTACACAGCCCTACTATAATTAGCAAAGTATACAGATTAAAAGGGCAACACTCGAGGAAAAGCTTTTAACCTACTTTTAAAAAAGCTAAACAGCCTAGAAACTAAGATGAAATAAAAAATCCTGGGGAGTCACAGCAGACATGACATAATCTAAGTTTTAATAACAAAAATTCCAGCTGAATACTTCTCGGAAGGATTTTAATATATTATGACACAATTATTAGTTAGCTCAGATTAATAAAAAGCAATCCTCTGCTTAAAAATATCAAGATCCTAGAGAACTGAAGCCTTAAATCCATATATACAGGACCTGAGAAGTTTTTAAAGGTTTTAATCCCTGGATAAGAATTATTTGTCAGAGAATAAAAAATTTTCTAAGTTTTTTCGCCTTCCCTCCAAGAAGACTCTAGGTAAGCTAGAGTGATCTCTAGATTGACATCCACTTCAAGCTAGAGGCTTGAAGTGGATGTCAATCATGTGTTCGCTATTACAAAAACATTATAAAAGCCACTGAACATTCGGCAGATTTTGGTGCCTAGAGGCATGAGGGTCACAGGCTGGAAGGGATCGCACTAGGAGCTCTCTAGTCCAACACCCTGCCCAAGTGGGGCCAGCTCTCAGGGTCAGACCAGGCTGTTGAGGGGTTGGACCAGTCAGCTTGGAATCCGGGAGGATGGACATGGCACAGTCTCCCCAGCCGACCTGCTCCCTGCCTCACTCTCCATGGTAACACATAGGAAAGTTTCTCCTTATACTCTGCCTGCCACGTGTTGCAACTTGGACATCTTGTCTCTCACCCTCCTGCCCTGCACCACTGTGAGGAGCTCTGTCTCCTCAATGATCCCTGGTGCTGGGGCGCTGTTAGATACTCTTGACAACCATCCCTTCTCCAGGCTGTCCCCTCCTCACAAGGTAAGTGCTCCAGCCCCCCACACCTTGTGCTTCTCCCAAGCTCCCTCCAGTTTGTCCACATCTTATAGTGTCAGGTCCCAAAACTGGATGCAGGATCTAGACAAGTGCCATATACAGGGGACAATCCCTTCCCTTGATCAACTCGCTGTGCTCCCGCTCATACACTCCACATTATTTGTTTCTCTAGTTCACACAAAGAGAAATTACACTCGTGTTATAAAGACGCAGAAGCTCCACACAGCTTTAAAATGAATGAAAATCAGTATCAGCGGTCGTTGAACGGAAGCAGTTTTTCCAACCTGGAACAATCTCACTCAGTGTCCTCTTTACTCCTTTTATTTGTAAAAGGAATTTTTACTTGGAAAAGACATGTAGGAAGGGGTAGCACTCCATACTGCATGCCTACTGGATCCACTCAGGATAACCAAGCACATATTTTAGTCATCCAGCTCCTGGCACATGATTCTCAAAGGCTAGTTAGCTATGAAAATCCCACTACAAAGAACAGTGCAAGTTATGGTCTGGTTCAAAGATTTACGTGTTTTCCTGTAGCCGTGAATTAGACACTTGTCTGAGACTAGGATTCATTGCCTCAAATTTTCCCTCCAATCTAGGCTCCAACTTGTATCTTTGGCTGTAGAGAACAGACTTGGTATTTTTATTTGAAAAGAATTAAAAATAGGAGAAAAGCGGCAGTGGAAGCGGTATAAGAGATTCAAAAGACTGAGCATCAAAGTGTTCACTTAAGAATTAGCAGGTTCAAACTTGCACTTTCCAGCTCCCAGGAGAGCACACTTTACACCTGCTTACAGGTTGCTGAAATGAAAACTCTGGAGCACGGACTGTGGGAGTCATAAGCCAGAAGGACAGGGGATAAGTAACAAGAGATCTGTAACCCCTCTTAATGCTCCCGTGCTTATCTCAGGTATCTCACAGCTGAATCATGAATGATCTATGTTTCAATTTTTCAGCATCAATGAAAGATATGCATAGAAGTATGAACTTTTGTGTCTTGTTTGCTCAGATTAATTCTCATTAATTTTTTCAGTCTTCACCACTGTTTTTTATGTATGTTCGCATTTCCTTCTAACGGGAAGATAGTTTTGGTCCTTTATTTATACAGAAACCCAAGAGTCTTTATAGTATTATGCAAGAAGCAGACATCAATGCTTATATTTCAGTATGACACATTATAAGCTTATATTATCACTTCCAATTTGACTCTGTTGTAACTATTTGGACTGTAAAGCTCCACGGTGAGTGTTTGCCTCGGGCAAAATTTTTTCTGGAAGGCATAAGCAAAAATAGTTCCGTTGTTTCAGAGCGAAGGTGGGGAAAACCCAGTTTTGCCAATATTTATACAGCTGTTTCACTGAGCATCTCTAGTGCCTCCACACTTCAGAGCAGGGACTTGACATTTTGGCAGAGAGGTGGCTCTCATGGCAAAGTGCCTTTTCTGTCGCAGTGAAAATCCACACGAATTGGACTAAAATAAAACCTCCTGAAAGCACTACTTGTATACACTCTGCACAGGTTTGTTAGAGGCCTGTAATTGAATTATCAAAATATTTCCCTTGCATTACCTTGGCTTACTACTCAGACAACAGGCGCTCAGAGTCTTTTTGCACAAAGGAAAGGAGACGCATGTTGATGCAGAAGAAAGAGTGAGGGACTGGGAAAAGCACAGAGCATTGTGGCTACCAGCTGATGGACCACTGAGCTGGTAGTCTCAGGCGTCTCATCTCTCTCCAGATAGCAGAGAATATTTTTTTCTTCCCAACAAGTATTTCAGAGGAGAATTATTATAGCCAAAATATAACACTGAGTTTGAATTTCTCTGTGGTCCTTCTTACTAATTTTTATCAGTAGTTCATTCCTGCACATTTAAACTGTGTGACCTTTAATGCCTGGTAGCTGTATTTATTAACATCTTACTTTTATTATTTTTATGAGTCAGGGAATTTTCCCCCAAGCATTCAATTATGAGACTTAGCTAGTTTAGGGAATTATAAAAAACAGAAATTAAAAAGTATTTTTTTCCACAGAAAGATTTTTTCTTTACTCTCCTATTTGTTTTTTTCTCAGTTAAGAGCAGGCTTAAATAGCATAGCTGTTAGCTTATAAGGACCTGTTTTACTTTGGTCAAATTTAATTTGAAAATTGCAGAAATTTTTAGCTCTTAATAAACTGCTAATATTTAGTCAACTCCTTCAAACACCACAAATGCACAAAAACACACACTGGTCAATGCATACACATTCTTAGGTATTGGATTCAAAGACAGAAAAGCCACAGAACTTCTTCTTGCCAGTGCCACTTTTAAAATGCTGGGTTTTGAGGAAGTACATTTTTAAGTCTTTTCAGCTTTCACCGAGTAACATTTTGGTACTATAAACTGGACAAAAGGTGATCATTAAAATGGATCAGTGAAGAGTAATCACTTAAATTTTTATTCAGTATCAACTTGTACAGAGCTGATCTGAGCTTGCGAAAAGCGATATTCTAAACCCTACTGTCTGCAAAGGAAGCAAGGGTTCACGCGTAAGACGATGAAAAAAACAATGCCTTTCTCTCCTTTATTAATAGATGCCTTAAAATTTAACCTGATGTTAAGAATGCTTACAACCCCCCAGGTCCAAAACACATTTTTTTCCCCACCAAATACACTAATGCAGATAATCCTCCTTCCAATTGATTATTTGGGAAAGAAAGCATAAAGAGAGGAAAAGGTTCGACCGATTCTACATTTCATACTAACACATCACCGTTACTCGATACGGTAATGGCTTTTTGTTCTCTTTAAGGAAAAAAAAAAAAACCCTACCAAAGATATTTGTGCAAGTCTTCCGCAATTATTAAAAATTGTAGAATACTCTGTAAGACATGTAGCCACTAAGATTCAATGATATCTACTTAGATTAAATGAACTCGGTAAAACTGTTTTACTTTACACGAGCTAACTAGGAAGAGGATAATAGCATATCTCTTCTTTTTTTAACTTCAACTCTCGGCTTCCTTACTTTAAGACCTGATATGGGCACACCCATATGGCACTTACCATACACCCAGAATCAAATAACTTAGACTTTTTTGGGGGAGGATAATGATTTAGGCACATCTCACTGACAAAGAAAACCAGTTTTCATTAGTAATAAAATCTGCATTCCTTTTGGAAGGATTACAATATAAAAAGCAGGAAAATGAATTCAAAGACAAAATCGGGTGGTTTTATACAACTAATAACAATAGTCTTAAGAAAAACACCGTTCTGTGTTCACGTGAATGCCAATTCTCACATAAAGAGATGGATATGCTAACTCCGGAGTTAGCAGTGTCACCGTTCATGACTTTTTACTGCTCTGTATTTCCAAAAGCTCTTAAAACTTTAACTAATACATCCTAGATGTTTTTGTGGGAGGTTTGGTGTTACACAAAGCTTCTCAGGCTCCCATGAGATGTCAGTAATGGTTTAGCTAAACCATCATGGGCTATAGGTCACCACACCCGTTCTCCCTTCCCAAGGGAAGGTACCCAGCACATCTGTGACGAACACGAACGTTACACACATTTCGCAAATTCACGTCTCTAACCCCTCTGATCATTTCAACTGCTGGTAACAAGCACAAAATCATTTCTACTGCTTCTCAAAAAGCAGAGCGAACCACAGACTTTCTAGTTCCACCTCAAGTTACACCATAACATAACCTGCCGAGGTTACTATGGAAGAATGGCTTTTAAGAGACTTTTGAGTAATCCTTCTGACACAACGTATTAAAAAAAGATCAAAACCATTCACCCATGTGTCAGCTGTTCGCTTGCCCCCCTAGCCCAGCTTTAACCTAGATTTCATTTCAGCTCCTACTGATTCTGTCTGCCATTACAGGAGCAGCAACCAGCCGAGCCGCATCCGTCCTCACCACCAAAACTTCCACAAAGCACTTCTTAATTAGTGCAGGGGGTGGCTGACATGCTCTGGGTGAAGGGTCCAGTGCTAGATCATCTCCAGATGACTGATCGCTCAACTGAGTGGTGTATTTTGTACTATAAAAACCAAGCAGAGGTGGAGGAGGAAAGAGAAGCCTGGGGACAAGAAGTCAAATAAATTTCTACCAGTGTGGAGGTAGAAGTAAATAACAAATAAATCACTGACTTAAAATAATTCTCATGAATCTAACAACCCTGTGAACGTACGCACAGTGTTATTACTTATCACTAAATACAGTCCAGTTCCTCATATTATTAAATTTGTAAAATATTCTGTTAGACATATAGAGTCACTAAGATGCAATGGGTATCTATTAATATTAAATTAAACCCTTAAAATTGTTTTACTTCATGTGAGCTAACCAGAGAGAGAATAATAGCATGTCTCAATACATCAACTCTTATAATCACTTTTCTAATAAATACTGCCATTGCAGCAGCTTTATTTTTAATTTGGGGCAATTGGTTTATCTAAAGTGAAATGCACAACATGTATTCAAATTTTTTTATAAGCATCCTTTTAGCTTAAAAGGACACTTCTATCCAAATTTTGTGCTCGTGCTTTAAAATCAAGTTGCTGGAATGCCTGTGAGGTGAAGTGAAGGGATAAACCATTTACACTTGATGTCTACAATCACTAATCCACATGACACAGAACCATATAAAGCACAAATTACCATAGAGATACAGCACCTTAGTGACAAGCATCAAGTCACCTTACAATGGGTGATTGTTTAAAGTTGCAAAAGCTACTAAGTGATATGACTGCTCCTGCCACCAGCTGCTGGAGCAGTAACCTCCTCTTCTGCAAAGGCAAACCCATTCCCTGAGCTTCTCCATGGAACCAGCCAGCTGAGACACAGAAAAGGCAGCATGACCTTTTGCATGTGACAAGGTCCGAGCAGAGTTTGAACCGTGGGGCTTAAATTCAGGGCACTGGTGGCAAAATGCATGGTGCGAGAGCTGATGGGTAGGACTGAAAACACGTACCTAGGGCTGTGGAATAAAAGCATCAATGAAAGGGCAATGACACACGCACAGTGAAGGAGGAGGCTGCCAAGCTGTGGGAAGCAGCCTAAAGTGCCAGCTGAAGGAAAGCTCCATTCCGAGAGCAAAGAAAGGGTTTCCTCTTTAATTCCTGCTGTTTAATTTCACCGTCTAATGGCATTTGGGAAACACCATTTACTTTGATTACAGGTGAGGCTATAAACAGAGACGTTACACAACTGTTTCTGCCTCCAGTCTGTATTCCAAACAGACAGCTCCTGACACATCCACACCACCCTACCCGCTCTGAAACCACTAAATGGTGCTCAAAAGACCTGGAACAAACTCCAACCTTAATTTCCCCCTTCCTCCAAGATCACACATGAAAAAAGTCTTGTATTCAGCAAGTGGAATAAAGGGGTTTTATAGCGGCAAAATCTGTGCCTGGAACTATAAGTCTAATGTAAAATGACATTTTTGTCATTTCAAGGAATCATACATATTATTTCGGTATAAGCAGAATAGTCACTCATGCCACTTCCAGAAAAGATTACACACAGAGGAATAGAAAACTATATTGTAAGTAAATATTCCCAAGACAGGATCTAAAATACTACTAATTTTAGATGTGAATACAAGATTCTGAAGACTGTCGTCATTCATGTATAAGATCAAACCATTTGCATGAAGACAGAACACAGTCTTGCACACAGAATACGCTTGCACCTCTGGAAAAATAGGAAAAAAGTTCCTCAAAGTACTGAGTATGTATTCTCTATGTTCTTCTTCTGTGTTTGAAAGAAGTATATCATTCCTCCTTACACAACTATAATGTAAACTCTGCCCTCTCCAAAAAAAAAAAAAAAATCAAAAACACCAGAAAAAAAAACCCAAACAGAACCTGGGAGACCAAAGAGCTGTGAGTACATCTCTAATCTTCTGTTAATCCAGAAATCTAACTCCCTCCAAAGTCTAAATTCCCCAGCTGTTCCTATTTCCCACACATCAGCTTATATTCTGGCTGAATCTGGGGTAAGCTAACTGGCTGACCTACTCTGGTGGCAACGGTAGGGACCAGTTTACAGACAAAATTTGCTACTGCAGGCACTGGGGACACAATGGCATGGACCTGTTGAAACTCTGATCTCAATCCAAGTTCAGCTGTAAATGTGAAAGACGATGCAGATGTAGTTAGTTTTTACTCAATTAACATGGCACATCAGACCATCCCTCACAACAAGAGACAGAACAAGCCATTAGAGGACTCACAAACTATTTAACAGAATATTACCTGGGTCCTTCACACTAATTCTTTCTCTTCAACATAAATGGCAGTTTTGAAGTCACAAATGTATGGCAATAATTAAAATCTCAGTGTTAAACCAGATCATGAAGGTGGTTTACAACTACTCTTTTAATAGCATCTCTTCAGCTTTCTGACAGCATCTAAGTGCCTGGACTGCCTGATGTGGCTGGAGAACCTCAACAGCTTTATCTAGCATATCCGTTAACAATAAAAACTGGGGCACAGACTTGTCACAGGTTACAGACCTTCACAGAAGTCACTTAGATATGATACCTCATTAAAATTGAGCTCAGAAGCTGCTATTGTGTCACCCGTGACACAGAAATGCTTGTCAGGAAACCAGTCATTAATATCACAGTTTTTCCTTCTGCATGGTAAGGTTGCAATTGAGTTTCACTGTTTATGGCTATTTCTGTTGATGTAGAATAATTTTTTCTGGACTGGGCTTTAAAAAAAAAAAGAAGAAAGAAAAAAGAAGTCTGGCCAATGTTACCTAGATTTAAGTTGTACGCCCTGCACTCCTGTAGGCCAAGTTACAAATTTCAGTCTTGCTTTATAACCATCTTCACACGAGATCGTAACATAAGCATTTGCAAGATGGCTGAATAAAGCTGACTGGCATGTGGCAGAATTTAGTAACTTTTATGAAAAATTTGATATAATTTAATTTAAAAACTTTTTAAAAACCCTTTTAAAAGTTTAAAACCTTTTTCAAAACATTATTTAGATGTGAGTTAAATTCTACTATCACTCTCAGTCTGTTTCAGAAATACCAAAGCTGAAATCTTAAAATATCCCTGCCGGCACTGAACCACTTCAGCTCACAGGGACTCCTTCAGGGCACTCAGGAGCCCTGCGGTCCAAAGTCTTCTTGCAGATTCTGTTCCAGGAGATGCCAGGCCATTCCAAAGGAGCCTGGTTATTTCCCAACAAGCTTGACATTGTTTTGCCGTTTCCTGAATGAGCGTATCAGTCCTTGACCACCACACAAATAATCCAGTCAGGACAGGCTATTTTTATAGTTCCCAGATGGTCTTTATGCACTTTCATGCATGACATGAGCTTCACAGGATACAACCACTCTGGCGACCTTGGTACACGTGAAACTGTTCTCTCCAAGCAAAGAAAGGTAGGGGCTGTGTCATGCACGTGGCTACATCTATTCATAGTTATGTCATGCACTTTAGATAGCACTGCATCATTTTATTCTCACAATGTACCTTGGCATTTGTCATTGGCAGGAGTTCAAATTGTGTCATAAAAAATATACTGTCTCCAGTTTCAATTCATTCTCATTATCTGCCACTTCCAAAGGGAAATGTGACAAACCATTTGCATTCAGGAGTTGATTGGTACTTTTGAACCCAGCTCCATATTTTCACAGCGAACACTCAGCAATATTACCCATTTCTGAAATTATATTGGCGATATTACTGATATTCAGTATTGCTGAATAAACTCTTCCAAAAGATTCCCTTGAGGCTGTCTTCACATAGCCTTGGAACTAGTAAGAAAAAAACAGTCCAGATTCAAGTATTTTGACCTCACCATTATTAAACTACATGATTGAAACGCAACAGCGAACTATCTCTGAGAAACCCAACAGAAACCATGCCACAAATTACCTTCCTTTCTGAGTATAACCTGTTATTCATATTGATTGCTGCTTAACAAAACGGGTAATTTACCACCTGATTCATGTAAATCAACATAAACGCTCTTAGTCCATGCAACAAACTAACCATTTTGATGCGGTCAAGATGCTTGCAGCCTCCGAAGTCTCCTTCCATACTACTGAGACCCTAAAGCATAGCAAAGTGTGACCACAGAGAAGGTGGAGCCCGTTGTACAAAAGTGTAGAGGACTGTTTATCTGCCGAAGAATATTAGTTATGGGGGAAGAATGTGAAAAGTGTCCCTTGTGCTTCAGCTGCCCTTTTTGGCTCATTACTGTGTAGCTCCGGGCCATAACTGAAACCAAACTACACATCAACGAGGGGTATTGACACATGACAGAAAAGACTAGTGGACTTGGACTTGTAACTCTGACAGCAAATAATAACTTCTGTATGACAGCTATCCCAGGCACTCGCTAGACTGGTTTTCATATTCTGCTCCACTTTCGGGCACTACATCAACCTACAACAACTAAAGAGAAGTTGTTGATGATGATGATGACTGGCATGTTGGTTTCAAATGGGTTTATACACAGCTGATGAGAAATGTTTTATGGAGCTGCAAATAGAACAAAAAAGTGACAGGATGCATAAAGACACAGGACACACAACAGAAAGGATGCAATGTGCTTCTCGCCTCTCTTGGAACACCTTAGTAATTTTGTACAGTGTTACAGCAAAATTCACCAAGGAACTTTGTTTTCTTTCTTCATTAGGGACTCAAGGGAAAACTCGTCTCTGGGTGTCTGAATTTCAAGTTACAACTTCCAGTATTAAACTCCTTGGTCTATATTTTGAAAGAGAACTGATGTTTTCCTTCCTTGTGTTCAAAACAGTTTGAAAACCAAGTCTGGTACTCAGTACAGTCACACATTAACCTCTGTAGCCTCAAAACTAAGGAAAATAAATGCACCTGAACAAACCAAAAGAAGAAATGCCACTCTTCGATACCCTGGACAGCTGAATTGTGCCTGTAAACATGGCAATAGACTATTACTGGAACTGTAGACACGTTTTGGTTTGGATGGCTTAGCTGCAGGAACCAGGGCTAAGGGCAGAAGGAAGATCCCAGGTATGTGCTCTCAGTGCACCCTGACTTGCAGCCTGGAAGAAGACGTGGGCCTCGCTCCAGAGCGTCTCTCCTTCCTCTGAGCTCTCCCCTGCTCTGGGCAGAAGTCTGCAATGTGGGCAGGGAAGGACCCCAGTGGGCAGCACCGCCCCTGCCCTCCCTCCAGCTCCCTAACTGTGGGAGCAGGCTGTGCCCTGCAGCCAGGACAAGGTGCTGTGGCAATCCTCCAGCCCACACCAGGAGGGGATTAGCACCCCTGAGGCTCAGGGGAGACCTTCTCTCTCTCTACAACTATCTGAAAGAAGGTTGTAGTGAGGTAGGGGTCAGTCTCTTCTCACAAGTAAGGAGTGATAAGAGAAGAGGAAATGGCCTCAAGTTATGCCAGGGGAGTTTTAGGCTGAGTATTAGGAAACATTTCTTCACCAAAAGGGTTGTCCAGCACTGGCCCAGGCTGCCCAGGGAAGTGGTTGAGTCCCCATCGCTGGAGGTGTTTAAAGGATGTGTAGATGTGGTCCTGAGGGATATAATTTAGTGGTGACCTGGCAGTGCTGGGTTAATGGTTGGACGTGATGATCTTACAGGTCTCTTCCAACAAAACAATTCTGTGATTCTAAGTCTTAGCGCTACATTAGATGCTACCTTAATATGAACTGCAGCAACTGATAAAAACAAATGGTTAAAAACGTCTGGCTCTGAAGTCTGGCTCAGTGGAATATTTGGTTTTGTGACCTTGATTTACACCTGAAAGGGGGTGTTTTGTCAGCTTCAGTCAGCAGGAGCTAAGGTGGCTTCAGTAGGTGAATGATGAAATGGAGGTATCATCTGGCAGCTGAAGAACTCCTGCCATGGCCCGCTCCACTGCAACACCAATCCTGCCACTGGAAATGTCTGTGCACAAGTGCGAATGCAGTGCAGGGGCAGAAATGCAGGTGTAATTCCCATCTTACAATTAAAGCCAAAATTGTGTCATTTATAGGAGATCTGTGCACACACTGAATTATTTTTCTCTACTTTACTGAAGTGAAAAATCCCATTTTAGAAAGGATTTCATCAGCATTTTGCAGTCTCTCTTCAGCTGTCAGCTTAAATAATGCAGTTTGAGTCAGATGGTAAATAGAGTCCATAGTAATCCAGTGACTAATTATAAATTGTTAAACTCTGTTTATATTAGCTTAATAACATGTGTTAAGAAGACAGATACTAGTTTTCATAACCTACACAATACCTCTTGCCTTAAAACCTCAGAACTATCCCAAAATTTACTAACAGCCACCTGGACCTGTAGAGGAAGACAGTATTTCTAGGGATAAAGTCCTTTCCAATGAAGTCTTATGTTTTGTCTTGTATAACCCCTAAGACATTTTTGTGCCAAAGAAAAATGCCCATAGTACGTTTATTTGGAACAGCACGCTTGTGAATAAAAGCATCATTTAAACAGTGAAAGTAAGAGAAAGTATTTCAAGCTTGCTCCATATTGTCCTAATTAAGTATGTTTTATAATTCAAAATAATGAGAGAAACTAAGCCATTTAAGCTGAAGACCAGTTCCTGAAGATTACATTTAATTCTCAATTCCAACTCCACAAGCTTGGGAAATAAAACTTAATCTTTCTACTTACAGCCCACTGTAAAGTGCTCTATAATAGTTCACTTAGGATTCATCCACCTCACTGGTGTTTTGTGGTAATTAGCTGGACAAAATTTACAGAAAAAATGAAATTAAAACAAGATGATAATGCAAATCTTATCAAAGGAGAGAAACCACCACACATCTTTACCTTAAAAATTCCCTTCAAGATACATCATCATCAGTATAACAAAAGAAGCCCAACTCTAACTTTCAATTCAAGGTTGATTGAATTTCGTCACACTCCCAACCTTCCAGCTTCCTATTAATTCAAATTATTAATTGGCAGATACCCAGAAGAAGCAGGGGAGGGGAAATCTAATTTGTGCATGTACTTAAGAGAACTAAAAACTCCCTTTACAACTGCTAATCTCCATGTTCCTGCTGTTCATCTTCCAGAGAAGCAACAAAATAAAATCAGAAGCACTTCCTTAGCGGAAAAGAATGAAGTGCTAAAGGTATAACCCATTTTTACCAACTGCAGAAACACACACCCTTTCTTTTTTTGCTCCCCTTGGTTACATCACTGGTATTAAGAGTTGTCTTGTACCCACTGCACAACATGGCAAGTCCCTCTGACAGGGGTGTAAAGGCAAACCTCTTTCCCAAAAAACCTGCAGTTAAAGCTCTTGACTAAACCCACTGGAGTTATTAAAGGATGAGACTTCATGGCTCTCAAGTGAAGCAGGGGCATGACAGTGATCTCGCAGTACTTACAGAACCTCATTGCTTGCAGGTCTAAAGGAGGGCCAGATTACGAGGCAGAAGAGGAGGGATGCAGAGGTCTACATGTAAGTGCACAAAAAATGGATTTCTCCACTTTCTCAGCTCACTCTTTCTTATATCACCTCCCACGATTATTTTTGTCTTTTATCGTTTCTTTGGTTTGCTTTTAGAATTTCCCTATTTCCCCTCAGGGTTTGGGGTATTCAGAACGAAGGTTATCTTTTCGCTGGGGTGGCTGAAACTTTGCAGTTTTCTGTTTCCAAGACACGGTTGACTATATGTGGCAACATTTACAGTATCTGCTGAAATCAACACCTGACTTCCTCTACACCAAGCAGCATTAATTAGATAATTGATATTAAAAAAAAAAGAAAGAAGATGATCACTGTCATCTGCCTTGTTTTGATATCAGTCACTTTTTATTGTTACCAATAGAAGAGTCAATGGTTAAATCTGAAAATATCTGTAGAATAAAAAATACACAAAACTTCAGGTTCTGTAGGCAGTAGGACGGCTGCAGCTAAAAGTAGAACACAGAATCACAGAATCATTTAGGTTGGAAAAGACCTTTAAGATCAACGAGTCCAACTGTACAATAATTGCATTCATCTGCCCCGCACTTTGATCTGTACTGAAACCCCTCTGTACACCTGACGGTAGAAAGCAGAAACCCCGGGGCTTTCCAGCAGCCACTGGCCAGTTAACCCAGGGTGGCTGCGGGCCGCTGTGGAGTGGGAGAACTGCATGGCAGGGAGCTCAGCCACAGCCGGGTGTATCAGATCCAACACAGTGCCGTGGCCCCGCTGCAGAGCTTTGGCACTTCTTGCTGTACGGCCTGCAAAGCCATTAGAACAAATGGCACTATGGACTTCGGATTTGTTGCTGCTTCTCATGGTACTATTCCCATAGTCAATGGGAATAAAACTGACTTTGGGAAACCAGAAGTTAGCCTTCAGAGTCCTTTTTTCTTCCACATCACTGCTAATAAGGTGTCTCAAAGTGAAATTAGCTCAGATCTTTAGGGGCAACACCCCAATAGCCCTTCTTGCAGTGTTGTCGCCATAGATAGGAAGGGCTCTGTCTGACCAAAACTCATTCAACTATTCACCTGTTGCACAGGAAGGGCAAATTCCACCTGACTGTCCTTCATCAGTATGGACTCTGGCTAACAGTCACAAACGCAGTAAACCCTCACTTGTCACCATGTGCAATGACACCAGCTCTCAGTACTTGGCGAAGATACTCATATATGAATGACACCAAGCTACAAGCTCTGCTATTACCTTCCAGAATCTGCACGCAAATCAGAAGGCATAATTTAGCCTTGAACATAATCAAATACCCTTTAAACATGACGGGAGTAACAGTTAATTTCAGTAGGTTCAGCACTCAGTTCACACATTTCTGTCCTGGTTTGAGCTAGAACAGAACTCATCCTGTTCAGCAATTTCACTTTTCCGCTCAGTCTCTAAGTCACGGCACTCTCTGAAGTTAACAGTGTATTTTTGCAGACAGTGTCTGCTTCCAGAAGTGAGATAGTGCTTGGTGTTACAGTCACTGCCAGGGGTTGGTGTGCAGAAGGGCTCTTGCTTACACTTGCTCCTGTGCAGACCAAGGTCACTGCTAAATCCCGTGTGCCACGGTGGGGTGCAGTAAGTGAGAGGCTGCACCTGCGGGGAGGAGCGGACAGGACAGGTGACCCTGCACTGACCAACAAGGGGTTCCATCCCATAGACGTCATATTCGGTATAAAGCTGAGGAATCACAAGGGTGGAGCTCTCTTCTTCAATGGCTGGTGTTTGAGAAGGACTCTGTCCGTTCTGCCTTCGATCCCAATCCGTGCATCCCTGAATCCAGTTCTGGAATCCAGCTCCTGCATCCAGTTCCCATCTGCTGCTGAGCCCAGCCTGGGCCTTCCCCAGTGTCTGCCCACGGCATCAGTGGTGACGGTGACATGGTGCCATCAGGGTTTAGTATTGGTATTGTATATATGTGTATGTATTTCATTTATCATTGTTATTCTCATTAAAGCAGTTTTAATTTTCCAATCCATAAGTCTCTCTCTCCCCTATTCCCTTCTTTTCCCCTTTGGGAAGGGGGGGAGGAGGGAGAGGGTAATAGAGAGCGTCTGTCATTTATCTAGTGCCTGGCCCAGCTCTAACCCTTGACAATTTCAAAAGATGCTACATTAAGCACAGCACACAGAAACTAATTTTTACGCTTCTTCCCCCTCTCAAATCTTTACATATTTGGAAATACCCAATGTTCTGCCAGTTCCAAGACGTAAGTGACTTCAGTTGATGTTTAAACTGACTTGGAAAAAAGATCCACCCTGGCATTTCTCCCCCAAGCCCTGGGGCTCTGTAAAATCAAGTCACATCTGTACCACATCCTTTTACCTTTATTTCAGCTTGGTGGGTCTAATTTATGTAGTGGTTTACTAATTAGATGAAAAAGCATTAAAAATGCCTGCAAAACTGATCAGGAATCAAGTCCCAGTGGCTATTTTTCCTTCGTGGGCTGATTTCCTCAGTTGCCAGATCAAAGGTACTTCAGATGGCACAGATGCAAACGGCAGAATTCAAACTTGAGGATAACAGACAATCAAATGCTGCCGATGAGCAAACCGAAACTAATAAATTATAGCTTTTACAGAATGCATAGGAAGTAAGAGATTGACAAGAACCCCACTGACAGCCCACTTCCCTTTTGCTCCCAGGTCTGTTTATTTAACATTTACCATACCGATCAGGTATAGTACAAATGGACATGGGGGGAACATAACATTGACTGGTTTTATTCCAATACTGGGCTGAAAAGCCTATTAATTATGTGAGATTATAAACTATCCTCAAGGAAATTACAACTGAAATTACTAGGGAAAAAAAGTCACTGTGCTATTAACGCAATGACCAAATAACTTTTTAAATATTGTCTATGATCCAGAAGGAAGGAGGTAATTTCTAAGGGCAGAATGTTAATTTTTATATGCTATATCAGTTAAAGACTCTACATGCTAAAGGAAAGCTATTGGGTATTGTTCAAACAAAACTGACTGGCTAAATTAATAGAACTATTCAGATGACAAGATACAGTATACATTAAATTCTCATTGCTTTTAGAGAGTTTTATGTCCAGTTTTTAAGCTCAGATAATACAAAAGACAGCAGTAGGAAAATGTGATCACAGATGCCAGTTTAAATGAGGTTGATAATGAAAGGCGACAGAACCAGATCAAATGGTGCAAGTGATTTGATTAGCTCTATGCTAACCATCACAGGTAGATTTAATTCAGAAAAGAGCGATCACATCTGACTGTGGTAAACAGCTCAGCATCTGCCTTCCAAGGTAACACCTTCATAGAAGAGAGAGATTGAGATCTGCTGTCTTTGCCAAGTTTTTAGCTAAATCCCCCATTTCAAGCTTCTGGTATCTTCTCAAGACGAACAACTACAATAAGAGTACAATGCAAGTTTCTAGAACATCAAGAAACCACTTGATGAATAAAATCTGCTGTGTAAACTCTCTAAATCTACTGAAAACTAAAAATTATATAAACAAGCTTTGGGGCTGAGTTTAGCAGTCAAATAGAGCACCTGTGACATAGCCACAGCAAAACCCATATACCTAAAAGATTACATCAATGTATCAACTCCACTAGTAATGAACATGCTGCAGTACCAGAAGGTTTTTTTTCCTCCATCCCTGTAAAAACAAGGCCACTCCTATTTGGCTCTTTCTTTCAAAGGGACACGCAATTCTTCCACAGCACTGCAACAATGGTTTAAACCAATACAAATGTAACCTCATTTGTCTCCAATACATTTGTGTCACAATTTTAGGAATGTGAAATGTAACACAATTACCTACTATTACCTAGCAATATTCACTCTCCTGTGAAACCCTACACCAAAAGTTAGAGTCAAGAGAAGAACATATGCAAAGAGGCTAGACTTCCGCAAACCTCCAGCAAAGGTAAGCCACTCCAGTCCTTGCTCACAGCGCTGCGTGCAAGGCTGAGCAGACACTGGCTACAAGAACTGCGACCCCAGTAAAGAGCTCCAACAGACAGGGCACCGTGAAAGCCTTGGGGAACGACCGAAACAAGCACTGCAAGGGAAATGGAAATTCTGTGCAAGGAGATTCTGTAAATTCTTAAAACATCGTCAGGGATGGAAAAGTTAGGAAAAAAGAAAAGAAAGATGGTTAGTTTATAGGGAAAAAAAGGAAAACGGGTGGCAATACCTAGCACAAAACCGGCAATAGGCAATAACAACAGGCTTATTCTACCTCAGAGATAACAAGTTTTCCCTCTCTTTTGGATTTTGGCTATACTACCTAATCAAGCATCCACGGAGTAGAGAAACTCAAGAGGACCACTAGGCTCCAGCCTCCCAGCTGCAGTTGTTGGACCATTCTTTCGTCCCCCTGCACTCAACCTCCCTGACCAAACTGTTTCTATTGCTCCCCTTGCTCATCCCTCAGAGCACGGTCTTCAGATTGATGTTCACCATGGAGAGCTTGCTTCCTGGACTTCTGCTGCTCTGGCCTTGGGTTATTTTATTTAAAACTGGTATTGCATTCGTTACTGGTTTTTTTAAGGATCTTTGCATAATTTTAGACATCTACTTATGGGGAGAATTTTCACTCTTTAAGCTTCAAAGACTGTAGATATTAACAGACTTCCAAAACCTTATGTAATCAGGATGAATTCAAAATATTTGGGCTTACTCTTAAGCAGATAATTTGCAAAGATCCATCAGTATCTGAAGAGAAATTGAATGCAAACATAAAAGAGAAATCAGCTTTAATAGTTTGACATAAAGCTTTTTTGTTTGTTTGTTTAAAAGAAGGAAATGAACAAAAATATTGGAATGATATTGTACAATCCGGAATGGTTTGAAGCAATATTTTGGGAAAATGTGAGTGCAAAGATCTGCCAGATCAGATACCAAGTTTAGCCTTAGTCATATTTTATCACAGCTGAACTTTTCACTTGAAAATAAATAAATAAATTTGGGAAAAAAAAAATTAAACTGGTGGTGTGAAATGAGGTTATTGAGGTTATTGTACTAAACTCTAAGGTAATATTTTTAAAACATGGTATAATTTACATTTGAGGTCAAATTTTGAAGCAAATTATTAAGCCTCGAGTAACCAAAGATATTTAGTAACTTTATTCATGGAGTCTTGCACTCATTGGAATCAGTGAGAAAGGGACCGGTGGCCTCAGACCAGCTGTTACTGATGAGGATGAGTACACACTCTACACTACAGTACAAACTCTTCAAAACATGGTATTATTGCCTTTTTAATGAAGAGTTCTCTGAGTTAGACTGGCATCTTTTCTGAGTTGTGGAGAATCAAAAATATCTCATACTTTTAACATTAGTTTTACAATGTTGAATGTAATCATTCCTTAAACATACAAATGAAAATAAGGGTTTTTTTTCTATTTTCTATCAAGGCATGTAAAAGTGATTAAGATAAATCATTATATCCAGAGACCTTGATTATAGGGTGGAACTGAGCAGGGACTTGAGAGAAATTATTTTACATTTCCTTAATCAGAGATATACAATCATGCTATTGAAGAAGGCTCCTATGATTGATTATTCTGTTTATTAGGACTGGAAGCATGCTAGATAAACGGGAAATTAATTTGTGCATGGATCACTTGAACTAAGCTTATTTAAACTGATTTAAGTTGACAATAAACACAATTCATGTTACAGAGATTTGGGATGCTTGCTAAATTACACTGTAGCTCACGGAGTAACCAATAAAAAAAGTTAACCATCTCAGATACAACAAGAATTACAGACCCACTTTGTCTTCTTACAACGGGTACGTTGTTTGGAAGAGTGTTTTTCCAGTTCCCCCTATATTTTCTGAGTAGGTAACAGCTGTATTGACCCAAGCTCCTGGCCCATTTCTCAGGAGAAGATACTGCACTACAGCACCCTGGGAAGCCATCTGATGCGCAGGTCTGAATGCAATGTGGATTATTCAAAGGGAATGGGCTTTACCCAAGTCCTTACGCAGACTGTTTTGAGATACACCACACAAATAGTTGCACCGATGTAAAACTGGGTGTGCTGCAGATGTTTGCCTCTGCTCCTTAACCAGACTTTACTGTCCCTTCAGGTGATCCAGAGCAAAAGACTGTCTGATCTGCCCTTGCATTCCTTGGTTAGAACATCCCAGTACGCTTTAACAGACTTCAGCAAGACCTGGTTGCAAACGGACTTTGCGCTGAAACAATCAGGGACACTCAAGTGTGCTGCTCTTTTGGTTCAGATGCGGGCTCTGTAATCGCTTAAATCACCACAGCTTTTTCTGTGGTGATCATTCACTCTCCAGCTATACCGTTACAACAACTTTACTAAGCCAGCGTAATCACGCCCATGGAAGAAAAGCTTGGGCCAAGGCACTCCATTACAAAGCCAAGTGTGAACGTGTGAACTCGGTGTGTAAGTAAAAATGTAGTATCAGTGATGACATGCTTATAATTCCATTTTGATTAATTATACCTGAGAGTTCACACCGAAGAACTATATCTTCACTCTCTACAGATAAGTAAACTTGTGAGAAAAAAATAATGTTCTTTTCACTTACAGCATTCAGAGTGAAGATATCACAGTTAAGTATCTCATGAAAATGCTCGCAGGCTGCCTGAAGATGAAAAGTCTTCTGGTTTTAGCTGATGTTAATCTGCATTTTGTGCACAAATCTTTAGCATGTACTATCTATATAATAGTATGATTATCCATATATTATATTAATGTTCCATTAAGTCAAAGCAGTTCAGGTAGGAATGGCTCACACAAATACATAAATAGCAATGCAAATCCCATTCATCTCCGAGGCTTAATTTATAGACAATTTATGGAAAGAACAATTACATTACATGTCCTGTTTCTGTGTGGTACAGCTGCATAAGACATTCAGATATTTAGGAGTATATTTCACTAGACTGACTGTCGTAATTCCTTTTCTATGGCATAATGTGATAAAAAAATTCAGTTTAAAACAAAAGCTTCAAGTGAACCAACCTTTAAAAAGCAGAAAATCCTATTCCTCTTCAGAGGAAAACTGTCCTAATTCCACTTGGGAAGCAGCAGCAGATTTACTGCACATACAGAGTCCCTCGTTACAGGTAGTTTGCAGAAGACACTATGTCTCTGGAATGTGCTACACACACACAGTGTTCACAAAGTACGTGTTCAAGGACATACCTGAGTGTTCCAAGAGTGCCGCAGCCCAAGATGAATTCACTGACCTGGGAAAATTTCTGCAGTTCTGCCCAGCAGACTTCAGGTGGGGGAACCATGTGCCTGCACAAAGTCTGCTCAGCCAACTCACAGGAGTAGTTTTGGGCAATCCAGAGCCCTACTCTAACTCACCCTGTGGCAGGGCGTTCTGCTTGTGGAGGTGTGTACCTTTCGCTTAACCTGGCACTTTAGGTAAGCTGAATATACACGTATTAATGATTACAACACTCTCTTTCCTCCACTCTGCGCATCTATTACTAGCACTTCCAAGTGGCTGGCATGGTGAATGTGGTAGCCTAATGTGCTCTACAAATCTGCAAGGACAGAGAGTACCGGATTATCACAGCATAGTCCTAAAAGGTCCAAGTTACCCCTTAATAATACCAGCTTAGTTTAAAAATCAAAGGATAATGCATTTTATCATCTTATTTTGGAATGCTAGCATCCTCAAGCCTCTCTGCTCTATCAGTGAAAAAACCTTTCTTGAACCTTAGCTGTGTTAAAGAAAATAAAATTTGAAAAAAGAAGAAGAGATGTAATATTATTCCAATAGCAGTAGTTTAAAATTCTACTATATAAAAGGAAGGCTCAAAGTGAGTATCTCAGAAGGTGGAATAGTCTCCTCATCTCTCCAGCACAATGTAAAGGCATAAAAATTGTTACCTAATAGACAATTTCATGTTCTAGCTGTATATACTGTCTCCTGACTTGGTTGAAAGGCCAAAAAATACTGATTAAGTAATATCTTATGAACAAATCCTGAGTTCAGTTAAGTGTGATTCTCCAAGTAGCAAGAGACGTATCAGGGAATGTATAAATAAAACTCTGTTTGAGCATTGAAACAGCTGCAAAATTAAACGATGTTTATTTTTCTGTTATTTTAAAATATGCTTATTTTAAAAAGTGTTATGACAGCAGTTCACCATTTTTCAGTGAACAGACACAATGCTATGTGACTTTTAATAACCACACACTATGAACAATGAACGCTGAGTAGTCAAGGGGAATAGCTCACGTGAATGTCTACAGGTGCCATATTATTTGTTGACAATACTTGAAAAACCGTTTCAGAAATCAAAATCAATACAGAGTTTTTTAACTAAACCCAAGAATTATATTATAAAAGATATTAAGAGTAGTTTTATTTTTCTAGTCCATAAATCTAACTGACCACAAAAAATGATTTGGTGGGATCTAGTGCCAACAGCATCTGTTGCTACCATACAGAAAACTCATCTCTCTCTCTGTGCGATGCCATTGATACTTTCCAAACGTATGCACTTGCAAGCCAAGTCTTTGATGATAGTTTTCTTTTAACTTCCTTGTATAAAACACAATGTTCTTCTTATCTAAAAGAAGACACGCATTTCATCAAAATCAACCATCTTAATGCTAATCTATGTATAATGAAAGATTCTTCCCAATCACACCAAATGAATACTTCTGAAATGTTTCAGAAAAAATACTGTTCTGGAAATATTTTTCAAAAATACTACTGAACATTTGTTTATGTTAATCTGTGCCTGTGCACTTCTACCAAAAATAGCCACAACTTGCACTATCACATTTCATTGTTACATTCTCCAACTGCACCCATTCCAAGCTCCTTGAACAACAGAAACTTGTTCGGCATATCAAATTATGGTTTGAAATACCTTCCACTTACATTCTATCCATCTTGTTCTTAAATTCTACGTAACTAATTCACACAATAAACTCTAATCTAGTAAAAGGTGATCTGTTTCTTCCAAGGTATCATGTACATACTCCTCCTATTTCTAACCGAACTTCCCCAACTCTTCATGTTTCCACATCTGATTTTACCTCATCTCTCTGTTTCATCTTGCTTTTTACACTCTAAGGTATTGTAGTCAAGATACTATAATTCTCAGTGTGTTCATACAGCATATCACACATGATCTTGATATGGTCAGCCTCTTGTCATTGTCACCCCCACCATGTCAATAACAAACAATGATAACAGTAGGAATGCATGGGATTAACATGACCGTATTTTGTTAAAGCATTACTTTTATCAGTCTTGACAGTAACTTTGGCCATGATTTTCAAAAGCCACCAGTAATTTGGGGAAATAAGTTTGGTGTCTACCTAGTAGAAAGTAGTAAAGTGGTCTGACAGTCATCATGTAAAAATTGTTGCCCTAGCTTGGGCAACTAATCCAGTAAATCGCAGAACTGAAGAAATTTCTGTGGTCCATTCCCAGGCACAAGGGAAGATCCACTAACAGTTACCACTAACTTTGTAAAATTCTCATGTTTTTTCTCTACTTTTGGGTTTTGCAGAACCATCTTAGCAGATTTGCACTGTTGTTCCTAACAACTCTCCAAAATCCAACAAGAATTTTCTACAACACTTAATGCCAGGAAGTTACATGAAATTTTCCTAGAGCTTCTTTCTTGGAAACCTGCATTTTCTACCTGTATTGGCTCTGTCTTCACACTACACTGGTTAGACACATTCTCTCATGGAGAGGTAAGTCCCAGTGTTCCCATGAGATGGAAAAGTGTTAAACCATGCACCACGACAACCTGTTTCAAAATCTCTGGCTAGCATAAGACCAGCTGCATGTTTACAGAAGGAAAATGTGAAAAAGATCCTGGAGAACTGCCTGACCTTCAGCGCGACAGAAAGTAAAAAGATAGATGATCCATCATTGGCTAGGTATCTGGTGAAAAGTTAAAAGGTTCTGGCCTTCAGAAGGAATGGCAACTCACATCCATGGCAAGGAGCCCTATTTAGGGAATAAGCTTCATCTCACTGACATGTAGTTACTCTCTTCGGATAAGGACAACCTAAGGCTGGCAAAAAGCTTCTCAAGTAAACTGGGAGGTGTTACAGAAACAGATGCAATAAAAACTTAACCCTACGTATGGACACTTGAGTGGACAGAAGAATCATAGGGCAAGGAAACAGGCAAGAGAAGACATGAAGTCTTGTTTAGGAGGAGTTGTTTTGCATAGCTGCCATCACTTTAAGCTGATGGGGAGATCTCCACTATTAAAACATTAAAATTAGAACTTCTAACTTTTCAGGAAAACAGCCAGAGAAAAAGAAATAGAAGATGATACTCTACATTATCGGCACTATTACCTCTCAGAATTATCGGTAAGCTAGTGGGACAAGATCTTGAATTCATATAGATAATATGCTAGCAGATCCCAGGAGGATATACTGTTGGGAATATGAGATAAAGCAAACCATCAAACCATATCAGAGAACTGGGTGATCTGCTCCTTAAGCACGTATTTGTAAAACATGAAAAGAACTATGAAGGATGTCCATCAGAGGGATGTAAGCTAGAAATGCCATGCAGTCAGTAGTAACGCATCAGGTGCTCCCAATTTTTACTCCTAGAATACATTTTCAAATACTCAAAGGATAATTACACTCTGAGCTGTGAATTCAATATATAAAATTCAGTTAATCATAAGCATGGAACTTAACTGGCCCAGTAAATTAGAGGAGAATTCTGTACTGGAGATGAAAATGTGGAAGGACTCTCCTCACCCTGCCACCAGAGACCAAAGGCCACTATCAAATAGTCCAAAATAAGCAATCTGTGGCAAAAAAAAAAAAAAAATCACACTCTAATTCTGGGTAAAGGGTGCAATTAGATTGAAATATACATGATGCATTAAAAAATCCCAACAAAAACCTCAGCTAGAAATTAATTCAAACAGGAAATTCTGGGCTAAAGAAAACAGACAAGAAAGCAGAGAGCCTCCAACTTCTGATTCATGTTTTAAAAGAATACGAACATGCTATGCAAAAAAATCCCCAACCAACCACATATATTTTCTTCTCTGTAAGTAGAAAAAAAATTTTTTTTTCAGATAAGGAGACCATTAGTAACCAAAATGAACATTAAAAGACAACTTTAAATTACCACACCCAGATAATTTGTGCCTTAGAGTCCTAAAAGTGTTTGCAAGAGCATCATTTCAATGATGCTAATTTCAATACATTCTGGAACACCAGAGAAATTCAGTATGACTGCCAATATTTGAAGATGGTAAGCGGTATGATCTCAGTAATTATAGAGCTCTAAACCATTATTAATCTCCGGCAAAATAACCAGCAAACTGATAAAGGATAAATTCACTGGGAAATGAGATGAATAAAACTGATGCCAGTCAACACCAGTTCTTAGAAACTTGGTCACTAAAACAGAAAGTTTGATTTAATCATCTGATAAAGTTACAAACTGTGGTCAGTAAAGTTACGCCATGGAACACGCAGGCTTTCGAACAGCATTTAGCTTACAGCCACACAACATAGTAAGAAATTATTATCAGTACCATCAAATGTGGTTGAGATATAGATATAAAATAGCAGCTGTTAACAGGAAATAATAATTGAAGAACAATGCTCTATGTTACTCCAATAAAATCATCCAGTACTAGCTCAACATTATCTAAGAGTATCATCAACAATACAAAGGCAAATATTGTTGATAGCAGATAGGCATAAAAAATGTCAGATTGGCAAATAAAGGTAGAAGAATGGTTATTCAGAGTAATATGGATTGCTTTGTAAGATGAGGATGGTGCATTACAGCTAAGTGGACTTAAGTAGCAAGTAAGCAAGAAGGAATGCAGGTAATACTCAGAAAATGGTGGATAGAAACCAAAGACTTACAAATAAATACAATCTTCATGGTATCGAAACAATTCAGTACAAATGCCAGTGAAACCTGATGACAAAAAGGAGCAATAAAACCACCACATGTGTAAGTGCATAAGACCAGAGATACTACTGTCACAGCATCGGTGATACTGGAATAGTGAATACAGCAGTATAGCTGCCGCGTTGTTTTCCCAAGGTGGCAAAGATGTTGTTTTTTCCTGATGTTTTCTCCATAATTCACAAAAAAAGAGGAAGAATTCTGTACCTCCTTAAGATGTTAACCAGAATGCCCCACATTATTATTAGTTATACAATAACTAATGTTATTAGTGCAGTGAGAGATTTAAGAAACTTGTGTGAAAACAGCACAGCAGGAATTTGAAAAGGCTGCAGAGTACTAATTAATGTTACCCAAATGGAGAAACAATCTCTGCTCCATTCATTCAAGGAGGGTACAAGAGCTCAGGCCCAATGTTAGTGATTGGGCAGCACGGACAGAGGTGTAGGTACAGTGGTAAGACTGATCGTGGCACTGATGTGTTTTGGGGTTATTTCCTACCATAGCAATTTCTTAACTCCGAAGCCTCTGAAAGAGGCTTTGCTACATCGTGGCTGTTCAATTTGTAGCTTAAAACCCAACCCCGAATAGATGTAGACCTTCTGTCAAACACCTTTACTGGCGATAGCCGGACTGCTGTAGCCTTAAATTACAGCATTGGCAGAAGCACATCATCACGTATATGCACAGGAACTAACTGTGTGTGTGGCTTCACCAGGGAAAAACCTGACAGGCAGCTGGGTAGGAAACCGCGCTCCCAAGGTAAGCTCTTGTTTGGCAATTACTTTTGGCTTACCTGGTCGTGAGACCCTTGAGCTGCTGAATGCTGCTCCTCGCAGGCTGCTGTCAAGAGTCTGGGGGTTTGAGTTACCATGGAGATCACCACATCTGACAGCTGAGAGGGCTGCAGTGAGAGAGAGACAGAGGTACCCATCAAGCCAGCTTCCACCACCTCATCAGAGCACAAGCATGTGACTCCTTTTGCTTTTTGCGTTCGCCGAGGTACCAGCGCACAAGTTAGGAGCTTTGGCAGAACCATAAGGGGGAAAAACCCAACGACCATCATGGAAAGAATTACAGACCCAAGGGCAAGCCCCAGCAACTCACCGCAGCCCAGCGCTTTGCAAAGCTGTGCACTTTTTCAGGAACCTGGAAGAATCCTAATGCACCCGGAGCTTGGCTCAACAATTTTCAGCCTCTTTGGTCAAGTATAACATCGGCAAGCAATTCACCCAGCACTGCCGCTGGGCATGGGACCGAAACGCCAGGGCGCTGCCTCGGAACACTGGGGCTGCACACAAAAGTGCTCCCTGAGAAAGCTTCCAGTGGGAACTGATTGAGCGTCACTTCTGTGCAAAAGGAATTATGTAAGCCAAAGAAATTGCCTTCCTCTATGTTTTTTGGGGAAAGTCTACAGGAAAGCATTTCTGAAAATCAGACACGGAAGATAGCCTGGCGTTCTTCTGCAATAATAAACCTATCTGCAGACTTTTCCGTGCCTGCCATCGAGCATGATGTGTAAAGCCCTATCTCATATTTTCTCTGTCATTCGACTGCCGTGTATCTTGACTAGTTTCCTATTCCTGCATTTCAAGCCTTAAGTCTTCTGCTCAGTTTCTGTCTACATAATCTAATAATTAAATGCTGTAAAGTGAAATGAGATATTCATTGGAGACTTTTAAAATTAATTACACTCTTCCACACAAATGTCTAATAGCTTCTAAAACTATACATTAAGGATCGTTTTATGATGTAATCAATTTCATAAATAACATATTTAAACACACCATCAGGAGAAGCTCTCATAAATCCAGTTCAATTTCTCAGTCTGCAGTACCACAACATGTTCTCATTTAAATCACTGCGAGAAAAATACATCATCTAACCAAATACAACTACTCACCTGAGAAAGAGTTATACTTATTCTATTCAGAGGTGAATGACTATACGAGGGACAAGAAATGACTATTTAACCATCTCAAAGTATTAACAATACATCAGCTAGAAGTCTGTAGGTTTTCTGAGTTTGTCTACTGAATGCATATGAACCTCCTACCTGGCTACCTATATAATTACCTTTCTAATTCTCAGACGGCATTCTGAGATGACTGTTGTCATCTCTCCACCTTATTTTCAAATTGTCTCCCATCTCATTTTACTGTGGAGCATGTTAAGTTAATGCAAAATATAATATACTCCAGAAGCATAACTCTGTGTAAATATAAAATCTGAAAATCCAAGCAGTAATTAGAGAGTTTTTCTGTTACAACTTTTCTGCGTCTCACGGGGAATTTGTTAAGAATATTTATTATATTAAAATTATCTCTATTCAATACTCTGCCATTATGCTATGCAAAACTAACTAACACATATTGAGGCTGCTCTGATGACAAATACCAGGAAAACAACTGGCTCATCTGTGCTGAAGGCTTCATGGAGTTTAAAGGACACTGTAGAGTACCGGATACTCATACTGTAGCACTGTAGATGTAAGTATTGCTATTGAAGAAATTATATCAATTCTTTCTGTCATAATTATACTCATAAGTTGCTTGGGCCATGTTTTCGTTTGTTCTGTTCACAAATCTTATATACTGGATCACTGGTAGCTTCTATTAGCGATGGGATCGCTAAAAGGCCACTCATCTTCCCATGTTGCCACAGAGCAGGCAGAGGTCTCCATCCAGGCAGCCCTGGTAAAACAGGCTGGGAGAGGTAATCCTACAATAAGACCGGTTACCTCGCAAGACAGCTTTTTGGTAGAAACATTCATACTGTCTCTGTACTGAAAAAGTTTTTTGTGTGAAGACTAGAGACAAGTAAATAAACGATTTTCAAGAATGAAGCAAGGGGAAAGAGACAAATCAGACATTAAAAGATATTATTTCTCTACTATTATATCACCCGTAAGTCTCAGTGACAGTTAAAAGTTGCACAGATTTCCCTTAGGATTGGGTGAGAGCAAACGTGGATGGTTGTAATAATTTGTCATGCTAGCAGATGGCCCTACCCATAACGCTTTACCTAACAACCAAAGAGTTTCTTAAAATCTAGTTTCATACAGAAATAAGTGCTAATATAAGCTTTGAAACAAACTGTATGCAAAGACAGAAAATATTTTTTAAACCTTCATTTTTAAACTTTCATTGGTCATATTAACATTACAGCCTATAACTCCTTACAATACGATTAAGGCCTCCACAATTTAGAAAGAAATTGAAAAAAAAAAAACCCAAACCCATCAGAGATCACAGAATACAGCTGAAAAAGTGATTAGAGCACTGTAGAAAATACCTTAATATGAAATATTTTGAGAGTTCAACTCGTACAATTTATTAAAAAAAAATACAGACGACCCAGTTACAGCACCTAAGTATTTTCATAGGGAGAAAATACTAAGTACCAACTGACTCGATAATCTAGCAAAGACAGGTATACATAAAACAAATCAGCATCTGGAAGCTGATGCCAAATTCAAATGAGAAATAAAGCACAGGCTTTTCATCACCCATGACTAACTGTTAGCACAGCTATCAAAAGGAGAATGCAGAGATTCTCCATTCGTTGATATCAAGGTTTAGTGGGACTTTTCTAGAAGGCGAATTTCTGTGAAGATGCAAGTTATCCTGTAATCACATACAAGTTACTGGGTTTCATGCAGATAGGCTCAGTTTGCCATATGGAGAATGGAAGACCAGGTGATGTAGTCACCCCTTCCTGGTCATAAATTAAATATATTCTGATCCAAAAAAATTGCCTAGCTTTGTAACTAAAGCACTGATGGTGTGAGAACCGTGCCTGCTAAGACAGTGGTGCCAGCACACACTGAGTGAAGTGTGCGCATAAACACACAAACAGCGAGAGAGTGCGGGTGTGTCCAGGCTGTATGTACAGTAAAGTGAATTGTGACTATCCTTCCAGAGTCAGGTGGACTAAATTCTGCTGCGAACAATATTCTGGCTTCTAATTTAAGAAGCCTATTCTTTTCTCCATGAGCTGAAAGGACTTGGTCACAGCGGAGCTGTAGTGGCAGCTCTCTTCGCAAGGGTCATTTGGAGCATCACTAAGGTGACTGAAGGCAGGCAGTAGGAATGCTGCTCTCTGAATCCGTGCCTCCACTCTACAGGCACAGAGCAACGGGTAACAGTGCTTCGTGTTATTAACTACTTCTCAGTCCCATCCCTGCTGGCAATAAGCTTTCTGGGCAGAAAAAGCTTCCTACCGGGATATTTCAGAGGGTCAGACAAGCAGCTCTTCACCTTGGCTAAAACCCAGGTGCTGCCATGGAATGGTGGCACCACTCCTCCAGCTCTCTCTCTGCAATGACAGCTTTACTCCAGGCACACAAGTAACACCGGCTTCTCACAGAAGGGGGAACAGGAGAAGAAAGGGAAATGAGAACAAGAAATGGCCAAAATGTTACACAGAACTGATCTCATAGTTAGCCACCTTAAAAATTTCATCCCTTAAGCAAAGATAAGGAAAGATATTGGAAGTGTCAATTTAGCTAGTGTTGGTGTTATTGCTACATCTTGGGCTGCTAAGCTGCCAGGAAATATAAACTAAAAATAATAGTTAAAGAATGCCATTCATTTTCACTAACTGTACATCTGGTACACACAGTTTGACTTTGGATGTGGCATGACTTCTGCAAACACAAAAGTCAGCCAGACAGTGCAAATTCGTCCATCGATCTCCTCATCTCTCAGCTACTCCACCAGCCACAAACTCCATCAAGCAAAACCATGGAAAACCCTGACACAAACTCACACACAGGCGAAAAACCCTTCTTATATCAGAAGAGTAAATTTAACTGAAGAATATTAACGTTGCCTTTCACCCCTGGCTCTACCGTGCCAGCCAGAAGGCAGCTGCCCGCCGGGACACAGCAGCGCACAAGCCCGGTGTCAGTGCCAAACCGCACAGCACCACTTACATTGAGAAGTCAATAAAGCAACACTTGCTTAAAGGAGGCACGAATTGGGCGCTGCCCTTTGAAGGCCATAGGTAAAATACTGCATTTACCCACTGCTTCATATGCAGATTGCCTTTTGCAGGCACCTGGACAATTTTGGAAAAGCCAAATTTGGGGCCAGATTTATAGGAGACACTTTAAGTTATCAGCTGTACAGGTGGCTAGAGGTAAGACAACAGAAACAGTATATTAGATTTACTCTTGATTTAAATTCAGAGTAATTAGGCACATCATTTAGGAAGATGTTTTTGTAAATCCTACTAAATTCCTCTAAACAGATTGGGATACTTAAACATTTTTTCCAACCTGATTTACGTTTAAATACTTTTCTTGCATAGTTTCAACTGAATAGTTTTCTTTCTTTTTACTAAACAACACAGGAGAAACCAAACCAGTGATATTACTATTCCATTTCATCACATTTCTCTTAATGCTATTCCATAATGAAAAGACATCAATTGGGTGACAAATTTATTATCCCCCTCCTTTCTAACTTTTAAAGGCACAGGAGAGTTTAAACGATAAATAGGCCATCTTCAACAGGCACTGAGCTACAATAGCACTTCTGTAAGATTTCGGTATATCTCTGGAAAGACATGGAGGATACCTAGTGCACAATATGAGTATTTTGCTCTCTTTGAAACTGATAAACTGCTTTAATATTTTCAAACAACCTCCGGAGTATTATACTTGTAGTAAACCAGGACTACATGGAAGATTCCAACAGGACACCCATAATTATGCCACCCTTCTGCAAAAAATAACCTAAAATGTGTTTTCAAAAGCAATTCCTAAGAAGTGTATGAATTAGCAAACAGTACATTCCGACATTTGCAAAACTTCTGCTGATGTGCTGGGTTTTGAGTTAGTGGATTAACATTATACACAAATACAATCCCAGTGGTACAGTCGCAGCAGCGGCTACCCCTGGGGCATGACCAGCACTTGGTCTGTACCAGGATCATGAGTGACACTGCAGGCACGTGGAGCCAAACCAGGAGCACCACTGCCAATGCGACACAATGTGCTGGGTTCCTATCGTGTTTCCACAGAGTGCCTACGCACTGGCACGGCAATCTGTGTTCAGAAAAACCCACACAATGCCTGCATATTAATATAGCTGCCCTAAGGTGTTGGAGAGTAAATCAATACTATTTAATGGCTTGCTATGATAAAAAAACCCCTCTATAAACACTTACGTACCTATCTTTCCTCCAAAGCAGCCTCCTCTAAAGGAAGTTAGGTGAGTTTTTTTAATCTATCATAGGTGAATGCTCAGATTGGATGAAGGAAACAAAGTCCTGAGTCAGTCAGAAACCAGAGTCAACTTCAAAATAAATATTCATTATAGTACTGGTGTAAAGAGTTTTCCTATGGTAAAATCTGAGCCAAAGAAACAAAAAACCTCAAATAACCCCTTGTTTTCCCAGAAAAATCTAACATACTTAGACGTGAGAGCCTCTCCCTAGAGTATGACAGTCGTTCAGGCGCAGCTCACAGACTCTGGGCAGCCACTTTGAAGCAAGTATCGCAAGGGAACGTCAAACTCCAAGTGGAAACGCTTTTCATGTTTCGTCTTAACTAACTCTCTCAAAGCTAGTGGACATGATGAAATTAAGAATTTCAGACGCGTGGTCTTGTTAAATTGGCTATATTCTGCCACCCCTTTTACGCAGGCTCCTCCGAAGAGAAATTAACTCTTAACATCCTGAACGGTAACTCAACACAACCAGTCTCAGCGCCAGACTGGAAGCCACAGTTACAGCATTGACACTCAAAATCATTTAACACAGTCGATGCCTTGTCGGCACAGACCCTTCAACTGCTTTAGCTTTTTGCTGCTTCAGCTGTGTGTTTCAGCACAGCAGAAATTCTCGCTATCACGCATAATAGTTTTGGAGACAGGAGGTACTTGAGCCACCTCCCGTTATTTGACAGGCCAGTACTTTCAGCAATAATAATGAATTTATGGAAAGCTTAGCTCTCAGTAACCACGGCAGGGACCAATACCGAAAAGGCTCAGTACTGTAAGAGGATTTCTTACAGCGCACGGATTCGTGGCTGCTATGGCCTACAACACAGCAATTCTGACAATTTTCTACCGGGAAGACACATGTATCAAACAGCACGCCTTTTTTTTTTACCAACCCACAGGCAAATCAAATGCTATTTTTCTAATTAACAAGTCCAAATTAAAAACAAACAAACAAACAAAAAAACTTCTCCCTTGACAGTAACTCATGAGATTTCTGCTGAACTTTATTAAACACGTAACAAAAAGCACAGCACATTTAGGACTGTTGTGATGCAAACATGAAGAAAAGCGCTTAATTATTAAACCTGTAATACTGCAGGTAGGTAGGAAAGAATTATCCCCTACAGCAGCATTGAGCTGTAACCCTCTTGTTTGTCTACTCAGCTCTATCTCAGGCCAATGCATAGGAGAGGCAACAGAAAAGAAGAAATTCAGCCTCCTCTACATTGCCCTAATGGTCACCATTAATTGCTTCAAAAAGTTTTAAAAGTAAGTGCCAGCCTAAAAAGAAAACCCCACAATTTAGTTTAATTCATATAACTTTTGCCCTGTCATTCGAACCCAAGAAACGTCTCTGGCCCCCAGTTGTGCAAAGACCGCATTGCTTTCAGCATGGACACCTTGGAGGAACTCAACTGCAGAGCAGTACAGGAAAAGATTTTTTGTTTCCCACATTTGGATGACGGGTAGCATGCACAGTTTTCTTGAGATGCATCAATAATGTGAATTGCAGCTGGTGGCACAGACAGAGCTAGTACAATTTTCTTCAACAAGGTTTAACGCGTGTAGCCAGTATCATCAGCTTCGTTTTGGGTTAGCTGTAGTTTCCAAGAAATTTTGAAGGTAGGATACAATGGGCACTGCAGTAATATAATCTTGATGTTGCGGAGGCATAAATAACCGTTGCAAGGTCAGGCTTTAGGAGAAATGACTACAATCCACTTACTAGCAACAGAGATAGCTGGCACTTCAGGCGTGCCACGGCGGGTTTGGGGAGCAGCTTGTCCCCAAAGGATCTCTTGTTACTTCATCTGGGGTGGAACTTCAGCTACATATCACTGTAACCAGATGCATATATATGGTAACTAATATATTTAAATCATTTAAATTGCTTTTTCCCCTTACAGTACAGCAATTATATGAAACACTCTAGGCTAGAAGCTGCTGAATCAGGAAATGGATCAGAAGCTAACTAAAGTGCCTTTCTAGTTATTGATTCCTGCTCTCTGTTTCATGTCAGCTTCCTAGAATCCATCCAACACAAGCATGAAAGGGTAATGAGTTTCTGAACACACACTCTAATAGCGCACACTGCATCAAAGCTTTCAGTAATTGCCTGGATGCTGCTTCCCAGCAGTACTAAACAACTTAAATATAATTAGCTGGAAGCCCTATGGGCTGCATTTCCCCACTGGAACACCTCTTACACTAATCCATTTATCAGGCTGACAGATGACTGAATCACTCGTACTATGGACCCATTCTACTAATAATATTTCTCAAGCCAACATTTTGGTTCATTCCTTATCTGGTACATTTTTGCAAAGAAAAACCTGCATTATTTAGAGTGGGGAGAGAACCAGACATATAACACATTCATCTTTTCCCAGTACTGAACAATGATATTTGTTTGATCAGCACTAAGTATAAAATGTTTGAGCTATCAGGCAGAAAATGGAAATGAAATGTATACACTATGGAACTGTATGATGCCAAAAATGATAGGGAAACACACAAACACTGAAAGGATTTTTTGGCAGTTTTCCAGCCATGCAAAAGTTTTTGGAAGTTTGGATATGAAGGTAGTTTTCAGGGTATGCTTCCTGAAGATGGTCTGCCTACAGCTGTCAACTGAAATTTTCACCATACTGTTTACTTCTTGTACATCCTTCTGAACAATAGGTGTCAAAAAAATGTTAAAGCTGTTTGAATTATATGCAAATAGACATGAATTGAACATCAGGCTGCCACAAAACTATGTACTTTGCAAGCCACTAGAGAATTCTCATAAAAGTACAAAAAAAATATTTAATTTCTTGGGCAGAGTTTTCTAATGTTGTACTGAAAACTATTCTATCATTGAATCCCTGTGGCTTTTCCTTCCAGAAAGGCTCCAAGAAGTGGACCTCTGCAGGAGCTGAAATTTTGTGGACTGCAGGCAAGGTCTTCCTAAATGTGCCATGCTGTTCAAATAAAGTCATCGCAATAATGCAAAATTCTCATAAAATTCTTTATAAAATTAAAAAAAAAAATTACTCTAGGATGTTATTACTCTTATGCTTCCTTTCTAACAAGTTGTGGGACAGGGGAAAAAAAGGGACAAAGCTGGTACTGGTCAGTAAGAAGATCTAGAAAAATGGCATTTTAAAAAGTGCCCTTGCTCTAGACCCATTATGCTGCAGTCAATGATCCATATTCTGGCTTGGAATGACCAAGACCCAACCAGAGTGGTAGTGTTGTTTCATGTGGTTATTTCCCCTGGATGCTGTCAACACAGAAAATCTTGATGTCGCAAAACAATAAAACAGGAAGAAATTAATCCTTGTACTACTTCTACGTGAGCCTAACTAATGTGCTTGTTGTGAAGTTGACAGTCAACATTCATGAATTCTATTAAATATAGTGCTGCAGGTTAAAGTTAAACTATGGCCTCATCCTTTTACCTGAAAAGATGGCCATTAGTATGAATTCAATCCCAAAGAGTGACTACAAAAGCTATACCTAAATATTTAACAATGGAAAGAGATAATTAGAATACATTCAGCAGTCACAAACGGATTTAGCTTGTGAATCAAGCAGCAGCAAGATCAGGTACTGGCAGCACTTCTCTGGAGCAAGACCAACCTCCCATCTCAGAATAGGGCCAAGGAACAGCGGCTACTTGGGCAGTACTAGACTTGATTTCTGAAAACCCAACCACAGGTGTTTTCCAGTGCCTAGTAAAGTACCTAGCAGGTTATTAAATACTGAGCTGTTTGAGATTTGTCCATGTGAACCCAGGAGCAGAAATCTCCGCTTCACATTCACTCCCCACCCACTCCTCCCCTCCAGCCTGAAACTGGAAAACTCATCCCAGAGACACTGACACTTGCACACCAGCCAGCCAACTTCGCCATCATTCAAAGCCAGTCTCTTCCTTCCCAGCTTCATCTCCACTGCCTAGTGTATTTCCTACTTCTACAAAAGAGCAGACAGTATCTCGAGCTAAGCCTGCCCTGAACCATACGAACCTCAACGCCTGTCACTCATACTTTCACACAAAATGCAGAATTTCACACTCCCGTTTTCACACGCTGCTTTGAAAGAGAGTGGTATTGAGCAGAACAAACATCAGATCTAATCAAAAGAAAATACTGAAGTAAAAAATGTTGAAAAATCTTCTTCTGCTGTTAGCCATTTTTAATGAAACAGAGTATGGTCATGAATTTGCTAATTACAAAGCGTCTTTGCCAGGCAGGGAACGTAACATTACCTTCATTTGTATGCTTTATGAAAAAGCTTGCTATATGGTCACTGAAGCTGAATTATTTCTCATTTGAGACAGTTTAATTCTTGAGGTAAATAATATCCCTTTAAAGCACTTCCAAAATTATTACATAAACAGATTCTTCACTTTATTCTAAGTCGGGGCAAATATACAGCAGCTTTATAGTTAAAGAGTTGCACTAAATTCTTGGGGGCTTTAATAGAAGCAGAAAAAAGGGTTTGTGAAGAGAGGAGCCATCTAAGAATAAAGCTTACAGCTGGAGTCATACTCCACTAACTACCATACTTTGTATGCTAGGTAGTGTACACTTGGAAAGACATGGCATGCTAAGCAGTTAGATACTGCAAAAACGCAGACAGTCTTATGACTGCAATTAAATGGCTGTTCTAAAAAGCATGGCAGAAGTGACCTAATACATTGACCTACAAACAGAACTATCTATCTGAAAATTAGATTTTTATATTCAGTAACTACTGTCTTCAGTATCAGAAAGATACTGAATTTTCTCGCAAGATGAATTCTGTGCAGTCTCCACCTTTGGAGTCCTGACTCGACCAAACCCAGAGTGGCCATGTCTAACCCCAGATCTGGTCCTGCTTTGAGTCACGTGTTGGACTAGAGAGCTCCCTAAGTCCCTTCCAACCTGAATTGTCTTATGATCCTACAATAATAATCTCTCCATATTAAAATTACACACACTCGTTGTGCTATTTACATAGAAAATAAGGAGCTTAATAAGAAACTGAAGGGTGCAAACTTGCATATGGAATCCAGAGAGATCCAAGGTCTTAAACGTATAAAACTTGCGATACTCCTTCTGATCATACAAAGTCTATGCTGGTTAAGCTACTATAACAAAGCTGAACACTGATGACTAGACACGGAATGTTTTTGTTATACTGCAGATTACCTTCCAACATTACCTTTTCCTTTTACCTAAACCACTTATGGAGCTATAGGAGTAAAAACTATTTATATTAAATTAAATTACAATTTAATTCTGTGAATTGCAATCTTCCCCTAATTAAAATGCATGACATACAGTAATAAATTATACTGTCTGGATATGAAAAATGCACCTGAGAATATTGGCTAGAGAAATACACTAAACGAAATAAAGAGCAGGAACATGAATTTATCTGCAGCAAACAGGGCTATGAAAAATTTGAGCATTTCAAAACGTACAGACAAAAAAAGCCACCAACAAATGAAACACAGACTCTGCAGTAAAGAGCACTAGTCTGGCACCTTCTTAGTCTGAGGAACCCAATCCTTTGAGCTGGCAAATAACCTAGGTATTTCACCACATTTGAACCTTTTCATAAAATATTGTAAGAGTGAGCAGAGGAAGTGAAATTCCAGAAAAAAAAAAAGAAAAACAACAACTTCAAAACTACCATCTGCATGTTACAGGAAATAACTTCTCTAAATTTTGGTCCAGTTGATTGGTTAATCTGATTAACTCAATGGTTGATACTAGCTGTCTCATCATCACATGCATTATAGGAATAAATGGGTATCTATACCCCTACACTGAAAGCAAATTCACCTCTTTTGACTAGCATGTATGAGAACTTTGACTAGCATTTACGAGAAAAGTTTGTTTGTATAACGAGATTGGGATAAATTCCTTTAATGATTTTCAGTAAAGTATTCTCTCTCAATATATGTGATGTTCTACTTTTTGATGCAATTCTGATACCACGAATAGTACAATCTAACCACCTTTGGGTTTTTTAATTTCATTTTTCCATCTACTAATAAAGCTCAGATATTTGCAATTACTCTCTAGTCCGTACTTTATTGAAGGGACACACAGAAAGAAGTCAAGATCTTAGCATTAGTAAATGATTACCTAAATGATTTAGCCAATACATGGTGTATATTCTCCAACTCATGGTATGTTCAGACACAGTAAAGTTCATAATGTATGTTCCAAAGCCATTACGAAAAATCTCAATCAAATGTGAAAACTTAACTTGAAAACCCAAGCAAACCAAACGCAAAACCACACCAAAAGCTTGAAAATTCAACTAATTAGTTACACTTGTTGAGGAGGAAGAAGGACTTTTGAAATGTGGAAAACTACCAATCTGTTTTCCTTTTTCCTGAAGCTCTCTCTACCTTGCCACTCCAGCATGAAAGCCCAATGTTTCTGATTCTCTTGCTTCAAACATTGTTTCTTGAAAGCCTGCAAGGACCTCAGAGCTTGAGTGGAAAGGGAAAAATGCTTCTATTACTTTACTTTCAGCACCGTGAAGTGTCTCGCAGTGTTTAATGCTTACCTGGGCATCAGTTTTATTTAATAAATTCTTCTAGCTCTGTTCAATAAATAGTAGGTCTGTTTTTTCAAATGCTAAAGTAGGAATTAAGAACATCTGAAAGTCATACAGATCAGGACAATAATCCAAATTACAATGCAGACTGCTTAAATTCACATATGTAAATGTATGTCCCAACATAACACTGCACCTTCATGTACATTTTATAGCACTGAATTTTATGCAGCCAGTATGTGATGTTACTTTTAGTCAGCATTAAAAGGTGATTTTTCCCAGGGTTTCAGAAGTGCAATTACCATTAACTTCAAAACAAAAGGAAAGCGGTCTGCAGTTCTGGAGACCACGTCAGTCTTTCATCTTGGAAACTAAACTCTCTTTCTGCAGATTGAGAAAACTATGAAAAGCGAAAGCAACTTTTTGCACAGAAAGGTATCGGCTTTTATTGTGCTCTATTAAATGAGCCATTTCATGACAGAACATGTCAGGGATGTTCACGCCACTTAACTTTGATGCCAATTTAAGTATATGCATATGGATGCTGATGCCTAAAGCTGGGTTGTATGAATATTCAGTCTTTGTATTACATTGTATTACATTAGCAGGAAAAGGACTTAAGAGCAAATGATTCACTGAAGTCAAAGAAGAATTACAGCAATGACAGCAGCAACAAAAAAAAAGGTCATTAAAAGTCCTTTTGCATCTCAGTTTGCAGATTTTGTTTACATCTAAGTGTTTTAGTGAGATGCAAGGTGTTACAGTCACTTTTTGCCCTAGTGTTTGAAATTATTTGGGAAAATTATGAGGCTTAGAAGCTCTGCTTAGACATTTTGGAGGACAGGTATTAAAAAGCTCAATTTCATCAGGGTAGCAGTAAGTCTAGCCATGTTCCCCATTCCATCCACTGCAGTGTGCAATTTCAGGATGCAGTCCTGCTTCTTGTTTGGAGTGAAGCTCCACTGGTGTAGCTTTATTCCCTTGCTTCTCATAACCACTCCTCCTTTACACTCCTTCCGAACATTGCTACCCTCAGTATCTGTGGAATAACTGCTTATGTCAAAATGAATCTGATTAAAAGAGTTCAGAGAGTTGGTGTTAAAAAGTGTTTAAACTAACTTAGGTTACAGTGAACAAATCAGGTTAGGGAGTGACTACATGATCAACTAAATCTTGTGGGAGCAATACTGAACAGTTGTGAACAGTGGGGACAGGAACCTATTCATCCAATTAAGCTGCTGCCAGCATAAAATGTGGGAGATGCAGAGAACTGCCCTCGCTCTTCTCTTTTCTCCCCTCGCCTCCCCTCTCCCTTTCCCTTTCTCTTCTTTTCCTTTTCCTATTCTTCCTTTTTCTTTTCTTTTTCCCAATATCTAAAATCCTAAAATTCTTATTCCTGATTCAAGTTACCAAGTTTCCTCAAAACCTCTCCAGCAGTTCCTGTGTTCAGACATATAAGGCACATCAATATGGTAGCTAAAAAACCCCACCCAAACAAAAAGCCCCCCTGCGGTAAACTGGCAATGAGTTTAAACACAGTCATCTGAGCATCCTCAATCCACCTTGTTACTGCATCTCCAGTTGCTGCAGCACAGATGGGATGCAACATCTCCCACTGTTTGGGGACTGCCCCTAAAGGTGAGCCATATGTTTTGCAATACCTAGAAGCAGCAGGATAAGATAAGGAAATCTCTGCAGCCTTAAGGCAGAGTTGCTTTGATTTCACTGCTTTGTGTACAGCCCTTTTTTTTTTTTTTTTAATTGAGAGTTTTTGCAATTTATCTGGGTTAAGCCTCCAGAAAAAAAATACAAATACTGTGTCTGCGTATATGTGTGTGTGTGTAATGCCTAGGAAATCTCCTGTGTTATATGTCTGTGTAACATTTTACCTTCTACTAGACAAATATATTTTTAAACAGTCTGGAACCAAAACAAAATTCTCAGCATTCAAGACATTCTGTCATCGCTGCCCATTTGTTGCCCTCTAGGTTTCTCTCAGCTGGCAAATTTCCCATTTAAGGAATTATCAGATTCATCTGCTTAGACGAGGCTGCAAAATACAATGAAAAGCTGGATTATTCTAGAGAACGCGTATTTTTCTTTCAGGGCAGAAAATCCAGTGCATGAAAGCTGAACATAAACAGCAAATGGAACCAATCTCTCAGACTTCAAGATTCTACCTCACTGTACTTTGAGAAATTTAATTTTGACTAAGACTCCACAACATTTACTTTACATTTATCTTTTACTTCTTTAAACATGTTTATTACTACTGATTATGTCAACCTGCTTTGTACTCCAAAATATTATGCTTGTAGGTGATGGTGGGTTTTTTACCATAGTTCTAGTAAACATGCTGCTTGGGCATACTGCTGCCTCTACACAATTTCTCATAAATAATTACCGATTGCTTTGCCTCCATTTTCCCTACATCACATTTTTGCAGAGAGAAAGTGTAATAAAAAAATGAAGAAAACATGTAAAAATGAATAAACTACCAGTATTCCACAGCAAGACGGCTTGGGATTTATTTACTTGGGTGATGGAGTGGCTTCCATGTCAGAAACTGTACTGCAAACCCCTGCTTGTGTAGCTGGGCCCACTGGCTGCAGCACCGAGATTTCTGGAGGCATATGACATGGTCCATAGTACTGTCATATGCTAAAAGTCTACACACACAACGCTTTCCTGTTCAAGTGCGGGCAGGCTACTTTCTCCCCCTAGGTAGAAAGAAGACCGTGGGGAGGTCTGGCGAAATGTCCCAACATTAATTTTCCTTACTAAACAGCTAAAGCAAGTTTAATTTTCTTGTCACAGATGGGTGAACGAACACAATCAAATTGAGAGCAGGGTTTTGCATGCTGAGTGCATACACATGTGCATGTGCAACAAGTTAAGCAGAAGATGAACATAAAGGGAAACTTTAAGTGATCCTAAAGTGATTAACGTAACAGCAAACCTGTTACTGAGCTAGAACTGCTTTATGGAGACCATTGCCTTCCAGTACTGATACTAAACCACCATCTTACGCTGGTTACTCAAGCAAAAGTCTATTTCAAGGTGTTAGATTGTTATTACACAGTGATTAATCAATTTCTTTTTAGAGTCTCCTCTGAAAGCTTAGAAATTCATTATTTTCTTTATTTGTATTCTGTACAGCTTTGCACATTTTTAAGTGGTATGATTAAATTTATGTCGTTGCTAATGGTCACAAAATGGAAGATGCTCCATTCCACATCCACCCAATGGATCTCCTTAAATACACTGCAACTCCTAAACAAAAAGGACTGCAAGTGAGAAATCCTTTTTGTTTATTCTCAAATATGCTCTTGTGCAAAAGACAGATGGGATGGACTCGTGAAGAAATACCGCAAATGGAACAAATAAATTAGTGCTTTATATTCACCACATTTGGAGGCTGGAAATTAGTCATGTGGGTTCAGGCCTTACCAACTCACATTTTACAAGATAAAAAGTCATCCAAGATTTGTTGCTATGAAATGAGGACTACCAAAAAGCATGCTGAATTTGGAAATTTGACGTGTTTCAGTTCATCCCTAAATTTAAAGATTTTCTATTAGGTTTCAAGGGTCTTCATATTGTCTTATTTATTTAGGCTGCATGTTCTAGTAGTCCAGGGTTGGGCACCAAAAGATACTAAGTACTACACTTTGCCATTTGGGCATAAAGTATTAAAATTTTTTTAAAGAAATCAAACTGTTTAGTAAGATTAAATCCATCATCCATAGGGATTGCCAGTCATACAGACCTACAAACACATTTTGTCTTTCCTGAGCATAGCAAGATATAATAACATTCAATCTCATTAAAGAGACAGCCGATAAATAATTTTGTGCCATCCAAAATGATACTTCATTCTAAAAACAGAAGTCATGCACCAAAGAATAGTAAGGTACACTGTAATGTAATAAAAAACAATGTAAGAAGAGCAATGTATAAAGATATCTGTCATTAAGTAATCCTATTATGAGGCTCTAGCAACACAAACCATGGTTGATTATCTGAGTGATGTCTCTGTTCTGTGCATTGCAACATACACTCTGGAAGAACAAAGTTTGTTGTGCAGAAGGTACACGACCTTGTTGTTTCTCCTTTATTTCTTTCTTGAGCTGCTAAGCTATTCAAAAATTTTTGCAACTAAAGGGTGTTTTCAGATGGAAAAACTACCTTGGTTCCAAAAGAGGCATTGGCGTGACTTTTCAGAAATATCGTGTTAAAAATAAACCATCGTAAAAACTGCACTGTATTGACTCTGACTAAAAATGCGCTCTAGACTGTCATTACCATTCAAGGTGATTAATACATTCCAAATCAGCGGTGATTTTGGGGGTAAAGGCATCCCTCTACCAAGGCACTTCACTTCTTCCTCCCCAAGAAAAGGGAGCTCAAAAATTATCATCGGATGGCAGTGTAGACCCACCATGGGGCTAGTGAAGGGTCACTTCATCAGCACTCTGCTGACAGATGCAAACGGTCTACAAAATTCTTTAAAGCAGAAGGATGCCATTAATTTCGGTATTTATTGCTTTCTATGAAAGACAAGTGACTCAACATTGGGAAGGGCTTTACAAGGCTAATATTTTGGCCCTGTCTAATGCTTTTTTGCTTTGTGATATGCCTGCTTATTATGAGACTAATATTATTCCAAAGAATAAATTATGCAATAAGACATGACAAGTAGCACATTTGTAGGCAATTTACTTACCACCTGAGGCAAGCTATAGCGGCTCAAGGCCAAAGGCTGAGTAACTTCATACCATTCAATAAATGCAATAATAATTGAACTGAAATGCACAGCATTGGGAGACTGATTCCATTACAATATGGAATCTATACATAGAACCAAGTGCTTCTGTGCATTTAGTGACTGCTATTAAACAAATAATACTGTTGAGAAACTTCTTTTACCCATTGTCCTGAAAATGCTATCCAATACAAATTAAACGTGAAGGTTAATATATATTGTCCTATGACCAGACGTTGCTCGTGAAATGACAGAACTAACCCTGGACTGCAGGTCCAGTATCAGTTTAAAAAAATCCATGCAGACATGTATGAATATTAGAGGACTGGGAGGCATAGGACAGGACAGATGATAGGAGCCACTCTAGAGATTTAGCAACTGGCCTGTGCTATCCTGATCACATACCAATTAATTAAGGTCTAGTTCTGAAAGCAACAGAGAATTAATTTAAAATAATTTGTTTTCTCTAACAGCACTACCTCATCTCATTCTGCACAGACATGTGGCTGTGCTACTGGAATTGTTTACTTCGTTGCTTCAGCTTTAATGAGTAAAACGATGACATTATTTAGGTTCGTGATCTATTCGCCAGTCACAGTAAAGTTCACCTCTTAAATAAATAGTGCAACAAGCTGGCTTTAATTTGTACTCGGAATAACAACAATTGATTTTTCCCATAAACTCACACTCTCTCTGCTTTGCTTTGTAATTACATGGTCTGATCCCGTATACCTTATGTGCAGACAGCTGCCTTCCATCCCTGTTCCTCAAAACTCCAAAAAATCAACATGCTTGAGAATAAAAGATGTGAGGATCTACTCATGAGGTGGAAAGACTGGGCAGTAAACTGTTTTACAAGAAAGCACAGCATCTGTTTGTTCTGTTGTCTTCATCCTGCTCTGATGAGTCTTAATCTGGAAGGAGGACTATTTTTAAAGATGAAGATAAGAATATTAATTAAAAAATCTGAGAACTAGCTGCTGGATTCTCTTTTCCTGTCTCTTCTACCCTTCTCCTCCCAAACAAGGGAAAAAAACCCATCCATAGTTGAATACAGAATATGAACACGTGTAAATAAAGTCAACACCCTTTAAACATCAGCACACTGGTGCTTTCTATGTTCATTAGCAAATGAATGAAATCACATCCAAGCTCTTGGACATTAAAGACAGAAACATACAGCTCTCGGACAGGCTGCCACTAATGCTGAACTAAAACATGCTAGCAAAAATCCAAACAAGACTCCTGTTATTTTCTGATTTAAGAAATCACGTTCTATAAAGATGTTTCTTACAGTTCAGACCAGACAAAATGTAACTTACAGTCTCATAGTAAAAGAAGTGTGTTTGTGTTCCAATTTACATAAGTCATTCTTTCCAAGCAGTTTTAATGTATTTTCCACAAAACACAATTCTGCATAATATATACAATATTTAAAATTATTTTAAATTCAAATTTTAAAGTAAAATACCAAAAAAACAGATTTACTACATCAAGTCAAACATTCACTTTAGCCAGCACCTCTTCTTTAGCCATGGCAAAAGTAGGTATCTAATGAAGAATGTATGAACAAAGCCAGGACACAGTGGTACTCTCCCAGCCCCCAACAGCTTATAGCTCTGAGACCTCCTGATGGGTTCCAGTATCGAGACACACCAGGACGTGTTTTAGTGGAACATTAGTGCATACTCCTTGCAATTTACGATCACAGAAAAAAAACCCTACTGTAGGTTTGTAGCAGGTATCATTGTAATTTAAATGGGACAAAATATCTAACTGTGATTTCAGCCATCTTAACTGTATTAATTGAAAAAAACCCTAGCATTCAACTCTTTCCTTTGAATCCAGGCTAAATCCAAAACCAGACAAACACACGAATACTTCTACAATAAATCTGCACATTGGAGATACGCATGAGAACTTGGGATTTTCACCAACATTTATTCAACAATAAACATGTGAAATCTTCATGTACATGTATAAAAGTACAATTTGTAGAGATGATGGACTTACCAAAAAAATTAATCAAAGAAGTGCTCTTGCACATTTCTCTCTTTTTGAAAAGCTGACATTAGGAATACTGTGCCTCTGGTAAAATGGTGTTCTTTTCATGCAAGTGTAATCACCTGGCATTGAGCCTAAGAACATACCCAAAGTATGCAGTGATCTTAAGGACAAGCCCATCACTCGGTTACTTTCCCCAAACAGAGAGTCTTCAGACTTCTATGAATTTCCTTCAAACCAGAGGGACAGAATTGCTGGGTTATTACTGAACAGTCTGTACAGTTTGGAGATGAAGTGCCAGTGTTTTATACTACAGCTGCTGCTGCACTGTCTTCTACTTTATTCTAGTTGAATAATTAAATACTCTTTAGTCCTTCTGACAGTCCTAGACTCAGCATGGCTGTTAATCAATATCACATAAATGGGAATTAGGCTTAGGCAACTGTTGCACAAGACACAATGGATAAGGCAAGAGGGAAAGAAACCTTGTCTTTAAAAGACTAATTTTCTGTATTTTACAACACTCTACCAAGTGTGTGCACAGACTCCTGAGCACATGATACACATACAGATGTGCAGGGGAATCCAAATTAACCTCAGATGGTTGCTGTTATACTGTAAGAGCAACCAACAGTCACTTCTCCTTTCATTCTTTCCTAAATTCCCAATCTTCACATGTTTCAAGGTTTGAAGAAAACTCTCAGCACCAACACATCAGTTTACAGGGAAAATTTCACTGCATTAAACCATTTCTGAAACGTTTACCATGTGATTGCAAAAGGGAAAGATAAACAAAAGAAGACATTTAATAAATACTATCTGAATTCTAAGCAGTGCAAAGCACTTAGGAAGACTTATGTTTCCAATAATTTGAGGAATTTTTCTAGAATCACTAAAACGGCCACAGGTTATGGGTTTTTTTCATTCTTTTCTTGTCCTGTAATGAATCAATAGGGCATTAAGAGCAATCTTAGGCTGAGAGTCACAGCATATGAAAGATTCACAGGAAGAGGTGAAAACTTTTCCAGCGCTGTCCTACCACCAAGCTTATGCTCAGATCTACCCAGAAAAAGGAGATGCAGCTCCCAAGTCTCTGCAACAACTCTTCCTTCCTGATGAAATACTCCAGTATTGTATTTAGAAACGCTTCAAACTTCCTAAGAGGCCAAGAAATGAACTTGCAAGTCAAACAGCACCAATTGCAGATGGTTAAATAAATAAATGAATTAACAGTGATGATGACACCACCAAACCACTGACGTAGAGGTGGAAGACTGTACTCTTCACACTCTGTTCCAGGTGGCCTTTTATATTCCATGTTTAAAGACCTGGTATTTATAAAACACACTAATTCAACTTTAACCCATGCACACTGTAAATATAACAGCTCTGAGTAATGAGGAATAGACAACATTTCAAATGAAAAACACTTCCTAAGTAACTGATTATTCTTGATATACTTTCTGAAGTATTTAGCTGAAACTCAATTTTGCAAAAAGCTAGAAGAGTATTCCACCCCCCAACCCAATCTTATTGGTAATGTAAACAGAACCTGTATGTTCTGTATCTATTTTACAACTTATTTCAAAATTTTTTGTCTCGCCAGGATTTCCCTCAAGCTCTTGGAAGCGTGCTTCAGCTAGCACCTTCCTCAAAACAATCCAGAAAACGTATTCCATACAGCACACAGTCCACACTCACACATCACAGAAAGAACAAGAACACAACTTCAAACAAACCTGGGCTTTTTTAGTTTCTTCAGTCCCTTCCCTGGAACCGCTTAGCCTCAAGGAAGGCTGGTCAGCTTCTGGCTCCCAAGCCAGAGCAGCTATGGTGGTGTGCCAGAGCTACGCTGTGGAATGGGCTGAGGAAGGCACTGGCAGCAGGGGTAGGGCACCTCTGAAAGGAGGCCAGACAGATGGGATGGCCACAGCCAGAACAGCTATCGTCTTTGCTATGTGCTTCGAGCTTTAGCTACATGCCCAGTCTAACCTCCTTCTGAAGGGGTGCAAACGGTGCCTTGCTGCTGTTATCTCCCCCTCCCAGAGCTTGTCCGCTTTACTTCAGCCAACACCCTACGTGTTTTGTGGATCTTAGCCAAAATGGGTTCTGGTGCTGCACAACCACTTAAAACACTGCTATTCTAGTTTTGGTTGTTTTTTTTTTTTTTCCTCAGAATTTCTCATTACATGCTGATTAGTGTATAATGAAGTACTCTTTACAACAACTCAATACTGCTACTTGCTTACCATGAAGCTGTGTTGGTTACATACATACCTATGAAATAGTTTGTGCTAACTCACATTTACTATTTTCACACAGCATTTAGCTAGGAGATAAGGAACAATCCCTTCTTATACACAGGGTCATTTTTTTTTTTTTTAATGGAAATTACACATCAATTAAAATGTATGAAAAAATCCATCTTTTAGACACAGTAAGATCTTTTGAAACAATTTTTTACCAGTTAATAAGAGTTTATGTAAAATGTGCATGACATTTAATAAACCAATTCTGCATTTTGAACCAATTCAATACATACAGGAAAAATTATCTATAACTAGTGAAATTAACTGAGAATTTCTGGTACCTAGATCCTCCAAGAATTTAAACGCAACAGATCTCAGCTTTGGTTTCTTGGTTTTCTAATGAAATTACTAATTGGGAGAAAGTAGGGGCTTTCCTGCTCAGTAATCTCCCAAGTAGTTTCTCATCTTTATAGATGCAGCTATTTGCTGCGTCGATAAGCAGAAATGAAGAAAAGCCCTTCACCTGATGGAAAGGCTACAGCTGCCAAATGTGGGTTTACTACCTTAGCCAGGTCCAGACGCATAGTTCAGAGTCTTTTCACAGTTGAGTTGATCACATTCTCTAAAACTCCAACAGCAAATAGTGTCTGAATACTATTTTTATTAACTCAATGAAAATAATAAATTCAGGACTTCATAGGTCTCAGTTTTGCATAGGACTTGATAGGATTTATAGGTGATGATTTTGAATTTCATACTAAATTGCACAGAAAATCTGTTTCATTTCTAATTAAATTTCAAATATTTTATTTTTAAGAGATTCGCATTGATTTGTGATTCAGCAGAATCTCCTCATGATGCAACGAACGTCTGGAGTGGGTACAGTGTGTCAGGCAGTCTTGCTAGACTTGCAGAATGTTGATTAAGAAGCATGTCTTAACAAATGGAGGTGGTAAGTATAACTATAACGAAAGCATCCAGAGAAAGCCAAGGAAGAGACTAAGGACAAAGATACGTAAATAAAAGCACAGCTCAGTTCCCAAAATAGTTTACATTACCAAACTAATCTCTCCTTCTGTAGGGTCTCAGCCAAGTGCCACTGTACTTGTAATCTAAACCGAAGCCAAAAATAAATATATACAGAAATAATATTTAAAGAGCGCAAGTATTTCCCCTTCAAAACTTGATTTTCTGTGAATACTCCAGGAGATGTCTAAATGCAAAATAATCTTAAAAAACTATGTTTGACAGAAAAACTAATTTTTGCTTAAAATTGGATCTCCCCTCAATGCCTTTATGTAACTCAACTGACCGCAATGCCTAACAATTCAGCTCAGTGTACAAAGACCTTATTTCTCCCTTCCATCAGACCTGACTGCCACACAGACGACTTTGTGAAAATGAGCATCGTCGCCTCTCCTCCAGTTTTCCTGACACCTTCCTCTCTTCTGTATTGCAGAGGCTCTGGCTGGGATGGGAAACTGCATGAGACAACTCTTCCTTTAATTAGCGTACAGTGCTATGCCATGAAGCGACAAATACACACCACCAGTGCTACCACCGGAGCTGTCTTTGTCTCTAAGGCCTATTTGTTTGCCTCCAGTTTCCGCTAGAGCTCAGTTGCCTCAATCCCCATATGCCACTCACCTTCTCATTTCACTGTGTGCCAATTCTTCACGCTAAAAGGCAGTCTGTACATGTATGGAATTTTTTTTAATTATGTCTCCAACCTACCAGCTGTCAAACTCTACTTGACATTTACAGTAGTGTCTGCAGAGTAGTCTGTATCTATTCCCTTTTTTTTTGCACAGTGCATTACTCTTGCTCTTACTTTATGAATTCGCTTTCATTGTATACTCCTCATATAAAGCTTATCCTTTTTTTTTTTTATACATCTATATTATGGCTGAATACAAATTTTGAAATACGAGGAACAGTACATTCTTTGTGATGAGGATGAATTGCCTAATACGTACTGACCAAACTCCTCTTCAGTTTGGCAGGCAGAACATATTCTCTTTCTGTTCAGGCATCCAACCACCACTCTGGACTTTGAGGAAAAAAAGCTAAATTAAGTTTTCAGTGAAGATTTCCTATAGACCTCTGCTATAAAGCAAAAGCTTTATCAAGCAACCAACGGTCAGCTTAAATCCCAAACGTTCTCATGTTTTGCATTTAAGGTGGGATGATAATTTTGCTCTTCTTTTACTGCAGCTCTCAACAACAATGAGCAGTCTCAAGGGATGAAAATAGTTTCTTAGTCTGAAAATCATACGGAAAAAATCAACTGCCCTTTAAAAAAAGTTATAAATGTCTGGACAAACTTTTCCCAGACTTTCCTTCTTCAGTTATTTAATGAACATATGGTTATTTATAATGTGAGCTACACTTGTAGTACTTCAAAAATTAGTTATAAACATGCCTAGAGCTACTCAGCTCCTCCCATGACTATACTGACCTCACTCAACATCCCTCCAGTATTGTTTGCTTTGGGATTTCTTTGAGAGTGAACCCGTGTTCTTACTTCAGTGTCTTTTCTCTGTCTTAAAACTTACCTTAGTTTTCTTCTCTTAGCAAGTACCTCACAGGAGATTACGTTTATTTCAGAAAGCTCATAACATCATGACAAATAAAATCTTGGCCAGCAGGCATAGTTGATTAAAAATACATATAAAAATAAATGCAAGCGCAGCTATATTTTAAACTAAGTATTTAAGGATCAATAAAGAGTCATTCCCTTAGGTTAGCAAAATGTAGCAGAAGCTAAATAGTTGAGTTGATGTGTTTTTGACAGGTACAATACAGACACGTGTCTGAGCAAGGCTCCCTTCAAAGTCAAGAGACAGGCACTTCTGGAGCATGATATACCTGATGGGTGAGACCGCCCCAGAAGGAGAGAGGCCATGTGCTGGGAGCACCTACGCCTAGGTCAGGGATGGCTCCGAGGCAGACAGACACCTCGTGTGACCTGACGTCTGCGTAGCCCAAGAAGTTAGGTGAGATGAACCCATCCAAAAGATCCTATGTTAATAAGTAACAGGGATGCAGCTCAGAGATTAGAAAGACAGTCTTCTACCATCTATGCATGTAAATGTGTCTGTGTATTTACATTTTTTTTCAAACAAAAAGAGTTAGGCAGCATCATCCTGAAAATCCAAATTAATCTGCCTCCATGTTCATACAGTTTATTTTACTCACTAATAGTACCTATGGGGTTTAATGGAACTCCTCATGTAAATATACTGGTTTGCTCAAAATGCCTTCCTGTTTAATGGAGAATTAATTCAATTCAGTGTATCATTTAACTCAATAAACAGTAAAATGACAGTTTTTTCCTTTGCAATCAACATAAACTGCAGATGTAAAATATGTATCAGAAGATGGCAGATTCTTCTACTCCAACTTCTAGCATTTTCTCAAGTACTCTAGTATACTGCTTTTTCTACTTTTGAAAGTCAATTCTACTATAAAAAAACCACAAACCAAAACTAAACATTGACTGAAACATGAATGCTGCATATAACCATGACTTCAATTGAAACAAACCTGCTTATTTCTTAACTTTCTTCTTAAAAGTATATGTAATAACGTTTTGTTTTACATGTTCCTATTCACAGTTAATGGTATTTTAGACTTCATTTGGGGATTCCACAGAGCTCTGTTCTTGACTCCTTTATTCTCCACTCACAAGGCAATCTCATTCAAAAATTATTTAAATTATCACTTATAATAGATACTCTGTGCTCCAGATTTGCCTCTACTCCACTGAAGACCAGAATCCTCATCCATTTCTGATGTGATCAGAACTTCTGGCTGTCAACTTCAGAACAGTTTTGAACACTCAATACTCTTTCTCCTCTTGCTCTGCAGCCCTTCTTGCTACACCGCTACTTTTCTTAAGTACTTTCAAAATCACAGTCACCTTGTTTGTCACATAGAATTGTAACCCTTGATAACATTATCTTTAAACTATACATTATTACAGATCTCCATCTGGAAAGACGTCCAAATTTATGAAGTAACTTTGTTTTTCTATAGAACTGTAGAATCACAGAATGGTTTGTGTTGGAAGGGACCTTCAAAGGTTGTCTAGTCCCACACCCCTGCCATGGGGAGAGATGTCTTTCACTAGACCAGATTGCTCAAAGCTCCATCCAATCTGACCTTCAGCACTTCCAATGATGGATGGGGCATCCACAACTTCTCTGGGCCACCTATTCCAATGTCTATATAACACCTGAGTGCAACTCGTATTAATCGCAAAGTTTATTCGTAACACTTCTAAGTAACTCCCCACTAAATCACTCTTATCACCTCAAATGCAAGCAGTTGTTTGTGGTTTTTTTTATTTTTAAGGCTTTTTATAGTCCTCTAACCTTCCTTATCCTATTTGCATGTAGTGCCGTTGTCTACTTACTACATTTTCAAATGGTAATCTTCATGTTTCTTTTCATGCTGACTTTTCTATCCGTAAAATGTCTCTTTTATAAACATCCATCAAGCTATTTCACTAAGATCCTTCCTATTCTTCAGAAAAACCAAAACCTGCTATACTAATAAGGAAAAAAAAAAACAAACTTCTTAAATTCAAATAGAATTTTAAGCCATTTTGCTCCTTCAGATACACCTTCAAAAATGAATACGAAGTATGGCTGCAGTTAAGAGACTCCAGTGGCTTGTCACTGAATCTGTTCAGCCTACCAGTACAGTTCCAGATTCACATTCTGCAAATTCATTCTGGACCTGAAAGTCAAACAGACTTTTTCTGTTATAGCTAACCAAAGTAATGAAGATTTTCCAAGTAAAAAATTTTTGCCACCACACCTGCTGTAATTCCGTTAACATTAGAGAGGCAGCCAGCATAAGGTTTGGCTCTACACTTGGAATTTTGTTAATGATCTAGTTGATGTCTGAGCCAGAAAATAATTTAATTTACAATTCCATAAGCATTTTTGCATGAATAAAAAAGCGGTATACAGGAACTAAGCTCATTAAAATACAAAGAACGGGAGGATCTGATCGACAGAATAAGAGACAAACTAATTAATCTAGAGTACAGGCCACCAGTTCTTTAAAATAAAATTTTAGGTGTTAAACTTTTTGCTCTGTATGCTTTCCTGAACATAACATTACTCCTTACTTGTTAGTGTTCTTATTACGTCTGATTTTACTGCATGTTGTTAAAAAACCCAAAACGTAATTACATCAGAGTGTATTCTGGCCATGTTTTGTGGCACAATGCAAGCCTCTGAAATGCCGGTGTCTCAAACACCTCCAACTCCCCCTCAGATGCTGAACCCAGGTGACACCACTCCTGGTTATTTCATGTTTACTGCACAAACCCACTACCACCAAGGAAGGAAATTCCAAGGTGTGCTTCAAGAAGCTTTCCAAACAAAGGGCTCTTTTGACAGATGTTTTATGTTTTAACATGTTTTCCTAAGAAAAGCTACACAGTCTTGAAAGCTTTCTGACTGAGGTGGCTTCAAGCCCTGGGTGGAATTTCTGTGAACCCATGCACGGCTGTGTGAGAAAGGCTTTTGATCTCGGACACTGGAAATCTGAAGGCAAAGACAATAGTCTGCTAACTTTTTATTCTCTGCTATTCCACAATAGCTAACAAAATCAACATTCCTCCCTCCTCAAAAAAAAAAAAAAAAAGTGAGATGGGTCACAGTCGGGAGGTTACAGTTTTATGTGGGTAAACCTCTGAAATGCTTTTATTAGCTTTCAAGGAAAACATCAAAGCAAGCTTTTAACATATGCACCATGCTTCTAAAAACTCTTTTGCCTCACTTGCAAATTTACAGCTTATCTAAAAGAATCTGGAGAAAAAGACATAGGAGCAACATTGGAACAAGACAGCAGACTGATAAAACACTTAAAATAAATATGAAATATCCCAAGAAATCACAATTGATTAAGCAAGCTTTCCTCATGTGTTTACTTATCTTTATCTTTCCTCACAGAAGTTAGGGTTTTTTTTCCCCCTACTATTTGGTACTTCTCCAAATTCAGGCAGAACTGATTAAGCACTACAATGCTGCATTGTTTCTTCTACTCCTTCCTCTCCATATATACTGATTTCTTTGTAATGAAAGTGTATTCAAAAACTGGCTTATACCCTCCTAAAACACAGTGGCCAAGATGGAGAAATAAATCCTTTGAGAAGACTGACAATAAATTGAATGTTGAGTAAGTGTTGTGGACAGTATTAAATGCAGGAGCATACAACGAGATTATCTTATTCTCGGAATTGTAACCCAGACATTGGGTTTGCTACAGGTGATCAGAAGATGTGCATGTGGGCAGGAGCCATTAGACAGGGAGGAGATTTTGTTTGACAGGATGTCAGTTATGGGAGATGACATGGTGAGGAGAACAACTGCAATGAAGACTTTCCCTACAGTTACCTCACACCCCACCTTCCAACTTCCCCCTCCTCCAGGGATGGTTGTTCTGGGTTTTAAAACTCAGAACTTATACATATGAAGACACAATAATTTGGTGTGGAAAGTTCTGCTTTAATTTAAATTAGCACTTTGTTAATTTAGAGAAAAATATATTTCTAACATGTGAGTTTAAACTTTTCTCTTACAAGCAAGCTGTTTCTTGTTTTCAGTTGAAACAAATACTTCATCCTGTAAATTCACTTAAAAGAATCTTTCTCTCTAAAAAAGTGTGTCCTGTATTTTCAGTTGATGTACAAGACTCCAGTTAACTGAATTGTAACAGCTTTTAGCATAGGAAAAATCAAAGCGTTTTATGCTCTTCAGTGTATTTCATTATATGATATATGACAGACATTGACAAAAGAAAAGAGAAATTAACGATTTGTACCCTATATTGCCAACTAATAGTTTCTTAATGGCACTAGAGAAAAAAGGGAAAAGGAAAAGAAAGGGAAGGTTTTCATGTTAAACTATGCATCAAAACCACTGAAAAGCAATTGCTGTGGCCATACTGGAAATGGGGAACACGAAGAGCTGATGATATTCCTTTTTTTCCTGCTCTGCCTCCAGCCCCCAGTGAGACCCAGACACACATGTCAAATTGTTTTATTCCAGAAACATAAGACCAGAAATGACATGGTATGTCCTATACACGTGCTAAGAATCCACTAAAAAAAGGCTATCAGGTTCTTTCTGAAAAACTGGGGAGAAAGTGTTCTTCCAGAAGACAAAGCTGTTGTAGATACGAATTCTCCCAGGTACAAATGGGGTTGGTACCTTGTCCTGCTAATTCCTCACTGGCCACTAACATTTCCTCCAATTGAGAGATGAACAGAGTCTAGGAACAGTGTCCAAATCAAACTCATTCAATCCTGACACTAACAGACTACAGCAGCAGCAGCACGGTCAACACTTCACAGCAGTTTGGTGCCACACTGTTGTGCTTATTTTGACACACACAAGCATATACACACAGAGCCTCCCTAGCCCAGTGCCACTTCAAAACAACAACAACAGACTACAACAAGTCAAACGCTGTAAAACACAGTACCAATCAATCTTCGTCTTTGACAAAACAAAACCTTAATCAAATAATAAATAACCTAATATCTCCTTCTGCCTTAAATCCTTCCCCATTCCTCACCAACCCCCACTTCCCTTGAAAACCAGATGGCCCCAGCAATATGCCCTGAAGGTCAACAGATGCACCATGTCTCTGGATGAAGAAAAGGTATATAATATCTTTAATAATATATCCAGATGATAAAGTTGGAAAACATACAGTGAAAAAAAGCATAAAAACATCTAAAGCAAGGAGACAAACCAAGCACACTTACTGTCTTAAAATATCCAAGACACCAATGAAAATAAAAGCCAAGTACTGAACTCTTATTAATGCTATGACTAATAAATAACAAGTAAAAAGAAGATGGATTTTTTAAAAAAATTACTGTAAGAAATGACATAAAGAAAGGATACTAGATATCTCTGGTGACTGGTAATGGATGTGGCCGCTTATTTGTCATGGCTGTCAAAATTTATGAATTTCAAGATTTTCAGTTTTTATAAAATGTGCCCCTGTCTTTTGGCTTCATAGGAAATTGTGTCAGTGGGTAAGTAGATGAATGCATGCATAGGTGAATAAACAGGTGAACCATTCAGCCTGGAGCAGCTTGGCTGAAGCTGCACTCAGTTCCAGCAAAGTATGTCTGGAGAGAATCAAACGAATTACAGATTCAGCTTTTCCAGATTTTCACTGGTGATTTCGAGGTCCAAATCCAGGTCTGTGAATCTTAATGTGAAAAACTGATTCCAGTGACAACATTATTGTGCTCCACACTTTCTCTGTTCCGCTACATCCAGATTAAATTTGTCCAATTTACTGATAAAAACAACTTTTTAACTGCCGACTTTATCAGAAAGTTAGGTATATACCTTTCCTCAGAACATCCATGATGGAATATCTTAGTCTGCTCCCTGTCACAAGTGAGAAACTGTACATTTTTGACCTTTTGTGTAAGGGTACACTCGTGATTATCACTGACTGCAGTATGACTCCATCAGTTGTACCCCAAGGCAGAACTCCATTTTAAGGCTTAGTAACTGCGGTTCTGTAGACATCCTATAGCTTACTACTTGTAGGAAGAGAGAGGTGTATCTCTGTAGATATTCTAAGCTCCTGGTATGTAAAAAGTAGCTAAAATTAACTTAGCACTCTCTCCTCAATGTGAAATGACTTGTTAGCCCACAGTAACTTGCTCTTGTGTCCTTAATTTAAAACTCTATGCTTCAAAAAAAGTACAATTCAGTTTTATTTTCTCATAGGTTCAAAAGTACGAGCAAACAAACAAAACCTCTCTGAGTCTACGCATCAATAAAGTACCCTGAGTGCCTCCTTTACATTAAAAATGGCCTCTTTTCACTCAGAGAAGATTTATGCCACCTTTCGAAATCAAACCCTTTGTACTGGTACACAAACAATATAATAAAGCCTAATCCTGTTTGAAACCACAACCATACGAATCAGCTATCTGCTGCTAATAGCACAAGGCTAATACAGATATGCCACTGGGGCCAAAAGTTGTGAATAACCTTTAGCCTTGGACTGGTATCAGCAGTGCAAAGTACTTTCCACTGAAGCAAATGATGGAAGCCAGATGGTTCTTCACTGGCAAAATAGACAGGCAAGGAGGAATAACATACCCACTTTAGCTTAAACTCTGGCGGCCAGACTTCCTAAAGCAGGTCTGACCTTCAGATCTGAGGACCTGTCTCCATTAGAAAGCCTCTTCTGGCATAGCGGAGATGCCATGCATATGAGTAGAAAGCATTTTTTTGCCATCAAAGATGCGCCAACTTCCCAAATGACACTACGTACAATTATAGATACACCCACAGTTTGGCAGACAGGGCCTCTGCTGGCAATGTTTTCTGGCCCCAAGGAGGGCCCTCTCCCCTTTTTCCTGTCCACTCCTCATCAGCAGAGCCCCATGGTGTAGAACAAGCCCAAAAGGGCAGCCACGCTTTCCGGGCACAGCTAACTGAACTGCAAAACAAGGTAACAGCACAGCGCTGGTGATGGGCTGTCAGTCTCAAAAGCCAGACTGGAGAATGGAACACGCAGGCACACAAAATGCAGAGCAACTGAAAAGCCCATAACCAAAAGAGAGAAAAACGTAACAAACCAAAACATCCACACATGGGCTTTATAATTCTGCTAGGGTTTTTTGCCATCAGTTTAAAGAGAAGAGTTCAAACTTGAAAGCAAGCTCTGTCTCTGGGGTTCTCAATCTAGAACCACTACTTGAAATAAAAGTAAATCCATTTGCAGACCACTTGGGCCTCACGTAGCCTTGTGCACACATCAGCATCGCTACAGGATTAGTAACGCTAGTGAGAAAATCCATAGGTGTCAGAATATTATTCAAGAGAAGTTTTGTTGTGCGTTGGAGCTGTCAACAACCTTGTGACTTTTGGTCGTCCAAGTACACTGCGGACCCCCTCATTTAAACACCCCAGCAGTGGTGCCAAACACAGGACAGAGGACAGTGACATTTCATTCCCCGTGAGAGCCTTCAGCATTATGCTGACAAGCACATTTTTCAACAAATCCTTGTAATTTAAATGGATTTGTTTTGTATTCAGGCGGGCATGCAAAGGCATCCTGACTTTCAGAGTTACTTTAGATACAGTAATACTATACTCTTGAAGAGGGTTGAAAAGTCCTGAAGAGAGTTTTAATTTTCTCTCTTCCCCTCTATGGAAGCCAGAATGTGCACAGTGTACTATGACTTCAAAGCCTAGCTATACACAGCAGCCAGAGGTATATATCAGACAGGGAGACTCAACACATTCTGAAGTAGTATTGTAAATGTCTATTGTATTTCAAGAAAAAGCACGATAAAGTGCTGAGAAATCGAAGCTACTAATCTGAATAATTTAATTCATTTCCATAATCCCACAGTAAAGACTGTGGAATCTGTAACAAGAGTTCACTAGATTTTTGGTGTGAATAAGGAGTAACATCATTATGTCAATGGAGCACCATTACAATCTGGGAAAAGCCTATTACTGATGAAATTGAAAAATAAAGTAGCGTGCACGTCAGCCCAGCAAAGCAAGCAGCTGATTTCCAGGTTTGATTGTGTGGAAAGGGAGAACAAATGACTGGGAAAGCTGCTCCACTTTTAGAACACAGAGAATGCAGAATTGTAAACATTCTACAGTAGGTCAAGTTCAGAGCCTAACATCAGCAGTGTGGCATGCACTTTGTGTCACAAAAATGCCAGCAGAGAGGTCTCCAAAGCAGCTCCACATTATTAGTCCACTGAAACATTTACGCGGCAAGACAGAACATCACTAACATTATCTCATAAGTTTTCTATTTTGGAAGTATTTGGAATTGCATTAGATGGCCCTAATGCTCAAACCACTTTGTTGCAACATTTTTTAAAGATAAACAAAAACTCCTAGCCTCATTTGTATAAATCCCGCTTCTCTCCAGATTTACAAGGCAGTGAGTATCAGTATGAAGTAGCTCAGAAGCATCCAATGCAGCCAGCTGTCTTCAGGATACAACAGGAGATGGGAAGCCGTGATTGATAATAATGTCTGGTTATTTGTATGAAGCTGCTGCCTAGGAATCCTAACCATGAGTCTTATATGCAAGGTGATATTAAAATCTAGAAAAATCCAGAAGAAAAAAAAGAGTCAAGATAATCCTTGACCCCAGAAGTTATAATCTAGGAATAAAATCAACAGTACAGGACAGATGTATCTGGCAGATGGAAAGTATAACAATTCATGTGTCTCCAGGCCACACTGCAAAGGAGATACTCACACTAGCTTCACTCCTGCAAGATGCGCTACATTCCACACGATTTCATTTTTCCTGTAGTAAAATATAACTGGCCCAGGTAAAGCATTACCCTAAAGATGCTGCACTGTTTTGCTAACAATGCCGGCTTGGGCTTCTGTACAAAAGCCCACAGTGTGCACTGCTGTTACAGCCAATAAACATACATTGCTCAGCATTTTCGATGCAATAATTTGTTCTTGTTTGTTTTAAAGTGGATACCTCTTGAGAGCCACCTCATCAGACTGTTGCACTCTGCCCAAATTCGTGTTGTCACAGACCTTGTGGGACCCATCCAAAACACGGGACATAATGAAAGCAGGCAATCGGGTAACAAGCCTGTTTCAAAAAGCGCTGCAGGACAGCCTTGCTCTGAGGGAAGATACAGCTCTGCCAGCTTCCACGCTGGCACAGCAGTATGAAACAGGTATTCTTTCCAAAGGGCTTTTCAAAACAAAACCTGCAGTTCTCTTTCCAGTCCCATTTTCAGACTCCTCTGCTCCAGTTGTTAAAAAAGAAATGATGGTGGCAGAAGAACAGATGTGATGCAAACTGTACTATCTCATACAAATAGCGTCCCTCCTATTCCTTTGATACACACACAATCTGAATGTGTAGTTCCTTGAAAAAGCCTTTTTTTCCCCCAATACAGAAAAAGTTTATCTGGACACCTCTGGAAAACACAAAGGAAACACAACGAGGGTTTGAATCACAAGAACACATCTTCTGTCTGATACTGGTATCGCTGCAGTGATCTCTGCTAAGCATTTTCCCTGGGCTTGCAGCGACACTGAAGCAGCACAGCCATCTCTGGAAGAGGGAATCGGCTACATGAGCACTCTGTTTCCAACCGATGCACCGCTTAGCACCCACAGAATTAGAAGCGTTCTAGCATAGATTTCACACTGCTATGTTTAACTGAGAAAAAGGGAGCCAAAACATCTCACTCACTATCTCTCTACAGCTCTTGACTACAAAATGGAGTACAGTACCTTTTGCCTTCAGCTGATTTGGACTGCATAGGTTATGATTATGCTCAAAAACATTGGTCCTGCAGAAAAAGCTTATTGCGTGGCTGTGTTGAAGAGACGACAGGGAAGGACAGAAAAGCCTATTGAAGGGAAGAAACAAGCTTTCAGAAACCAATGTACTTTAGTGCCACAATATTCATAATTGCTAGTAGTTACCTGGAAACACCACTTTGTAACGCTGCTTGGAAGCTGGTAGGGAAGCCCACAGTTAAAGGCAAAGTGCCCGGCTCTGTTTGAGTTTTTTGGTGTTTAGGTTTTTTTCCTACTCTTCTTTTTCCCTCTCTCATAATAAGATAAACAGATGCAGATAATCATTGGCCTGGCTGTTAAAAGCTCTGGTCGTTTCAGACCAGACAGCTCCCCTGCACCACCCACCAGGCAGAAGAGGTTACGTGAGTCCAGGGCCACAGCACTCTCACGGGAACTCACAGGCTCAATTGCATTCGCTTGAGCAGTCGATGAAGGATTAAGCCCAGCAGATGAGTACAACAGATAATTGTCACATCTTAAACCACCGCACCTAAATCTACCAGAGGTTATGAGACAGTCATTTACGTTAAAGGTCCAAATGTCAAAGGAGCTAATCACTCTTTGTAAAAGACTTCCCGTGATATTCCAAGTAAGTTACTTTCTTGCTCTCCTAGAGTTTAGTATTCCTGACACAATTTCTGCCTTTTTCAACAGGATACTGAGATAATTAGTTCATTAAAGCATCGAGATCATATGAAGAATGGAAGGAAACAAACTGCTGCAAAAAGCTAGTACAATTTGCTAAAAATTGTTTTTATTATCCCACTTAATAATGGGGTAATGCAGTTGAATGGCACAGAATTTTGTAGTGGGTTACTCAGAGGGAATTGTTTTGTGCAGATCATTTCTGCATTAATATTAAAACCTTCTTGGCTTAGAGATACTTCAATGTAACAGTTATAGGCTTTTCTATTTCACGTCACATGTCTGCTTATACTGCACTGCTATGTCATTCAGAAGGTGACATAGAAAATGAAAAAAGGAATTTTTAGAAGCACTAAACACTTTAGAAGAAAACACTTCATTAATATAACGTCTAAAAAGCCAGCAATTACAGTAACGGCACCTTAGAAGACAAATGTCAAGCCTCAGATCTCATCCTGCATATCTCTGCACTGAGAAAGAGACACACATGTGCACACCCCTATCTCCGGAGGGTTCCCCAGAAGCACGGAATGAGGTTCAGGATGGCTCCTGTCCGTCCCTCCTCAGGAGCCACCCTTGAAGCAAACCAGCCAGAAGGACAGTGCTGAATGGCCACTCTGCACGGACTACAGTCAGGCAGCTACCTGGGAAGAAAAAGGATGCTTCGCAGTGTATTTATGAGTGCTAAATGGCCCGGGAAACTGCTGAGAGATTTCTTATGCTCGGATGCTCATTTTCTCTTGCGTGGTCATCCCTGGGACAGCTCTGGAAAACAAGGCAGCCATTTTCTCATAAGCTGTTACACTCGGCAAACCAGATTGAAGGGCTTGATAAGCTGCTGTTCTCTTCCGCGCCTGCAGCGATCGGCGGGGAAAAACAACCCATCACCCACAAACAGGTACAACCACAGCCACTTCTGCACTTGCTTGCTCTGAGTCAGGGCGCAGCACGGTGCGGCGCAACACGGATGGGCTGGGGGAGGGATGGAGAAGGATAGGGAGGCCTGGGTGCAAACACATCAGTATGCACAGCCAGCACCTGCCCTACCCAGCTGCTGATCCCACCGCTCATCCTCGCAAAACCTCACCCACCCACGAAATAATGCTGCTTCCTCGTGGTTCTGCCTGTCCAGAAATTAACTGCTGCTGATAGAAAACACTTAGCTTTTGCAGACCCTGGGGGTCTAAGATACTGCCTTGTGTGCAGCGCGAGCACTGCCTCCAAACCTGGGCTCAGCACAGGCAGAAAAGTGGTTTGGACGTGCCGTGGGCAGACACACTCACACACACGCGTCCATGTGCACCTGTATGCACACACGTACATGACGTCGTTTTCATAGGCAACATGGCCGTATGCAGCCTCTCTCACACACAAGTAGCCTGTCTCAAATAATTTGTTAGGGGCCCAGACTGTTCAAACCACTCAACAACCCAACTCTTTACAGTGTACAAATATGGATATTCAAAATCGCTAATCGCTTGAGAATACAATGTCCCCACATGTAGAGCAAGAAACCATGGCACCTATGCTTACATTTACTTCTGATTTCTATCATAATCCTCTGTCTCATCACTTTCCCGAACCTCCCTGTTTTGCAGCAGTGTTCTGAAATTTGGCAGCAAGAAGCCCTGGGTGCAGGAAGATGCCTTTTCAGTCCCATGCAAAATGCGTTCACACTTAGCTATGCTGAAAGCTGCTGGAGGAAAAGAATTCCCACTTGGGTTTCGTCAGCAGAGACTACTAAAAACCAGCTGCTCAAGTCCCCCATTACCCCAGGTGTGCTGCCTGCCCAGCCCTGGCTCTTCTTTCTTCACAAAGTCGGGCTCCTGCCAGCCCCAAGCCAGCCTTGCTGGCTCACCAAGACAGGCCTGAAGCAAGCCCCCCTTTGGCCACTTCCAACAGCTTCTGCTTGGCTGGTGTGAGCATGCTGCGCTGGGCTCCTTCTTCACCTGGAGGCTGCATCCACAGAAGGTGATTCCCTGAAGCTACCAGTCCCCATGCCTCAGGCTCAGTTCAACCTGCAGAGCGTCTGGCAGACAAGCCAGGCTTAGCTTTGCTGGTGCAAAGGCACATTTAATTCACTACATCCAACTTGGACACCTCTTTCCAGTGGCTGGTCCACAAGAGATGGAAGAAGTACAATCCTGCTACCAAAGGTACTTGTTTAGGCCAGTTTTAAGAGCTTTTGTCACGCACTGCCAGTGGCCAGGAATCCCAAAACTAGAACTGCTACTATGTGTTTTTAGCAGCACACCTAGGAAGTTTCCTTTCTCTGCAGAAAACAGTAGAACATCAAGGAGATGATACATAAATGAAAATGCTACTAAAACTGTGGACACCCTAAATACAAGAAAGGTGCATCAGAGGTGTTAAAATTTAAAGCACCTCCTCTCCCTTGCTTTCTCCAGCCAGAGGCACAATCCAGCTCTGACCTCTCCCTTTCTCCTGGGCTCTGGGCAGCTCCCACCACCACTTGCTACCACTCCCACACTGGGCAAACAGCAGCAGCTGAACTCAGGCAACGCTAAAAAGGAGATTTCTTGCCCTAGTGCTTGCTTCATCTCCTGAGTGCAAGCGCTAAGTTTGCCCCCGCAATCTTTGCATTTGCACTTTCACAAGTGCTTGCTAAGGCCATTGTTGAATCAAGATGGCACCCACCCCATCGTTCCTAATGCTGCAAACTCTGTTTCCCAAAGTAACACTACTTTACACCACGCTTTGCAATGGGACTACTGCAAAGGATGGCAGTACACCACAGGTGACGCTCATTGGCTCTGCAGAACCCCAGTAAGACAGAAAGTCTGAAAAAACACAAGTAGAGACCCCATACTTCAAACGTGATGCCCTCATCAGTCACCAAAACTACTGAAATGTAACCACATTCTACAAGATTAGCTGGTAAGGAACACTTTTGTTCTGTGACCATTGAATTTTACTGGGTAAAGTAATGAGACTTGTTTTTCTGCCAGGTATACATGCACCAAGATGGTTTTTAATAGCTTTTATTTTGGAATGCAGGATAGTGTAAGTTCAAGAGTAGAAAGTCTCCTCCCTCCACTAAAATTCAAAGCATGTAAAACTATCAATCATGCCATCTGTGCTAGAAATGCCATTCTTTTATCTTTTTTTTTTTTTTTGCCATGTGCCTATTATATCATGTGCAGGTGGTAACGTCTAAAAATATATCACCGAAGATATATGTAAAACCAGACTACTCCTTTTCTTGATCAAAACAGCAAGTAGAAATGAACCCATGCTGTTCTAGCTCATACCTCTTGGCACTGGAGTTTTTCTCACTAGACCTGCAACCCTCATGCTGCAATGCAGTTTTCGAAAGGGAAGTGCACAGTTCTTCACACCTGTTTCACACCATCCAACCAGATGAAATGGCTTCATCTCTTCCAGGAAGGAAGGAGTTCAACGGTGGAGCAAGGAGTCAGACAAACACCATATGGCCAGAAGGGAGAGAAAACAAAAGCAAGGACTGAACCACCTCTCTCTGCAGCAGCAAGAGTTACACTGGCTCAGCTGTGTTGTCTAATCAAGTATTCTAAATCAATGAAGACTGAAGCCACTTTGTACACACGAATCTTTGTATTTATAAATGAACCTAAATATTCCACAGTAATATTCCATATGGTTTAATTCCGGCAGTACATGGACAGAAACCAAGGACTGGCTGAGTTCATTAGCCATGAAAACATGCAGCTTTATCAAGCAAGCTTTTGTCCAGCAATACAAAAAACGAGCGGTGAACGAATGAACTCCTTCCAATAAAACAACCGTCCCCAGTGCAAGGATGTTGGTTAATGTCAGTTAACAGTAAAGATGTTCTCTCAGTTGCTTGGAACTGTTACCAGGTCAAAGCTCCAGCCTGCTGAGGTATTTCTATTAACCACAACATCATGGGAGAGTTTACTGACATCAGTCATCTGGTGATAAGACTGCCAGTGTTTATAAACAATTCTCACACATCTTACCAGAATACTGAACTTCTCACAGGTTTTAAAGAAAACAGGAAGCCGCTTTCCCTGCCTGGAGAGCATTTCCCCAAGTTTTTATTTGGGAGCTGATGCTCGAGCAGAGACAGAGGTAATCCCCTGAGGTAATTCTCCACACATGCCTACCTCGCCTCTCCACTCCGACGGCTAAGCCACTCATCATTCAGCCCGTTCTAGGCAGACTGGATCTGGCAAGGGTTTGCTTTCAAAAGGTGGACAGCAAAGTAAAGCGTTTAAGCCGTGACTCAGCGTTCTGTATTAATATCCAGATTAAGGTTATTTAAGACCCTACTGTAGCCATGTGCTGGAGACAGGGGTTGGATCAGACCGTTGATCTGACTGGAAGCTCACCTCGCAAATTGAACTATTTTTCAGCACTGTGCAGAGGCACAATGACAGAGCCAACAGTGCCCAGGGAGCAGGAGCACAGGTCAAGGAGAAGGGGAAGGAGGGCAGGACAGGTCCTTTAGAAGCCGCTGAACTTGAATCAGCTCAGGTCAGCTGCAAAGAGTCATATTCCCTTGGCCCACAGGAGGAAGTGGAGGCCAAGAAGCTGCTCTTGTGGTCAAGAGTTGGGCCCCACATAAGCCTTTATACCCACCATGCAAAGTGAATGGAACAGAAAACAGTGTTTAGATCAGAGTGTTTATACATATCCGTGTGCAGATATGGAGAGAATCAGCTCCCAGAATATGCTTTTGGTCAAACTGGAAAGCACAGGGAGCTAAGAAAGAAAAAGTCACCATAATCTGATTAGCTGTGTAATTAAGACTAAACTGGGAGATCAGTAAGGGAAACTGTAAGGAGGGCTTTTTCAGCACAGTACGATGGAGAGAAAATGGGAAATCTGGCGAAAATCTAACGGAATGAAGTAACAGATGGTAGGTAGAGACAAGGGGACATGGAATATGTTTAAAGATGATACTGGCTAACAGTATGATTAAGAGTATATGCTATATCACAATGGACTGAGTTAACTAGAATGTAAGTAGTAAGGCTGTAAAAACCTTAATATTCTAGGTTAGACTTACATACTTTTATAGACACCTACAAGACAAATAGGAAGAACGCTTACAAAAAGGCTCCACATAACCCAAGTGTCTGGGCTATTTGAGGGAATGGCTCTCGACCTTGTCTTGTGGAGCTGTGCAAACTACTGTCATCTGGGTGACCTGAAGCCTACCTGACAGTACATGATTCTATACTGTACAGGCCAGTAAGGACTCCAAGAAAAAAAAAAGCCAACCTAGATCAACCCCCACCCATTTCTTCAAACACAAATACATCAGTAACTTCCATCAAGATCTTCCACATAACCCACTGTTCTATCAGTTGGTACACATGCAGGAGTACAGATTGCAGTCTATAAGTTGAACTCACAAGCAGATCAGCTCAAGGTGGCCTCTCACATGCAGGCAACACTTCTAATTTTCTCTTGGGTATGCTCAAGCTTGCTGTATCAGTCTCATGAACTGCGGTGGTCTTGTGCCTTCCAAATATTTGCCAACTATTAAATAATACCTATAAACAATACAGTCCAGCTGCAGAATTGCTTATGCCTCCATAGAATAAATAAACATTATATATATAAACTCCAGATATATACAGATAGATGGATACATACATACATACAATACAGAGAGTGTTAAATGGAGTAGATGTAAACAAATGATATAAAAAGATATAAACCAATGCTGCATTATTATAATCCAGTTATTTATGCAGATTTATTTTAAAATATGTCTGATTGCATTCATAGCACTGATGAAGAGAACAGGAATGCACTAAACATCATTAAACACTTAAACTAAAATTCCTCCTTGAACATCCCTTCACAACCACTTGGATTCCACTCTGGCACCCAGGACAAGAATAACTGCATGACCTGAAGGTCAGAAAATTCTGACTCCATTATGCGAGCAAACTAAATAATTCGCAAAAGCAGAGTCCTCTCCCATGCGCAGTCCTGCTTTCAGCTCTTCCATCTCTGACTGCATCTCTGATGCTAATTTAAATTAAGGGACTGGTAGCTTTAGCACTTCAGTTGATACCAATTACCATTATATCACTCAAAGCACTCCCTGAAGTAATCAGGAACCAAGCTGCTTGTGGAAATAGCGTAAAAACTGCACCAGAAATTAAACAGAAGCCACTACACAGCAGAGACATAACCAGCCCCTTTGCAAGAAAAAGAGGTTTAGATGGGCAGCTGCATTCTGCATCAGCAGAATGACAACCATTTCTGTGAATGGTTTTAAGGCGCATGGAGAGGTCACTGTCCTCTACAGCCCGGGGTACTGCAAAGCCAGTGGATAATAACTATAGCAAGGAAGTAACTGGGGACTGGACTGCCTTAAAACAGCTGAGGAGAAACAGCATAAGCCAGAATGGTGCTGGCACTGATGCAGCTTCAGAGCAGGCATCGTCCTCCAATTTACTCACAGCTAACTCATGAAAACTTCACAGTGTTTTTACAAACATAAAATCCTAGACACCAAGACCCAAAACACGGATTTTTTTTTTTTTGTTATTATTAAATGTGATGTAAGGAACCAAGAAGAAACACACACTTCGGAGGCCTAAGTTGTAACAGCCATCCTGTATTGTCGTACTTGTGTCTCCTCTTGGTATCCCACCTAAATGGCTTTTGCCCAGGTACAAAATATGTTGTTCTAAGGATGCTTAAACCAGCACTTGTCATACAGGGCAAGCTTGTTCAACTGAGGAGCCAGCTAAAGTCATTCAGGGCCCACTGTACATGTACCGAAAGGGCAAAGAGAGAGAGGCTTCCTGGCACTCCTCCATCCTACGATTTCCTACCGCTATTACATTGATGATTCAAATCCAATTTTAACAAGCAAGCGAGCCTTCTGCTGTCAGCAACCATTGTTCAAGACAGAAGGAAAATTCTTTAAACACATTTTCATGCCTTTCAACATCTGCATTTTTGTATTGCTCTTGTTCCTCGAGAGGGGCACAGAAAAGGAAAAGAAGGGAAGCAGGGAAGCACTTCCCAAGGTAGGGAGCCAAGATATTAGTGCTGTCACTTACCATCTCCCAAACAAGCCTAATTTTTCCAAACAATACATGGGTAGCAGAAGGGTATTATTAATTTAAGAACTAATGCTTTGAAAGTCTAAAAAACTTGCTACAGTAACAAAGCAAGTTTCAAAAACACATTCCCCTAAGGTCACACAAAAATAATGGGGTTTGTTTCAAAAATACATAAACATTTTCCACATGCTTTGGTAAAATTGAGTCCTACAAAGCCATGATATTTATTTTTTTAAAAAACTAACCGTATGTGTCTCTTTATAGCTAAGTTTGTGTGTAAATGAAACTTCTCTACCTGTTTAGTAAGAATGTAAAAAATTCCTTGATTGTTTACTCTCTCACAAGGAAAGACTACTCTCCATGTTTCTAAGTGTTGGCAAAAAAGAACAGAAAACGCAAAATTACTTTAGATGGCCTTGAAAAGCAAAGTCAACACAGAATAATGAAGAGCTTAGCTCATTAGCTGTACAGCAAAAGAAGTCATCCCATACAACATGCACTGGTAGTGAAAAGTTCTAAGGGGGAAGATATTCACCGAACATAATTAGTTCTGAAGGTTATTGTAGAAGAAGGACATAAACATGGTTCCAATAACCAAGGATAAACAACAACAAGCATAGAAAAGTCTTCCCAACAAAGAAGAAACAGTCCAGTTTATTCTAAGTTACAGCCCAATTAAGTTAGCTATGTGGCACATTCTGCTGTTTATATCATATGATTTTAATAACTTAAAATAGAAGATTAAAGCCATCTTCAGTCTCCTAAACAAAACAAATGCTATGTTGTGGTGTTGAAATACATAAGGCGCTTCCATTACCTAGAATTCATATCACAGAAGGTTATTTATACATTGAAATGGGAAATATTTAATAGCATTTAACACTCTAACAGGTACAGAAGATACTACCTGCATAACACACTGCCTTGTTTTCACAGTCCGTGTAAAACACACTTATACCGTTGACTAAATGGCAGTAGGCCAAACATGTGGGATCGAGTGTTGCAGATCTCTTAGACAGACATTATGGAATCTGTACAACATTTTATTTTATCTCTTTGTTAAAGTCAGCAGCATTTGCATTTATGAACATTCAGCAAGTTATTAATCTAAATAAGCTAAGATTCTTTCATTTGTTCTTTTCTCCTACACTCCATTTGTTCTTCTATAGAATTATTGCCATAGATAAAGAGTTGCATTTAGACTGGCTGTGATACTGCCGGTCAATTTTGCTGCGGGTAAAGGTCAGGAAAAAAATACTAAAAAACACATTAACATTTTTTTAAGAATTCTCTATATAAAACATCAGTGCCAAGCATTCAAGTAAACTTTGAACAACGGTCAGTCCTTAATGGCCTCCTAAGTGGGCTATATGTTTTATCTGCCATAACAGCAGCACCGGGCAGATGGCATCATAGAGGTAACTTCTAGAGAAGGAGAAATTACTGGACTATTTCTTCAGTTTCTTGCACAGTAACACAGTACTGCGTTGCAACTGTCCTCCAGGAATATATGACCATCATCTCAGCTAAATAATCTGCATGTATGAGAGCCCTAGTCTTAACTGAAGACCTTCATAAGCATGAAGACAAAAAGACACCAGTATATTATCTTATTGAGTTTCCTCAACAACACAAATAAAACTCTGACATGCAATTCTTGTATTACACGTAACTTTGAAACATTGAGAGAAATCTGTATTTCAGAAATTCATCTGAACAAGATGTAAAAATTTCAGCTAATGGACAATTCCTCATCTCCATTCCAAAAATTTTCCGGCTTTAAAATAGCTATGAATATTGGGGGAATAAAAAAAATCTGTTTCCCATTTGAATTCTTCTACCTTTAGCTTCTTTCCAATGCATCTTTTTGTATCTATAACTTCCAAACAAAAGCGACTTCTCATATCATAAATCTTCACACACTTATTACCAGATGATGACCAGCTCACAATTTCAGTCTCTGTTTGACAAAATGGATTGGATTTTATCAGTTTCCTACCAGAAAGAGGAGCTCCTCAAGAACTCTCAAACTCTCTCCCCAATACATCTGAACACTTTTGAGCTTCAGGTATGAATACTGCTCCTCTGCATTACACCTCCACTGCACCTCCATACTGGTTCAGCATCACCCATTCCATATTGACAGTCAATACACTTTTGACTTGTTAAGTCTTGCATTCCTGCATGAAAACATCCTATCCCTGAATGGTAGACTTGCATGCAAAGCTGTACAGTATGGCCGCAGTGCACCTCAAGATACACAAATGACAACTTTTGAAGGAGCTCTAGATATTATGGGCTTGCACAGATCCGAACAAAAAGACATCGCTTTGCTATTCCTCATTACTATCTTTATAATTGAGTAGTGTAACGTGAAATAACAAACTGAAGAGCACAATAAGAAAACTAATATCTAAAACCACCTGGAGATCTGGAGTAGGGAAACAGGAGAAAAATGCTGGTATTTTGGTTCAGAATGAGGATGTTAAGAAACAGTTCAACCTAGCTTTTTCCAGTGACTACAACTGGAGCCAGTAACTGCCAGATTTGCTTACAAATACAGCCTGTATTTTAGGGACAGGACGCAGGACAGGCTTCTGCACAAGCAGGCAAATACTTAAGCGTGTGTTATTATCATAGAGTATTAGCAGAGACATGGCCCTGTCCACCTGGCTTCAAAGCACAGGAGATTCTGCAACCACTGCTTTCCTCATCGCAGATGTGCACATAAACCACTAGGCTACTTTGGACTGATGGTTAACACTGACTGGATAGATAGGAAGCTGCAGAGACAAGGAGGAGTTGGGATTTAATGCAATGGACAGGAAACACAGAAATACAAATGGAAAATAACAGAGATATTACTTGGGAAGATGCAAGATATAAGAAGTTGGTAGCCAAAAAAAAAAAAGTAATAAGGAGGGAAAGGAAGGAAGGGAAAAGTGCACTGAGCCATACATGAAGTAGAAGGTATTATGCGCAGGCAAGCCACATAGTGGAATTCAAAAAACAAAAAAGCATCAGAAATCATGCTAACAGAAAAAACATACATCCTCTATAAATTTAGGAGGTCTGGGATTCATGAATCTCCTGGATAAATGAAGGGGGGTTTCTAAAAAGCAAAAACTTGAATAACTGACTTTGGAGTAAAAACTGAGAGATAAATTTGTACAGATGAAAAACGGCAAGTGCGGCAAAGAGAAAGTGGGGTAATAGTTTACAAATATCTAAAGGAAGAATCTGCATAGCAGAAAAAAGAAGACATTTTTTATCAGATATGGAAGCTCAAGAAGTAGTACATGGAAAGATGTGGGGTTTTCTACATGGAAAAAAATGAGTGACTAGCAGGAAAAGCTTTTTGGAGGAGAACAACTCTTGGCCTGTGAAAAAAACTGCCAGAAAGAATACTGCAAAGCTACTGCTGGTCAAAATAGCAGAAAATACACTGATGGGAACAATCCCGTATCAGCAAGGAGGAATGCCTCCGATGGTGTAAAAGACCACTTAACAGTCTGCCTATTTGCACATTGTGCATACCGTAACTAAGATACATTCCTTGAAAATTTGTGCTCCCTTTTTAATATAACACTAATGTACTTTATTACTAATTTCAACAGGCTTTAATAGGAGGAAGCATATATTCAATTATTTTATTACATGCTTTGAATATAAATGGCGAGCATCTGCACTCTCGTTTACTTCTTCCGTCCTCGCCCTCTCATAAAAAAAGCACTGGCACATTTTAGAATTCAGAGCTGCCTTCCCCAGCCCAGCCGCTTTCTTGGCTGGTTTGCTGGGATCTATATATCCAATCTAATTATTTTGATTCCCATTTCCAACCCCATCAGCGGTGCAGTGGTGCAAGAAATCAAAATGCCAGTCTCCTGAATGTGTTAGAACCTAAAAGCTAACAGCTACTCATTTGCAGAGGCATCAGTGTGTGGCCCAAAGTCCCTGTCACCACGCAATTCCTGTTCAGCGTTCTGGATGTGACTCGCGAGGGGTTTCCCGGTGTACCAATACTGAGCATTTCATACCACATTTCAGATATGCCACAGGTTGTTGCATCATCTTGTTCTGTCATCTTGTTCAGCATAACTGACTAATAAAACCCAGCAATGCTTCAGTTTAGATTTTGTCTCTTTTTGAAAACTTCCTTAAGTCCTTCTTTTTTGTCATCTTCCTCTTTGTTTTCTTAAACAGGAAAAAGTAGGATTACATAAGCTTATCTACCCTTAAGTGATCAGAAGAGAGAGTCAGCAATACTCCTGCTAGAACACTACCTATCCTCTCAAGTCAGGGGGAATCATACGTTGCTGACTAGCTGAATCCCCTTGGGGGTCTTTTCCCTGACTATGCGCTTTCCCCCTCTTGCATTACAGTCTTACTTAGATTACTACTGCCTTGGTGCCACCAAAAATATTCCCATTCATTTCCACAGCTTTTACAAATATGATAACATGATTTGTGTTTAAATGTAAGCGTCACCATTTTACTTTTTATTATGAATATCGTATGTTTGGCAAGCTGTCTGACCTTCCTTATGATGATGAATGCCGCAGCAAACAATTTGCTGTATCTTTAAAGAAATGGCCAATTCAATTACATTATGCCAGAAGCTTTCAAATCCCTCTCTGCCAAACGTCTTTGCTATATCCTGTCACAGACAGCCCATTTGTATTCTAGCACAGTAGGACACTTGTTTTATTGAAGCATACAGTTCTAGTTAGGTACTATCAACAGAGCACTATTTCAGTTCTCCAGCTCTGTGTTCTTTCCCACCCTCTCTAGCCTCTGTTATTAGGATTCTCAATCTCACTGACCAAACGTGTATGCATTACTAATTACGTGCACAAAATCCAGTCGTTATCGACTGCTGCAACAAAATACATTAGTGACCAATTACAGGAGTTCTTGGCAGCAATGGTTATCATTTTAGTGGATTTAATCATTGCACTTAAAGTGAAGCTTGAGATTCCCTTTGAGATTACACCGCTAATTGCTTCTGTTTTGCCAGTTACTGCATGAGCTCGTTTGCAAAAAGCGTCACTAAAGATGCTTTCTAAATATTGAAGAGCAGCAAACAGATGAAGCACTCTGTAATGAGTGTCCCCTCCCAATAAAACCACAGCGTCAATTCACTCATATCACAATGCCAATCTCTGATACAAATCCTCGTCATCCCCTCTTTCCTTCTCATTTCTTGTTATTTAGGCGGACAACAGCAATATAGTTGCACTGCTGTTCATGTGAACTGTGTGACGCACTATCATTTACTTATATAGATGATGAGAATATTACACTTTTCAGGAAAAAAAAAAATCGTTTCTCCCCCTCTTCTGTGTTTGCAGAGAGGATACTACTTGTTACTCTTATTATGACAGAATGTTTGAATGGTCTTGGACTTTTAAGGAAAAAAAAACCTCCAACAAAAAATCCCAGCCTAGGCAAAGTACAAGATTTATTATAGGCACAAAACCATCATAATAGGCTTCCACTCTCCAGGAATCCCTAAAAACAAACACTCCTCATCCAAAGGAATTTGTAATGTAACATATTGTTCTTTAAAAGCCCATGTCTACCTCCAGATCCCCACTGGTGATGAATTACCTGGTTTACAGCCTCATAAAGCAGAAGTGTCTATATATTTTAATGCTAAGGCCAACCACAGGACTTGGGTACCTTTCAAATTTAGTGACATACAACTTTCCAGACACCAATGAAAGACTGTCACACCTGGCTCCAGGCAAAACAAGGAAATACAATTTCACCAGCCTTTTAGGTCTGATCAAAATAAGCTGTCTTTCAAAGATAGAAAGCATGGGGGAGGGTTGCACTGGGTCTTTCCATTACTCGAACACCACTTTCCAAACAACAAAGAACCCCTCTCAAAAATACAAAAGCCAGAAGATCCTCCACCAAAAATTTCTCATAAGATTAAAAAACTTTCTAGAATTGTGTCACCAAATATCATCTTTTTTAGGATTTCAGTAGATGGTAAGTGATACAACTCTAATTAGAAACTTAATTGATCTCTGTGAGAGAGATACTGCAGGAAGAAAGATTTAAATCCCCAAAGACTTTTAGCCTATGAACCGCAGAGTGTATGATATCATTCAAAACTGTCAGAAACCATACACTATGATTTACAAAAATAATAACTGCTAAAAGAAGTTTAAGAGCTTCATCCTACAGTATCCACAGGCTGTAGCAACAGTCCTAGTTAACTTCACTCCAGCCTTTAAATATGGTACAGACTATTATCTGCTGATCCCTGAAAAAGAACATAATGCAGACCACAGAGTGTTGCATCACGGATACCTTTTATCTTGTTTCAAACCCAGATGCAGATTTGCACGAACCTGTTGATCTTTCCAGAACACCAGGCACAGGAACTGCTATATGCAGGATGCTCTCAGAAACAAGGCCAGTTCATTTCCATGCTTAACTGGGAAAGTCTTGCTGCAGGGCACTCAATTTCAACCCTGTACGAGAAAATCTGTAGGTGGTGCAGTAACTACAATAACTGGCAAATAATCAACTGGATAAAACATCTACATTAGAGGCGAGATCAATCCTACATTCATAAAAGAATAGACTACACAGTTTAATTGGATTATCCCCATGTCTTATTTCAATGGTTGTTGACTTCTGCCTTCCTCTAACAACAATTAAGAACTATTTTTAAGTAAAAAGTAACATAACACTGACATGGTATCTTTGCCAAGGCAGAATCCTCAAGTCCAGCAGAATGACTAGCTTTCTTGTGTATGGGCAAGCTCTGGTCTCACGTACACAAGCACAAAATGTAAACTGTAATTCCAAAAAGACCGCAGTTGCACCTGGAATTTCTAGTGCTGCCTTCCAAATGAGGAAACAGGAACAAGACAGGAGAAAATACTCTCAAAATGAACAGCTGAACTTATGTAGCACCCAAAATACAAAAGGTCAGGAAATACCTGTCTTTCATCACTGTCAAAAGCAATAGACTAAAATATGCAGAGTAGGACTGATAACACAGGAAACAAATGAAAACACTTGCTGTGTGTTAGTATAGAAGTTAAAAGAAACAAGGCAAAAATCTCTCTCAGTGGTCCCTGCTGGATTTAAAACAGAGTTGTGGAGGCAATTTAGATTTCAAAACATGCCATTATCATTTAAGAATACTGAACTTTTCTCCTTCAATATACCTTACACCTGTCTGCTGGTCCACAGACCTAATTCCTAAAACCATGCACCATGAGTGCAAGTATTTACAGGAACCGGAACGTCAATGAGAACTACAAATGCACAGGAAAGCAACCAGTTACTTACAATACAGTCTCAGGCATTATTTGTGATTCACTACCTAACTTATAAATCAAAGCATTATAATGCTAAATGCTGCCACAATGCATTCCTGAATGAATTAGAAGTCTTATGTGTGTAGAGCTCACAAATTCTGGCATATTTTTAAGTTAAATATTTAATTCTCCTCAGTATCAAACGCAATGAGAGACTTCTTTGTCTACTACTCTTTCACAAGATGATAAACACAGTAAATACTATGGCAATATGAAATAATCTTTTTAACACAGTGATACCAGTTTATAAGTTCATGCATTCAGTACAAGAATATGATTAAACCACAGCACAGATTCAGAATAAATGCACTGATAACAGACCAAATTAAATTGATGATTTAATGCACTGATTTCGACCAGATTAAATTGAGAGAATCTCAGCTGGTAAGTAGAGATTGTACAAGTTAATGTAGATACTGGTAAGGATATTCACCTTACTGAAGACTTCCAAAACTAAACATTCTTTATCATGATAAATGCCAGCAGAAAGAAAGGCTCCAGCTCTGGCAATTCTTTCAGAAAACTCAATTAACTTGCCCATTATTAAAACTATGTTACTAGTATAAAGGAATTTCATGCTATACTATACTTATCTGCTCCTTAATATTACTTGCATTTCATATATGTATGAGAATGAATAAATAAATAGGTTACGTAATACAACAAAGTACCTTTTTGACATGTAAAATAATTCAATGTAACCAGAATAATGCTTGGATTGCCAGGAAAGGAAGCTAGGTAGGTAACTGAAGAATACTCTTCCTGCCGTGTCAGAAACCTGTGCAAGCTGGGTTTGGGACTGCGGATCTTCGGACACCTAGGAGCGCCTGCCACATGCCCCATCAAAGCTGAGGAAGAAAAGCTGTTCCTGTCCTTATTTAACAGAAGCTGATCCAACTATTTTACTGGAAGCAAACCCAAGCGAGACAATAGCTTTTGTCTCAAACAACATGAAATGAGCGTTCACCCTTCTGAGACTACAATATTAAGGCACTATGAGGTCGTCTTCTCAGCCTTCATCCTCCAGAGATGACCTCATATGTAACCTGGCCTCCGCTTAGGACATCAGTCCTGCTGGATCTCAGGGCCTTATTTTGATCACAAACCAGCATGATCGAGTTTAATTTTACAAAACAGATAGGCTTTAAAGGTACTTATAAAAAGCAAACCTACTGCAAAGCACCGAGGGCTCATTCCCTTTGAACATTCTCTAAACACTCCCTTTAGCTAGCCCTAGTACTTCTAACCTTTTTCAGTTCGAAAGCTAAGGTATTTTCTCAAGTTACAGATTGCAATTAGGCATGGAGATGCTGAAAAATATTTAACAGTTTTAACATTTTGTAAAACTGATTTCCGGCTAAGCATTCACTTACTCAGGTGTAAGAACAGTCAAGCTCCCCAGTTTCCCCCAGATTTTCCCTTCAGGCCAGCTTTATCCTTAGGTACCTGTGTACAATAAAAAACAAAGAAAAAAATCAATTTATGTCACTCCTCATAAGTTCATTTCTTGATTATATCAACTCTTATTGTCCCATATTGTCATCAATTTAAAAATTACCTCCAGCTTCTCTAACAGGATTATTTCCCATCAATTTGCTTAACCAGAAGCAAACCCAAAGCTTTTTTCCCCTGCAAAAAGACTGTGTTTTCTTGGACCAGTTCTACATATACATTATTTTTTAGACTCAGCACAACCTTGAATGAAAGAGTTTTCTGTGAGAAACCTTATGTAAATTCAACCAAGTAGAAGGTGGGATTTAATGATTAAGGTTATTTCGTCACTTGTTTTCAGGAGTACAAGCAGACAGCAATACAGTTAAGGCTTTGCTAGCCACAGATTTGAGTTACCTTAAAACTGTTAACAACATGTGACAAAAAATCCTACATATTCAATTACCACTTTAACATTTGAAAGAAGGTTTGTGTACAGGTGCACTGTCACTTAGTTAAGGAGGAGCTCAAAAGATAAAATTATTCTACTTTCCCCTGGCACTAGTATGAATTAAAGAAACATTTCAAAATGTGCTATTCAACCATATGGAATCAACTTTTGCAGACATATGGAGCTCCAATTAAATAAGTGTGGCTTTGCTGACACAAAAGTCCACCTGCACATATTCAAATTTTCCAGAATTAGACCATCTAATTTAGAGCAGCCCATCTAACAATAACAGAGTAGAAAAGCAATGCATTTGATATGACACAACCACTGAAACTAGTCCCTTTAAATAGTAATCACGGCCTTACTTTTGACCATGGTCAGGATATAACCAGATAAGATGAAATCAGTTCCCCTAAAATACAATTACAATTACATCAGATCAAAAGAAAATAATTTTCTTCTTCCTCAACATTTAAGTAAATATTTAATTGGAAGAGTAAGCAAGGTATGTTTTTTCAAAGAAGATTTTTCCAAAAGTTAATGGAAATTAAAAAATTGACTGTAACTATGCCTCCTAGTTTTTAAGTTTTCTTTGCACATTGTGCATCCAGATTTTCCCAGGATAAACACATGGAGAGCACGCCATTTAAAAACCAAAAATGAACAAGCTATATATAAACATCAACTTCCTCAACAACCCTAAAATCTTAAAATTTAAGAAAGGTGTCCAATGAGGTGGAAACTAAGAAATTTTTAAGGTAAGCACTCCAGAGGTCCCCACTTTTATTATTTTTTTTTAATAAGGATTTGGAGTTAATTCATATCTAGTCTGTTCAAATCTAGTCTGTCTGGCTTTTATTAGGTGATAATGTGCAATTTTTTTCAACAGGACCCTGACCTCATACAGTCACATACAGGAACCAGAAGCAAAGAGAGTAATGAAAATCCCCCCATTAACTGAATTATATACAGTCACAGCACAGCACTTCATCCACTCCACATTATTCTGTGCCATTTCAGAACAGCACTCTGAGGACAGAAACACTAGTTGTCACACAGAGCTCCTCTTTGTTGCTGTCAGGATAACAAGAGATTGCATTACGGACCCCTGTGAGGTATGTCATATGATCCTCACAGTCTGTGAACTTAAAGAATGAAACTTTTGAGTTAGAAGCATTACAAACTTTAGTGTTCAACCAAAGATTCCCAAAACTCATTTTTCAGAGTACCTAGCCTTACATAATGCTTTAAACTCATTTTCTGGGGAATTTGTATTCATCTGCCTTAACTAGGTGACACATCTTTCCTTTCTTGCAGCTCACTGCCCCATTCCTTACCTGTCTTAGAGTTTCTACAGCAAATGAAAGCAAGCTTACAAAGGCCTGTACCCTTTGCTGCACAGTCTACATACACTTCTGACCCAACTGAAAAGACCACACAATTCTGAGATCATGTAATTTAAAACTACATCATAACTGAGCAAGGGAGCTCAGTTAACATATTCTAGGCAACCTCAGTTCTTCACCTCCCCAGCTATGTATCACTCATTCTTTGTAACTCGTAACATTACTCAAGTCAGCTCTCAGAGCTTCATTTAATTTCCAGCTCTTTTTACACATCTAATCATAGAAGCATAGAATGTTTTGGGTTGGAAGGGACCTTTAAAGGTCATCTAGTCCAACCATCCTGCAGTGAGCAGGGACATCTTCAACTAGATCAGGTCACTCAGAGCCCCGTCCAGCCTGACCTTGAACACTTGCGATGATGGGGCATGCACAGGGCAACCTGTTCCAGTGTTTCACCACTCTCATCGTAAAAAATTCCTTCCTTATATCTACTCTCAGTCTACCCTCCTTTAGTTTAAAGCCATCACCCCTTGTTCTGTCACAACAGACCTTGCTAAAAAGACTGTCATCGTCTTTCTTGTAAGCCCCCCTTAACTACTGACTGGCCACAATAAGGTCTCCTCAGAGCTTTCTCTTCTCCAGGCTGAACAACCCCAACTCTCTCAGCCTGTCCTCACAGCAGACGTGCTCCAAACCTCTGATCGTTTTTGTGGTCCTTCTCTGGACCCTCTCCATCAAGTCCATGTCTTTCTTGTGCTGAGGACCCCAGAGCTGAACGCAGTACTCCAGGTGGGGTCTCACCACAGTGGAGTAGAAGCAGAGAATCACCTTCCTCAACCTGCTGACCACGCTTCTTTTGACGCAGCCCAGGATACAGTTGGCTTTCTGGGCTGTGAGGGCACGTTGTTGGCTCATGTCCAGCCTTTCACCCAGCAGTACCTCCAAGTCCTTCTCTGCAGGGCTGCTTAAGTCAGTAGCCATTGAAAAGGAGGAGCTCCATCTTGTTCAATATAGACATTCAGAGTTTCCCCCAAAACTTGGCCACCTCTCCTTCTCATCCAAGTTGTACCATTGCCAATCCTGGGGACATGTGCCACCACCCCCATCATCACACTCTTTGTCACAAGGCTCAGCCTCCAATTTCTGATCTCCGTACTGCCTCCCTACCTCTTTACAGTAACTGCTTTGTTCTCATCAACTTCATTATATATTACTCCCTCCCTGCAACCAGAATCCCATTTCCCATTAGCTTCCAGCTCTCATACACTAGCTTTCCTTTTAATCTCAGCTTTCTGTCCCCATCGCAGATCTGCTAGCTCTTCCGTACCACTTTTGACCTTCCAGTGTTTTTCCCACTGCTTTACTATCTCGCTAAACTTCCCACGCTTGCCTCTTGCCCTGGCAATTTTCATATTTATTCTCAACAACCAACTCCCTATCTTTTCCGTATTTCCCTTCCTGGTTCCTACACAGTGTTTGTGATTGGCGTACCATTGCCATGGTTGCTACGCTTTGTGCTGAATTCACTTCCAGTGACAGGCATTAAAGAGATCTGTACAAGGGCTAATGAGCAGGAACACTTAATTTCAGGATCCCAGAAGGACTTGGGCAGAAGACCACCAAACGAGCAGTGCTATCTGTACAGAAGTAGAATTTTAGGCACTTAAATCCCTTGCAACTGAGAACCACAGACACCTATATATTTAGATGTCAAGGTAGCTGCACAAAGGCATTGTGGACTGTAGGTACTTCAGACTTGACGTTGGATTAACACCATCTACTCTTCCAAAAATCATCCTACAAAGACCCCAAACTAAGTTAGATAGAGTCTAAATCTCAATCTGAACCAATTCTACATTTCAGTTAACGCAGAGTTACTAATACTTCCTTAAGCCATTCTTTCTGAAGACAAAACAGCCCTTGATTCAGTCAAATACATTAAGTATTGGAGGGAGGAAAGGTTTTTAATTAAGAACAGGGTTTTCTTGGCACTGATTACCACGGATAAGTGTGCTTATCTTTAATCCACTGGAAGAAAGTGGATGATACCATACCTTCACCTATTTTTCTCAGAAAGTATAAACCAACCAAAGACATCTTTCTGTCTTGTCTCAAACCCTTTTTGTGGGGGACGGTGTCAACAGGGTTAAGGCTGAATTTAAGATGATTTTACACACTCACAGAATCATAGAATACCAGGTTGGAAGCGACCTCAAGGATCATCTGGTGCAACCTTTTTTGGGAAAAACCATCGTCTAGACAAGATGTCCCAGCACCTTGTCCAGTTGAATCTTAAAATTTGTGTCCAATATTGGAGACTCCACCACTTCCCTGGGGAGATTATTCCAATGGCTGATTGTTCTCACTGTGAGAAATCTTCCTCTTGTGTCCAGCTGGAATCTCCCCAGGAGTAACTTGTGCCCGTTAACCCCTGGTCTTTTCCACATGACTCTTTGTAAAAAGGGAGCCTCCATCTTCTTTGTAGCCACCCTTTAAATACTGGAACACGGTGACAAGGTCTCCTCTAAGCCTTCTTTTCTCAAGGCTGAACAAACCCAGTTCTCTCAGCCTTTCCTATATGGCAGCTTCTCTGTCCTTTGATCAACTTTGTGGTCCTTCCCTGGACCTTCTCCAGCCCGTCCACATCTTTTTTGTATAGCTGGGACCAAAGCTGAACACAGTATTCAAGGTGTGGCCCGACAAGTGCTGAGTAGAGCGGGATAATGACTTCTTTATCTCTGTTGCTGATACCCCAGTTGATGCAACCCAGCATCCTGTTGGCTTTCTTTGCCTCAGCAGTACACTGTTCACTCATATTGAGCTTGTTGTCCACCAGGACACCCAGGTCCCTTTCCACAGAGCTGTTCCCAGCCAGGTAGATCCCAGGCTGTGCTGCACTCCTGAATTATGTTTTCCCAGACCTTACACTTGTCCTTCATAAGGTTCTTGTTAGCCCACTCTTCCAGTCCATCCAGGTTTTCCTACAGGGCATTTCTCCCTTCCAAAGTGTCCACTTCCCCATTCAGTTTGGTATCATTGGCAAATAAGTTGGGAGAGGCCAATTGCCCCAAGATGTGAAATAATAAAGCAAATTAAAGGACATTTTACTTACTGCATAACTCCTCTTATTAGAATAGTTTCAATATTGGGTTTGGTAACAATAGGGTTTGTATCAATAGAGTATGAACTACATCAACAAAAACAGAAGTCAGAAGTATACAATAAATTCAAATATTATGGGAATATCACTAAAAACTTTCTTCCCACCTTTGAATACACAAATACAGTTCTGTGGATTACCTCATGACTTCACCCTTATTTTTAACAGGCATCTTTTGAAAAGCAGATTACTACAGATTACTATAGGGGGTGATCTCAGCTTTTTGGTATCAATGAAAAGGAACATCCAGCCATAGCATTGTTCCTAACATGGAATTACATATTAATATCCTAAACCTGTCAGCTCTCCCACTAATCTGCCCTTCTATCTTATTTTTTTTTCCCCGTATTTTATACATTTTCCTATTTCACACAACTCCTCCTCTTCCATTCATCTCCCGGGGTTTGTTTCTCCCTCTTTCCCGTAACCTCCTCATGAAATACAACCCCAGTTTCAAATGATGAAGAATGCAGTTGCCTTTCTGCACAGTATAATCAATACTTTGGTGGCACAACCCACGTGTATTGCAAAGGATGCAGGAGCTTTTCCTTAGTTTTAATACAGTTCAGGACAGGTATAGCAGAGAGCTGAATGTAAAGCAAAATACTAAACAGATGTAAGTGAAAACTTTAGATTAATATTTCACGTTATCTTTGCAATTAGATTCCTAAGATTTGTAATCTTGTTTGACATAACCTGTACGATGATTTCCCAGAAGACAGTAGTTCTAAAAGATAAAAATCTAGAAAGATCACACTGGATTTGAAACCAGACCTCTTGTTAACTGTTATCCTGAGCTTATTCTCAGTATTACTCCCTCTCCTTCCAGCCCCACCTCATTCAAATACACAGCATCACATTTTCATGGCACACTTCACATGCCATTTTGCTTCATGTGCTGATAAGCCTCCCTGTGCTTAAGCCTTGAGTTTCTTTTCCATTTGCACCATTTCTAAAAAGTGCGAAAAGTGACATAGCTTTTTTTCACTTTTATTCTGCGCCACTATACTTCCCCTTCTTATGATGATAAAACAGTAGTCAGTCACATTGCTCCTTTTCTCTAACACAGCAGCAGATCCAGACTTCTCTTCCATCACATGCAACACCATCCCTTCAGGGTGACAAGAGCAGTCTCCATTCTCTCTTGTATACCTTTGTGCTCTGCTGCCATCCAAAATCCTACTCCTCCCAAACAACTAATGTGGTCTGTTCCTGAATCCTCCAATCTGCCACCTGCTGAAATTCTCCGGAGTGTGACCAGGGCGTGCATGTGTTTGCAAGCGCATGTGAGAGAGCAGGAGCGAGTGCTCACTCAGGAGTGGAAGGGAAGAAGCCTCTCCTCAGGGTGAAATATTTGCATACAGCCTGGGGGTTTAAGCTCTAGGAACCTCACAGACTGTAAAAAAATCTGTGCAACTGACTCCTCTTGATTTAAAAATCTTGACCTCTGCTGAAATGCTGTAGATTCAGTGAAGAAAGTACATACCCCTCCCACACTGTTACTGTGTTACTAACTAGCCATTTAATAACAGCATACTTTACTTAATGAGTACAGATGAATTATTCAGTGCTAGAAGGTGTCTGCTAAAGAGGAATTTCTATTACATCTTGATTCTTCCAATATTGAAATTAAAAGAAAAAATAACTCTCTGATTTATCCAAAATAAAGACAGTAGACTGAAGTTATTTTTTTATATTTAAATAACAAATTATGGATAATATTTATGTACACTACAATAAGGCGGCCTTTCAACAACCTTTTTGTGTGCCTGATATATAAAAATGAAGCATAAATGCAGTATTGTCAATGAACGCAGTATTTACAAATAAATCGCCCCTTCCTCTGTAGAGCCACACTGCATTAATTATGCTTTAATGCTGAAAGTGGCATCTACTTATCTTTATTTGACCCTAAATACAACAGGGAAATAAAAATGTTCATTATACCTGGATCTTGTTGATAAGCATTCAACATTGAAAGGTATGTGTCAGGATATTGTAAGATGGTATTTATTCATACTTCCTCTGAAGAGGTCTCAAACAGTCACGCAAATACATTTAATGTTGTACTATCTCTTGTTCTTCAGTTTCGTATACGACCTGCTGGTGTTGAAGGTAGAACAAGGTTCAGTCATCCTGGCTCCCACCACCAGTACGGTCTGACGCTGCAAATCCACCACTGTCACATCCCATGGGTGAAGCAGTCAATATGAAATACGCCCTTGGAACAAGGCTTCAAAACATAAATAATCCAATGGCTCCAACTTGTACAGAAACCCACACTGGCAAACTGACCAAAAAGCCACAAAACGAATTTCAGTATTTGCCTCTACTCACTTTAGGAAACCTTTCTCCTCTGTTTTTTTTCTCCTTCTGCTCACAAGCTCCCGGTGGCATCCCTTGTACCACAGTGTTTAAATTCTCGTTTCCACCACCAGCGACATGAAAAAGACACTTTGTCACCCACACATACCTCCTTGCCAGAAAGGTCAAGACCACTGACAAACAAAAGTCCATCATTTTCCCCCAAAAATTACCCATATGAAGCCAAGAATCGCCCCATCTGCACCTCATCATGTTAAGAAGTGCCTGTGCCTCCCCAAAGCCGGCAAGACTGAAGGAAAATAACAATTCTTGCCATCTAATGGTTTCCCAGCACGGAAAATTTACTGGTATAATGGTGACAGAATCATACACTGCACTAGTTTAAATCTTCCCTGAAGGGGTCTGGGGTTTTCCTTTGGTAATAAGTAAGGTTTTGGCTTAACAATCTTCATCCAAAAGAAGGCCAGCTCACCTCAAAATGTCTTTCTTACCACAGTAAGAGGATTTTAGTGTGGTTGCTATGGCTATTCTAGTCTGGCTGATGCTAGTTAACTTGCTCATACAGACAGGTCCCAGAACTTCTCAGCAAACAAGTGATCTGGGTTTATACTTCGAACAGCCTAAAGCCACTACAGTTAACATTTCTTTGATCCTTGAGCTTCACAATTCAGAGAGCTGTGGGAGAGAGGAAGTGCTGGAGGCCTGATACTTTCAGGAACCATTAATTATAGGAATTCATCATGAAGGGCATTGCTAGAAGTTCACCACAGACCATTTGGAAGTATTAGAGATAATGCAATGGTTTAAATATAAACAGCACAAATGCTGTCATGCAGTTGTCCATGAAAGACAAGGTCTTTGCATTTTTTCCCCTGACTGACGATCTGTAAGGTGTTGAACAGGGAAGAATAAGTATAAGCCCCTTCCATTAAAATGCATTCCCTAGCATGTTTTTTTGTGTTTGATTGCAAAGTAAATTATAAATCACATCAATTTTTTTAACTGTCTACTATACTATAAATATGATGGCTAAAATTTTCAAAAGATTGACTATTACATTTAGTCAGCAAAGGTAACGTACGTTCTTCTGAACTCAGATGATTTTTGAAAGACAATTCATCCTAAATGGGAGTGAGTCTTTTTCTGGGAAAAAACAAAAGAGACATCCAACTGGTCCCAATTATAAAATCAATGAACTATTAAAAATTATTTCTCTCCTTTTCAAATAAAATGTGTAAAATCCCATGGCAAGTTATTGGTAGAAGCTGGATTATATCTTACATAACTAGTTCACTTTCTCAAGAGTTCTCCACAGCCTAACAACGTATTTTATAAATATTCAGGTTTATGTTACAGTGCTTCCCTATAAGAATCATTTTTTTATTATGACAATAGTCATGTATAGCACAGAGCACTTTTCACAGTCAGCTGACTGTTTGGTGGCATGATAAGGCCTGAGCCTAAAAAACCCAGTAAGTTAGATTTTACTTTTTAATCTGACCCTCGAACAAAATGCTGAAAAAAAATTTTCTCTTTAAATCCTGTCCAGAATAAAATCTAGAAAGCTGTAGCCCATCCTTTACCAGCTGCTTTTTCACTTACTAATTTAAGAACAACACTTCTTCCTGTTGCACACTTACCAGGAAGCGGCTATGCCATGAATGTGTTATAAACACTACCCGTCTCTCAGGCTGTGCAGCTTTCTGAAAAACAAGACAACCTAATGGAAGTGCTGCCCTTTATCATCCTCTGCTACCTGCCAACCTTTTGGTTACTTAATTCAATACTAAAGTCAGAGCCTGTGAAAGACTTTCACGTCTCATTTTCCTTCTGCATTTCCCCTTTCAGTCTGAGGTCTTTGATGATAAGCTGATTTCCCTGGAAGTCCACTTTCCCACAGAAACACTGCACATGGAAAGCCAGAGACATAACCAAACTACAAGACATCACTTACTGACAACAATCCCTCTGGGGTACAGGAGGAGGCAAATTCATCAGACAATATGACAGACAAATTTCTCCACACCAAACAGCAAATTCTGAGCAGCAGAAAGAATGCAACACCTCATCTCGATCACCGACACAGCATTTGAATGTGTGCCGCAGCACAGTTCAGAGACACGGGATGGTCCCGTCGGGATGGATGTGCAACTGCAGGCGGCCACGTGATGAACATTCAGTTCTGAAGTTTTCACAGTATTTCTGCTCCATGTGCCCTAAACACCACAAAATGCTTCTCAACACCCTATAAAAGACAAAACAGCTATAGGAAAGACTATAATTATAGAATACCATTGAGGGAGAAATGGAGCTTGAGGGCATTGTTTATATCCTATGTCTTTACAATACGTGTGTATTTTGTTAACAGTTGCCAAGTAACAACTTCTCCTAAACGATCACAGGATGTGGACCATGCATCCCACAACAAAAAGGTATAAAAATACCTATTTTATCCTCTATTTCCTGAGGGGGAGCCACTCATTCCTGATCCCAGATCTTGTAATTGGCTCTGTGGTGAATGTGAGAAGATGGGGGGTAGAACAAGGAACAAATAAAATATGTTGTTATTAAAGGATTTGGGAGAAGAGCAGAAAAACCATATTTCTTATCCACAAGCAACCACTGGAAATGCTGAAGCGCAATTGTTAGTGCCATCAGATCCCTTGGAGACCTCAATACTTCAAATGCAAAGATTCATCTCACAACTTAACTTTCTATACTCATTCAGAATAAAATCTCCTGTGCAGTTTACTAAACTCAGGCTTAAAACTGTTCAGGTTCTTTCTCCCACTGGCCTGTTCAAAAGAAATGGCGAGGAAAGTCCTTATAATTTCTTGTGTAAATTCATTCAGGACAGTTTTATAATACCAGTACCAGAAAAATTGGTTATACTTTAGTTGAAACATTTCTTCGTTGCTGATGTTTACGCATGAATTTATTTAAGAATAATAACTTTATCCCTTCTCAACCTTCATTTGACTAAGCTAAACGGCAAAAGCTTTCTAATTCACTCTTTAAAAGACAAATACTCTTGTAACTCTGATCAGCCCTGTAGTTTGTCTCTGCACCTGTTCCAATTTAAGTCCATCTCTGTGGTCACTGCAAGGGAAAAGAGTCAGACACAGTATTATCCCAAATGAGGTCTCGGGAAGGCTTTGTAAAATGCTATTAGCATTTCTCCGTCACTCTAAAATTATCATGTCTAATGCAGCATAGAAGCACATTAGCCTTTTTCACAGCTGCATCATACTGGTGGCTTAGAGCCATCTTAGTGGCATTATCACAGCACTTTACCTAATTCAGACTGCTACAACCATTCAATCATCTACACAACATCCTATGATGTTAACAGATGTTCTTCTCATTTTAAATATTTGCATATCGAGATAAAGACTAGCGTGACCTGCCTGAGACCAGACATTGGAGGCTTGCAGAGAGACTTTCCGATCCTTAATCCTAAACATACACCTCCAAACACTAGCAGCAAACAGATGAACTGTGTAGTGCACAGTAACAAGGGTACTCCTGTCAAGTCCACGCCAAATGCCTCTGCCTCCACTCAAAACCCATTTCTAAGTAGATGGTTACAGATGGCCACTTCTCTCCTCTACCGTGTCATTGCATTAGCCTGCTGAGGAGCCACACAGAAGATAATCAGAAAGGCCAAACCTTGACATAAGGGTAGCCTCCCCACTGCCTGCTCACATCTTCATGTCCTCAGCTGTCACTGAAAGTGCCTTTTTGTGGTGATCCCATCTAGACAAGCCTCTAGGTGTTAGACGGCTTCCTCCCACACATACCTGCTCTCAGTTGCCAGAGCAAAAGCAGCTCAATTATAATCACTTCTACCAAAGCTTATGTTCGCACTGATATATTCTCCTGAAAAATGTTTCCAGGATTCTGAATTTGTAATTTGAATGCTCTTCTTGTTCTAAAATTCAGATCATACTGAAAGTGAGAGTGCACAATAAAAAGACAACAAAATCTCAAAATGCAGGAGCACAAACTCAATAATGAAGAGCTGATTGATACCAAGGAAACAGCTTGGTGGTTCCTACACAAGGTAGTATGTTGTAGCTACTCACATCATAATGTCAAATTTCACGATCACAATCAAATACTCCTAATGCTACTAATAAAAGCCTATCTTTGTGAAAAGTTTGCCTGGAACATCAACATTACTAGAACTAGACAGAACATTAATTACTTCCCCTTAAAGCTCAGGATCTCTTAATTGCCTCAGAAATTCCACGTAAGTTTTGCAGTCGCATTCCAAAAAATACCTTTGCTTCCAAGCAACTAGCAGCACCAGCACTGTCCTCTGAGCTAAGACACGGGAGTCTTTTTCTGTAAATAAAGCAAGTGTTCTAGTCAATCAATACACTACCACTTCTTCTCAGAAAATAAATATCCTAGGTATACTTGAACTTGGATTCTCTTTTTTGCCCGTTATCACACGTATGCGTTAACCAGTTCCCATTTAGGTCTGTAGTACGAGCTATCCTCCACAGATGAACGTATCACTGGGAAGGGAAAAAGCTCACAAATATCTAAGGCAGATAGGAAGACTTCTGCTAGTAGCTTGTGGTGTACAAGTCAATAACAGTGCTGAACCAAAAGGAAAGAGCATAGCTGTGCAAAGCCTTGAGCATCACCTTATAGAAACTGTAGACTAATACAGCTCACTACATCACTTCTACAGATGAAATACATATACCTTCTGGATATTTCAGTTTTCAGAGCACTTTCATGCATCACTGAAGGAAGGTATGGACCAGGAACAACTGAACTGACATGACCTCACATGCTACCACTGGTCAGCTGAGCTGAGTCAGTCACAATGAGGGGCAGATACTCTTCAGAGTTGGCTAATGGCCCAGCAGCGGGGAAAAAATAATTCCAAGGTGGCTTCAGCGCATCTCTTTTACTTTACAACTGAAGGGATGAAAAAGCCATCATACAGCCAGTTATGCCAACCCTGATGCCAACCCATCTCATACGAAGCTGCAGTTACAGCCAGCATTTTATTAATCCGCAGTAGTGCAATTTGCCTCAGGCTGTAAAGAAGGTTTTCTGTCCTCTGTGCCACATGCGCTCATTAGACAGATGTGAATGTATCAATTTGGCCCTTTTGGTTTTGATAAATGAAAAGGTTATGCTTCACTGAAATTGCAGATTTATCAATATCAGGCACAATTCTGGTTAGGTTCTTGGTCTTTGACACATGGAATATAAAATACACTTTTGACTGAGTGCACACTTGACTTATGCATACAAAAAGTAAGTAATCTGAAACCCAGGACAACTATCTCCTGATGTCTGCATTTGCAATCTATGTAAATAATGTTTATATATTAAAACTGCAGGGTTCATAAACCTGGTAAAACAGAAGTGTATTTTTTATTTCTAATATGGAAACCCCATGCAGAAAACCAGCATGATTTCAAGAAGATTTCAAAACCTACTTTTGTTCGACTACAAATGCATTTACCTCTTGTAAAGACCTACCAGCAAAATCCACTCATATTCCTAGATGGAAAACACATATGCCAAGATACATTCACAAGTAAGGCATACAGTCTGCATGTATATAAATACACACCGAAATCGTTGTATGTATACATGGTAAAAGAAACATTGCAGTTTGCAAGCAAAAAAGAGCAAGCAGCATTTCAAATTGACAGTGTGGTACAATGTTACCAGGAAGGAGAAGAATTAAAGTGATTTACAGTAAATTACCCGTACTGGCCAGGGATGGTACACAGTTACAAGACTAAATTAGTTTGCATTGCTGCCTTACGGTGCTTGATCTTTCAATGAATGTCTCAAGAATATTGAATTATCTATGTCTGAGCATTGTTTGGTTTTGATGTTAGCATGAAGGAAACAGTTTTTTTAAAATCACAACTCACTTCAACAGATTCAGTTATCATCAATACTTCCATTTCTAGTCACTAAGTCCCACTGAGCCCTTCTAACTGATGTCACCACTTTACCTTTTAATCTTTAGAATCTTATATATCGAAACTATCAGAGTAAGAAAAAAAGAAAGCACAGAGCCTAACTCCCTTCAAATTCAGTGAATTTAAAGCTCCTAAACATATGTTTATTTACAGCTCACTCCTTTGTAACAGACAGTGAAGAGTATCTTGCGACGAATGTGTTTTGTGTGATGTGGCATCCATGTTTTTGTATGATGGGAAAGAAACATAGGTATGGACACAGAATAAGGATTCAAGATATGCAAATATCAGGTGGGATAATAACCTGCAAACCAGAAACAAAGCAGTGCAATTAATGGCCATAAAAAGGAAGCAAGGAACTACAGGAGGAACACTCAAAAATTTTAGAAGTGGTATTTTACCAGGTTTGCTAGAGGCATCACTTCAGTGATACTTTTGACTTGAGTTTCCTAACTTTGATCAATTTACAGTAAATTTAAAATTGTTCAGAAGATCAAAAGCAAAACATGGAAGACCAAAATTACTTCCTTCAGTTTATTGTGTTGCATTTTGCATCAAAGCAACAGCAGAGGCAATTAAGATTCCCTAAAACCACTCATGCCACACATACCCATTGAAGTTCTCCTCACAGTGTAACCAGTGTCCACTCAGACACTGACTCAGACAGACCATGAACGAGGTCTCCCATCTTTTTTACGACATTCATGACATCTTAGGAAAAATATTCAGTATTAAATTAATATCACAGGTGATGTTTGGCAAGGTTGTCCACATTCAGAGTTGAATTCCCAAACCATGCTGAACCTCTACATCATGTAGATCTAGCCTCTTAGGAATACACTACAGCTGAGTAGAGAGAAACACATTGAGAGTACAGGGAAGCTTCCATTGCAAAGAGTACCTGATACTTAACACATATAAGTTGGCTGTTGAGATACAGCTTTGTTGAAAGATCAGTAGAAATATTTCCATTAATTAGAAACTGAGTAACTCCTAAGATGAATTGATTGGACCTAAATACCTGGTGATACAGTTCCAGCCAAATGGTACAGCACTGTTAGTGCATGAGAGTCGGAGTATTAACTAGCCTAATCTAATGAAAAGCAGAAAATATCAATGTGGAAGAATCAACATTTTTAAAATATGACTTTTTATTATTCATCTAGAACCTACTTACTGATGAAGAACTAAAACAACTTTTTAAAATTTTTATTCTATGTATATTTTATTTAATAGACTCCTGTGGTGCACGTCAGACTAAACAGCCCAGTCAAGACCTCTGAAAATTAGTCTAGACATGAGAAGAGGTATACTCTGCATAGTAAGGCTTCTGAAAGGCTTTGAAAAGAAACACTTCAGAGAATTCTTATTGTTTCTGATAAAGCATAGAGGAGTGTTTTCTCCTGAAGTAATTCTTTATATAAAGATAAAAGATACTTTAAAGCATAATTGTCGGACACCTTCACACTTCTGAGAGCCAACAATTCTGCTCATGGATTTCTTACTACATGCAAATGAGTCACTATTCACCTCTGCAATCCCCACATCAGTAAAAATGTTTATCTGAGCAAGTTTCACTCATGCTTTGGCATTTCTGCAGGATTAGGTTTTTGGTTTGTGGTTACCTGACATATGGGTCAACCATCTATTCAAAAAAATACCATCCAGAAAAGGTTATGTTACTTACTCAGAGCAACAGAAAAAAATATGCAAGATGCTAACAATTTACTTCAGGACCTCCATGCCTTCCTGTTGACCAAGCATGCCAATAGCAGTCTACATCACAACTATCCTAAACATCAAGATAACAATAAAACAACCCACACCATCTGAAAGAGCTACAATTCAGTGCAATTAACACCAAAGCATCTTAAGTTCTCTGAAAAACTTGGTAAATAATTTAAGATACTTACACACAGAAGAGCTTTAAAAAGGCGAGATTTCCCATTTCCCAGAAACATCACCTGCCCAGGTGACTACTGACTACACGCTGCTCTGAGTCAACTCCACTCAATCTCAGATACTGAGTCAGATATGTAGTAGCAAAAGATGGTAAAAAAACAAGTCAATGTATTGTTTTGGGGTAAATTCTGTTGAGATCGGGAAAGGCAAATGTGAAGAAAACAGAGCAGAAAGACTCCACTCCAAATTACTTCACTGCAGGATACCCATACTTATTTCAACATACAGAGAACACTGAAATTTTTCAAGGGAAACTTATTGAAGTAAAAGCAATTACCAATGATATGATGCTTTTTCCATTAACATTACTTCTTTTAAAACCTTTGAATATTTTTCGTGCGTTGTTTTTAATAATTTTTTTTTCAGCTTTGGTCTCCCATCTTCTAAGTTTCTTCCTCTCAAAGACACAGAGAAAAGAGGAAGTAAGCAAAATGGTTAGAAACAGAGTAAAACAGAAATACTAATCAAAGGTTTAAAGTTTCTGTCCTATTAAGACCCAAGGAAGTTAGACTTTTTTTTCTATCTTCAGCTATTTTATCCTTTGTAGGAAGTATTTTTGCATGTTGTCAAAACAGCCCTTATAAAAATATTTGCAGTCTAGCAGTCATGTTGACCCTGTCCAGTTTGAAGGAAAGAACGGGTGAGTTGACTTGTATGCAATAGCCAAGCAGAGACTCTAACTACGCCTGCAAAAAGCAAACTGAAGACAGAAATCCCCTTATGAAAGTTGAGGTACTACCATGTGACATTATAGTTGCAACTTGTTTCAAAATAACAAGGGGATCTCTTCAGCGCAAAGCATGCATGTATTCTGGTTAAGATCCTGCTGGGCAAGTAGAAACGGAAAATTCCCTGTGATCTCTGATGATCAGCTTTCCACACATTTTCATTTTCATCAGCATTACATCAAATCTCTGCCAGCTAAATCCCTCTCCAGAGCTGCTGCAGAACTCCAGTGACTTCAGGTTTCACCTTTTCCTACTGTGGCCCCCATTTATATAGGATGCTCTCGCAAAGCGCCACAGTTCTCCAGTGACCTAGTCTGGCAGCGGGTGGTTGAGCCCTTCACAACTTAATAGCTCTTTAGAACAACAGAAGTACAGCTGGGGAGAGTATCTGGAGAGAAAATGCAGAGTCAGTCAGTGGTCATGATTTCAGCATCAGCAGTTTACTAAGAAAGGTAACCTCACATAAAAAAGAGTGAGATTTTAAACATTATATATGAAATGAGCACTGCTTTACATATGTCACCACCATTGTTTACCAAGATACAGAGCGTGTTTATATAGGACCAGTATAATCCCAGATGGAAAGGGAAATACGAGGTACTTGTAAACATCACTAATATAAGAGGCGGCAGCACAATCATTCTAGACTTCAAAAAAGCAATAGTAATTCCGACCAAAAGAGCTATCCTGACAGGAAAGCTCTTCTTTTCACATCAGGATGAGTTAAGAGCATATCTGTCTCACAGCAGCATAAATATTGCATGTGCAATTGTATTTAGCCATCCCACGCGCTATAGATTAAAAGAAGCAGCTAGATACTGTCTGTAAAAGAGTAATTTTCTTGACCTTAGCTTATAATAAACCAAAAGAAGCCATGGTGGAGAAGGGGAGGAGACAAGTTTTCCTCTTCCAGTTCCTAATCCTTTGTATACTCTTTTCCTAGCACAAGCCTTGACAAAGGCTTCCCATCATTTTGAGTGCAGGCTTGCAATTGTTTTGGTAATGAATGATATGCCAAGGATTCAGGGCATCTTGGAAATTGGAACACATGCATGAGGCTTTTCCACTGATCTTCTCTAACCAGCAACTCTTGACAGACCAACAGCACATGATTTCAGAACGGTGACAGCCTGCAATATATACACTAAAGTGATGCAGGGACACCAAAAGGGCAGAAACTAAAGCGTGACCTGATCCCAACATGGAGTTCAAATAACAGATAATGGACAGATTTTTAGGGCAAGCAGGCAGCTGAAAACTCTCCTATCTACACGATGACCCTGCTGAAGCCCAGGAATGCTCTCCTTGAACGCCACTGACACAGCATCCTTCTCCTACCCCCACCATTATTTGGCAGTGGGGATGGGAGTGTGCAGAAACCAGGGCAGAGATCCTCCTGGGCCACCAATCTTTCACTATGTTGCGCTATCGAAGAAACATATCCTAGGGGTCCAAATTAGGCCACTGTGAGTTACAGTCACTAAAGGAAATGCACAAGAGGAGTTTGCTGCCCTGACACTCGACATGGTACATCTCCTGCTCCGGCTAGGTATGCCTCACAGAATCATTATGATTGGAAGAGACCTTTAAGATCATCAAGTCCAGCCGCTAACCCAGCACAGCCAGGTCACCACTAAGCCATGTCACTAAGCACCACATCTATAAATCTTTTAAATACCTCCAGGGATGGTGACTCTACTACCTCCCTGGGGCACCTCCCTCAGCAGCAGGGAAGCACCTTATGTCAATCACAATCATTTAAAAGGGCATATTAGAGACAAAAAATACTTAAAAGGATGATGCTCATTATGAATGACTGTTACTTTGAAAATCTGTATTCAAACTACAGAAATTTACATTAAAAAGTAAAGGTAATAAAGCCACATTTATTTTTAGGAAGTTCAACAAGTGAAGAAATAGCATGTTTCCCAGCTTTAATACTCAGTTTCACTACATGACTCTAGGAAGTTCTGATTTAATAGTAAAAAATGCTTCTGTCAAATCTGTTTTCAGATGGAAGCTTGCTTGTGTACAGAAGGCAACCATCTTAGTGGAGCAAAAATAATTCTTCATTTACTTGCTTCTTTGTACTCTTCTGATTTTCACGTTGCTAGTGCTGGCCCATGTGGATGTTTTGTTCATTCTGGGGTGATGGCACTGTTCCTACATCACAAGTAACTCCCTTTTGGGCCAACAACGCATAACAGCAGCCGCAGGCAACTAAACGACAATTGCTGTGCCAAAGCATGCCCTACCTCACCGTCTCTCTACAGCTCCGGAGGGAGCGGTTAGGTTAAGCATTCCCATACCTCTGACAGCGAGTAGCAGAAAGGGTTTATACGTCATCGACGCTGGAGGTCAACTGCACTCACAAAAGCTCCAGCACTTCCAACAGGGTTTCCTTGCTGAGGATATCAAGGTGGAAGAGCTGGTGCCTGTTTAGTTCCCATCTTACACAAGTCAAGAGGTAGCTGGGTATATGAGCCCAGATATCACCCCATGGCTTGGAAATACTCCTGGGTCCACTGTCTCATTGCAGGAATTTCTGTCCTTCATAGTCCATGCTTGTGTGTCTGTTTACACATATTTTCACTTCTGTTTCCTCCCTAAATACACATATTTTTTTTTCATCTAACTTCTTAATTGTCTCCTTTAGGTCATCACCATGATTTCCTGTTCCTTGCCAACAGGAATGATTATTTTTGCCCAGTGTTTTTAGCTTCCATCAAAAGCGTAAATTTCAAGTAAGCATCACTGAAGTACATTTGATTTGCTGAAGAAATGGTCCTTTTCGGTCACTGAATTCAATCTCTCCTGTCAGAGACAACCACATCACATATTTACTTTCCTAAACTGATCAGTTGCATCATTACTGATTGCAGGAAGCCAAAATCTGAAAGGGGGGTGAGGGTGGGGAGGTAGATTTTAAAAAACAAACAAATCCAGCACTTATTTTCAAGGTTTTCACCTAGAGATGACTGAAAATGCATTGTGTTCAAAGTCAACAACCTTTCTGCACTGTCTCCATTTCACTGTCTCATTGTCAGTATCAAGAGCTTCACCAAAGAAAAATATTGAGAAATGTCAAGAAACATCTCAGAGTGCAGACTGTCAAAAGAATTCTTTATTAACAAAGGCTGCTCACATGAGTAAAGCTGTAAGGTATTCATAAACCAGGACAGAAGGAGAAAAGACACACACATACTGTGAACACTTCCCAGTCAGAAACTGCAATTTAAATTATTTTATAAATGTAAATGGATCTATACCATAAACTCTTAGAAGCAAGTATTACTGGCAAAACTCTAATTATCAGCAGTAATAAAATATACATATATGCTGTACATTTTCAATGCATCAGACACAAAACTGATTTTTATAACCCATCAAATGAAAAAAATCCCAGTATCAGCCACGTAGTTGAAAATAGAAGACAAATAGAGGCTTAACAGACATGAGTTTGAATTTGTCTAGAAAAGTATTTCCCATGCTCTTTCGTAACTTTGTTTTGAGAGGTGATAAATATTTAAATATAATTAATAAAAAACCGTAATTTAACTGACAGTTAGGAAACCATACTCTGCATGTAAAGTCTTTGAAACAAAAGAATTCCATCCTAGCATGGCAAATGCTTAGTTACTAGTGAACAGCAGAACACTTCGCACTCGGCAAAGTCTGGAATAATATAATTCTGCCAAGTAAAAATCTAGAAGTAAAAAAATGGTATATTTAACAAGCTATGCAGGATTTATTACCTTCGAGATGTTACTCTAATTTGCAAGATATAATCAGGTTTCCAAGGAACAATGCTAGAAGGTAATAAAGGATCCTGATCTGATTCCTTAGCAACTCCTTCCATTTAATCATAAAAACAAGATAAATCCATTTTACCAAAAATGAAAAGATGGACTAGGCAGATAGGAAACAAATCAGTTAAGTGCAGACATCAGAAACTAAGTATGAGATGGCATACAAATCCTGTGGTTGACAGAGATAAATCTGTCAGATAAATTCAGAAGAATCAGAACTGACACTAAAACTAAGTCTTGAGCAGAAGCTAGTACCAGTGCACAACAGGAAGACTAAAGGAGAGATGTTTCAGACTTGTCTTCGCTCTGAAAATCCCCGGCTTTATTGATTTGTGTCACCACTTTATCATCATTTTTAAAATAGCATATTTCAGAAAATACTGTGGTTCCTGTAAACTGGGATTTTGAGAACTGATATTATTTGCATTGCCTGACAGTGCATTCTGAAAAATAACAATATTCCAGTGTTCCTGTGAAATATCACACATATCAAGTTCAAAGGAGACCTCAGAAACATGCAAGAAGCAAATGCAGTATTTGCTTCGAACACAAACACACTTTCTAGCAAGGGATGACAATATAGTTTTCCTGTGGCTCAAGGTACTCCTGACTTATCAAATACAGGTAATATTTCCTGTGTTAGAAGTGCTAAGCAAATCAGGAGGGATACACAAAACATTTGTTGATGAAATTATTTGTGAGCCTGAGCACCTTCTATCTTCTTGGGAGTCTCACACAGTTGCTGCTTTGAGCAGCTGCCAAAGAGGTGTTTTCCCATCGTCTGAAGACCACCACAGCGAACCATCATGCAGCCACCCCTTTTCCCATGGAGCCTTCGCAGACAGCAGTGCACACATCAGCCAGCTCTCACTCCCTCTCACACGTGAAGTGTAACTAACTATTCCCCTATGACTCGCAGACCAAGAGGGCAAAAATTAACAAGTTTCCACAAATTCCATTAATCCAAAAAGGTCTTTCTTCAGTAGTACGCTTAACCACCATAAGGAATAGAACAGAGGCTACCATATTTACTATCGCACTTTGTCACTGAACAACCCCCTGTAATGCTGAAGTAACAAAGACGTAAAAGATTAAACATCGAAAACAGTTTCTCTCAATACAGCCTGATGGACAAGGGAGATGAAGGGAATTTAAGAAAGGCCTGTTAACAATTTTTCATCAAAAGGAGAAAGCCACCAATGCATGCAAAACAAAAAAGAGTGAAAAGCTAGATGATAATGTTGATACACTTGAGGCGATCACAAAGGAAGGTTACACATTCAGCATTTTCCACCTCCTCCTGAACATCACAATTTTGTCACAAGCAATGACGTATTACACGCTCGGCATTTCAGCGACCGGAGGGACTAATTAAGACAGCACTATGTAATCTGCGCTATTTGCCAGACCAAAACAGGCACCTCTACATTGGACAGTTTCTTCCACTACCCTTCAGGTAGAGGACCCATTTATGAATTTCTTTGCACACAGCTGGCTGCACTATGATCAGGTGATGTAAAGCAGCACTGAACATAAGCATTGTTTATCAAATATTTTAAAGGCCAAAAACTGTGCAATAGCATTAGCGGATATACCAAAACTTAAATGTGCCACATAAAGAGTTAATGGACTCCTCACCAACTAACTCAACTTATTATTTGAAGCAGCAGCGTTCTGGTTATTGCAATATTTAATTCAGAAGAAAAAAAAAACCCCCCACACCACGTGCCAAGTTTTTTATGTGGTGAAATACCTCTCTGTACCAGAGATAATCTTTAATTCAGTTCGACATACTGTTTTCATTACAACAAGCTGCAAATTACTTCCAGCATAATCATAACAGGTAAGGATTATGTTAAACCATACTCTCAGCTGACAGCCTAGCCTTTCTTTAAGTGATGTCATGACTTTCTCCAAATAAATTAAGCTGTCCAGTGTACTGTTGACATTTTAAATCAAAAGAGAGAACCACACTGTAAATAAAGCATTATAGAAACATGGGTCAGCAGTGTCTTGGCAAAGGTTTAAGACTGTTGCAAATACTTCCGGTACGAAAAATAGAAGAATGCTGTGGGTATGAAGAACGCTTCCACGAAGAGGAAATAGGGCAGGCTGACACTGTAACACTTCGGCAAATATTGTATTTGATGAGAATGCAGAAAATGGATTAAAACCTCTGAGGTTACTACTTTCTAAAAAGCGAAGCAGGAAGAGAATACAAAAGAAAAGTGATTTCTGAAAGAGTGTGGCCTAGGGTGCTTATATATGTTTCTTTATATGTGTGTTCACATGAACATACATGTGTCTGCACATACATATATATGTGTGTCTGTGTATGTACAAAAAGCACCACCGGCTAATCATTTAAAATAGCTTGCAGAAAAAATAAAGTACCTTCCATTTTCTCAGATACATACTTCAATGAATAAGAAAGAAAAGTTGCTCAAAAACATATAGAAGCATGAGCTTGTGTCTTCCCACTCTCCCTAACACACTAAAAAGGCAGAAGGAAAAAAGAAAGTTTAAGTATTCACAGCACATTCAGCCAAAATACACAACTTCCATATTAGACAAAATTCAGGCTAACACTCATGCTAGACTTTACTTAAAAGATGATAGAAAAATAAATAGATCTGAAGCATTATTATTATCGAGATGCATTAGACACGCAGCCCTGTCTTTTGCATTGGGAGCTCATGGGGGAGACTGACTGGGCCTTTCCATCATTCCCCCTCGTGGCTTTCTGCAGGAGAAAAGTAAACACTGAGGGAGTCGAGGAGCTGGCGGCAAGGTCACCCAGAGAGCTGTAGGCAATCACCTACGCCACCACCCCACAATTTCCAGGAAAAGCCCACAGTGTAGGATGAAGATGAAGGCTGAGGAGCAGAACAGGAAGCCCACCTAACCTAAAATGACTCATTCAGGTTAAAACGCTGGGAAAGACACTGGAGAGTACATTTCCAGCCAGCAGCCCAGACCCAAACTATTTCAAAATCCCAAGGCAGAAGCCGAACAAATGTTCTAAAAATCAAAACTGTTCTGGGTAGCTCAAGGCTATTTCACCTTAAGTTAACTGACCACCTCAAACATAAAGGAAAACACAGAGCACATAGAGAAAAGATGCAGCGATAAGGTTTAAGAACTGGAAAAAAAAAAAGAAAGAGAGATTTTCACTCTGCGTGTAATTCAGTTAACTGGAGATTACCACCACTGAGACAGCCCCAGTACTCTTCTGGTTGCTCGGCTCTTCCTCCCTTGCCTCAGAGCTCATGATCCCATGGCTGCAGCACAGGAGAATCGGGAGGGAGAGAACTGCAGTGCATATCAATCAGTCTAAGAGAAAACTACTCCCTCCCACACCCTGCCCCCCCCGAATAACCTTCTGTTTTAAAAACTCTTCTAATTGGACTCTCCATCATGCCATGTGATCACCAGAGCTTGCGTGTTAAAGTCATCAAGAAGGTAGCCACAAGGATGTCCCTTTTGGTACCAGCTTACAGTGACAGCAGGTAATGTGAAATCACAAACCAAAACTGCACCACCTCTCATCCCGCTCCTATAGCCAAGCCAAATTGCTAAGGACTGTAGAGCTAATCGGCAATTAGCAACTGCGGAATAGACTCATTATTCCCCTTTTGACCCAGAAAGACTGGCAATTCCTTCAGAACCTCAATCAAAGCAGGGAGGCACTCGCACACAACTTCCCACCCTTAGAGTAACCAGTCCTGTCTCTAAAATCTGCTAGCACCTATAAGCCTCTAGCGATGCACGAAAAAGGGCAAGGTTGGAGGGAGGAAGGCACAGTGATCAATATCTGCACTTCCTCCATTCACTACCCCCATCCTAGGTTAGCTGGGGTGAGGTTTCCTTCTCTCCTTAATCACACAGGAGGAGGAGACCCACAGTGGCATGTAAAATAGGATTACACTGGATTAAAGCTACCCAGCTCTCCACCTCAAGAAAGCAATCTGGATTACCCAAACTCCAGCTACGTAACCTCAGGCACGTCTTCCGTTTCAGTTCTATAAATTCTGCCTGTATTTACTAAGGCATGCCTCAACTTGCACTGATGGGGCTGGGGCGGCTGGTGCACCTTCCATCCAAGACCACAGACCAAACCTTTTGTGGTTCAGCGACTCCCATTGTCTGGTTCTAGGTGGCTTCTTCTGCAGTAGGTGAGCTTTTCATGGATCACTCTTTGGAGACATTAAATGTTTCTCCTCACAGCAAAAATAGTCTTGAATATGAGGTGTGTTGAGCAAATTTGTTGAAGGACAAGCAACTAAATTTTTAGATGATGCAACACCTACAAAGGAATGGAGCTGACCATACTATCTGGATAGAACGAAATGCTCTAATCAACCTTCTCATTGGAATAAAACAGTACAAGTGAATAAATAACGATACTCTGAACTTTATCTCTGAAAGATAAGTGGGGCTACTAATTTAATTTTAAAAAGTCACTTGCATATCTTTGATCACTGATTTGAAATCCCTTGACAACCTAATTATATCAAAATGTAATTAATTCTTTACATTAGGTGCAGACCCATTAATCGCCGAGCTTGGTCAGGCAGCTTCTGCTATGGGAGGTCTCCTCTGGCATTTATTTATCACTAGTCGATAAAAGTATTATTCCCAAATTCTTCAAAAGTATCTATTTTTAGTGACTTGAATCAGAAACTTTCTTGGATTCACTTCAAAGCAGCAAATTGCAATTGGGTTTATTTCTATTTAACATTCTGGGAAACTGATAGGGCATTTTTTTCTTGGATAAAAAGTTCTTAACTATGGAAGTGAGAGACGTTCAATTTTACAGAAGCAAGGGAAAAGAAATATACTGTCTATTTTCCTCCACACCTGCAAATCTGTTCTATTAACATCATGAGGAAAACCTCACAGAATGAGTAGAGCTCTGAAACAAAACTGCACTACCAGTTGAGAGACGCTGCCTGCTCTCATAGAGCACTTTCTACTGAAGGACACTCTTAAAAAATACCCTTTGTAGTCTTAACAATGGTTGAGACTACTGTAGTATTTCGGAAGTGTCTTCATTTCTGTTTTCACTGAGACATCTTGTTACTAAATTAGACACCAAAAATGAGGAAAATGGAGTAAAAACAAGTGACATAACTGGCACATAACTAGAGGTTAGCACCTCCAAATGGCTTCCCAAGGATGTAGGAAAATAGGTTTTGTGAATCATCCTGCTATTTTTTAATTAAAACGTGATCCATATCTTTTCTACAGATAGGAGGAAGGTGTGCTGCCTCCAGTTTTACTGGAGCTGGAAAGCATAATACTGCCACCCTAGCGAAACACAGCTCCATATTCAGTAGAGACTGCTGAAAGTTTTAGCAATGAAAAGAAGGGAAAGAAGGTAAAGCTAGTGCAGGTTTCCACAACGCAACTCTTCGCAGTGGCAATGATGTTTCATTTCTTTATTCTCTTCCTTTCCTTTTTTTTTTTTTTTTGTTTAAGACAGTTATTTATCACTGAATTGTATGTGTGCCATACAACGTTGTGGAGGCTCTCACTTCTGTAGAGGTTTCAACAGGATTTACAAAACACGGTGCAGAATATTCTACCAAAGCCTGTAAATTCCGTGGTCACCGACGCAGTTCCTGCTGCTCCAGGCGCATGCGTGTGAGTTTCCCAATAGCTACCCCGCAGCCTGTGTGGAAGTTACGGCCCATGTTGTCCCAGCCTGGTCTCCGGCCACACACCTCTCCACACACCGCCACCTCAGGTGGTACAAAGGCATGCACAGCACCAGGGCTGTGGACACTAGAGCGCTCACAAGCAGGACAGGTTAAGTGGTTTTACTGGGGAAAAAAAATCTGTGGTAATTTTTAGTTGTCTTTCACACGTGTATTTGCATAACTGTTAGGCTTATAGAATAGCTCTAGCAGTTGCAAAACTTATTCTCAAACATTTTTTAAGTAGTTTAATTGCAAACATTATCTTGACATGTATTAAGATACTACCAGTGCTGCATTGTCACTGCCGAGAAAATCCCTGCCATCACTATACACATTTTCATTGTTACTGTATAGGCCCGAAATATTTCTTTTTCTGTTGAGTTTCGCATACGTAGTCTCTCACAAAATGCTATTTATTTATCTTTCATAATGAAGTACTAAGTGGGAGAAGCTGGGGGGCCTCAAAATTTTGTAAGATCAGGTTGAAACAAGAGAAACAAGAGATTTATTTTACCAAAGATCTTAGTTTTGGTCCAGCGGAAAAGATAAACAAGGGGTTCCTACCAGACTGGCAGATTTTATAAATTTCAGCAGTTTGTATGAATTTAAATGCATCTGGCTAAAACAGTCAACACAGACGCAAATACCTAGAAATTGTAGGTAGTGCTGTTACAGAGTGCTAATTTCAGAAAATGTGAATAACATTTCCAATAAAAATTCTGAGTATCCTGCTTCTGAAAGGCTTCTCTTCTTTAAAAAAAAACCCAAAACCAAAAAAACAACCATCCACAAAAGATAACTCAATTTTCAAAAATCAAGGAACAAATATTACTAGCTTTTTTCCAGGTTTTTTTTTAAAGTAATATCTGTTTCTAACTTGATTTGTCTAGAGCTGAAAACCCTACTGTAACTATGAAACATACCTATCTTATCAAAAAAGTAACTGACTGATCATTCTAAAGGTAGAAGGAGCAGATTGTAACAGCATGATGTTACCTAAATAGATCAGGTATCTCTTCTATCTTAACCAAAGTGAAGTGCAGTTCTCATCAGCAGTGCACAAACCAACTGTATGTAAAAAAAATCTGGTTTGTTAAACACTGTTAAGCACGTGCACAAGTTTTTCCCTTGTAATGTTAACTCTAGTCCAAAATCAGAAATATTTGACTTAAAAATTAGCCTCTTTTTGGGTATGAATCCAATTTGGTTTTCTTCTAGCTCTCTTGATTTTTGAGCTCCTCCTGCACATCTGCAATACACACAGCAGTTACCAGGCCGCCATTTTACAGAGTGCAGTAACTTTGCTTTCTGCTGCAGCTGTACTCTGGCTACGCAGCAGTGCAGCGGAGCTCCCCGTTATTCCCCAAATTCCTCACCAGGTATGTTTTATCAACCTTGCACTTGCCTGTGGTTTGGATCAGCAGCTAACTGCACCCACGTGCACCTCTTGCCTCTCAAACCATTTCTGTTCTCCTGCTATCACGGACAGATGAAGTAAGGTCAGCTTCTCCTCCTTTCTAGATTTGGAACACGGAGGTGAGGCATAACACGGGTCCAAGCCTTGTTTATCTACCCTCCCACGCCTGCAATGAGGCCTAAGAAGGTAAGGATTGCATGTGGAGAGGAGAATAGAGCAGAAATCAAGAAACTCACTTTTCCTAAGACAGAAGGAGTAAGAACTCCCTTTTCCCAAGTACCTTAGACCAGCTGTTCTCCCTCTAGTCAGTAACAAATAGGACATAACAGCTAAATCAGAGAGGCACCTTCCTCCTTCTTGCTCCGTCTGTATGGATGGCCGAAACTCACAGAAAGCCCGAAGCACCTTGTATCATGGCAATACTGCTGGTTTCAGCAAAGAAGCAACACCGGATAATTTGCCAAGAGGATGAGAATGATTTCCATGCATGATGGTTTAGCGTGCTTAGCATTTTACTCAATTCATTTCAGTGTTCACAGATTGAAAACAACTTGATATAAGCATACTTCTTCTTTGGTGTGGTAGTATGTCTTCATTCAAATATCCATCTGTGAAAAGATTGTGAAAAGACCTCCCAGACAGCTGCACACGACCACATACGGTAGCCTTTTGACAGGTAAATCGGAAGATTGGAAAGATCAAGTTCTTCAGAAGCACTTTAAACTGCTCTACCAGTGACACTTTTTCTTCAGCACTCAGAGGACGCTGTAGTGCTGGCGGAGCAGTCCTTCAGTTCAGCCTTTACAACTATTACAATGCAAGGCTGAATGTACATCCATAAATGGATTTAGAGTATGGGAAGCTTTAGGCTTCTGTAACAGCCAGGCTCTCATGCCCTGTGTTATCTAACACTTAATACTTCTGAATTCAAAAATAAGCTTTGCATGTCAGAACTACAGAAACTGCACCCATTGTTCTGATCATATAGATTTTTAAGATACTAAGTCGAATTACTTTCTAAGAAAGCAGACAGGACACTACAGATATGACTTCAGAATACATCATGGATGTATTCTGGAATAAGGATACATTTGAGAGGCTTTATTTTGGACTAAGGAGACAGACAAAACTGTGGCAAGCAGAACGTTTATAAGCTTTGCCATTGCCACACTGTGCTGTTTTTTAGGCAGTTCTCTTGTCCTATCAGCTCTCTGTGCTTTAACAGGACCTCCTGCTAGAAGGAGCTGACAAATTTGTGAATAAGCCGGAATAACTTTCCTAGTGACTCCTGATAACTAAATTGCACCTACACAACCAGCAAGGAATGGCCTAAAGCCACTACCAGAATTAGTATGGTTCACTGTTCAATCCACCGGGCACAGACAGTAGCGTGCATGAGACTAGACAAACCAAATTACAAGTCAGATTTTTTTTTAAAGTGCTGCCTACAGCAATAACATCCACAGCTGTGTGAAAGCTAACCATCTAATACAAAAGTTATTTTTCTCTGTAGTGCATTTTAACACGTGAGACACATGGAAATCACAAGACAGCTTTATTTCCTTGTGAACTCTTTTCTATGGCACTCATAAACATACCAAAAGGCTCCATGGTATCTCAGTCCACAATGGAAGCAGACAGGTTTTAGGAAAAAGTATAAAGATGGATGGTGTGTGGTACCTTTTGCTGCCAGGAATATTTTTTTATTATTATTATTTCTGATATAAATGCAAAGTAGTTATTCAAGGCCCATAAAATAAAAAAATCATTTTGCTGGTAAAACAATTGTAAGTATAACGGGTTAGAAATTTTGACAGAAGAACTTTTTCCATCAATATATAGGAAAATAAACATTTTTCAGAACACATCCTGCAGATATTTGATGGAAGAAATGCAAAAATAATTACAAAGAGGTATACCATAAATTAAGTTGAACTATATGTATTATAAGCATACGTGTTTTAAATAATTTACTTTAAATTAATATCATACATGCTTAATATTGTAGAAATGGTCCAAGCAAAGTAATCAACATGACAGTTGAGACTGGTAACCTGAATGAAAATGAAGCATTTTGGCTGTCTCATTTTTACTGTTGAATTTTAAAATACCAGCTTTACATTTCAATTCATAGTAATAAAAGAAAAAACCAAAATAAAATGTGAGCATTCCCCACGGTTGGTGTCTGACTGAATTTAGTTTAAAAAAAAACACTTGAATTTTCAAGTAAAGGCTGCGGGCAGGGCTTTACTGTTCCTGGTCCAAATCCTGCTCCTCCAAAAAAGTATCCGAAGAAGTCACTGGGTAACACTGTATAATAAACAGCAATTTGATCTCAAAGCACTTTGAAATTTAGCATAGAGGTCTTCAATAAAATAACTTGGTTAAAAATGGGATTCACTTCATCTATGAGGATAGCCAGCTGACAGGGGCAAAATCAGAGAACACCTGAATTTTGACCCAGAAAACACCAAGAGGAAAAATGGAAGAGGAAGTGCACCAAAAGGAGATATGACAACAATTATATACGATGTAGTATCATTGGGTCCTGCCATTTTACCACATACTGCTATACATCACAGGGGAGTTGAGAAGGTACGTGGCCCTCCCTTCCCCCAGGCACACATCTCACAGAAGGATGCAGACTGAAAGAGACGTGTTAGTGCTGAACAGAAATAGGGTAGAGCCGTAACTGTGGACATTAAAATATATCTGCATGTGAGAAGTTTTGTTTCAAAATACATAGAGCATCAAATGAATTATTTACATCCGAAACTCTGCTGTGGTCTGAGAACATGAAAAAGAGGAAGAAAAAACAGGTTTCTTTCTGGATTCCCATCCCACCCCCCCCACTTCCCTTCAAATGATACAGACTCTATGGAACCTCCCTGGTATCACTCAATTTAAAAATCTGGGCTTTTTTGTTTATATTGTTCAGGTGTAAAAAAATACTTCTGACTGAAAAAGTGCCACATTAATTCAGAAGTATTATGCAACTGAATATGGCATTTTAGAACAGACTTGTGCAACCACAGCCTTAAATGTATTTACACGTTCCACCTCTTCTATTACCAGTTATTCTAATGAGCACTGACTGTTGTGACAAGCACACAACATACACAACATTTAGAGCAAAACGCAGTCAAGTCCAAAAGAACTTCTACACACCCAGTCATCCACCATCTATACATGAGTATGAGTGAGAAAATTTTCCCTGCTGATCACATCAGACAACAACACTGCTGTACAGTACATACTTTGGGTCTGGTTTTTTAAAGTAACAACAGCGAGGAAAGAAAAAAGGAGCCTTGTTTCACCTGGAACGAGTTAGAAAGGCTCTGAACAATGACATCATTCTGACATGGTAGCTAAGTTAGCTCAGGTTTAATCAGCCACAACTACTACGTCAGGCTGCAGTGCTGAATTCACAAACTCCAGCGCTGAATTGGATTATCTGCTGAACACTGTTTATAAACACGCAATCTCAGCATTCTTGTAATTTGAAAGACTATTAACATTCATAATTTGCTTAGAAGTTTTTTTGCTTAGTTGTTAAGATTTCAGAAGAGGCTGAAGGCAGGACCTGCTGTTATTTGCTTGTCGGTATCATAAACAATTCTGGTTTTCAGCTCTCCCAAGACTGCAGTTCCAACAGTTCACATATAAGCATACAGCACTGGGATTAGTGGGTTTGAATTCTTGTCATGCATCTGTTGGGACAGTGAAAGGCTTGAGGGTTTTGACATTAAAAGTCTGACCTAATTAAAGTTGATTCACTCTTCCCAGGTATAGAGTAGCCAAGTTTTGAAGCACCACACCCCGTCATATCATGAGGGTGGAAGCAGATCCTTGGAGTATCTGCTGACAAGTTTATACCTGAAAAATAGTTCATTTGACATAGGATAGCAAGTACTGAGAGATCCCTGAGAAAATTCAAATTGGGAAGGATTAATCAAACTCTGTTTAGATAAGTGTATTTATGTACTAATATGAAAATTGGTTACATATGAACTTTCAGATTTTACTTCCATTTTCCTCTGTTTCCACTTTTTTTCCCCACACACACACTTTTGGGTTTCACTTATGGTTTTCCTACTTTATGTAACCATACGCACTTTGATTGAAAACACTATATTGTGTACTGCATTAATTATTTAGTTTATTTATTTCCCTCCTGCTACTTATATAGGAAAAGACAGTGTGTAATGAACATTTATGCAAAACATACAATAATAATTTAGGGGTTGTATTTCTTCTTCTTTAATATATATATTAATGATAAGAAACGGCAATAAAACTTTTCTCCAACATTGGCATATGGCACTTCTTAACACAGACAAAATTAATTCTTTCCATTTCCACAGAAATAACATATATTTATATACACATACACATATACATACACACACTGGATGATATACCCATTCCACTATAAATAAAAGGATACATTTGTAAAAGTTAAAAGCAGAACTACTTGTTCTTCCTTAAGTATATTTCCAGTATGTTTCATTCACACATTTCTTGTCTTCTCAGTCTTTTTCTGTAATCTGCTAAACTCCATACCAGTCACACCTGTTTGATTTTTCCAGTCATGTATGTGTATCATTGGATTAGTAAATAAAGTATTGTAATATAATTTTCATTATGCATGCTACTGTTCACTTTTTGCAGTTATCAGATAATTATCAAACACCTAACTTTCACTTTCATCTTAGTTTCCAGTGAATTTCAGTTTTACAATCACAGGTACTAATACAATTCCTCAAGATCAGAACTCATATTACAAATGTATAATCTCTTTTTTAAAAAAAATAACTTCATTACCCAGAATTGGGAAAGTTCACAGAACCATTTCACTGGACAACACAATTAGAAACTACCCCTACCCTGAGACTTCTGTAACTGTAGTCCGTAAAAAAACTCCACAGGAAGAACTAAAGCGTGTGACTTTATCCCAGTTTCTCCAACTATAAAACCAGGTAATTATATTTAACTACTTTGCTGAATACTCTTAAGCCCTTATTATATATAAAATTTGCGAAGCTTTTAAAACTGTCAAGACATGACAGAACTGGAATCAGAATAGAGAGGCTCCATTATTCTCCCAGTTAGAATTAAACACCCGAAGTTCAGAGATTTATACATTATGAAGGCTCAAAGAGAGTCTTCTAGCTTTTAGCTAGGCTCAATACCTTAAACTCAAAGAAACTTTTTACTTAAGGCTTGTTGCCACTCTTTAATCATTCTTGTGACTCTTCTTCGAACTTTTATCTGTTTTCTTCTTTACTTATGGACACCAGAACCAGAGCCTTAGCCCTCTCAGTGCCAGACAGAGTATTATCTTCCTTCCCATTCCCAAACTTCTGGCTTATGTACTCAGAGACTGCATCAGTCCTTTGGCTGCAGATGTTTTATGCAGGTCGGAGTCTACTGCTCTAAAAAGAAATCCTACGTCTTTGTCTCTTGATGCACAATGTTATATTTGCTATACTAAAGCAATGATCTTGTTTTGCCCAGTTTGACAAGCACAGTCACTTGGCAATTTGCTCCATTCATTCTTATTTTCCCAATCTTGGAATCATCTATAAACTTTGTGATTATTTTTACAGATTAAAAAAAAGTTCAAGTGTGCAGGACTGGCAACCCACTAGTACACACAGATACTCAAGGACCTCAAATGTAACTGTAATCGTCTTCCTTTAGGTCTGATTCAGCTACAGTGTGGCCTTCTCACTGTAAGTCACTCTCGTTCCCTCATGAAAATGCCAAATAGCACCAAGAGAGTGACCTCAGTCTACACCAGAAGGCTAAATGTGTATTTCACACTACTTCTTTGTCAACAGCTCAATGTACAAGCACCTCAAAAACACGGCAACAAGAAACATGTACCAGATCTATTTTTAGCAAACTCATGCTAACAAGCATCAGTTATATTCTGTGTTTCTCCTTTGTCCTTTATTAACCAAGTCCTACACCAGTTATTTCATCATTTTACCTGGATCAGCATTTGGGCTTATAACTACCTTGGTTACCTGGTCTGTAACACTGGTGCTCATCCAGGTTTCTACTGTCTTCCTGCTATGTCAAGAATTTTGTAAAAATCAACAGTGAGAGTCTAACATTCATTAACTCCTTTGTCCTTTTTAGATAAAACTACCTTCGCACTGTAAAACAGCCACGCTGAAATCTGGACTTCCTTCTAAGTACCCTTTGGGAGGCAAAACCAGTTTTATTTCCCATTATTCTACATTTTAAACTAAACATACTGTCTTGTACCAATCACTGAGCTGCTCTCAAGTAGGAAAATCAAACACAACCCACAATATGTGCTTTTCCTTCTCACCCAAACATTTTAGTCTATATAAGCAAAGGCACCTCAACAGAAAGTCCTACCAGAGCATGAAAGAAAATAACTGCAACACTGGTATTCTTCCCATTACAGGTTTGGTTTATTCCTTTTCTATGTATGTGATTGCAACACAGGCCAATAAAAATGTTAACTGTACAAACAGAAGAAGGAGGTGCTTTAATTTGTTCGTAAAATTATGAAAACCTGTGTTCCTGATCAGACAATACGTTTGCCAAAATTCAGATCAAAGACTTTGTTTAAAATATGTATCTGGAAACATAAGAGAGGAATAGGCTGTTACTTTTCCATCTGAATTACTGGAGGTACCATGAATAATGAGGCAGAAAATTCATCTCCTCTTCTCTGTGATGTTCAGCTTATCTGAGAAAATAAAGGTTCAACTGGATCAGCTTTGGTATCCAAAGTGGCCGATCTTTTGTGCTGGCAAGCATCAACATTTTAAAAACACGGAAAAAAAATTCTCAGGAAAAATACTGATCGATCACTCTGTCAAGTGGATGCTGAACCTATTATCTACTTGGTCTCAGAAACATGTATGTCGAAATGCTCTGCTTCTGACGGTTATTTATAATGGATATTTATTATTATTTATCCAATAAATATCCTCTTGGATATTTATTTTGCAGATAATCAGGAGGTTTTTTTTCATTAGTGAGTGGGTTTAGTTGCTGGGGACTGGGATGGAGGGTGAGGGAAGAGAGGGGAGAAGGAGGGAGATTTCATGCCTATAAAAGAGCAATTGAAGATCAGACTAAAGCCCATTTAAAGACTTCCAGTAAGAAACTGTGACCAAGGCTGAAAACACACTAAAGAAGCAGCTTCATCTTGAACTTCAGGAGCAGCTGTGCTCTCATTCCCCCTCCCCCAACACAGGAAACAGACCTAGAAACAAAAATAAGACAGGAATGCTCCTGTGCAAGCTAATGTTGTTGGCTTCTTAAACATCCACTACTCTTGTGCCAAAAAAAATGAAACCTAGGAGGATTTAACACTTCAAAGGATAGTGGGAGACTGCTTTAAACACAGAATTTTCTACCAGAGACAGATATTCTTTCATTTTGTAAACAAGCTGGAAAAACGTTATCACGAGTGCATGTCAAGACAGATTTCATTTATATTGCTGCACTGCTTATGCACACTCTACTGCATATTACACTTTTACCTATTTTAGACTACAATTAATGCTGTAGCAATGTTATCTTCCATCGGGGAAAAAAAATGCAGCAGTTGAATCTTCTGATACCTTCCAAAACATTCTATTACAATATGCAGTTTGAAAGCTTAACACTACAGAGAAATGTCTGACAAAGAATTTCTCTCCTTATTAAGCAATGGTACATAATTACATGTTCAAGGAGAATGTGAGTAACATCTTGCCAAAGGAACGTACGACCACATATGGTACTCACAGTATTCCCAACTACAAATTATAGTTATGCTTTCACTTGGGTTACTAAGAACTTGGCCTTTGTTCACTGTATTTCACTTTCCGAACAAAGGTAAAGAGAAGGAAAGGAAAGTGAGTGGTAGGCTAAGTTCTGTGTCTGACTTTAAAAAAAACTTTATCTAATTTTGATGACTACAAATCATCTCTGTGGCTCACTCACCAAAAACAACTCATGTTTTCAACACTTAATTTAGTATTTTGCAGGCTAATGGAAACTTTACATAATGCATTCTCCCTCATAAAGCTAAAATGTCAACGCAGATGGGGTTGAGATCTTGATATGGAGAGAAAGCAAATGCTATCTTTTCAAAAATCTTCAGCCTAACAAACATGATGTGGAGGATGGGATAAGCACTGATATGAATCAAAAAAGGAGGGGAAAATAATCTTATTTTAGAAGAGTGTCTGTATCTCTTTCTGAGTGCAGCATCCTCAGCCATACCTCTCTCAACAATGCTTAACATTTGATTAATATAGTTTATTGATCCCTCCTCATTCTGCTAGTGTCCTCCCTGTGGTAGGACATGAAAAACAGATAGAAAAACGACAGGTGATGCGATTGTTAACAGTTATATTTCACTCTCACTTAAAATCTAGTAAGTATTGTCAGATTAATCCTCAGTCACAATGAAGTCCAACTCCAGTGGTTTTGTTTGGTTGGTTTTTTTTAAAAAGTATGTTTGATCTTCTCCTTGTGCATTGAGCGTTCAGGGTCATACAGAGCTTGTGCCTTCAGCACCTGTTAATAATTCCTCAGAGAAATGGATATAAACCAAAAGCAGGTGAAGGGAGGCCCTCTAGTTTTAACCATGCCATCCATGGATCACACCCCATCAAACCACACAGTACGGTCACTTAAAGCACCATTTCTTCAGTGCTATACCTAGCAAGAGGGAAATAACTTGCTGTGCTAATTCAAGCCACTCATTACTGGAGAAGTGGTTTATAATCCAATATAAAGTAGTTCAAACCACTTGATATTTGCTGGCTTTCAAGGGGACAGGTAAATGGACCAAGCTTTAAACAGATTACAACTGAATTAAAACAAACAAACCAACATACACAGCAGCACCTCTGGCAGAATAGCCCCATCTACACAGGTGGTATTAGGCTATCACACTGGTTTTTACACTGTCATTACTGGAGCATAAAGCTTCTTATGCCTGGAAAACAATATTGAGAACAGACTCTATCAAACTCTTTTTGTCTTGACTGCCGAGAGTGGACGTTCCAAAACACCTGAACTGTCATGTCCTCACACACGAAGCAGGCTTTCTATCAAGTTCCCGTCTAAAGGGAAGCTTGGATATTTTTTTTGTTTTCTTTTGTGTGTTGTGTAGTTACAGGATATACGTTCAGCCTGATCTGGAGATATTAAGCTCTACAGATCTTGTAACAAAATTAACAGGAGCTCCACAGCTAAAGAATGCTAAAGAACAGAATAGAACAGAATTGGAAGGGACCTACAATGATCACTTCGTCCAACTGCCTGACCATTTCAGAGCTGGCCAAAAGTTAAAGCATGTAAGGGCATTGTCCAAATGCCTCTTAAACACTGACTGGCTTGGGGCATCGATCACCTCACCAAGAAGCCTGTTCCAGGATCTGACCGCCCTCTCAAGAAAGAAATGCTCCCTAATCTCCAGTCTAAACCTCCCCTGATGTGGCTTTGAACCATTCCCAGGTCACTGGATCCCAGCGAGAAGAGATCAGCACCTCCCTCTCCACTTGCCCTCCTCAGGAAGCTGTAGAGAACAATGAGGTCACCTCTCAGCCCCCTTTTCCCGACACTAGACAAACCCAGAGTCCTCATCCACTTGTCACAGAACATCCCTTCCAGCCCCTTCACCAGCTTTGTTGCCCTCTTCTGGATGCCTTTAAGGACCTTCACATCCTTCTTGAGTGGTGGGACCCAGAACTGCACACAGTACTTAAGGTGAGGCTGCACCAGCGCTGAATGCAGAGGGACAATCACCTCTTTTGTGCATCTGGTTATGCTGTGTGTGATGCACCCCAGGATGCGGTTTGCCCTCTTAGGAAGAATCTGTATAAGAACCATACCATAATTAATTTTAAAAATGCACATATTGACGGATGTAGGCATTTGGTTACATACAAGCCATGTTTTGAAATGCCAGCTGGGCCATAATAGAAAACAAAAGAAATGAAAATGTGAAGAAAATCTAGATTTCTATTGTGGGCTAGGGTGAAAATGTGGTCTAAAATCCAAGAAGTATTTATGTATTGCGCACCACACACCAGTATCTCAAAGGAATTTATACACTTTTGTACATAGCTTAGTAACAAAAAGTCCTTGTCCGAGTGTTACAGAAATTAACTACATAAGTCTTAATTATCATTATAAATTTTCTGGTTGCTTGGTAAACAATAAATTTATCTGATGATTCTTCCTTCAGCACAGCAATTCTGCAGACACTTAGAACTGTGTTACATTTCTACAATGACATACTACATGACAAATACTGTACACCATTAGATTTCAAAACATCATACTGTAAACATAAGGCTTTAAACTTACAACTTATAAAGCTGCTCCATACCTCTACCATGTGGTATATGCTCATTTCATCCATCTAAAAATATCTCATTTTTTAAAAATCTAATCTCTGGAAGTATGACTAGATGGGCTTAAAATAGCCAGTTCACCAACTGATTTATAACTTTATCTGCATTTCACAATTACAGTCAAAAGCATATTTTGAAAAGAGTAAGTGCATACCCCATCTGCAAATAGACATTTGCAACAGTCTTTGAATGAAGTTCATACCAGACTGCTTTTTTTACACTTTCATATCCCATGTCTGCTGAAGAATCTCACAAACTTCTGCTGTAACGCAGACGATTACAACACATACTGCCTGGCCAGTCAGTACGCACATACTCGACTGCTAAGTTGGTTGCTGCCCCACAGAGTGAAACAAGAGGTGTATTCTTCCCATCCGGCGAGGGAGTGGCATGACTTTAGTCTCCTTCATCTCCTCAGCCACTGATTCTCACACCACCTGTAGGAATCCCCTATCTCTGAGCGCATTAACACTCTGTCAAACGTGGCTGATGTTGCTTACAGAGCCAAGCACTCTATTGCAGGAGGAACAGACAGCCAGAAACAATGCCAACCTGCATATTAGGAAAAGGTTCTTCCCTGAGAGGGCGGTTGGTCACTGGAACAGGCTCCCCAAGGAAGCAGTCACCGCGAGCACCAAGCCTGTCAGAATTCTAGGAGCATATGGACAACGTTCTTACTCCTATGGTTTAGTTTTAGGTAGTCCTGTGAGGAGCAGACAGTTGAACTCAGTGATCCTTACAGGTTCCTTCTAACCTGAGATATTCTACGATTCTGTGAACGCAAACCACACAAATTTTGTTTTGTAGGTATGCCTCAGTAATGCTTAGACAGGTGATGCATACCCACTCAAGCTCCTCAAGCTCATTTGTACTGCCCAAGGACAGTTCCTGGACTCACCAACCATTTAGTTTTCACTGTACAAATTCTGGCTTCTGCTGATAAGCGCCAAAAACAGGCCATACTCACAGTAGCGATACCCGTCAATGTGCCAGGGCACACAAATTGATTATTTCAGTTTCTTTTTCCTCTCAACCCTTTCATACTCTTACATTCAGACAGTCCAAGTTAAGATCCAGTGAAATGGCTATACATGTCAACTGAGCAAAGCGCCTGCATAATGTAACATTTCATACCACCACAGCCAGTCAGGCCTTTTCACGAGGAAAAAGCACAGTGCTTTATATGTAATTCCTCTCTGAGGGGTATTCAGTTATTCAGTTTCTACCACTGGTTAACTGGGTACTGGTTATGCAGAAATACCAATGGGCCAGAAACAAGTTTCAAAGTCCGTACTAGCATTCCACTCTGAATAGCTCCATTTTTAATAGACAACTGCATTTTTAATTTTAAAAGCAGTAGTATTGAGATTTTAATCACCGCTTAAACAGGATGAATCCATAAAAACATGAGTTATTTGAACAGAATACCATATTGTGCTGGTGACCCTAATATGCCTGTTCCTCGATCTATTGCAATTTTGAAGTTATAAAAATACACAGTAAATGAAGCTCTGGATGATGATATTTAGCTGACTTGAAGTTTCCTTTATGTTCTGCCAATTTCAATTTTGATTTGAACTAGAATGGTAACTGGTAAACAATAATCTGGCATGCACTCATTAGCAGAAAAAAAACCACAACGTATTTTTTAAAGTACAATAAACCAGATAAATTTTCATCTCACACCAGAAGAGTTTAGCTTTTAGTCCAATGTACTGTCTTTATTCTTTTGTTGCTGATTACACAAATGGCAGAAAAATATTCTATTACACATTAGGCTTTTAGCTATAGGGTCTTTCTTTTAGCTCTTGCTATTTCTTCTCTCTCCTTTTTCCCCCATTTTAAGAGATACCATTAGGGTGAAATCTGCTCAATTTCAAACAAGTAGGGTAGAATAATTACAGAGGGCAAATCAGTCTTAATTCTTATGTTTGCTGTTATGGATTTGAAAATCATTTCATGTTATTCTTACTATTTAAAAGAATTCCTTACTATTGGGTAAAACATCCAACCGACTGGATGGGTAAGACAGTGACCTTGGAGGACTGCAATGAAACTGACTGTGACAACGTCTCAGATATGCAAAACGAACAAAAAGGGAAGGAAAAAAAAGAGATTTACATAGACCTTTTTATAATAACCTCAGCTATCACTTGTCAAAATATTTTAGCTGTTGCATGACTCCAAGACTGAAAGTGTAGTTTTAAATACATACATGTATTAAAAGACGAGCAAAGAAAATACTGTTTTAAAGCTTACATCCATTTTTGCTTCTAATTAATAGTATCTTAGTTATTTTGAAGCCTCCTGGGTATTTAGAGGGCTAAACTGCAACAAAAACAACGTACATAAAGGAAACCTATTAAGGTCGTCTTAGTCCTTGCCAGTGAGCAGAAGAGTAGGGGGGTACCTCATGCAGCCCCTACCACACCGAAAAGGTGGCTTCCTCCCCTCTTCTCCAAAGCCTAACACCTCCAACCCTGCCATCCCACAGGGCACACCCCAGCCCTCTTCACCCATCAACAGGAAGTGATTTGACAGTAATATTTCAACAGCCATATGGCTGGGCCACACAAATTTGGCCTCGTTGCCTCATACTGTTGCTGTTAACCTCCTCCCCGCTTTCCCAAAACATCTCATGACAGACGCGTTTTGCCACAGTAAACACCCATGGTAGTTTTCTTCCTTGTGCTCTTCAGGGAGAGGGACAGCAGCTCCATCAAACACGTTACCCTGTCCCAGAAGATGCCTTTTCTGAGTCGAGGCGATTTGTCTGCACCAACACACACGAGCAGCAAGGAGACAGCTGTGACACTGAGAGGTGGCCTGCAATGAATGCCCAGTGGCTTGTGAACTTGGCTTCTGTCAGGGCAGGCCTGCTGGACCCCCACATGGGGGACAGGTGAAAAACAAAGCTCAATAGACTGACCTCAGAACGATTCTGGAAAATATGGTAAACAACGGATCTTAACAATACAAAAGAAGGTCCTCACTGTTTCTCAAAACAGCTTTGTAAATGAAGACCAGTGCCTAACCTTAGGCAGAAAGCTTTTGTAAAATCCAGTGTTCAGAGCAAGACGGGAAACAGTACCTCAAATGTTTATAAACCTCTCAAACTCTACCCATACATCGCCTGGGAACTATACCAGTTCCCTTTTTTCTACATTATGAACTAGACTGCATATTTATAACTGTTCCCTTCATCTGACTAAAGTTTAATCTGTGATCTCCACACCTGTCTTTTCATTTTATCCTTTGAATACCACTGTAATTTATTTCATTCCTTTGGTGACAGGACTCCTTCATCTCAGAACGTGAGCATTAACTTCTCTAAGTACTATAACAGGAGGAACTAACTGTGACTAGACGATATTTGGAATATGCATTTTTTGCTTTTAGCTGCAGAATGAGTCTGCATAGCTAGTGGATATAAAATTCAGACTGGAGATACAGAGATTACTTGAAAGAAACTTTCAAAGCATAATTCTACATAGGTATGTCTCACAAGCAATTAACAGAGTTGCTAACCTTCTCATTCTAAGTGCCATGTTATTTACATAGAAGCCTCACAGACTCTTTCTTCCTTAAGAGCATAGTGGGCAGCAGCCAAACATCCCAACTGAGAGGGGACTGGAGGTACTCAAGCAAAGATAAACAGGAACCACAAAGACCAACCAGAAGGCCCAGCAACTAGTTATGCGCTACCCACTGAAAGCTTTTAGTTACTGGGTATTGTGTCTAAAATCTACAAAGAAGAAGTAAGATGTTTTTTAAGACATTTCTACTCCAGACAGAAAATTCTAAAGAGATTATAAACTAGCAATTAAGGCCAAATCCTAAACATACACACACATTAAACTCTGCACACACCAGTACTGTTGTTTACTTCTGTGAAACTATTGTGTATGCAATTAAGTACAGGCATAAATATTGAATACCTATGGCCATACTCTATATGAAGGAAATGTCTAGCCTACAGTAAAGATACATATTTCACAGAAACACTATTTATGGATAGAAACACATTTGCAAGGAAAGTCTTTTTTTTAAGTAAAACTCTTTAAGATTCAGCTTAAACTTATTCATCAAAATGCAGCTAACAGCACTTTGGTTTTAATATTTAAGAACTGGAAGGCTAGATATTAGGGGGGAAATGGCTTCATTAAGTTTACTTCTACACTGAGGTAAGTTCAAGGAGGAAAGAGACATACTTGCAAATGGCAAAAACATCAGTTCTTGTCTCTAAACATAGCTCCTTTTTAGATCAGTGTCAATCTCTACAGTACTGGCAATCATACAACACCCAAATCAGTCTGCAAACTATTACAGGAACAACTGGAATAAAGGCATACACGTCTCTGTAAGGAAGCATGATGGAGAACATCAACATTTTCACCTAATTTTAATCTTGTATCATCAGCCATAATCAACTCCTTTATATAAATACTCTTTTTATCATTAGCATTTCAATTAAAATGCTTGCAATTATAATGACAAAATTACCGTTTTGTAAAATAAGAAAACTGTATTTACTGGGAAATTAAGTATATCTTTCCAGCAGTGAAACAACTGCATATGATCTAAAGATGCATTGCTTTAAAAAAGTGAGGCAATTCTCCGGTTTAGAAGACTTGAAAACACGAGTATGTCATTTCCCTTTTCCCCAAACACATGCCTTAAGTGCACCAGAAGAACCACGAATAGCAACTGTTCTTATGAGAACGTTTTTCATGAAAGTTCACTTTACCTCCCACACACATCAAGTTGACAATAGAGAATCAATTCAAAATGTAAGCACCTACGTCCTAAGACAACCTTCATTGCTCAGATAACAAGTCTGTAATCTGCTTAATTTTGGTTTGGTGAGGGACCTTGAGAGGTGGGGTTTCTGCTTTGGTTTACTTTCATTTGTTTGCCTTTTTAAAGATTCATCAACATGACGATTTGTAGCAATTTAGTAATACTTGCAGAACCAATTTCCTCTTTCAGAAAGGCCTCTTTCTCAATTAAAGGTCGATTATTACAGTGCTGTGTAAATGCTCCCTTCCAAGAGATCACAGCCTCTTCAAGCTACTGTTTTGCTACCGGCCTCAACTGGACCTACCACCCATAAGGATGCCCGAGAAGAGCAAACCTGGGGGAAAGCTGGCATGCGTACCTCTCTTCTCTCCAATAAAACTGTGCTGTATCAGCACTGTTGTTTGCTTCTCTCTCTCTCCGTCCGTCCCTCCTTCCCCCTCCCCACCCCCACCCCCCAAAGGGACACAAAATCTAGTAAGTGAAGCAAGGTCTGTGGATCAAAACACACTCTACTTCTCACCAGCATGATGTGGCACACATAAACACACCTCACTAAACATCACTCTTCACAGGAAGCAGACTAGCCTAGAATAGGCTTTGAAACTATCAGGTTCAAAAACTGTGAAACTAACCCTGAGAGAAACCTTTCTGAAACAGCAATTGCAAAAGACCAACAAAAACCTATCAGTTGGGTGAGGTGTTCCTCCTGCAAGCACCAAATCATACTCCTTTTCTTTAGTTTTAACCACGGAAGGTCTCTTGAAATAGTAGCTTGCTGATACACAACAAACTGTCTTTGTGTTCTGGGATGTGCTGGGAAGGTGGGGTTCCTCCCTACTTTAAACAGAGACCCATCAAGATACAGAGTTAGCTGCTGGTACAGCTATGTCATGTACATGTATTACTCGTGGACCAGCTGGAGTGGAAGAAATAAATGAAGCACTGAAATGGCCTCTTTCCATCACAGGCTGCGTGCTCCTGTGACAGGGCCCTACTGTTCACTTTTGGTTTTTACTGTGCCAGCCAGATTCTTAACAAAGATTCCTAGGAAGTTTTGTAAAACAAAAAAATAGTAAGTACTAATTAACAATTCTAAAGAAAGTAACTAAGTAGTATCTGTAGAGGTGAACAATTAACCCCAGACTGTTCCACCAGGTCAACAACGGAAACTTGTTATATTGTGATCAGCTGTCAAAGACTCTTGTTACCAGCAAAAAATACGATAATGTAAACTTTAAATATATGTCTAAAATGTTATTTCATAGTTTCTGTGGCTTGAAATTAATTGTCGATGTTTATTTAAACAACCTAGAGTATGCTTCACACAGGCCCACATTCACAATCTCAACAAGAAGAGAAAGAAATGAGAAGTCTAAGCCACTATTTTACAAGTCCTAAACTCCTCTGTAGACAGGAACAGTTCATCACATGTTCTTCACATCAAATCTGTTTTAAGAAATATCTTCCAGTAAACTCTCCTCAACCAACTTGCCGATATTTCTAAGCTACCACAAAGAAAAAAAAAACACCCAACCTCCAAGCATGTGCAATTTGCATATAATTCTCATATAGCAAAGTTCATCATTTGACACTACTCATTTCTAGATATTCATACGCATAATTAATATGTAAATCTGTTTAATTTTGAAATGTATTTAGGGTTGGTGGTCTTTTTGCAGTAGGTCGCTATACCTCATATTCCGGTTTCTTTGGAGTTTTTGCTTGTTTAAGAAAGAACAAGGTTCCCAGTTTCTACTATTTCAACCACAAAACACATTTTCATGGCTTTTAAGGTAATAAATACTAAATCAAACCACCACTGCAATAATAGTACATTTTTCCACTACATCAAATGCTACAATAAATAAAACTAAACACATATGGGAAACAAACTTGTTACCAACTTACAGTAAAGACCCCCTAACTTCAATACAAACCATAAACCACCTTGACAGAATCACCTGTATTTTAAATGGGAGGACTGGCTTCTGAGGATCAGGACCATATTCTGCCTTTCAAGAAACTTACGAAGATGGAAAAAAAAACCCAAACCCGTCTATATACAAACTGGCAGTAGTCACTCGGTAGGATCTTTTCTTTTAAAATACTTTCTGAAACACTGCTTTATTTCACTTAGGGGGAAAAAAAGATGGATGTGATCCTCTGATGTCAGGATGTTATGATGCACGCCTGTATTAAGACTAATTACCTATCCAGGTGCTAAGCAGCCACCAATTCCTCTGATTTCAACTGGAGTTGTACCTACCCAAAGCTTCTGAAAACTATATTCAAAAATGTTGGCCTCTTAAAGCACTCAGTTAGTCCATATCCTAGAGGCACAAATTGTTAGCACCACAGTCAGCGAAAGCCATCGCCAGTATACAAACAGTCTTGAGTGTTTGTCATAAAAGCACAGAAATAATGAGGTGCAGGTAACCTTAGTGTTTACTTCCATTTAGGTTAAACTCAACAGTCTGATCTCGCCTGACAGCAACCCCAAACAACCTCAGGCTTTAGATCCAGGTCACTACATGACAAGAGCAGTACTTTGCTCCTAAAAATGTAGTCAAGAGATATTACCACGTGTTTATCCAAGTTGCTGGTGGTGTAGCTGAAGTAGCCTACAGCTTTTCCAAAAGCGGTTTAATGCTTCTAAACGCCAATTAGATGACAGTCACAGCTATGCAAGAAGGTTTTAAGCAATTAACTGCCTTTGGAAAAAACCTGTTAGTCTGAATTATCTTTTGCATGTGCTAGGATGGTCTTAAAACTGAAGGTGACAGCTGTTATCTCAGTGGGACTGTCTTGTTTTTTGTGTCGTAATTACATGGTAGTATTTCTGGAGGGCAAAAAATTTTGTTTAGCAAGCAGAAACAATAAGAAGTTGAGCCACGTCAAGTCCCAGTGACACAGCAAGTTGCTGGAGTGCTGGAGTGCATTACTGCACCACCTGGAAGAAACCAATAATGGCACACATAGCATGTAGCTTTAAGAAACCCAAGAAAACAAGCTTCAGGGAAGGAAATCACATGTATACAAACATTGATAATAAATAATAATAAACAGAAGGTCTGTTCATTACATTATGCAAAACCTGGAAGAAATCACTATTCGTCTGCCTGCCTGCTTAGTCTGTATTTTAGTGCAGGCTGCAGGAAATAATTTCAAACATTAAAAAAAAAAAAAAATTAAAATAGACAGGTGGATGGTTTTGTGCATCTATTTCATCAGAACTCTGGAAGCCAGAATCATCAAATGAAAGACCACAAAGCAGACTAAATCCACCTCAAAATAAATGAAAAATTGCATGTACATACATGCATTACATGGTAATCAGAAAGAGGGACTCGTTGTCAGCTCCTTGAGCCAAAGGTTATCATGCTGAAAATAGAAAGTCCAGTTAGCAAAAATATTTTGATTATGTGACTTTCCCTTTGGAATAAACTAGCAAGAAGAAAGGAGGCAAATTTACTTTGTCCTTTTATAGGCAATTTTGGAAGAAAGTATAGCAATAGTCATGATTTTCAGTATTTCTAAAAATATCATATTCTAATTACAAAGTGCTGTTAATCTTTATGCTTATGCACACACACACAAAAAGGTAAAATAGGGTTTATTACAATTCAATCTAAGAGATTAGCACATTACTATTTATTTTTATTGGCAGTGTGCCCAGATATCCCAGATTTGCAAGACTGATAGCGAAAAGGAAAATACTTAAGGCCTCAAAGAGAGGAGATCTATGGTTGCCTGGAATGTGTAAACAGCCAGAGCCTGTTTTACTTCCCACCCCCACTCTCGCCATACACACCTCCTCCACCTAACCCCTCTTAACATTAGCAAGGAGTGCTGCTCTCAAGCAAGAGAGCCAAAATGCAGAAACATCAAATAACAAAATTCCTGACATTTTAAGATGCAAGAATTTGAATTTACTGAAGTGAGATGGTACTGTACAAGTGGCTAAAACAAAAACAGTACAGTATAAACCCCCCCCCCAAAAAAAAAGAAAAATCAGTTAAGCAGGCTTGCTGTGTGACAGACCTGATAAACACAAACTAAGGGAATCCAAATGTTCCTTTCTAGATTGTTCTTTGTGCAACTAAAGAACAGCCAGATCTGTGTTCCATCAGAGAATACTGATCACAGCCCTACAAAAGGGAAGGGATATTTTCGTAAAGATCTACACAATATTACAGAACTGATGCTAAAATTTGATGTTGGTATAAATTACCTTCCGTGAAAACAAAGATTATTACTTGCATAATACACCCACAAAGCAGTAAGTCATAAAAATAGATATCACATGCTTGAGAATTTTACAATGTAATTAGATCAGTGGGTTTTAATCTCTTTAAATTTTGGACCTATAAAGAAACCTTGTACAGTGTATTCAAACAGAATGACAATAGACTTCCTTTTATTTTTCCCACAGATCTCTAAAAAAAACAGTCCGTGTGTCCCCTAGCAGCTTGCAAGCCACAGTTGGAAAATACAGAACTAGTAAATATTACTGCTGTTATTTACCTCATAGCTTTAGTCTTCAAAACCAAAAGAATGTAAAAAAAAAAAAAAAAGAACCAAACAAGAATGTACCAAAAAAAAAAAAAACAACCCCAAACAGCAATTAAAACATCCAAGCAAATGGCTGTGCATGATGGAAAGCTCAGAAAACCTGGGAGAATAAAAAGGGAAAACATGGGGAAAAAAATAGTATAGTACAGAATCAAACACCAAAAGGCAGTTTCATAATGATGTTTACAAATAATAGGTCACACAGCTCTCATACTTTTCCTTTAATTTTACCATTTTCATGAATGCATTTGGCTAACTTTCAAAAGAACACATCCATAGACTAATGAGGGTAAAATGCTGGCTCAAAGGAGACACAAGCAAACGGTCTGTCAGTAGAATATTTGCAAACAGTTGAAATCAATAATAAATTCAACCTAACCAAATGCAATGCATACAAACAGAAATTAAAAGACTGAGGCAATTGGCAAATACATAAATGATGTTTCGGGCCACAGGGCACACTTTCTCACATAAGTTAGCATGTTAAATAAGCTGGCAAGACATTCACAGCACTTGAGACACCAGAGAAATAACCATATGTATTTCCACAGACAAAAATAACAACTAAGACAATGCTAACAGCATAAATAATTATATATTTATGTGTAACAACTATTTGTAGAATGTTTGAGTCATCAAATGAAAAAAATTAGTCAGAAAATTTATTTTTAAGGTTAGAAAAATAAACTTAATGCTCCTTAACTGCATAATTTTCCTTATCCGCTGTTGACAAAAACAGAGCAACCACCCAGAGAAAAATAGTAAATTAAAATAAACCATATATACCACATCACTTGTACACAGACATACCCATCTAGGGGTTTTTTGCATTTTGGAGCAATGAAACCTTCATATTTATTTCTTCGGCTAGCATCTCATGTGGAGGATGAAGGGTTGCACTACACACTGTGAGGCTTCTGCCTTCCAGCTGAGCCTTCCTGGTGTCAACCGAGCCAGCTGCAGGACTAGTACCTCCAGAAGGCTTTGCTTAGCTGGCGTTGACCAGTCGGTTGAGGTAGGCTTGGCACTGCAGTCTGTACAAAGTAACGAGAGCCAGACTGCTGAAACTCTTTGCAGGAGAGGTCAGAGAATCATAGCTCCAGCCTCCGGCCAATCTAAAACACGTGGGGAGCACCTATCGCTGCACGGGAAGGTTGGCATGTGGAAAGGTTAGCACATGGTCTCAACAAAGGATATGGCATCCATAACCCTTACAGAAAAGACGGCATCAGATGCCGGACCTGACATGTTGGGCTTCTTATACAGTAGGTCACAGTTAGCAGAATAGTTTTGAGACTATACATGATCTAGACCAGCAATGATAAGAGCACCCTGTCACTGCTGGACAGTTGTTTTATGGATGGCTGCTGCTAGAGTGTCTTAGACCTTTTGATGTGGGCTGGCCTGAAAAACTAAGGGCTATTGACTGAAAAAAGTTACAGGTCCCAAACATCCACCTAAGCTGGTCACTCTTCTATGTATGTGTTTGCAACCTCACATTGCTAAGTCTTACACTTTATTCTGCAAAATATTAAGCCTAAGTAAATTTCAACACAGCCAACACAGCTCCTGCACAATTTGAAGAAACAGGGCTCTACATCTCAACTTTGCATCTGTCAGCTACAGAGACTTCAAAGAACATTGTGAGGATTCAGATGAGAATGGTATTCAACACAGATCGTGGAAGTTATGCTGTACAAAAATGACTGCTTATGTGGGCTATGGGAGAGGGGCACCACAGTCTGTTTCATTACAGGAATGCTGGCTATCAGGACTAAAGCTACAATCAACGCACATCATCCATCGCTTTAAAAAAGGCTCAGAAATGTTCACTTAATCAGTCAAGAATCTGTGCTGCCATCCTATAAGGCTTGATCCTAGAAGTCTCCTGCACACACCAAATAAGTTTTTGCAGCATTAGGCTATAACTATAACCGGATTTGCTCAATGTTCAGAACACAAATGTATAATCAACTCTGTCCTTGCTGGCGTTACCCCTGTATCACAGCGCTGACAAAAAGAAAAACTACGAAACGCAGAAAATATCCATAAACACGAAATCTCTTAAACTACGCTAGAAACTCCAGTGGTTTCTAAAACTCCAGTGGTTTCTAAAAATGTTTAAAAAAGTTTAAAAGTTATTACAAAAAGGTTGGAAAAGTCCAACAGAGACTTGTTCAGAGGCAATCTAACACCCTAAACCCAACTCTGTTAGCCAAGAAACTAATTTACAGATTAACAGAAGATTAACAAATTAAAGTGATCTTTACTTATAACTCTAAACTCACCACCGAAAGGGAGATAGAACTTTTTTCCATAGTTTTCTTTTGATACTTCACTATTCAGATTTATAATTTGATAGAAAATAGAATTGTACTTCAGGAAGTAGAATTCACATTTTTTAATGAACTGGCAACAAAATAAATGGACAATGTGTTTTGATCTTAAAAATTCTTCAAAATCAGTCATTAATAAAATCTTCATAGTAGTTCTGTAGGATGGTAGACAGATAAATCATCTACATTCCACTGTAAGTATCCAGCTGTGGAAAGGAGTGCCCTATCAACTGCCTGGTAAAGGTTTTAAGGAACAGATTTTTTTTCTTTTACAAGGTGTATATTCAAATTCAATTTTAAAAAAGGGAAAAATTATGTACTTTGAAATAATCTCAGAGTAATACGAAGATAGGAGGAAACAACTACAAAACTATTCACTGTAATTATCTGAACACTTTTTAAATATGTACAAGTCACGATACAATTTTAGTAAGAGGAAAGTTAATTTCTTTCTTTCACACTGAACTCCAGGTACACCTGCTACGCACAATACCTTATCTACAAAGCCACCCATTTACTGAGTATGATCAAATTGACAATGTATAATTGCATTTATGTGCAATTATAATGTTATAATGTTGTCATTAGAGAACATAACCCTCCCATGTTTCAAGTGTTTTTTTTTTAACCCAAAATACATGCTATTGGTAATGTAATAGATACTATGAAGCATATATTGCTAACCCTAAGCAAAATCTAAAATAAAAAACCTAATCCAGCAGTAAGCACATATGCATACAAACACACAAAACATTAGAAACACCAGATATAGACAAAAAGCCACTGCTGTAACCACAAAATAACACTCCCTATTTACCAATACCCACGTAACATGCATACTACCATCACAACACTGAAGAAACACACAGGAATAAGTGTTTTGAAGGCATGTCATCTTGGCCAAAAAAACCCAAAACCAAAAAACAACAAAAAAAGCAGTTCAGAAAATTCCTAAAAAATTTTAGTTGTCTATTTGATAGTCAGCAGGTTAAAACCAGTGGAGCGTAGCTTTTGAGGTAACCTACTCCCACTCCCCTTCTTGCAAACTGCCCATCAGGGCCTAAGCTACATTCTGTTTTTTACCTAACCTCCAGCCAGCATTAGCAGGCTAGGTAGTAAAGACATGACAGTGGTCTCCCAGAAAAGTTAATTTCATTAATCAGCAGTGAGAGTACTCATTATGTTAATGTTTTAGTAAATTTGAGCTGTATGTAATAAACAGGTTCTTCCCTTCCACTCTAGTATTGTATTTAGGGCCATCATTTCAGCCTGCCTGATGCTTTTTTCCATGCACATAAAATCCTGTGAGAATGAATCCTGGATGAATTTTTACGATGCACTGTCATGCACTACTTTTAAACTAATTGGCTCATTTAAATTAACTGGTTATGTAAGATACTTATTGATATAAGCAGAAGTATCAGAGCTGAGCATGTTTGGGTTTCTTAATATAAGAACTGATTCCTACAAACACAAACGAGCATTGTTAATAAGACCATCAATCAAAAGAAAAAAAAAGGAGTAACAGTAAAAACGGAAATAAAGAAACCTTGAATACCTTTTACAGCATGACACAAAGTCTGCGTCTGGTGACCACCATGGAATATTATTAAAAACGTACCTGCTTCTGTTCTTTACTTTCATTTTTGAGAACTGGGATAAGAAGAAAGATGTGTTCCTCATTAGAATAATCCTTGGGCCTGCCTTTTATCTGTGCCTTCCAGATTACATGGTTTTAGTTCAAACATCAACAAATTGAAAAGTAAACCATATTAACTACCTACATCTATAGAAGCTCTTATATCAAAAAAGGACAAAACTCAACCCAAAAAGTAAATTAAAATGAGCAAAGTAAAGCTACAATGAAAGAGAGTTGAATGCATATAATCAGCATCATTACCGATACCTTCTGAAAAAAATCAGAAAAGATTTGGTGTGTTTCAACCAGTTCTACAATCTAATTCCTGGAGGTCTAATTCATGTGTGCACGTAAATGGGCACAAGAAGAGTTAAGTTTGTTTTGTGACTGTAAAAAGCACCAGATAGATATCCTTGGCAACTAATCCCCACAATATGAACAGGCACTGTCTGTGCTCGGATTCTCTGTCCCACCTCGTCAGCAAAGCTCGACCCTATCTGTGGAGAATGCTCAGAAAGAGGGTAATTTTGCCTCCATCTCTCTGTTGAGATCAGGGCTTAAATTTTACTTCTAAGAGCAACCAGAAACAGAATGCAAAAAGAAAAGGGGGCGCGGGGGTGTGTCAGAGAGGGGAATGAAGACAGTATCATTAAATTTATAATTTTTGAAGTTTGAATGTATCCCCCAGCCACTGGAGTCCTCCCGTTGTTGCCTCCTGGTCTCACCATGCTCAAGTCAGATGTACAAGCACAGTATCCACTCCTGACCTTGTCACATTACAGTAAGCACATAATGAAAGAGTGCTGTACCTCTGTCTTCTCCCAAAACCTGACATCCAGCCTGGCCCAGTCCTACATCCATTTCTCCAGCTCTGCACCACCTAACCTGCTGCTGTCTGGATCCTGAAACCAAAGCATATCCTAGTTCAGGGTTTGAGAGCCTATCCATCGGACCACAGCACCACCCTGCAACCTCAGGGTGACTCCTTTTTTCTCCAAAGTTACTTTTCAGACTACCTCAACACTATGTACATATATATATGTTCCTACATGTGCACACACTCAGACACAAGACAGTTAGGGCAGTTCATTTTAAACAATTAATATTTGTGAACCTGATGACTGGTTAACAATCCCAACTGAGACTATGTGCTAACGTAAGTCTTTATACTAATGGGTCTCTGGACACATACATCTCCTCTGCCAGTAGCCACCAGAGTAAACCCAGTGGTGTAGACAACAACCACCTTGTAGCTGCTGAGTGACACTGAAGCCATCACATGGTTATAACAATTCCTTATTTTAAGTTACCAACATAAACAGATTCGCCAAAAAAAAAAAAAAAATCTGTATTTTTACTTTACTTTATAAAAATCTCATGTATGTATTAACCATACGCTATGAGGGTCAATTCTTTTGGAAGAACGTCTTCTCAACGATTTTCCTGTAGGCTACTGGGTTGTGTTCAAATTGGCACAGACTCATCAATGGGCACTTCTAAGCATGAAACATAACAACAGCAGTATACATGTTAATCCTAACAGTGCAACAACATCCTTTCAGCAGTGCTATTATAACGTGATTATTGTGTTCAGAAATATAAATCGTAAACAGTTGGCTTCACTCTTGAAGTGTGAAGAATATTCTGCAGAGTTTCCATTCAATGGTACGGGATTAATGAAGAGCTGATAGTGCTACACAGCAAAATACAGGAGAAGCCGAAGTTGTACAGCCAGGGCAGTTTGCTGCCTTCAAAAAGGAGCACAACAAATGTATTATTCTGCAGAATGACAAAGGAAACTACCCACCAAAAGAAAATCCTCTTTGTTTTCATGAAGATAATGTCAAAGGATATTTTCCAAGTATTTTTAACGCCTAAGGGAAAAACGTTGCTTCTCTGCTCTATCAATAATTTATTGCAGGTATGGGAAAGTTGTGTTTCAATAGGAAAAGAAAAAAATAAAATCACATTTGATGTCACCACATCTTTCAACCTAAAAAAAATTATGATTTTATTTAACAGAACACATTCTAAACCCACCACATAGTAGCAAGAGGTTAAACTGTAACTAAGAATTAGGAGCTTAAATGAAATTTAGGTCAGTAAATGCACTCGTGTTTTGGATGGCAGTGGAGTGATGCATAGAGCAACCGTTACATATTAATGCAGAACACTGCTTTTTAAAAAGCCTTGTTTCACTCTCTAATGGCAGAGTCAATAAAACTCAGTGCTTAATTAGACAAAACTATTTTGATGAGCATATATATAGAGGATTATTGCACATTATTAGTGCTACTTGTCTGTTCACAAATAGGCCACAACTCATGTTGTCTGAGCATCAAGAGGCACTATTTTGTCCACATGTTTAGTTCTGATAGTCAATGGGTACGATCCAATGCCCAAGCCAAACTGCACTTAAGCAATGTGTGTAGCTAAAATATTAACATAATTGTTTCTTCATACTACGGTACTATTGCCATGATTTTGCATTGCATGGATACTATAGAGCTCCCGGCATAAAATTCTGTTGTAACTTCATGTAAAATTAAGAATCTTTACATGCACTCTAATTTAAATAGGACAAGCAGACGTGTATTGGTTGTCCATGGTACAAATACAGTGGGTCAAGAAATGGGGCTAAACACTGTGATGCCCCTTTTATTGCATCACATCAACAAGATCATAAAAATGGAAGCCAAATCATCAGATGCACCCAACCCTGGGTCTCTTTTTCCTACTGCAGTTATACTCCTATCCCAGAGTAAAGAAAGGGACTGGCGGCTGGGACCTGGACAAGGGCAACATTACAGAGGAAATATACGGACTGCATGTACACCCCTATACTCTCTTCAAACAACAAAGACAGACACCCAACACCTGCTGCTAGAGTCCAATATTTTTAAGGCATCAATATCACTTAAACTAAATACAAATATGTGCAATAAAAGCAATGCAAAATGCCCGTGCTCCTTAACCTTCACAATCAGTCAGGTATCCATAGTTAAACCTGCTTTCAGAAGGTTTTCAGGAGGTTTAATTTTATATTTCTATGGAATTAATAAATATTAATAACTATAATTTATAAACCTCCATCTAGGATAAGATCTCAACACAAGAAGAAAACTGGTAAGAAACTGACCTTTTCTTATGAGACTGAACACCCTTCTTTGATTCCTCCTAACTTTTTACACAGTCCTAACTTCCAGGGGCCTCTTATGTTTTTAGAACACAATACTGTCAGTCACTCTTAAATTAAATACCGTTAATGACCAGACTGTCACAATACAAAAACCCTTTTAAATATTCTCTTGTCTACCAAAGAAAAGAAAAATAACCTAAAGTCCATTTTTCACCTTTGGAAGTCTGTCATTAAAACGACAGATTTTGTATTGACAGGAAGGCTGCTATTCCTATGTGCAGCCGTAGTCCCAACGTTTTTGTTTCATTTCAACCAACTCGTCCAAGTAGGCCATTTGGTAGAAGCCTATAAATGGTACCCAGGGGGTCTGGGTTCTTGCCGTAAAGAGGTCAGCCGTTTCCTCCTAACTAAAAATAGGCAAAAGGAGGGAGGGGAAGAGGGAATGGAGTTGAATGTAGCAGCTGAAAAAAGAGTTTACCATATTACTTCCATCTTGCCTCATTATGAAGATTATGAAAAAAAGAATCTGCCCTCGCGAGTTACAAAACCTTGATCATTTTACAGGCAGGCAGGCGTACATAATCTAAAATAAAACTAGGAATTAAAAGAGTAATAGTAAGGAGGATCCAGGGTATGGATCGTACATCCTGAAGGCAAAGGGATGTCCACACCCTCCTTTGCGAGGAGCAGCCCGGATTTATCAGCAACACCACTGCCAGGTGTTAACAACTCTCTGGCCTCCCAATGGCTGAGGTCATACTGTTGTCCCGCAGATACGTCACTACATTCAGCTGCTGTTCCCGAGTCAGTTTTTTCCACCGTTTACCCTCCTAGCTTTTTGTCTCCCTCACTTCCTCACATTACGATCTTTTCAGGGCAAGAACCGTCACCTGCAATATTCCCAAAATGGCCATGATTTGAATGGAAGCCCCTTTGGCACTACTGAAATATAAACACCACCAGTTCAATACCGACTACAGCATGAACCCTAGCACTAGACTTCAGCAGCAGCCAACAGAAAACAGCAAGAGCTAACGGCACCAAAGCACTCACCCACATGCTCACCACCACAACCACCAGGCTAAAGCCCTGGGATGGGTTTTGCAGCCTCATCTCCACACTGAACCATATTCAGCACATCAGTAAATCCCGGGCATATGGCACGGCTGACTGACCTCGGCTACCAAGACACAACATTCTATCTGCGCTGATAGACGCTCTCTATTCCTTCCCAGGCTCAGGGATGTAGGCCTTTAACGACTACCACTGCCGGATGAGTCTCCGTTCAGGAAGCTCCTCCAGGAGGCACAGCACATCAGGCGTATCAAGTGGACAACAGGTCTACATCTGGCCCCGTTATCACAGAAATGGGAAAAGTCCATCTATAAATCAATGACCGAACCGAAAGCGGGCAAACAGGCAGAGCAGAAGCCTGGTAATTCCAGGTGCAGACACGTCTCCTTTCCCTATCACGGATTTAATTTATTTTTGTTCCTTCAAACTCGTATTCTGGAGGATACTTGCCACCCGCTGAAAAGAAGAACAAGTAGCGTAACTCACAGCAGTGGCACGGCAGAGGACACGAGCTATCTTAATTGGGTGGGGAAAGGGCAGAGGATGTATTCAGATGACAACCCATCTGCAGAGGGGGTTTTTTGTCCTACAAGACTTTGACAGTTGTGTAGTTGCCAGCGTTTACATATATGTGTAATTTTTAATCGTCTTTGCTTCTGAAACACACTTTTTCATCTTAACGGGAGAAAAACCAGTCTTGGTTGCTGCTTAGCTCACTGAAGGTGCTGAACTGGGAAGACTACAGCAGCTCTGCTCAAACCTCCGCCTGTTTTAGCACTACTGCGAGGAGCCCGAGAAAGGTTTACCATATTTTTAATGTGATAGCAGCATTGTCCTCCTCCTCTTGCTTTCCTTTTTCCTCCCACCCCCTCTACAAACCTTCTGTGGGAAAGCTTCCCTTTTTTTACTATCACTGTCATTGAGATGTTCCAATTATTATCTGTAATTGTTTCCAAAAAAAAAAAAAACAATGCCGAAACACACTAGGACAATCCTGCTTTCTTGCCAACAACATCTGCTATCACAGAATGAATACATTTACTTCAAAACCTGCCCAGTGTCCCTGTATGTGACGGTACACTCGCAGCAGGACAGGAAGAGGCCTCACTCCAGCATGTGCAGCCACATGGTAAGCAAGGTATATTATATGAAACCTCGTACACGCCATATGAGCAGCCTCGGTTAAAGCATCGCTGAGAAATGGGCTAAGGAAGAAAGATACGGCATTATATTTGTCACGAGTAAAGACCTTGTATTCATTACCTACAATCAGGTTTCCCTCTGGCACAACGTATTTATTTTCATACTATTAGCCTGAAATACCAGTCTTGAAATTTTAATTGTACACTCCGTTTTATTCGAACCATTACTTGAGGAGCGCTCTTTTCAATGGAGCATTTCTGTTTTCCGCAACATCGCGCTGCAATATTTTCTTTTTCTGGTGAAAGGCTCAATGAGCTCCACCACCGAGAGCGCCTCCCCTCCCCCACCGACACTCACATCTACACTTCAGGACCTGGGCGTCGAGAAGGGGACAACGCCGTGCCAGCGCGCCTGGAGAACAGCAAGGGACGCGTTCAGCCAACAGAATGGAGAGCCTTCGATCCGTCCAAACATCGACTGTGCGAAATTAATATGCAAGCCCAACTTTTAGGGTGTGGCTTTGTGCGTTTCACCCCTTTTTGTGCTGTGCAGGATGCCTACTCGAGAACCCCACGACATGTAATTAAATAGGTCAAGGGTCATTCGCCGTGCATCACACCACACCGGTGTTTAGCCACGCACCGCACCGAACCCAAACACCAGACCAACCGCCAAGACTGCACCCGCACCACAAAATGGGAACGGGCTCACCCAGATGACAGCTGCCGAGGGAAGGGTGTCCGCCGGCCTCCCGCCCGGCGGGGGCCTGCGCCCGGCGGGGCCCTGCGCCCGGTGCCCCACCGTTCCCCTCCAGAAACCGCACTGACGCTGGGCACGCTGGCCCAGAGCAAACCGGGGTGCAACAGGTCTGCAGGCCTGCTCCCCCTCCCTGCTCCAGCACCCGATCCCCCCGAGGGGCTCCCCGCCAGCCCCGCCGCCAACCGGCAGCGCCGGTGACGGGGCTGGCAGCAGCACACAGCACCGGGGGTGGGGGCGGGAAGGGGGATATATGGGGGGCGAGGGGGGGCGTTAACTTGTTTACCTACTTGGAAGTAAACTTCGGTGTACGGGAGCGATCGGCCCCTCCGCCCGCGGCTGATTCAAGCCCTGGCGATGAATGGGATCCCCTCCCCCACCCCTGCTCTGCAAACTCCACACTTGAGCGTGAATACCTCGCATTTTTTCCCCCACTAAGCATTTCTCTCTCTCTCCTTTTTTTTTTTTTTTTTTTTAAATTCATTAAAATACTATCTCAGAAGCAGGGAGACGCTCCAGAAACTGCGCCCCCCGCCCCCGGGGTCGGTCTGCTCGGGGGCAGATGAAAGCACACCCGCCACCGAGACGGCAGCCCCGCACACATCGCCTCGGCCCAGCGCTCCCCCCACCCCCCAGAAACCCCAAACAGACCCCAAAACGCTTGGGTTTAGAAAACTTCGTCATAGCAGGCAGCGGGCTGAGCGACTCCCGCCTCCCCCCCACCTCGGGCGGGTCAGCCCGCCGAGCCAGGGCGGGCGGCAGCGGGGACGTGGGGGGCGGCGGGCCCCGACCCCGGGCTCGGATCGGGGGGCTGCGCCGGGGAAGGACGTTTGTCGCCTCGACGCGCGCAAGAAAAGGAAAAAAAAAAGGGGGGGGGGGGGGGGGGGGGGAGGCGAGGGAAAAAAAAAAAAGGGTCCCCAGGATGAATAATCCGCCTCGGAAACTCACCTCGCTCAGCGGGCGTTAAAGGCACAGCTCCCGCTCCCGCGGGCGGCGGGGGAAAGCCTCAACTTCTGCGGGCGGCGCTGGCGGAGACTTTCCCTCACTTGCCGCGCATGGTGCAACTCCTCTTCCCCCGGGGTCCCGGCCAGCCTGCGAGGAGACTGTAAATCCCCCCTCGCCGCCGCCGCCGCCGCACACGCCTCCTCCTCCCCCTCCGCGCGCACAGGCGGCACAAGGAAGTCCCGGAGAGTGGGAAGGGGAGAACGGAAAGTTTTGGGGCGGAATGGCGGTCAGGAGGTGCCGCCGCTCGACGCGGCTCCACCGGCGGGGGGCGGTTGGTGGGGCCGGTGCGGGCGCGCGGCGGCGGCGGGAGCGGCGCTGAGGGGAGCCGGCCGCACCCGGGGCCCGCCGCCGCCGCCGCTACCGCCACCACCACCGCCGGGGCGGGAGGGAGGGGAGGGCGAGCGGGGTGGGGGTGGGGGGGCACCGGGGGGCGAGCGGCGGGGTGAGGAGGGCCGGGCTGGGGGGCGAACCTGCCGCGCCGCGCCCTCCCCCACCTGGGCCCCGCGCACACGCGGGGACACGCAACTTCGGACGCGGCGGGTGTCCCCAGCGCCGCCAACGCCCCTCGGGGCGCCCTCAGGTGACTCCCGCCACCCGCTCCCAGGCGTTACTCTCAGTTACGACTGTGCTTCGGCACCCCGCGCCCCCCCCGCAACGGAAACCCGGTGACACACCAAGCACACACACACCACCGCCGCCGCCCCCGCACACGGAGGACTCCCTCCCGCCCCGCCGGGCCGCGCAACGCGGCCTTAACCTGGTGCGAGCGCGGCAGCCCGCAGCGGAGCCGCCCCGCGCGGCCGGGGACGCGGCGGCCCACGGCTGCCCTCCCCCACGCTCGTACAGCGCCCGCGGGCACTCGGGACCCGCTCGGCCGCCGGCGGTTATCACCGATATTATCGTTATTCTCTATCATTCATCATTACTATTACTGTTATTATGGCCAGGCCGGTGGAGGTGCTCGCTGCGGTGCATCAAGCCCGGCTCTGCAGAGGCCGGCCGACACAGAGGCGCATTGTCTGAGCCCTCACACAGATCTGCGAGAAAAACGCATCATTATTGCTGGTATTATCGCTGGCATTACTGCTGGTATTACTGCTGTTATTATTACTGCTATCGTGACGTTCTGTTTTGCACACCGAGGCGATCCGCGCGGGACACGCTCCCCGGGCCCACGCTCCGCTCCCCGCCCGGCGCTGGGGCAGCGCATCGCGAGTGCTCTCCCCGCCCCACCGCCACCGCTCCCGGCTCCTCTCCGCGGGCCGCCGGTGATGCAAAGGCCAGGCTGCGGGCAGCATCCCGGAGCGCGGGGGGGAAGGCGGGCTGACGCGGCCTCCATAGTTGTGAATCAGCAGAAACGGGCTTTATTGCTTAGCGGTGGAAGCGCAACACCCGGGGGGCTGAAACGCTGCTGCTGCTCCGTAGCCCCCAGCGTGCCCGCCCTGTCCCCCTCCGCGGCCCTGTCGACGTGTGTCCCCCACCCCCTCCCCGGGCGGCGGGAGCGCCGCGCACCCCGCGCCGGGCGGATGATGCAACGCGGCCCGGCTCCATGTGCTTCCCCTCCCCCGCCCCGGCGGCGGCGGGCGCCGGGCTCCTCTGTTTTTTTCCGCCTGGCGGGTCACCCGGCGGCTGATTGATTCTCCTTTCGCCCTGCTCGGTCATTCCGGGTTGGAAAGTAAATAACAAGTTGACATCATTACCGCGCTCCGCAGTGCCCCGCCGCGCGGCGCCGCCGCTACCGCGCAGCCACGAGTAGCTGCGCAGCCAAAAATCCCCTCCGAGCCGGGCCCGGGCCCGCTCCCGCCACCGCCGCCGCTGCCGCCCCCCAGTACGGCGGGGCCCGGTGTTCCCCCCCCCACCCCGCTCCCGGCTCGGCTCGTACCTCCGCCAATGCCAGAGCGGGATCCGGCTTGTTGCAGGGGGCCGACGCGCTTTTTTTGGCGGTGGCGGCCTCGCGACCCTCCCCCCGCCCCCCTCCGCCGCCCCAGCTCCCCGCTCCCGGCCTCATGGGTAACGTTGTGCAAATAACGAGGTTATCTGGGTGCTGCCTGGGTGTCTGTCTCCGCGGGCTCATCCCGGGGACACCCGGACTCGCCCGGCCCCGGCAGTCACATCTACTATTGCTTTGTTCCAAAGGACCTGTCCGCTCCTTTTTCAGTTTTGGTCTTACTGTGTCATTCAGCAGAATTTAGTGCTCTCTGCACATTTAGCCCGAAGCCTATGTACGTGCTGTCACCGGGTGCTCGTATGGACAAACAGGGTGTCGTCCAAGGCCAGACAGCAAAGATGGCCGCTGCGTACGTCCCTGCGTGCGGTAATGGGAGCTCTCCGAACGCCGGGCATGTCAGGGGCGGCTGCTGCCAGCTGATGTGGCTGGTCGGTATCTGGAGCCAGGGGTTGCAGCCCAGGGCCCCCAGCACTCAGACAGGCACACAGGCCGCTGCCTCCCCATCTAAAGCAGCTCCCACTCCACCGGCTTTTTGTCAGCAGCAAAACCTACCTCAGGTTTTTATTACTTAACAATGTAAACAAACAAACCCTCCAGATTTGTAGTGAGGTGGCATTGACTCTGTAGTTCTGGTGCTTTCAGGTGTTTTCTTGTTTCCAAAAGCCCTGTGGGTTCACAAATGAGCGGAACTCTCCGGAACACGGTCCCAAGCCAAGACTCGCGTAGCCTCCCAGGCGTGGATGCCCAGCAAGGAGTCTGGGACTATTCCCACCCGTTCTGTCTTCTGCAGAGAGCGAGTAAGCTCCTGCCCCTCCGCTAGGCCCAGTCCTTGCCGCTCAGCCTGGCTAGGCCAGGCCGGCACCGGCAGCTGCATGGCTGCGGCGCAGGAGGGCTGGCTGGCAGGGGAGCGCTGGGCAGGGGGTTGTCCTGAGCAGCAGGCTCCCGCCGTGGCTGGAGTCACAGGGCTGCCCCTGCACGGCCTTCCAAGCTGTGTCTTTGTTTTTTCACTGCTGAGGAGCAGCACAAGTCCATCCTACGGTATGACCCACCCCAGCGATCGAACCTCTGGCTCAGAAAGCCACCGGGCCACAGCTGGGCACCGGACAGCTTGTCCTAGACTGGCCAGAGCCTGATCGTGCCCGCTCTTCTGCTGAGCGGGGGGGGGCGGGGAGACAGAGCTAGGTGAGGAGAGTCCAGGCGGTGGGGGACTGGAGGCACTGCAATGGCAGGGATATTAAATTGCAACCCCATACAGGTACAATGGAGTGACTTTTACTCTCTTCTAACTGGGCACAACCACTGCCCGGTACCAGAGCAGAGCAAGCCCTTCGGGAAGGAGGACAAGCAGAAGAGGGCAAGGCTGAAGGGCTACAGCTGCCTACCTCTCCTCGCTTTCTGAGCTGTTCCTATGGCCGGTCCCAATTGTCTGTATAGAGCTGTGTCAGCGGCAGCAACCGCAGGCATGGGCTCAGCGACACTGGGACGCCAGGCAGGCTGCAGCCAGCCCCTGGGGAGATGAGGTTAAATCTTGATGTAATACTTGCTGAGAACTTAAAATTAAGTGTATCAAGGAAGGTGCTTTTTTTCAAGCTATGCTTGGCTGAGGGGGGCAGCACAGAACCCATGAGAAAGACTTGTGGGGGTTTTTTTCCAATTAAAAATAAAATAATCCTCAACTATAAAGTGATGGTAGAGTAAAAGATAGAAGAGAGAATCGCTGCTCTGGCCTTTACAATAGTTTTGCTCTTGGTGTACCAGAGGACCCCAACGTGAGCACGTGTAAAAGAAATCCCCAAGTTTTTAAGAGTCTTATTTTTTCGGTTTCATAACGTGTGACGCAGTGATGGTGATCAGCGTCAGTGCTGTGGCCCTGCAGCTCCAAACGAAGGAAGCCAGAGCTGTGGTTTCTTACCCTCATTAAAATGGAAACACAAACCTGAAACAATCAAAGTCAAGGGCTAGCAGGGTTGGCCTACTGCGGAGATAATGGGATCATGAGACAAAATATTTTGCATTTTAAAAGATGAAAGTCATTGTTATTTTTCTAGTGCTTCATCATCATGTATTGTGTTGGTAACTGTTTCTAACTATGTTTTCCACCACACACACCATGTTTTTCTGTTCTCTGACTATACAGATGAAAATAAGTTCTCTTGAATAAGTGAATCATTCAAAAGTAAATAATTGGTTCTACTTTTATGTAGCTGTGGTTAAATAATTCTCCTCACAAAAAAAAAAAAAAAGAAACTGAAATATGTATTAATTATTTACTCCTGCTATGAAATGTAAAACTGTGGATCTGTTGATCTCATGAACCTTTTAAGAGAATTCATATAAAAACTTTTGACACGATAGTGAAAACTCAACCGGTGTTTTAACTTGAATAGATGCCTCGAGACTATTTGGATACAGGTGCAGTTTGCAATTCTCATCCTGCAATACATAGATATTCTATAAACTGAAATGTGGCATGTTAGGAACTAGTTCTGCAACTCTCAGAAATATGTTAAACATAAATGCCTAGCTTTCCGATTATGAGTTGTCCCACCAGACCACTCGTGGTGGGAAAGTAAAGACTTTTGTCACAGTATTATTATTACTATTATTATTATTTAGCACACCTGCAGCAGCAAGCCTTGATTTCTCTTTTGTGAGCATCTGTACACTATTTGATATTTTTCAGATAAATGTTCTCATAGAGTCACTCATGTGAGCAACTTCTCTACAGCATCAAAGAACAGTTTCTCATTTAGCCATTGGTTAATACCAAGAGTTTCAGTTTTAAAAGGAAATTCTGATTGACTAAGATGTTTTCAGGAATTGAGACCATCAGTGGGTTTTTTTTTTTTTCTTCACATATTACTTCATTGATATCTTTGGACTAGACGGAAAGCTTTTGCTTTATTCACAAACACTTGTGCAAGCAGACCCCTTGAGTAAAACATTATCAAAAATAAAATAGCAAAGTGGGAGAAAGACTTGTTTCAAAGTTTTTGGAAGGCAAAACTGACAGAAATATGTTGATTTTGCAAAGCAAGCATGGTCTGATCTTTTTTCTATGCTCTCTACCCTTTTCCTCTCCGCAGGTTGCTTCCTGTGGCTTGTAATACCTGTGCTTTCTAGTGATATTTTTTCATCCACCTTTTTGAGACGTGAAGATCTAGATTGCTTGGGCTCTAACAGGATTTCAATCTAGTCTAGCAGGAATCTAACCATTTCTGATAAGAATTTTGATGCTATTATGCTGTTGCAGAGGTTGCAAACCAGGATGTGTTATTCAAAGTTTCTTTCCTGTGCCATTACACAATCAACACACATCTTTCGCTCCTCAGGGACACTGCCTATTAGGTAAGCATTTCGGCACATGTATTTTTGCTTCTTTACATGAGATGATAAGAACGTACTCAGTAATTCTTCCAAAGTGCAATTGCAAAAATCTAAATAAGTTAGGGCAATAATCCTGTTTACTATATGGAAAATACTGTTTAGTTTGTGGAACTATTATTACTTAAGGTAAAATAAAGCTGAAACTTTGATGTATGTAATCTACACTCCTCTGATCTATTTAGTAGGCTGACTTGAAGGGCTGAGCTAGCTATATGGGTCCCTCAGGATCCTCAGATGGAACAGAGATTTTTTTTATGTTGCTCTAATTTACTCTTAGAGACAGTTTGGCCTCCTGCCCAGTCTAGGATAGAAAGAAGAGGGAGGTGATCATCTCTTTCCTTGCCTTCCCTCATCCATGCAGTGTTGCATGGCCCCAGCCGTGCTGAATTAATGCCTGGAATAGCTTACGATTTCAAGCCCTTTTTCTTCCCATAAAAGATTTTAGAAGATAAGAGATACCTACCTAGGAGCTGGCTGCAGATTCTGAAACACCTAGAGAATTAACAGCATCAGATCTCCCGCAGAGAAGCCACGCTTACACAGAGATTGTGCTGTGGACGTGAGAGATGTTGTCACGTATCATCTCCCTTAGTTCCTCAGGTATTCTGGAGGTATGTGATTCCTGAGCATTGTGATGGTGCTATCAGCTGTCTCCCCTTGTCCTGTGAGGATAATCTTACCATCTGAGGGCAGCAGCAGGAGCAGCTCTGCTAGCATGCTTCTCAAGGAGTCTAAAGTGAGGTGGGAACCAGGAGCCTACCCCTGGAGAAGACCTAATCTTCCTGAAGTGTTCTGTTTAATACAGATTATAGAAAGAACCCAGTGGGGACTTTGAGGAAAGCCTCAAGGAGAGCCCAGTCCCTCTCTCAAAGGGTGCATTTGCAGAAGAGCAAGCAAATGAGAGTTTCATGGAACAAGACATGTCTATGTCTAGATAAGCAAGTAGTTTGGGTAGATAGATAGGATGAAACAGTGTTTGTAAGGACCCTAAACATCTGCATCTGCATCTCATCAACATCAGCCTCCGGATGCCTCTTGGGGCTGGGGGTGTCTAGGCCCAGGCTAGTCCTGCAGACGGCCTGACAGTGGTCATCCGGAGCACCTTGGACATGCTCCAGAGGTGCACTGGTTGGGTTTCACCCGAAGGAAAACCAGTTCTTCTGCTCAGAAACCACTTTGCTCTCTGTACCAAACCACAGCAGAGGGGAAGAGTCAGGAGACTGATTTCAGAAGTGCACTCCTGATTTAGACCAAAAGTGGTGTAGATGCAGTCTGCAGTAGTTCTCTGTTTCTAGTGACATTGCATTGTATAATAATTTACACTTTAAAAGGTTTCCCTTAATTCAGTGGGATTACTCAGGATTTAAGGCATGATTCACTGTTGTAAAATGTAAGACATATGTATTGCTTCCCTTGCCAAATGCAAAATTTTTGGTTCAAGAATTCTAAAATGGCTTTTCTTGACACAATCCCTACAGCTACTGAAGCGCACATGGTATGCTATATCATTTCTAGATGCTGGCATTTTTAGGAACAATGAGTAGAAGGATGAAGGATTCTGAAGAAACTCATGTCTATGATGCTAATGCTGGCAGAAATCTAATGTGACTGGAATGCCTCGTGCGGTGCCACAGCCAAAAGAGCTGCTGTGATTACTGGGTACACAGAAAGGGACATGTAAGGAAGAAGAGCAGAGGTTATACTATCTCTCTGCTGGGCACTGATGATGTGACTACTACTAAAGCTATCCCAGTCAATTATCTGCACTTCAAGAACGATGACGATAAATTGGAGGGACTACAGAGAAGAGCACTGACAATGACAAAAGGGTTGGAAAATGGCTTAAAGACAGCAAGCTGGTTAAGTTATCAATGAAGTAACTCAACCCTCTAGAAGCAGCAACATGTGGGAAAAGAGCTAGCAGAGGACTCTTCAATCGATCACACAAACATAGGGAGCTCTACAGCTTGAAGTTACAGACGAGTAGCAGGTTTTTAAGGACAGAGAAAATTAACCAGTGACAGAGCTGGTGTGGATATTCTGTAACTGGAATCTTGAATCAAGCACAGCTACTGAGTCTCAAAAGGCACCAAGTCCTATGGCCCGTGTTATGACATTACATGCTTAAAGCAAACTATCACAGTGGTGCTTTCTAGCCTTAAGTTCTTCAAACATAGATCTCTGAGAAGTGATATTGTTGAGACGCCAAAGTGTGGTTGGCTAACTATCTACCTATCAGACTATTTAATAAAAATTTCCATTAAAACTGCTGTTGATATGCTGACAACAGAGAAGGCTTACTTTGTCTTCCCAGTTTGCACACGTGTTATTTCTACAGGTGTGTGCAAAGTGACTGTCTTTCTATTTTTGACATAAATAGCTTTGTATTTTCCCTGAAGATTTGGAATTTTTTTTTTAATATTCCAAAAGTTTTCTCTTTAACTTAGAAGAAAAAAAGTGTAATAGCCAAACCCTTTGCTCTAGCAGTAAACCAAACAATTACAAGGGTAATAGTCAGCTTCTCAGACCTGCTTTTCAGTCCTAATTTTCATGTGTGTGTAGTTGACCTCATACAGTTTACAGCCTCTGTTCACAGAGCCCAGTGCCCTACGTGGACATGAATAAAAACGCATGAGAGGGAGAAGAAACTCAGCTCATTTTCTATGATTAAATTTAAAATACAGGACTAGTACATGTTTAAAAGACAGTATTATGGCATTCAAAATGCAGTAAAAATGAATATTTAAACATTCAAAATATACTTCCTAATTCAATGCTTTGGCCAAGTGTATTTAAAACCTGGATATTTAAATTAAGATGTTCAGGTACCAAATCTATTTTTAGCCTCTGTCTTGTCCCCCTTGAAATCAACAGTGGTTTTGCCACTTCTTCAACGGGAGTATAATAAGGCCTTTCATTTTCAATACCTGTAACTTACTGGAAAAAATGGTGGATACAATAGGGACGAATGCTTCTCTAATAAGTAAGCTTTTTATCTACTATTGCAGTTCCTAAATAACACAGAAAGTCATTTGTAAGACTGAGCAGTGATGGAGAAACAGATTCAATAAATTAGTACAAATCTCCATTACAACCAAAACAATTCCTTAATTCTTTACTCTCCTTACTCTCTAGATCAGGTATTCCTACTTCATCTGCCATTATTAATGAGAACTAACTTCCTCCCTTCCTTCCTTCCTTCCTTCCTTCTTTCCTCCCTCCCTCCCTCCCTCCCTCCCTCCTTTGCACTGAATCCTACAGTGCTGATTTTTTTCTCAATAATTCCAGCATTTCCTTTAATATTGGTGTTAGAAACACAAGTTAGGGAAGCTAACAGGAACAAGGTCGTTCCTGTATGCCCCTTAGCCATCTCCCTTGCATATCTTCCTGATGCGATTAACTACACATTTCACGTCTTCCAAAATCAGACTTGACAGATTGGGCTTCAAACTATAGCTTCCTCTGCATTGTGTCATGGTAAATTTGTGACTGGCAATATTTTCACAAGCTGCAGTTGCTTATAATTCCTCTGTGTAATTGGCTCTGTGTAGGCTGATGGCTTTTTTCTTTTTTTCTTAATAAAGAGGGGAACTATTAAGAGGACATAACAGATTACATTGTTTTGTATTTTCTGTACTAAGTTCTTTTGTTCTTTTATTTATAAGACTAAATATTTCATTTAAATTAAATTACAATTTTGTAATGAGTGAGCCAACTTGAAATATTTTGAATAATTTACTCTAAAATTCCTCATTATATAATTATTTCTTTTCTTACCCTTAGAATAGGGTAAGCTTGTCAGCCCTAAGCTTTTTCTTTTCTTTTTTTTTTTTTTAAGGACAATATCGTTCTAATGCTAGCTAACTTATCTAAGTTACATCTCCAACTCTGTCAACCATGAAAGACTGGAGAAAACATAACTGAAATACGTGAGGTGAGCTCTGAGTTTTCATAAGTATACCAAAATTTGAACTGAAAGTACCCTTCAGTGTATGGTGATTAAACTTATGATGTTTCTTCTTTTTTTAATTGAAAATAACTGTTGTACATGATATCAAAATGTTTTTGAAATAAAGGTTAGATGGAAAAGCAACACTTTTATATGAGTCCTAATGTAACACTAATTGCAATGTTTTCCATTTCTATGTGTTAGAAAATTTAGACCGAGTCCTCTGTGATTAGAATAGAGACAGTGTTTTACATATTAGCGTGGCATATTTATACCTTTGTTCACTTGCTTCCCTTATTAGAACTTGAAAGGGCTTGATACTGAAATTATCCTGAGGCAAAAATACTTAACCAATATGCAATATACAGAGGATTTTTGCAACATAGGAATACTGTCAGGTTAGAAATCTATCAAGCAAACTGACGTCTTAATTTCAGCACTAAGTGTTCACAGAATCAGCTTCAAGATTAAGGTGAGACTGTGTTATTGTTCAAGCTGATTACTCTGAAATTTTCCAGATAAAGACTGTATTTTTTTTTTTTTCTTAAGTCTTATGGACTCTCAGTTCTGCAAACCGCAGTTCCTCCAGATGATCTTGGACTAAATAGGGAGTAAAAGCAGCTGCAAGATTTTCAGATATCACATAATTTCCGTAACAGTCTATATTTGCACTCATCAGTGTTGATATTTACTACTGTAATGAGCAGCCCAGCTAGAAAGATTTATCTACGAGCTAGAGTCATGTAAGCATTTGCAACTGGAGAGTGACCACTAAATAGAATATAATTAGTTGATATCTCTTTCCTTCACCCAGTGCCAGGAGAAGCTAACCAGCTCGCCTTCCATAAGGGTGAGCTTCTGTGGAAAGTTCCCGATTGCTGGCAAAGGCACAGATTGCCCGCATCTTTCTGGTAAGGGTATATGTTAACTTTGGTTGTTATCTCCTCTTACTAAGTCTACCAACTGCTGTAAAACAGCAAAGCAATCATCAGAGCTATCAACCAAAACAAAGCTGAGAAATTACTTACTTTTCAGTATTTGAGGGCTCAAAACCATAAATGTATATTTATGTGTATGTATTTACACAAATCAAGAAACACACAGACACAATATAGAAACATGCTTAATTTAAAAACCCACATCTTGGACCTAACACATTAGCCTTCAACCTCACAGACAGTCCAACTGAAATCAAGGGGCCACTGCACCAACAGTCCTTGACTGCATCCTATCGGCTCAAAGAGAAAGGCTTTGTCGCTTCAGTTGCATTGCAAGGTTTCTGGTGTTTAGTGATATACTAGGACCCTTATTCACATGAATCCAGTCATGGCCATGTACTCTTTACTACCAGCAGTAATCGGAGCCTGAAGCTTGGGATTAATCTGTGTTCAGACCCCAATCTACCCAAATCAAGGAACAAAGCAACAATCATTTCTTTATGCTTTTCCTTTGTTTTGAGGGTAGCAAATAAGTTTTATTTTGAGGTTTCTTTTTTCTCAGAAGTTGCTGTAGTGACAGAATTGTAAAGAAGCAATTTCCCCTTTTTATTTCTAAAACTGAAAAAAAAACCCCACCAAAAACCCCTCTACATCGTCATCAGCTTACTGTATTTAAAAAAAACCAACCAACTTTGAAATGCAGCTACACACTCCAATCTGTATTTCAGCATTGCTGGTCATACCATTTCGTTGCCGAACCCAGAGCAGACCATGGTGGGGTGTGTGCACGTGTGTGCAGAGATGTACATACACATTTCCCTGAGAGAAAGGCACGTTTCCACAAGGATCCTGTCACGGAGGATCAAATAGGAGAATGAATCCCCCCACTTGGTGGATGTGCTGGAGGGAGTAAGACAGGACAACTTCCCTGAAGGCCTGGGTTGCCAGGGTGGAAAGCTGTGCCACCACGCCGCACCCATGCTCCGCTCTGATGGTTGGTGTGGGGTCCTCTGCAAGTACTTGCGAACAGCATTTGCAGACCGGAGTTCATGCAAGAACACAACATCCCCCTCAGATGAAGTGTTATCCCTCAAGGGTACGCTGAAGCACAAGACAAATGAGTGGCTTGCCTATACTAGAATGATCACAGGTTTGTTTTTATGATTAAATATCATTTTAAGTGAAACTCTCACTGCGTAGCGGCCGTTGCAGCAGTATGCATTCCCTTCAACAAGAGAGCAAAATAAACTGTATTTAGGCAAGGAAAAAGAATTTATGGTGGTATAAAACAACCATACAAAAATATCATATATTCATATAATGAATGTAATTAAAGCAATGTATTTGTTCCACACAATCTGAAGTGACTGCTCAGAGGCAGCAAAGAGAACAGATACCCAAATGGTGTTGCAGACCCTCTTCTCCTGCTACCAGAAAATACACGCCCCTTTTCCTCTGCATCGGAAATGTTTCAAAACTCAAGGAGGATGTCCGGAAGAAGTGCAATGAAGCAGAGCTCCATTAAAGACAAAGGAATTACTTCCACTCACAGTGGCCAAGGAGCTCATCCCTAATTTCTTTCCGCAGAAGTACATGCAAAGCAGATTTCAGATATTTATTATGAAGTGGTGGGCATGTTGCTGGCTTGATGTACTGCCTAGATATGGCCCCAGAGTACAAAAGAATGACCAAGAGAGAAAAGAGCATCTTGTATGTGATACCTAATTTTGCTTTTTCCCCCTCTAAACTGAATTTTGCTCTTTTCAGTGAATACAAGCATCTCACTGGCACGATTCCATTATTCCTAAAATGAGTTACTAATGCTTGAGAAATGCTGTCAATAAAAAATGGAGTCACAAAAAATGCTTATAATTATCTCTAAAATTAGTGTCCCTTTAAAGAGTGCATTTACATGACCCAACAACAGATCAGCTAAGTACTTTCAGCAAACTTTACTTGTATTTGGCAGAAAAATTTCCTTGCCGAAGTACACCAATGAGTGGAAGAGATTGCAGCTAACAAAGTAAATTAGGAAGAAATGTTTGGGGAATATTTTTTTTCTATATTTTGTGTAGTATTTGGGGAAAAAAAAAAAATCTTCGATTCCAAGTTCAAAAAGACCTCACTCACCTTGCTCACACTAGCTGCCTTTCTGTTTTAAACCACAAGCCTCTACAGTTGTGAAAGAGCATGAGCTCAAAAAGGAAAAACAATATAAAGTCCAGTGGGTTCCAGATTCTCAGTACAGACATTCCTTCAATTTCTGAAAGATTTATGGTGGAGTCCTAGCTTTACTAAAATTCATGGTAAAATTACCATAGGCATAACTATACCCTTTTAATCTTAAAAGTGTTTTTTTAAATTAATAAAAGTTGGCACATTAGGGGATGTATGAGATTTTATTCCACCAAAAAAAAAAAAAAGGCAATAAACAAAAAACCCAGATTAATAAATGAACTTACCGAAGCAACTAGAGCTGCATGAGCATATATCATAAGAAACAAGCACCATTTTTGTCCTGAAATGGTGGACAAAGTCACTATTAAAGTAAAACGTGATGTGGGCAAACTTTGCCAATTAAGTATTTAACAGTATTTTCATTTGTGTTTGCATTTTTGTTTACAGTTATGTTTTAGGATTGTTTTTTTCCCTCTCTAGTTAAGAATCTGTAAGCTCAATAGAGCCAAAATCTTTGATTTGCTTTGTGAGAAGGACATACAGTTGCTGAATAATTTATACTGTATTCATAAGATAATTTGTAAGTGCTGGTGCTTCTCAGCCCCCACACCCCACCCCCAAATCTGAATGTTTTCCATATTAATTATGCATTCATCCTCCCGATACCCTGTGAAATAAGGTGAGGTTGTTATCTTACAGAGAGAGTGGCAAATGCATAAGCAATAGTTTTTTTAACCATAGTTACAACAGTACGATCTTCATGAGGACATTTTGATGGTGAGTCATGAAGTTTAAAGCAAGGTGCATGTGGTGTGAATCTGTAGGCAGTTACTGTGGATGCAGATGGCATAAGTGACCATTTGGGAACAACTTCTAGAAGTATAAACTCAACTCACTCATGTAGATGAGATCTTTTACCCCTGAGCAAAGATAATTTGGATTTTAGTGGCACTTCCTATCTACCTGCATGTGGAACAGCGGAAGAAATTGAGTTGATGTGGGTAGGATGGGGGTGACGTTCGATATGCCAGTGGGCAGGGCTGGGGTTCAGGGAGACTTCATCAGGTTGGTGAAATGGGCCAACAGGAGCAACATGAAGTTCGATGGAGTCAAAACAAAAGCCCTGCCCCAGGACTGGATGAGCCTCTGCTGCAGAAACCAGAGGGGCACAGGAAAGTCAGTAGCAGACAAGAGTGGGTCTGGCAGGTGCGCGGAGGGGCCTGGAGCTGACTTCACTCAAGGGGAGAACAGGGGCACGCAGTAGGTCCAGCCTGGAGAAGGGGAGACCCCATGTCTCCTTGCAAATACCTGGTGGGAGAGGAGGGAAAAAACAGTGTCCCACCTGTGCATTTGGCCCCATGGTGGGCAAGGGCTGGGACAGACGATCCCCTTTTCACCTAAACTTGTGTGAGTACCATGATTTCAAGTTCACAGGCTGACTCTGCTGGAGCATGGGGAATAGGGTGAGAGCAGCACCTCTGTTACAACAGAATATGCTCAGGAGTCTTAATTTCTGAGACTCTTATGCAATGGGTAAGTGTTTATTTTACCTTGCCCTGAGAGGCTGCTGAAAGGCTAAACCATCCTATACATGCCATAGGGGAAGGCAGGAGTTCGACACTTCCAACAACAATAAAAAAGGAGAATGTTTGTTTAGAAATCTCAGCATGATTTTAATGGCCTAATATTAATCAACCAAGTTTGAAAATGATGGTCAAATTATAAATAGAGCTGAGAGACCCGGCATGCAAAAATACAGTTGTATTTGCATTATGAATTTTATATAAACAGAGGGGAAAAACGCCCTGAAATTTTTCAGGCTTGAATTCCAGCCACGCTGTTAACGTGAAACTTGTTCTTTCCCTTGTTATTTTCCATTCCTGTGCCTGTGAAACCTGGGCTGGGATCAACCACCCCTCCCTCCCACTGCTGGCTGCTCCCTCTCCAGCCTTTACAACCCTGGAACCGCCAACTTGCTTTGCTTAAGAGAGATCGAGAACAGGTTCAATGTTTCTAATTGCAATCCGCCCCCTTCCATGCTAAAACTGAGTGTGGGATCATTAACAGGTGGGTTCCCATGGAGGTATTTGGGTTTGGCATGGCTGCAGCTGCCGAGATGAATATGTTATTTGGTTAAACTTTTAATTGTCCCTTTTCCAGTCCATGCTCACCTGTGTGCAAACTGCAACAGCTCAGATCCCCTGGTGGTTTGGAGACAGCTACCATGACTGGCAGTAAGACGCTGACTGGCTCTGCAGTTGCTGTTTCATGCAAACCTTTACACCAGCTGAATTTGTAGCCTGCTCATTACTTAATCAGCCTCTGAAGAAACAAGCGTGAAAAATAATTGTTTTTCTTCTGGAACTTTTTGCTGATTTTTAGATGCTACCTGTTAAATAAAATATCAGGCATGGTATGAGCTGTGCTGCCTACTTATTCCTTCCTATCCATCCTCCAGCTTGCCTTTTCCTTCTCTCTTTCTCTCTGCTACTACTAATATACTGTTTTCTTCTCCTGTCTTCTTCCTAGGGTGCCTTGACATTTGCATATTTATTCTCTAAATTGTAGCAGCATGTCCCCATTAAAAACAACGTACCATGTCATATTGCTCCTGAAATCATTTAGAGTCTACTTAGATTATGTTGTAACTGTAAGAGTCAGTAGTACTGACATAGGTGCCCTGGATGCCAGGAGCCTGATGGGTGTCCGGCATCTCTGGAGGAAGCCGTCAGGGTATCCTGGTGTTGGGCGTGCAGGGGTTCAGCTGTGGTCAGCAGCTGGAACGGGGCTTCTCACTTCTGGGTGTAATGATTGACTGCTGACAACCAGTGGATATTTTTGCTTTGACTTTTATCAGAGCCAGTCTGGACCTGCACGGGATTTGATGGCAGTGTAATTCAGCTCACAGGAAGTGTTTCTTACTTTTGGGAGGTTTGTTACTGCAACAGGTTGAGAAGCAAATGGCCTGGATTGCACAGTTATTTGTCAGCCCTAAGTAAGAATGTTCTAACTTGAAATGCCTGACATGGGCGAGAGGGAAATGTGTTATGCAGTGGGTCATAATAAAACATAGCGCCTTTTCCCTCAGTTTTGCACCCATGCAGCCACTCTTAAGGGTACAGTTATAGATTGGATCACTCCTTGCCATTCATATCGCTATTGTCATCCTTTCCTGCCTTAATTTGCTCACGGTGGGGGCATCATCTCCAGTTTTCCTACACACTCAGACATATGGATTCAAGATGTGGCCTGCTCTCGCAGAAGCATTTTTTACTTGCCCTGAAACTGAATAAGCAATTATCACAATCCAAGCTATTGTGCTGAATTTAAAGGAAAAAAAACCAACAAAAAAGATTATAAAATGGGAGACTGTGTATGGGTGGCAAAACTGGGTGCTAGGAAAATGTGCAGAGCAAGAACATGCGTATTAAATAGGCAACAGAGAATTAGAGGAAACTATTTCAGTTTACATTCAAGTATATTATGGGACTGTTTATAGGGCTCAAAAGAACTTCCCGAGCATTAACACATGCAGTATGAGACAGAGGTGGTAGAATCTACATAAAGGTGAATAGACATGTAAAACCAGAATAACTTGTTAGCATTTACATTGTTGCTGCCTTGAGGCTATGGCAACTATTTCACCCATCTTTCAGAAATTCATTCACCCTTTTTTTTTTTTCTGTGGAGTGGATTAAAAGAGAGCACATTTTTAAGGTCAGGGAACAATGATAAATAAAGATAATCCTGTGCTATTCTTTCAGAACAATGAAGGACACATGTGAGAACCCTGTAGAAAAAAGGTACTGTTACTAATAATGGATTATGAGAGGAGGAGGGGAAGGTCAGCTTTATGTTCTTTTTCCTTCTCTCTAATTGTAAAGATCAGATGACATATATATGTCTGGATCTATACATCTGTGTTGTGGTAGAAATTAATCTCTTATTACCCTTTCCTAGGAGACTCCTCAGAGTCTCCAGACTTATAGACAAAGAAGAAGAGAAAATTAGGACAGCAGAACAATTTATGCAAATAAATCCTGAGTAATGAGAGGGAAGGTGAGTTTTATTCACACTGTTTGGTTTTGACTTTTAACTCAAGTACTGAAAAACACTCAGGAGAAAATTTATCTCTCTGTCTTCCTTCGGGGCAGAAAAAGTTCAAAGCAAACATGTGAGGTCTCCAATGACTCCTCAAGCAAAGTTATGAGAGAATTAGCCTTCTTGGTAGCTTAAAGGTGAAAAAACAAGAAGAGAATCCCTTCCTCTTATACATTTTATTATGCACTTAACCTTCTTCATAAATTATTGAGAAACATGCCAATTAATACTTTATATTTTAAAACATTCTCATCTAGATTTTTTGAACAAGTAGAGAATTGGATAGGCACTTATCCATCTTTTTATTACTTTTTTCCCACATTAGGGAGTGCTATACATTTCCACACACCATAACAAACAGTCCCATTTGCTGTGGGATTTGCTCTCAGCTGGGACACAGACCGTGGAATGTCTTTTCTACCAGGAGGATGTCTGTTTTAAAGCAAGGGAATCAGTATGTATTACCATCATGCTCTAAAATCCCAGTAACATCAAATACAGTTTTTACTACACTGTACCTCAGCGGGGCCAGAACCGAACTTTACAAGAAGTGACTTTACCCAAGTGTTCTAGGAGAAAACCAAGAAAGATTTATTTCTTGAAGGTTTTACTGGGGTGGGGGTGGCGGTGGTGGAAATCTCTTTTAGTTATAACAACAACAAAATAACCATCTTTTATGGGGAGTGGTGGGATCTTAGGGAGCTCGGAAACAGAGGGAGAAAAAAAGATAGGTCTGGGAACTCTGCATCTTGACTCGCATGGTGTACTCATTGAATGGATTCTGCAATTTTAAAGTAAGGCCAGCTTTTCAACAAGCCCATGTTGCTATAAATCCCCTGCAGCCCCTGGAGCCGTGGTACTTACAGTAGTTGAAACCTCGACCTTTGAAACTTTTGCCTTTTTCTATCTATCTACATCACTGCTTTTCCCTTTTTAGTTGTCTATGGAAACATAATAAAATGGGGGTTTTTAATAGCATTTAATTACTGCTTACACCAACATCCTCCAAGAAACACTCGGGATTTATTCACATATAGGATTTATTCAGCATTTAGGGTTTGTTAATTTTATTAACCTTTATGGCTACTAGAACCTTGTCTACACCTGAAGGGACACACCTATGACATTAAAATGGCAAACCCTGTTGCTGGAGGTGTGCCTTGTGCTGTAGATAGGGTTCTGTTTGCAGTGTGTTTAGACTAGCTCACCACACCAAGATGTGTTGATAAAGGCACACATTTTGCTTGAACAACTGTATCTATATTTGGGTTTTGCTAGCTGTATCAGTTGAAGGTAAACTAACAAAATGCTTCCATAGATCACCTTCTTCCTTAAATTTTAAAGAAAAAACCTCCTTAAAACTTTAAACCTGAATAAAAAAGGAGAGGAGATATTAGTGATAGCTAAGTTTCGTTGCTGTCATGTAAGTCAAGTAAAAAGAAATTACACCTACTCTGGGTGGAACAGTGATTCATATTGTTCACCTTTCAGTTGAAGAGCCTCTAAAAGGAAATTTGGTTCTAAGTGGATGTGTGTGGGAGAGTGACATTAACACCTTGCACTGAAGAAACTATTCCCTCAGTCCCTTTTCACAGCTGACTGAACACAAACAGCGCTGGTTTAACAAAGAACCACAGACGGCAGGACTGATTATAGCCTATGCTGAATGAGGAGCTTGATTCAACAAGGTAAATGAAGGTCAGATTAATCACGGATCCTATTTCCCCTGCCCACCAAAGCCCTTACATTTCATTATACATGTCCTCGTGCTACATTTCTGTAACTTCAGCCCAAAGCGCAGGCTCTCCACCAGCCTCATTAGACCTTGGAGCAGACTCTGCTGACTTTGAGGTCCATACCCGTGCCACCTTTACTGCATGAGCGGTCAGTGTAAAAATACATTAAAGAGCAAGGGAGCAGCACAATTTTAAAGGTGTCAGTATCTCTTTCTTAGCTACGTTGATGGGCCATACTAACCACAACATGAAAGATTCCTTTATTTAACAGGTCAGGTGTGTACTTTAAAGGATCACTTGACATGTTTGATAGTTGTTCTAGTAGCTTAGGTCACCTAATTTTGGCTCCAAGTAAGAAGAAAAGGCTAGCATGAACCTCTAATTTCCCTGCCCTGGTATTGCTTTAAGGTAACTCTATCTGTTCTACTACATTGTTACTCCATGAGGTTTGACTGCATTTAAGGAGATAAGGACCTCAGGAAAAGCTCTCGACATTCAAGACTTGAAGCCAAATGTTTATATTAAGATCTTTCTTACTTTGTGAATATTAAGTATTTATAGCTGTACTGGGCCGAGAAGGCGGCAGTGCTCAGGTACTTCAGCGGTGTTGTTTCCCTCAAGTTGGCAGACCTTCTGACTATTTTAGTGACAGCATAACTCTGTTCACTTAACATGATATGGAAAAAATATTACGGGTGACCATTAAAATTCTATTCCTCTGTTTCCCAAATCTGCCTGAAAACTCTTGGATATCAGAGTAATATGCCCGAAAGAAGCTAAGCAGTGCATGCCTGCATGCCATGACCGGGTACCCTGCAGAACCCCTCCCCAGGACCAGAGAAAGCAACTGCTGCAGAGCCGGGGATGCCACCTGCCACTGCTTCCAGCAGTCAGACTGCCTTCGAGATCTCTGTCCAACTCTGCTCTGTTCAGGGAAGATCTGACACATCTGTGTGTTTTCTTGGCAGGCACTTTGTGTACACTGCCCATTTAAATCAGAAATGGAAGTTTGCCTTCAGGATAACAAATGTAGGGCGACTTTGAGGGAAAAGGTCAGAAGACTCTAACATGGCCATTATAAAGGCTTTTAAAACAGTTACTGAAGTTCCTTTGGTTTGGCCTAAGATCATCATAAATTAAGTGTATCAAAAAGAGTCCTGGTATGGCCACAAGGAAGATTTATTTCTTTATGAAAAAATTAGTATAACATTTAGGATTTCCTGTGTGCATTTTAGAGCTAGTTTTTTGGAAGTACTTGCTCGAAGAAGACGAAGGGAAGAGAAAGAGGCCACAGAAAATGAAACTTCTGCTCATGCAGGAAGTTGAGTATGACCAGCTTTCAAATCAGAATGTTTTAAGGTGCATGAAGAGACAGCAGTCGGGTGCTTAGCCAGGATAAGAATGACTTTAAAAAAATAAGATGAAGTGTAGAATTTAATAGCTCTCTCCAAAAGTGAGCAGTCAAATAAAATACAGGGAAGGTAAGTGGGATATGTCACAGGTAAAAAAAAAATGGTTTCAAGAAGGCTGGGAGACTATGAGTTGGCAGAGTTTTCCAGGATAATTTTGACCTGCAGACATCCTTTCAGGGGCTGTAGGCATTTCCTCCTTTGGCTGCAGTTTACTCAGATGTGTAATGGAACGAGGAAAAGATACTCGATGAAATTAAATGCAGTCTTTTGAAAAGTGTGAACATACTTATGCATAAACCACGGACTGCTTTTAAAGAGCAATGGAAAATGCATAAATTCAAGAACTCTCTTTGCTGCAAATACAACTATTTACCTTAGGGTAGTATTTGGCTCATTTTCGCTCATGCTGTGGCCAGACTTTCACACTCTCAGGGTGACTTTGTTAATGTACTCCTAGCTATTTATTGAACCCCACCTGGCAGGGTTCAAGCACTTCTTCAGCGATGCTGAGAGTCTTGAGTTGACACTGGAAACAAGGTACCTCGAAGGCTTTCAGAATTGGCCAGAGCACGTTTTGCACTGTAGAAGACCAGATCCTTCATGCTAATCTTAAATAAAGTTGAAGTCTTGCATTTTGTTTGATAGCTTCACATGTAATGACCTTGATGTGTTAAAGCGCAAGATTACTTATGAGAAATGCTATGCAGAGCTGAGAGTACTAGGAATCATACATGGAACAAACCAACTGTGGGGAAATATAAGTCCCTTTGGATAAGGACTACTTCTGGGTTTATTTGATTAACGCCTGGCATGCTTAGGCCTGGCTCTTCAGCTGCAGCTTTTATCAGTTTTCACCACTCAAATAATATGTAATACAACATGTATGCACACATGAAACTTCTAGCAACATCTTAAACCTGTATCTAATTTAAAGCATAAAAGCAAACCCTAGTAAATGAATGGAAGTAGATATGTATTTTTGAATGCTGCCAGAGCAGAACGATTGAGGAAGGAGGTATTGACTGAACTCATTCATTCTCAGGTTGGTCCCTACAGACAGGGCACATACTGTGGCACAAAGGGATGGATGTGAGAAATTCTTGATCTGCTGCTGAGCCAGGACACTCCTGCTGGACCTCCCTAGCACAGAATGAAGGAGGAAGCTGGAATAAGGTGATACCAATCCCCACCCCTCCCCACCTGCACAGCATTTATGAGAAAGCCAATTTCCCAGAAGACAGGGTTTTATCTGAGATTGCGATACTAACTTAGAATCACATCACGATTTAATTAAAAAGCTTGTACAACATGGAGTTAATATGGAAAGGAAAGAAACCTGGGTCACTTCTAGATACAAAATGGAGTTATTATTAGGAACATCGTGGAGGGTTGACCCTGGCTGGATACCAGTTGACCACTAAAGCTGCTCTATCACTCCCCACCTTCGGCTGGACAGGGGAGAGAAAATATAATGAAAGACCTGGGGGTTGAGATAAGGACAGGAAGAGATCACTCACCAGTTACTGTTACGGGCAAAACAAGCTCAACTTGGGGACATTAATTTATTACCAATCAGATTAGGATAATGAGAAATAAAAACTAAATCTTAAAACACCTTCACCCCATCCCTTCCTTCTTCTCAGGCTTAACTTCATTCCTGATTTCTCTACCTTCTCCCCCCAGGCAGCACAGGGGGATGGGGAATGAGGGTTGCAGTCAGTTCATCACGCATTGTCTCTACTGCTCCTTTCTTCTCAGGAAGAGGACTCCTCATGCTCTTCCCCTGATCCAGTGTCGGATCCCCCCCATGGGAGACAGTCCTCCACAAACTTCTTCAATGTAAGTCCTTTCCATGGTCTGCAGCTCTTCATGAACTGCTTCAGCGTGCGTCCCCTACAGGGTCACAAGTCCTGCCAGTGAAAGTGTTCAAGCATGGTCTTCTCCCTCTATGGGTTCACAGGTCCTGCCAGGAACCTGCTCCAGCGCGGTGTCACCACAGGATCAGAGCCTCTTCCGGGTGCATCCACCTGCTCCGCCGTGGAGTCCTCCACAGGCTGCAAGGGGATATCTCCTCCACAGTTAACCTCCATGGGCTGCAGGGGGACAGCCTGCCTCACCATGGTCTTCACCACAGGCTGCAGGGGAGTCTCGGCTCCAGTGCCTGGAGCATCTCCTCCTCCTTTCTCTTCACTGACCCTGGTGTTCACCAAGCTGTTTCTCTCACATATTCTCACTCCTCTCTTCTGATTGCTGCTGGTGTTGTGCAGGTTTTTTCTCCCTTCTTAAATATGTTATCACAGAGGTGCTACCACCATCGCTGATGGGCTTGGGCTTGGCCAACAGCGGATCCATCTTGGAGCTGGTTGGCATTAGATCTATCAGATGGGGCAAGCTTCTAGCAGCTTCTCTCAGAAGCTACCCCTGTAGCCCCTCTGCTACCAAAACCTTGCCATGCAAACACAACACAAAAATAAAAAAATCCTGGCTTTAGTGGGCTCACTAGAGACTGGCTCCATCTGATGAAAGATCACTCTCGACACTGACGTTGCATCTGTACTAATAAGGTGTGCAGATGACAGAGAAATTGCCAAGGTAGTAAATAAGGAAGAAAAGTTACCTGAGCTGGGCAAGTTGAATGGCTTAATTAGGTTGTCACAAGCTTGATGTATTTTAATAAAACTCAATAGAAAATAATACACATGGAGTAAAATTGCAAGTTCTGGTTTGAGGACAGAATACTCTCTTGGCAAGCAGTCACACAGGAATGTATTTAATAATCTGTGGTAATTGCCTCGAGATGAATGTTCAAAGGAACTCCACAGAGAAGAAAGCAAATGTCCCGCAGGCATCTGTTGATATCTTGAATCTTGGAGATACAAAACAGGGCACCAAGACGAGAAGTGTCTGTGCCCATACATGTAACACTGAGCGTAAAATATTATGTCCAAGTGGGATAGTTGCATTTCAGAAGGAAATCAGAAATTTGAGGAAAAGATAAAAATACAATAAAATGAAGTAAAAACTACTAGGCAAGTTTCATTACATGCGAGGAATTAAACTTACAAGTTTAGAATAGAGGATCACTATGCATAGACATTTAAACACCGAAAAGCTATTTGGTGGTGTGAGCTTTTTGACCTTTCCATAAAGGCATAATAAAATCTAATCACTGGGAAGTGGAGTTTGAGAAATGAAACTTCAGAATAAGATATAATTAAGATGATTCATTCCCACTATCATCTTTCTACTGGATGCTCCATTCTGCCATCATGGTTTTGCACCTTGAAATTATGAGAAATTTATGTCTGGCCACAATTTCAAATTTGACTTTAATTTATGGAAGAAAATCTGCATGTTCTGATTAAACAAAGACAAGCCAATAAAACTAGCTAAGAACTACCTCTGTATTATTTAAACATTGGTCCTTACCTACTTGTTGATTTTGTGTTAATTATCATGCCAAGCAGTTAGTGCAAAGGATCACATGACTGCAAGAATCAAGGCACTACTCTTTAAATAATGAAAAAACCTGAAAGTAAACATAAACATAGCCTACAATAATATTCTATTACAAATCCATTACTGGTCTAAACTAGAATACTCATTTAATGAACAGAAAGATCTAACCATATTAACTGTTTGAATTTATTTTTGCTTCCTTTGTGTTAGAGCATATTTCACACCTCAAATGGATCCATCAACTGCTTATGTCAGAATGCCAGGCTTATTATGTCCTCTGTTTGTTTACCAGCCTATGAAATCTGTTTGTCTTTAACATTTTAAGGAAATTGAGAGAGTTTCATAAATACCATATGCACTACTGAAGACAAAATTTTCCACATTGTTAGGAGTCTTTGCTTCTTGCTGTTGAAATAGATCTTGCGTCAAGAACCCTAAAAAACCCCAACCTCTCTAGAAATACGTTAAGGATGGATTCATCGTTTCAGAAACTTTTGTGGAGGTGTATGAGATCTTCTTTGTAAGGTATGACCCAACTAGCAGGCCATTTACAATTTTAGCAGAGCAATCGATACAAAGAATGTTGTGCTGGTATGGTGGATACTAGATAGTATGTTGTTAACAAGTATGTCACTGTATTCAACTTATTCTTTGGCACCTGCACGCATCTGAATAAAAGGGATGAAGCCAATGTGCTATCCCACTCACTGCTGGGAGCCAGGTTGCTGAAGGAAGTAGCTTTAGCAATAAGGTAGAGAATATACTGGTGATGCCAGGAGGTGGATTACCTCCCCCTTCATCACCCAGCTTCCCAGCATCCCTACTATATCTGCTCCTGACGAGAGATTAAGATCCACATAGACCTAAACCCCCTGGTTTTGTAATTAACACATCCCTTCAGCACCTTCAGTGAGAGCTGGTCAAGTTGGTTGACTCTTCCTCTGGCCAAATACTGATTTCAGGTTTTTGGATATTAACCTGACTTATAAGATGAAAATCACTTGACTCAGCACCATGACATCTGTTCTATAATTGCCCAAAATTGGGACAAAAGAGATAAAAGATAATTTTTCAAATAAAAGTACTCCTGTGTGATTGCTGTTTCTGTGCCATTATTGTGATTTGATATTTTTGTGAGCGATAAAATATGAAATTCAACATAGTAAAATACATAAAATTCTGTCCTTGGCAGTTATAAACTGTTAGATTAATTTAGCTTGGTAAGGAGGGTTAAAGAGAAACTAAATACCTGTGTGAACGTATGCATGTGCACGCGGGTGGGTGGGCGTGTGATTGTAGGGGATTTGTGTGGTAGCATTTCTGAGAGTGGGGTATTATTTATCTAACAAACCACAATCAGACAAATCTCTGCTTTAAATAGGACTGTGACCATGAGATAAGGTGTGTAAAAAAGCTGTCTTGCTATGTGGTACTCTCAGAGCAGAAATATGGAATTCTTATGGTGAATTCTTCCAGCAAACACCTTCTTAGCAAAGCGCAGTGTTGGAGAGCTAGAGCCAGAAGAATTTCAAATAAAAACAAGAGGCAGAGTTTGTGTAGTGATGTTAATTAACCACCGAAAGTGTAGTTGAGTCTTCAGAACTTGAAATTTCTAAACAGGATGTACAGAGTTCTCTACAATATACCCTAGATTAGCTCAGGATTATGAGCATATGGTAAAAATCCATGGGAAGAGTCTGATTTTTCTACAGGATGATCTTTTGGTCTTAAAACTGTCCAAAATAATTATTTGAAATAATACTGATAAATGTACGGTCCATGGCCTCTGTCTGAGCACCGCAGTCAGTGTATTCCCCCAGTCTAGCTTGATGGAACCTCATCTCATGTCCTGGTTTGTGATGCCTCGTGGAACTCACACAAAGGGGCTGATCTAATCCTGCCATGTGGAGAAGGAACCAACCCAAAACTTCAGATGTTCCAGTGTACGTCTTTTTCTAGAGGAAGTATTGTATTATCTTCATCAAACGTAGGTACTCTGAAGGAAGCAACCTGCTGGCTATGAGTGGGAGGGAGGACTTGATGACGTCCAAAGGTCCCTTCCAACCAGCATCTGTGAGTTTTCTTGCTCAACGTTCCTTAAAACACATATGTTCTCAGGCCAGTCACCAAATCTGACTACAGTTACTGAACTGTTTTTTTGTTGCTTAAAATCTCCGTAAGTAGAAGTTAGTACATTACACAACATTCCCAAGTAAGATAATTGAGACTTTGCTGACAAAAGGTTGGCAATTTCCTCCACGCTTATGTGAAGCTTCTTTATACAGTCTTGCTAAATTTCAGAAATACATTAAATGAATGGTGGATACAGGTTTTTATAAGCTCCGAAAATGGAGAATTTTTTTTAAAAATTACTGATGTGTCTAATTCTGGACATTAAAATTATAAAAAAGTTTACTTTGAAGTGCCATACTTGGCATTGTTTTTAAGTTTTTCTTATAAAAATTATTTTTAATGTTTTGTTGAAACAAGAACTAACCTTTCCTACCTATAAATAGAGTTAGGAAAATATTTAAAATAAAATTTTACAGTCCAAATAGCTGGCAGAGCACAGTACTTTCAGCATCTCGATTTCCATTTTTGCTTTGTGTATCCTTTTACCCATAGAGTAAAAGAAAACAATGCAATGTGGTCATTCTTTGACGGGCAGGTCTTCCAAGAAGTGCAATCAAATTCACATTTTTTTGGTATCATCCTTATTTAAAAACCCACTAGTTTTAGAATGGATTAAGCAGGAAATCAAGGGCAAAACAGAACACATTCTTGCATGAGGAAACACACAGGACATTAAGTTAACTCCATACAAAAATAAAGCCAGTGAATGATGTGTAAGAAAGAGATACAAATAGTAGGACTTTCCTGGAATTGTAAAAAAGTCTTTTATATATGTGTATATATAAAACTCTCACTCTTTCAATATCCATGAGAGAACTAAAGGTGCCTGGGAAAATAAATCATGTGAGAATGTCAGTCCTGGCTGCTGCAGAGCCCAGAGGAGATTTGGACAATGCTTTGGAAAAGTGAAGTGTTGTGGAAAATATTACAGTGTTGTGGAAGGAGCAATAGTTTATTAAACATAAGGGCTGCAAAAAAGAAATGATGTGTGGTCTGGCAACTGTTTTCTTTTTAAAGTTATGCATCCTGCTCATCCAAAAATATGCTAGAAGAACCCAGAGCTCGTTGAGGTCCAGCAGCTGTACCTGCCTGCTGAACACAACAGTCAGAGGGAGTTGATGCAGATCTGCCCTTAGCGCTTCTCTGATGCAGAATACAGCCTTTTTCTTTTTCTACAAGTAGAATAATAGTGATAAAGAAACCACTTCCAGAGAAATACTGCATATCTTTTAGGATTTCTTTTAGAAGCACATACCAGTATTTATTGGTCAGTGAAAAAAATGATATTATGTTCTTAAATTACATGTAGTCACGACACCAATGCTTTGTGTTATTACCTTGTTTCAGGATAATAATCTGCATCCCAAAGTGTGCCCATATGCTGCTGTGGTCTACTGACCTCAGGCATGGATCACTGGGACTAGAACCAAAGACCCTCTAAAGTAAAACCAGACACTGAGGCCACCACAAGCACACATCCCCTGAATTTCATGTCTGAAGTGTGAGCCACAGGAAGACTACGTAAAACAAATCCATATCTTGTAGAACCACTACGGTAGCACGCAGTTAGTTTGTAGAGTTGGGAGCTGATAGCACCGTGGCAGGAAAGCGGGAAACATTCCCAATTCCCATAGCTCTTAATGAAGTGACTAGTGTCTCCTGAGTCCTTGGCAAAAGCTATTCTTATTTAAATTGTAGTGGCTATGAATGTGCATTGGATGGTTTAGTTGAAAAATGCTGTGTAAAGTAGTTTTCCGTTTAACATTGGAAGAATTCGCCCCTAAAATTCTACGTTTTATTAAATTCTTGTTTTATTTTGAACAAACTTGTCAAAAATAGTCTTACATGACTTCAGTTGCAGGTTTGTGTAGATCTTCACAATGGCTGTATGATGGCAAAGCCAGTTGGTGTGCTGGTCCAACTGAATTTTGAACACTTCATTAAACAGATAGGAATGGGCGATGAAATTAAAGGAATGATGCATTTCCAGTGCCTGAATTCCAGAGCTAGAGCAGCTTGGGTCTCTCACCAGCACAGCAATCATTCTGTTCCTTGCTTCTTGACCTCCCCAGCACAACCGGCTGCAGTAGGAGTTTGAGATGAGAATCTGATAAAAACTGAATGAAGACAGACAGGGATTGTGAAGTGGAAGAACAGCTCCTCAGAGCCTAAAGGGGAACCCTAAATAATTGACATAAGTGGCTGGTGTGTCTGAAGACAGCAGGTGCTGTGTGGGCTAGATACATATCATTCCCGAAATAAAATGCATGTCAAGAAATAAAATTAGACCATCATCCTGAAAGTATATTTTTCTAGTGTTGGTATTGAAAAGCCAGCTATATCTTTCTAACATCCAGAGTTAATAAAAAATTATTACATTAATAAGCAAAATAATAGTAATAAAAAAAAAATCCCAGACTTTTAGACAGGCATCAGCTTCTTTATCTCTGCTTTGCAGAATTGTTTCAAAGCTGCAATTGTAAATTGCCCCTCTGACTTCAGCTCAGTCACTGAGTCAGATTGAGTAATATTGAAGTTGAATTGCAAGTCTTAAATCTTTTTCCAGAAGTGAAGAGGTTTTCACAGGATGGCTGTTGTCATCTGCTCTTGACATCAGCTTAGGCCTGGCATTGCAAAACAGTCTAAACTAGCACAGCAATCCTTTATCTTCTGTTGGAAATCATTTTTCCTCAGTAGGAAGACAAAGAAAGAATTCAGCAAGTCCCTTCTAGACTTATTTGCCCTCCGTACCACTGCATAATTGATGAATACAGTTGAACAAAATCATCTCCAGATGAAGCTTCAAAAGGGAAGAAAAAATGGCAAAACGGAGTTGGCTGCTGGCGCTTGGCTTCTTTGAGAGGGGTAGGCGAAATTCACCCAGCACTGTGATGCTATGCTGCCAGGTACGGCTGAGGATGAACAGGGCCTACCGTGAGCCACCCCTCCTTACAAAATTATGAGCACCACTTGATTCTAATGCAATCACAGATGTCTATGCAGAAATGGCATCACTCCAAATACTTTCGTGATGGTCTCATTGGCAAAGGTCTATGCTTCCGATAGCCTGGATGCACCCTGACACATGGGATTGCCTCTGCGGTCTGCCCTGTCTTCTTCAGCATCATATAGGAGTCTGGCACTGTCTCACCACAGACCTAAGGCTTGAGTGCAGGAGACGACAGAAAACTGCCGTTTGCCCTTTAGTTCAGAAACATTTGAACTAAACATTTAAAACTAAACATAACAAAACTTCAAGATGTTGCAATCAACAACTCTGTAATCATTGATCGTTATAGCAATGGACTTCAGGACATAGCCAGAGGCATTTTCTCAACACCAAATTGTCTCCGTTTAGGCAAGAAAGAAGAGTGACTCTGCCACATTTCCCTGACTGCCCAGTCACAGTGGGTACGGCCAGTCAACTCATCTACGCATACTGCGAGAATTTGAAGAGAGCTGCAGGCTCCTCTTTAGGAAGGATTTTTCCTTTAAGTAAAATTTTGGTTTCAGTGCATTACATAATTATGGCAAATTGTTAATGTCTTTCATTTATCTGTTTTTCAGACAGACAGTTACAGTGCTTCATGCAGGGTGTCACACCTAGCTATTCTCCTCCTATGTGATTCACTCTTTCCTGCACTACTTTCTTGTTGCAAACCTATGTGTTTTACAGATAGTAATTAGCTAGGTTTCACATAATTTCTTTGTATTCATTTCAACTCTTCCTTTCCGTTTTCTGTATGGTGAAACTGTAAACATCTTTCATTTTGTACTGGTTTTAGATCTAATAAAAACATGGAGCAATAAGATTATTGTTATAAAAGTAATGAAAAGAGATCCCTCTGTAGATAGCAATGAAGTGGAAAAATTAACATAAAACTCTCATGAAAAGAATTATTTTACTGTACAAACCGTCTATTTTGCAGGACCTACAGTAACAGCACTTCAGATTACAGAGTTTACTATTTCATTTCAGACGCACAGCAATTTAGAGCTTGCTTCCAAGAGAAAAAGGCTTTTGAGGGATTCAGTTAGGTGACACATTACTCACTGATGCCAGAGGGTCAGGTGGCATGCTGGAGTTCAGTCGTCCGTCAGCTTGCTGCGGATAAGCTCTGTTGGAAAAATTGAATTTTAGGTTGCCAATGTTTGCATTGCTGTGCCACAGCAGTAGTAACGCAGCACCCCTGGAGGATATTTTGAAAGATGAAGAATAACGGAGATGCAGAAATGAAGAGTGAATTTTTCTGAGGTGGGGACAGATCTGATATCAAACAGAAAATTTTCCAGCTCTTTAGGGAGCTGTGGAATGGTGACATATCAAGCTCTGGGCTATCAAACACCTCTGCTCTTTTGGTGGAAATGCAGCTTGAAAATTACTTTGATGATGTCCAGTGACTACATTCTCAGTCCGTGTTGCCACAGTCTCCAAAAAGAGTGAGTAGCTGATATAGGGAGTTGTTAGGAGTGCACGGCAAGCTATGAAAATAAGAAGAGATTAAAGGGCAACCTAGAACTGTTTGCTCAGTCAGAATTTCTGCTGATGACAAACAGCAGTTTTTGCCTATGTGAGGCCATCAGGATTTGGACTAGTAATTTACAGACAGAATTAAGCGGCTGAGATCAGAATGCACTCCCAGTTACACAGCAGTACCATTGGAGCGACTCTGGATTTACACCAACTTCAGTGAGAGCTTTTAATAGTCTAGTGAGAATTTAAACTTCATGCCTGAATGCGCAAGAGTGAGAATTGGCTGAGTTACGAGGAGCTCGGCGCAGACAGTTGTGTCCAAAGACAACACTGAAGAGGAGCTTTCTGCTGCCGTTCTTATTGTGCTTCTTGAACTAGTAAATTCTACTCCTGTTCCAATTGTATCTGTAAGAATGAAAGACTTGCAACGAGAAATGGACTACTGATTATGTATTTTTCTTGAGCTTATTCTCAGGATAATATCAAGGGCCCATAGTTATTAATTCTGCATGTTCCACGGATGGGTTAGATGACCCACTAGGCTCTTCAAATGCCAATTTGTTCACTCCTAGAATCTATTTTAGCAAAGATGTACAGGATAGTCCTTAATATATTATCAGAACACTTTGTATTGGTGTGTTAAATACTGCTTTAATAATCAGCGGGCACACTGCCTCTGCTTCCCATGCTTGAAGAAAAACCCTCTGTAAGTTTTTGAAAATCAAGCTCGCCAAAGAAGAGAAGCAATGAACAGCCTATTTGGAATCACCTGTATTCTTCAGCTCAATGCCAGCTGAGGATGTGAGGAATTAAAAATCAAGTCCATTATGGCTGGATGTTCACATGCACGTGTGTCATTTGAGATGTGAGCTAAGACAGGATCATCTAGCGAGGTAGCCTTGTGAAATAGCTCTATCTCTGTAATGTGTCTGATTGCCTTACACCTATTTTCCCCTCCTGTTATCTCTAATATGTAGAGGCAGCTGTAAGCTGCCAAACTAGGAATCTGAACATAGGAGATATTTTTTTAGACTCAAATGCTATTTGAGCCTTAGAAATTATTGTCCTGCATTGAAAACCCGATATATAATATTTTTTTGTTAGATGATGACCATCAGAATATTACTGCAATCACATGCTGAATTTAGATGTGAATTTAGGTATGTATTTTTGATAGGCAATGCACCAAGTAATACAATACAGTCAAAAGAGGTTAGGCACAACACCCATTTAGACTCCTTTCTGAATTTCACTAAGCATGTACGTCCTTCAGGCAATACCATAAATCCTTTCCCTGACCTGGTCTTAACTATCAAGAGAAAGTATGTTTTCCCTTAGGAACTTAAAGTCTGTATTAATGGAAATTTCTGAAGAAATGGAAAAATGGCTGTGATTTCTTCCTATGAAGTCACTAAAATTCAGAACGGGCTGTTGGGGATGGGGAGAAACTCACAGAAGCATCTCTTTTCGTTCCAGTGTGGCTCAGCCGTTGACTTGGTTTCCCTAACCAGCTCTGCTTCAGTTTCCAGCTTGCGGGATATGGTGGTGAAAGTTTCCTTTTATTTTTAATAAATATTTTCTGTGAGAAAAATTACTCTTGGCTCAAGTTCCAGTCCTTTGCATTCTGAAGCAGCAATTAAGTAATTAAATTAAAGGCTGTAAATAGCAAATGTTTCCATTATAAAGCCACTAGCAGCTCCACCTCTTTAAAAGGTACTGTGATAAAAATGCCTCAGAAATTCTTTGAAATCAGATTGCTGACAAGTATCTAATCTTCATCTTTAAGATAGTGGGAAGAACAAAGGTTATGTAAAATCCACATATTCCTTCCGAACCAGAAAGTGCTTCTATTTCCCAGCTACCTAAATTACCTTTGCAAAGTTTTATTTAGCATTACTGTACTTAAGGCAGTACTGATGATAGTCAGGTACTTCAGTGCCATTGGTTTTGATCACTTGAGGAAGTTTCATGTTAATTTTTCTTGTCTCGTCCCATCTACTTTGTGGTCTTCACCGTCTCTTTCATTATACTCCAGATGTAAACAAATTCTAGCTGCACAGCTTCTCTTCCTTTGGTTCTGCTCTTTTAGAACAGCAGCACTTCTGGCTTTGGCATCAACATGAGGATAATTACCATGTGGTCTCAATTTGCTTGTAGGTTGAAGACCCCCACCCTAGATCAAAAACAATTTCGGTTGACTGCAACGGCATTTCCCAGCAACTGGAAATTATGTATATCTGGCAACTTTTCGGTATAAAATGAGTCATCAAAACACACTGAGTGTAAGCATCTTCTCCCTTCCTTCCCCCAGCTCTTAATCCAATAATAGCTAAGCATGCAATAAAGCTTCGTCTTCAGTGTGTGTACAAAATACATAGGGGTGCAAAGAGAAACACTTGATTGCGAGGCAGTCATATAATGAAAAAGCATATAATTTGAATCAGACTGGGCTGAAATTAAAATTCCAACAAACTATTTGCCAGGAATTCAAACTGTGGAGAATAGATTCACTCTTTTCCTTATTTTTTTTTATTTTTTCTCCCTCTTTCTCCCCCTTCCTTCTCTCAGTGTAGGAGTTCGGCATTGTCACTTGTTTATTTGGCTTCTGAGTAAAAAAAAAAAAAAGGATTGAAGAAATCCATTGCCACTCACATTTCAAATGAAAAGAAAAATTTAAAAAGGAAAATACTGTCAATGTTTCTCTAAAATCTCTGTGATAAAATATAATCTGCTCTAAGAACAGAGGTCAGAGATGGCTCTGCAGGTGATATTCAGGGCAGTACATGGAGTCATATAGGGAAGGGAAGGGAAGGGAAGGGAAGGGAAGGGACGGGAAGGGAAGGGAAGGGAAGGGAAGGGAAGGGAAGGGAAGGGAAGGGAAGGGAAGGGAAGGAAGGGAAGGGAAGGGAAGGGAAGGGAAGGGAAGGGAAGGGAAGGGAAGGGAAGGGAAGGGAAGGGAAGGGAAGGGAAGGGAAGGGAAGGGAAGGGAAGGGAAGGGAAGGGAAGGGAAGGGAAGGGAAGGGAAGGGAAGGGAAGGGAAGGGAAGGGAAGGGAAGGGAAGGGAAGGGAAGGGAAGGGAAGGGAAGGGAAGGGAAGGGAAGGGAAGGGAAGGATGCAAAAACCTTTGAGGCTCAGAAAGATAAATCAGGAGTGTACATGTGCCACTTAAAAATCTGAAATTTATAAAAAAAGAATTCTTGGCATAGATGCCTTAGTCTCTAGGTAAGCACATGACTACTACTGTGTTGGACTCACATAAAGGTTCATTAGTAGAAGCCAGCAGAGCAGTGCCATCCCTGTAGATGACTCTCAAATTCCTGAGGAAGGACTGGGTGGGTGTCAGCTAGTGGTAAAAGAAGTGATCATGAGAGCTGTACTCAACAAAAAAGCCACAGTCATGGATGATGTTTCTAGATTCCAGCTTTGGATGAGTTCATTATCAAGTTTGTGATGAACCAGTTCTGTAACTCTTCAGATTTCTGAAAGTTCTGATAGTAACTCCGGCAGAGAGGTGCGCGAAACCTGCAGTGGTCCCAGTCTGCTCCTGGATAGGGAAAAGAACCAATGGTCTGGGGTCATCCTTACCTCTGTCAGCCACACTTATACCTTTGGTTATTTGGCACGCCTATTGACTTCAGTCTTTTTTAAAGAGATCTGTGATGCTGTCATTCTGCTTGGAGTCAGAAGTCCTATAGCCTTATTCCATGAGTACATGAACCTGCAGCACTGTCTGAAAGGAAGGCTCAGTTGTGGAGTCTTTGGCATGTGATGATTTATTTTATATTTACCTTTTTACACTTGGTCAACAGAATAATACAACTTACTAAAACTCAGTAATGATTGGAGAAAGCAGAAAAAAGGCATTGCTGCATAATTTGGTCTCTCCTTTAGAGCACGTTGGCAAGTGTGGGGAAACTATTCGGTAAGAGATAAATGGGCCTCGGAGTGCCACACATACGTACATACTTCGGTATTATCCAGCACCCACAACACCACCCAAAAACTTGTGGTGGTGGACAAAGAGTGTAAGAAAGCTGAGACGACTGCTTCTCCATCTCTGACTTACATCCTCTTTCGCAGCCCGAGGTGCTCTTTCTTGGAGCTGGCTTTGAGAGGAAGAGACGCCATGTAGCTGCATTCACATGGTGCCAACCTCAAGCTAATGCACTTGCACTCTGCCTCTCAGCTAGATCTTCAGACGGTGTCATTGGCCCAGTGCCACTGAAGCCACCAGAGGAGCGCCAGCGAGCAGAGCATGGGATTTGGCCTTGCATTTTTAATGTGTCTAATTGGTTTATACTATGAGACGGGAGCTGATGATCCTCTGAATTGAGAAGCTGAGCATCTTAAAAGATGCAGGAGTGCAGAAAGGGTATCTGTACAATTTTTTAAAAAGAGAGAGGATTGGGGTTTTTTTAATGCCCGTTTGTCTTCACTCTTTCCCAAACTGTGAACTTCTTTCCTTTTAGCTAACACTTTGATTTTTTTTTTTATTTAATTCTCTGAGCTTTGTTTTGAAATTACATATATATTTTTAAAATGTCTATCTCCTTGTGAGGCATAATTTTGCCTTAGAGTACACTGGCATTTCATATTTTCTCTTGTTATGGCTCACACTCAGTGTCAGAGTTATAAGAGCTGCTACTGTTAATTCACAGTTGAGAAAGGAACAAAGGGAGCTTTCTGTAGCCCGTGCACCTGGAATGTGGAGTGAGAATGGTGACTTCTGCAGCCTGCTTCTGCCAGGTGCTAGTCTCTCACTATATCACAAAATCAAGAAAAAAAGAATTGGGAAAATGTTAAAGGTTTGGCTACATCATATTTTAAGGCACTAACCTTGTTTCACGTTGATTGCATGTTTCATTTTTAGATTTAAAATCCATACTGTTTTGAATTGCTTAGCCATCCATTAACAACAAGCAACAAAATTGTCAGCTCCTGCAGGTTTCTGCAGCAATGCTAAACTAAAGTAGTTGTCAAGTTTCTGTAGAATTCGTGTTATCATGATGCAAACTGCAGACTGTACTTTTAACAGACAGAAAAGGAAAAGCTCCCTTAATGGGTTTAGATGAAACAAGGAGATATTAAAAATGCATTTGTGTTTCTGCCAAAGCTAAATACAACAGTTACTTGTTTCCTCCAACAATACTTAACATTCATCTTTTTTTCAAGGACTTTACAATATTGTGTAGATATCAGACAATACTCAGAGCAGATTAGGTAAAAGGAATACGTAGAGACCAGTTGCCCTTGCTTACCCCCAAGAAATAGCACAATAGTAAAATCTAAGGCTACAATATTTTCTAGTGTGTGTAAATTTATTTGAGTTTTATCTTCTCTTACAGAAGTGTTGTACTCTTGAGCTGATTGTTTTGCACTACAATGCTGTAAATCGCATGTAGCTCATGTTCCTGTTGAACTGGTACTGAAAAGAGCTTACACGCCAGAAAAAAAAAAAAAAAGCTTGCTATGTGGTTTTAGAAAGCACGGTTGAGATCTTGCAGATACAAAGATCTAAGAACAGTCCTGGAGGCTTTAGCAAAAAAACTTTTACTTCAGTTCTGAGGAGCTTGATGACTACCAAAAAAGTAGAAAATCAAGTATTTGGATAAATACAACTTCAGGATTGGGTCCCAAACAGCTTTTTTGAACCAAAGTCAGAGAAACTTCTGAATTTCCAGCATTAATATTTCATGTTATGTTTAAAAAGTTGTCACAGTGACCTTCATGTCTTCATGATCTAACTGTTGTTTTTTAATATTCTAAACACCCTTTCAGGCAATAAGACTCTCCCAGCAATTGAAGTGGAAGTAAAATTTGCCTAAAATTGAATAAATCTCATCAGTATCTTGACCTTTAGTTCCACCAAATCATCCATAAATATTATCTTTCTGTGTTTACTTTCCGTACTTGAGTATCTGGAGTTGCTTAGCTTTTCTACCAAGGCTTGATTCTGATTGCCTTTGAAAGACAGGTTAAGGCTTTCCTCATAGTCTTCTACTTCACAGAAACACAGATGCCTTATTTTAACAGCTGTTTTTTCCCTTCTGGACACATAAAGCCCACCTGGTCTTCTGGGACTCTCTTGTTTTTCAGAGACTCTACTTTGCACCTGGGCTGAAGTAGCCCCTGGGGGATCATCAGGTGGCTCAGGGTAGATCAAGTACCGTGTGCTTTGGCTGTACGTGTTCATGAGTGTCTTTGTCTTCAACAGGCTATTGAGTATTGGATAACTAGCCTTGTCTACATACAGTGTCCTCATTAGGATGGGAGATCTTTTGTTTGGAAGATCCGTCTGTCTTTTTAACCTTTTATATAGCAGGGACAACACAAAGAGTGCATTCTATATGCAACAGGTTAATATATTTTAAAACAGCCTGAGCAACACAGAGTTTGTACCACAGAGACTTACAAAATTCCATTTACAAGCAAGTTCATTTCTCCTTCCCCCTTTCCATCAGTGTCAGTATTCACATTTAGCTGCTAAGTTTTGTATCTTCATTATGGTTTGGTCAAGTCTGATGAGATGATGTTCAGATGCTCTCTGGATTCATATGACTTTATTTCTCCTATTTTCTTTGTCCCACTTCTACCTTGCTTCCTTTTTCACGTGCATTTGTCCCTTCAACATCTGCATTTCACGCACTGTCCCTGAAGAGATTTTGCCTCAAGCGAAATGCTTGAGCTGTGATCACAAGAAGCCTAAGTATGCTCAGGGTCTTGCTGTTATTATTGTTACTTCACCGTCCCTTCAGTGCCAATCCTATTGGTTATATAATGTCTGTTGCACATTTTGTGTACTCTTTCTGGCTTGTCTACGGAGTACCCAGCATAGCTTCAGGCACCGCGTAATTTACAGATCAGTATAAGTTAGAACAAGCTAAAAAGTAATAGACCATGTTGACTTCTATTCCTACTTAGTGCTGATATCATCTTGCTTTTCTTGTCACAAGTAGCCCTTTTATTTTTGCTAATCTTTCCTCCTTCCTGTTCATAGCAGAGGCTTTCCCACTGTGACGCTACTTTTCTAACTAATACTCATCACAAAACATCTCAAAGACGAGCATTTCACCCTCTGTGTTCTGTGCTTGCAATTCACAGCGCTGCGTTCTGAGCCCTACAGCAATCCAGTGCGCACACGCATGTTTTATACACACATACATGCATACGAATGTGAAGACAGATGCACGTGCACATACACGCAGCACAAAAGAAGGATGGAAGGTGCAAAATGCTGGATGCCAGATCTGTCGGGCACGTGACACAAAGAGATACAGCTATCTGCTCTGTTTCAGTCCACAGCACACGAGGAATCCATCCAGCACAACAAAGCGCCTACTGGGTAAAAGGAGGGGGCCGTAACGCGGAAAGAGCGGGTGACACAACCTTCCTCAGCTCCTTCTCAACACGTTCTTATCCAACTGTTGTCCAAAAAGTCAGGCAACAAATGCAGATTACATAACAATAAACACAATTTATCCCTCTTAATCCAGCCCTTCCCCTATTAAAAGTCCATGCAGCTTCAGCACGGAAACCTATTTCTTTGACTGCCAAACATATTTCATGCGAGTGACCACATTTTCAACTGTCACGTCATTTAATCATGACAAGATAATGATTTATTTTGGTCTTGAAAAAAAATTTTGGAACCTGTTTATAGAGAAAATGGATTTCATTTTTGAATCTGTGTTTTAAATGAACGGAAACCAGTGTCTTCAATTTTAGGTCTATTCAGAATGGTGGAAGCCAGAACTAGACTGGACTATAGCTTTATTACATTGAATTGGAAAATACTGATATTTGTATTAACAGTTTTCTTAGCGAATCATGCATTTTAACTTTAAAATGTTTTACTCTTTGGACTAGAAATGTATTATGTAGCACTATAGAAAAGCTTGACCCACGAACACGACAGTTGGCAGGCACAAAAGTAGACTAAGAGACAGAAAGTAGTAATTGCTTGGCCTGTAGGTTAAAGAATAAAGAATAAGAGATCAGCTCCAGTTACATGCTGTAAAGCTTCAAAAGCTTCCAATTGAATCTTCAGATTCATAGGTTATTTTAAAAAATCAAATTTAGTTTCTAAGACTTATTAGCTCGGAAACAGAGTGGTAATAAATAAAGACTTTCAGTAGACTGGAGGAGAAGTGGGACGGAACACATTTCCCTTAGTATATATCCGTCAAAGGTACAAAAAGCTTTTGTCACCTCTGTGATTATTACGATTTTGGAACAACTTTCCAGGGAAGCAGAGGAAGCTATAAGCTTCCAGAGTTTAAAGCAGGAAGGCATGTGCAGGTGGCTGTACATTGGTTTTCTCGGCTCATCTGCTGAAAGAAAGGTCACCTCTAAGTCCTGCTGAAGGACAGAAGGCAGATTAATAGGCTCAAGACTTCCTACATCCACCTCCTCAGCCCCCTCAAACTTTGCTCAAAAATTCAGTTCTTTAGTGTACTACTTCTTTACCTGAAAAATATTTTTCTCCCGAAGGTGAGCACATTCAGACCAAAGCAGACATGCTTTCATTTTTACTACTGAACATAAATTTACCTCATTTAGAAGCACAGGTGATAGATGTGAAATATTAGTTGAGATTTATCCCACGAATAACACCTTGGCAACCTGAGCAGGATCATAACTAAACTATACATTCGTGCAATAAATTCCCCTCAAAAAGCAGAGAGCTTGAACTATTGAGGAGCAAGAGAGAACAAAGTAAAACTAATATGAATATTTTTGAAATAAAGACCCTTTCCCCCCTTTTCAACTCTCCTTCCCAACCCCCTCTTAACGGATGTTTCCCTTGCAGACACCATTCCTGTGCAAGACTTCCTGGGTGCCCTCCATGGGCCAACACTGAAGGTTCAGGGGTTTCTGGATGGCTGGGTGACATCACTGCCATCAAAGATATGTAGTGACTGGTGGTCCTGGTGAGCAGGCAGGCAGGCAGGTGGGTGGTCAGTATGTGCCCTCTGGACCCCAGCCCCAGCTCCAATTTCAAACAGGACGTGTCTCAGCTCCATTTATGAGCATCTTGAGGCATCCCACCTCTCAGCACCATGAAGAAGAGCACCAAAGGACACGTCCCATGCTAGTACGATCTATAGTTCTGCCATCAGCTTACATCATGGTAGGGTCATTTCCACACTAGGCACTTTCAAAAGGAAAGGCACTAATGCAAAGGTATGGTATTCTTAACTCTGAAATGTGGACATACTTAACAGTCCCTGCATGCCATCTCACAGAAGAACTGGACTGAAGGTTGATAGTAACTTAAGTGGAAGAATGGCCTGTTAAATTACTCCTAGCATCTCTCTAGCAACAAATGTCAAAACACTATTCAGATACTGTAGTGGACTGCTCAGCATCAAGTCTGTTAGCTACGGCATCTATCATGTGGCTACTCTTAAATTAGGAAAGACCAGTCTGAATCCAGACTGCAAAGAGTTTCTCTAGACCTTGCCAAAGTTCCAGAAGCATCATGTCTTCTGCTGTTCTGCATGACACATCCTGCACAGTTCCAGCCCCTTAGGAGCATCTGCAGGCGGTGCTCATGAAGGTGGTGTGCAAGCCACTGATACAGTGTTTTCCTACAAGCATATATCCGTAAAAACAGAGTATTTCTTTAACAGTTGTTCCAGCAATACAAAATCCTCCAGACAATGGCTACCGTGATGCTCATTTAGGAAACATAATCCTTTTTTCCTAGGAAGCCCTCAGGTTAGGAAAAACAGGTTACTGAGCTCATGCATGTGGAGGTCATTTACAGCTCTGCTGCAAGGTGTATAAACGAAGGTAGCAAGGGGGTGTCTTTTATGGTGGGAGAAGGAAATGGAAATATAGGTGCTAAAGTAGGTGGCTAAGCTTTCATCTGGGTAAGAGGAGAGCTTTGTAGTGTTTTTGTTTGAATGCTGGAAAGAGGGAAAAGTACAGGTTGCTTTTTTTCCCTAATTTTATTCCAGTAAACAAAAGAAAGAAGCTTTATCAACATAAGAAAACATTCAGCCTAACATTAAACTGCACAAGAATAAAGCAGATGCTATTTCTATCTCTGTGTAAAGAGTTCACCCAGTGCCACTATACATTCTTTTTGATCAAAGATACATGCTTTGTCTGGAGTCATGCAACATATTATTAAGAGTTTGGCTTTGTTGGTAGTGTATTCCTAGGATGGAAAGATTGAGGCAGTTTTCAAAGACGTCGTAACTGGGTGAAGTAAAGTTGAATTTGCTTTCATTTAAATGAAATATTCAGGTGAGACTTGTGAAGGGTTGCACTGAAACATAGCAAAAGGAATGAAAGATAAAACTAACGTGCCTCCTCCATTTCTTCCTAATATATAAAATAATCTGCAGGCTTGCCTTGTTAGTGTAATCTCAGTTTCCAACCACAGGTTTCTACAGCGCTTTTCCATTTAACGAATGGGAATTTTTCTCACTTCTGAGCTTCTACGTGCACAGACCAACCCCATTTGCTCTTGTTCTGTGCACTGACAAGGGTTTTGGTCACTGTACTCTCCTGTATCAAATGACACACCAGGAAAAGGAAATCTGAGGGAACAGATTTATATGTGAAGTGCATATTCACAAATATGATACTGAAATGTTACCCTCAGATAACCAAGTGCAAATAAATGGTATTTATTGATGTGGTCTTATTATGGACCTGAATCATCCTTTAGAAAAACGTTAGGGTTGTGCTTATACTTGGCCAGAGACATGCCCAGGTTCTGTGCTCTAGAAATCTGAGATGCCTCTCTCTCTCTTCCTTAGCACCTGCCTTCCTGCTTTTCCTGCCTCCTGCCTTAGCCTACTACAAACACCTGCCCTTCATTTTTCTCTTTTTGCCCATTTTGATCTGGTTTGTGTACCCAGCTACTACCCTTTGTTACATCTCCACTTGTTACCTGCCTGCTTCTGTTTCTGGTGCCTCCTCAGAGTTTTTTTCTTCTTGCCTGACATCTTTCTTTTTCTTTGTTCCTAGCTATCTGTGTTTCTCACCTTCTGCATTTAATCAAGTTACCACCTTCCTCTGCCAAGTTAATTGCCGGAAGCACAGGGGTGTTATAAGCACAAAGGACAACTCTTACTCTTAGTTTCCACATTAAGCATCACAGTTGTGGCAGTAGCTGTTGATAGCTGTAAAAATTGAGTTTCTGGAAAGGTACTCATGCTACTCTCCTCTGTAACACGAATACTCTACAGTGAAGGTTTGTGAGCTTTCATGTAGCCAACCTGGGTCAGCATTTTTCTTGGAATGATCAGAGATATCCCAGGCCCACCTCTATGACTCATTTTTAAGTCACTTCTCCACAGCATGGAAGTGCAACACGTTTCAATGAAATAAGGAGATTGCTTCATATTTCATTATTGGGAAAGGAAAAGTTATGTTAGGTGACACTTTCCAAGAAAAACCAACTGAAATAAAGTTCAACTAATGTTTTTGGCAAAATTAACAAGTGAAAAAAAAAATCTTAACACATGAAACGATGTCTGTCTTCTATGCATGTTCTGCAACAAAAGCAATGCTGGTGCTGCCTGGTGCAGTGCTATATAGGTAGTTGAGATAGGTCAGGCTGGGTTTCAGTGGCAGAAGCAGAACAGCCACAAAAGCATGTCTCTCTGCCTGGTCGTACACTCCTTGCTTCCTGATGTCATGAGTCTTGAAGATCAAAAAGCTTTTGCTCAACTATAAATTGTTTCTGTGTGAACATTATGCAGTACAGAAACAGGACACTGCGGGTGAGATTTATTTGACCAAACACAGGTATTTATGACTGAGCTGCTGTACGGATTTCCTTTATGGTTAGCAAGAAGTATTATCATTTCTAGAGTGTGACTCAACTCATCCTGCTGTGCATATCAACATCAGAGTCCAGAGCTGCCTCTATTTTTCATTGACTTTAAAGAGAGCTTGTGGTGCCTAGCTCAGATGTAGGCACCTCAAGTGAAAAGAGATAATCCCCACCTTCCATCCACAATACAGGGGTTCAAATTACAAGATGGCTTTTACTCTCTGCAAACACACAGAAATCATGAAACCGTGCTGAGGCACCATTGTGCAACAGAAGCTAGTGTTCAGTAGGTGCCCTCTGGACACCAGCCCCAGCCCCGATTTCAAACAGGACGTGTCTTTGAGCACTCAAATATCACAGAGTCCCCAAAACACTGAAGAATGAAGAGTCACATCCTGAAATCAAAGAGCACATCTGCAGTGCTAGTGTTCACTGTTCTTTGTGTGAAATTAATAACACTTCTTAACAGGGAGAAAAAACAAACTCTCCTTTACACCAGCATCATAGCTGGCCTGACTTCAGAGGGACCAGCTTGCAAGTCCAGTTCACCCAGAGCAGCAGTCGAATTTTAGCATTTGGTTCTGCACAGCTCTCACCTCTGAGCTGTGACCTCTGGGGAAAGACAGTGGGAGGAGCTTGTTGTGTTATCTCTTAGTATGTATTACACTACCTTTGCTTGCTGCTTTTTGTACATGAAAATACTATGTAAAACTAAATTACATTCTTACTGGTTTGTTGTTTGGGTTTTTTTGTGTTTTTTTTTTTCTCCCTGGTGCAAGAGCATTCTTACCAGCTCTAGTAAAAAGATTCTCAAGTGCATTGTAGGCAGAAGCAGGAAATTTGCTCTCCTTACGGATCAAACAGAGTCGGCACTAATAATACAGCACAGTGAAAGGCAAAAAAAAAAAAGAAAAAAGAAATGTTTAACACTCAGCACTAGAGGAGAGTGAAAACAGAACACACTTTGAAGCATTTCCTTGCTGCAACATAGCCCCGCATAGAAGAGGATCCACAGTCAGATTCCGTGTGTTTTGAAGTTTCTCTGTTTTATCTCCAGGTCAGGTTCTGGCACTGCGCTATGATTGACACAACGTGAAAGAACAAAGGCCCAAACAAGGCGAGGGGAATAAAATCTTAGGGAAGTGTGAGACTTAGTAACTCAAACTACCTAAGCAGTAGAGCACCTAGGTGCTGTAAGGACTGGTGCCAAGCTGTGTCTCAGACCAGGAGAACAGTATCTAGAGAGAGTTGCTTTTCTAATAACCAAATGTCATGGCCTAGTTGGGAGCTAAGAAATTATCATCTCCTTAAAATCAATCCTAATTGCAAGGTCTGTGCAATGGGAGAAAACTTTTTTTGCCATAAAAAATAGAGAATAGAGCTCGAATGCTAAAAATCACACAGTGTAAGCTATCATTACGTAAGTTTGTTACCACAATAATAATGAAATTAATGTGGTTATATATCACTGCAAATGTCTCTCTCTCAGTTGTGACTCTCTGAGGAGAGTCTGAAATACTACAAAAATTCAAAATCTTCTCCATTTCTTGGTAAGAGAGACTCCCTTTACTGCCATTTGGGACTGCGCATAGTCTGACAAGTTGTGAACAAGTTCTGAGGAAAAGTCGGACTCAGTGCAGAGTGCGTCCCTCTAAAAGCACAGATGTACATTACAACTGGAGCTCAAGCCCATTGTGTGAGGTGAACAATCTGCCCCTTGTGAGCGCAAGGAGTGAGCACCCCAGCAGGGCACGATCTCCCTACGGAGGCGACACAGGCAGACTGCCAGGTACTCTCTCTTGTTTAAAAGCAGAGAGTGTGAGAAGGAACGGGCAGACCCGATCAGATGGAAACGTCACTGTGTCCAGTGACAGCAGCCTATGGCAGGTGCCTAGGGAAGAACATACGAACGGCCAAGATCTGCTGACCTTCTGCCATAATGCAGGCTGGCCCGAAGCAGTGTCATCAGAAGCTGCCCTGGAGAGCAGAACAGGGCAGCCCAGGAAAGTGTAAAGCACGGAAGACAAAATCTTATTCATTAAGCAACCGGCTGAATCACGATATATGAATAACATCCCATAGCCTAAACTGGAAACCCAATATCCAACATTCACATCACCAAAGAGAAGAGCAAACCTCCCACTGTCTTCAGGTTATGAGGCATTTCACTCCAAGCCCTCGAAAATAACAACAATAGGGAGCAGGGCTGCCTCATTTCCAGCACCTAACGTATCGTGTTTCACCAGTGCAAGGAATTCCAGCTCTAGCTGAAGGCCATTCTTTGTTAATAATTATTTTTTACTAGTGCGTTGCTCACTAAATTCAGTTAGTGCATTCGTAAACTACATTAAAAAGGCAGCATAGCAGATAAAATATCAAGAGATGGAACCTGTTAACATGTAACGACTGGTTTTCAAGGAAACACTCTGAAGTACTATTGGGGATTTTTGCTGCATGCAGAATGTTAAATTAAAAATTAAAAGGAAAAGTGAGGGTCAGTTTTGTTTGGTTTTGTTTATGGTTTTAACGGGAGTAGCTTAGTTTCTATCGTACCCGGTATATTTGAAAGGTTAATAAAATAGGTTCTACATTTTATCTAAATGGTATTTTCACTCTTACCATACATTTCTGACCTAGCCACATCAGAAATAATTTTTTAAAAATTAAAATATCACTACAGAATCCAGAAGCTATAATAAAGCTGCTAAATTCTGAAAGCACTACTGACATACACAGATTTACTCTGAATTTACGTCAGTGTGGCACTGGGATTTGGCCCAAAGTGTATGTGTGTGGAGCTTTATTCTATAATGTAAGCATTCAAAGAATCAATATGTTGTAAAAACTCAAGATTCCAATTTCCAGACTGAAAAGATTGGAATGAATTATAACTGTATTAGGACACTAAAAACCTTATTAACATGTTCCAGGCAGCAACCGGTTCTTTTCTCAGCCAAGTCTCAAAACAACCCTCACCTTTTTATGGCTCAATAACAGCTTGGCTGGGGATTTGCACACAATGAGGCTGTTTTCACCAACAGGGTGATGGCTTTCTACATCCCTGTTGTGTCAGCCTCGAGGTGATGACTAGTGGTGAGGAAATCATTATCTTCAGGTGGGTAGGTTTGACAAATTTCCTTTCAGCAAAACAAAACCATATGGTGATGAAGCTTTATCTTAGGAGGAGGTACTCCAGGTAACAAGGAGAATGCCAGGAAATAGTGATGAAGGAACATCGCCAGACACCTGGCTTACCTGTTTGCACTGTCCCAACTGATTGCAGGGGCCTACTGGCTCTTCAGGAGGGTAAAGTAAGGCAAATTATCAAATGCTCCAATGATCCTCAGTGAAGAATGTCTGTGTAACAGCTGAGCATGTCCCTCCTGGTCCAAAAAAGGTCAAACTGAACCTTTTGACCTCTTTGTGACTCGGATTACACCCGATTTCCCAGCTAGAACCATTTTACGAAACCGCGTGTTTTGAAGGACAAAGTCAACAGTCCCTGCTTCCACGTGATCTCACACAAACAGCTATGACCAAAACATACCCCTTGAACTAATTTGCCAACTCTATCACCAACAGAGAAAATGTGTGGCAGTGGCAAGATCTGGAATAATTTCTATGAACTAAGAAACCAATTTAATGTAGAGGTTATAACATTTTACATCATAAAACACACTTTATACTGTACAGTTTAGATAAACCAACCTCCTTTTTACAGAGACAATCAACGTTACCCGCCAGTCAGAAGTTTTCATACACCGTTAAAAAGGCTAATAACTCATTTCAAATCCTAAATCTTCAAGTTTTTACCTGATGACTGCATGTAACCAAGCTATGGAAACAATCTGTTTTGATATTGTCCTTTCGCATAATGGCCGTTCATGTCCAATTGTCCTCCAACTTACACAACTTTTTCTTTTTGACAGGAGTCGATGGAGAGTATATTCCTGAGTCTACTTTGGCTTCTACTAAAGGTTATGGTATAGTCACTCCATGATAGGATGATCATGGAAGATACATGTCTTACACATCTGCCTGAAAGGCTGAAGGAAAATGATCTAGCAGGAAGCTGATCCTCAGCCATAATTCTACTGAAATAAACAGATTGCAGATGAAATTTATGCTAGCAGGGGATTTTTATTCTTCATTGCCTTCCCATTCCTGCCAAAATGATCATATGCAAACTTTCTTTAACTTGTTTTTAAGGTAGGAATGAACAAGGCAGAGAGGAACGGTGTTTGTATGGCTGGGGTTTGTAATTTAGGCTCTAAAACAGATTAAAGAAGTCCAGAGAAATACATACAATGCAGTCAAGGATGTATCTAAGAGGGGAGACCATCAAAAGAGATGAGACAGAGAGAAAGAAGGAGTCATTTAGCCACATCACCTGCTGCAGTTGGATTACTGCAAAGCTGGCAGAAGAGGTGGTAAAATAATCTGTATAAAATAGAATAGGAATTTATGGTTCCTTACCTCACAGCTTAAAGTACAGCCCCACAACTACTGCTTCAGGGGATTGAAGAAAGAGAAATAGCTGTGGTACCTAAGAAACATTGCCTGCCTTTTTGAAGCAGCCAGCTGGAATTGGCTAAAATGCAGAATGTCACATCAAATCTCATACAGATGAGAGGTTTGCTTGCTTTCCAGTAGAGATAACAATCGTGATGAGCCAGCAGAACTTAGTGTGCAGCAATACGAAAGACTCGGCGTATGAACATTTACTATCTCTGAATAACAGGATGAGCCAACCTATAAGCGCACCGCACCTTTGTAGGGCCATGAATTTATTCATGCACATATTTTTACTTTATAAAAAAAACCTGTGAGAGCTCTTTCTTCTCATCTATTGTGTACCCAATTCCTAGTCTGGGTCCTAACAACCACAGTTTCCAGAGAATATGGTGTGCTGGCTCTATGACAGTTTTTTTTTGTCCTCTACAGCTTGGAGAGCCTGAAAATTCCCTTTTTTCCAAGCCGCCCACCCCCACCCCCCCCAACAGCTAGCTACAGTGCTAGCAAAATCCTTCACAGATGGGGGACAAGCTTGAGAAACAGCAGTACGAGAGGTAATATTTTATAAAGAAAATTATGAATGATTCCAAGAAAGAAATTAGGAAGCAGAAATCATCTCAGGCGTATGTGGAGCAACATCGTGATGCAATGGAAAAATGGACTGTATTACGGTCGGATTTGGTAACGGAGGGAGAGCTGTGAAACTCATTTGTGACAATGTAAAAAAATAAAAAAGGCAGAGCTTGTTGATAATGAGCCTTGAATAGTCTTTCTTTTCTTCCCCCCCTATTTTGTCACCTTTGGTCTGCTTGGCATTCATCCAAATTAGAAGGCTGACAGTCATTTCTCTTTAATAACCACTCTTGGAAACTCAAGAAGCACTCCCTTTTCAGCTCTGTCAACAGGGAATCATTAACACTGAAAAAATATATATGTATATGCTTAATTGTTTTTCCTGAAATAAACACTCCGGGTACCCCCTGCTGCTTAATGAACATGCTCTGGGTTAACTACAAGGGCTGCTGCAGCTGCCATCTTCGATTACTTGCTAGTGGCAGATGAAAGCTTTAAACGCACATATTTTTTTGACAGTAAATATGATTTCACTTTTTTGGCTTCTACATCAACCCACCCTTTTCAAAGTAGGGCAGACTAGCAAAGGCTGTCAAAATAAGGCTAGCAAGTAAGTGGAGTAGCAGTTCTCTACAGAGTTTGATTATTCTTTTGTGAAAGAGTCTGTAAACAAAACCTGTAGGCTTTTGTCTGCTAAACAGCGCTTAGAAATTCTTCCAGCCTAGCATTTTTAATACATGGGAACATGACTGCAGTAGGATTCAAGAGCACTCAATGGTTTTGAAAGGAGGGCACTTTATTTTTATAACTAAATGTGGTCTCAGAAGCCAAAATGCAGGCAAAAGACCACTTTTTCTAAAGAAAAGAAATGGTCTGTGTCCATGGATTCTCTGAGCTGTCTGAAAGACGTCTTTCCCTTGCCTCAACTATATATACCAAGATAATAACAGAGCAAAAATTATTTTTGAGTATCAAAAGGTTTTAATACCAATTTTGAGTGTGGAAGTGAAGTTTAATTGAAAACATACATTCAGGTCTTGTTTTTCACTTCCATGCTTTGTGCTGTGATAATAAGCCAGCTAGTCTGAGGCCCGATGTTCCTTCAACACAGTTCTTTGAGATGGCTGGAACCTTTGGAATGAGCTATGTGCATTATGCGGCATGAAGACTCAGGTCTCTCCCCTTCCTGGGAGAATACCTGACCTAGGGTTGGTGGATGCTTCTCTTCATTAGATCAAGCCACCAGTTTTTGAACATGGCCAGGAACTGGGTGCAAATTTATGCATGCCTCAAAGCAGAAACCAATGAGATATTTCCCTAGGAACTTCCCTCCTATATACCTAGTTAAATGTTCCCTGAACCACCCTTTGACACTGCAGCCATACCCAAACCCGTACCATTAAGATCTTTTAGCCTCTAAGGAGGGTGTCCACACCAATGCCGTCATGCGAAGAGAGTTTCTGGTTTGTGCAAAGTCCTGAACTAAGCTAAGAAAATGTTTGGGATGGTGATGATGGATCCAGACACAAACCAAGCCAAAGACCACGCTGATCATGTAAGAAAACAGAAGATTTGAGTTCCAGTGCCTGGGAACTTTCCCTGGCACAGTTAAAGTTATTAGTATGGATGTAGCCATATGTATCAAGGCGCTTTAGACAGAAGCTGAGCCCAGAGTTTTTAACTGCTAGCTTTGCCTAAATATTAGCCTTAGATGTCTAAAAGGGAAACCAGTTGCTTAACAGCACTTCTCAAATTTAGCTGCCTAGTGGATATAGGTCCTATAAGTTTTTTGGATAGGTTTTTGCTCAAGGTTGTAGAAGTCATTGCCTTTGAGATTTTCGTTTGCCTCCTACTGAGATCTGCTGATCGCTTTACCTCTAACGTTAATGGCTATCTTTCAGTCACTCTTTTAACACATTTTTGACCTTATTTATTAGACAATGAAGTGCTAGATATGCAGTTACAGAAAGCAAGGCATAATGAAATGTTTAAATAGTACTTACACTTGGATTCTTAGAAGGGACAAGATTTTACAATCTGGTTAGCTCTTCTTTATTTCAGGGACTTGTTGAAAATTAGGAATTACTGCATCCTTCTAGTGTTAGTCATCAATCCTTATACACATCACTAGTGTTACACCCACCTAGTAGGGACAGTCTTAAGTGTCTCTGATAAAAATGTAAATATCAGCCAAACAATTTTGCAGACTACAAATGCTGGTGACAACGAGCCCTATCCCCACCTCAGCTGTTTCTCCCAACCTTTTCAATGCTGCCAGACTGCTTCTGGCTTCGTAAAACAGTAATTCTAAAGAGAGACGTCGGTACAATCAAAGCAACTTGCATAACGCAGGAAGGACTAGAGCAGCACGTGTGTGTTGCTTATGGCCATGGCAACACGTGGGTTTTAGCTGTCTTGCCACCTACTACAAATGTCTTCAATGAGTGTGACCAGGCAGCCAATGACTGTACGGTTCACTCCCACATACACAGGCACCCAAACCTATCTGTACCCCATCACTGGCAAAGAGTGTCTTCTAGGATGAAACACAACTAGCAATGCACACCAACATTAAGAAAACTCTTGGAAAGTGAAGACTAATATCATAGATATCTTCTGGGGTAAATAAGTAAATAAGAATACTTTTTGAGTATTCTCAAAATATTGAAATATTCTTTAGTTGTTATATTATTTTGAAAATATCCTACATATTTCCCTTTTAAATATGCAGGGTAAAATCCCTTGGATTTTATTGAAAGGACCAGGATTTTCCTTTGAGATTTTCCCCGTAGATGTTGATGCAGCATGATTCTGTGTAATCTGAAGAAAAGCTCAGACTGTTGATTTCTGTTGTGTATGTTGCTATCAGAGTTGCTTGGAAATAGCTTTTCGATGGAAAATGGAATTCTATATTTTGGTGATTTTTTAAATTTGATTTTTCATTGAAAAATCAAACCCAAATTTTCCTATTTTCCCCCCAAATTTTCCAGTTTCAACTTATTTTCAGAGCAGAGTAAGAAAATTAAGACTGTACTTTACTCATATAGTTAAACACTGGAACAGGCCTTAAAGATCTTATACTTTAAAATAATAATTAGAGAACATTACTATTTTTTTACTGTTACTATTAGATTTTTGTGATGGTATCAGGAGCTCACAGTTGGAATAATAATATCAAAGTGGAGGCTGAAGCCAAAACCCTCCCTTGGAAAATGAAAGTAAACTGCAGTAGACTCCGAATCGGAAGAGAAGGTGTGCAGTCTGCTAAGCAACATTCTGCAGTCTCCCTTCTGGATGGGAAGATCTCAGGGATGAAAGAGACATTTTCAAGACAATCATCTTGTGGATAAGTGAGACAATTATTTCACCATTAATAAAATGACAGGTTTTGCAAAAGCTGCATCATATCATTTGAATATTCTCTATGTTCTTATTCAATTCAGGACAAAAACATTTTATTGGAAGAAGCAGAGAGGAGTTATATGAACATTAAGCAGTTCTTCCTTTCTGTCTCCTAGTATGATGTGCATCTCAGGACATTTCACACAGAGTAGTTCTCATGTTCATAGTGGTAGAGGGTGTATTTATTTTGAAGATCCATTTCCTGGGCATATTATTAGAGATCTAAATTCTTATCTGAAATGTCCTTTGTCTTATTTTATTGCTAGAGAACATGCTACGGACCTGAATCCTATTGCTAGCTGAGCCTCCTTTGCATCATGCAGATGTTTTAACCAGGTGTCTAGAAAAAGATTCCTTACTCTCTTGTTCTGTACCTGTTTTGGGTTATTTAGACATAACACAACTAAAAGTTACAACAAGAAATGTTTTACATTTCCAGTTTCCATCTGCAAGGCTTAGTATATAGAGACACCTTGCTAACTGTAAGATCATGCAACCTTTGTCTTAATTGGGTGAACAGGGTGTTTAGAGTATCACACAGCAGGACAGGCTAATTAAATATTGTTCAGATTTCTCACTAGGGAGTTCACGCAATCACTGAACTATAGGCCATAGTGTTGCAGCTCAGAAACTTTGTAATTAAACAATGCAATATTTTGGGGAACGACTGCCCCTCCATTCCTGAAGAAATGTTGTAATCAACCTGTGGCGTTTCGTTGAGATAAAGACAATCTGACTGATCTGAGCTGTTTGGCGAAAACTACTGCAAATACTGATGTTTTTGATTACACAAGTGAACTTTTAACTTGGTCTTCAAGTGCTAGCCTTTTTTATAAGCATATTTACAATTGTAATTTTGGGCTAAATTCCATCAGTTCAATTTCTCTATGCCTGTGCTAGGAATCATCAATCCCACACTTAGGCTGGAGAACTCCAGGAAGATTCACAATGGTATTATCATGCAGGAGCAGACATGTCTGTGCTAGTTGTTGACACAGGAGGACAGAGATAATGGCAGAGAGCAACATTCTCCTACAAGAAGAAACAGGAGACAAGAGGGCCACCAAAGGTAAGACAGACCATGAGCACTTCTAGGGATGTGTGTTCTTCATTGCCTCACATATGTCCCTCTGAAGGTTTTGCCTGGCTTTTATTACTTCACATTAACCTAGAGGAGAAGGATCAAGAATATCAGACTGAAGGCCTTGGCAAGAAACCCTCCTACATTGAGACATTCAAGCTACAACTGAACTATGGAACTCCTAAAAACATCCCAGCTGCTCAGGTATGTGACTATCCTCCAGCTGCATCCCACACATCCGCCAGCATGCTCACCATCCCATTCTGTTTCTGAGTTCTCCCCTTCTGTGTTTAAAATAATTTATGCATTCTCTAGCAGGTTCTCAAGATGGCATGATCTGGGACTGCAGTCACACACTAGAAAGTACCTGCGGTGCAGTTTAGGTCTATCTTTACAGACCGACTTGGCCATTGGGGCCACACCACAGCTCACACTAGAATTGGGACCCCATGGGCCTAAAATGGGATGCAGACCTTCCTGACCCTTGAGCGGACAATACCTTGATGATAGTAAATCTGAGTAAAAAGATATAATGATGAACAAAGACATAATCCACTAATGTGAGGATGTGTCTCCCACTCCTGTGCTGCGTGTCACACCTGGATAGCAGAAACAAATTTAATTTATCAGCTAGGGTAACTCCCAAATTACTATATGTAAGATCTGAAAGAAACACCTGGATTTAGAGGTCTTTGCTTTGCCTTTGCACATGGTTCTACCCAGGGCTCTGTGATAGCTTTATGGGAAAAAAGCAGGACAAGAGGCCACCCAGTTCACATTTAAGCTGTCAAAGCTTGATATGGCACTAAAGGCTAAGTCATAGAGGCCAAGCTTATAGCACTTGAATTCCTTGCAATATTCATTGGAATTATCCTCATGTCACAAGTATGATAAATTTCTGTTTGAATATACAGGAAGTTTCTACTCTTGTAATTTCAGCAACAGAGAATAGTGACAGGGTGAATATCTAAATACCTTGAATAGCTTCTCAGTTTTTACATTCAGATGCCTCCCAAAAGCATATTGCCACGACACCAGAATGCACCTCAATCTCCCTTCCCCCAACCAGATACACAACTGGAAAAAACCCTGACTGCTTGGCTGGGGAGACAGCCATGGAGTACTCTAACAGATCCTATGGTCTGGGTGCTTTGCAGGGCAGGAGTTTGGGTCATATCATATCGCATGTATCTGCTCTGGAGTTTAGATGCATCCTAGAGATGCTTCAACTCAGTTCAGTGAAGGGGCTTAATCATGAAAATTCTCTGATGACTCTTAGACTATAAATAAACCCCCCAAATTTTATGCCAAGCCTCACAGTACTTCTGAATGGCTAAGGGCCTGGGAAGGAGAGTCACCCAGACAACATGGGAGGTGCAGGGATGCTTAAGCTGTCTAACAGGACACACAGAAGTCCTGCCTCCCTCCAAGTGTAGGCATCTCTGTATAGGTCTGGGTTAGGTGCCAGTATAGCATTAGCATTCACAGCCTGTAGTTTGGTGTCTGACTGCCCCTCTGGGAAGGAATTTCTATTCTGTTCTTCTATTTTAACACATGCCCTGAAAGAAATGAAATGTAGATGCCTAACAAGTTCTGGAAGCTGAGCGCAAATCCTTTACAAGTCTCAGAGGCAGTAAGTGGCAGAGGAAGTCTACAAATTAAACTCTTTTCTGTGAGATCTACAGTACCCTGTAACACCCAAGTACAGATTCACCCGGAAAAGTTGCTTTGCCCGGTGACCTCTTGGGCATTTAGATTATCATAAGAAACTGTTCTTTGCAAACCTAAATCTAGCTAATGCATGGTCTGGTAGTTGAGGGAAGATTTTCCTCTGTGTATTTTACTTTTAGAACACATCTGTCGGTCCCTGAAGGAGTTTGTTCTCTGAACTGTAATCTCGCTTTTATCCAGAGAATACCCAAAATGTCCTGCAGTTTTAGCAGTGTATCCTGAATCCAGCAGAGATTTCTGAATAGACAAAACAGATGAGAATTTGCTTCTACCTATTTATTATACCTGGAGCACACCTCAACAAGCCCTTGACATTTCCTGTTTTGCTGACTCAAAGTACTAACAGAGAGGAGCAAAAAAGATACAAGTAAGTTGAGCTATTCTGGAACTCCAGAGCTTTGAAGCAAGATGTTCCTCCAGCTTGGAAAAATGTGAACTTTGTTGTCCACTACTGCTGGAAATAGAGTTACAGGATGAAAAATAACTGCCTGTAGGGATGTTAGGTATGTGTTCAACAACACGGTTAGTGTGAAATTGATGAAATACCCGTATTTTTTAATTTTCCCAGGATTTACAGAAACATTTTTGTAAGTTCCTGCATTTTTAAATGTTGTTCTAAGAGTGTGTCTACGCTTCCCAACATGTTTTCCGATTGAATTTTGAATATATTTCAAAACTTTGTTTTAACAGAGATGAAAAAATGCAGTGACAATAAACATAGGTGAACTCTTAAAAATGCGCTGAGCTTGTATAAGCAGAATCCATTGCTATGAAAGTTAGAAAGGGTGAGAAACAGGATTAGATGGGGTAGGGAGCTCTGGCTGCTGGTAAAAAAAGCAGTATGCAAAGAGTCCAAAGGATGATTTTGCAATAAAAAATAAATATGCAAGCAGACGTTATCAACAGTGACAGAATTAAATGCCAGCCTATGTGGGATTTGCAAAGGCACTCAGCACTGGTTTAATTTACTTTCTGCTGCAGTGGATGGGACTTTTGCTGGTAAGGTTAGCTGAAGCCACACTTCTGAAAACACCGCCTTGAAATCACCCCTACCTCTCCTGCCCCTCAATCCTGGAAAATATCCGTATCATCTTTACAATAAAAACTTCAGGACGGAAAATGTTCCTTTGCTGTGTGACCTTGCAGCAGCAACTGTGCAGATACAAACGTGAATATTTTTTAGAGGTTGTCCTCATGGATCATTCCCTCTCTGCCCCTCCAGCAGATGCATTTAACTCTGTTTCAGCTAAATCCTGTGAGCAGAGCCCATCGAGCTGAGATGCTGGACTGGAAGAGAGTGGTTCATCTTTGACAGCACAAAATGTGCAGCTGAGCTGAAAATGCGAATTGAGTTTCATTTTCTCTTTGCTCTGCCCCTCTAAGCTAGTTCTGACCTGACCCCATCCCCTCAGGGTGCCAGGCAGTCTCTGCTTTCTCCTTTCTTTGGCCATGTGGTGGTCCAGCAGAGATGCAACTCCTGGACAAAGCCAGCTGCTTCCCACTTAGTCGAGACATCTGGTGTCCCAGTGGAAGGGAGGAGAGGTGGGCTGTCAAAGAAGGCATGCTAGCAGAGATGTGAGTGAGTTTACAACCATGTAACTTTTTGTGTGTGTGTGTGTGAGAATGGGCACTATTAGGATTTTGACTTTCCCACCAAGCTTTCCTCTCCAAAACCAAGTGCAACCAGACTGCTCGCCTCAACCCATGTCCATGTACAATTACTAGTGTGTGCAGTTACCACTCAGCACACCTCTCTGTGTGGGAAAGCAACTGGGGGGGCCAGAGGTGAGGACTCCTGAGAAGCAGAAGTACTGAGTGAAATCCTTGACTATGTTACTGTACAGTGTAGAAGGGCTTGACTGAAATGTGCATCAGCTGCATGGGGTGGCAGGGGAGTAACTCCACCACCTGGAACAGTTGTGGCCATAGACATACTGTTTCCCAGATCGTGGGAGCTCTCTGAAGCAGAATGCTATCCGGCTGTGCTTTCCATACAACAGTGGCCCTCGGTCTGTTCATCTCTAGCAGATCTCCTCGTGAACTTCAGCTTTAATTTTCCTCCAAGCAGGATCAAGCCACCGTGAAGCAAGCAGGCGTTCATCTCCCCGCTGCAGAGCAGACAGACGTGGTGAGGGTAAGGGCTCTTTTCCTTTGAAACAAGAAGGGGGGTGGGGGGATGGGTTAAGAGCCTCGTGTTTTTCATTCCCTGCCTGAATTTAAGAATGGCAGAAAACCAAGGAACAGCACGGTGTCTGCACCTATGCAAACTGCCGCCGAGGGGTATAATTTTCAAATCTTTACAGCAGCCCTTCACATGAGCCTAGGAGACTGTAGCCTGGCATCTGGTACCAGTGCGTTCACAAATACTCACCAGCGTAAAACCACACACACGCTTCGCATTTAAGCTCAAACTCACAGAAATTGTACTAATACAGAGCTTTCAATTTTTACTCATTTTTTAAAAGAAAATTCACACACGTTTTGATTCTGGTAACGTGAATTCTTTTTTCACACCTGCACCTCTGACACTGCGGTTAGTAACAGCGTGATTTCACATTCAATACGTCTCTGTTATGGTTTCCTTTTACCACCTATATAATGAAACAATCCTTTTTTTTCCATTTGCTAAGAGAAGAAAGCATTCTCAAAGAGAGCTTAAAATTAAACCCCCAAAACTACCTTCCCCTTTCCTACTCCTCAAATCTAATAGTGAAAATTTATTCTGCTTTAGTGCAACAGGTCAGTACTGTCATGATGTCAGTAGGCATGCTCATGATGTTGCATAAAATTAGATATGTTACTGATTCTGACTTTAAAAGTTGTAAAATTGTCACAGACTTGTCATACAGGATGGATTCTGGAAAAAAAAGAATTATAAAAAATTTCAATTTCCCCTTGAGTGAAAATCAAAAAATACCCTGATTTAAACCTGTGACTGATTCATATTTGGAAAATAAGCAACTTTTCTCCATAGTGATGTCATGACTTCCATGCTGCAGTGGCTTCATGGATGTAGGGTGTTGAAAATGTGGCCCACCTAGTAGGAAGAATTAAGGTGAAGGAATAACTGCATCAAGAAATCAATTGTGCCATTATAGAACACCTGCATATGCTTGAACTCCGAATTTCTCAAGGTTAATGCATTGAAGATCAGAGCTGGGCAAAAAAGCGAATCAATGGAAAGTTATCATATATATGTATATTATATAATGAGTAACCCATGCTGAAAGTAACAATTGACTCTGACTTGTGCAAGTAGTCCACACCATATGCCTTTCTATTGTAACGTTTCAGTGAATTGCCCGAGTAAATAAATTAATTGCATCATCATAAGGAAACTCACAGGGAATTGGCTTTACCGCAAGGCAGAATGTAACTTGGTAGGTGACCCAAATGGATGAGCAACAGAGCTGTGGGGAGCTTCAGCGGAGTTCTTGGAAAGCCACCATATTTGCTGCAACAATAATTAGCCAAGAGCTGGCAAGATCTGATGGTGGTGCAGTTTTAAATAAAACTTGGTATTTATTAAAATGCTTTGGATAATGGTTGATACTCGTTGCTCAATATTCTTCATTGTTCCAACAGCCCTGAAACAAGAGTTGCAAGAACTCCAAAAAAGTTCCCATAGCAACAGCAAGGAGAAGGGACTATTTTTCTCCGAGCTCTGGGTGAACAGCAAAGACACGCAACTATGGTAGAGGGGCCCGTCCTGCGCCAAGCAGATCTACTCTGTTTTGCAATTTCACACAAAAGGGCAACATTTTCACTGTGCCCCCCAAGAAATATCTGCCTTTTCTGTTAAAAGCATTATATAATTTCCCCCCCTAAGGACAAAGAACCTCTTTTTATTCTCAGGAACAAGAACAATAAGACAACAGCCTGCATGCATGCACATCCTAGACTGAAAATAAGGCCAGCCAAGAGGTTTCATGACCAGCTCCTCATGGAAACTCCCCCAAATCCACCCCTAAGCAGGTGGGGTCTACCTGACCCCAAGCCCCAGTTCTGCTTTCAGCCCTTGGAATATTCCTAAAGGTCTCTGTGTTTCTGTGGGGACTCCAGGGTACCCTATAGCCCTCTTGTTGCTGCTGTGGTCAGCAATGTATGACTTCCCCCGAGGATTCACAGTGCGTGGGCTTACTTGTTTATGCAGAAACAGAGTTGACGGTCCAGGCTAAGAGATGAAGTGAAATGGCCTTCTTGGACCTTCCTAGTTTGAAGATGAGCCTAACCAAACTTTTGTAGTTGCCATCAGGAATGTAATGGCTAATGACAGAAACTGCAAAAGCTGTCAGAATGGTCCTGAGGTTCACATGTGTCCCTGGGTGTCATGAAAGATTTATTTGCAACAGGCTTTTAGGCATGAGTGTAGCAATACTTTCTAACGCAGATGTGTCACAACAACAAAGAACACAGAACCAGCAATTTGTGTATCCATACTTCAAGAAAGTGTTTCAGAACACTGGCCTCTATTCAGGACCTCCTAGCACACGTAAACAAACTACCCTCTTCTTAAAGAGGATAATTCACTAAAAATACAAAGGTACATATTACAACTTACGTGATCTCCATGCGCTGCATCTACACTGAGCCATTAGAGGTGTCTTCAACGCTCCAACGCAATGGAAATACTTTCTACTTAATTTTCACTGTTATCCAAAAAGATCATTGATTTAATCAACTTTCCAATTAACAAAGCACAGTTTCTGCTTACTTGATGCATCAGTTTTTGCAGCTCTTCCCTCATTCAATAATTCCAGCTGATTCCCCACATCAACATGGCTTTTTTAGTTGAGGTTACCAGCATTATTACACATGTGAATGCAGTAAATCATTGGACCCAGTATTTCCTGTTTTGGTTTGAGCTGGAACAGAACTCATTCTGTTCAGCGATTTCACTTTTCCACTCAGTCTCTGCTAAGTCATGGCACTCTCTGAAGTTAACGGTGTATTTCTGCAGGCAGTGTCTGCTTCCACAAGTGAGACAGCGCTTGATGTTACAGTCACTGCCAGGGGTTGGTGTGCAGAAAGGATCTTGCTTACACTTGCTCCTGTGCAGACCAAGGTCACTGCTAAATCCCGTGTGCCACAGTGGGGTGCAGTAAGTGAGAGGCTGCACCTGCGGGGAGGAGCGGACAGGACAGGTGACCCTGCACTGACCAACAAGGGGTTCCATCCCATAGACGTCATATTCGGTATAAAGCTGAGGGATCACTTCGAGCTCTCTTCTTCAATGGCCGACATCTGAGGAAGACTCTGCCCGTTCTGCCTTCGATCCCAATCCGTGCATCCCTGAGTTCAGTTCCAGAATCCAGCTCCTGCATCCGGTTCCCATCTGCTGCTGAGCCCAGCCTGGGCCTTCCCCAGTGCCTGCCCACAGCATCAGTGGTGACGGTGACGTGGTGCCATCAGGGGGGCTGGGTTCAGTATTGGTATTGTATATATGTGTATGTATTTCATTTTATTGTTGTTATTCTCATTAAAGCAGTTTAGGTTTCTTTTCCAATCCGTAAGTCTCTCTTCCCTATTCCCTTTCTCTTCCCCTTTGGGAAGTGGGGGGAGGAGGGAGGGGGTAATAGAGAACCAGGGGGTCTGTCATTCATCTAGTGGCTGGCCCAGCTCTAACCCTTGGCAGTGCCTCTTCCATTCAGAGTGCCAGACTGGTGTATACCAGCCTACTTTGACTAGGGGCTATAACTATGCCCACACAAAGTCTCTGGCTCAAAAAGGCTGGGTTTTTTTCCATCACGCTAACTGGTACAACTGGTAGATCAGGCCCTGACCCATTGCACAGCAGATGGCAAAGTAGTGAAAGACTTCCATGCTCTGGGGGTTTTCCTTTCCCCAGCACTCCACCTGTTGTCAAGGCCATCCAGACTGCCATGCATCCCCTGCGTGAAAGGCCAACGCTGAAGACATCCAGTGCCTGTTGGAACCACCTGGCAATGAGTGGTTGCAAACATTTGGGAGTTTGTATGGAATTTCTTAGCAACAAGGAGAAAAGATTTAGATTAAAAACTCTTCGCAAAAAATTGATTATTTTCTGCCTTTGGAAACTGAAGTTGTTTAAAAAATTACCTTTGTTTCAGAATTCTAAAAAAATTAAAGATGAGAAATATTTTGTGGAATTTCTTTAAAAAACCATTTTTTTCTTTAAAAAGCTCTGAAGAATTTTCAGCCGTGTGAGTTTATTCCAAGACACTCATTCCTCCATGAAGGTACCTGCTTGCCAGTTTGCACTGCAAAAATTTGAACAGTGTAGAACCAGCAAAATGTGGCTATAGAGAAGCCTTTCAAAGAAAGTTCTAGCACCTACGACTACCAGGCAGCTATGGACACTGAATTACTATTTTACATAAGAGTTAAGGAAACGTTTGCTGTCATATACAGCAGTAACTTCATTAGTAAACGGAGTCACAGCAGCGCATTTTGTATAAAAGCAAGCCAGGCACATATTCTTTCTCTTTGATTTTAAATCTTGACATTACAGATTAGAAATGATTAAAAAATTAAGAAGTCAATGTATTAGATGGCGAATTTCAGGGAAGCTCGCAAGAGTTAAACCAGGCTGCAGAGCCCTCCTCCTCCTCCCTTCTACTACTGTGTCCTCAAACAAGGGTGCTGGGAAGAGCTCAAGCACTGCTGCCCCCTCCCCCCAAAATAATTGAGCATGCCCTCAGCTCCCATTAAGTCAGCCTGCACAGTCCCGAGGGAGGTAGAAATTCCCATAAAAGGATCACTCCAAATCCCTGGGATAAGTTTATTTGGCATGCTATTCAAGCAAAAGGAGCCTTGCAATTGTTTTCCTTGACCTTTTAACCGGCTTTTCTTATCCCAACAGAGGTCAAAGGCCAAGAACTAGGCTCCCCTCCCCCAGGCTCTCCCTGCCCTGGCCCCCTGAGCACACCGACGCTCAAAGGGAAGAGTTTAACCCAGGCAGCCAGAAACAGATGTCTGCAATGCGAGGGCTGGGGGAGGGAAGGGCAAGAAAGCGTAGGAAAGGTGATTTGAAGGCGGTATTTATTTAATTGATCATTAAGCCTGGAAAGGAGAGAAAAATCGAAAAAAGTTTTCCTTCAGGCAAAGAAAGTAATGGGGATCACGGTACTTTGTGTATTGATGCTGATATAGTAGTATTTTCTGCTAGTTTCAGTGGGTCAAATCTGAGCAATGCTTCAACAGATGACGTCTGACTCCCTGCTGCTCTCCAGGAGGCAGAGGAGAGGGAAGCACCTGCCAAGGGATTTCATCACCTTTGCGTTCCTCTACAGAAGCCACAAATAATCCTGCACTGTTTACTTTTTAAAGCATCCCTCGGTTTCAGCTATCGGTGGAGCTGCAAACACCTGAGGAGGAGGAGGAAGGCTGGTCTGAAAACGGGGCAATCCCAGCAGGGGCAAGAGGTGGCTGTCCTTGCCCACCCCAAGGGCTTGCCACTGAAGAAGCAGAGATGACAACTGCTTGTACCAACCCCTTATACACACAGGTGAGGCCAAACCTGCTGTGCCTGCCTCAGGACTGGGTGCCTCGCACACGCCTTCCCTGGTGCTGGTGACAGTGGACGAGGTAGAAGCACCAGATGGTAGCCGATGCCGCTGGGAGGGCTCCCAAGCACCGACAGAGCCCAAAGGGTGCCGGGGCTGGTACAAGACACCAGTGTCGCGTGTAGGCTGGCTCTCCCTTGGGGGACAGGCAGCTCCTCGAGCACTGCGAGGCCCGGGCCAAGGTCCGTGCTCGGCCCTGCCCCGGCACTCACAGCCCGCGGTCCCCTGCTCGCCGGCCGGACTGCCCACGCCACAGGGCCCCCCAGGGCGTTTCCCTCCCCGGCGGAGGGCCCGGGGCCGGCCCTGGAGTGCGCCTCTCTTCGAGGGTTGTCGGTACCCGCCGCGCGGGAGCCGGCGCTGACCTCGCCACAAAGAGCAGGTTCCCCCCGCCGCCCCTCCTCCGCCTCGCCGCGCGGGAGCACGTGACCCCGCCAGGCGGCGCGGCGCAGCACGAGGGGGAGGGGCGCGCGGCCGCGGCGTGGGGGAGGGGCCGCCCCCACCCGCCTCTTCGGGAGGGGAATGTGGGGCGGTTTTTTTTCAGCCAGGGCGTTTAGATGTACAATTTCGCTTCGCGTCTGGGGCGGGCGGTGTTAAAACGCGTGGTCGAGAGGCCGGGGACGCGCCAGCCCCTGCCAGACATTGAAAAGGCACTTTAAAAAAAGAGGAGGACGGAGGCGCCGAGGTCCCTCGGGGCGGGAGGCAGGTGGCCGCCATCTTCCTGCCCGCCCAGAGCCGGGCTTTCCCCGTATCCCCGCGCACCGCACTCCACGGTTTAAGGGGGGCGTGCAGGCAGCAGGGAAGGTTTTACAAAAATAAAGGAGAACACGGACGAGCGAGTGGTCTGTAATCCCCTTCACTGATGTGGGGCCGGGATCAGCGGGCGCCCTGGGCCTCTTCTCCTGCAGTGGTGTGGGCCTGCCTGTTGTGGGTCAAGCCATATTCGGGTTTTCCTGTTAAACATTAAGTCAACTTGAGGTGAGGGGTAGTTAGTGTGCTGGGGTGTCACTGACAATCGCCTTGCTTTGGTTCAAAACCAAACCAAACAGAACAATTGTGTGTTTCTGCAATTAGCATCTCTTTCTCCATCCTGGTAACCCATTGATAATGCTGTAGGTGCTGCAAAAGTGGCCTGAAGTATGTGTTGTGAAGCCGAGAAAGCTATATGTTCAATAGGTTACATTTACGTTCACAAAATGCTACTTACACGTTAGCGTATTTCCTTCTATATTTTTTAGTAGAATAAGGAGGTGGGAATAAGGGTAGGTGCTCTAGAAACGTAGAATTAAGGTGTGGGAGGCAGCCCATGAATGTCCTTCCAGGCCCAATGGCCATAGTGTGTATGTACTGCACTGCTTTACGTGCTGAAAACAGGGAAAATCCCTCATGGGACAGCTTCACCAGAGTCATTTGGGGATTTTAGGCAGTGGGACCTTAAAAGTGTTTGGACCTGGTGAGGTCCCGTCTTTCTGTCACCAGATCATGGCAAGGACTGTAGCCCATCGTCTTTTGAGGTGACTCCACTGATGCATAGCTGTGAAATGGCAATCTCACCCTCCTTATGCCGGTTGCCCAGGGCAGTACCAAACTCTGTGAACCTCACTCCAGATTCTTTGGGCCGTGATCTTCCATGTCAGCCTGGAAGGATGTGGCAGAAGAAACAGTGCAGCAGCTGAGCTGCCTATCATCACGAGACCTCCTGGGAGTGATCCAGCTGCAGTGCCCTGTGCAACCTAAGTCAAAACAACAAAAAAAGGGAAAATATTTCTTTGTAATACTGATGCATCACCTTTTGTTTTTCCTGAAATTTTTCCTAAATATACAATAAAATAAAAAAAACAAAAAAAAAAAAAAAAATAAAAAAGAAAAAGGAAAAAAAAAAAGAAAAAGAAAAGCAAAAAAACACCAAAGTGTGTCAAATGATCCGTGGAGTGAACAGATTCCAGGAGGTCTCTCCAGAGAGTGAAGTCAATGGTGGTATGAATCTGCGCTGCAAGAGTGCGCCGTGAGACTCGTTCCAAGGGTAAAAGTCAGACTGATGTGAGTGATGTGGTATTTCATGGGGATGTAAAATTAGGATACACGCAGAAGGTCAGTTTCTCTGTTGACCTAATCTAATGCCATTCCAGTAATCTCTGCAAATTGCACTGTTTAATACCGTAAGTGACTATGATTCTGGAATGATGAGAGCAGTATTTCAGGAAAAGCAAGTAAAAGGGGTCTGTAAAGTTCAGACTTAGTGTAAACGGTTGTTTACTTAAAACAATAATCACGTCCATAATTAGCATAGGATCAGTTCAGCCTGTGAGACGTTATCAGTGTGATTTAAAAGCTTTTGGGATTAACTTTGAGTGATAAGAGTGGCACTGGTGGAAAAACGTTAACATCTACTCCTTTTCTTACTAATTTAAGCTTGCTGTGCAGCTTAAAGCCCCCAACTTGCATCGCAGCTGAATTTGGCAAGTTATCATTTGTTGGGCTGTTTTAACACATTTCAGGAGTCCTAAATATAATTCTAATGTATCAACTCTTTTTAAGAAGAAAATAAGGAAAAACAAAGCTTTTTGTGTGCTTGAGAAAAGTGAAATGACTATTGTGAGTCTACATTTGTATTATACATTCTGATAAACCATCTTTTGTGGAAATAATTATTAAAACGTATTTTTATTTTTATAGACTGTTTGGTTTCTTTTGCTGCTGGAGGTATGTTGCCCAGTCTGTTGTCTGAAAGAAGCTCATGACAAAATGGGCAAACTGACAGGAAAATAAGACCTAATGATGGAGAAAATCCAAATGGAAAGCCTGCTGCAATTTGACAAGGATCCACCAGAATCACTGGACACGTTACAAACACCACTAATGCTTGCAATCTCAACCAAAGTCATAAAGCACTTTTTTTTTTTTTTTTTTTTAAAGGGCTATTGAACATTCATTGTATAGCCAAAGAGAATACAATTATTCTATCCTGCATTGTTTGGGATTTTATTATTCCGTTTGCCTCACTAATGTATATGCAGTCTTGTTTATCTAAGCCAGAATATCAATAAGCTTCAGTTTTTACCCAAGATTTTTTTCTGAGTGGTTACTGTGTAATGGAATGAACTGGGAAGGCCAGAACCACAGGGTCTTAGGCGTTCTCTCCCTCCTTAAGTAAAATAAAGTACTCTCAGTAGGCTATCAGAAAAACTAAAAAGGAAAATATGCAGCTGCATCATCAGTCAGGGTTATACATCAAATTGTGCTTGTACGCCTGCGTGTGTGTAAGTGTGCACTAGCGTAAGTGTTAATGTGTTTAGTTCTGTAAAGAACTTTCCTGCTACACTCTACAGGCAAGAGCTTCACATTCGGTACTGGAACTTGTCTGAGAGCAAAAAAAGAAGCCTTCCCAGTAGCTGATTGCTGCTTTTAAAAATACATCAGTTGCTATTCCTTTTAAATGAGAAATGTTTTTTATCACAGGTGAAATACAGGTTCGCTTAGATTTTCCAACCTTGGTTGCATAAAGCCTGTAGTGTCCTTGGTGGACGTTTATTTCAGGGGAGGGTAAGAAATGTAATTATTATTTTCCCTTTAGGATTTGTTGTGTTGATGTGAGCGTCCATAAATAGTTTAAGATCCAATTTATTCTGTAATATTCTGGGTAGTTACAGTGGGATATGCTGAACCATCAGATCCTTTGGTCACCTTGCCACCTTCCTTTTCCCAAACAGCTCCTTGTTTTTAGGGCTGTCCTGGCCCATCTCTCCCTTTCCCCTTTTAGTCCATATGAGAAAGGTTTTGATACTATTTCACCCCTGGCTGTATATTGCAACTCACCCACTTGCATTGACACTGAAGCAGAGTATTGAAAAGCTGGGGTGCAGCTGGCTCTTGGGGTGAACACCACACAACCTGCAGTGGTGCCTAACTTCTAACTGTATACTGAAATCTGACATATAAAAGATAAAGCTAGTGTTTCTTTCTGTTCATGACTGAAATTAAACCCTGCGTGTTTTCAACAAGCATTCCTCGTTTCTTCTTTTCAAAGACATAACGATTGTTGACCTACTTTTCAGGTGGAAAAAAGAGACGTGGAGGCAGCAAACTGTTTTGTAATATACTGGAAAATGATTTCCCTCCACAAGTACATAAACAGTTGTTTGCTTTCTAATATGACTGGCCTTCCAAATCTAAACATCTCCTTTGATTCCCCAGATGTTGCTTTTTAAATTGAGATTTAGGGGAATGCAGCGTTTGCTCCTTTGAAACAAATCTTTAGCGTGTCTGGGGTTTTTTCTGCTTATTTGAAAGCAGATTTGTTGTTTTTCTGGACTCGTGTTTTGGGGAGTTCAGACAAGGGCTCAGATGTATACGTGATCCTTCAGCCTTCAGGCCAAGACAAATTTTAACCATAGTGCATTTATGAGACCTGTGGGTGTGATCAAGAAGCAGGTTTTCAGAATCAATTAAACGACAGTATGATGTGCTGGAAAGGGAGGTGGAGGATCTGAACGGAGTCTCTGCGTGGCAGATACCATTTGGAAAGGGTCTCTGCTGCAGAGGATCAGCAGCCTGTCATTTGCTGCCTCCCACTTCAGTTTCACCCCATCAGTAGAGAAGTCAGAGTCTGGAACACAAAAGCTACTTTCTCAGATTTCCCTCTGACATCCAGTACTGAATGTACCGTCTGTGTCTGAACTGAAAATTTCGTTGCCGTTTTTATTCTGATTTCACTCTCCCCATTTCTTTCCTTACATAAAGCAGAAAACACAGGCAAGGAAAAGCAGCCAGAAGGTCCCTCAGTCTAGAGGGGGGCTGGGTTGTTGTTCAAGACAATTACTCTGGGAGACTGTGTAGCTATGCAAGAGCAAAGCCAAAGAAGGAGCCCTGGGAAATTACATCAGCTTTTTTTTTTTTTTCTCCTAAGGCGAAGAATCCTGAATAGGGTTATGAGCTGTCTAACTCTAATCAGCACTGTTCTAGTTCACAGCAAAATGTGCAGAATGAACCGAGAGCAGAGCACGCAGAGCTTCTGCAACACACCGGTTTCAAAAACCAAGGCACATAAGTTCCTGTCCAGCCCTAAAGAATGGAAGGGATAATATGAAATGCAGGCTTTTTCCTGGTAATCCTCTCTGTGTATACTCTGTTTCACCTTCAGTCTCCCTTTGTCTCTTTTCTGTCATTCATGACTCAGCACCGCCTTTCGTAAAAACCCCAAGCCTCGCTCTAACATGCTGACACCCTCGCGCTCCTCTTGCAGGACTGCAGGTCTGCTTCCTTTGTCTGCCCACATAACCTGACTCGTCTCTTCTTGGACCCTGGCCTTTGCTGCTCACGTCTTGACAGTACAAAATATCACACTGGGTCCAGAAAAAAATCAAATAAATATTTTCCACTCAAGGACTTTAATATTGGAGGATTACTCAGCTACTTGAATGCTGGCTGAGTGGCAGGTTTTGGCCACATCAGGAGCTGGTACCCCCTGTGCATGTCTCCCAGGGCCTTGCAAGAGGGCTGCTTGCTTCAGCCCATGCTAAAAGCTCTGTCCTGCTTCCTGCGGCATTGTGCTGCCTGCACAGCTGGACATAAAAGCTAAAACCCCCTTCACCTCTCCTGCTATGCAGTGGCAGCACCCATTGCTAGCACTGTGTTTTGATTCCACATCACTCGGAGTGCCGTCTCTGCAGGGCAGACATTTTGCTTCGCTTTGTGATTATCCAGCAACCTGTGACAATAACGAAAGATTTAAGCAGTTGCCAGCCTAATGGTTCTGACATGCAGACAAAATGAAATAACTCAGAGTGGAGCTGGCAACCAGGAAACTTCAGAAACAAATTGATCTGGCAAGGAGTTTTCATTATGCTTCAGGGAACAGGTTGATCTGACAAAAATAGAAGTTGGCAAATAGATTACCTCTTGGAAGACGGCACACTGAGGTGGTACAGTGAGATGATGGGTGGTGTCTGATCTGTCTTCGGAGTTGGGGTTGGCTGGCTCCGTGGAAATGAGGTGATCGAGTCCTTTTTGGAACAGAGATTTTGTCATTTGTGTGTTTCATAAAGCACCGTGCAGGCTTGTGGCTTTCTCCCGCGGCTCCTGGCGCAGTCAGGAGGCTCTGCCAGTGCACATCAGCCTTGACTTTCTGCAACTCGTTCTGCTCTTGCTTGACACCATCATGGTGTCTGCGTGCTTCTGACCTTTCCACCCTCTGTCTCCCAGGCCTCTGCTCTGCCTCAGCTTCTCTCCTGAGTGTTGCCAGAGAGGGTGAGGAGCCCTGGGAGGAGATTTTTCCCAAATTGCCCGGTTGTGGTCTGTGTAGCTGATGTCTCATGTACCATGTGTTTTTATACCTGCAAAGCATCCAAATGTTTAATGCCAGGAGAGAAGAAGCTGTTTATAACCTGCTATATAAGCCTCTAGTATTGCTGATGGGGACACCAGGCCTCCAAAATGTTGTGCACAAAAATGGTTTGCCATGAGTATCAAATATGCAAACCATTCATTCTCATAAAAAAAAAAAAAATCCCCTTACATTTCTAGTAATTGAAAATAAATTCTCTGTCTCCACCTGTGAATATAATCTTCTAAGAAGTAGCCTATTCTTTCTGTAATTTCTTCCTGTAAATTCTTCCTGTCAGCTCTTGCTTGTTGCCTTTTTTTTTTTTAACGATTCATCTTTCAGCCACACACTGTTACCTTATATGGTCTCCCTATATGTCTGGGCTTTTTCTTAATGAATGGTATTCTCCGTACCCTGTATTGATGCTTGGTAAGAATAATAACTTCTTACTATTTTATAACATCATAGGCATGAAGGCTTTTTTTTAAAAAAATAGCCAGTATGTTGTTTTCCACAGAATAAGTACTGTCAACTCAATGATTAAGCTAAGTTGTATAATAAGAATAAATCAGGGTCTCAAAAGTTGACCAGAAGTCCTTGGATCTACTTTTGGAAAAATGGCAAATACTTAAGTCATGGCACATGCAGACATTTTCCTTCATGGTTAAAGATGGAACAACAGAAAATGAAAAAAAAATTATTACAGAAATATTACCTTGTTTATCTTGTACTATGGTCAAAATGATGTATCTTGGTTAATGCACTGTAATAAAAATTTGTGCACATCACAGTCAGTGCATTGCTGCAGGTCTGTTATCATAATTTGGGAAGCCCTGTGGACCCTTATACTCTCCTGCCAGGAGAAGAAGCATCCACAAGGATGACAGAAGAGTAGTATGGCAGATCAAACACAGACTATATGTAGGAACTCTTGCAGTTTTTGCGTTTTCTCCTTTTCTTACTGTCTTTATGACAATTCCATAGTTTCCTCCTGGCAATGCATCTGTTGCACTTTAAGTTAAGGTAATGTATAAATCTTGCAGTAGTTATGAAAGCACTACAAAGGAAAGGCTTATTTTTGATTTTTTCCATTATAAAGCAGTTTGGAAAATACACAGATAAAAATGCTTAACAGATAAGAATGACAAAATGTTATAGTAATAAACACAAACACATTATTGTAGCAGGAAGACTTCACAAATGCATTTCTGTTGTGTGCGACTGTTAGTGATGAGTTGTGCAGGTCAATGCCATCTAGGTTTTTTTGTGTTAAAATTGATATGTAATCCAGTCATGGTTTGGAACACTTTAAACACTTTCTTTTCATTCACATTATCTGTCACAAGTCAACATTGAATGTAGCTCTATTTTTGTCCAAACCATAGTTTTTAGAATTCCTCATGAATGTGGGATTGATAAATCTAAATATTTTTGTATGATTTGGGAGAAAATTTTTCTTTTGTTTATTTAAAAATTCCTTAGCTCAAAACAAGCTGAGTTACTTCTAACCACTGCATTGATTATATTTAAAAGAATTGTCAGAGAGAATTTTCTAGGTCTCTGGATTCTTGATGTATTATATGCCACAGTTTAACTAAAAGTTTATTAGCCAGCCTGTGGAAACAGATCAAGTTAGCCTAAAAAATTGTTGATTCAGTATCTGCTTTGATGGGTAACTAACTGAAGAACAGTTATATACTTGCAGTCTGTTGAGTCTTAAGCCAGTCTAAAGTAACATATCTCATGAAAAATGCCTTATGACCTTATGAACAAACGTTACTATGGGTGATGAGGACTGCAATTTGATTTAGAGTTTGAAAGACATTGCAAAAGCTTGATGAAAACATTTATGTTTTATAAGGTAGCTTTGCCTTATCTTCTGTCATCTTTAAAGCCAACCTGAAGAATCACTGAATCAAAAAAAAAAAAGGAACTCTTCATTTTCTCTCTCTCTTCCATTTGTTTTTCCTTTCTCCCTTCCCATTTCCCTTTCCTATTTCCCATTTCTGTTTTCCTTCTCCAAAAGTGAAAAAAGTTGCCTTTTATGTGCAAAGAAGTATATCCTTCTTCCTCTCTGACCTGAATCAAGACCAGTAGACAGTTATCTGAGTTAGATTCTATAGTATTAGTGGCTACAATATAGTATTAGTAGATGGAGGGTGAACAGTCGAGCAGAAAGAAGAGTCAAGCCATTCCTGCAGTGAACTCCACCAGCTGAGAACTGGGTGAGCTGGGGACTCTTTCCACTCTTAAACCACCTTTCCTGAGAAAAAAGAAATCATGTGAGGTTTAAACAGATACACACATTTTAAAATAATTGACCTTGTCTATTTTCTGTTTTCCAGTTGTTCATTACCCAGATCTTTCTGGGATAAAAAGGAAGCGTTTCATCACTATACTCTCTCTTTTGGAAGTTTCCACAGCTCTGTAATATCACTATCATTTTCCTACTGCCTGGGAAAAACATTACAGTTTCCTAGATCCCAAATTTTTGAAGGTGTATCTTTCAGAAGCATGAATTTGTTTGTTCAGTCAGAGGGGAAAAAAGAGCCTGAAATGTTATGCTTTCGTGATAATGTGACGAGAAGAATTTTTTTTTTTTTTTCATTTTGATTCTCCTGAAATTTCTCAGGCAAATCTGTGTGATTACTGCTACTAACAAAGGGTGGAAGCAGTATGAAAAGAATAAGGCAGAAGGGGAGGGGAGGAAGAGGAGGTGGTTGATTATGGATATGAAAGCTTTATTTACACACACACATGAACAATCAGCCACTTTGAAAGAAGAATGCAGAAAAAAGCACACACACACATTTTTTACATTTCTGTATGCATAATGACCCTCTGAAAGAATCAATCAATCTGGTAATTTTACTCCACAGAAGATTTGTTATGCTGGCAAAGAGGCAGTATTTTGAATGACGCGATGCTTTTTCTTCTTTACGCTTAGTGCTCATGAGATTAAGTTGACGGGATTTTTTTCCTGTAGTCATCCAGCACTCAGCATGACGCAAGGCTAATTTTGAGGGAAGACACAGGGCAGTTACCTCATTTTCCCCAGAGCATCAACAGGACAGACACAAGATAGGTTAAACATGGTTCCACCGACAGATCTCAGGAGCAGCCCGTAAAGAGGGGACACAGATTAGCAGGGGTAGAAGAAGACCAACACATTGTGCTGCTCTTGTGCTGCTGGGTGTAGGTCAGCACCCACCGACCCACTGATGCCTCCTGATCAGCCTGCACCTGCAGGTCTGGAGGTCGTTCCTGCGGGTGGAGGCTGTGGTGGCTGTGGCCTCTGTCATGTTCTGTAGATGGAGGCTCCCCCTCAGGTCTTAGAGGTGCTGTGTGCTAAAGTGGGGTCCACCAGGGGTTGGTCAGTTGTCAGCTGGCAATAGCCAGAAAAGACACCGGAGCAGTGAACCATGATCAGTGACTTTTGCTACATTCTCTGAATCACACAGCTCAGCAAAGAGAGTTGCATACTGGGCAGTGAACGTCCGTGTAACAGCACGCTAAAATCGATAATAAGAGGTGATGAGGGTGAGGGTTATGTCTGTGCTTTTTTTCTCTTTTTTTTTTTTTCTGAAGAAACTTCATTTTTTTGCCAGTATTGATGCTGCTTTGTCACCGGTGGTGGTAGGGTGGCTGATGTAGGCTGACGCAGACTTTCTGATCACAGCAGTGGTCAAGGCTGGCAGTATGTCACTGCCAGGGGCACAGCTGCGATAAAGAAGGCTAGCATAGGCACTGTCTAATGTTAGTGGATCAAGGTTTTCAGCCTGCACGTTACATGCAAGCTGAAGGAAGAAGATGATTGAGATTAAGTGTTAAAAAACCTCTATAACTATTCTCCTTTTGCCCCACTTTGCTGGGCGAAAGACCTTGGAAAGACTCCCAAACAATCCCCTCATGAATATGTGCATGTGTGTGTATGTGTGAATATGTGGGGTGTGGGGGTGCGCGCACTTACGTGAAGAGAGACGTTTCTCTGCTAGATCCTTGCTTCCTTCCTTCCTTTTGAGATGGAGTCAGTGGGAGACCCAGACGGTTGCTCATTAAATTCAACAGGAAATTCCTTTGGAAAGACCCTTCTTCAACCTAATTTAGACCCTTTTGAAATTAGGAGGGTCAGGCCCAAGCATGCCCAGGAGCTTGACTTCCAGAAATTTCTGCTAGGGAAGGAGAAAGGCTGGAGAAACCAAGAATGGGGAGGTGTGTGTGGGGGCGGTGTGTGTGCACTCTGAGCTGTGCTCCTCAATACCAGGTTTCTCGTCAGAGGTAGGCGTCCCTCTGCTCTGCCTATCCACCTGCTTTCACCTTTGTTTGTGGTGAGGCCTGGACGATCTAGACACGTGTAGCGAGCTCCAGGTAGGGGTTGTGCAGGGCGCGGTGCTGTCAGCAGTGATGCACTATTACCTTGGTAAGGGTCCAGGTAAGGCTCTGCAGGCATCTTTCGCTGCTGCCGGCCTGCGGCAGGCTCTTGGCACAAGTCCGCGGCAGCCCGTGACCTGGACTCCCAAGTTGCAGGACCCTCTTTCAGCATGTCAAAGGGCATGCCGTAATTCTTTTGTGCCAAACACCGTGCTAGGCTTCTAGGTAGTCCCAGGGCACATTGGGAGGTTATTTTTCGATGTCTGAGTGCAAGAGATTTTTGTTGCCCTCAGTTCTTGCTATCAGTGAGACCAAAGGCCTCTCGCGGGGCTGTGCTGACTGCATGGCATCCTTGGTTTTCCACTCGTAAGAAAACATGTTTATTTAGAGCAGGTGAAGCTGGAAAAATCCCGTACCATTGCAGTGAAATTTAGCAGTATTTGCATTGCTGCTTTAGATATTGTCAAATATAGAACATATTTATTAATTGCTGCAACAGAATGCACAGTCAGGAAGTATGTGGTTAAAATAAAATGAGTTAATATTTGCCTTTGTGTAAAAATGCTGTGTTGCTATTGGGTTGCAGTTGGAGTTGCATGCATCTCCAGAGGGAATCTAACCTTTTATTTAAAAATGCTTTCTACAAAATATTTTAAGTCCTCTCTATTGATTTGTCTAGACTGTTAAAAAATAATATAATGCTGTGTTAGGTACAGCAAGTAATCTTTATTTTGAAATTTGTTATATTATGGTGAAGACACATGGTGCTCTAGCAGTATAAAGCAGAAGAAAATACATATTATGCAAAATACGCTGTGAAGGGTGGAGTCCAAGAATACTAAACATTTTCTACTGTAGTCCCTGTCGTGGCAAAACATCTCTCTTACTGATGAGGTTTGGATAAATATTTAAAACTGAAACGCTTTCCGAGGAAAGATGCAGATTCAGTGGCATGAAAACAGTCTATGGACTTGCGAGACTTTGTTGAATTTCATTTTGAAAAAAACCCAACACATGCCAAAATAATCTGAATATTTTGCCTCGACTTTCAAAATGAAACTTTCAATTTTTCATTTCAAATGGATTTCCTGCCTAGAACTCTGCTTTCATTAAAAAAAAAAGGCTCAGAACTGCGATGATGTGTGCAACACTGACAGGATTTTCAGTTCAGTGACAACTGCTTTTTCTGTCCTCATTCCCTTCTCCTCCCCCAGCGGATTTTTCAGAATTGCCATCAACTAAAAATATCTGTCATATTTGTAGGTCTCCGTCTGACTCCTCTGCTTCACAGATCTTTCCCTTTGCACTGTGTCGCTTCCACAACTATCCCACGCTTCTTAAACATTGGTTTTCAAAACTTTCACGATTGTCAGTTGTCTGTCTTACCTCCATCACACTGAGGTACCTTTTCTCTACACCTTACATCAAGTGACAGAGCCAGAGAAAACTCTGTGGGAGAAACTTATTTCTGTCAGTTTGTTTAGATTTTTCTTTACCTTCCCTAAGCTTCGGGTTTTAGATACTGCCCACTGTGAAATCTGCTGTTTCTTGGCAAATTTCCCCATGTGTTTCATAATATCAGCAAGGGTGGGATGGTGCCTCCAAAATATCAGAGGCTCCTTTCCAGTCAGTGCTTGAAATACAGGAAACTTTTTTCATAGCTCAAGGACCGCTTTCTTGCTCCTTTCCATCCCCCAACATGGGGCTTGCAGAGTGCTGTTACAGGGATGGGGGGCAATGGCAGAGGTTGGAGGTGTTGGAAGCTTGTCTCTCCATTTCTACACAGCGGGTATAAATATTGCAGCTAAATGGCTCGTCAAGAGTGAGCGCAGGTCTGCTGCAGGTCCCCTGCACAGCTGTGCTGTGCAGCAGAGCCATGTGGCAACCAAAAGCAACTTAAGCGGTGCAGGGGTCGGAGCTGTCTGCGAATCTGCAGTGTGATGGGGACCTGCCAGTCACTGTCTGCCTCAGGCGTTATTTTACTCTCCATCTTGCCTGCTGGAAGGATGCGCTGATTGAACAGTGCATTGTACCTAAGCAGAATGGCCTCAGTTGACAGCTAATTGCTTTAGATCAGAGGGGAGATGATGAAAAAATGCAGGAAAGGGGTTCTTTGTGCACACATTAAGCTCCACAAAATGCGATTTATTATAGCTTCATGATGTGAAAGGTCCAGGAACTTATCACTGTAAAGCAGTGTCAGTGCCCTGATTTCAGTAGCAAAATGCTTGTTTTTCACCCCTCTGGAATTTCACGACTAACAGAGACTTGAAGTGGCAGTCTAGATCCCAAACCTCACACTCTAGTGAGAACAAATTTCAATCACAAACACAGAAGAGGGGTTGATAAATCACAGTATAAGGGCTAAGTCACAGCGGGATGATGGACCAGCTCTGGATGAGAGGACAAGACTGTAGTTTGTTTGCTGTTGTGTGCTGCACTGCTGACCTGGGGACATTCTCTGAACTGAAAAATTGGCTTTTTACATTGACACAGGTCAGGTTACAACAGTATTTTCCTCTCAGACATGCCTCCTATGCAGAGAACCAAGAAAGAGCAGTCTTGCTGCGTTTGGAGATTTCTTCAGGAGAAGTGTTTTTTGAAGCTGGCTTGTGCTGCCCAGGCATGCTGATGCCACCGTGTCAGACCAGAGGAACTGATGTGTGGGTCTATGGGAGCTCCCGGTAGGGGCACTCAACATGTGCCTCATCTCTGGCACCCATCCTGAAGCCCAAAGTGCTGTGGAGACTTGGGTGACTGATCTCTAAGCTGGCTGGGGGACAGCCTCTGAAACAGCTGCCTTTTATTCTAGGAAAAATTTTGGCAGCAAACACCTACCCATAGCTGAAATCTCTAATTTGCCATCACTTTCCCATCTGTGTGCACAAACTTCAGTCACATCTTCAGACTGTAGCATGAACCTGCCCAAGCCTGTCTTTATCACAAAACCATCAAAGCACCACGCAGGAGCAGTGGGTGCTCCCATGGTGAGCCAGGGCATGGCCTGGCAGCTAAGGATCATCCCGGCCCCAGCCAGGACCAGGATAGCTGGGAGCACGGGAGCAGCCCCAGGCATCAGGCACCTCTCTGGAGTTGGGCATGTGTCATGGGTAGGCCCAGGTTGGCAGAGCCTACGGCCAGGCAGAGCAGGGCTGTGGGGAGCTGGAGACCAGCTCTGCTGCAGCATTGCTGGGGAAGAGTCTGACAGCCCTGGGGAGTTGACATAGGGTCCTGGGCTCTCAGCAGCATGGCAAGAGGCCCCAGCTGCTAGTGGTGCACTCCCAGACATGATGGTAAGTAAGCAGGAGGGCAGACATGGTTGTCTCCTGTAGGTGATTTAGTGATAGGCTTATAGTAGCAGATAAAAAAAGCAAATAGCAAGTCTCAGAAATTTTTTAATATATAATGGCTTATTTTGTCATTTTAGTTAAATCATTTATTTATAGGAACTGAAATTTGGCCCTTTAGCTGTAATGTGTAGGTCTGGTACACGATCTGCTGTGCAGAGTATCTGACTCTGCAGACAGAGCTTTGTATATCCCAGGATTTTCTAGGTTTCTCTAAGCCGTTTTTAACATATCTTTGTTGGATGGATTATGCATTTTATTTCTCATTCCTAACACTGAAACACAAACCTCATACTTAGGCATTTCCCACAAAGCAAAACCCCTCTGCAGTGCTGAACGCTGATTTACTGTTCATGTGTGAACAAATAAATTCCCCAGAAATCTGTTGTTTGGAGCTTGCCTTTGCAGCTGTGTGGTGTGTGGATGAGGTCATCCCTGCCACGGAGCCAGCTCCGTCTGTGGGCCTGCTGCCGAAAAAAGCCCAGCCTGGAAGGGGAAGGGAAGGTGCGCAAGGAGGGTCGAAGGCGGAGTTTTCATTAGGATAAAATTCTGAATCACGGTTGCAAGCTGTGGGATTTGTAGCAAGGTCCTCCTCAGCAGCAGCACTTCCAAAGCACTTCCTCACCTGCCCGAAGAGAAAGCCAGCAGCAGAATACACATCTGTTAGAAAGACAGAAAAATGGATCAAAGCCAATTGTTGGAATGTGTATGTTAGCAAAACACAGGTGAAAGTGCAAATAGAAATACATTGTCGTTGCTCCTACTCTGTAATGGGCTGTCCAGTCCAGCTCTAGAAGCAGAATTGGGTTCTGGTGACATTTTTTTGAGTGGTACTTAAAGAACTGCTACAGGACCTAGGCTAAAGACTGAGACTTTACAAGCTCTGCATCTTTTGACACAAAGCATTATGTCAACGTATGAACATACAGATGTTAATGTCTTAGTGTAAAGATGATAACACGTTTAACATTTTGTGCAACTTCATGCAGCCTTTTTACACATTATAGTCATAGAATTATGATAAGCATTTTTATCTGCCCAGAAGCTTTGGGAACAAGCTCACTGAACTGTGACTTAGTGAATTTTTGAACTCTCTTAAGGCAGAATATGATGAATTATTAGTAAAAACTGAGACATTTTTATGATGTTAGTGCTACTGGCAGTCTGGGAAGCTTCAATCTCTTGGGCATGCCAACTGAAAAAGAGATGAGAGGTTTTTCTCGCTACCTCTTCCTTTTCATTTTTAAGCTCAAAACATGAAGTGAAATTACCTGTAAAGCTGAATAAAAAGTGTGTCCATGGAGCCCAAAGAATAAAAAAAAATTAACAAGTAAAAAAAGATTAATAATGTACTCTATTGCAAATGAAAAAAAAAAATGAGAAAACCTGTTGAAATAGATTTAGATATGCCACAGTAAAGGAAAAAAAATAAAGAAAAAATGAGATCCCAAAGAATCTGCCAGTGCATGAAGTCACATCACACAGAGCACTGTGGGTGAGGCTGAAGTTAAGAAAGGATTTTGTGCGTTGCTGTCAATAAACAGCTTCTAAATCATTCTGCAAACTGTTTCCCAGTTTATCAGGCAAAAGAAAAAATAATTTGAACAAATTAGAAGACTTACATAGGAATTCTGACCTCAGACCTGTTCAATTTTACAGAAGACTGTTAAAGATAGTTATGTTATGTTAGAGAGAAATTTGATTTGTCAGGTTTAACTCAGTTGCTATAAAGACTGGGATCCCATGGCATGCAGAACGCTGCAGCTGTAGCATACAGAAGAAGAGAGATTTCCAGGATGTCATGGTTCACTGAAACGGTCACTGAAGAACAAAATATCCTCAGCTATGAGTGATGTTTTGTCCAGTAATGCAACTGGAAGAAAATCTGCCATTTCCTGGGAATGTATTGGTCTTTGTGAAAATGTTGGTTTCCTTTTTTCAGGATGGATAGCTGTTCATAACAAAAGCAACTGGAATAGCTGATAGCTTGAGGACTGTAGCACTTAGATCTACTATGAAACTTACGGTTCTTCACTTCTCATTAATCCGGGCTTGCCTTTCTTGGTTGTCTACAAAGAATTATAAGTCTTTTTTTTGTTGCATGATGGAATGAAAGCACTTTCTAACAACGTTGTTTTACCTGAAATTTTTCTTTTTGCAGTGACCCACTTACCACTTTTTTTAATTACACAAACTGTCAAATCAGATCTCATTTGTTCTCTCATTAAAATATTAAAACCATCTTGTTATAAAGAAAAACATGGGTAAATACGTTTTATATTTCCATGGTCAAACATTTTTCTCTGTCTGAACTGTTGCCTCCCATGTTTATTCACAATAATACATGAGGTTGCTTCTTGGAGAGTTAGGAGTCTGCAGAACTGTGGAGAATAAGCATGTTTAATTTAGATCACATCTCTGTGTACATTAATCCTGGTTCTGTGCACTGTCAGACTAGACAGCAAATACAAATTAATCCAGAAGAGGTACGAGCACACTGTCATATTTTTGTTAAATTATCCAACACAGGCAACACGGTGTTTATGCCACAGTTAGGCTTTATTCTGACTCAGGGAAGGCAAGAGACATCTGATCCATCATTAGTCTGCCAGGACAAATTTCTTTCTTAAAAAACCCCCAGAAAACCCAACAAAACAAACTGAATAAATATGAACTTTGACTTTAACAAAGCCCATGACATGGTCCACCATAGCAGCCTCCTAGACAATCTGGTGAAAGATGAACTGGCTGAGCAGACAAGAAGGTGGGTGGAAGACAGGTTATACCATCAGACCAAAAGGATAGAGGTAGCGATATGAAGTCCAACTGGCTGTTGCTTTCTAATGGTGTCTCACAGGCTTTGATGATGGCACCACTGTTGTTTAATAACTTTGTTAGTGAACTGCATGATAGGAACTAGTTTGTAGATGATTTTGAACTGGAGGGAGCAGCTGGTACACTGGAGGGTGGGGTGTGCCATTCAGAGAGACCTTGACAGCTGGAGGAATGGTCTGAGGGGAACAGAAGGAAGTCCAACGAAGCCAAATGGAAAATCCTGTGTCTGGGATGGAGTAATCCCATTCACCAGTACTGGCTGGGGACTGACTGGCTGGAAAGCAGCTTTGCAAAAAAAGACCTGGTGGTCCTGGTGGATGACAAGTTGAATGTGAGTCAGCAGTATGACTTTGCAGCAAAGGCGACCGACCGCACCTGGGGCTGAAGGAGCTTAGCCAGCAGGTCAAGGGATTTTTTCCTCTCTATTCAGCACTTGTGAAACTGCACTTGGAAAACTTGTGTCCCAGTTTGAGATTGCCAATACAAGACAAACACTGACATACTGAAGTGAGTCCAGTGAGGGACGACTGAGCTGATGGGATGCTGGATCAGCGATTCTAACTGGCTCTGCTTGGAGCAGGAGCTTGGACTTAGGTGACCTCCAACCTACCTGAATCTACAGTTCTGTCTTGCAGAGTTTGCACCAGTTGAGCGCTTTTTGTGTCATGTGTGTGCAAACCCTTAAACTGGATTTGCTGTGCCATGGAACCATGGCTTCATTTTCTTTAGCTGTGCTGCTATGGCTGTTCTCCCAGGGTTCTAGAGGAAGTGGAAATCCTATACTTTCTTGCGTGTCATCTCTGACAGTTGTACAGGTTGGAGTATTTATTGCAACATGAAGAATGTGCTGCCTTTCATTTCTGAGCTAAATGACAAAATATGCTTGAAGATGTGCATGTACATTTCCTGGGTAGTGAAAAGTAAGTGTTTAACCGGGATTAAAGGGAGTGCAGGAAGATCTACCAACAGTGTCTTCAAGACAAGCTAAGAAAAATACTTAAAAAAGACAAAGGAAATCTAGATAATACAATTTCTTCTGTTGTTACCTTTTAGTTACAGCACATCATCTTAGAAATTTTTGCAGATTTTCAAAAATGTTGCCTTGGAGGTGAATATGATGTTGGAAATGCACAACCTGCTCACACATGGCCGTAGTTCTGCAGGGGGCTGTTAACTGCTGCCATTGAAATTCTTTCAAAATCAGGCAAGGAAGTGTTTCCCACAGCAGCCGATGGGATATAATGAACTGAACAGGTCTCTCCAGGTTTGTTGCTGTATTTTGCTGCAGGATGGTGAAGGGAGCATCTGCACTGTCTTTCCTGTGTGCTGACTGGGGACAGTTCTCCCTATCAGATGGGTGTATTCTCCAAGTTGATTTTGTTATAGGAAAATTCAATTTCCTTGTCATGCATTGTCTTACAATATGTTTCTTTTTATTTACTCCTGTTTGTGCAGTACTGGACTTGCCCTCAGGAAGTGGCAGTTTGTCAGAAATCGGTAACAATAAGCATGTAGATTTACCAACCTGTGTTTGTTTTCTTCGCAACTCATGTTTATTGTGAGTATTCAAGATCTTTAAATATTTGCCCACTTCAATATTGCTCACAGAATGTTCTTTTGGCATACAAATATTCAGAATGACTCAAGGGAAAAGGAGTATTACATGAAGTATCATGATGGAATTCCTTGAAATGTTTTGACTACTGCTTGAGGTATTTTTAGAAATAATCAGAGAATCATCTGATTTGGAAAGTCTTCCTCCGGAGCCAAGCAGTCCATGTTCCGGTGCTGTGGCAGAGCTGAATAATTCTGTGCGATGGAGGAAATGTGGGCTGACACTTGCCAGGGAGTTTCCTGTGATTATCCCGGCTGTGCGAAGCTGTGGTTGTTGAACACACTGTCATAGGAAAAGTGTTTGTGTAAAATGATACAACAATATACTGCGTGGTTATCAAAGAGAAGTCTGTCCACTCTGACCCATTGAGTCCCTCACAGTCCCAGTCCTTTAAGGATCCACTCCCATAAGCCTGACTCCTAGTGTAAAGATTTTGATGGGGAAAGTCGTCCCCTTGCTTTCTAATTCCACAGCAAATTCACTTAATATTCCTTTGGTTTCCATCATGCTTATAAATGAGTGGGAATGAATTACTGTGAGAAGAGGAAGAGGACCCAAATCTATTTTTGGTCTTAAGGAAATTAATTAATTTAATCTTTCTGCTCCTGACAAACACATGCTGGCTACCATTTCATATCACCTCATCAAATCATAAAGATGATTACAAATGGGCAGAATCATTAACAATTTGCCAGCTGGCTAGCTAAGCGGCTTAGACTTTAACTCCTGAAGCTCCATTTTTGTGTGTGTGTCTCTACTATGTATATCAGAAAAGGTATATTGATATTAACTATAGTAGACAGCAATTTTAGCTTATTTTAGTCTTACAAAGCGTGTGCAAAACGCTCATGCCTGAGAATATGGCTGAGGTGGAGTTCTGCTGCTACATAGAAATGTTTACTATAGGAAACAAAGAGAAAGGTAGCTTAAAATATTGACCATTTATCCATAGACTCGGAGGTGGTTCCTAGATCAGGGGTCACTTCAGAAGTCTTAGGAGATGTGTCATATTTTCTAAATCATGAGCTAGTTGTAATCTGCATGGACACCACCCCCCTGATCAGCTTTTACATGCCAATGTAGATAAAAGCTTTGCTGGCCTGGCAGCAGTGTGTCTGTACTTAGGGCGTGCGGGAGTTTGAGATGCAGCAGTTTACCAGTAACCTTACATGCTATGCAGGGATCATTACGCCGCTTCTGAATTACCTGGGGCTTCACACTAGTGAATTGGTGAACTTGTACAAGACCCATTTGGTCTCCACTGTGGTAAAGCTGCTGGAATGACATCAGTGATGATTTCCTAGTAATCTGTTGAAAGTGCACACTGGAAGGGGAAGTGTTCATTGCAAATACAGATCAAGTAAGGAACAGTTTTTGGAAGATATTCAAACTTGGAGAACTGTCTTCACAGGAAGTATGCAGAGAGACTGATTAATCTTCTGATGCTGGAGAGTATTAAATAGCTCTATGAATTAAGAGTTTCTCTGAGCTGAGACTGTTTATTGGTTTGGAAAAAGAATCTCTTAGAGCAGCAGACGCGTTTTGAGTCCTAACACCTTTTTTTTTTCTTTTTTTTCTTTCCTTTTTTTTTTTTTCCCCCATCCTGTGTTGGATTGTTTGCTTTTAACTTAGACTCTTTCTATCTGAACTTACTCATCTGAAAATTGAGTTTTGAAGGTTGCTTTGTACCTTGGAGGTTTTGTTGTGAGAGGAATTTATGTTGTAACAAGGAAATGTGTGGAGACAGGGAAACACAATGAAATTCTAAGTGTTCTTTTGATGGATTTAATGATGAGTTTCCTTTAAGGAACCACACAATAAAATAATCTTTGGATAAGCAAACTCTTAACCTACTTTTTTTTTTAACTGAGTTTGTTTTGCTTTGATTGATTTTGGATGAATGCCCCTTTGCTGGAGGCTTTCACATTGTTTAGACTCGGCTTTCAAATCTGATTTGGGAAGGTTTTTTTCCCTCGGAGTATAGCAAATACATTATGTATATGTTTGGGCTAACTCCTTTCCATGTATTTATCTTCTTTTTAACTGTTGATTTTTTTAGTTTTCAGAATGACATCAGAAGACCTGTACGTGTATGTATTTGTGTGCATATGTATGTGGGGTCTATATTTGTCATTCTTACAAAACAAACGTCATTTATAAGTAGGGCTTCACATGAACCAGTACTGTAATTTGCACGTTGCCCTGTGGTAAACCAGATTAGGGTTTTTTTCTGCCACGCTGTCCACAAAGTTTCATATTGTTTTGGGTCTAGCATAAACAATTTCCATTGTACTTGTCAGTACTTTATTTAGTTTCATCTTTGAATATGTTCTTATCACATACAGATCTTGCAGTGCTAGTTATTGTCTTGCTACATTGTCTTGTTCATTTATTTGCAAGAACAGAGTGGAGATAAAGCTAAAGACAGCTGGGAAACAACAGATTCCCCATGCAGTATTAAATGGATTAACGATCCTTTCAGTGTAAGATCCAGACTTTGGCAACAACTAAAACTGAATTAATTGGAAAAAGAGAAAGTGCTTCCCTTCAGCCCTGATAAGAACAACGAAGACTTTTGGTATCATCCTGTTAATTGCTATGACAGGTAAGTAAGTATACCCAGGTAAACTATCATGAAGGCAGAGGTGTGAGTAGCAATGAGAGAAAGGAGAGGAGACTGAGAGATCAGAACAAGAGCAGGGAGGAGCTGAAGGACACTTTCGGCTGTTGGGCCAGTGTTTGTTGCAAGTATTAGTGTGTTATGAATGAGACAGGGATCTGGGAGAAGGTAAAGATTACTCTTTATGGTAGGGCAAGTGAATGTCATCACGGACACCATTCAGGACACTATTCAGAACACTTCTGTTGAATCTGGTTTTATTCTTTGATAGGTCTGTTTGGTACATGTTTTCAGTAAGACTACTGATAATATCCAGCTTGAAATTTTTCGTAAGTGAAATTTGGTCTTGAAGAGACAGCCTAGGCTCGAAAAGCCTTACTGCAGGGTTATCAAACTTGCATTGCAAACATGAGGTCTTCATGCCTCAAAATGCTTCAAATGAGGTCTTGCCAGGGTTTGCTCTGGACTACAGTCTTTTAAATGGAAGTTCATTAATAACATGTGTGATAGATCAATTCGCTTATTTAAAATGTGGAAACTTCTTAGGGTAAATTAAAAGTTTAGAGGAAAGATCAGAATTCAAACCATGTTTGGAAAATAGGAGAGATGGCCCAAATCATTGCAAAGGAATTAGGTAAGGAAAAGTCCCCAATGCTCTATTTAGGAGGATGAAATTAAATCACAGATACACAATAGGAAATAACAGAGAATATAACAACCAAATCACAACGAATTGCCACAAATTCCGAGTCCCTTGGAAAGTCTGGAGAAGCAAAGCTTAATTGTCACAAAATGGGTTGTACCTGGCTGAGAGTCTCCTGTGGGGAAATGCTCTTGACATGCTCGTGACATGCAAGTTTTCATGCTCCTGAAAGCAAGGAGCTGGAGTTAAGTTAGAAAAGGAGTAGAAAAGTTTAGAAACCTAGAGGTGTGGGTGTAGCAGGGGAGATCTACAGAGTCTATAGGTCCCCATGGTCGGAAACATCCCTTCCATGCAAACCATATGACTGCACCCACCCTCTTCGGCTGTCCTCAAATGCCAAAGCACTTCTTGTTAGCCCCACTGACGGGAAGATGCAGGTATAATTTCATGATGTTGATTTTAGAGCAGACAGTTCACTACAATGGTGGGCACAGCTTTATGAGCAGCATCTTCACCCCCACATAACCAGACCAATGTGTATGTCTCCAGGTTCATGTGCATTCTCTGGAAAAGGGGAATGAAAGGCAGAATGATTGTAATGAGAACAGGAATTGAGCCTTTTCTTTGCTATTCTTTTCCTTGGGATCAGAGAAGGACCATCAATGAAAGGATGATGGGGAAAGACTAATAGGACACTGTGGAAGGGATTGCCCAAAGGTAATCCGGGCAACTGTGTTCGTGGAAGAGAATTGCAAACAAGATGAATTTTCCTGGTTGGTTTTATGTAAATTATGAATCACAGACAGCGTACCAAGTTATGGGTTAATGCCTGGAAAACTCATCTAATGATTTTCTCTCTACAGTGGGCCTTCCCTGGTAAGCTGGGCAAATGCTATTAGACCTGTTCTATGAGATATATCTTGGGCTGCAAATCTGTCTGTGACACTGGGTGAATAGTTGACTCTCTGTCTTGACTAAAAAAACTAAAAGACTTAATTTAAAATTAGATTAGAGCGTGTCTGCAAGAATTTCAGTGACAGCAGTTTGGACAGAGAAAATGCTGGGATTTGCTTGCAGGCTTATGGCCAAAATTTACACCTTTCTGGAATTCTCTGGAAGTATAAAGTAAATGTATGCACGTACTTGGAAATATGTGTAACATAGATAACTGAACCCCTCTTGGCTCCCTTCTCCTAAATGAGGCAATGTAGTCAGGGAAAAAAAAAAAGACATAAGTTTTTCTTCTTGTATGGATATTATTTACAGAGCTGTTTCTCCCCAGTGGAGTTATAAACAAAATGAATAACAGTAAAGGGATCTTTTGTTATTCCTCGTAACTGCAGAAGCAGGAGAATTTCTGTGTTTAGGAGGAGAGAGTTATCTTGACTGGAGTTCAGCTGTTACATTCACCCATCTAAACTTACAGCTCCCTTTTTCGTTCATTCTGTATTTAGGGTTTTATGAGAGTATTCTCTCACATTTCTCCTAACACCCTCCCGCACACAGATTTTCACAGACTGTCTGACTTAGTGGTTTAGCACCAGACAAGAATGGGGCTTAACATTAGCGCTGACATTGTGTTATCTTCAAAATGTGGTCTTTCTATCTTCCACTTGAGATATTAATAAACTTCAAAAGCTACTTTCAATCTGAAATAAAAAGCTCCAGGGATATCCTTAACTATGTCGACACTGCTGCTGCATCTTGATGATAATCTTATCATGCAAAGGTGGAAGAAAAAAACCTGATCTGTAAAATGTGTGCGGCACAAGCCACTGCAATTTCAAATTACAGATGTCTGGGTATTGACCCATGGATCATTTCAATTACTTGCTTCTGTAGATATGCATGATCCACCACCAGCCTACCACAATTTGGTTCAGATAGTGGATAGGCAAGCAGAGAGAAGTATTTCCTTTAAACTGTTGACATGCTGTCTGATAAGGAAATGCTTAAATGTTGTCATGTTGACTTGCTGTGATGTGATGGAAAGTAACAGTTTGAACTGCGTATGCAACAGAAAAAAAGACAAGGTCATTTTCTGTGATATCATCATGCCCTCAGCAGGAAGTGTTGGTGCAGCAGAGCTGAGCTGTCAACGCTGGAGTTCATCCATCAACAGTCTGGAGGAAAAAAGGGCACAGGCATCTAGTTTGCAGAATTTGTGCTCCTAAATTTCTGCAAGACCATGGATTTATTCAGTAGAAAGAAGAACTACCGTGTGTTTAAATAATAAAACACACTTTGGGAAATAATTAGTCCTTTTTGTGAAATTTTAAGTGGCGGCTTTTGCCTTAATGCAAGGCTGTGTTTTAAACGACGGTGCAAACATGATGTGATGGAAATGCAAATGAAGACAAAACAAGCAATTATCTTTCAAAATTTTGATTCAAGTTGTGTACGTATTTGAAGAGAAGCTCAAACACTTTTTGTTTTCAAATGGCCTATGCACAGACATGATTTGGGGTTAAAAGTCCCATCACTCCAGCCATCCTAGTTAAAGGTCCAGGCTGGTGCTGACAGTAGTTTTATCTTTAAATGCTGATAAAAATTCCAGTGGACATTCCTCCTTCAGTGGCTGCTGATTGGAGTTAACCCCTGTTCCACATGACAGTTACCCCTAATAAAGTAAATGTCTGATGAAGGTTTAATATGCTTTATAATACCAGAAAAAACCTAGTCGTGCCAATACAAAAGATAGTACAGGCTTGGCTTAGGGGAAAAAAAAAAAGCCTCGCACAGTTTCAATGAAAAGTACAGAGCAAAGTGATAGATATATATAGAACATTTACACATATATAAATATACCCTCTCTGCTTGTATACATTTGTATAATGAAACCCCTTATGTCTTCCTCCTTTCAGTTCAGCATACATTATTGACTAAAACACTCTGTTCTGGTCTCCTGGGGCATATAAGCATTTCAAAGCCCTGCAGAAGAACGGAGCCCAGTCCTATGCTGCAGGGCAAATGACTCTGCATCAAATGGCCAGCACAAAGCAGCCAGCCGTGGCCCGTGGTATTTCCTCCAGCTGGTCCTCCCCCATGCTGGTTGTGTAGGAAGTGTGGCCCAACTCTTTTTATGCAGAATCCAACTGTGGAAAACTTGGCATATTTATATCCCCACCTACGTTACGTGCTCCTTAGCCATAGTGAAAGATTTGGTTAAAAAAAAGTGATTTCAGCTAAGAAAAGTGTCTAAAACCAGCTCACGTACTTGTTTGGATTTCCTGTTGAGTTGCCCTCCCCCAAAACAGAGGTTTATAGGAAATCCTGGTAAAGCTGTAATTCTCATCATAAACAAGCGGCTCTCTACAATGCTGACCTCCTTCTCTAGAGCTCTCCTAAAAGTTAATGGCAGGGCTAGAGATCTATATTAGGCACTGTGACAGCAGGAAGAAATCTGGCAGTCTTACAGTGTCATTTTGTGGAAAATACATTGGAGCTGCTTCTGGAATAAATTTACATGAGAGCAAAGAGGAATTAAATAGAGACGAAAGCACAGATTTGCTTGTGATGATGTGGATGAGGATGGCAATTGCACAGAATGTTTAGCTGCATGTCTCCCTTCTGTTATTGTGCTTCTGCATGATCAGCAGATGTCACTGGCAATGGGTGACATGAAGCCTGTCTCCGTTCTTTGGATCAGAAAAGAATTGTCATAGCGTATCCATTCTTTGGTGGCTTGGGAGCAAGACAGCTAAATGCTAGGAGCTGCACTGCCCATGACCACCCATCTTCAGCTAACAACGTGTGCTCCTGTTGCTAAAGCGCTGGAGCGTTGATACCTCACGATTGGACCTTCCTGTCCCCAGAACATTTAAGCATGTATACATACATACACACACATGCATTTATATGTAGATATATGTTTATGTATAAATACTCAGGTACTGGGTTGGGGGTGAAACAGAGACTGTGTGTGCATCGCAGTGTGGCATCTTACTGCTTCTTACAGGCTGCTTCTGCTGCCTTAGGTCCTCTGAAATGCTCCAGACTGGCACAGCCATGGAGACCTCTACCTACAGCCTCGAAAAAAGCTAACTGTCACTTCTAGGATCTTCCTACTTCTAGGAAGATAAAATTGCTGTCTGAAAATAATGGTGTTTGTTTCCTGATAAAAAGCCAAGTATTCCGTTACACCGTCGACTAAAGCAAATCTGAAAATACCTGGGAGACACTAAAGCACCTTCTTGTATTAGGGAATAAAATTTCCCTCCAGTCTTCTTCAGAAGAATCTAAAAGCCAAGTAAACGTAAAGACTACGTCAAAGAAAGGGAAAAACATCACAGTGAATGTACTTCCCAGATATCACAGAAAGCCAAATAACCAGAGGCTTTATGTCAGAGGGATATGAGTAAAAGAACCATCTTTGCAAACAAATAGAAGCTTCTCAAACCAACTCTTGTCCGGATACATAACCACTCTACTGCTTATAGGAAATAGAAGGGAACACCTGAATTACGGCTGGCGTTAAATTCCCGTTTCTAAACATTTTTGCAAATTGCAATGTGAAGGGACTCAAAGTATTACCGTCTTGTGTAACACTCTTTCTTTGCAAAGCGCTAAGCATTATCTCAGTTTTAAACATTTTGCAGTACTTTAAAATCTACAGGCCACAGTGTTTTTCCTTTGATCAATCTGCTGTGATGTGTGTAAGATGACAGACTTCACAGAGACAACTCTCAGGGTACTGGTTCAGAAACACTTACAAGGATCTTGGCTTATTACTGTGTTTGTTTATGGCTGGGTTCACTAACAGATCTGTAGCCGAGCTAAGGCCAGCATAAAAATTCTGTAAAAGAGGAGAGGTGCTCCTCGACAGCTCATTTTTGAATCTGTGGCAAGTGCTGGTTACATACAAGAAACACAGATTTGGGGCTTCTTATGATTCGAGACAAAGAACCCCTAAACTGCACGTCTGTGTTGTAATTCTGCAGGGAAGCTGTGAAAACACACTGTTCCAGGGGCTCGAGTTGCTGCAGATCAATAACCTGTGTGTTGGAAAAATGATCACCAGAAAGAATTTGAGTACACTTGCATTAAGTCTTAGAAAGCATAGACAACTAGTGGGGTTTTTTTTCACTAATGCCTTTGAGATTGCAGCCTGCTTTGTTTGGAAACAATTTCATTACCGGAGACGAGCAAGGAAATGAAAGCAAAAATCTGAAATTAACTGTGCCTTAAATCAGTCCCCTGAATAGGGAAGAGTCTGTTATTACTGATAATGTTTTTACAGAGATCCAGCCAGGGAAAATTTATGTGCATATAACACAGCTGTGCTGAGGTCCTTTCAAGGAGAGGATAGATTGCTGTTTGGAGCAGAAAGCTTAGAAAATACAATGATCTAAGTCATAGCAATTACAGACCATTCCAGTACCGTTCTCCAAATTTTAATGTTAAGGCTAGCAGATCCAAAGATAAATATTTCTGAGCCCTTGGAGGCAAAGAGGAGTCTTACCTATTCACTAGAAGCTGACACTACAAGCTTGGATGCCAGATTTTTTTAAGCTCTTGCAGCCATTTTTCACAGGACTTTAGCACCTTGGCTCGACGTAGTAGCTTAGTGATAAGAAAAGAAGCTCCGTTATGGCAATTCAAAAACCGACACTTTGCTAGCACATTTTTACACTAGTATTGAGTGGAGAGGAAAAGTGCAATACCCTAAAAGCAGTAGATGCTTCTAAAACTGCACAAAAGTGCTATCAAATCTGTAACACATGGTAGTGCAACAGGTCAGCTTAACAAAGCTTTTAACCAACAGGCAACCTGCTTTTCAGGGTATGTCGAAGAATATGTGGAAAGACTGTCTTGCTGCCCTTGGGCTCTGCAGCACTGGTATCTGGGCTTCCTGTTGTGACGCAAAGAGAGCAGGATGTTATGTTACATTTCGTTATGTTGAGCTGTGCTTTGGGGCATTGCTTCAGGTCCTTGAAAAATCCAGACATTCAAATACACAGCATTCAAGGATGGTAAAACAGCTTAGACTGTCTTAATGTGAATGCAGAGACACATGTGCACCCTGTAGAGTGGTGTGAGGTTCCCTGACAACTCAAACACATGTCCATGTTATTCTAAATTTGGTGAAATGTAAGTTCTTATTAAAAAAAAAAAAAAGTAGCAGCATGAGGTATGCCTAAAAACCAGACAGGCTCTGAATAAACAGAAATGAAGTTACAGGTTTATGCATGGTTTTCCAGAAGTCCCTTGTCGCCAAGAAGTTAACCTTCACTTTAGTTAGGACCCTCTTGTAGTTTTTCATGTAGAATCGTGGAATTGTTCCATCTGGAAGCAATCTCTGGAGATTATCAGCTCCCACTCCCTCTTCAAATCACTATAAATATTGTCTTTTTTCTTCCAGAACCAGGGAGTTCAGCATTAGTTTTCTCAAATTCATTCCTAGCAGCTCTACAACTGAATTTCTGTTACTCTTTTTCCCAGCACGTAGTACCGACAGGACGTCTGTAAGTGGCATTTCTGTGAGCTGTTCCTCAGCTTAGCCTTATATTTATCTATGTCTGCACTCTAAACCTGGATCCCTTCTTGTGGTCTGGGAGTGGAAGATGTGAAAAACCTAGTAGTTCTCTCGTTGTATATTCTCACCTGAAATTCATTCTTTTCTGGAGGAGAAGGACATCGGGGGAATAGGCATGGATCTGCTGCTTCTTGCAACCCAATGAATAATTCATTTACCTTTGTGATGTGATTCAAGTATTTTAAGAGAAAGCCTTAAATGATGATGCAGGTCTTGGCCTTTCTTTAAGAACCTTGCTCCTTCTACTTCACCTGTAGCTCCCTAAACCTAGCGATGCTTTAAGAACCTTTCTTACTATCACTTCCTCATCATAAAGTGTGACAAATAAGCAGTAGAAAGCTCTTTTCTGTGGAAAATGTGCATTGAAATTGGTGCAGCTTTATTATTCTGAGTAAGACTCTTATACCACACTCATTACTATAGTATGTGAGTGCTTCCCAGTAGCATTCTAAAGAACATGACTAACATCTGTCACACACTCATCTACTCCTTGGTTGGGGCAGAGAGGCACTTGTGGTAAAAGTTCTGGTGGTTTTTTTAACACATGTGCTATGCATTACTGTTAGTGAGGGCAAGGTCAAAGAAACGTGCCTTGTGTTTGAGAGGCACTGAGGGTTGTGAGTGTTAGAGTCACATGGAGTGTCTTAGGAGTCCGCTCCACAACTGTTCAGCTCCTTAAATGATCTTTGCCCTCCTTGTAGAGAACCACGTACTACATTTATTTTTACAAATAATTCATGAATACTTCCTGAGGTTCACTGGCTTTTATAGAGGTCTGCTTAGCAATTTTCACAAGAGCCACAGAGCAGGAACTAGAGGATTGCTCCCACCTTTACAGCAATAGCACTTTTCCCAGGAAATGGGAGTAGTTCTCGCTGGTGACCAGGGGAATGGTGAGCAACTTAGAACCTGCCACAGGAGCATGAAGCAATCAAATATGTGGGATCCCGGCAAGATCTGCTGAAAATTTAACCAGTGCCACAAATCTGGAGTTGTGTTCCTCTGCTAGAGTTCTTCTATAGCAAAGAAGCAAATATTAAATCATTACCTTGGAACTTCAGATGATTTTTTTTTCTGGTTGAGTGCAACCTGGAGAATCCTTACCATAACGACCATAAATATAGCTGTGATTCCAAATATTCTGGGAAGCTAAGATAGACAGAGGAGGATAAACTTTTATGTGTTTGTGGTGGTGTAAGTGGTTGAAGATATGTTCCAGCAATTTGTTTTAGATGGATTTCCATAAGCACTGGTGGTTTATGCTGGGATATATTGTGCATTGCTGTAATTGAGAAACACTAAGTTACTGCAGTTGTCTCATCCACCAGAAAGAAAGAGCTAGTTTTCTTGCCAACCTGATACAGCAGTTCTGTTTGAGCGTGGCATTACCACACTCTTCAGCAGTATTGAGGAATCCCAAATTACTTAAATTTACATGTCTATATATTAGAAGTCTTAGCCAGAGCTAATAATTTAGGTTCTTTTCATATAATCTCTGAAGAGAGGTAGACACGTCCACACAGTGATTTGTCTGACCCATAGATGAAATTAATTGCTCTCAGGAGGTGAGAATCTCTCTCTATTGATTATATAAAGGCAACCTAGAGTGACACTCTCATCCTTAAACATCTGTCATTCCTGTGCCTGCTTTAGGGCAGATGAATCCTTCCTGTTCACTGATTGACTAATGAAGACCCTAAAAATATTCAGAATGTTCTTTTTTTTCTTTTTTCCCTAGCAATTTCTTCCATGCTGAGGCTCATGTTCAGCTACATGCTTCGTCCATGAAGTACTTCATCTTAGCCTATATAAAAGGGCATGACTCTGTCTGTGAAAGATGGCTCTCTGTGTCATTACAGATTATTGGCATTTCCGTTATTATCATCCAAATATTCCATATAATAGGTACTAAAGGAAAACTCATCATATGGTACACCAAAATAATAGATGCCAGATGAAAGTGAGGTTCTCCCATCAGGTTTTGGTGGAATCACTCCAGACAGACTCAAAACATTTTAGTAAATTACCTTTTGCTCCTGTCATTTCTTTTAGCAAATGTCTCATAATCTCCATAAGACCATGTAACTCACACTCAAATGCTGCAGATATGCCCCAGATGAGAAACCATCTTCTGTGTTCTCTCTGCGGATGGAGGATCATCTGTGCTGCTAAATAGGCTCTGTTCTGTCTTCTGGCATGATTTCAGACTGTTCCAAGTTTAGATCAGTTATATGAGATTGCAGTTGGCCTCTCTTTAGGTATGCTACCAGTCTACTTAGGAATGATAGGGCAGGTTGGATGAGAGAGAGCTGGTGTCCAGCATTGGTTCCTTCAGGACTAAGAAGTATGTGGTTTGGAGTTATTCCAAGCTGTCTTTCACAGGTTAGGAAATGCATAGATCGAGTTAAACCTCAGAGCTAGACCTTCTTATGGTGAATGAATTAATGCTGTGAAATCTAGTAATACCATAAATTTCAGTGAATTTGTGTAGAATGGCTATTGTTTGTTAGCAAGTGTGACATTTTCAGTACAGCAAAACTAATATGACTGTTCTCTTTGAATATGAAAAAAGCTTTTAAAAATCTGCTACCCTTCTTTTGTCAATTCCTGCCATGTCTTCTTCTTGAGCAATCAGACTTTGTCATCATGATAGCAAAAACTTGCAGAAATGATGGTGCTACTTAAGACAGTCACAGAATCACAGAATCATCTGGTTGGAAGAGACCTTTAAGATCATTGAGTCAGCAGTTAACTTCCCTGTTTTGTGGGTTTTTTTCTTCTTGTCTGCCTCCCTACTCCACCTTCCCCAGGAAATCTTTACTCAGGACTCATCTGTAGGACTGTGGAAGTGTCCAACGGAATCTGAAATCCTTATTACCCAGATAACATTTATGAACAGTATACTGTTAGGAAAACTCATTTCTGCTGGTGCTGTCACTTCGCCGTGGAAGTTTAAAAATAACTGTGAACTGATAACATGAATATATACATTTTTTATTTCCCCCCTGTGAGGACTGTTTCCTTACATTTTGAACTAAATTAGTTTCTATTGATATTGTTGCCTTTATTTGTATGAGGCACTTTGCGGCACAAACCACTAGCAATTATTTCACGTTTGCTTTGATCATAAATCGTGTTAGGCAGTTTAACTGCTATGTGTATTCAAATGGGGTTTGCTGTAAGAGAACGCAAGATTTTCAGGTCCTTAACAAAATGCGGTGAAGCCAGTCGTGTTTGCAACTTATCAGCTGATTTTGCTGTTATAAACGATCTTTTGTCTTCCTTGCTTTTGAGTATTTTCAGGTGGTGATTTATTTGCTGATAAATTTAGGGTAATCCCATGTCACAGGCTGTTGGCTGGCTAAAGGGTTTGATAATGGGATATGAGCTTTTCAATTCTAGATCATTTAACTTTTATCCTTTACCAGAGTAATTGCAGAGAATCTGGGACCTAAGTGGCCTTACAGACTGTTTGATAATCTCAGTTTATGGTAAACCAGTGCCTGCCTTGCTCAAGAGAGAGATGTGCTTTTCCTCCCAACTTTCTGACTGATATTTTGCTATAGCATGTCTTCTAAAGATTTGCAAACGCATAAGGTATTCTTTCTTTCTTCTGATGAGAGAAATGCTTGAGTTAGTTAGCTGTGATGAGTGGGAATGAGAAAATATAAGGGGAAAGGAAGACTAATGAAATGAGTTATTAGGTTCAGAAATTGGTGATTTCTCTCTGCAGCAGCATGCTCCATTTTACAGGTCCTGTTTTCAGTTTTGAGGCTTCCCTTGCTAGGCAGCAGTTTCAGCTCAAATCTTTTCATCACTGTGGAACTGTTGTGGGAGATACTGGTTGCTTCACAAGAAATGAGTTTGTAGAGACCTGAGTCCTGTAGCTACTGACTTGGGAGACAGTTTCAGTTGTGTATAATGACTTAACACATTGCAGGGCATTTATTTCCTCTGTTGCAGTTTCTTCAAAATGAAAAAAGACCTCTGAGGGACAACCTCAGGAGATGTCCCTAAATGACCCAAACCAAATGAGTATGAAAACCAAATTACACTTTTGTTGTCAAAGATTAACATTTCAGATGATGTTCTGAGGCAGAGGCCCTGGTGCTGTTTCTTTCTGTCTTCCCTTTGACAGGTCGAGAAATCCATTTTCTGCTGTTGCCTCTTATCATATTTTTCATGAACTCTGCAACTGCAGCGTTACCTGAACTACGGGCAAAACTTGCAGTGATGCTGTGTGAAGTATACCAAATCCAGTGGCAAAGTCATGTCTACAAAATGCAGAAGCATGCCTGAAAAGCTCCTTAGAACATTCTATTAAACAAGGGAATAGATACATACGATTTCTAGGCACACGTTTGGTACTTCTTTATGTCTGTCCAGCCCAAGTCAAGAACTGAATGTCTGAAGTCTGAGACCTCAAAGTATGTGCCTTTGTCTGCTTAAGCAATGTATTTCCCTAGCTTTGGATTTTGCAATTTAGAATAGAGAATGTAACTGGTATGAAGAAAACAAAGGAGTGTGCGTCTTGCAAAGATTTGACGGCTGCTATAGTGCTTCTGGCTTTTCAGGTCAAAACAGACTAAAACCTCTCCTAACCACAACTTGAAAATATGTCTAAATTACTGAAAATTCAACAGTAGGTATTTAGGCATCTGCAATATGTAAAATATTAATCAATAAGATATATAGGTAACACTATTTGTGTCTGAGAACCATGTATTAGCCAACGTCATACTGCAGGAAAGGGACCATCAGTTCAGTCGGCATCTCTTTGCAATTTGATTTTCAGCCCCAGGAGGAAACAGAGCTACAGCTGTGAGTGCAGTCAAAACAGTCACGAGGCCAAGTTTTCATCCAGATTCTGTGGATAACATGCAGTATTTCTACAGATATTTCTGTCTTTTTTCCTCATAGGTAACCTCTTTATTTGCACAATGTGGATGTGATTACGAGGCTCCTCAGAAAAGACCAGATGTCACAAATGTGTAAGCACGTGGAACCCTCAAGGAGGAGAGGAAAAGCAAAAGCAAGAAAACAGAGATAAAAGGCCCAGGGCTACATGCAGGATCCTGAAGGGCATTTTTAAATGCTGTGTCTGGAAAGTTCAACAGTCAGAGGGATAACACATGGTTTGATAAACCCTTTTGAAAATTCAGTTCTTATGATGCGAAAAAGGAAAGAGAAATCTTTGGAAAAGGTGGCCTCATGTAGCCCAACCCTGAAGAAAAAAATAGCCTCGTGGTGGCCATCACGTTTTCCGAAAGCTGCCTTATAGATCAGTTTTTTGGCTGACCCCAAGATGGGAAGTGTTTTCTACTGTCTTCCTGAACGTAACACTCCTTGAAAATTTTTTAGCTGAAGTTGTTTTGGGAAACAGCAATTTCGTGAGCCTAAAACATGACTCAGTTTTGCCTCTGTTTTATGGATGGCAGGGCAGGTTCTTCATAAAGCCCTGTCTGGATTTATGACAGATAGTGCCAGCGTCAGGGCCGGGCAGCTTCCTGGACAGACCTGCTGGGCAGGCTGCTCCACTGCCCCTGATCTTGGGGCTGTCTTAATTCCAGGTTTTCACTTCAACCATTGTGGTGTGTAAGATCCATCTTCCAGAACCACCAGGAGTAGGAAACTAGAGCCCTTGCTCAGCACAGACTTAGGCATTCATCTTCCTACACACCACAAAGATGTTCTCACTTCTTTTTCCCCTTACACAACAATAGCAACTTTACAAAGAAAGCATTCCCCACCCTTTTGTTGTCTTTTTCACAGTCAAGAAATAGAGTGAATTATAAATATTGTAAAACACGCAGCACAACTCTGAGTAGAAACAGACTTTCAGAAAAGCTAAAAACAATGAAAGGAAGAGTGTGAATTTGCTCATCTGTGAAATTTATTCTTCCCTGAATATATTTTCTCAAAGCTCAGGATTCTGATTTTCTGCTTGCAGCACACAAAAAAGCAGTGGCTTTGATTGTCCTCATGAGCCTTGGCAAACTGGACAGCTCTCTGACCAAGCTGAAAGAATACATCAGGAGCAGATTAATCTTCTTTAGAGTCTGGGAGAAAGAATTCTGCTGAAACTTCTCGCCATATGCTGAAGGACATAAATGTTCTTCTGTGTGGAAGCCTTTACCCCCTCCATTGATTGGGTTCTGCTCTCATTTTTGTGTAAAGGAGCTTGAACTTGTGAAGTCAGTTAAATTACAGTGGAGAACTGGGCTGTCTGGGTGAACAGAGATAGAAAAAAAGAAAAGGAAAGAAAAAAAAAGCAGCATTGGTTACCTACGATCAGCCAGGACCGCCGTGGCAAAAGCCTGGTTATATTTACACCTTTCAAAAAGGAGACTGTGTTTAGTGGTGTATTGCTACAGCACCATTTGGCTGCTTATTGCAACATGTAATTAGAGATTTTACAATTTGATGTGCCAAGCAGTGCATCCTCTCCACAAAATTTTTAAGGTGATAACCACTTTTATTGCTGGAATTTCATTCATGGAAATAGTGAAAAAGCCCAAATACCATTTAGAAATAACCTGTCTAATCTCCCCTAGGTTAGTATTCACAACTGTGAATTAATTGGTAGAACTTTAACTACACTCTACGTCCTGTCTTGGTCCCTAAATCGGTATGGTTAATGCAGTCTGCAAGGCAAGTGTCTTTCTCCAGTTGAAGTCAGTGCTGAAAACAGTCATTGGCTGGAGCATAATTAAAATCGTACTCTCAGAGGATGATCTTTTTTTAGTAAGGTTCTGTAATTATGCATTAACTGGTTATCTGTTGTGCTTGGGGCAGTAAAAGCATAACAAAATTTATTTCGCGTCCCTCTATTTTTGTGTGAAAGCCAAGGGAAATTTTTAAAGCAGACCTCCTATTCAAAAATCCATAAATCCGTGCTGTGTTTTCATACATGACATACTGTATGGCTCCATGTACCCTAGGAAAATTATCCAAATAAGAGCAGTAAAGATATTCCAGTAATCTGGAAATATCCCTCAAGAGAGCAGAGGGGCTATTTTTTTTCCTACTATATTTTACAATCATAATGGACATCTAAAAGTATAATAAAATAAATGACTGAGTTTTCTGTATTTTTTTAGCCTGACAGTCAATAAATTTACCAGCGGTTGGCAGCTCAAATTATTGTAACATGAATGGTATTTTGGATCACGCTGAGGCTCAGCCGTGTTCTAGATGGAGCGCGTAGCCTTGTTGGACCTGGTCCCACAAAGGCTACAGCATGTCATCCTTGTCTGTCCTCCCTGCCATACCCTCAGGGCTCTGATGACGTTATTGTTGGGTTTCGCACAAGCTAAAGCTCATAAAGCTGAAATTTTTCTTCATATAAAAGCAGTAGTCACAGTCAATGAGTTTAACAGATGCTGTGGGTCCTCTTGGTGCAGTCAGGGAGCTTAAGGAGTTAGATTTTTTTCCAAGAGAGAAAGCAACAGTGTTATGTGAAACGTCTTAATTTTCTTTTTTTTTTTTTGGTTGCTGTTGTTGTTTTGCAGGATGGAATTTTAGAGCACACACAGAGGGCTAGGAGTTTCATTTGCGATGTTTAGGATCCTATCCCAAGCTCTGTGGACTTAAAAGGAACTGGGCAGAGATGGGAGGTGGGAAATGGGCTGCACTAATATGATGTAAAACAAAAAGGCAAAGGCAAAAGGCTCATGGCCGTTTTTAAATAACTGACACTGATGTAACACTTTTTATTAATATTATAATTCATTATACTAATAAAAATCAGCAGTAAAGGAGAAAGAGAAATGACTGGTTGTATCAAGGTAGTGTGGTTACCTCAGCTCTTCCAAATCAGCAGCTCTGTAGCGGTCAGTGCAGCTCCTTGTCACGGGAATGTGTATGTGGTGTCAGAATAATTTTAAAAGGGGCCTTTTGAAGCCCAGATGGAAGAGCAAATTGTGGTATAGTTTCTGCGTTTGCCATTTTGCTTTGGGAGTTTGAACTGTCAGATTGGTACCTCAACAAGACAGGTGCTGCTAAGCTGAAATTCTCCTCTTCCTACCTGGTGCATCACTTTAATGCCTCTCACATGGCATCTCATTCCTGTGGGCTTGGAATAGGAATGATGTAGGAGTACTGTTATGTATACCCTATGAAATAGCTCTGCAAATAATGTCTTTAGCACATGCATAGATGACAGTGCAAGCGATCAGCTCAGCAAGCAAGAGCATTCAATTGTAGGTGATTAGCAAAATATTTTTTTAGAAATAACTCCTTGAGCTACTGAAAGAGAAATGTTAAATTGCCTCTAAATCTTTAGGTGCCCCAGTGAGTAGTTTTGGCCCAAAAAAATAAAAAACAAAAGAAAGCAACTTAAAGCTTTGGTACTGGACAAAGTAAATTTTAAACTAGGTTATATGAAAACTGAAATAATAATTAGCAAGATCACTTTGGTTGTTGAGTTCATCTTAAAGAAACTATGATTTCTGGTTGGCCAAACTAATTCCATCTTGGAGGAATGAAAATATTTCACCATTTCTGCCCAAAGTCTACTTATTTTGTCTCTGTGCCATTCCACACTAGAGGAAAAGAAAGAAATTGAGGGATATGAAAGACCTTTGTTCAGCTTTTCTCAAGCACATTACCCTCACCCACAGAATAGTCAGAACGTTAGGTGAAACACAAGCAGCGATCACCCTTCCTTTTCTCAGAAGCAAAGCTACTGCAATCCCTCGTCGAGAACAAGAAAGACATTTTTGTAGAAGCCTTGGTATAAAGCAGGTACTATACTGTAAAGATAGCGTTACATATCTGATATTCCCCTGCATGGATAAACTTTTTCCCTCCTGCTGTGAGCGGAGTTTTACTGTACACCTGCATTTATTTACATGTGTTCCTGGAACTGCGAAAAATTCTTTGCCTGGATTTATAGTTGGTATGTATACAGTGGTTTGGCTTCTCCTAATGTTTTCTTCCCAAAACAAACTCAGTTCCTCTTGGTGCATGAGGTGTATGTGGCAGTGCTGCCATGTGGGTTTTGTAGCCTAACCAGAAATTCAGCATTTCTTTCCTCTCTTCCTCTCCCCTGCTACCAGCTGGAGACCTTGGGTAGGTGAAGGATGTGCACAGAAGCAGATAATCACTGCATCGTTTTCTCAGGTCTAGGTAATTAGTGGTGACGTTTTTGAAGCAGGGGACTTCCACAGAGTCTTCCAGACAGACTTTGTATTTATAGAAGTGAGGCAAACCATCAGCTGCCTACGATGTGTTGTTAAGAAACGTACGTGTGGGCAGGGAGAGGGGAAGCAAAGTTGATGGGGAAAGGTTGATCACGTTCTTGTTTTTAAAGGAATGTTGGCTATAAAAGGGTGTGAAGCAGCTTTCAGCTGTTCAGCAGACATGGTCAAAATGCACTTACCTTTGTGGGGGTGGGTGCAGTTTCTTTAAAGCCATGGTAGAAAGCAACTCTGGAAAGAAGCTGTACTTGGCCATGGAATGCAGAGAGTTTGTGCATATGTGAATGCAGTGCATTTTCTCTCATCTGTTCCTTTTTTGATTTCAGAGAGAAGTTATTCCTCCTGTGGCTTTTGATGTCAGCAATAGATGGGAAAACCCTCACCCAAACCTTTGGCTCTCCTTAGGTGAGAGTTCCTCCTGCTTCATCTCTTAGATGAAAGATACCTCTTACAGCTTGTTTTCTGAATCAAAGGGAAAAATCTTTCTCTTTCTCTCCTCCTCCCTTCTCTCCCTCTGTCTTATCAGCTTAGAAGTTGACAAGAGGTGGGTAAGACTGTAAGTTATTTAAAATGATAATTGGCTTATTTTCAAGATATTGGTAATAAGGATAAAGCAGATATACGCCATATGTTCTTAACTTTAAACACATTAGTAGTCTGAGCCATTTAATGGAGACTCGTTTCTGGCTTCATCCTCATTTGAAAGAGTCCTAATTAGTTAGGCAGTAGTTATCGAGAAACAGTGGCCTGAATTGACTGAGGGTGTAATTCTGAATTTGGCTCTGGCTTCAGATCTGTCTGAATAAGATTAGTCTGAGAAATTTGGAGCTTTCTGTTCTTGAGGATTTCCTTCAGCAGCTTACAAATGTCACTGTTTATGACACTGGCAACATTTGGAAGCTATAAAGCTATTGCTCCAGAAATTATTTTTATAATATACAACCATTCAGACAGTGTAAATCAAAAAGAAAAACAATTGAGTAAATTCTAACTCTATCTTGAATAAAAAGTCTTTTTTTTTTTTTTTTTTTTTTGGTCAGATTCTGGCAGCTACATTTCAGTCCAAGCAATTTTTTTCAGCTAACCCTCTTTGCCTGCAATGAGTCTGAACAGTTTTCAAACAGGTTTGAAATTATCTCAGATACATTTCTTCTAATTTAAATGTAACCATTTGTCTAGTGGATTAAAGGGCTCAGTTTCCGATGGGCTGACCTCCAGTTATCATGTGAATTTTTTTATCTTCTTGCAAATGTCAAACTGCATAAGAATGCTTTAAGAGCAACAAATGATCCAGCCAGTTAAATGAACTCAGGAAAGTAAAATAGCAGCCAGAATTGTTTCTCCCAGAATATGTGAGTGGCTGGGGCAACACTACAGAGGATCATTTAAAGCGAGCAGGATCAAAATTTTAAGGTTAAAGGGGAGCCCTGTGGTTTGATCAAGTCACCCAGCACAAATAAAAACAAAATATTTAATCTATCTTGAAAATCTATGAAGTGAATCAGCCTCTGTAAGTAACCTTGCTGAGCAGAGCTGTTAAATTACTGAGCAGTCACCTAAAGGTCCATCACAGGTTGTTTCATAGACTCACCCAAAGAGCCAGAGTGGTGAGGGGGAGGGATGAGCTGTGTGCATGGGCCATTCCTGCAGTTCTCTCATGAGCTGTAATGGAATGAAGGGTGCACAATTTCATGTTTTGAACTATCATTATTTAACATTTACATTGCACTAGGACCGAAAGTTAAAAAACTCCTGTTAAATGCTTCCAGGTGCTAGATACTCCACAAAAAGTTCATAAATAATTGTCCCTGCTCCAAAGTAAGACTGTAAGACTGGTGAACATTTTATAGTAAGTAATTAAAAGCTTTGACACCCTTGAAGTGTTTAGTAAATTCAACTGATCCGAGTTCTGGATTTTCATTTTTGAGCTACCTGCCAGTACAGTATTGCTACTTATGTACATAGATTTTTCTTTTCCCATTCTCTCTTCTGTCGTTATTGACTTTATGTCTTTAGACTGTAGGAGCAGCTCCTTGCCTGTTCTGCTGTGCGTGAGGGTTGATTTTAGCCTCAGTGTGGAGATGGGCATTGCAGATTGGTTGTAAGATGTAGTTTGTTTTGTAGGACAAAAGAAATCCAAAGGAGAGTGTAATGGAACAGAATTGTGCTCTCTTTGAACTTTATGTTTCGCATTTCATGTTCTCTTTATGACCTTTCTCAAAGCTTTAATAGAAGTTTCCCTTGGACTGAAGGGGTGTTTAACCTTGGCATTAGGAGTAAATTGCTGAGCTCATATGTAATCCTTCCCATTCGCTGTCTTGAATGGTAAAATGAGTCTAATGCTGAACTAGGAATGCAGCAGTGAGAGCGCATTTTAGATAGTCCTCTTTGATGGCGCACTGGTACAGTAGGAGAAAACCTAGAAGATAAAAAAATCCTGTGGCAGTTCACGTGTGAAAACAAGAAATGAATACCCATCTTGAAAACTTTAATCATCTACACTATAGATGTCTACAGCTGAGCTAATTATCCTACTTGGTTAGTCAATGGAGAGCTGGTTAACATGGTCAACTGAGTGATTAATCTGACCAAATGTAGGTGGCTACTACAAGAATGAGATAAAAGCCATCTAATCAATGAAGACTGATTATATTGACATCTCATAGCCTAGATGTAGTCATTAGAAACACCCATATTTTGTCGTGCAAAATCACCCTTTTTTGTGAGATCTTGGTGGACAATTTCTGGAAAATTTGGAAGTTAATACTCTTTTAGCAAAAGTTTCTGCTTATTTTCCTTTCTTGCAGTTTTATAAGCAGTAAATGTGCATATAAAAATCAAGATTTCTACCCATGCAAAGACCTTCCTTTCCAGGGAACTGTTGCCTTGGCTTCTGATTATCACAAGCTGATTAAATAGTTGCCTGTCTGTTTCTCCCAGTTCTAGGCAAAGCACAGAGCAAAACTGATCAACAGCAAATAAACGTCATCCATCTGAGACTATTCCTTTAGCTACTTTGCTGCCCTCTCAAAACATGATATCTGTGCTTGGTTTGGGTCCCCTCTCAGACACGTTGGAAATGGGATAGAGCGAAGCTTTGGTTCTCTTTCAAGGGCAGTGAAAGTCGTATGTGTGTTATCACTGACATTCCGAGTTGGAAATATTGAAACAAACGTCTTTTGCTATTCTGATGAATATTCTGATGTGCTGGTAGTGTTGTAGGGTTCTCAGCCTGCCGGTGAAAAGCAGTGGCTTTTCATGACTGCAGGAGTCTGTTTTAACTAGGTGGGAAGACAGCCTTCCTGTTCCAAGGTGCAGAGCCCGCCAGAGCACGCAGATGAAGCGGGACAGTGCCTGACCCCTCCCTTGTACTGCTCTGGCACTACAGAAGGATACTGCAGCTTCCTAGCCAGCCAGACGCAGGTATGAAAAGAAAGCATATACATGCATATGGTCTGCATCACTCTTTTTCGCCTCCCCCAATTACTTAAGCAATAGAAGTTTAAAACAAATGTGTTTTACAGTTTAGTCTCTTTATTGCAATAGGTCAATGTAGTACATATAGAATTAAGATGAAAAAGACATCTGAAATTAAGACTTTCAGAGACATTCAAGCAAATACTGTGTTACAGTAACAGATAGGGAGATGAAGTCTTTAATACGATTCTATCTAGGACAAAGGGCTGCCTGAAGTATGTATATCTCACTTTTTCTCCCAAATCCAACAGAAGAGGTATGTTCCAACCACGGGTTACAATAGCAGTGCTATTCTTGCAATGTGGATTTTAATTTGGATGGCATGGCTTCAGCCCCAGGCTCCCTGTCAGCTGCTATTCCAACTTAACTCTCAAGTTACCTGGCTACTTTAGCTGAGTTAGTCAAATTGTTTGAGGCAGCCCAAAATGACAACATACCTTTTTTTTGTGGAATAGATTCCACATTCTGAACCAACTAGAAGTCACTGAACACCACCAAGGCCTTCTCAGTTTTATTTTAGTCTGTTAATCCATCTTGGACACTTGTAGTCTTCGGAGACTTTTCTCTTGTTCTTTTTCTTTTCCTTCTATATACAGATGACAAAGGAAAATGGAAACTCCCACTAGTCGCTTCAAATGTGTGCTAGTAAGAAAATCTATTAACTGCTCTTCTTATCTCACTCCTTTGGAATTAGATATGTTCCTGGGAATTACTGTGCTGTTGTTACAGCAGAAGTTCAATGACAGGAACTGGAAGATTGTAGCAGGTAATGCTATACCAGAGTCAGAAAGGCAAAAATCAGGATGAAGTTAGAATTTAACATAATAACATCTATTGTTATGCATGTCACTTAGCTCTCATCTTAAGTCAGAAACCACGCAAACAAGAGTTTTTGTGTGGGTTTATAGGATTGCATTCTAGGGAGGAGCGGTTAAAATGTGAATTCAGCCAGCCTGACACCACAGTGGTGTCGCCAAGTGGAGTAATTCCCACCACCTCTGCTTTCACCTGTGTGTTCCCATGCCTTTCCTTGTTTGAACAGGAGCAATTACATGATTGCATGAAGATGCAGATCAGGGATCAGATATGATCTGGCTGAGAAATTTTTGGTGGAGGAATGGGTTAAGTCTTGATTCTGAGTTGCTGCAGCTCACTGCACCACTAGATGAATGATGATGCTGACACAGAAGGGACTCGAGTCTATAGCTTGGGTTTAGGAGAAGAGTTCTTCTTTTGGTAGGTGGTCGACTTTGAATTGGCTTAAGCTAAATATGAAATCATACTTGTAGAATATGACTCCAGGGTAGAAGAGGGAAAAATGTCCTTCATTTATGGTACATGCTTTTGGCACATACTTTTCACAGGGTGGGTTGAGAAGACATGGAAAAGAAGTAACTCTTTCATCCTCTGTTAACTGGCGATTCCCCATTGCTGGGTCTGAGGCCACTGCTGATCCAGAGATCATTGCTGCATAGAGTCATAAAATGGTTTGGGTTGGAAAGGACCTTAAAGATGATCTAGTTCCAACCTCCCTGCCATGGGCAGGGACACCTTCCACTAGACCAGGTTGCTCAAAGCCCATCCAGCCTTGAACACTTCCAATGATGGAGCATCCACAACTTCTCTGGGCAACCTGTTCCAGTGCCTCACCACCCTCATAGTGAAGAATTTCTTCCTTAGATCGAATCTAAATCTACCCTGTTTCAGTTTAAAGCCATTACCCCTTGTCCTATCACTATGTGGTCCCTCTTCCGCTTTCTTTTAGGCCCCCTTTAGGTACTGGAAGGCCACTGTAAGGTCTCCCCAGAGCCTTCACCAGGCTGAACAACCCCAACTCAACAGGCTGTCTTCATAGGAGAGGTGCTTCAGCCCTCTAATCATCTTCCTGGCCCTTGTCTGGACTCACTCCAACAAGCCCATGTCCTTCTTACGCTGGGGGCCCAAAAGCTGAGCACAGTACTCAGCTGACAGTATAATAGGGTAGCAGCGAATGAAGCCTGATGTGAAAACTTTAGTCTTTTAGGTGAAGTCTAAAAATCTAAAATCTAAAATCTATTAATTAACTAAATTCCTTCTCTAGAGAAAATCAGAGTCACAATGTACAGAAATATAGAAATATTTTACTTCAGATACGTGCCAGTGCTGGAGGAATAGGAGAGAAAGAGGGATTTACAGTATGGAAACAAACATGATGGTAATTTCCATTTTCCTCCCTTTTTAGCTACTGTTTCTTTTGTGTTTGAGGGGAGGAAAGAAGTTCTGAATTCATCTTCAAAACCCCCAACCCACTATCCCACCTGTCATTTACCTAAGAAAAACCACAATGAAATGTCTGTGTTGTGTGCTGTGTTGTATAGGCTGGTTAGGACAAATGTCTGTAGCTAGTTTCATATGTCTGTGTGTCCTACATGGTAAGAGTAGATGTAAGGTCAAGACCTTACAAATACTGGAAGGTAGGTGACTGGGTGAACTAGAGAGCTCCTCATTCTGTTTGAGAGAAAAGCTGCAGCATGAGCTTTTATAAGGCATCAGAGAAGCTGGTGCATGCCACCACTTGAGGAGAAGCTATAGTTGAGGCTTGTCCTCAGCAACCTGACACAAATCCATGGGAAGGCAGCTTTCATCGGTTTCTCATAACTGCTTCTTTTCTAGTTCTTAAGTGGCTTCTTTTGATGGATAGAATAAATGTTACCACAACTTTTACCCAGGCTTACTGTGAAAATCTATACAGATCGTGAATTTTGGTTTGACATAAATTCCTCAAATGACACTGGGTTCCGTAGTGGCCTTAAATAATGCTTAGATGCAGGGTTGGGGTTACATCTAAGCAATTTTACCTTTTTTCTTACCTTTTTTCCTTTTTTTCTTGGTGACCTTTTGCCATGTTTGTCTAAAGGATCTGTCCTTTAACTAAACAGAAATAACAACATTCCCTTTTGCTCTCTGTCCCTTATCTTCTAACGTAAATACATTACCCGGAAGAAAGTTACTCCCCAATGGCAGCAGAGAGCAGTGAGCTCCAGAGCTGGGTGTTCGTCTCAAGTCTGGTTTTGGTGGTGCTGGCAAATCTGGTGGGCTCTGCTATATTCAACACCATGTGAAACTAAGGCTTAAGTTTAACTTGCAGATCCCAGTCTAAGCTGTGCCGGCACATACTGTGGCACACCTGGGGGAGCCAAGCTGACAATTCATGCCACCAATACCTGTTCACAAGTACAGGGTATCTGCTTTCCTTAAAAAAGATGGTACGCTACAAAATTGTGCTTCCTTCCTCCTCCCTATCTGTGTGTATGTACATGTTTGTGCTAATTTATGGGCATTCACATTTAATAACATTCTCTTTTGGCCCTCTGGGATATATATATATTTACTCTTTTTTTTTGATCTTTTTTTTCCCCCCCCTAGCAATTCGGTTGTTCATCAGGTGCTGGGAGTAGGACCCAGCCTGCCAGGAGAGAGGGGGAAGACTGAAGCTGCAGTGGCTTCTCACTGGGCAGCCTTTGCTCTTGGGGCAGGTGGCGCAGAATGCTCCCCTGGCCAGGCACTGCCTGGGGGAATCTGTTTTCAGAGAAGAAAAGCACCTATGACACTTCCAACTTGTCAGGTTTTACATTTTCATTTACTGGCTCTCAGTTTTCCACGTAATTTTCTGCTGATACTGCACAAACACGTTTTAGTGGAAGTATCAGTTGGAGAGGTGGAACAGTTTGGTGTCTAGGATAAATTGCATTTGTTTCCAGATGCCTTCCTCAGAAAGTCTTAGCTCACTTTACAACCAGGAATTAATTATACTTAAAAGCATTTCACTTAGTACATTTAAAAAATGTTACAAACTTCTAACAACAACACTTACTGACCAGTATTGCCATTTAATCCCTGCCAGAATTGATCCTTCACAGTTGAGTGATATTTTATATCGTAAGTATTGCCACATACAGAGACCAAGAATTTTTCTCTGAGGGATGTAGGAGGCATTCCTGCTGATGCTGAAGTGTCAAAAAATATAGAAAACCCTGGGTTTTTTGAGGAATGATTCTGTGCCTTGTGGCTCAGTGAGTCCATGTACAGAAGAATTAATTGTTTTTCCTTCCTATTTTGAACTCTTCTCTCTTATGGCTGGAATTGAAGCTTGAAGGAAGTTCCTTGGCTCAGTACTGCTAGTCTCTTACCAACAATTCCAAACAATTAAGAAATAGCCTAATTTACAGGGGGAAAAAACCCCCTGTTGCCATGAGAATAATTAGTTGCAGCTATGAAAAAAATAGTTTTATTAATAAGGATACCTTCACATATTAATTACCTCATTTTAGACTATTTGTCTTTTCTGCAATATGACATATTTGTAAATGTAATTGAAACACATAGCACACAGAATATCAGAAGTCACTGGTATGCTGGTTAGAAGCTGGAGTACAGAATGGAAAAAGTAGGTTTTGTACATGAGCAAAGAAAAAAAACCTTCAATTTGTTTTTCCTCTTAGTTATTCCTTTTTTTTTTTTTTTAAATTGTTTTTATCATTTTCCTCTTGGTTCATCACTGGGTAGAGAATTTTCTTAGGAATGTACTGTACAAAATTATTGGTGATTCTTCAACTCAATTTGTAGTCTACAGCAACTGGAAAAAATTTCAAATAAGAGAGAAATTTAGTTCCACTCGAAGAGAAACATTGAAAAGGACTGTTCAAAGTGTAGTAGCTGGAGTGCTATTCCTTTAGGCATTTCTGTAATAAAATATACTCACGTTGCATTCCTTTCATTGCCGGGGTAGCCTGGAACTATCCTCTCAGAGATGCTGCTCTGCCAAACGCTTCTCTTTTCCTTACCAGAGATGTGACTCTTCCTGTTGATTATCCTGCTCAGAGCTTTAATACCAAGGCATATAGCCCAGCTGTGATCATCTAGAATCTGTGCCATTTCTTTTGACTTGGAAACCATCAGTGTCACTTCAAATATTTCAGCTGAATTCAGTGGATGTTGAAGCATATTCTGTATATCTGGCAAAGCATCTGCCCCCAAATCATCTTTGCTGAGACACTTTCATATGGACTGCATGCTTACTAAAGCATTAGGCAATAACACAAATAATCAGCAGGGGATCAGGGCAGATGCACAGACAATTAGGACCAGACTTATAAATTTATTAATGTAATTTGCAGATTCTACCAATTTGTGAGAAATAGAAATGCTAGTGAGAAAAAAAAAAAGTTAAAATACAACTGGTTCCAAGAGAAAATTACTAATAATAAAAGTCTCAGGGGAAAATATATGGACAGAAAATAGATCAAGGGTTTAACTTAAAAAAGAAGTACATAGACGAAGAGGGAAACAGTTCAGGTAGTAAAAGCTCAGATGAAGGGAAAGCCCAAGGTGCTGCCTTGAAAAGAACTGGATGTAACAGAAAGACCTAGAGGTGACACCAAACCGCAAATGAGACATGACTTCACCTTTCATTTATATATTTATGTGTTATGTCAATAAAAGAGATGAGAACTACCTTTAGGCTATCTGGAGATGTGGAGGACAAGTGAGAGTCCCTCTCCTTGTGTGACAGACAGAAACTGTTTCATTAAGCTCTGAGCATCTTGTTACCAAAAATAAGTTATCCGAATGTGATCCAAAGAGAAAGAGAGAAAAACAGCAAAAAAAGCCAACAAAGAGAATTGAACATAACAAGCTTGACTGAATCATAATTAAATGAGTTTCATAATCATCTGTATTGGAAAGGGTTAAGTGCTGAGAAGGAATGTGATGAGAAGGAATGACATGAAATTAAAGGAAAAAAATTAGATGTAGCTTTATGAATAATTTGAACTGAACAGACTGAGCAATTGTAGGTAAAAGAGAGATTTTGGCCAACGACACCAGGGAAAACCCTCGGTTTTGCACATTTTTAATGTCCACAGAACAGACGGAGTCAGACTTTTAATGTCTCACTTAAAAGATGCATGCAGATGGTGTTTTTTTCATGCATTTGAAAAATGAATTTCTACATTCTGATGATGTTGTCATTAGCAGTAGCCTTACTTGGTAATTAGGAAGCTGGTTCCTAGCATGTGTGAGAGAGAGATATATTGAGAAAGGAGGACTCTATCTCTTTGTTTCCACAGGGAGATAATTAAATGCAACCAACAGCATTATCAAAACAGTAGAATAAATTCAAACAATAACTATGCTAACTGGAAGTGGCTTATTGTTCAGTGAAGAACAGCTTACATTCATCAGAAGGGGCCACATTATTTGCCAGTACTCACTCTGGCCAAGAAAGAGAAGGAAATTCCATGAGAAAAAGGTTTTCCCTGTAGGAAATGCTGACTCTCTCTTAGGTAAGTAACTTTGTAGTAATATCGATTTAGAAATAAAGCTATATGTAACGGAGATTCCAAGTGAGTTTTTCTTTCATTCCTAGGTAATTTTTTAAAACAGGAGGAAAAGCCAAATGTCATAAAACTTACTGCGTGGCGTTGGAGGAGAAAGCACTGTGAGAAGGTTTCCCCTCTGGAAATCAGAGGCTGCTTCAGGAGCAGCGTCTTCAAGCAGCAGTGAAGAACGAGGCCTGCCTGCTGCCCACTTTTTCCACTGAACAACCTTCTTGGTTCACAGAAAAGAAAAAAGCAAAGCAAAAAGCAGCCCCACACTCCTAGGCACTCTTGGAAAGTGAAACAATGAGTTTCTCTCCATGACACATTTGTTCCAAGCCCCAGACTGTGCATGCGTGATTTTTGTTATTGTAATTCTCGGCATTAGGACTACACTCACTTTACAGGAGATGTCTGTATCTTTTACAGCATATGTTAAATATGCAGTTATAGTGTTAAATGTCTCAAATGTACCAAAATGTGTCCAGGGCTTTGGCCACTGAGCTACGTTCAGTCAAAGGAGCTCCCGGTTTGAGAGGCTGGAGCATCACAGCTCCTGCTCGTACCTTTCTGGAACTATTATTCTTAGAGCTTGGAGGATGCGTTTCCAGGCCAGATACCAAGTGTGTCTGCAGGGACGGATGCTGTAAACAAGAAATCATCGCAGCATGCATGTCTCTGTCTTCGCTACCTCTTCCTGAATTACTGTGGTCCTTTCTGTACATCCTCATTGCTTTCTACTTCTCTTCCTTTCAATATATGAAAGAGCTGCTGACAAGGATCTCTGTTCTTCCTGCCCTAACCTTTTTACCCCTCAATTCACCAAATCCCTGTAGTAGTTTTTCAATCTTTTTCATCGAATTCAAAAACCTGTCTTCACATTGTCTAGTCTATCTGTAATACGATCCATGCGTCTCTCCTTTCATTTGCTTGAAATTTCTATTTCTTTCTCACTTTCCATTTTCATCCTCGTACATTTCCCCTGCTCCTTCCTGCATCTACTTTTTCTACTTTTAGTTTCAGACTTTATTTCTCAACAAAATCCTTTTTTTTTTTTTTTTTTTTTTTTTTCTGATCAGTGGTACACCATCTCTTCCTCTTAAATACTTTCCTTTAATTGATCCCTTGTGTAGTTGACTGGGAGTTTTCTGTGCTTCTCCAGTTACAGCTATTTGTATTGTGGTCTCTTTACAAACCTTGTTCTCTGGGGAAAGAACTGGCTTTTCCTCCATTTCTGTGTTTAATACTGATTTGGCTGCAACTTACTTAGGGGAAGAGGTCTTTAGCAGGCTGAAGTTCGGCCATATGGAGAATAAAGGATCAGACTGCGCCTAAGTATAAACAGAATGGTGTAATTTCCCAGAATTTTTCATGGGCTACTGGTTGGACTAAGAGCTAAATGTTTGCAGTAAATCTAGTTGTATTGTCCACTCACCAAGACCACGTGCAGCAGCCAGGTGCACATTGCCTCAAGTTAGGAGAAGGACTGGAGAAGAGCTTTGGTTTGATTTGAACTTTTAACACTGTGGAGTTGAGAAGCAGAAGTCATCTTCTAAAAAATTGGCTGATTGCTTTCCTTTGCTGAGGAAATCAATTTTTATTTTAAAAGTAAACTGCACTGAACATAGGTGTTACAGCATGAATCTCTTTTTTTTCACTCGAGTTGCCACAGCAACGTGAAACTGCCTTTCCCTCACATTAGCTTCCCTAAAATATACTTCACAAACTGTCTTTGAAAAAAAAGAAGCCTTATATCATGCTGACAAATCGTGCTGTTTGCTCTCTCAGTATTTGGTCTTTTGTAGAGTTAGGATTATTAGAGCAAAGCTACCTGATGCGCAGAGAACGCAGCTTTTACAAATTCAACCTTAAGTAAAGGGATTGAAAATGAGAAGCTGAAGCTGAATGAGTTACTCTTTCTAGATAGGTGGGGGTCCTAGCAAAACCTTGACGTAGTCTGGTGGTACTCCTTAGGTCCGGTGCTGGTGGTGGGTTAGACAGCCTATTTCCGGCATTCAGAAGACAAACAATGACCTATTGGATATATTATTAGGAGGCATGCAGTTGCTTTAAGAAGGGTTCCTTTCATGCTTTTCTCTCACACCTTTGCAAGAGTGGTAGCACTCCAGCAGGCTTTCAGTTGAATATCAAGTGCACATACATTATCCTATGAGAGAAAAAATATCAAAAAGATCCAGGCGAAAAGGAACTTGTCTTAGCCATCCTTTGTTGAAGAAGTTATTAGGCTTAGAGTAATTGTTTAAATAATTTTAATTTCTGAGGTTATATAGTAGATGTATAAATCAAATAATTCCAGTCTGTTGAAAACCAGAGAATCCATGTCTGTCGACAGTGTCACAACTGCCAAGACCACTCTTTCGGGTGCCCCTCATCATGGGTTGCATCTCGATAGGTGAGAAAAACCTTGCACCTTGCCAGCCACTGTGTGCAGATTTAGCAGTGGTGGCTGCGCTCCGCAGCATTGGGGTTTACCTGCCATCACACGTATTCATGTACATCAAAAGGGCCACGATTTTTCTGTATTTAAATGGGAGCACGGACTGTGCTGTGTGTTGGGCCTTATGGACCTTTTTTGCACATCCGTTTTTGAGAAGGTGTTGTGGTGAGGTGCTCCCTCCCTGTTTGTGCGGTTGGGTGGGAGCGCCGATGTGAATGTACAGAAAGGTGGCTGGCTGTGGGGAGGGTCTGTGAGAGTAACCATCTTCTGTGAGAAGCTTGTAACAGCTTGTGGTTGTGTCTCTTTTTGAACCACAGAACTGTAGATAAAGCCTAGCTCAGCCTTGGAAAAGGTAGATCTGCTGACTTGGAACAATAACAAAACCCACAAAACAAACCTAATCACCTGTATAGAAAACTTGGTAAATAAAACTGACCTTACCCACTCCTGCTGTCATTTCCACTTACCTGCTTCCTGTGCTGTACATGAGCATCTAGCAGTAGTAAGGACAGGGGAGGAAAGGTTGGTTTTATTCTCTCTGGTGATAAGTAGAACACTTAATAGTTGACAAATTGGGTAATATTGAATCTCTAGAGACCTAATCAAACATGAATCGAGTCAGCCCCCAGTGATCGTGGAATAAAATGCCAGCTGGTGCGTGGCCTTTCCATTCCACCTGGTAATTTATACTTTGTCATAGATTGTGACCAGTATTAATGCAGCTAATACTTGCATTTAAATAAATAAAAAAACCTCCCAACAACACCAAACCGTGGGTTTGAGTGTAATAAATGCTGTTCCTTGTGGAAAAGTACTACAACATCGTGTAGAAGTGAAATTGGTAATCATTTATCTATCCTAAAGAACTGGAGAGAGAATTACAGCACCAATCATGCATCTGAATTTCTATGGAACCTTTATGTCTGTGCCATAATGAGTTCATTTTGATGGAATCCAGCATGGAAGGAAGATTCTCTAGTCAGGATAGAAAATTTCTACTAAGCAACTGTTTTCTATCCTTTTATTTTCTCAAAGGAAATAAATTTCAAGAGATCTATGATTTTACATATAATCTTACTGTATCATTTTGGCTTAGATAAGTTATGGAAAAATTGGTGTAATGCTGAATAATATGTCTTGTGTGGTAAAAAATCCCTGAGTGCACGCACACACACTTGCATATATGCATACTCAATCTTTCAATATAACTTGTCTAACAATGCTTTTCTCTCAGGATTTTATTGTACTTTATGAAAACGACTGTGTTACCTGTGCAACATCTGTAAAGGAATAAAAGCTATCATTGATTGTGAAAGCAGATAAACAGTCCTGTGGAAATAGAAGTCGATGTTGTGCCAGTTTCAAGCTCAACAGAAATAAAGAAAGCTTTACTTTAAAATCTGTTGGAAAAAGGCACTGTCAGCCTTTAGCAAGACATTTTCCTAGTTTCTTTCATTATTGAATGACTTACAGTTAGCTTCTGTAAGAAGCATTAGAGTTTTGACAAAATCTTTCCAGCTTTTCTTTTTTACAACATGGTAAGTTATTTCAAACAGCTTCTTTACATGTAACTGTACAGTTACCTGCTCTGTTCTAAAAATATTGTAAATCTGAGTTACTGATTTTGCATTCCCTGAAACCATCTCTAAGTCACACAGAACCTCACAGAAGTTAAGAAGTTTGACTTAGAATTTCAGGAGCCTACAGTGGAAAATGAGCATCATTACGAAGTGTTAAAAAACACACATCTCATTTCAGAACAATGAAAACATTTTTATTGTTTTGGACCTGTCTAGAAAGGGAAAAAATTCTAGTAATTTTTGGGACCTGTTGCATTTTTCAACATTTACAACTGTTCTATTCTTTTTAAAAGAAAGAAATTCCCAAACGCACTTACTGAAAAAGCTTTACATGTGACTGATTATTCAAACAGATCCCTCACTGACAACCTTCCCTCGTCCATCTAGAGGTGGGCTCTCTCACTGCTTATTTCTTAAATGCTGATAATGGGGTTTGTGAAGTTCACCACGAATGGGATGCGAGGTGAAATCCTGGCCCCTTTCAACTCAAAATCAGAAAATCCCACTGACATATCTAGGTAGTTTAAACAGAAAAGGTAATATAAATGGCAAAGCTACTTATGGAAGACCAAATCAAAGTGAGTGTTTTTTTAACTCTAATGAAAATACAAAATGAGGATCACCTGGTGCTTTGTCAAAGGTTAGTTATTTTTCACAAGCTGCATTTGGGGCCACTGGATCAAGTTCTTCTGGTCAACACCAAAAAAGACACCCTTCTCTTAGGTACTGTTTTCGAAGAGGCAAAATTAGGTAAATGGAACTCAAAGAGAGAACACTAGATGAAACACTTAATGCTGCTACTAAACAATGGTCTCAAAATAACAGTACTTTTTTTACATTCTAGGCAAATTATTTCTGACTTCCCTTCACATGTGGTGTCCATAGGGCAAATACATTAACTTCTGACAGCACAGCATGAGGGACTTCAGAGGTGCTTTGAGTGTACAACTTGACTTGCTGAAGTGACTCATCAGCATCTCGGAGGAGAAGCTAAAAAAGACATGCAGTAGGTTGTCTGAGTAGTCCCTGACTTATTACAATAGTCTTTAAAACCTTATTAAAGTGAAGAAATGATATGCTATTGGACGTAGTTTCTTGTTGTCTGATGTCATCTTATGATTTCTCAGGGGAAAGAAAGAGGCTGAGTGAGATGGCGAGACAGAGATGGAGCACCATGTGTTTTTACAATGTGGCATCCATTAAACATGAGCAAAATAGCAGTTGCTCAGCTGCAATCATGGTAGGCATGACTGCTTCCCTTATAAACTCATATGTCATTTATTCATTTCACCTTTCATTCCAAGACCCTGAGCCTCCACACACTTCTCTGCAAGTATAACTTTGCACCTGAATAGTTACGGGGACTTCAGTAGGGATTATTCACATTAAGAAATTTAAGCATGAGAACGAAGTGTTTACAGGGCTGAGACCAAAAGCTGTAGATAGCTGAGCTGGGAGAATCAGCAATAGCACAGTACTGCAAACATTTCAATGTTTACAGAAAGTTCCTTTCTGTATCCCTTCGTACCCTTCTGTATCCCTTTGGCAATTCCTGACTTCCTTGTTTTTCATGCTGATAAATGGAAGTTTTGGTCCTGGTTCATGGATGGGGGGGAAATACTCCTATTCCTTGCAATGACACTTCCATGGTCTTTTTTCTCTAGATAAATTATGTATCTATTCATAAATAAACTTTTTCGCTGGAAGCAAGTTTGTCTAGTATGTTTGTCGGAAGACTGAAGGTTAGCCTGGTGGTTTGTGTTCCTTTTCTCTCTCACCACCACTCAAAAAGTACATTAAAAACCATACTAGAAACCCAGCTTATCACACTATACAACTCGCCTGACAACCAGCGGATCGCAGAGCAGATGCTGTGTGCCACTGCGTTCACTTTCTGTTCCCTGTGTTCATTCACATTTTCAAATAACAATTTTGTTAGTGAGATTGTCATTACCCTAAGTTATGGGATAACTGTTTATTAAAAGATAAATGGAATATTTCTGCATGTTTTCATTACATCTTGAAGCCTCCAATGCTGTTAAACGAACTACAGATGCTCAGTAAGCAGCATTTGGAAAGCTGGAATTTGCTGCATTGCACTACAGTTCTGGGGTTTTTTGCCCACATTCAAAGAGTGGAAACCTCTGAAAGCATCACAGTTTTACATTGCTTCAGTCAGCTTAATTGCTGGAACATGCGTTTGGTTTCAGATCAATTGCTATAAGAAGTAAATGTCACAAGAAAATTGATATACCTGACTATTTCCTTAGACATCTGTAACACGCTACACGCTTTGCAGATTGAGATGTAACATTTGGCTTACATTAGGACTGAAGTCAAGGTGTAACAAGCATTGGTTCAGTTGTTCAAATTTTTTTTTTTTATTGTTGTATTGAATTAACTGACTCCGTTTTTTGAAACAGAAAGAGGGATGCAATTACTTTGGGTGTCAAAAATAAGTTAGTGGCGATATTAGTAGATGATTTTTTAAGTATTTCTCTGACAATTACCTGTTGTGAGCACCAAGTTATGAAGAGGAGGGGCAGAGAGGCAGAAACTTACTTTTGGGTGTCCCTTATAAATCTTAAATACCATCCTCTTCATGCTGATTTTCCTGTTTAACAAACTGCCTTGTTCATCAGAGCTCTGTGGTGAAAGTAGGAAGGGAAAAATCATTAAACGAACACAAGAGACATTCAGAATCAATGACAGCACACAAGGAGATGATTGCTGACTGCTTTTATGCCTGAAGTTTCTGGCTTCCTTTGACTTACAGAAATTTGGACCAAAAGCCCATCATTTGAATGTGACACTGTTTCGTGGGGCTTCTGCACCCCCTCTGCTTCCTTTGTGTTAGATCTTTGAAAACTGGGAACGATAAGGAGATGCAACATTTTAGAAAGCTTGGCAAGTTTTAAAATCTGCCTTTATAGGCTTGTTCCGAATTAGCTATTTCCATAACATGGCTCTTTGAGGAGTGCAGAGCACTGCCTCACACATCAGTAGGCATTTTCAATGCCAGGGCCAAAGTTCTGCTTCCCAAGGTCTTTACTGAGTGGCGATTAAATCATTAAAATGCTCAGTGAGAAACAGGGACCTCTCTCTCCTTCTTCACTGTAGATGTAACTGATTGAGAACGTGGTTAGGCCAAGATTTCCAAAATGCTTTTAGTTTGGAATATGAGTTTTAGTAGGTAAATAAGGAGGAAATTCAAAATTACTGGTTTCTGGAATGTGAAGCTTCAGGAGACGTAAGGGGTGGGATTCATGCTGACATTAAACAGACATTAAATATCTGCAATATGGATGTCATAATCTGAGCTAATCTCCTTTGTATCTCTTTCCAGTCAGCTGGGTGAAAGAGGCTCCCTTAGGGCTCACCATCCGTATCAGTGTGAGGTAAGTCAAACTGTTATAAGTATCATCTGCTTCTCTCCATTTGTTATTGAAAGAGCTCAGGTTAACCAGTTCAGTCAATGCTACACTCATCTTTTTTTGCCAAATGCATATCACCCAAGGTATCAATAATAAAAGTAGCTTTACATTTCAAAAGCAAAAAGTGACAAATTCCTGGAAAGCAGTGACTAATTAAATAAGACTATTCATCAAGCATGAAACAACAGTCCAGACTACACTTTTAAGTAGGAGCAAATACTACAAACATGGATAAATTAAGCTGCTTTAGAAATTTTAAATGGATTCACTGAAGAAGAAAGGTTGAGCTGGTTCTGAATTAAATAGTTAAATATTTTTACAAATGGAAAGTAAATCCTGCAAAGAGATTCCAAATAAGATGCGTATTTTTGCCAGGATTCAGGAAAGAAAGGTTTGTGTTGTATGACTATGTTAGTTTAATGCAAAAAAAGAACTTTCTAGATGAACTCACAAGGATGAAACAGTAAATCCCCATTCAGATGTGTTGAAAAGCAAAGCCACTTCACAAATGTGGAGAAAACTCATATAGTTTTTAGCTACACATAGAAAACTTGAAGATTTAAAAAAATAAAAAGAAGAAAAACTCCAAGAAGTCTTCATACTTCATTGAGCCTAATTTAACTCCACCAAATAGGTCAAAGCCGAAGAGGTGAGTCACTTGCTCTTTTTCCCTTTACATCTGTTTTTTTTTTTTTTTTTAATTGAGACTCTTGCCATATCTCCGCTTTGGATTTGGGAGGCTACTGGGGTGATGGATGTTCAGGGACATCCATCCTAGCAAATCACAGCTGCGTGTAGCACGGCACCAGATATATCTTGGCTTGTTTTGACGTTTAGACCAAAGGCAAATACGTGAGTATCCCTAAATCGCCCCTTGTGTGGAATTCATATGGTGGCTCGCTTGTTCGGCTTCTGTCTTAAGAACTCACAGAGGGCTGCAACTGTAAGGTTATCGAGCACTTCACAACGTTTGGTTGTCATAAGCCCCATCTAGCAGATGCCAGGTGGAGGAGCGGTGGGATAAGTGTCTTGCCTGTGATCACAGCAGGTTGTGGTGAGCAAAGCAATTGAGCCTGCCTTGTCCTGGAACCCAGCCTCTTGTCCTTTAAGAACTTCCATAGCACAACACAGGATAATATGGACAATAATAAATGATTGGTGTTGTACTGTTATTTAAAAAAAAAAAAAAAAGAAGAATGTAAACGCTGCCGGGTGATAAGTGAAGACTGTCATTTCTCTCTTGGCAAGGAAAGGGGCTGTTTTGAAATGCGACACATACGTGCAGTTCTTATGCAAAAGGGGAAAAGGTTTTCTCAGTCAATCCTGTTTCCCGTTCTGCTCTGTGGGAAATACAATGGCTTAGTTATGTGTCTGTTCAGGAGCTGAACTTCAGTTCTTTCAGGAAAGGGTATGCTCTTCAGAACAGAATAAAACCAAAAGGTATCCCAGGAGAATCTAATAATGAATGAATAATGGTAATAAATTAATACCAGCAAATCAGTGGCAATGCAGGCAGATAAAAACGCAATGTAAGTCATAATGTAGCATCTGAAATGAATATCTCATGGATTATTCAGTGATTGGTTGTGAAAAGCATGGATTTTTGAAGTGTCGCTTGCTTTGGCGACTAGCTGTGAACAGGAAAAAATGGTCACATTTGTCAGGTGTGCTCAACGTGACTCCACCATTCAGCTGTCTCCAGATGTAAGGTGTCCTAGAAAATGCAATGGAAATCAAAAACTTCAGCGTAATTTAAGGAGTCACAAAGTGCAGTGTTTGGAAGAGCAACAGTGAGTGTGCAAATGAACAGAGGAGTTTTCTAGATACATTATCTGAGTTGCATATGTGCAGAAATATGTGCAGTACTTATCCTTGTCTTGTTAAAAGTTTTGGCCAAAAGAGTAAGAGAAAGCTTCATTTTGTATAATGGAACTCTGCAGCCGTGTTGAGCAGACTTCACTTACTGCTGACAGTCGTGGTGACAGTGAGGAGCTGGCGTACGTGGAGTTTGTGTAGGCCTTCGGGGTGGAAAGGGTGGTGTCGGGGTAACTGAAAGAAGGCTTGACCTCAGCTATTTAAACTGTGGTGCAAAGTGTATTGAGGGACAACTAAGGATAATTTTCTCTCCTTAGTTCCCAAAGCATTACAGTTTTCTATTATAGAAGCCAGCTTCGGTCCTTAGGATGTGCTGCTGAACATACCCCATAGTGTATGTTATGTATTTCAAGTACTTAAACTCAGTATTTTTCAGAACTGTCACTTGGCGTGGCACCGTCGCCGGAGATCCATGTTTATGGCTGAGAGAGCAGATGGCTTAGCGGGTGTATCATTAGTGCAGGTTCCCTGCTAGCGTGGAAAGGACAAAGCATGGCAGGAAATCCACACGGGAGGTAACAGAAGAAAAAGGAGAAGATAGATTCATAGACCTATCTGTGAATAGAAATGAGTTTTCATTCATGAAACATAGATTCATTATGAAGAAGTGTAATAAAGATCCTGAAACACACCCCTAAGAAATGCAGCCCACACGCTTCTGGCCCTCTCACGTCACCAGCGCCGGGCACCAGTTTGAAACGGTAGCTGTGTGGATGTGCCCGCATATACACGTATGAACACACACAGGGTTTTGAATGTTGCTTGAATGGTGCGCTTTACTGCAGGTAAGTAAAGGCAGTGGGTGCGATGCTATTCAGTGTAACAAACACAGGTTTGCTCTGGCCGGTGGGAGGAAAGCCGCGGTGTCTGTAAGGCGCTGTTTGCCTCTCTGCTCCCAGGCTGCATTAGGTCTGGCAAAACGCCTGCCATAGCATCCAGCTAAGACACAGCAGTGGCTGCAGCTGCTGCAGGGATGACAGCCCCAACTGCAGGATCACGGTACCAGATCCTGGCCCGCATCCAACACACTTGTTTTTTTTTCTCTCCTGAGCCCACACACCATATATTTATTCTGGGATGTTTTGAGAGCAGCCTAACAACGGTCTCAGTGCTACCTGTGATAGGGAACTAAGGGAATTCTGACAAGGAATTAAGTTCCTTGACCCTTTCTCTGCGCCTTTATCCATTTATGGGACATAAAGAAAAAAGCTTCTGCCTCATGACAACCCTATAAACTTAAGAAGACTGCCCTGCAGCCGTTCAGGTTCGTAGATGTCAGTCCTCAGCTTTCACGGAAGTTGGCCATTTGTGAAATTAATGTTACATCTGATCATCTCCAAGTGACAAGCTGGTTGTGAAACTCTCCCAGAGAAGGAATTTCATATTTCCATGCTCATGTATCCTAAATCCCATGTCAAGCACAGAAAAAGTCCCTAAAATGTTTCTTAAAAAAAAAAACAAACCCAAACAGGAAAGATTAACTGTAGTAAAATGCAGTAAAACTGTGTTTTGCTGTAGTAGTAGTGCTGTGTACTTTGGTTGTTGTGTTCTGTTAGGGTTTTCTTCCATGTGTATGTGCTTCATAGCAGGCTGTAACTACAGTAAAACTATAAGAGAATTGTCATGTGAATTGTCTTCCATTTTTTTGTCCAGCTAGAAACTCTGCCAAAATATTATATTGCCAAGAACTGGCTGTACTAGAGACAGCAATCCCATCTCACCCAACTTCCATAAGAAAATCACCATTTGTGTTAAGCTTGTGAGGAATGGCTCTGAAACTTCATGAGCAAATCCTGAGTTCTTGCATCGTGAGAAGCTCGTGATTATAGCAAGTAAATTAACAAAATAATATCACTTCTCTATACAATGACACCCATTCAGGCTGTGAGGTTAGTGTGATGCTGTTTCTAATCTTGTCTTCCAAAATACAGAACAAATTTAATTATGAAACTTTTCTCTATATGGTCTTGAAATAAGTGAATAAATTATTGTACAAGAATATGCTGAAATTGGTCTGTTTGTCTAGCGGTTTTTCTTTTTTAATTTTAACTTAAAAGGAGAATAGAAGACAATAATAAAAAAGAGCGTTTCTGAGAACTGGTGTCCTTTCTTTTAGGGACCATAGTTTAGACTAATGCCAAGATCAGATACTATTTGATTAATCATCTGGCAAATGGTCTTTGCAGTTATAGGAGAAGGGATAAATAGTGGCATAAACTTAAGAAGAGCAAGTTTTAAAAAGTACAGTAGTTAGACATATTAATTGGCTTTGTGCAATCACTTTTTACGGCTTGTTTGAGCAGTGTATCTGCTGAAGATCATACCAGCAACAAAGTCTTCAATACTACTTGAGCTTCCTGCCCTCTGCTACAAAATTATTACAAATTCATGGAGGAGCTGGACAAAAACTCTGAAGAGTATATTATAAATTAACATTATTTTGTAATTATTCAAATTTGTGGAAGGAGCTCCAACAAATTGCCAACAATAACTAACTCTCTTTCTATGATTGCAGCATTAGGACACCTATTAGCCCTATTTGTCTGTGTAAAAACAGAGAAAAAGAATAAATAACCCTACCCATCACTTTCATAGGCTGGGAAAAAAACAAAGTGTTCGGTGCTTTGTTTTTTTTTTTCCCTCTAAGACTCATTGGTTTGATTTTGTTTGAGTCAAAGTATTTCAACAAAGATGAGCCATCCCCACCATACTGTAGCACCCTCAGCTCTGCAGCAGAAGACAGCATGGCACTTGAACAACATACAGTTATGCTCTGCTTTACAGTATCCCTCCTCCTCTGAGCGGCACCATTCCCTCTAATGGTATGCTCTGCACTTGTTACGGTTCCCTAACGTAGCTTATACTCGCAGGGGCCCTTAAAAATTTGCCCAAGGTCAGTCAACAAGTCAGCTGAAGAGGTGGAAAAATCAGTGCTCTTGATTTCCTCTCCCCTTCTTCCACCAACTATTGGACTATCATAAAATACAGACTATTTCAGGCTTTTTTGCGGGGGAAGGGGAACATGACAGCTTCCTTTTCAGACATCAGAAAATACTTTAAAGAATTGGTTTCTCTAGCAACGGGAACAGGATCAAAGAGAAACTATCCTAAGTTTTTTCCCACCTACTCATTTTTTTAATGTGGTAAGCGGATGGCTTGGATAATGCAGGTCCTACAGATTCTGATTTATTGGCTGTAGACAGAAATATAAATACAGAAGCATATGCACTCTGCTGTGCTCAGTAACACGGTAAGACTTAATGACTTCAGAGTTCGCACTTTTAAGTTCTGTGCATCGGTATCGACAAACACCATTATTTATTGCCAGGGCAGACTGATGGCAGAGCTCGCTGTGCGTGGAAGCCAAAAGCCAGCCAGCCAAATACTTCCTGTACCCCCTACCTGCCCTGACAGCAGTGCTACCTCCATGAAGTCCCAATTTACATCTTTGACAGTCATACAGTTTATTGACCTGGCCAAATACTTTCTGTTACGGTGGTGTAAATCAGTCAGTACCATAGATATAGAATGTCAGAGGACTCAACCTTTTGCCTTTGCCAAGAAAATTAAAAATGGCTTAGTGATCTCTGCTTAGTGATGATAGGAAAGAGATTATTCTTGTTATGACTGTACTTGGCCCATGGCTAAAACAGGCAAGTAATACCTATATTTCTCCCACTGTCACAAATTTGAGTGTTACGTGGAGAGGAATCCAAAAGGTTCTCTAATAAAGTGCTGAGGACCACGTGCCCCTTTTCTGCTGAAGTCTACTCTACAGTAACTCAGTGTTTCCAAATTGCAGGAATAGCCTCAGCATTTTGTGCTTGATTTTGACTCACTGCACTCAATACATTGGAGAGTGCGTGAGGAAGTCAGATTGGAGCAGTAATGCTATCAGAATCTGGGCTGTTCTCAGGATTCGGTTTCCTTAATTCATGTATTTGCAAGCAAATAATGCCAACGCCATTATCAGTCAATTTTTGATAGCAGCCGTGCCACCAGTCTCTCCGTGTGCCAGTGGGACTCCATGGAGGCTTTCGGGGCTGTAGACCCTCAAGAGGCAGGTTAGAGAATATGAGAAAGGTGGAGGTGAACTTAGGAGAGGACTGGAGAATGTTCCTTTTCATTCTAGAAGCACACCTGAACCAGAATGGCTGCTACGTATAAGATGCTTCTAATGCGATGACAGGATACAATTTTTAAATATTTACTGTGGCAATATGTTCTTTGTTTACTTTCCGTTTTGTGTAGCTTTTCATGCATTTTTAAAATCAGAATATATAAAAAATAATTTAATGAAGTATTTCATGCAGTCATTTAAACATATGATGTGTCTCCTTACGGAGTATATTTTACTTTTCAGTCTTAATATAACTTTTCCTGATGAATTTTAAAGATAGAGGCAATGTTTCAACTGGTATTGTTTCTTACTAAAAATATTGAAGCTTAAAAATTGTTGAAGTCTTTTTCTGAAGTTCTGAAGTTCTGAATTCTTTCATTATAACAATCTTATAGAAAATATATTTCCACTGGGTAAAGCCTTTTTTTTTTAGCAAAAGTTCAAGTTCAGTGGTGACATGAACTGCACATAAGAAAATGTTAGAAGCAAAATTAAAGCTAAAGTAGAGACAACAGTGAAATAATTTTAAACGATAATTTCAAACTCCTGTGTTACTGTTCTTGCCCTTTAGAGTATTTTATTAAAAATAAATGTAATTTTCTGCCTTAAAGTTTGCCTCCACATGGTTTTTTTAAAAAAATAAGTGTAATTATCCTTTAGAAAGCTTGAGAGGTGCAATATCAGGACAGCAACCCATCTGGAGCAAGACTACTTGAAGAGGGGCTCTCAGAAACCATTTTGATTTCCGATGGAAGGAGCCGTGCCTGCGACACTGGAGACACAGCAGCACAAGAAAAGTTGTTTTGTTCTTTTTCAGTCCTCCATCTCTCTTCTCTGTGCCCTGGTCTCTCCACCGTAAATTCAAGCTGCCATTCTTAACCGTAGTGAGAACCCATAAAGATGATAAATGTTTTTTTATGATGCCTCGTGTGCTTCTTGACACCATGATGCACTGTCCCTCGGCGCACTGCAGCAGCGTCTTGCCGAGGGTTATTGGTTTGAACGGTGTGACAATATTCCCTGTGTCCCACAAGCTGGGTTAGCACTCCCCGCTCCTCTCGCCTTTCATTGCTGGGCGCAAATGGAGCGTGGGTGGTGTGGTAGCTCTGCACTGAAATGCTAGCACCCCCATGGGGGACTTTTACCTCAGATTCTATTTTCTTTTATCCCTGCAGACATGCACAAAGTTCACAACTTTAAAGGCTGACAATAGCTTATATTTCTGGCTTACTGATATGATGCAACCTATTTATTTCCTAATGGCATTCAGCCAGCTTTTCAGTCCATAAAAGTGAAATAAAATAGTGTGGAAATCCCGTGCTTAGTACTTGAAAAGGCAACTGAAGAATATGCCGTGTATGTTACGGTGGAATGCTTTTAAAGGCAGTTAATAAAATGACTCGAAAGCTGTAGTGTCCAAAAAAGGCAAAACTATGAGACAGAGAGTAGCCACTCAAGCTGTGTCTGGCATTCATCCTATTTAATGCTCTCCCCCATGGCCTGACGCAGATGTGTATCTATGATAAGGTTTTCTAGCGTGAACATAGGTGCAAAGGCTGAGGGAGTCACGGGAACCAAGTTCAAAGGGAAAGCTTGCAAGGTGGGCTGTGAGGCTGCAGTGTTCTCTGGCAGAGAGTGGGGGGTGTTCAAACACACCCATGGAAACTGTCCCCCGCTGCAGTCAGTGTTTTTGCTAGATGGGAGCGGGCATGAAACCCAGAAGTGGCAGCTCCTCAGATGCGATGATACCTAGCGTGCACCAGAAAAATAAATAAAGCCAAGTGAGTACCACAACCTACAGCACCCTTTTCTTTAATCAAACACTGTGACTCTGATGATGAGCAGGGTTCAGGTGAGTAGTTAACCATTTCATACCCTCCTCTGCAAATGGCTAGTGCTGGTGTTCTCAGAGCTGGATGGCCATGCTGCCCAGAGGCCAGCTATCCACGGCTGTGTCTGCCCTCCCCATCTGTCCTGGGTCTGCCCCAGTTCTTGTGCTGCCTTCAGGGTCACTTCTTCATCCTTGTTTGTACAGGTCCTGATTTCCTGAACTGCCACCAGCTTTGCGGGCTGAAGCTATGTCTGCTTTGCCTTAGTGGCGTGCAGCTAAATTCTGGTCAATGTTTTGTAATATTGACATACGAGGTAGTCATGTCTTGTGATCCTGGGGTTTCCTGGAGAGGACATTGGAAACTTTTTTCTGCATTGGCATCATAAGCTGGATTTGTGGTTTTGATGTCAAGCAGCAATTCCAGTAGTGGATGGCTTTCAAAAATGTCTTTGTGATAACGGTATGTCCTCAGGAATCCTTGAAACTTCATTTCTTCTCCCCAGGCAAAGAGATCCTCACCTTGCAGAAGACATCAGGAGCTGGCTGCAGGTTGCAGACGCTGAGTGCAGGAGCGGGTGACTATGCAGGGAGTGAAAGCATCCCTTTTCCAGCACTTCTACTGGGAATGGGATGGCACAGCAGTAGGGAAGGGGAAGGTAAGGCCAGCCAGGCGGGCTGTATTCGCCTGTGTGTTACGCAGAGAGAACACACCTACGTCGATATATCAGGGGTATAATGGAGGAATGGTATCTTCCCACCATCCATGGGGAATTTTATAAAACCACTCTAGAAATGGTGTAAACATGACTTCTGAGGGTCAGGAAAACATTTGCTTAGTCTCTGAATTTCATTGCTCATGCACACGTGATCTGAGCCTGATTTTTAATGTATAAGAAAATAAAATCAGTCACAGAGTATGCACACACTAAATGCAGCAATGATTTCTTTTCTGTTGAGGAAATCCAAACTGACTTAAACTTTCAAAAGTGAAGCCAAAAATAAAGTGTACGCTACATGATTAAACAAAGGACAAAAACCATCTAGTGCGTGAGGGGAGGAAAATTCTACCGTGTAATACTGTCCTCCTATTCACTGCCCTTGTAAAGAAATCTGTTTAAATGTATGCAAAAATGTTATGTCAGAAACTAAGAAAACAAACATAAAACTCCTTGAATATAAATAATTTCCCAAGAGAAATCAACTTATCTTACAAACAACACAAGTAAATCCAATGCACCTGTATGAATTAAAGGGGTTTATTAGGATGTTAGTAGTTTACAGTTATGAGAATAATGCTGTCTAATTGTGTTATGAAGATCTTTTTTAAAGTCAGAAAGAGGAAGAAACCACTTTAAGACATCTTCTCTCTGAAAACTAATTGTTTTTATAAAACAAATTTTATACATTAGATGCAACTACATCATCTGCCATTGCCTTTTTTTTTTTTTTTTTTAAAGTATATATTTAATCTTTTCCCCGCTGCAGCATGAAATAACCACAAATGCAGCCTGGAGAATTGACTGACTAATTATTTAAAGTGGAGTGTGGATAGAATATTATCAAATGAACAGGGTGAGCAGCTTTAAAGATGGGACTATTTTTATTTAAGCTATATTACATTTGGTTTTCTTTATGAACTGTACGAAGTACAATATGTTCAGGCAGAATGTCACTCTAAAGCAGACAATAGCCTTTTAATAATTCAGTCTCTATCAGGAGAACTCAAGATCAAACCTGACCCTATTTCTTAGATTAGAGATGTACTTCATGGTCTCTCTACATGCTTGTTAGCCAATCCTTCCTTTCTGCTTTCCAGAAAGAGGGCATTATTGGAAAAGGATGGGAGGAGAGTACGTAACAGGCAATGCTAGAAATACACACGCTGGACACATTTTTTTTAGCTTGACTTCCCAATGAAATAAGGCTTATGCAATTGTGTCTGTAACTTTGAAACCCATTAGGTAACTTCAGCTGCATCTGAAATAGGGACAAGAGGGTTCTGCTAATTTTATATATATGAAAAAATATGCAATGGAATAAAGGAAAAAGAAAAAATTCAATGAGAAAAGACATCAGTTTGGTTTTGAGAATAGTGCTTTCTGTCCAGTGCGCCAGTTGCCTAACAATGTGCTTGTACCACCTGGCCAGTCGGTACGGATGCATCATGGTACAAGATGGGGTGTGGGATGCCTTTCATTCAGTCAGGGAAAAAGAGAGAGACAGGGATGGGGTGGAGCAGTTAAGAGGGGACTGGAGGAAGGCATGTGGGGGACACAGAACAGCACACACCTATTTTAGAGCTGGTGCTCATGACACAATTTGTTTTACTGCAAATTGTGCTTTCAGATGATGCTCTTATATCTATTTCCAGTAGTTTTGGTTTCTTGTTTGTTCTTTGGTCCCCCCCCCCCCCCCACTGGGAGCATGTGTGTTGAGATTCATTGCACTACCCAGCTAAAGTTCAGTCTTCCAATTATCTGGATCCTTTTATTTCAGTGAAGATGGATAAGGACTCTACTCCTGTGGAGTCATTCATGATGTCTATCCAAGGGCGAAAGGAATTGCCTTCTGAAGAAGCCATTCTCCATCCTGATGATAGAGGACATCTAAATGGCTGGTTTAGACTTGACACTTTTGGACAGCTGAATTGAGCTAACATGATTATGATATAAAATATTCTGGCTACTGATGAGCATCTTCTGTTGTCACTCAATACGCCTGGAAACAGAAGCTCCCCATACTTGCAAGAAGGCAACCAAAGGACTTTGACTTGCTGCAGTCTTTCCTTAGAGAAACAAAATGCTTTCTAGATGTCTAGTGAATAATTACAAGGATACATAATCATGTCAGATCATCACATTTCATTTCTATGCTAGTTATACTGCCAGAAATTGCAGTGTGGGACAGTAGTTAAATTAGGAGATTTTATAATTGGCTGGAAATCAAGCAGTCAGTCTTGTAAATGAAAGGAGGACTCTCTCCACATATTTTCCAGTTTTCCATAAGAAGGGCTGGACATTGAGATGGTAAAGTTTGTTGTTAATGCAAAAGACCTGCACAGATGCAAAGTACCTAGCCAGGCAAATGTAACGGTAAGTCAGAGTAACAGAAGGATAACAGCGTGCAATGAAGTGCATATATGCTCTACCGATCAGTGAAATGACAGAGAGAGTTTAATGTCTGTAAGTAAGTGTAAAAGAAAAATGTGTAGATAATCATTAGAGCAAATCCAGAAATAGGCCCTCTCTGTACCTGGATAGGGGGAGTCCTAGAAGTACTGCTAGGCTTGGGAAAAGGTAACTGCAAGGGGACTACGACGGTGCAGGAATGGCTACAGCCATTCCTATTGCCCTGTACAGTAATACAGCTGGATGTACCACACATTCCAAGCATTCCAAGCAATCCTGCTGCAACTCACCAGCCCCATGTCATCACTCTTTACCGTTTATTATTATAACTCGTATCAGATTTCCCAGTCTGAGTACCCAAGGTACTGAAGGTGGATGCAATACCGCCCTGGGGAAGCAAACAAACAAACCTGAACATCTGAAAATCTGCAGGATAAACAGATACATGAATGCTTTTACTTTCACCTCTGCAAGCCAAGAAACTGATTTTTATAGATAATAAACTTATTAGCAGAGTGGGTGTTTATATAAGCTCCAGGAACCTCTGTGAATGGGAATATATCCATGCAAATGTTAGAAGTGACAAATAATGTAAAAATCTATTTTACCTTTTAAATTTTCAGCTGTTTAATGAATAGCTATTTTCCTCTTTTTGTGTCTGACATGGAATTGTTAGGCTCACTTTCCAGTACAAAATTATAATAGAAAGCCTTTTGATCAATACGGCATTGTCTAACTTGTGAGATTGTTTTGTTACTCCTAGTAACCACATCATGTTCCTATGTCCCTGTTATTAGACATCATATTGTTATTTTGCATCTTAAAATTTCTAAGCATGGTACAAGGTTCTAATTTCTTTCCAATTTTATATATTGCAGGCAGAAGGAAATAAATGAAAGGGATGAAAGAATTGATCGAGCACATAAATGAGGTTGGCTGCGTGCTATATAGTCTTTCACCTTCATGAGTCTTTCAAAAAAGTGCGTAGTTCCCTCGGTCAAAGACTACATAAATGAAGTACATGCTGCTTTTAATAGCCCTGGGATAGATAAGATTATTACTGAGGCAACCATAGGCCTGAAGATGCCTGGATTACATGCTGGGGATTCCCAATTAAGAGATAGGGGTGAATGTTCCTTCTCTTGAGAATAAGAATCCATTGCAGCAGGTGACCTTATTTCTCCCCTTCCTGGGTTTTCTCAAGGTACCTCTGTGTAGCGTGGCTTGTGGGGCTCTTAACAGCTGGGACCGATCTGATTCACATGTTTTCAAAAGTTCTTCACATCCTTGCAGAAGGGTGTTTTTGTAGGTATATTAAATTGCAAGAAGAGGGCTGTAAATATAACTTGATACGTTCCATATGTATTCACAATGACAAGATGATGTGCATTTACAGAGCAGCTGTGAAAATGCAAGTTTGGTTCCAATAATTATACCTGCACCTATGAAGGAGAAGTTCTAATAATAGGGTAGAGTTTTCCACCCTGTTTTCAAAGAAAAATAGACAGCAGGATGACATAAAGCTTGCAAATTCTGGCGAAATATTTTTTATATATATTGTCCAAGCAACAGTGACAGTGTAGTGGTAAATATATTCCTGCTGTGTAATGTGAATTTTCTGCCCGGGATCACTACGTATTTTCAGAAATGACAGGTAAGTACTTGTTTTTCTTGGTATTGCTGAAATATGGAAGTTGCTCTACTGAAGAGGATATTACTTTACTCATCTATACTGAGTGGTGAGTTTTAGAGTGGTTTCTGTGTCATTTATTTCTTAATAGCTCCATGAGTAGCAGTTGTGTGAAGCTGTAACAGCCTTTCAGCTCTGTTTTTGCACCAATATATCTTTTCCTTATTGACACGGTCAAAACTCAATAACCTGGCCCCTGAACTGAAGCGCCTCTGCCTTTTGTTCTGAAATTTTAAAATGTACTGAGTAACATAGCTTTAATTGGGACTATGAGCCCATAACACGCCTTAAACTCTTCCGGCTCTCCAGCAGTGAAGCATACAGAGTCAGCTGCCAGCCTCTGACTCAGGCTCACTGTAAGACCCCTCCTTGTAGGCGTTTGTGCAGCGTCTGAGATGCCGAGGCTTTGCTCTGAGGTATGATCTCTCAGCATAGTGGTATCGTGGGTGTTGACAGATAGAGACCTGCAAGGGATGCTGCAGCCTAGCTGGATTCTGTTCCCAGTGTTTTACAATTTCTCCTGTCACTTAGCAGCAAGACTACGGCACAGGAGTCGGTGTTTTTTAACCTGCTAAAGCCATATTTCAGCTTGGAAGGCTACATTGGGTTTCTGGATGTTTTTGAAAATTTTCAGTGCCTATTCTGTGATGAGCTGTAACCTGATCAGGGTATCTCATAAAACTGTAATATTATTCTTTAATGATACTCACAAACTTCAATGCCTCTCTTCCTTGCACTTTAAATTCCTACCATTTTTATTTGATTTCAAAGACTCTAATAAAACAGCCCATTAGTAATACCGGTCCCTTGAAGCATTCAGCTTCAGATTTCCCCAGCTACGGGCTGGCATTGTTAGGGATTTTGAATGCTGCTGAGTAACAGTGCAAAGTGCATTTCTCAGTATCAAGTGTCTGAGAGCATCTGATAGGGAATAGGAATGAGTGAGATGATACTGTTTTAATTCAATTACTCTTAGGGGCAGAATCAATACAAATATCCTTTTTGCTGAGACAACGAGGTAGTGAGAGTAACCCTCCCCCTCCCAAATCTTTGCTGCAATTCTGACTCTTTCATTTTATCTACTTGTGCAGCTGTAAGAGTGAGATGTGTCACTTTTGACTGGAACCATTAAGCCATGAAAGTATCTGACTTGAAAAAAAAAGGGCATCTACGCTGCTGCAGACCTAAAATAGCGATCTAGTTAGGCTGTCTGAAACACCTGTAGGACTTGGAAAGTTTGGAGATTTACTACCAGCAGGAAAGAGAAGAGGGGTTAAAAACCTGGCTAATTGTTTGATTGCAGAGATCAGATTGGAAATCTTAGCCCTAATAAAGCCAGTGACTTTTGTGGGGTCAGGGCTTCAGCCCTTCACACTCCTCGGGGGAAACCTGTTCAGGGTCAGTTCTCCAGGGCTTTTCCCAGGCACTCACCTTTGGACAGCTCGAGGAGTCTGAACCTGTGCTCTGTGCTGGTGGCAGGCATGTTCACTGATCTCACAAGGCAGCGAAAAAACCCCATGAATACTCTGTGGAAGGAAACCACTTAATATTTTTATATATGAGCACTGAATGCTGTGCATATTTTTTATAATTCCTTTGGTTTTGCATTTTCATAAATGAAAGACAAACGCTCTCAGACTGCCCTCTCGAAGGATGTAAATCTACAGCTCTTCAGATCAACTGTCGCCTCTCAGCTGTATGTGCCATGTCATACTTCTGACAACAATCATATCAACACTGCAAGATATTGGTGTGACACATGGTAGAGCAATGTGTCAACAGGGGGGTCTGAGCAAACGTCTGTAGCAATAATTCCTACTTCACAGTGGTAAAAAAAGAGAAGGGTGTAGAAGAAACTCGTTTATGACCAGACAGCTTGGTGTTTAAATAAAGGGCTTCGTCTGGGTAGATGAATTCAGCTGAGCTGAGTGTTTATGTCTGTGATGTAAGAAGTAAGCGGTGTCATTAGGATAAAAGCCTGTTTGGATAGGGACTTGAAGGATGAGCCAGGCTGGGGTAGGCAGTGTGCCACTCTCTCCTCCTACCCCATCACTGACATTCAATTAAAACCCTAATGACAGAGCTGCAATTAGTGCCGGGCTAGGGGAGTGGGGCAGCCCTTGCCCTCGTGGCTGATCTAAACTTGTCTATTTGAAAAGCAATCCTGTAAACCCACAGCATTTTTTAGTTCTGCAGATCAGCTCCAAATTTGAGCCCTCATATCGATTCCAATTTTCAACTATCATTGCTAACAGTGTATCTAAGTTGGTTAGGGTTCATGTGGCTAACAGAACACACTACTTAGATTAATGTGACAAATGAAATGGGTGGGTGCTCATTCAGGTACACATTGTCTGACGCTAGTCCCTGCTGCTCTGTGATTTTCCAACTTTTCACTCAAATTTTGAGGGTACTAATGATAGTAATTATATAGTTTGACTGAGTTTGCTCTGGTATCCTTTGTATATGTGGCACAACATCTAGAGTGGCAAATAGTGTTTTCTTCTGGTTTGGTTTTATTTTGGTTTGGTTTTTTTTGTGTTGTTTGTTTGTAAGGTTTTGATCTTATTTCTATTTTAATATCATCACTGTTCCAGTGTACTTTTCATATGCTTGTAGTAATTGTCTTTTTAGCTTCCTACTCAGATTGTTTCCCATGCATCAGTGTCAAATTCACTTAAAGAGCAGTACGTGCGGCAAGACAGCACATTATGGACTGCAGTGTCCTTTTCGAAAGCAGCAAATCCTTGTGACCCCACTGACCTTCCGCTGCAACCTCGTGATTTAGTTTTTGACCTTTTGATACTTCCCTCCCTTCCCCCAAAAAGCAAAACTGCCACTGATACTTCTGATGGTGTATGACATAGTGCTCTGAACTTTGTATATCTCACAGGGTTAACTTGCAATTGCTCGGTATTTTAAACTATCCCCTGTTAATATTTATAAAATCAGCAGGTAGGCTTGTAAATTGGATAATACTGAAACGATTTCTTCAGCACTATTGACCATGGAACATGTACCTGAAAAAGCTCTTCATGTATTTGTCTATGTAGAGGTGGAAAAAGGATTGGTCCCTTTGAAAATGAATGATCATACTCTGATGCTGCCAGCTCTCTCAATATTCTCATTTTTGTCGGGAAAAGCTTGAAAGAAGCAGAACCAATGCAAATGGATGTAACTCTTGAGTCTAAGGGAGAGGAACAGCTATACAGGCAGGGCAGTATCAAACTCAAAGCCTGTGATTTCATAATTGGCCTGATGGATACTTTGGGGAAGTTTTTTTGAAGGATTACATAGAATTTAAGGAATGTTGTAAAATCACCCCCTTTTATAACTTTGTTACTAAAAAGTAAAAGAGGAAGAGTTGTTTTCTCAGATCGTTGCTGATACATGGTGATAGCAGCAGTACAGCTGTACATGAGACATTTTCCATAGGATGAAAAACCACTTTAGGCTTCAAAACAAGTATTTTATGAATTTTGAAGGACTGAAGCCCAAATTTCCAAACTTCTTTATCAAGAATCAAAAAAGGTATTAGAAATTGATGAAAAATTGAAAAGATAACAAGTTTGCTGAGGGGTTGTATATTGCCAGACTGGCAAAACCAGAACCACAGAACTAAAGAGTTAAAACCATAATAAGAAAATATGAATTGGCTTCCTGCTAATATCCATTCCAAAACCAGTGAAGGCTAAATTAAGTTAAATGAACTCAGGTTTTGCAACAACATGAGACAAAATAAAATCTAATTCTGTGATGACATTGTGGCTTGCCGTCACAGCTGAAGATAATGGTAATCTAAAAGTATCTGACAGGTCTATGCCTGAATGTGGAGAATTGCTCAGGTCATTAAAATTGAGCACAGAAAGGACTGACAGAGCCATGGCATCTTGCAAGCTGAAAGATCATTTATTCTCTAAAAGTACCCTATGTTGGTGGGAATTTGAAGAAGTCTTCATAAGGCATATCTTCATTGGCAGGCACTTTGATTTTGAAATGTCATCTTTCTTGTGATTATCTGTTAAGGACATACGAGCTTACAATAAAACACCATATCCACTGATCTGGGTTCCCAGTGGATCTGATTTGTTTATTGAAAAGACTAAAAAAACCTCCAATCCAGATGTAGGAAAAGCTTTCCTTTATTGCCTCTCTCAGGGAGACAGGCTGAAGTGCATTCACATTTCTTTGAAACCAGTAAATATACATGTTTTTAACCTGAATAATTAGATAAATGTGTTCTTGCAAACACAAATGTTATTTTATTCTCAAATCAATTTCTTTAAAGTTATGTTTAGGGTTTTTTTGGTTCATAAATTGGCGTGAAAGGCTTTTGAAACGGAACACAGGGAACTCACAGTCATATTAGTATGAACCTGGCTCTGCTCCTAAACTATTAAGTATGTCTGGATTTTGCCCTTTGGGTGTTGGAAACCTTTTTATTTATTTCTTTGTAAAAGGCGAAATCTGCACATGGTTTTATTTTAGCTCTGTTAGCCAACTTCAGGAGGTAAATATTCAGAATGACACAGATGGATTTAAATTATTGATTCCTTCTAGTTGAATTGTGAGGTTAAATTCCCTAGACAGTGAACTGCAAAAGTCCTCCTAGGATTTTAGTTTCTACTGCATCATGAGCTTTTTTTGGGACTGGAAATTTTGTCTGAGTTGGAGATATCATACAGGTGATGATTAATACTGTAAATGATTTCCAGCTTTGATACCCTTCTTTCTCTTCCTTCATTAGTACTGACACCAGTCACAGAAGAAGATAAAAGATTGCACCAGAGATTTAATGGGTGTGGAACATCTAATACTTACGGCATACTTCAAAAAATCCATACACATGACAAAACCTAGTTGCTAGGTACTGCCTTGGATTCTATTGTTATTTTAGCAGTCTTTGCTCAAAACCAGAACTGTTGCCAATCTATTACATTTAGCCATCTTTTGTGGTTCAGCATTTTGAAACAATGTTTGGGTGAACCTTATTTACTGTCTCTGACAGAGAGGAAAAAAATCCCTTAGAGACATAGGTGATATTTCAAGTTTTTTTAATTTGACATAGGAAAACTACCAAGGCAAATTTTTATCCTGAAATACGTAAGATAAAACTTAATCTTAGCCGATGGCAGTGCAGGTTGCATACTCAACATCTCCAATACCCCCACTGTGGCCATCTATCATTCTTCCTGACTGAGAAACTAGACAGTTGATATCAGCTAATATTAGAAACTCATTAATCTATTAATAAGTTTTCTTCAATTGTATTTAATAGCAGAACAGATTACACCAAATGCCAGTGTACAAACTCACAGGGCTTATCTTAAAACAAACAGCATTAAAATGCGGTAATTAATGTAGAAAGTTGTTTTCAACCACATGCCTTTCTGAATTCCTTTAAACAGTTTGGAAAAAAAAACTTGAGTTCAGCGTTACTAGTTATAAATAATCTATTTATGCCACATTTAATGCCAAGCAAAAATTTCAGCTCAGCTACAGCTGGCATCCAGGAATCCTGTAAAGTCCAAGGTTAAGGCAGCCTTAGAGCTGCGCTTTTCAGGCTGCCTGTAACATACCTCCTCTCCCAAAGCACGTAGGCATCTGTCCCTCTTCTTCATGCACTTGTCCTCTGGGGGACGGGAATTTGGGGATGGGGTTTGGAGCAGGTGGAGGAGGCAGGTGTGAAGGCAGTGAGGGTGGAAGTGGTCGGATGGGGACAGAGATGGAGGCAGTGCACAGAACAAGCACAGAAGGGATCTACTGGGTCCTGGGGACCTTTGAGAAGTCACAGACTTACAGAATCACAGAATGATTTGGTTTGAAGGGACCTTTAAAGTCCATCCGCCCTGCTGTGGGCAGAGACATCTTTCACTAGATCAGGTTGCTCAAAGCACCATCCAGCCTGACCTTGAATAATTCCAGTGATGGGGCATCCACGACTTCTCTGTTCCAGTGTCTCACCACCATCACAGTCCCTGGGGCCCCCATGACCGGGGTGATCAGCTGTCCTGGGGAACCTGCTAGGACATAGCCGTAGGACCAGTGGAAAACTAAACTATCCCAGTAGAGCCTTCTTATAGCTGTTCCTTCCTTCCTCCATATTGCTGTTGACCCAGATGTATCAACTTGGGAATGCTTTTCCTCCACTTCAAGAGAACCTTGTCAGCATGCTTCTCCAGGTCATGAGCAAGAAAGGCTGAAGAGAAGGTATGTAGTCCTTAGAGAATCACTGGAACAAAGTAATATATTTGCTCATGGCGAATTTACACAGGAATTGGCCTGCTACCAACCCTAGTGGAAATCTGATCATCCCCTTGACAATAAAAATCATAAAGGTAAGAGGAATTCATATACTCAGAACATAATGACCTTAGCTTGAGAGAAAAATCCTGTCCTCAAGGAAAGACAGTGGCACCTTTTCCATTGACCTCAGCGGAGACAGTATTATACTTGTAGTTTTGTCAAAAATCTGTCATTAATGTCATTGTTTTTAAAGTGTCATTGGATATTTAATTAGAGCAAGTGTGAGAGCTGTTATTGTATAATTAAAAAAGAAGGAGAAATCTCACTAGAGTGAGAGTTAAGACCCAATTATTACATTTGACATGTGCCCGAGAGGTAAATCCTCTCTGGGAGTGATATTTAATAATGTTTAGAAGGTATTATCTTTTAGAAAATCCAGCTGCTACAGAATCCCCCAGCAAATCCTTTCAGCACTGCATCCAGAATATTCTTGTTTTTACTAAGCATGGAAGTCCTAGATGTAAAGAGCCAAATCAAAGAAGGGTATCTTAAAGTTACTGGCATAAGCTCAGATTTAAGGCCTGATCTGACAAACCACTTAGGTATATTTTCAACCTCAGGCATGTTAATTGGTTAGTAACTTCATGCCAGGCCGAAAGGAATATTTAGGCAGTTTAAAAAACAGCCTGATCTGCAAAACTAATGGCCTCTTAGCCTGCCTTCTTTCATTAGAATGAAAGATATAAAGAATGAAATGGAAGTGGGAAAAGAAAATTGGAGGACTTCAGCTCATAAAGTGAAAATATAACAAAAACTTGTTTGAAGTGTACTGTTCAAAGGATAAAACGTGACAAAGGATAAAAAAAAAAAGACATTTAAATAAAGATGTGGTTTTGTCTGCTGTAAATATTTCACATTTGATAACTGAAACCTCAAGAGGAAATGCGATTAGCGATTACCATCTGCATGATATGTCAGGAAGACCAAAAAAATTGTTATTGTTGTTCTTTCCATCTCCTCCCAGCTTATGTTCCAGTCACCTTCTTCTGATCACTCGACTCAGCTCATTTTGTTTTATCCTTTAAGGCTTTGGTCCTGTTCTTCTAGAAAGGAAACAGAAAAGCTTTGCTCTGGAGCCTGACAGTAGCATTGTGTATGTGGCCTCAACACTTCATGTTCAATTATGTACAAAATCTCCCAACTGACAAGCTCTTGGAGGCTTTACCAGTTTAGGTGGGAAGCCACAAGGATTAGGCATCAAACCTGGATATCAAAATTTGACATTTTATCCTTCCTTCTTTTATAGGAAAATGTCCCTTTTATGAAAGTTATTGTCCATCATAATAGAGCTAGAAGAGAGTTGACTTCAGTGGAAGTATTCAGGGACAGTCTTTTGGAAATCCTGCACAAAGGTGTTTGGTTTCTCTTCAGTTAGGAACAGGGACTATAAGGCACAATATACACTTTTCCCCTAAAAATCTTTAAATGTCATTATTAGCTATCACCTTTTTGAACTCCTCTTATTCCTATGCATCAAGGTATTCTTCCTGACAGCACGTTTAACTCTAAGCAGCTGTGCATGCAATCTCTTTATGTTGCATTGAAAGTAATTACTGGGCATGTAATGAATTCTCCTTTATGTCTCTAAGCAGATGGGTTCCTATTATCAGGGTTTCAGAGCAAACTGATTGTGTTAAGGTATTGTGTCACATCTAATTTCAAGAGTCAAGGAGGAAAATAACCTCATTTATTAATGATCAGGCAAAGTAAGAGAAATTCATTATCTCACACTTATTTTCTGTACCTGATTTTTACCCCACTCGAATGAAGGTGAGATTACGTTGCTCCAAAAGCTGGTAGGGAAAGGACATGCAATTTAAAATTAATTTACGCTTGTTGTCCATCTTCTTTGGAGCTCATAGAGGCAGCAGTTCAAGAACAGAAAGAATCTCAAACATTCAAAAGTCATCATTGATTTATTTACCTAAGTTCTCACTATAAAACGCATGTAGACAATGGTTTATGTCTGCAACGGTCCAAATTTATGCCTGGTAAAATTTAACTAATCTTGGTAGAATTTCAATAGTAATGCATATACCTCAATGGCAGTTCTCCTGGGGATTTTCAGGGAATTCTACACAGTTTTATGAGTATCAGTTGATGAGTGGTTATACTGATACTTACATATTTATTGACTGGGGTAGTACGCTGCAGGGCTGACAGGTAGGAGAAAGGTAAGTAGCTTTGTCATCCCTCTCTTCCAAACACAGTCCTTGGCTCCCTAGAAATGGCACAACTTTAAACAAAGCAATTCAAAGATCAATCTAGTTGAACTGATGCAATCTGCTAATGCATGTACATTTAAATTAGCTAAATTGACACAGGCAACATTACAATCGATTTGAGTGTGTCTACATTAGGCTTAGCCGTAGTTCAAGATAGATCTAAGTCAAAATAAGATCAATTATAGTTAAAATGCTGCAGCTTTTCCAGTGTGGACAAAGCCTGCCCCCACCTTGAATTTGGCAGCACTCTAGCAAACTTGAGGAAGACTATTTTAGCTTATTTTACATTTTTCTCCTCATTACTTTTATTTGGTCCATTAAAGCACAATGCTGTGGTCATTCATGTGATCCAAGAGATCCTTTAAAAACAGAATCCTAAAGGTAAGGTTCAAAAGTCTGCATTCAGACCTTTAAATTAATGGTCTGATTTTCACATACAATGATCCCTCTCTGGGTGACCTCAGAAGGACTGCGGGTGCTCAGCACTTATAAAAGACCCAAATAGCTCTCAAACCAGATCACTGATTTAGGGGCTTAGCTTTGCATTTAAGAGACTATTCTTTGTTCTGTTTTTAGAAGTTTTGGATGCAGAATTTGTTCCATTTTCTGTTTTCTGCATTGTAATTCCTTTACATATGACCACCCTTCCATTTTACAACAATAATTTTAACAATCCTTAAAAAACCAGCTCTAAATATATTCTTCAAATTTTATTCCTTTTGACATTTGATACACATGGAAGCTAAACAATACACAGTTTTGCAAGCTGTATATTTTTGTACACCCATTCTCAGCTGCAGTCATCACTTTGCTGACAACCATCTGTGTCAACCTGCTTTTTCCTTCCCGTTTTGCTTAGCTGAAACGAAAATAAATTGACAGAAACAACTTCTGCAGGGAAAGTGCAAAAAAAGTTAATAGAGTGGTAGGACTTGTCTCAGCATCTACAAGAACGTTTTTTCTATGTTGAGTTTTATTTGTATTCAAAATTAAAATGCTATTTATTTCAAATTGAAGAAGGAAAAGCAAGCACAGCTTGTTTGCTTACAAAGCAAAAAGCTATTGCCAGTTCAAGCAGTCCAGCAGCACACAATGTCTTGACTGTTGACCGGCACAAGGTGAGGACTGTTGAGAGGAGTGGAGGATGCCACAACCAGTCTCCCACGCTTGGCACTAGGAAAGGGCTTGGAGAACCAGACGAACTTAAGAAATGGGTCATTTCCTTTCTGACTGGTCCACCCTCTCAAACGATGCTCTTCTCTGTGTTCCCCAGGCTCCTTTTAGCCTGTTCTCACCCTCTGTTTATGGTTCCCTTGTAAGGTTGTTTATCTGTGAAGTCAGGGGTTGGAGAAAAGGGATGCAAGAGAGAAGCTAGAAGTGTTGCCTTGAGGCTTGAAATCAAGCCAGATTTGTTGGAATCTGGGTTTGGTTTCAGAGGTGTTTTCAGAAGACAACTGAAAAATATTTTTGTGACTTGGAAAGTTGTATATTATCCAGCAATCCTTATAATTAGGATATAAGCTGACTAACAATTCCTGTTACAAATATTTTTCAAACCTTGTTGTTATTATTATAGTCAGTACCCAAGAATCTCTTCAGTTTGAACCAGACAGAGATACCATGGAAATAGTCTTGTGTAGCAGTGTTAGTGGAGACTGCATCAGAAGCTGTTTGCATGAAAGAATGGAACTAAGGTTGCACAGGACCCTCACTTTTGGTTTGCCCAAATTCTGTTAGCCAGAATTGTAAATGTAATATATCTTGTTTTCAACAAGCACGCACATTAATATTCAGGATGAAGTTCTGGTCCTATATAATTCAGTGGGAATTTTGCCAGTGATTCCAGAGAATCAGAATTTGACATATTCGCATGTTTCTCTTCCTTTTACACCCATACTGCAAGACTACACCCCTGCATCGTCTATCTGAAATATACTTGCCAGTGTATCAAAGCCTCATCAAACCTCTGTCAAACCTCTCAGCAGTGTTTAGTCACGGTTTCAGAGTCCACAGCACTGATTTTTCTCTTTCCATCTTAAACAAGCATTACCCACAGAAATTACATTAGTCCAAATCAGACATGTTCAGCACCAATTCAGAAACCTGTTTAGGCTCTATTATAGTCATATAATTAGAACTAAGTTTAGAAATCTCTATGGTACAAATCCATATGATTATGACAGATTCCTAAAATGTGCTGAAGTTGTTCTTTCTGCCTTAGAAAATTTCATCCTTTTGAAGATACAAAACCCATGGTCCGCGGACACTACTATAGTCCTACTTGTCCATCTCAGCATCTCCTAACCGATTTTGATTAACTTTAGACTTGGTGCTAAGAGCAACTCTGTGAAGTTTCAACAGAATTTGAATCATGGACAACCAAAGAAATCTGTGCATTAGAGTGCAGATTTCTCTAACGCAGCTACCATTAAGTTAATAAGACATGGCATACCTTAATCCAGCTATAATTCACAGAGGTCAAATGGCAGATGTGTGCAAGCTTGTGGCCAACTCCAACATTTTGTCAAAAGATAGAATAACCATCCAAGTCTGTGGCAGACTTTATAGGGCAAGGCTCAGGCCCAGTATAAACATAATTAAAAAGTGAAAGGAAAGAAAAATGTGGAATGAAACCACTAAGCAGAAGCTCTCCATGTCTCTCCAAAAAGCTATAAAATATCACTTTCATTTTAAACCTCGAGGAGCTTAATGCATTGAGTCAAACTAGGACTCCTGCTGGTAACCCTCTACAGCTTTTTACACATTTTTTGTCTTCTCTGCACTCACAGTATTCATGCAATTTCTAAAAATAGCCCTAAATTCTGTAGGGCAAAAATGAGAAAGACCTCTTTACAAATGCTGAGTGACTGAGAAGACCTACGTAGAAGCAGAGGTGCCACCAGCACTGCCTCACCTTATAATATACTGACTCAAGTCATAGGAGATATTCCACATAATGTGACTTTAGAAGAAACTATAGTGACTGCAGCTGTCTTTGGTATTCTTACTGTTTTTATGGCTAGAGGAGTATTTAATGCAGAAGAAGAAATGGGGCTGTTCACTTGCCATTAGCATTGGTGGGTAAAAGACGGGATTACATGGCAAAGGACTATCTGCAGAGCCCTGCTCCATTCCATGAACTTCTATATTGGTTAAAGATCTCAATTCCAGTCTGGCTTCTACAACACTGGGTACTATATAAGCAAGTGAAATAATTGAAGAGTGAATAGTGAGAAGAAGGAGCCAGTACTGTTTTCACTTTTGATTATGGAATGGGACTGTGAAGAAATGATGCTGACTAGAGATGAGTCCAACACACATTAAACAAATTGTTGCAAGCAATAGACACTTCAACTGAAAGACTTGGTTGTGCTTTCACCCAGGAGGTCTAAAACAAAGTGTTTAGTCAGTCGGTGCAATTTCAAGTGTCAGCTGACTACTCAGTGTCAATATACACTTATATAGGATGCCGACAGTCTATAACTCAGCTTTTTTCATTCACCTTTTTACCATATTCCTACTATAAATGGATGCAGAGAATGACCTACCCGTGAAACCCCGTAGTACTAGTAGCAAATTTCAAAATATTGAGGAAATTTTGAGTTGGATTTTCTTGCCTCGTTGAAATGTTTGCTTGCAGAGGAGTATTATTCAGCACAGTAAATACATATATATAAACTTAATGTACTTAACTTCAAACTCTATTACCTGTGTTATATTCTTGCTACTAAAAATAGCTCTGTTACTTCATGGCGAGCCTCTAAGAACTTCCATATCATGGTTGCTGTGAGGGAAATCCCTGCTGTGGTATTTTGTGCTCGGCACATCTGGAACATGTTTTTCTGGCATTCTGAAAAGATAACATCATAAGGGGGCTGAAAATGCACATGGCAGTGAAAATGCATTAAGATGACATTTACATAATTATTTCAAGAGTCTTCTCGGAAGCAAAACTGCAGGAAGGAAAGCAGGTCAAATGTTTAAAATATTAAAAGGGTAAAAAGGTCAGAACAGTTCTGTGCAGGTGGATGGTAATCCAGCAAAACATTTAAAACACATGCTGGGGAGGAAGCCACTTGCTGCTGAAAGCTTCAATGAGCAGCTCCAATGCACATCACTTCACCACACTCCCATACATCTTGCCATAAAATAATTATGGACAAACCTCAGAGGAAAATCTTTCATGTATTTCTACTTTTCCTTTCTCCTGGATTTTCTCATAAAATGATATTATGATCTATCAACGTAAATGATTTTGGAGGGAGCAGGAGGTTTTTTGTTGAAAAGATACGTTTGAAAAATACCCAAGTTTATCCATCAAAAACTGCTTATTGTCTTTCTTAACCAGTGAAACTTGGTTTCATAAATGTTTATTGCTCACTAATTCTTTAATTAGGTAGCTAAGATTTCCACTTAAAATTAAAATATTAGAAGACCTGCGTAGGGGTCCTTCTCAGTCATTAATGTTAATTTTAAAAATACCTTAGAAAAAAATGCAGTTAATGTTCTCCTTGAATTTCAGAGAATAAATATAATGCCACAACAGCTGTAAACCTTTCAGATTTCTCAAACAAAATAGTGGAGTGGCCAGTATAAATGTCTCTTGATAAACAATAAGGGAAGGCAATTTATAATGGCAATCAAATCAACATTAACTAATTTGGTATATTCTTGAGCATATTACTTGTGTTAACATCAGTGTAATATACTGACTTCCAAGAGAAAACATGTGACATGACATGACATCAAAAAACATTTAAATGAAGAAATTAGGGTGGAGCAGAATCAGTAGCCACAAGAGCTACTTTAAAAATGTCCAGTTGTTCAGCCTCCAAATGTGACTGTAAACGGGCAGTGCATCAACAGGCAGCTCTTGCAGACTGGAGGGGGTGGACTCTTAACCTGTGCTATTTAACCACTGTTCTTCTGTTTGGTGTCATGGATTCAGACAAAATCTCGGGTAAAAGATTGCTGTTCCCTCTCTGTTCAGGGGAAATGAGCAGTTAAGCTGACCTGTGGTTTGACAACAGGATTCTCAACAGTCTACAAGTAAGACAGATACAGGTGCTGAAAATGGCAAGTGGGCAAATTCAGAGTGAAAATAAGGCATGGAAGACCCTTTCTAGGCAGCTGGGTGTTGGTCATGCAGTACTGCTGCAGACATGGGCAGGAGAGGTGGTGCCTTCCAAGGCTGAGCCTCATGCTAGTCCATGCAAGCCAAGCCAACGTTTCTCCAAGCATAATTAAAGTTTGTCCCAGAGCGGTCCCAAAGGCTCTCTAGCAGACAAATAGTAAGGATGGGTAGTGATTCTGACTTTCATTTCAAGAGTATCATTTGAGATACTCTTGTGAAGAAGGTAGGTTCTTGCCTTACAAGCAGTTTATCCGTATTGCAAATGTGCTTTTATAAAGATGAAAGCTGTGGATATGGATAATCTATGGAATGTCTCATGATTAGGTGCTTAGGGACATGGTTTAGTGGTGACCTGGCAGTGAAAGGTGAATGGTTGGACTTGATGATCTTAAAGGTCTCTTCCAAACAAAACAATTCTGTGATTCTGTGATCACAAGCACACAGTAAGGAAAATGTTTTTTGTTTCATGGAGACGGTGGTTCCAAATGTATAACTTATGCTTCAGTTAAGACGTGTTTAGTTTGCCAAAGTTGATACAGTTTAAAAATGCATTAAGTTGGTAAGACAGTTGGAAGAATTTTTACAATCTCAATTTATTCTGAAATCAGAAAAACCAGCAAGAGCCAATATTAATACATTTTTTTCTCTCTACATACTGGCTGCTGCAGTTATTACCTTGCTGTTCAAATAGTTTCAGGGACTTCTGTCAGATACTCTTTTACTAATACATTTAGTTTCCTTTTTTTTTTTTTTTTTTTTGTTATGGAAATGAAAGTACATGATCCTGTGATAGTTATATAACAACATTACTTACTACTTGATTATTTAGTGCTCTCTAGGAACAGTGATTTTTTCAGTGTGCTGGATGGTGCACGCTGATCTCCCTGGGTTTCCTCTTAGAAGCTGTTCCTGCTTGCGGCGGTGACTCACCAGATGCTCGCAGTGGAGATATTTGCTCATACAGGACCCAGGGCCTTTCTTTAGCTTTTACAGAATTATTCTTTAGTTAAAATTTATTAATGGCTTTTAAATCACGTTATAGGTACCACATAATTCCAAACACATTTCACGTATGCCATCCCTCCCAGACATTCTATAATACAAATAGTTTTGCTTTGGAATACTAGGTTTGCATCTTTTTAGGTTTTTTTTTCACCGAAAGGTTAACATGCATTAAGATTTTAATTAATCTAAAAAGCTAATTAGGAATATTGCCTGCCATACTTTTTGCACATTCTTATTTGCACCAAAAGCTTCTTGTGAAATTTTTATGCCACTGTCATGTATGCTGCACCTGATTCAGCCCTCCCTTTTCAATGGTCATTTCTCCAGCAATGTGCCTAAACATGGCAAGAAACACTGTATGGGTCACTTGGAGTTTGTGTCAGCTATTCCCTGACTGATAGATTTTTAGGTATGTTAACCAGATCATGAAAAGGGAATAGTGAGGGAGCTCTGAGAAGAAAACACCTCCTATCAACGGCTGGTAAAACCGTAGGGAACATTACACAAGTGAACTCTCTGCAGAGATAAGGTATAAGGTAATGCCTGCAAGGCAGCGTAAAGAGTTAAGAAAGAGGTGATGCATGCACCTAGGAAAGAGGTGCACATGCACCTAATGAGGGGAGATTGAGGATGATGACTTAAACAACATGCAGGCAGTGGGTGGGTGGCTGAGGACGGCGCTGGTCAGCTGGAGCTTCTGGCTGGATTTGGTCTGCCACACTGACCCCACGGACCTTGCCCCTAGCTCTCTAGCCAGCTCTTCCTGCAAAGGGACAGAACAAAGTCTAAGTGTTTTCCTAGGACAATGTTATAAGGCCTTACGTGATAAAAAGATTTCTGATCTATGTTAAAGTATAATTCGAAATCCGTGGTAATGAGAATGGTCCCTTGGCTCCCATCCCCAGGAACTTCCACAGAATTATTTTTGGTAGGTGCATTTCCTTATCGTTCATGGTACATTGCCCAGCTCAGAGGTGCAGCAAAAACAAAGCATCTGATTCAGCATAAATGCTTAATATCGAACGGCATCCAGTATACTTCAAAGGTCCAGACCGAACATCAAGTCAATACCATTTAGTTTAATGTACCATGCAAATCCACTTAGGGGAAAAATATTAGAGAAAGGTTGAAGCAGTTCCATCTCCTCACCTCCTCTCTCCTCAAGAGAAAAAAAAAAGGATGCTCTTTAAGGAACTTTGTTCTTAAGGAACTTCTGGATCTTGGATTTTGGTATAGAAAATAATCACAGAAATGTTCCTAAGGGAGTCCACAGAATTATCAATAAACTCTTCAGGTAATTTTTAAGCACAGGTATCATCATCATGGCTTGGCTTCGCGGACGAAGATTTGGGAAGGGCTTTGCCCACGCTTATTGCAAGCGCGTTGATGGCTGAAAAGGCCAATGCGGGATAGGCAAGACCGGTTGCAAAGAGAGCACACCGGAGGGTCTCCTTGGGTGGTATAGTCGAGGCACGGTTCTTTCTGCGCTGTCTTTTCTCCTCGAGACTGATTCTACGCGTGCTCTCAAAGGAGACAGCAGCGTTATGTATGGTGTGTCTCCAAATGTCCCGATTGGAGGCCAGGGTGGACCACTGATGGTGGTCAATATGGCCTAGGCTGAGGTGTTGTTTCAGGGAGTCCTTATATCTCCTCTTTGGAGCTCTTCTCTTGCGGCAGCCGGTGGCAAGTTCACCATAGAACACGATCTTAGCACAGGTATATAGCCTTAGTGATTAAGACCTGTCAGATTTACAAGTAACTGAACATCGTAAAAAGAAACCTTACACAAATAAATATGTTATCAATGACATAGATCATAAATAATAGTTTCCAGTGGAGGATCTGAGTGGTTCCTAAACTTGTTTGATTTGTATTTTATTGTGCAAGCACAACTCCCTGAAGTCACTGGGGCCTTTTGTAGCCTCAGATGACTCTGAAAGAGTGGGAGTAGTTGGTCAGGAAATATCTTCAGCTGAGCATTGAGCACAGCTCTGGTCCCGTCACGGCCATGACTTCTTCAGGAGTTGCTCTGAAGGACTCTTCAGCCTCAGGAGTGAGCCACGTGGCAGGTGAATGTTTTGCTTAGGATAAAGGGATGAGATACTGACAGTATCAATAACAAGTAGTGTGAAAAGATTACTTACAGTACTTTTTGTTTACTGGCCCTTTGTTTGTTTTCTATGTCCCCTCCCAAAATTGTACCTCTTTGGAAATACTAACAAATCCAGGCTTAGGACAGCAGGTGGTAAGGTAACAGTGTGCTGGGTCACTGAGGAGCTGTCTCCCCGGTCTCGCCTCAGTATTTGTATCGTATCTGTATGCATATTGCAAAAGCTTTCTGCAGGTTTGCTCTGGAAAAGGTTAGGAACTTAGTACATTTGAAAAGACACAAAGAAAAGGAATATTGTTTTTCTGGACATGTTCAAAACAAATATGAACATTAGCCAGTTGAAGAAGTTTTGGGTAAACCGCTGGACCCAGAAACAGAGAAAGCGACCTTTTAAAACACTGCTGTTTCTATACTTCTTTAGCTTGTCAGGATGTTATGCTATTTCAAATTGAACTAGGAAACATATGCATGCCGCCGCCTTTCATGATGAAGTGAAAAGAACATTCACCTGTAACCAGCTATTGCTGTTCTTCTGACACAAATGGAAGTAAATTGTCCTGGATATTTTACGCTTTGTTTTGGTTTGGTTTTGTTTACCACTATTTATTTTGAATTCCAGCAAGTAGAAAAATATTCCCTTCCTTCAATTTCTAATCAGCTTTCAGAATAATTCATACTAGCGAATTCTGATAGTGGATCTTCTTGCTTATTTCAAAGATCTGAAATATGTACTTGAAATGAAAACAAGCACACGATCGAATCCTGGTTTTTCAATGCCTTCAGCGTAATCCTTGCCCCACACTGTAAGCGTCCATGTATTTCCGGCACCCTTGGAAAGGAGTGCTGTTTGAGGTCTATATGCAACTGAGCTGTTTCAAGAATCTGCAGGAAATGTGAAGTGGCGGTTCAGAAGTCAAAGAGATCTGATTACAGCCAGTCCCCAAGAAAGAGGGCTTGAGAGAAAGTCTGTGTTCTTCTTCATAAAGACATCAGCATTGTAATTACTTTCATTTCCTCAGCTCACCAGCTAGCATTTTATCTCTGATAAAACCTCTAGTTATTTCGTACCATGCTGGGTTAAAGCAAATTGTTTGGATTTAATTCTCTATATATTTGATGTCTTCATATAATGAGTGAAAAGTCTGTAAGGGAATATTTATAATCTGTAAGCACTACCTAATTAACAACTAAAGTTCTTGTCAAGATAATCACCAGGGGGTTATCAAAGTGTTATGGTACTTTTTAGAAATATAAATAAATCAGAGAAAAAGAAAACAAACAAAAGCAACCACTTGTACTTTGTCAATATTATTTGGGCTCCAAACATAATCATGTTTACTTTCCAGACAAAGACTGGGGAGAAAACCAAAACCAAACAGACACACGATAAAAGGCACACTGCGTATGTTACACCACGTCATCGCTCTGTTTAGTCTCACATCTTGACCCCAACAGGAGAGGAGATAGTGGAAATGCCTAAATGAATAATTTGAGGGATCTATTATTAATGAGAAGGTATTTCTGAAACTATTTCTGTATGAAACATTGCCCAAAAGAAGATAGGATTGGTGAAGAAGTTCAGACATTTTGTGAATGATATAAAGATACAGGGGGAGAGTGGGAGTTTCATACAGGAAACTGGAGGTTTTCTGTCCTCCTTGCCTGACTCAGGGCTCCCCGATGTGGGTGTACAATGCCCTAACGAGGGCGAACTGCATGAAACTTAGGGACAGGTTGATGGCAGGAGGAAAAATGAAGCTGAGGAACAGTGTGTTTCATGAGGAACCGAGAAGGAAGAAAAGGGTGACAAGGGAGAAGGAAAGGAAAGATGTTCCTGTGCAACGCAAGTGCTGGTGAAAGGAGTCAGGCGGGAGGGTGCCAAGGGATGGTGAGGCAGAGCAGCAGACAGATGTCTGTATGTACCTCTGCGCATTGCAACAGACGAGATGGGACATTCATATCATTCATGATTATTTGACTAGGAACATCTTAAAAATGATGTCTGGCAGACCAGAGTTATGAAACAGAAAGACGAGTCATTTCCTGACCACAAGGACAGCAGAGACGAGCACAGCTCTGTTCCCAGTCACAGCTCACAGCAGACACAGTGCCCACTCGTAGAAATGCCTCCTTTGCCCAGACCAGACCATGCTCAGTCCAAACCGTGCACGCGCAGGGCCGGAGGAGCCAGCGTCCCTGCCTTCCCCTCGGATGAAGGGTGCTTATCGGTGACGAAAAGGAGAGTCATCTTTCCAGCACAGCAGAATATCCCGCAGTGTCAGGACTCCTGGGGAAAGAGGGAATATCTGGGCCCTTCCCTGCCCTTGAGGATATTTGATTTCCTCCCTTCTTCAGCTTTCTCAGGGAATTTTCTCGGTATCTGGGATGGGTCATGCACTTTGGGAAGAGCTGCTGGCAGAGGTGGTGCTGACCCAGACCTGAAAAGAAACGGTGCAGTCTGGGAAAAAGCTAGGGGTGGGGAAAAATAAAAGCAGCTCTATTAGATTTTGAAGGCTGGTATGATTAACGGTATTATTTGGCTGACTGTGTGTCAGGATGTTTCCTTCTCATTACCCTTGTTGCATGAAGAGCAAAAAGCACAAGAGGGATAGAAAAGTTCCAAAAGAGTTATTTTGCAAAGCAAAACCAACTTCCCAAAGATCCAAGCCCCTACTTATCACATACAGCAAGAAACCCCCCACTACTAGCTCTTCCCTACAGCCCTAATAACATGGGAAATCCCCCCGAACAAATGCTGCGTTATTTGCTCTCGGCAGAGTAGTAAATGTGATATAAAACCTCACTACGATATACACTATACCAGAAGTACTGTGAAGTACACACACCATTATTTTTAAGCAGGAAAACAGTGAAGGGGAAGACGATGAAGGCAGAGTTGCAGTTACTAGCTGCCTTACGTTTGTTGCAATGCCTTCTGCTTCAGGGCGTGGGGACGGCAGGTGCGCTATAACCACAGCATTTCCTGGGTATCGCCATGTGAAGACTCAATTGACTGCATCACTCGAAAAGCTTATTTTGAGGCGTCATTTAAAACTGTCTCTCCTCTGTTCTCCTCTTTTCTCCTTTGAGCAGTGGAAGCTGTTTTTCCATCAGTGCTGGTTTCATCAAAACTGAACTGCTGCTCTTGCTTTTGTGCAGATGAGCGTACACGGCTGGTAGCAGTAAACACTCTCCTGATGTCCTTAATATCTCTCTTTGTACTTTACTGCCTCTCCATCCTGACAGGTGGCATCTCTACCATATGATCGGCAGCGTGAGCGCAGGAGTTGCATGAGCTAATAAAAAAAGGGGGGTTTTCCCCTTCGTGTATGCTGTTAACTTCCCTGTTCTTCCTGCAAACAAATTTGTGTGGTTGTTTTCTTAGTTTTTAGAGGTGGAAGTGACATCCATTAGATCCATGCTTCCTTTTTAATTATATCTTTAGGAAAGAAAACAAAATTATGGTGGCTGATCTATGTGGACACAAAACATCGTGAAGGTCACCGCACCAAAGGGCATGTGATCTAAATCTAAGCTGCCAGGCAGTGACAGCAGCAGTCTTTCTGTCTGTAGGAATCAGCTAGCAGTCAGCCCCAAGTACCTTATGGCGCTGTAAAAGTGTTAAGGGACATTTCGGAACCATCTTAAGGATACCTAAAAGATAATACTGCTTCGAAAGAGGTTAGTATGTAACAGCATTCTGTTTATGTTTTTCCTTCTTTATTTATTGATATACCACAAAAAGTAATTACCTTAGTAGTGGCATAGCTATTATTTCCCCATAACTTTCTTTTTTTCTTATATTCTGTAGCTAGCTGGATGTGCTGCAGTAATGCGAAATGCTTCACAGGTGTCCTGGCTGTTTATTTCTACCAACTCCTGTCTCTTTCTATGAGACTCTCATGTCCTAATGAGGCAAGAAGCATCTTTTGCTGTGATTCAGCCTCTCCCTCTGGTGTAATAGGAAGAGATGTGGAATACCTTTGGAGGTTTTCTAGAGGACTAGTGAGAATACTAAACTCCCAATAACAGTAGGATTAAAAAAGTAAAAATCCTGCCTCCAGCAAGAAATGAATAACATTTTTTTTTTCCTTCCTTACATCTTTGCATTATATCTTACATAAGGGAATTTTTGGGGACTATTTTTTTTTCTTAAAGCTGTACTACCATCCTTCTCCTTCTCTTTATTTTATACTCCAAAATGCAATTTTTTAGGTAGAAAAGCATGAAGGAATTATTTTCCTGGTTTAAGGCACCAGGCATATCAGAAATGAAGTGGTAAAAGAGAAGATGCTCATTAGCATACACACTCTCTGTAAATTCCTAATTGCAATGGGGCATCCCTGGTTTAGATTATCTCCCCCGGCTTCCCTTGGGCCCTTTCTGCACGTAATTGTTTCTCATAAAGAATCTATATTGTAACGGAAATCTCTCTTCATATATACCCACAGGAAAAACAACACAAAACAATCCCCAGCTCTCCGGCAATACGGTTGTGTGTAGTACAGCACACACATCTTCTTACCCTGAATGCAAACTTACCCCCGGTTGCACTACCCCGCACTGGGAGCCCACCTGGAACCCAGCCCTGTTTTTTGGATTTGTCTGGCTAGTTGTGGGCCCTGCTCACACAGCCAGGTAAGCCTCTGAGGAGAGCAGAGAGTGACCACAATAAACAATGGTGGTTGGGCAGTTGGTTCTTCTTCCCCACAAGAAGCCATCAGAAACATCTTTATGGAGATTAAAGCAAAGCCTCTTTCTCAGAGAGGCCTTATGTTTTGAGGCGAAATATCAGAAAAGATCAACCTCTTGTTCTTTCTTCTTTGATTGCAAAGCCCAACCACATTATGCATACGACAAAGCAAGCAATTTTCACTGGGTTCCTGGACGTGCTCTGAATGCTCTTCACTCTCGAAGAGAAATGCATACAAATACTCTTGGCAGCCTCTTGAGAAGTCCCTGTATTAACAACACAGCCTAGCTGCCTCTTTTACAGACAGTTGGGTTCATGTAATTCCTCCCGATTTGCCTGATTTAAAAAAAACCCCAGAAACCAAACCAAACCAAACCAAACCAAACCAAACCAAACCAAACAAATATATCAGAATGAAGCAAATTTAGAAAAAGGATTCTTTTCTAGCTCATAGCTTGTCCTGGAGCTATATTCTCTCACCTTCTAGGCTTCTGCAAGGATATAATTTTTTTCATTGGTAACACTTTTTTTGCGCTGTTTCCAGTTAGATGTGTCCCACTGCTGGTGACTTCTCTTTCAGCGACAGCAGAAAAGTTAATCTCACACTCTCATTAGCAATCTGGTTTCCCAGTTCACGTGCCCATCTGCATGGTGGTTAATACCTGGCTGATGAACTGTGCCCACAAGAAGTCCAAACTTGCATCCTGCTGTACCACTTCTCCCAGGAGGTATAACTTTCTAGCAGAAGGCTGGCTGACAGCTTGGGAACACACTGCATGCTTTCCATGTTAGTGTTGCAGCCTAGATGAGCTTTTGAAACATTTACAAGGCTCTGGTTCAGATTGTAGGCCAGTTCCAGAGTGCATGAACTGGACATCTTCCAAATGAAACTGAGCTGGAAAACGTCCTCCAGAAAATAGCATCCAGAAGATGCTCCAGCTGATTAATAAGCATCATCATGGAGCTCCTGAGGCAAGACAAGAGCTACTCTAAATCAACACCCCCATCCCCATACAGGGTCTGCCCAGGATGGAGCTGATTTTCTTCATAGCAGCCCGTAAGATTCTGTGTTTTGGATTTGTGCCTCAACTTCTGTTGCTAGCACATGAAGTTTTTGGCTATCGCTGAACAGTTCCTGAACACAAGGTCAAGGCTGACTTTTTTCACTCTGCCTTTCCAACAGGTAGGCTGAGTATGGGGAAGAGCATCAGAGGAGACACAGCCAGGACAGCTGACCCGAACCAGTGAAAAGGATATACCATATAACATCTGGTTCAGCAAGAAAAACTGGGATATTGGAAGAAGCAAGGGGGTTTTGCACTTCCAGGGTGTGCGTTGCTTGGAGAATGGCTGAGCATCGTTTTGCCTGTGTTTGGTGCTAAGTGATTGCTTTTGCACCTTCCCCCTCCACCCCCCCACTCCTTTCCCTTCATCTATTAATCTGTTTCTGTCTTTACTCCGAGGTTTAATTACTGTTGCTCTTCCTAAACTCTCCACTGTCCCACTGGGAGTAAGAAGTGAGCAAACAGCTGTGTGGGTGCTTGGCAGCTGGCTGGGGTCAACCCTCCATCCCCTGCCCTCACATGCATACAAAGTGGATAGAGGATCCTCAGCACCAACAGCTACTTTTGTGGCATTTCTTTTGTTCTGGACATCTTGCTGACATAGACATAGATAAAACCTTGCACCACTGCCAGGAACTGGCTCTCTACACCTTAAGATTAATCTCGGAATGACATGAATAAAACTGGAGGTAAGGGGGATACCTAACATACTGCTTTTAGAGCACTCCAAGATCTGTGTGTTCTTTGCAGTGTTAATATCCTGTGGTCTTTTGAAATTAAAATGCTTAGCAAGAAAAATGTCAATATTTCAGTCTTTTTTTTTTTTTTTTTTTTTGGTAATAGTGCTCCACTGTAAGTGCTCAATAAATATAAATGACTACTCAAAGTTTGAGGACAAAGATAATGACCAATAATTTTTCCTGATGGAGCTTTCTTCAAGTAAGGCCAATCTGAAGAGACAAAGGACTGACTCCCATTGGAGTCCCAGAGGCTATGAAATGAATCCCATAGGATTACTAGCATCTACTCCATGGTTACTAACAGAAAGCATTTGTGTATAGCTATTGGAATATGGAGCCAAATACCTTCAGTCAAGAAACGTCTCAGAAAACGTATGAAAGAAGACAAAGCAGACAGGTGTTACTCAAGTTGCTTAATGCCCTGTTTGATGAGACTCAAGAAATAACTTGATGATCTTGTCTTCAAGTGAAGCATAAATAACGAGAGTGCAGCTTGAATTAAAAAGAAAAAATAAAACTCCCAAAGCATCTATATACCCCAGGAATACTGTAGAAAAATACCTCTTGTTATATTCATGAAATTTCAGGACTGCTACGAGTCACCCAATAATTTCACGCAGTGAAGGCTTTTCTTGTCTTAAAGCAAAAGCCAGAGTAAAACCACCCACCTCTGCAAATTGCTCAGACAGATTTAGTTTTTAATTTTTGATCTGATATGCTATTTCCCATCACATTGGATACCATTGTTTATGTCTCACCTGATACAGTCACCCTAGAGGCCCAGCTGATACTCCGTAACACAACATTCAGTGTGTAGCCTGAGGGTCAGCACAGATTTCTTTTCTTCCCCACCTCTCACCCCTCATATAACAGTGGCAGATTTGACTGTGTGCGTTAAGAAAGTAAATTTGTCCCCCATTCCACATTATTCTGTAAATCAAGCAAGTTTCAGGGACCTTGAGGTCAAGAGATCTCAGGGACCTGATGGTTGGGAGGGAGGCAGCAAGAGGGAGAGAAGGATACAGAGAGTGGAAATTCAGTTCTATTTCTTGTCCCTTTCATCACGGATGTGAAGCACAGATTATTCTTTATGACTCTGCAGCAGCCTTTTATGTTTTATTGTGCCTTTTTTTTTCTTTCAGTCTTTGTAGATGATTTTTAACTTCTGACTGCTTTTATGACTCTGCTACACTGAAGGAGAGCAAACCTCCCAGTCAGCCCTCTGCCTCTGTGATGTGCCTGCGCCTAACCCAAGGAACAGCAGAGAGCTTCTCAACAGTGCATAAAAGTACTGCAGGAGGGACATAATATAAATGTGGCTGCTGCTGTGGAAATAGTGGCTTCTATCTGAGTGGTTTGACTAATTTGATAATACTAATTAACAAATTTTTGTTGCCTTTTTTAACTAAAACTTGTAAGTCAAAAGTAGTCAGGGTATGATGTGAGAACATGCCTTAATAAACATATTTCCTAGGTCTGCACTAAAATGTCAGAGGCAGAAGCTGAACCTCCATATTATATCCTTGTTCTTCCAGGGGCAAAGCAAACTGTTAATACAAAACTATTAGCACTAATAATATGTGAAGAGATTAAGAGATTTGATGAAGCGTGCCAAAATAATTCAGTGAATTATTGGAATAATAATGTAAGTACATGTCTCTGATGTTAATTGTCCTCCGTTCCTTACTTTGCCTGCTTACTCACTCTGCGTGTCATGAGGTGAGCTCTCAGGAAAGGAGCTGCTTTTCTGCTGCTCTTCACAGAGCATCTAGTGCAATGAAATGGGCATTGATCCCTGTTTGATAGCTGAAGTACCACTGCAGGTGACATAAAAAACAACAGCAGCTCTCTTGAATGGATTTCTATTTCCTTTCTGACGGCAGAAAGACATCCTCTGTATGATGATGTTGAAAATGTCAGCGCTGAAAGAATGATAACGAGTAAAATAGAGCTGGACGGAGCGAGTATCTGATTATTTTAAAAGTTTAGATATTTAATGAAAGAATAAAAATTAAACTGAGTTACTACCATAACTTTTATTACTCTCTCATACACCAGTGCAAATTCTGAGTATTGCACTGCTGTCACAGCATAATCGGAATGTAGTATTGATTGTATGAATATCTCTGGATATTCTTAGCATATGATCCCATTTTCAGGTTTTGAAAACATTTCATTGTACCAAAGTCCTTAGAGAAAATGACTTGCAATTAGTAGAGATTTCTTGTATATATTTAGACATATTGGTATAGAAGCAGCTTCTTAAAATGGCTATGGGCTTATGTTTTCTGGCAAGTTTCAGAGAAAATTTGCTGAGAGCTTGAGCTATCACTTTCCCATGAGTAAGATCTATGGTATTTTACTTCCCCTCTTACCATCATAAATTAATTTAACAAGGCAGCAGAAGACCATGGCAAATCTTAAGAAGTGGAATATGGCAGGTCTTCTGAAATGCTGACCCTGTCCTCTGGTATTGCAGAAAACTGTTACAGAGTCCAGCCACAAAACCTTGCTCATTTGCTGGCCACCACTCCTCCTGTTAGCTCTGTACACCGCACGCAGTTGGTGTTCAGCCTAAATGAATATATGGACACATACTTGCTTTTGTGCTCATGTTGTCCATGTTCCTCCCCACATTTGTTTCTGTCTTAATTCATCTTTCCTTGGTGATGGTAACCAGAACTTCACATGCTTTCCTAGATTACATCCCACTACGAGCTATATGGCACTATTCATCATGCCTTGTCTGCACTGAAATGTTTTCCCACTATACCCTAGGATTTAATTTATCCTGTTCATTGCCGCAGCCTACTTGTGGTCACATGCATATCGTGATCAACAAGATGCACACAGTTCTTTTCCCCTCAACATTGCTCTTAACTGACAAGTTCTCTGTTCATGATAGTTAATCCTGAGATTCAATTCCTGTATTTTATGTTATTATTTCATTATTGAATCACTCTCAATCCATGTATTCTAGTCCACTTCTCCTTGAATGGTACCCCAATCATCCTCTGTATTAACAACAAAGCATTTCCTGATTTTATGTTATCCGTTCTTTTCAGTAGCATTTTCTGCAAACCCCATCAAGGAAGCAGTTGACTCTTCCAAGATAAACCCTTGAGGAAGTCTACTGATAAACTGGCTTCAGCTCAACTGTTCCCCCATTAGCATAATGTATTTTATCCGTATTAGTAAGCTGCACAACTGTTTCAGACTCGTGGAAATAAAGTCTATCAAATATTTCATCGAAGCCCAACGATAGAATAGCTTGTAACAGCATTTAATTTAGTAAAGGTCAATCTGGCACAAATGAATATTGTCAGACCCGTAGTGCCTTCTTTTTAGTTTTCCATTTGCGTTACAGATTTCACATTTCCTCCAAATCCTCGCTTATCATTGAGGTAAGGCTAATGGACTGTAGTTTTGCAGATGGGTTTGTTACAGAAATGAAGGTACAATTTTTGTTCATTTGGTTCTCCCTGTGTCAGTTTTGTTTGCAACCTTTGCTCGTGAATCAACAGTCTGTATTCTGGAAATTATTTCAGAGTTCTGAAAGGAGGTTTAGCTAAACTAACTGCACTTAGAGTACCAGCATCTATTTCGATTTTATGACAATACATACTTGGCTAACTTGGCACTTCATGTGTGCAAGTGTGCTTTTGGCACTCTCTCCTAGACAAGGGAACAGACTTTTTTGGGGTTTTTTGTTTCATGTGTTTGTTTTCTTTTTTAAAAGTTTTTTTTCAGAACTGTACTGAAGCTGGTCTTATGCAGTGTATGAGGATGGGCAACATTGCTGTATTACAAAACTCTTGTCAATTCACTGCTCGTGCACTTAGTGTGTTAGTTGGATGCCACGTATCATTCGCCTCATGCAGGAGCAGGCTTCAGCTCTCATCAAGATGATGAATGGACCAAGGTGATGTTCCTCTGCTTCCAATACCAAAGCTGTCTTCCATTTGTGCCTCATTCTGAATAGTAACTCACTTTCTTCTAAATATCTATTTCTAATTGCCTGTCTAAGATTCTCTTTGCTTAATTTTCTTTGCAAGAACTAATTCAAATGGATTTTTTGGCAATTATTCAATTTATCCATACACTTGCTGGCTTTTAAGGTAGAGCTTTTATTGTTGACTAGTCATTTTAGAACCAGAACTCCCTTGATAAATACTACACAGGCTAAAGAACTCTACAGTACTCATGTAACAGCTTGCAAACAAGGGGGAGAACCCTTGTAATGAGAAATAAGGGTCTCCATGGAAATGAGGTCATGGAAATAGGATGAAAAATAATTCACTGGAGTCAGTAGACTGCTAATACTCCTCAGATGTATCTCATGACAAATGATAAATGCTACAAGTGTTTTAAGAGCTGAGCTGCAGTATTAGATCATCTGTGGGAATACCCTCTTTTCACAAAACAAACAAAACAAGGAGCCAGCCTGTTGCCAAGACAGTCTAGAGTTAGATGAATCACCTCCACAACTGACTTCACAGCATGAACCCGAAGAAGACATAAACTATTCTGCAGAGAATACCAGTAAACTAGAAACTAAATAATTAGAACTAGTTGTTCTTGACAACACCAGTGGTAGGAGGATATCTTTTTTTCTAGAAGAGATACTATTAACAAACCATTGTAGCTTTACAAATTCACAATTTTTTTAATTAGCTTCAATGAACTATGCCATTATGCCGTATTACCATATGGCAATTCTTTGTGAACCATAATCAGATTAGAGAACATGACTGTTGTCTAAATTCTGGTGTAGATATCTTATATCTAAATATTAATCTAGGCCATACAACCTTTATCTTACGAGTCTCTGGTGTTACTGGAATCTTCTGCCAAATAAGAGAAGTGCTGGAGAGGAGCTGAATCTGATGAAGTGCCATGTGTACCTATGGCATACCACAGTAGATGATTCACCAAGGTTTATTTCTGAAAGGGTTCAAGATACCGTGTATTACAGGGTACTGCACATTAATTAGGACTTTTGGGAGATGCTTCAGATTTTTAGAAATTTGGTTCCTTATGCAATTTATCCCCACGGAAAAAAAAAGTAAGAATGAGAAAGAAAAAATGTCAGAATTGAGAAGTTAGAGCTATGTCCAAATTCGGGAATTCTCTGAGAATAACATTGCTATTTTGCATATTATTCTGATTTTGAGAAGGACTTCAACCCTTTGATGTGTAGCTGAATCAGTTGTAGATTAACATACACTAAGTGGATGAGCATTTTTTATGAACATTTTGTTCTGTGGGTATACATATGAATGCACATGGTTTAAGTAGTTGCCAGAAAAATCCTCCTTATGACGGCACTGCAAATTACGCTTTGTCTTTGTGTCTGTGGTTAAATCACGGCAAAAGGCTGTACCATGACATCTCCGTGGGGCTTGAAAATATCTGGCTGATACATTTATTCATAAAATCCTCCTCAAACAAGTCTCTGCTTCTGCTGAGAGTGCAGAGGCAAAGGCTAGACTTACCTCCTGGCAATGATCCTGTCATTTAGGTGGGACAGGACTCCCGCTTTACAAGAAGCTGGCCAAAGTGTCCTGGAGGAATTCCGCTTTCTGGCTTGAACGTCTTTGCTTACAGTTCGCCAGATGATAGCATTGAGTCCGCAAATTTTCACTCTCAGTCTTTTGGGACTGTGTGACTTGTTTTCACTACGTCCTCACTTCTGCTTGATAAACATTTCCTCCTATTTATCTCATATCAATATTTTCCTCCAGGAAACACTGTACCATGGATTTGATATATCAGAATCTTTGGCATTCTCTCCTGTCCCAGAGGTAATGGCATGAAATAAATTTTAGCATTTGTTATCTAAAATCAGATGTTTATAATAACCAATTTTTTTTTAAAATAATATATATACATTTCCTATGCATATGCTGTATAGTACTTTTTAAATACCTTTGCAACAAGTACATAGATAGCAATGAAATATTGCTGATACATCGTTTTTAAAAGGTACCTATGTTCATTTTACAGGTGGAAACACTTAGCAGCTGTGTCTGAGGGAATATTTTTTAAAAATCATGAAAAGATCCAAATATACACCCCGTCCCCATCTTAGACTGGACATTTTATGGAAGAAAAAAATGAAGAAGTGATTTATCTGTGGTATTCCAGCAGTAGATGTGGATGACATTCTGGGTTTAAAACTATGAAACCAAGAAACCCATTTATATGTTTCTTAAAGACTAATCCTTTATTATGATTTGAGGTTGTTAGTACATTGGATATCCTGCAAATGTTAGACTAAACTGATTTCTTCTCATCATGCTAATCTGGGATCAGCACAATTTTTTGGTAAAAACTCGATAGTCAGAAAGAAAGTTACTTTGGCATTGGTGTAAGATCAAGATATTGTGTCTTAAAGACAGACAAATAGAACTTGTGAGCTACAAAAGAGAGATGCTGCACTGACACTCCAGCCCCAGATGTCTTCTTTAAAAATTACTTATTTAGCCAAGAAGGAACAGAAGTGCCATACTTCCAGCTAAATAAAGGTGCTTAGTTCAGAACTGATTTAATGCACAAAATATCATTATATCACAATATTTCCAGTATATCACAAAATCCTGTCATACACAGGAAATCAGATTGGTGTACCAGAATGGCCTTCAAAATCTTCAAATTAAGGTCAAGAATGGAGCCAGGATCAATACTGCTGGATTGTTCTCCTTATTGCAAAGTAACACCGGCCAGGCTGGTCCCCCAACTCTCCCTGACCGCTAATCGCACTCCCAGAGACTTCCTGAGAAGCTGTGCTGAGTGAGGCAGAATCCCTGCATGGAGAGGGAGACCCTTGCCCGTTAGTATGGCACTTCAGCCACAGGCAATGTACCAGCCCCAGCTGTTTTCTCAAGGAGAAGGAGACAACAGCTGGCCTGAGACAGAGCTGCCTGTCAAGACGATGGTGGGCAGGGGCAGGTGGGACCTCACAGCCCCCACTGCTGCCAGGAGGGGTTTCTCCTGGAGATCCATGTGACTAACCTCTGCAGGGCTTTTCCTGCAGTAGAGAGCTCTCTTTTCATCCTATAAATATAGCTGCAATAAATCTCTCTGGAAAGGCCGCAGCATAACTGCCTGCTCCATCCCCTACAATAACTGCCATGAAACATTCCTGCTGCCATGGTGCAGTAAAGCTCCGACGGGGCACGGGGCAGCGGGATCAGTGATTCCTGCGATATTTTTAACACCTACATTTTCAGAGCTGTCCAGGACTGTAACTGCACAGATTCATGTGACTTAACGTTTAGAGAAAATTAATGGTCAAATTGCTTCACAGTTCTGTGTCTAAGCTACAAGGATCTCCAGATTGTTTTCTCTGTGGATTTATTAAAACAGTTAAATACCTATCAGTGGACTATCAATGAATATATTTTATAATGACCATTAAGATCTCCTGATGTCCTAGCAATGCACAGTCAATATTTTCCTGTAATCAATTGCTAAACGCCGATTACATATAAAAGATAAAGGGCATATAGAAGGCTGTGATATGACCCTTCCGGATCCGCTCCGCATCGCAAAGGCATAAAAGAAGCAGTCAGAAGGTTACCTTCAGCTATAGGGCTAGATGACCCCCACGTAGCGGCTTTCTCAGGTCATGTTACTGAGGACAGACAAAGGAAAAACCACGTCCACTGGAGAGGACATGCTTTGGCACTGCTTATCAGACATCACTGCAAGCAGGAAGAGGTATCCCATCCCTGGAGCTGCTCTGTCTGCACTGTGCAGGGTTTTAGGCTTTGACCTAGCAGGTCCCATCATGGGAACAACCAGGCACATATTGCCCTCCCAGAATACTTACCTTACCACTTTCTCACGCCTTTCTGCTTGGGTGCTAGGACGTCAGACAGGGAGTCAGAGCCTCCAGGAAAGGCTTCAGCTGGGACACAGTAACCTGTGGATGAGGACAGAAAGCCAAGCTTGGGCAACAGTAACACAGGCAAGAAATGCAGTCCTTTTTACCTCAGATCCATGCCTACTTCTTGGAAAAGCCGCGCTTTGTTTGAATTTCTCAGATCACCATGGGGCTCATGCTTTTGTTAGGGACAGATTTGGCCTAGCAGCTGTTTCAAGTCACTTCTACAAACCTCCCCCTCACAGTGAAATCCTCTGGACTGCTGCAGAAACCTCATTCCAGGAGGCTAAATACATGCCACTTGATTCTGCACATCCAGCATCTAATAAATAGTATTTATATATTCATTTTTAAACCTGAATTAATATGCTGATTTAAAAAATGAGGTTAGGTTTAAGTTCCTCTTCTGCACAATAAACTGTTTTAAAAGGCTTTAAATTATGAATATTTATATTGTTATTAATTTGTGATGCTACTAGTATTTTCTTTAATGGATAATTATGACAACTAATGTATTCAAATTATTCTAGAAATCTTCCCTTTATTTTTTCTGTAAATATTCATTCCTGCACTTACACCTTATTCAGTGCTGTAGTAGGAGCTGTAGTGAAACACGATAGAGCCTTTTAAAAAAAACCCTCAAAACCAACATTCTGTCTCCCCAGGCACTAGTTTGTTTGGTTTTTGGGGGTTGGTGGTTTTTTTGTTTTTTTTTTTTTTTAATCAGCTTAACACTTAATGATCCTCAGTTTTTTCACCCTGTAAGTAGATTTTGGTATGGATCATGCATTCAAAGATCTGCTGGCAGATAGAAAAAAGAGCCAGACTGTGTGCTAGAAAATTCCATAAGGCATAATAAAAAGAAGAAATGCTTTCCATGAACTGCTTCCTAGCAGCTCTTTCATTTTCAAGGATGTTACCGGTCAGCTACCATTGCTACCACTAACAGTTTGCTCCTAGTTCAATCAGTTAAAGATGGGGCATGAGTTTAAAATACAACTAATCTTAAAAACAAATAAAGAACAACAACAAAAAAATACCCCTTCCATGGGAACACTCTTATTCCCAAATATAAATACTTTCAAACTTCTTTTTCCGGTAGGATTAAATCTCATTGAAACTGATGATGGCAACCACCATTTTTAGAGTACGTGTAAGAAGTTATTTTGTTCCTTTCCCAGCAGTTGAATTACCATCTTCCATCCCTGGCCTTTCCATCTGTGTGTGAAATCTCAAAGTTTTATATAGCCATTTTAGGTCAAACAGGGGCATAATACTCAACAAGTGATAGGAAGATAACATCTTTGTACCCTAGTTATATTTGAAACAGAAGAATGTCACATGAACCAGTTCCAAATTATAGTACAGGAAAATGAATAGAAATGAATGTACAAGTAAGATGGCAGGAAAAAACCCTTCTGTCAAAAGCAGAGTCCCTTGGGATGTTTAACATTCACAAAATGCAGACCAGACTTGATATGTCAAAGAGACAAAGATATTTCTCATGCTAGAACCATCTAAAACCTCAATATATTGTGGTAACTATTAGTTTCCAAATAACAAGTCTGGCATAAAGCCAGCAGTTTATGCAGTCTTGCATATCGGAACACTTATGGGGGGAAAAAAAAATTATTTATGCCCTTTTCTTCCTTTAGCCTGAGCACTCTCTTATCTGCATTTCTCAGTCTTCACCACTGATGATCACTTCTGGACTGGCATCCCGATACAGGTTGCCCCTTTCCCTTTTTCTTGTTACAGGACCAGAAAGCTGCTTTCTGTGAGAAGTGATAAGGAAGCCAAGTTTGACACATCTATTTGTCTATCTTATTGGCAGCAAACTAAATCTGGAAAAAAAAATAATCCTGTGATGTCATCTATGCTACTGTGACGTCCAGAAAACATGACCCATGAGCAAAAAACACCAAATGAGGAGGTATTATGAGAAGTGGTTTGGGAGAGAGAGCCAGACTACTGTGTATAGGAAGGAATGAAATGTTTTGGAAAAGAAAATTGCATTAAGGGAGATTCTAATTAGACATTAGGAAAACTTTCCTGTTGTAAAAATAGAGATAAGCACTAGAATAGGCTTCCTGAGGATGTCATTAAAGTATAATTGGTCTTACTTCTAAGCAGAAGGTTGAGTTATCTCTTGAGTTATCTGAGTTATCTCTTGAGGTATATTCAAAATTCAGGGTTCAGGAGTGCAACCCTGGCTGAGGCTGGGGGATGCTGCATGAGCCCTGGTGCTACTGGAACACTGTGCAGTTGAGGGCAGGGAAATGCAGGTCTCCATCAGCATCCCCGCTCCAGATGAGCACGGAGATGAGGACTGTAGCACCCTGACATTTAAATGCCGATCATGATCCCTTCTTTTGAATATTGCTTTCTGTAAACCTATCCCAGTAAAAGGCAGAACCACAAAGAAAAGCAATCTGCAAGGCTTTGAAAATAAAATTGTCTAGAGGGAAAGCAATAAAAAATTCATTGTTCAAATCAACAATAGTGTTGGATCATTTCTAACAAACCTAATGATTCTTAGCTAAATATTAATCAGAATATTTAAGCTTAATTTCAAAGTGGTCTGAAACCTATCTGAGTCTTGATTTCCTGTTCAGAGTCCAGAGTGATCTTAATATCGTGAGGGGAAAATGAAATACTTGCACATAAAAGTATGTGGAAAAGCTTTCCCCACTCTGATAAAGTTGTTAGGATTAAAAAAAAAAAAAAAAATCCTATCCCACACTGGGATGAACTTCTAAAAGCTTTTTGTAAGAAAAAAATAAAGACAGAGAGACTGATTCTTATACCATCTTAGAATTGTCAGCTGAGACCAAAGCTCCCTGCAGGGTCTTGCACATCACAGACAAGCGCATGGGCATAAGGGTTTGACTGGTTTGGCCTTCCCTTTCTCAGACTGTCCTTTGTACAGAAGGGGACTGATTGAGTATAGCCAACTCACATGGGAAATCCAAGTTCAAACCTGTCTGAACCAAAGACTTGAACCTTGGTCTGCTGTGGCTCAGATGAGTGTCTCTTCCATTAGGCTCTTGTGGATTCGGGGTTGAGTGTGATGCCCACCCCCACATTCACCATTTTTCCTTTTCCCTCATCTTCCCCACATGTGCCTACCTTTTATCTACCCTGTCCTCCTGAAACTGCTGAATACATGCTGCAGCAGGTTTTATTTATAACGAGGTCACTTTCTTACAGAAAAAAAATTTTGCAAAATTCCTGTTACTTGTACTTACATCCTAGCGATGTGGTAACTTCAGCTGTTCCAATGCACTTGAGTAGATGGACGGATGGAGCTGCAGTGAGTGATACACACACTCACTCTGCATGCCTTCTGCTGTTACAACACAGTGACCGCTGCTGGGTAGATCTAGTTCAAAGTCATCTCATCAATCACCTTAAAAGCCATGAGAAGTAATTTCTGAACTAAAGCATTTTCAATTCATCTTTCATGTGTCATCAAGATACTTTGAGATGAAATTCCTTATTATCTGTCTCTTACCTCCCACTTCTGCCATCACAGCACTCGTCACTCAGAGAAAGCTGCAGAAGGCTACGTTTTCATAAAGGTGTTTGGGATTTTTTTCAAGATAGCTCTCATTAAAAAGTCAGTGGAGGACACCCAGCTGAAACTATGGCAAAACAGCTTGAGATTTCAGTCTCGTGTGTGGATTTTACCATGTGAATGCAACAACTAAGGAAATGAGGGTTGAAAAAGCAACAGGATGGAGACAAAGCTGAAAAATTATGTCTTGTTTTCAGTTGTGTATTTCCATAGTACCTTAATAAGCATTGTACGTCTTATAATAAGCAGATTTTCTACCTGACCTATCTTTAGGGATTTCAGACCTATCAGCATCTTCACAGGGTACTGTAGAAGACATCTTTTGTCTTTTGTATGACCATAAAAAGCTTTAAAATTTCTGGAAGTGAATGTTTTGCAAAAGAAGGACAAGCTTTTAATGCTGAAAGCACAATTAGCTAAAACTATTCAGAGGCTATATATTCCATTTATTTTTCTTAGCCAAAGAAATAAAAAACAAGAAGTCTGGTTGTTGAAAGTGCAGGTCTATAAAAGTGACACACTCAACTTTTCAGCCTCTGGAATGTTAGATCTGGGTCAGAGCTTTACAGCTCCAGAAGGTGTCCATTTTTTTTTTTTTTTTTTTTTTTGCAAGAGTATTCATGCTTTCACGTTATTCCTGAGTTTTACATGGTGTGTAAAGAAGACCGAGGCTGTAAAAGAAGAGCTTTTTTCTGGTTTGTCAATATTAGGACCTATTTTGGCAGGGAGGTTCTTTCATACCTTACAATGTTGTTATCCTTACCGCTGGCACTAGATTTTTGTTTTCAGTTCTCTCATGCCATGGTCTATCAAAGCACTCCAACTTCTTGGAAATTCAGACTGAATCTATTTCATGTCTAATGAGAATGGGATGTGCTTGATAACATAAAGTTTGATAACCTCTCAGTAAGAAGCCAAAAGTAAACTGCTGCCGGAATAATCCTGACTACAAAGAAGTCTAAACTGCAGAATTTTAAAGCTGGCCTAATTTTGCAGAATTATACTATTTTATAGGAATTCTTAAAGAGTAAAGTAATTCAAATATAGATAAAAATTACAAACAGAAAAATTAAAAAGACACACTGGTTTCTCCTTGCATTTTATGCATTACCCTCTGGTGGGCTGAAAGTAGTTATCTTCTCTTCCAAGGCATACACCTTTAATTCAGAGATTCTCGTGTTCTTCATAGATAAACCCAATCCCCTGCAGATGCAATTATTTCAACTAATAGTTCAACTGAGCAGCCTGTGCCGATCCTCAGCATTGACCTGTCCTTTGTCTGGTAGAAAATCTTGCTTCTTTCTTCACAGACAGAGCTAAAGTAATTTTTCACATGGATCAATATTTAATTTTTAGTTTCAGGTTTATTTTTGCTTTTTTGTTTCTCCATAAGTGGAATCGAACAGCAAGAAGCAGGGAAAACCAGGAAGAGGTGAACTTTAAGATTTCAGATGAGCTTTGGTGCGTTATGTACTACAGTTTTAGAAATTTTCCTTTCCCTTTCCCCTTTCTGGCAAATATTTACCTTAGTGGTTAGAAAAATATGAGGCTGTACATGACCCTAAAGAATTCTTGGGCAAAATGCATGTGGTATGATTGTGTGTTATTAGTAGCAGTCATGCTGATAAAATTTGTTAAGCTTTCTGGTAGCACTCTGTAAATTAAGTTAGCTATTAAAAAAGAATGATTTTTGAAAATGGCTTCCCCAGATTCCCCTAAATAAGGAAAACCTAGCCCTCAAAGTAAACTAGAAAATTCTTAGAGTAGAGATTCTAAGGTGAAATATATGGTAATGTAACTGAACATAATAGATTAGAATAAAAATTTGCAACATTCATACTTAGGAAAAAAAAAACAGTACAAAAAAAGAGGGCACCAGAGACCATTTATCTTCTAAAGATATTCCTAAACTTTCCTATATTAACTTTACATTTACCTTCCCCATTAACTTGATTTTAAAATCAAATTATTATTTTATTAATCAAGTCAATATTTTATATTCTGACATTTAGATATGGATTAGATTTTTAAGACGGCCAAATTTTTTTTTTTCTGTGCATTTGCTCTCCTGCACTATTCAGGAAGAAAGAAAAGAAATGATAAAACATATTTGTATCTACTTTGGATTTATTAAACAGTACAACCCATACAATGGATAGTATCTGACATTGAAAAAAAAATCCTGCAAGACATCTGATATAACCCAGTGTGATACAAGCAATCCTGTAAAGCTGGAAGCGAGAATTATTACTCATCTGTTAATGAAACCGTATATTTTATTCTGCAATAAATATCCTATGTCTTGCTGCTCAAGAGATAGCCCAGCTCACAGGGAACAAAAGGCATCTCGGTCTCCTCCCCACCACCTCCTCTAAAATCCAGCATGACTCATTAAGCTACAAGGGCTCCTTGCTGCTGTTGAGGGAGCTCCTGCTCCATGGGCACCTGTAGACTGTGCTGAAGTTCGTTGACGCCATATGAAATGCCCTGGGCAGGGTGACTGCTGATGCCATGGGAGGCTGACAGTGAAGACACCGAACTCCCCTATGCACCCATTGCTCTGGGGCTCACCAGGCATTTTGCAGTGTGGCGAAGGGAGGGAGATGGGAAGGCTTTAAGGCAGCATCTCTTTGGATATTTGGGTGTTTGTTCTCTTTGGACAGCAGAGCCATGGCGTAATCAAAACTGGACCTGTCTGATCTGAAGAATTTTTGTTGAATCAGACCGCATAGAACTGACTGGCATCAGGTTGTGTGAGCCTGGACTTGGAGACTACAGGAAGTTAATTCACTTTTTACTTCTGCTTGTTTCGAGAAAACAAAGTTTGTAAACAGCTTTCAAAGAAGCAGAGCGCTTACAAAGTGATGGTTTCTTTCAGGGTATGTCCCTTTGCTCTCCAGCAGCACCTGAGGTGTCCTGACCCTGTAGGAAGCCCAGTCAACACTTTCCTACCCAAGGGCAGCCCTTAGGTGGCCACAGAAGGTAGCTATTGAGCCTCTTCCCAAACTCATTTTTTCCAGAGATAAGGTGTGTTTAACACTCCCTAGCAGCACAATTTACTTCATCATTGCCTCTTTTTTACCCGGATTATTTCTATTCAGAGCAGTGTCATGACTGACAAGCATCATGCTATCGACATGGCACACAGTAGGGTCTAACTACTCAACCCGGGCTACGTGCTTCTCCTTTGTGGCAGTGCAATCAGTGCCATCTACAGTATACCATGCATTCTCTATTGTCTATCATCTTTTATCATGCACGGTTTAACTTGCTAATTACCCTATCCATATGTTCTACGTGATCCCAAGCTTCAATTAGTAGCACCACCTGTTCAGTTCCTGCCGTATACTTTTTAATATTACATTTGGACATTTCCAACTGCAGGGGATTCAATTCCAGACTAGGACGCATTTGGGGTCTACTTGTGTCCAGGTTTGTGTTATATTAAGAAAAGGTCTGAGCAATGAAAATCAACGGAGCAATACAATTTAATTAAATAGACAACTAGGGAGAAATTCAGCTGCCTAAACAAAGGTGTCTAGTTCCATTTGAGCTTCTCTGAAATGTCTAAGCACTAGCACTTTAATTTAGATATACTTTTGAGTGTAGTTCCCCCTTCTTTCCCATTCCAACCTTTGGTTCACATCCCGGAGCAGTCTCAGAGCACCAGGAACAGGATTTCTTTCAACTAGTAATACTCAGCCAGACCATGAGCCCCAGGAGCACTTCTCCTGAGCTTTGATCATTAATGCACGAAGCCCTCATGTCCTTACTAGAACTCTGCAGAGTTGTACACCCAATAAGTGTACAGTTTATATAGCTGGGCTATCAGCACAACTCTTTCAACCTGCCAGTGCTCACAAGACCTCTTTCGGTCTGCTGAATTGCCTTGGCTGGAGACAGCTCTCTGTTGGGGGCTGGCAGCTATGACACTACAGGTGCTAAAGATGCTTCAGACCCTTCTGGGGTGGGAGTGTGAGGCCAGGCGGCATTTCCCAGGGTGCAGATAAAGGATGCTCGGAATCTGCGCTGGAGAGCTGAGTCCTGCTGTCTGGATACTGTCATTGGAACTGTTTTCTAGCTCTGCTGCCGGACACTCTACAGACTAGCCTGTGAAACCCTTTAAGTTAAGAGTCTCAGTCGTAAAGCGTATTCTTCTGTTCCCAGTTTGTGTTCTCCTTTATACAACAGCACCTGAGTCTTATGTGGATGTTCGCTAGATGGGTCACAATTAGTTTATTTCTATTTGCTTTTCAGTCACAGTCTGACTCAGCTGCACTGCTCCCGTATTTGGATTATGTGGTTTAGCCTTCATAGCATTGCTTCAGACTGTAAGAGTAACGTATTCACAATTTTCTTCACTTGGTAGAAAATCCTCACCTCTCAGTGTCCTAAATAATGACAGAAGGGTCAGAAGAAAACAAAAAAAGTTTTGTTCTTTTCATCTGCTATTTTAGTAGCCCAAACAACTTTTTTTGATGTATTTTTTTTAGTATTTTTTTATACTGTAGCTCCTGCTAAACCTGCCTTTATATTCTGTATATCAAAAGTTCTCATGCTTATCACACTCCTTAAAGGTTGATGGTATCTACTGGGTGGGCAGAGCAGAATGCCTAAATTTCAGTTAAACCTTTGACAAGATGTTCTCACTCTGTTCCTGACTAAAAAGGTAAAAATAGGAAAATATTATTTTTTTTTCCATTTGGTTTTCATATGGGCCCTTGATTAAGAGACGGATTTCAAAAGTTATCCTGCAAATTGGAAAATCATATTCCTGTGCAGTTTAATTATGTGGTTTTAGTTTATTTTCTCTGACTCTCCAAAGGCAAGTGCATTATTGTGTGTTGTTACATAATATGCAGACATGTGGAAAAGCAGCAGACACACCTTTGGCAAGTGCCTTCATAAAGTCTCTGAGGTTTTCACCCATGTTTTCACAGATGTCCTCTTAGAACCTGTCTAATCCCACCCCCCCCACCCCCCCCCATCAAGCTTTTATAGATTATTTGCACTCATTGGGACTGGTGTAGTACAGAGCCAAGTATGCAAAGACTGCCAGCTGGCCAGAATATTTGATAAATGTGAGAACAAAAAAAATCCCACTCATAGCAGTGAAGTGATCTATTCCTGGAACACCAGCTGTATTGCTGTAATAAACTATTAGACCAGTGTTGTAAAATGAAACCCAGATTCACTATGCTGATTATATTACAGATCTATTTCCTTGTACAACCTGGTTTCGTTGCCTTAATTTTAGGTTATTGGTCACTTGCAATGATTAGAGAGATATGCAATGGGTTGACCTTTTCATTCACAATTTTTGAACTAGAATGTCCCAAATTAACGTTGTAGAGAACTATGCCCCTGGCACCCTTAAATATATGCTTCCATTTCAAGTGACTCAGTGAGACAGACTCTGGCAGACTTATTTTACTAAGAAACTATATCCCAGACCTGGAACTGAGATAAGTAGTTATAAAAGACCATCTGAGAAAAACGAAATCTCAAATGCGCACTAACGTAACACAATATTTCTTCTTGCAATAAAGAATAATTTGAATGTCTAAAAAGAGATGAGAATTGATCTTTATGGCCGTGTGTAACAGCACCATCTTGTGATTCCTGATGAAAAAAAATAAAAAGAACTATTTCAACTGGAAGCTGTGCTCTCTGATAACTCAGTCTTTTCTTTGTGACTCCAATTAGCTTAGCTCTGATATATGACAATAAACTAAGCATTCCACCATAGACACTATAGTAATTGAACTTGGTGGAACACTGCATTAAAGAACCAGCAAGGTTGAGATGTATGACTTTTATTATTGTTATCTTTTTTGCTGGTGACAAAAGAAGAAAAGCACCAAAGAGGTCCTAGTCCTACTATTAGACAAGAACAACCAAATGGCTTTTCTAGTTAGACATACTATTTATTTTCCTAAAATAATATTGTAGGGAGTATCTCCGGAATCACAACTGAACAGTTACAGATATATCTTCTCCAAGCTACTTAGAAATACATACTCACATGTCTCAGATGACACAACCTGAGGTGTATTTAACCTATGGTTACAGGTAATTAGTGCCACCAATGGGAAGAGCAAGCAGGATACAGATGATTTCCTTACTACACCTGATTACCTTTCAGAGCATGGGGCATGGAAACAGGCCAGTGCTAGAATTTTCCTTTAAGGTTGAGTATAGCCAGGGGTTATCCATCTGGTGCCTTTGCTTTGTAATGCTGTCAGCCTTTAAGGCTGTCATAGGCAGTATTTCCTATATGACCCTTAACCTGGCAATTGAAGCAATTTTTAGCTGAGTTCAATAGATCTGAGAATGATCAATATTTGCCAAAACCCAGCTGATAAAAGCTGTAGGAACAAAAGAACACCTCTCCAGCTTTCATATCCCATGTGAGATTTTGGTGAGACTAATTAGAGATAAGAAAGGCTGAACTTTGAGTCAAATTTTTCTGCTTGACCTTTCAAACATAGCAGATATTCAAACAAATACTATCAGGGATTTATTTACTGTGTTCTCTAGTTTCCCCAATAAGGGGTATGTGACACCTTTACTAACTAGACATCATTTTCAGATGGGACCAGTCACAGGTACTTTGTGTTATGGATCTCCTACAGGGTTCACATAAGCCTTGCTAAGCCTTCTCAGTTGCAGTGGCAAGGAAAGAATTTATTTTTTGTTAAAAGAATGCTGATTTTCTAGCTTGGTAAATTAAAGCCATTCATCTGCTATAGCTGCCTTTAACATAAATCAAAAGCATTTTTCATACGCATTAACCTGGGGACCTTACCAGCTAGCGGAGAGTGCTTTGTCGAGACGGCATTTGTTGCTGTAGAAGCCCTCACTGCAGTTGAATCAGGCTGTGTTTAGCACAGGTCAACAAGATTTCCGTTTTTCCTGATGCAAAAGAGATTTGTGGAGGAGGTGGGAGGGGGAGATTTTGCTGAAGCTACATCATTATGAATTTCTGAAGAGAGGCAAATCTGGTCTTTGAGCAATACCAGAGACACTATATGTTTCTTCTTTGTGTTGCAAGACTTCAGTTAAGTTGCCAGGCACTTATTTTCTTTCTTTTTTTTATTTATTTTTTTTTCCTGTTCCTGTTGAGGTGTTTGCTGCAATTGCAGCCACTGAGTGTAAGTTTCTGCTCTGGCTTTCTGAGCAGACAGGCTCTTGTTTTGTTAGCCATTGAATGTTTGCAAATGTTTTTGAAAAACAAGGTTTTGTAACTAACAAACAAAGGAAAAAGCAGGTTGTTACATCAGCAGGGTTAGTGTGTGTATTAATAAGGTTAGTGGTCACATATGTAAGACAAATGTTACTACTACACAGCAAATCTTTTTCTAGCTATGCATCATTCCCACAGATGGTTTATTTTAAATCCTGATGTTATTAAGTTAGGGTTTAGTACACTTATCTGAGCGTAAAATGAGACATAAAACGTGAAAACATCGAAACACCCCACATCAGAAAACAGAAGCACAAATTTCTGGCACCCTGGGTTACGATTACTGGCACCGTTAAAGCACCACGCCCTGACCCGTGGCCCGGCGTGGCGCTCCTCGTGACACTCGGCAGGGGTTACTGAGGACAAAGGGACCGAAAAGGTAAACCATGCTCACGCTTATGGTTCGATTTTATTGACAGCTACTGTGGCTTGTTGGTTCTTGGCATCCTTTTCGGTTTTAATCTGGCGTGGCCTGAGCTGGTTCAAAGTCCCAAAGCGCTGCTGCTGTGGGTTAGCTCTGGGTCTGTGCTAACTAGTTCTGCTTCTTAGCTGTGCTGTCGCTTGACCAGAGGACGGTGCCTTGTCAAAATGTTGGCTTGGGTTGATGCTAATTTGAGGATCTGCATGCTTTTGCCTTACTATATACCATAGGTATTGAAAAACTGTGAAAAATTTGGGAGCAGATGAAACAGATGTGGAAGTCAGTAGCAAAGTATAGGAGCAGTCGTGCTAACAGAGGCTAATGACAGCAAAACTCACAAAGCTCAAATAATAATTTGTGGCACATCTTGAAAAATTAAAAAAGAAAGCTCTTACAAATAGTCACAGGCATGTGATACCCTCTAGCGACTTGCAAAGATTCAATCCAGACAATTGACTTAGCCTAAAAGTTACCAATATGCAGATTAAATTCTGGTTTTGTCATTTTTCAAGGCTTATGAGTTTAAAAACCAAGTTGGCCAGCATTATTTGGCATATTTTGAATTCCTTGGCTGATTTAAGTTCAGCCAATACTAGTGAATGCTGTTTTCCTCTCTTGGATATGTCCCCTTCAGGGAAATCTCTCCTCTTTTTTTGGCTTTTTTTTGTTTTTTTGAAACAGAGATCCGCAGAAAGTCTGTCTGAAGCATTAGCAAATACGTTTCAGCATACAAGTGACTCAAAGTAATCTTACGTACTCATCAGAATGGCATCACTGCCTGGCAGTGGCTTATGGCACGTATGGCAGTTCATTTTACAGCTTCTAGCTTCCTACTGCGGGCAGATTGAAGGTGAATTAATTTTATGATAACATGTTAAACAACCATATTAATTCACAATTTTAGTTTGAAGATGTAGAGTGGAAGAGTCAGCCACCTTCATAAAGAACTTTACAAACTGCCACTTTTTATTTTTATAGCCATTCCTGTACTGCAAGGCAGTAAGAAAAGAAAACTCCGCAAACTGATCATTATCTCTATTAGCAATAGGAGGTTAATTGCCCATAGAGGTTATCATAAACCTCTGCTTGAATTCCAGACAGAAACAGGCAGAAAATAAAATAGAAGCCAACAAGAAAATGCCATACAACCCCTGAGACAGAAATTGGTTGAAAGACGTCCGGGAATAAACACTTGGAATTTTACTCCATCTGACCTATTTACTGTGCACTTCTACTATTATTTCAGTTGATTAACGCAATTATTCACTGAAAAACAGACTCATTAACTATGTTCCATAAATAAAATCATGCTAAGCTTATTTTCTAATCACTGATCATTCTTTTTAGACTGGCAGGGTGGAGAGGAATACATTAAATAGCAGTATGCTGTGTTTATCACGCTATACTTATCATTTTTCATTTAAGCTTGGTATCACATTATAAAATTAAATCACCCTCTGTCACAAGCCTAGAAAAGAACTAAAAATTGGAAATATGCAAAACAGTTCAGCAGGCTGGGGACAACTGAATATTTTCTGTCTAGAGCTGGACAGCTGTTACAATACTTAAGCGACAGGGCTGCATAAAGAGATTTTAATAGCAGAGTCTGAAAAGCGGCTAAACAGAACTACCCCGTTCAATGGCCGAAAACAGTGGGTCTTCTAGTGTCTTCTCTAACACTACTGCTGGCAGCAGTGCCGTTAGAAAAGCATGAGATAGCTTGTTGCCTGTCTGTTAATACAAGCACTCATGGGGAGCATAATTAATGGAAGTCTACACTTTCTGACTACATAGTTTTTTTCACTTTATTGCTAGAACTGATGGTGAGCAAAGCTAACATTGTTTGTTAAGAAATGGTGAGTATAAAATAGTTTCTGTAGGAAGGGAATTACTGATCCTGAACATGAAAGAATTAAGAATGCAGACATCCTAGAAACTCCTGCTCTTTTGGAGGAGAGCAGCCTTCTTATTTTTTCAAGTGCTGAAGACGTCTTAGCAATGTCATTCAACGCTGCATAGAGGACAGCTGAGATGCCTTTATATTGGTACATTCTTAGGACTCATTTGACCAAAATCTGGGGTATTGCAGGCTCCTTCAGAAAAAAATGGCATTGGAGTGGCGTGTTCTTCTGCTCGGTTTAGAAGAATATATACAGTCCTGCCATTTTACAGGAGAAATGAAGCTACCAGCAACAGTTCCAGCTGCAACTCTTGTGTAGCTGACATCATGAGCTAAAAGCTGACTCTCTAGGCTGCTTTCATTTTGTCACACAGGTGTTGGGTTGAGGGTTTTTTTCAGACATGTTTCCTCTGGTTTTTCGAACATCTTTCCTCAGATCCCAGCCAAAAAAACCCCCACCTCTGCCTAAAGAGTAATTGCTGAGCAATGTTATGTGCAGTGAGGAAGGGAAAGGAAACAGAGCAAAAATATGTATTTATCAGACTTAGAAAATTACCGTAAATGGCAGAAAGCCGTTAAGGTCCATCTCAGAGAGGCTCAATACTGGCCAGATGAGTTCTCCATTTCCACAGAGCATCAAGTGGAATGAGCTGTTCCACATCAGTCCTGGTCCAAGTCTTCTCTCTTGTAGGTGACAAATGAATTGAGGTGGTCCCAATGAAAGATGCTTCACAGAATATTTCCCCCTTCATTATAGTCTTCACTGTTTGGCAATTGACTGGTAATTCTGTGAAAGCAAATGTGTGTGATGGTAGAGGAGGCATGAACTGTAGTCTGTCTAAAGCCTGTTTGTTTTATTCTCTTTCTTTACAAGGTTTCAATCACAGATTACCCTTACAGAAGCCTTTCTATTTCCCCTGCTCAGTTAGTTCATTGTTCAGTGTTACATTTAGAAGCAGATGCTATGTTTTTGTGACAGTACAGGTGAAAGGGATGTTGCTATATTGATTGAAAGTCCAGCTAAAGAAGCAGCATAAACAGTGATGGACATTTAATCAATTGTTTAGATCCATAGAATATGTTCTGCTTACCAAAGAAAGTGGGAAAAGCCTCTCACTACAGCTTTTCCTTCTTCCAAGATGAAATTATTCTGGTGATTAAGAGAAGCTGCTATTCAGTTCTCTGCAGTTCACAGAATCAAAGTGAAGATGGAGGTTGGTGAGGAAGGATTGAGTTCAGCACATGGTTTATACAGATTGATTCTATATGATGGAGGAATACCTTAGTGTAATAAGGAGCAGCTTTGTACCTACTAAGAATTTAAGCAATTCTCACTTGCAACTCGCTCTCTGTATGTGTGTACACGCACTGTATTGTAGGTAGGCGTTCTAAATTACTGTAGCTTTCTCAAATGCATGTAGAAATGCTAAAAGTGCCAGTCAGGTTCAGTGCGCCTGAAACATTGGAAAACCACAAGTAAATTCTTCATTTCATCAGCTTTGATGCACGGCATTCAGAGGAAGTTGTGGGAGGAATGTGATGGCCCATTGTTGGAGGGCTTTCCCAGACATTTTAATGATTGCATGTGTATCTCGAGGGATAAATTTTCACTTCATAAATCAAATAGTACTCATCCAGACCTCCAATGGGCTATAGGTTAGAGAAATAGCCACTAGACAGGGATTGTGAACGTTACCACGGGAATCACGCAGTCTATAACACAGATGATGGATTTTGAATTAATCAATATTCAAAATGCAAAGAAAATTTAAATTCCAGTCTAGAGATAAGAAATACTGGTGCTGAATATTCAGAAAAATGGTGAATCACTTTCACTGTTAAAATAAAACAGATGAGCAAAATTCTCCTTCCAGAGTAGGGAATGCTGTCACCCCTTAATGTTCTCTTTAAAGTGATTAAATAAAATGACGTGGTTTTCTTCTCTAAGGTGCGTTTCTCAGATGTGTTTCTCCTCTGTAAACCCCCTTCACAGTTTTAGCATCTTTTCTGAACAGTGGCTATCATAACCGGCTACAGCAATTCAGTAGTAATACCGGTGTCAACTGGCATGCGGTACGTCGAAAGTAGACTGGGTAAGTGTGGTGGAAATTTTATGGATTTTAAAAGTCTATAGAATTGATATGGTACATACTTGAGAAATATGCAATATAAATTAGAGAGGTATTAATTTCGCTGATTTTTTTAACTTGTAACATCCACCAGAAACTCCTGTTGATAAATCCTTATTATGATGCTGCCACTGGTAAATTCTGCGTATGGTGCATATGATGAGGGTTGCACTGCATAAGTGCTCTTTTCCTTTTGTATATTCCCATAGAAGATACATAGGAACAGAAATTACAACACACACACAAACAAAGGTAGCCATGGGAAAGAGTGATCTTTACTTATGTCATCTTAGTACTGGGATGGTAGACAAAAACCTGAACTTGAGAAGCACATAAATATTGTTAACTTTGTTAGGTGAAATGGATCTCTAAAAAGTTCTTATAATTTTACATTAGCTATAATTTAATTTGACTGCTGGGTTACTTGACTGGATTCTAACAAAGACTTTATAAAATGTCAAATGCAGCTGATTCTCTGGGAGTACAAAGCAACACATTTATGTTTAACACACACTGAGAGCATTTAAATAACTTATGAACTGTACCTGTTAGTCATGTTTTAAATTTGTGTAAAGCCTTTTAATTCTTTCTAGGTTTCTTCTTTTTTAAAATTAACAAAAGAATAAAATTTGGTATCTGAAACAAGCTATTACAATGAACAAGCAGAAAATTCAGCTCTTCAAAGCTGATGGTATTTTTATCCTTCATTTTTTCTTTTGTAATTTCATGGAAATATAAAATTTCATAATAATAAGTGACCTTACCTTTCCTCTATTGGAGGGTAGATAAAATTCATAGACAATTTGCAAAGTAATTACTGACCTCTTGGGTCGACTGTCAAAAGAAAAAAAAAATCTTTTTTTTCCTGCCTGCAGTTTCTTAGTATTTCTTATACTCTATTAACTTCACACAGGCAAAAAAGCATACAGGGCAATTGACAGAGATACCACTAGGAAATATTTTCTTTGCTAGCTTAAATCGGCTGCCAGCTTTCCACCCCATTTAGTAAATACCTGTACAACGATCTACTACCCAGAGAAAAAAAGGAAGAACATAAAGGGAGAGCGAACAGCAGCAGATAATAGTGGAAACTTATTTCAGCAGGTATGACTCAGAAATTTTAGTTAAGTATATGTCATTTTTGTAGTAATTTTTAAGATAAATGAGAACATAATGCTTAAAAGAAGTTTTGTGATATTTGCCGCTGTTCACCCTAGAGCAGCGTTGCAAGAATGAGTCAGACTCCGCTTCATCTTATGGACTAAACAGAATTATTCCCTGAAGGTACATCAATTGGCCCTGGACCTGAAAGACTTTGTGAAGGAGACCTGGTAGAGTGGACATGACTGTGAGTTAGCAGTAGAATACAGAAGGAAATCATCTAACTTAATTCTCAGATTGCTGAATTTTCAGGATGCTGCAACAAAGTGGTGTGTGTGTATTTTTGTACATCAAACTGTGGAGAGAGAAACAAATACGAAACATATTATTATATGGTGGTGTTTTTCTCCACAGTACAGAATTTTTTAATAGTCATATGAGGTAATAAACCGACCGGGATAACACTTCTAGAAATGAATTCAGGTCAACCAAATCCAATGTAGACATAAGGATGAATCCAGCAAGACTATACTCAGAAAATTAATAATTTGACAGATGGTGCAAAGTTCTAGAAAGCAAGAAATACTCTCTAATATGCACTGGTCGTGTCACAAAAGAGGATTTCTTTCAGGCTAAAATGTTAAATACACCATTAGCTAAACTCTGAACTTCAGTATCACCTCATCAGCTAAATTGCATCCACTAGATAGATATAAATAAATTACATAAATATTTGAATTTGAATAATGATAATCACATTCCAAATAATTTGTAAACCAATGAAAGGAGACATCCCTCAGAGCCCAGTCCCTTTGGAGTTAATGATACTAACTTCTACAGATAGAGAATATTACGCTCCCTTTTAAGAAAATAGAGCCTGACTTATGACAAGGCTGGCTTTTCAGAAAATATTTTTTTAAGGAAAAACTGTTTATTTCCTTTCCCCTATCCAATTTTCTTTCTCTTCCCATTCTGGGCATGAATAATGGTAATTCATATTCAATTATATATATGGGGACTTTTCCTGGCCTGAAAGTTTTTAAGTGGTTCGGAGACGTTTCTTATTCATAAAAAGGAGGAAAGCAGAATGAACAGACTGCTGAGATCAGTAGAAATCTTTAAAGCTTCTGCTTCTATCCATGCCTTAAGTATTCTTCAGTAACCTTTGCAGGTGCTTATATTTTAGTATCCAAGTCAGCAAAGAGAATAGAGATTGAATGGGAAAATAATTTCTCTGAAAAAAAAGATCCTGTTAAGAAATACATTTGATGTGGATGTTAGAACAATCAGCACTGAAGAGGATGCAACAGGACGCAGGGACACTGAGCATAAGATTCACCCAGATCAGCAGAACACCTTGTGTTTGTCAATTTTGTGCTTTCTAGAGTAGGCAATTGATCTACACTCTAGACACTTGATCGTGAAGAAGCTGAACACCCATTTAGATATGGGATACTGTGGTGAATAGCAAGGGGTGGCATGAATGGAAGAGAGAAAAATCAGTAAATATGATCCGTCAGTGCACTTAGTAGACAGTGAATGTGCTGCTGTGTGTAAACTTCTCATGCCAGGTGCAAGTATTTTCCAATCCATTTTGGAGATGAGGGACTAGTACAGTTCATTTAAAAATATTGACAAGATGTGTTAAGTCACATTTCTTTTGATCTAGGAGAAATGTAGCTTTGATAATTTAAAGAACTTTGTTCACGGTAGGAAACGAGAATAATAGGTCTAATTAAAGCACTTAATCCTTATATGAAATCTGAGTGTATGAGATGTAGCACTCATAACGTGTTTTCCAACCTCCAGTCCGAGCTACAGCCGTGAAAAGTTTCTCAACGTACTGATGTATGGACCATAACTGTTCTGAGCAACTATGATTAGAAAAACATTAATGTAAGATCTCTTACATGAACTGAACAATCTTAATTGTTCTGTTTTACAACTATTGTTAAAGAGAGACTGTAGGTATTTCTAAATAAAGGATAAAAGCAAGTAAAATTCTCTCCCAACCCACATGTTTCTGTTCTCCTCAGAAAACTAAAATAGTTTACAAATTCTTAACATATGCTTGGTTCCTTCTGCCTTCCCAAAAATACTGCTTCTGCATTTCTGCAAAATAAAAACTTGTAGAGGCTGCTGAGGTATTGCATCTGTTTTTAAGCAGAAATAACAGAATGCATCTTTTTCCCAGGGGACAGCTTGAACAGTGGATGACAAGCAGTGTGATCAGCTCTACAGCCAACCAGTCTATTGCGCTAGTATCCCTTGCTACATTTTGCTTGTACAAGGCATCCCTCCAGCATCATCCCAAAGGAAGCTTAAAGAAAAAATGGGAGCATCTTTCCATCATGTGAATAAATTTGAGTCCTTGTCGTATTTCATCTGGTTGGATCCAAATTATGATAATTCAGTTTGTTGACTCTTATGAATGACTTTCACGCCAATCTGACAAGGTATTTCAAATTTCATTAGAAGACAAAAATGAGAGCTTGATATTGACATAAGAAATAACTTACCTAGAACAGGGTTCTCTTAACATCTCGAGAAGATTAAATGTGGGCTTGATTTTTGAAGCCGAATATACAACAGTTCAGGAGTCTACAAAGATTAGTCATTGTCACCTCAAATTTTAAGTCTTAGAAACTGCAAACAAGTTGGGAACAGGGTGGAACATTTTTCTGATGCAAGTTCAACAAAACACCTATTTGTTCCATCTTCCTGCAGCTAGTCTCTGACACAAGCTTTTTGTTAACAACCTTTTGCATGAACCATACAGGAACAGTGTAACTGAAGTGAGAATATCATTCATAATTATGTGTTTTTCATCCTTTAAAATTTTGTAGAAAGTCCATTATAATCTGTTCTCCTTCACTAACACAATAGATGAATTGGCTGTAACAGCCAATTACATTGTTTTTCAGCCATTGTTCAAGATGTCCCCTGTGATGGGCTGCACTCTGTTGTTTCTACTCCCTTCATATATGTCTCTGAAATTTATAAAAGAGCTCAGAAACTTATACAAATACTTATTTTCTTGAAGTAGGACACGTAACACAGATATTTCACACCTACCATCCATTTGCCAGTCTAGCCAGTAAGTTGTTCTGTGGAACAAGGCACTATGTAATACCAATAAGAGAACTTGTTCCTAAGATGGCTTCATTTTTCATATTAAGTATGAAGACATCTAATAACCATGAACACTCAATCAGAATTCTCTTTAAAACTTCTGAGGAGGGCATGTTGGTCAAAACTTCCTGAACATAAATGTTGCAATGGGAAAAGATTAGACCCAGACCTTAATTATGTTTTTTGTTATAGTTTTTTTTTGATTTGTTAATTTGATTTCTTTCTTAAGTCTTTTTTAAAGACTTATATAAACTGTCGTAGAAAGCCGAAGAATGACTCCCTCTATCTTTACCTAAGTCCATTCATTAGCACTCGATGCAAGCAGAATCAGAGACACACTCATAGGAGAGAAAAGGCAGTTTTGTCCTTTGGGCAGTACTCTATAGAGACAGAAAAATAAGTAAAGAAAATTCAGTGTACTTCATGCACCCCATTTTAAGTACTTTATAGTTCTATTTCTCTTATATTTAAAGCCAGCTTATATGATTTTTTTCTGACCAAGTTTTAAATTCCACAGGACATGCTAGTTTTTTGAGACAGTGACAATACATAAATAAAACCTCATGGTACAGCCTTGTCATTTTCTTCTTTCCTTCTCTGCTCAGTTACTTTATGGGCTGTTATAGAAATTCATAAACATATGTACCACTGTTTTAATAACACAAAAGTTTTACTTTGTAGCTAAGCCATTAATATAATCAGCTGGTTTTCATGACTAATACATCAACAATAGTGGAGTTTATAAGCTTGTCATTCACAGTGAGCCAATACTCAGAAAAAACTTCACTTCCCAGAGACTCACCTTTACAGTAACGATGAAGGGCTTTTGAAATCCTGAGATGCTGTCAGTATAGAGAAATTACTGCTGCAGAAGATCAGAGGGAAAAAAACCAAGGCATGCTTTTCTTAAACAGCTGGATATCTCTGTGATCAACTGTAATGCCACATTGTTAAGGTACAGATAAACACATATGCTCCAACGTTTAAATTAGTGAGCAGACAACCATAAAGGAACGCCTTACTCACAGACTGCATGAAGTATTTAGCTAGTTACTTCTGAAGTGACGTGAGTCCAACTGTGCCGTTCTTTGTAACATCACATGTTGGACAATCCCAGGGCACATGATACAGAACGTGGCAGAACATAGGTAGGATGCAAGACTTAGAGAATCATGGTATTTCCTATGGGTTTTTTCAATGTTTGAAACTAGTATTTGTTATCTGCTAACTTCACAATGAGAATTTTTCCTCCTGAAGGAGGACCACGGTATTGTTTTTTCTTGTAGAAGCTAGGGATTGTGAGCAAAGATTAAACCCTACTGCACTCCCATCCACCTGTAAATCTAAAGAGCAACACTGCATTAGATGTGTTACTGATGCTGAGATGATCTAAGAAGAAGATAAAAACAAGTGTGGGTGGCAGTGACTCTACTTAGAGATAGACTCTAGAAAAGACTGCTTCTAATACAGGTGAAAAAGCTTTTGCAGAATGCCATTTACCATTTTCATATGATAAAGTTTTACATGTCACCAGAAATACAAATGGGTAGAGTGTATTGGTTCTGTAACCAAACACTGAAAATTGATGGGGAGCAGATGCAAAAAGCAAAGAAAATTAAGTTTTGATGAGATAGAGAAGTTGTAAAAAAACCCTGTTACTGAGTTATAAACCTCTCTCTTTTCTTTCTTTAACTTAAAATATTTATTTAGCTTAAAATAATTTTAATTTAACTTAAAAAAGGCACTTTCAAAAAAAAATTCATTTTCAAATGAGGAATTGAAAGAAGACATTATGTGTTTTATATGAAGACATTTTTCCAAGGAGAATTCTCTGTGCCGAGAATCCTCGGCGCAGGATTAACAGATGACTTATATTCTCCAATTTCTTCCTGGGGTACATATGGCCTTTTTCTCGTCACATGAACAGAAGGGATAAAATTAATCTTTTGCGTTCCCACAAATCAATCTTCAGAAGTGGAAACAGAATGAAACACATCAACTCCACAAATTTTGTGGTGTTTTGCCCTGTGACTTGATTGTCCTGTAGCAATGCCATCATGGTAGACACTATCTCATGAGGTGCAAAGACAGATTTCCATATAGAAGTATCTATTTCTTTCATCTGAGGGAAAGGCATTACTTAAAGGCACAGTAAGCAAAGGGATTTTCCCACACTGCAAGTGGTCAGTAGAGGGAAAGGAAGGAGATGTAAGTTTTTTTGCAGATGCAGTTTGTGACATTAATGACAAACATGCCGACACCAAGGCTGATTATTTAGGAGTCCTAGGACTGTGGCCTATGGCTTGGAAGATATAAACTGCGATCTACCTCTGTGTGGTCTCTAGAAATTCAAGGCAGTGGGAAGTCTCGGCAGCTGATGTGAAAACAATATCTTCTGGAGGATTGGAAGATATAGGAGAAAAGTGATGAAGCTACTTAAAATTTAAAATATAGGCATTTTACTATAAATGTATTTTTTAAAGATCACAGGAGAGGGTAAGCTTGTTCAAGAAGGCAACTTGCTCTGAGCTGAGAGCTTAAAAATAACAGGTTTTTTTCTGCCTTTTCGTGCACCATCTCACTGCTTTAAGCAATACAAGGTTTGAGATGGACTTATATTATGTTAAAAGGAAAAAGCAGCATGAAAAATTTCCCCCAGCAACAGAGATAAAACATTTAAAAGCGGTTACACCTGAAAACACTGTGAGAAAACCATAGGGTGGTGAATCTAAAGTTATGACTTAAAACTTGGCTTTATTGGCAGGTGTGACCAGTTCACAAGCAGAAGCAGCTGCTGGACTATCTACTGCTATGTCTTCGTTCCACCACCCCACTGCAGCAATGGGATACCTGCTCATGCTTGAAAATTCCCATGATACCATACTAAGCATGTGTATCATTGTAACCAGGACACCAGGATGGTTGCTAGGGGAATTAAAAGAAAACAAAGAACCAAACACCAAACTTAGAGTCAACAGAAAAGTTCCGCTGCAAAATTAGAAACAAAAATGGATGATGTACATCTCTTTGGATGGACCTTGTTGTACATATTCTTCAATTCATCATTATTTATCCTTCAGTGTTATTCACAGGGCAATGGATCAACAAAACAAAAACCCCTGCCAGCCTGCCCCAACATTCAGTGTTTGACATGTGTCTTAGAAGTACACATATCACATAATTCATCATCCCAGCTTTTTTTTCCAAATAGCATTGTTCTTTAATGCTAAACCTCCCAAAATCACAGCACTGTTTTGAGTTGTTAAAGTCTTACACTGACTAAAATGAGAGTGTGAGAGCACTCTCGGTTAGTGGTTTCGGTCAGATCAGATGGGCTCTTCAGAAGCAAATCTCCTGGTTATCTCCACTGACCATGCTTCCGTTCACATTGTGGAGTGGTCTCTGAGTTCTTTCAGATGAATTTGGATTGGAAGATACATCCCAACATCACACCTAACACTCTCCAGTCACCAGCAGGAGATCAGACCATGGGACCAAATGAAAGCAAATGTGAAATAAAATCTCCTGACATGCCTCCAATATGGCAGCAAGGCAGCAACTCCTTTGCTCTGCAAATCAGTCCTCTTGGTGTCCCCCACCACTGGTGTAGCTAAACTCCAGATAACTTTGATACATCAGTAATATTTGAGATAGCATCTGCTGATGTTATATTATGTTTTCTCTAATGTTACGTGTGTTAATGCTGCTATTACTTAACCACACACAATGTCCTGTAAGCTGCTAGTAGAAAGTATTTTGCCAGAAGAAACCAGAACTGTTGCCTATTAAAACTGGAACTATCAGCCAGTTGTAAAATGTGTTGCAGTAAAATCCAGCATCAGCCATTTCATTAAAAAAAAAAAAAAAAAGTACTGCAAACTGTATCTATCACCTCTCCCCTCTGTGGCCTGTGATAGAGGAGTTGATGGTTGACTCCATCCAAATTACAGATTAACTGGGTGGAATTGTATTATAATTAGTCCTAAAGTAGAGATAGGAAGACTAAAAAGCAGGACAGCTATCTGTGCTGCTGAATGTGCAAACACAGGTTATATTGTGAAAACAAAACAGCAAAACTACTGTAACACTGAGTGAGAGACAGTTCTTAGTTAGGAACAAAGCTAGAATCATAGAATATCTCATGTTGGAAGTGGCTCACAAGGATCCCTGAGTCCAACTCCCTGCTCCTCACAGGACTACCTAAAACTAAACCATATGAGGAAGAGCATTGTCCAGACATTCCTGAACTCTGACAGGCTTGGTGCCATGACCACTTCCCTAGGGAGCCTGTTCTAGTGACTGACCATTGTCTCAGTGAAGAACCTTTTCCTAACATCCAGTCTGAACTTCTCTTGATGCATCTTCGTTCCATTTCCTTGTGTCCTATCGCTGGTCACCAGAGAGAGGAGATCAGCACTTCCTCCTCTGCTGTGCCTCTTGAAGAAGCTGTAGACTGCAATGAAGTCACCTTTCAGCCTTCTCTTCTCCAAGCTAAAGAAAACAAGTGAATTCAGCCGCTCCTCATAAGTTTTGCCCTCGAGGCATTTCACCATCTTCATCATCCTTCTCTGGACACACTCTAATAGTTTGATGTCCTTACATAGAGGTGCCCAAAACTGTGCACAGGACTCGAGGTGGAGTGGCAACAGTGTAATGTAGGGTGGGACAATCACCTCCCTTGACCAGCTAGCGATGCTGTACTTGATGCACCCCAGGACGCGATTGGCTCTTCTGACTGTTCCATCCCAGGTGGAGAATCCAGCACTTGCTCTAATTAAATTGCACGTAGCTGGAGATTGCCCAGCTCCCAAGTCTATCCAGATCTCTCTGTAAGGCCTCTCTACCCTTGAGGGAGTCCACAGCTCCTCCTAGTTTAGTACTGTCAGCAAACTCACTTGATGTCCATTTGATTCCTGCATCCAGATCATTTGTAAAAACATTGAATAAAACTGGCCCTAAAATCGACCCCTGGGGAACCCCACTGGTAACTGGCCACCAGCCTGGTGTAACCCTATTTACTATAACAGTCTGAGCTCAAACCATCAGCTAATTGCTCAACCCGTGTATTAAGGACTTGTCTAGCTGTATTGCAGGACATTTTACCAGAAGGATACTGTGAGAGACAGTATCAAGAGCTTTGCTAAAATCCAAACCCACTACACCTATTGGCTTCCCGTGGTCAATCACGGTGACCTTGTCGTAAAGGGATATGGAGCTGGTTAAGCAGGACTTTCCCCTCGTGAACCTGTGCTGGCTATGACCAATGTCTGCATTGTCTCTCAAGCGTTTTTCAGTAACTCCCACAATAACCTTTTCCACCATTTTGCTAGGCACTGAAGTGAGACTGCCAGGCCTGTGATTACCAGGGTCTTCCTTCTTACCCTTCTTGAAAATTGGGACGTTTGCTAGTGTCCAGTTGATTGAGACCTCTCTAGACATCCAAGACTGCTGGATGATGGTCCCACAATGAAGCTATGTGACAGTAACTACCTGCACCCTAGTAGTGAAAACATTACAAAGGGGTAGCGTTGCTTGAGCTTTAGTGTGATTGATACAGTCAACAACAACCAAACCAGAATTAAGATGTCAAAGCACAGAGACAATAAGGCACCCAGATAAATATATATTCTTTATTCTTTCTTGTAGAAATGCTATGCAATAAATTATGACATTTTCCCCTTTGTGATCTCACTTGAAATGTATATGAATAAACTTTGATCCCATGGACTTTTATATAAAAATGTCCTCTATTATTTTTAATTCTAAATGATCCCAAGACATAAAACCAAAAAGAATTTTGATTTTTTTTTTTTTTTTTGAAAAACTAGAAGTTCAAAATGAAAATGGCTACTTCCTATGTGGGTTTCTGTTTAAATAGAAAGTATTTTCTATTATGTGTTTGACAGGGTTTGTCTTCGACTGGCTTTTGTTGTAATGTGGATTTTTCATTAAACTGTAAGTTATTTACTCAGAGGGGAATGGCCATCTGGCTGCTGCCAGTGATGGAGAAATAATATTCAGGCAATCAAACACCACAGAGGTGTGTCTGGTCTAAGAATAAAACAGAGAGGCTGGGGGAAAAACGTTATCAGTCTCCTCACAAGACAGGGACCTACATGGAGAAAGTCCTGGCCTAAACAGGTGTGCATGACAGAGGTTATCACCACAGGTGGGCAGATCTCCTACAGAGCAATTCAGTTCAAAACTCGAGGGTTTTTAACAGTGAGGTGTGTGGGTACCTAAAAAGAGAAATCTCGAAATCAAAGACTAAGGAGCATTTTAGTTTTCTAGTTAGCTAATGGGAGCAATTCAGGCCATTTGGAAAGGGAATTCAAATGAAATGATTTTCTGTCCCTGTTAATGGTATGGGACTTTGTATGTCAGCTGCAATCAGCTTGAAAAGCTCTCTTAACTTCATGGGGTCCTTGCTGAGCAGCTGTCTAGGAATAACATATTTTTCTGGCTCTGTTCTTGGACAAGTACTCTTAAAGGTTTAGGAAAGGGACTGAGGTTGTCTGTTAAAACACTTGGTCTCAGACATCCTGTTTAGACTTTTGCATCTTTTATGATGGTGTGATGCCCTGGTTTGAGCTAGAACAGAACTCGTCCTGTTCAGTGATGTCACTTTTCCGCTCAGTCTCTGCTAAGTCATGGCACTCTCTGAAGTTAACGGTGTGTTTTTGCAGGCAGTGTCTGCTTCCAGAAGTGAGACAGCGCTTGATGTTACAGTCACTGCCAGGGGTTGGTGTGCAGAAAGGATCTTGCTTACACTTGCTCCTGTGCAGACCAAGGTCACTGCTAAATCCCGTGTGCCACGGTGGGGTGCAGCAAGTGAGAGGCTGCACCTGTGGGGAGGAGCGGACAGGACAGGTGACCCTGCACTGACCAACAAGGGCTTCCATCCCATAGATGTCATATTCGGTATAAAGCTGAGGGATCACAAGGGTCGAGCTCTCTTCTTCGATGGCTGGTGTCCCAGGAGGACTCTGCCCGTTCTGCCTTCAATCCCAATCTGTGCATCCCTGAATCCAGTTCCAGAATCCAGCTCCTGCATCTGGTTCCTGTCTGCTGCTGTGTTCAGTCTGGGTCTTTTCCAGTGCCTGACCTGCAGCATCGGTGGTGACGGTGACGTGGTGCCATCAGGGGGATTGGGTATTGGTATTGCATATATGTGTATGTATTTCATTTTATCGTTGTTATTCTCATTAAAGCAGTTTTAGTTTTCCAATCCATAAGTCTCTCTCCCTTATTCCCCTTCTCTTCCCCTTTGGGGAGGGAGGGGAGTTAATAGAGACCATCTGTCGTTCATCTAGTGGCCAGCCCAGCCCTAACCCATGACAGATGATCTTCAGTGCAGTGTGCAAGACAAGGAAGGTGTCCTGCATTTGTAGGGTCAGCAAAATAATTTTAAAATCCATTCAAAACTGAGTGCTCCATGAAAATTACCCCTGGGAAGTAACTTGTAATCAGCAGTAAAAATGCAGTATCAGAGCACAGCATAAACATACTCTTCACTTGCAGCAATTTCAAAGTTTTGTATTATGGGGAATACAACCTACCCTTTACTGCAAGGGTCTCATGGATGGAAAAAAGCATTTCACCTTTTCACCCTACAGTTTGCTTGGAAAAAGGGTCAGAGTGACAAAAATGTTGACTTATTTCATAGACACCATAACACAGGTTTTTGTGCCTTGTAGTTGAACTGAATGCGTGTTCACGAATCGCTCTGCTTCGGAACTGGCCAACGGGAAGAGAAGGCCATCCCCTTTTCCTGGCTTCTGACATGTGTTTCACTTGCTTCACTTGCTTCACTTATGAGATGGAGTCTGTTTCCATTTCATTTAGGGCCAGTGAACATCATTCATTTATGCACAAGTGGAGCTGTCCGTGCATCTCATCATGATGTGGGAAAGTCAAGCCAAAGAGAGCCAGTGCTGCTGCCTTGTCTGATAATTCATAGAATGAATATCCAGTTATGGGTTTAGGGGATGAAATATGGAGATGTCAAAGATGACTTTACAATTGCTTCCTCTAGAAGGAATCCACATGATGCTCAGGTCTAAACCAGAGTTAATGGTTTCCAATCTTCCCTGGTCCAGCCCTTTCAACCTGGTGATGCCTATAGCTTGTGGAGGTGCTGAGAAGCTTCTTGTAAGAGCATCATAGAATTTATTTTTCAGTCAAGTTGAGGAGTCTTGTCTCTTTTCACTTTGACTTGAGAATTATGTCAATAAAATATAAACTATTCTATTTTATTTTAAAAATACTTCACGTATTCAAGTAATATAGAGTTCTTTTTATTATTGTTCAAGAGTAATGAGTTGTCAGCTTCCTCCCCACTCTTTCTGTTACAGAGTGAGATACATACATCATCTTTCAAAAACAGTGCTGCTGTGACATTTCAAAAATGTTGATCTATTTTATGTTACATTTATATTTTTAAAGGGACTAGAGTTTATGAAGTAAGATTGCCTAAGCAGTATGAGCAAAGCTCATTTCTTTATGCATGTTTTATCCAGCAACCGTGATGTGTCTAAAGGTTATACTTCCTTTCACTTACCAGGTAGATGACAGAAAGGGTAGTCTGTTTTCACCACTGGCACTGACTAGAGTTACGTTTCCCACTGACATGGAGTGCTGTACCTCAGTGCTATTCCCCTACATATTTCCCCCTATTATCCAATAGTGGACAGCAGGATCTCAATGAACAGACTGGAAAAAGCCATTTTTGAGCAATGACTCTGATATCCACTGAGCCACCCACCAGGGACAATGGGGACTGGTGCAAGCCAGAGGAGCATTGTCTTTGGTGGGGCAGCTCTGGAAGGAGCGGATGACTTTAAGAGATGATTAGCATTGCCCTAGCTCAGGGGTCATGAAGGAATTCTCCTGCACTTGCCAGGCTGATGCACTGTAGGCTTGAATTTTGAACCAATTATCTGTGCAGCAAATGACATTACATTTTAGGCAGTTGCCTTGCATCATGTGCTTAAATTCAGAACTGAAGGATAGGGCTGGAAATTGCTCTCCTTCCATGCAGGGTTCACAGCAGTGCCTGACACACAATTTTCTTCAGTTTGTACCTGTAGAACAAAACTACTTAAAAAAGTAAAATGGCACTCCCCATCCCCCTCTATAAACATATCCCACCATTCAATGTTGCAAATAAACCTATCTGTTTACATTACAAATATAGCTGAACTGGTAGGGCAATAGGGAATTAATTGAAGAACTTACTCGACAATGAAGACCCGTATGAAAAAGAACTCAACCGTTAAATTACTTGCAAAAGAGAATGGTAATGGTGATTGGAGCTCTACTGAAAATAAAGGCCAAGTGAGATGGAATGACTAAGTCCTAGGATTTATGTACAGCACCTTATACTCCAGATTTTCTTCCATAACTAGAACAACTTAAAGGGAAAGAGAGTTCCAAAGGGGAATAATGTGTTAAAAGAAAAAAAAAAGGGGGGGGGAAAGATATAAATGTCTCAGTGGAAGATAAGAGCAGGAATGACAGTAGCAAACGAAGCAGCATTTCTCCTGGCTATTGCTAGTTAAATACTTGACAGCTCAAATATATCACACCTTATCTCCGAACCTAAAATTTTTCCTCTCCTTCTCCATACAGATAAATTTTACTTTCTGTCATTTCATGGGGGAAGAAACTGAGGCAAAGGACGAAAGCTAAATTGTCCAGTGTTGCCTACTTCTTTGCATGTGAGACCATAAGGAAGTACTGGCACCTTGACTGTCTGGAAAAGATGTTCGTATCATACTGCCCTGTGAGGGGAAAGGAGCAAGGAAAGAAAGAGCAAAATCATGTTGCATTGACACACTCTTACCTAGCAAAGGCTATGGGACTGATGTAGTTTTGTGGTTCAGGGCTGCTGACAGCAGGCAAAGAGTCTGTGCTTCCATTGTACTGCTTTTTTACAAGGTACTGCAGTCTGTTCCTGGCTGGAAGGAGGGATGGCTGCATGTAAATGTGGTCAGAATAGGCAAGGAAAGGGGGAAAAGAACAAAGACAAAAGGAAAACAGTTTTTGTCCCTCATTTTTGAACATTAGAAAATACAGTTCTTATTCAGTAAGGTATTCAGAAAGTTAGGGTTTGCCTGGGGCTTTCATTAAAATGTTGCTTGAGGAAAGGATGAATAAGACGAATAATTAACATGTCTGCATATTACTTTGGCTTGAGAGCAATGCTCCACATAATAGATGTTTGAGAGCATGAATTCAGTCAGATATTCACAATGCAAGTATTGCAACTTGGCGGAAACAGGCTTATTTGCTGGAGCTGGTTTAACTTGCTAGGAGATTGGTTTGCAGATGGATTAACTAGAAAAAAGTGCAGGGGATTTGGTTGGTAATCCATGTGCCTGTGATTTATTACCCATGACTACACACACACCTACCCGTATTTACACATCTTTCTGAAAAATGTTATAGGAAGTGATGGCAGAAAACCAACTCCTTGTGCAGACTCTGGAGCTGCTTTTTAACCATGTTTATGCTAAAGTTTATTCTGTGACAGACCTTTCTGATATACACGGTTACCCTCTGATATTTCTTCTCAAGACAAAGCATACCACAGGACATGACTTGTCTTGAGCTGCCACTTGTCTCAGTACTGAGAAGTTGAGACACTGATGGGAAATGTGGTGAAAAAGTGGGACTGAAAACTCTGAAACTCTATTCACTAAGTAAGAGTGAGAAAATAAAAGCTGTCAGGAGGAACCAAACTAACCTATGCCTTTTCCCTGAAGGTGTGCACCGGAGTATGCCACGGTGGAAATGACAGACAGGTGATAGTTTAGGGACTTGGGACAAAGATTGTACCTCATGTTCAGCAGTACCTTGGTGATCCTATCCATTCTGAATTTGATTAATCCCTTTTAAAACTCACTTTAGCGGTTTCTCAAATATCCTGTGGCAATGATTTCCACAGATTTCTCTTTATACACTCTGAAAACACAAATTTTTTTTTTTTTGTAACCTTGCTGCTTAGTGAGTCAAAAGCTCTCCACTGTTTCTTGTTTTATGAATTCTGCAAGTATCTCATTTTATAGACCTCTGTCACCATAAATTTCACCCCCAGTCATCTCTTTTCCAAGATAATCTTGCTTAGTTTGTCCTCACAGTGGAAGCTGCCACATTCCTCTGGTTATACCTGTTGTGCACATATTATGCTCCAGAGCGCGTCCCAGCAATGAAACAGAATGGTGCCATTTGGGACATGGGAGCACCACACAGGTAGTGTATAACATCCTAATGATAATTTTTTTCATTTGCTGTTATTTCTAACAAGTCCCAAAATCTGATTTGTCTTTTGATCATTGACCAGATGTCAGTGCTCTGATTGGCACCACCAGCCCTGACTGTCCCTGTCCACCTTTTCCAGGGCACCCTCCATGCTGCCCACAGCCCAGAACCCCATTTCAGCCCAATCCTGGGTCTCCCCACAGGTAGCAGCCATCTCTCACTGCTCTCCAAGAGCTGATTCTTTTGGATACTGTCTACAATTACTCCAAGACCTGTTTCCTAGAGTGGTAGTAGCTAACTTAGCAACCATGGTAGCAGTTGGAGTTATGTTTCCTACCCTCTATGTGTTACTCTGCATGGATCTTAAATAATTTGCCAGGTCTTAAATTGTTTCTCCCAAGTCTTTTTGGTAAAATAAAAAAAAAAAATCCAATTAAAAAAAATGTTGGTGTTTGACTTTTTTAGCAACTCAAGTCATCACAACTTCACCATTTCTCTTGCAGTTCCTCAGTCAGTTACAAACATAGATCAAATAATTTTGCACCAGCCACCAGCTCCGACATTTCATTGTTTTCTCCCTTTCCTGAGTCTTGTCTTAATCTCTCCTCAGGGGACCCGCTATTCTCTTTTCACAGCTAAAGACAAGAGTGGAAACTCAACCATTCGCACATTATTCCTGCTGCCTTCTGTAGTCCACGGAGTCTCATTGCTGGGAAGAAAGTGAGATTGAAATCGCACATCTCAGTAAAGAAAAAAGTAGCTTTTTTTCACTTATCAGGAACAAAAGTCACTGGAGTACGTTTTTTTGCTTTTTAGCAGCATCCTTACTCTCGCTACACAATTTAACTTAAATAATACATTACATAAAATATACAATTGAACATTCCCCATAATCCCAATTTAGATGTGCATCACACTATTTAAGTAGCTGACAGACTTTGACAATGCTGACAAAATTTCCTTAAAGGAATGAAATAGGTTTCAGCACTTATGTAATCATCAGTAATGTGAAAAACATTATTTGTGTCTGATATTTTTGTGGATATGGCCTTTTTCAAGCTTCATTGCAGCTGTGTGAAGATTATAGCAATTCACATTCCCTGATCTTTGACATGTTTTCAATACTGCCATGGCAATTTTAGCAAAATTTTGTTCCAGGTATTTCCTCTGCTGTGTATAGTCCTTTCTGAAAGAAAGGAGCTAAACAGGTATGTCAGCTGTCCTGCGGAGCATGAAAAGATTAGACTTGGTTAGACTTTTTCTTCTGAAGTCACATCAATGCTTTAAACATGACTTTCACTGTTAACAAAAAGCAACCAAACAAAACACACCATGAAGAGATATAGCCTACAAGGTTTTCTAGGATCAACAAAATGTGTGAAGCGTGATTGCGCCGAGACTTGTGTGTGTGGACCCCTCTACGTGCCCAGCTGCCCCACACTTCTTGTTAGTCTGGCTGCTCCTCCAGGTGAGGAAGAGGTGGCACTGAGAAGGGTGACAGCTTTAGGACTGTGTCCTCTGCTTGTCTGTGGATGCAACACCTTTGCCTTAATTTCTTTAAAACTAGAAGTGGTTTAATGGCAATGGGTAGAAAAGGCAGACTGGCAGGCAACCCAAATGACTAGAAAATGGATTTTTCTGGGCCATATAGCTTTGGCAAACTGTTTAGCCCTGAAGTAACTGGGTGCACGTGAGTTAGTGTTTCTGTTCAAATCAGTTGAAGTGAATCCCCATTTTTTCCCCCTAACCTGGGCACTGATTTGCACTGCAGCATCATTTTGAAACATACAGAGAGAGTAGCGATTTTTTCTTGGATAAAATGAAATGGAAATATGCACTCAAGGAGGGCATCTATTTCACCGCCTGCTAACGAGAGTGAATTTGGATCACAGGTGAGACTAGACATTGTCCAAAGTAAGAGTCCCCCAAACCCGTGCAGTGTCGACTTCAGGTCATCAGCACTAAAGCACCGTCTGGCTTTCCTGATGGGTTTCTGCTGGGCTGCACTATTTGTTCCTGAAAACACAGCTAGTGCAGTTCCAACTACCAGGGACTGAGGGCTGCCCAGCTGCCAGGCCAGTTAGCCTAACAAATGGAAAAAAATAAGGCTAAAAATGCAAGGGTTTTCCTCTTAGTTGTGCCTTTAGGCAACAGAGAAAAATGAGGATAGGAAAGCCTGAAAACAGATGTTCTCCACCCCTCATTCATACCATTTATAGAGTCCTGTTTACTCCTAATAGCCCCGCTCATACACGTCAGCTTTCTGTAAGCAATTAGATCAGAACGTGTATTTTAGATTAAGTTGAGCCCCAACAATAATTCCTTTTGGTATCCAGTGCTAGTCACCTCTTAGAGAGTTTATCTTGCCAATGGTTGGAAAATATGTGTGTAATTTTGATAACACTTTTGCTGACAAAGTCATTTTACTGATGGCAGTGAAAGCTAAGATTGGAAGCGAACTATGCCAGACAAAATAATTATTGCCTGCTATAATTTTTCCTCCCAAAGGCCACCTGCATTATTTATACGACCTATTAAACTGTGCATATTTTTAAAGAATTTTGTTACATTTTCAGAGTGACCTATTCAAATCAAAACAACGTTTTTCTGACTCTGGATTATAAATGTCATATAAAATGTATTTTTATAATTTAAACTGAAAACTATGAATGGCAGTCACCTAAGGTGTGAGAAAGCAAACAGAGATACAGTGGGACTTAAAGGGCTCTGTTCTGCCTTGTCTTGATTACTGCTATGTTTGGCTTGGATGGTCTGTCTAGTTTAAGGGGTATACTTCATCAGATTTTTAAGCTTAACTTTCCCTGGTGGCCTTTTAGGCAGTACAGTTTTGCCATACGATTTTATAGACTTGTGTGAGAAGTGCTGCTCTGCATCAAAATACAGTCCTTCTCACCAAGTTTAATTTTACAGGATGTGGAGTTGCTCAAAGTAGGGCACCCTGCAGAGGCCTCCTCCTCAAGGACGCTTACTAAGTAGACAGTAATGAGAAGTGAAAGTGAGTATTCAAATCCTGCTGAGAGATTTCACTGGTCTACCTTACCATACCTGAAATATCTGTCTTCTCCTTAGAACATATTCCTAGGGTTTCTTCAAATTTTGCTTCTGGTTTTGATTTAAGACAGATTGCTCTTGCCATTTCTTTGTGCTCAGGATATCTCAGGCATTGTTCCTGTAGAAACTTCATCAATAAAATTATTCTGTATGCAACAGGAGTAATAATAAATTTTAGTTGCAACAGATATAGTAACTGCATATTAAAGAAACCTGGTACTTACACATGGCTGCCGTATAGAACTATTAAAATTTCTGGTTGGAATTTTCAAATGTGTTTTACGAAACTAATGCATTGAATTCTCATTGTTACTTTTTTCAGTCTGATTATTTTCTGTTTCACTGGCTTTAATGGAGCCCAGAGGTGCTTAGCACCTTTGGAACAAAAGGTCCATAGCTAAAGACGGATTTAAGAATCTGCTATAAGCATCAGGGACCTTCTGTTTTCTTATAGGTAACTTTATACATTGTATAGTTGAATAAAAGGCCTTGAGATACACGTACAATTCAGTCAATATTGCAGCCAAGACCAATCTGTCAATATATATATGAAATGTTTCCATTTTCATGGTTCAGATCATCAGTTATTTGTCATTGGAAAGCTGATATAGGAAAGCAAGCAGAACATCGCCTGATTAGAAGCGTATGGATCAGGAAAAACAAAGGAAAAACAATGATGCTCTTAATTTCTTTAATTAAACAGAGAAAATTTTTCTAAGGGTGTATGACTCTCTGAGATACAGTGACTTTTAAAGTGTGAAATCCAGATGGATTTAGTTCAAACCTGAAATCAGCTATGTGGACTACCACTGAAATCCTGGAACAGGCTCACAGTTATTTGTGAATTGAACACATGGAGGACAATGGTCTCTATGTGGCTGGGAAAACTCAGCTCAGCAGTGGTGAACAACCAAGCAGAACCACAGCACTCATAAGTCACTACTATAAAAGTGAGACATAAAGGTTTTTTTGTTCTTTTTAACCAGAGACATTTGTCCTCTATCTCTGAAATCCAAGGATTTTTCTAATCTTACACCTTGTCCACGTCCAGGCTCATGCCCAGTGGAGAGCTGTAAATCTTTCTGCATGGGTTATGATGTCTCTTTGTGAATAAAAAAGGAACTAAAATCCAAACAATTTGTTGGCTTTTGCCTTCTGCTTCATGGTAAAAATCAAAACATGTGACAGAGCTGTCCAGTGAGATTCTGTGTCTTATTTTTGATGTTCAGTCTATTTTATGGATCACTGAGGTATTTATTCTACAGCTTAGCTATACAGTACTCTTCCTCATCATCCTTCTAATGAGAATTGACTGTTACTGTCTTTTCATTTCCTTACTCTTGAGCTAGCTTTTGCGTCATAATAGAAAATATCCCTGACCTGATGGTGATCTACTTCCCTTAAAAACTTTTTTAAGAACTATAAAAAAGCCCAACAGCTTTAAAAGGTTAAAAAAAGAACTAGTTTGTCCTCATACACTGCATGGTTAGCTTTAAAAAGAATTTTAAGGAAAGCTGGAGAACAGCGTTCATTTTTGCATAATTCCTGCAGCATGACGGCATGAATTCAGCGTGGAAGTCTTTCTCTTAACTTTCTTGTCTTCATGAGCTTAGAACTTTAACATGACTTTTGGAGGGAATTTGGTTGGGTATTTTCTTTGTTTGTTTGTTTGTTTCGTGTGTCTGTATGCAGTAAACTAGGAGAAAGAGCAACTCATTGTATTATTGCAATTTAAATAATTGAAAAAAACAGGTTTGTCCTTGATCCAAAGGCAGCTTAACTTATTGTAAGAAATAGACAGTTATCATCTTTTCCAATCCTTCCTTAGCGCTATGTAAGTATTTTTAGTCACTCAGATTCATTCATAGTGTGAATGAATTTGGAACACTGATGCTGTGCCTGAAGACTTGAAAAATAACAATACAGTAATCTTCATTTTCAATAAAACTAGTCAGACAAAAGGATGATTACCATTTCAAACACTAATGGAGCAGTGAATTAATTTTATGAAGGCACGATGGACCAAACTAGTTGAAAATAATCATTGTCAGCACTGCATATAGCTGTCCTTAATCTGTATTTTGAATATATTTTTATTTAACCAGGATGAAAATGCTGCCTAAAATTCCTTTTCATATATAGAACTTAACAAGATAGCAATCTCTGCAAAACTCCTAATTCTCAGGGAAATTGTTAAACAATTATAAACATAACACAAAATATCAATGGCTATGATGTATTTTAAACACAATTATGTTAATAAAGCATAATCAAATATGTGCAAGCAGTAGCAATTACTACTGCATATCATTAAGCCATCTGCTAATTAATCCAAAGCAATAATATGGTTTATTTAATAAGTTCCAGCATTTCTCTTTGAAGATGTGTACAGAAAAATAAATGGTTTATGTCTGATGAAGCAGGAAATGATTCTATGAGACTAGATCTTTGCTGTAGTAACTTGGAACCTCTGAGATATTTTTATTTAATTGTTGCCACTGCTGCAATAATTTTAAATATCACCAGCTACTGGGAGCAAAACCTGAAAGGGGAGAACAAGAACATAGGAGCTGCCTTTGGGTAGAAAACAGTCCATAACAGACAACAAATTGATCACAGAAGAGAAGAGGTCATCTCCAAAGCCTGAAATGAGAGGAGAAGCCTTTCTTGATTCCTGGGGGCTGCATATGGGATGGGAACACTCAGTACCAACAGATCTAAACTTGTTTAGTTTTACTACAGAATTCAGTAGATTTATGTAACTGCTCCATCTGGTTAAATACCTTGCAGATAGTGTCTGGTATTTTAAGTACCTATCAAACATTTTTCCCTGTCATCCTAAAGTTTGCTGCTACACATAGAGAACACGTTCTCCTCTTGTCCTCTCAGGTGAATATCTCTTATCAGTTTCCTTATTTCCTCTGTGAAGAAACCCATTCTACCAAGTACAAAGGCCTATCCTGCAGTAATGAAATAAAATATTGAAAGTAGATTGTACCATAAGTGTGGCATTCCCTAAAGATTTAGAAAACAGCCTTCAAACTGCACATTAATACACCCAATGACAAGTTTTTTTGGCACAGCTTCATTTTCGTCTTAAAGAAGGAAAGATGTTGCAATTTAGTGTTTTATGGATTTTGTAGTGTTTGAACTGCTGCTTCTATAAACAATAAATTAGCTATATTTTCTTCAAAAATGGACAGCTTGTCCAAATCTTAGGGAGAAGGAGGATTAAGTGATGTTTCCACCAACCAAGATGACAGTGTTTCTCTGGAGAAGCAAAGGGGGCTGTGGGGAGGTATAGTCAACTTCCATTTCTCTGGAAGGAAATACTAGAGGGATTTATCTGCTGGCAAGTCAAACACAGAAAATATAATCTGATAAAAGGCTGTGGTCTGATCCACGGAATCTTCTGAAATTCTACAGAAGAAGGTATGGTGCAAAAAGAATAATTTCAGATTTAAACCACAGTAAGGGTAGAATAATTTCATATGGTTTTTGTATGACATTAAGATTAAATCAGCTAAATTAAAAAAAAGGAGTGCTTGAGTTTTCATGGTCCTTAATTTTTCAAATAAAGGAAAAACATGATCTTGCATGTCTTCTTCATTTGGACCAGAGTCCCAGAACAGTGATGGTTTCAGGCTGAATTTAAAGGAAACACCATTTTACAGAGAGCTGATAATGCGTTCCTCAGAGTGATGCATATGTCTGCTGCCTGAAAGGGCAGGTTGTAGAGTGCCCAACTTGTGACTTGTCACTGACAGCTTTTCTGAACTGTAACTGCTCCTACTCAGTATATGAGTCCAGATGTTTTAAAGCCTGCTTAATGTCATTACAGGTGTAAGGCAACACTGATGGTGACAGGGCTGCCATGGTCTCACTGTGGTGGCCTGGTCTGTGGTATCAGGCTGTGAAGCAGAGCTAGACTAAGCCAAGTCCCCAATGACCAGCTCACAGACCTTGCACAAAACAGGACTCTTGGATCCATCTCCTCATCTTCCTCGGCAACCTGGCTGTCACAGCAAGCTTCTTTCAACAGAGAAGTCAGGCACTGAGGCCAACAAGCAGGGTACGGGAGATATTGGCCAAGCCAGGTCCTTGGTGGGTGGCAATCTGGAGACAACTCCTTGCTGGGTTTGCAAGAGTAGCCTCTCTACACTTCCACTCATCTCCCTGCTCACCCCCTCATTCCTCATCAGGCAATGACTTGACTCCTGTAGCAGGAAGAATAACTGCACATCAGTGTGCCCAGGGTAGGACAACAGCCCCATGCTACAGTTCCCTTTTTTTCTCCTTTGTGAGTGAATAGTGTTAATCTACTTTATTTCTCATGTCTCACATGCGATTATGAAGTGCAATCACAAGCAGAACACGTGATATTCATGGAAATGACTTGCACTTAAACATCGTTTTCTATGTTTACCTTATAACTTAAAAATTTCCATCTGATCTTGAATAGTTCATAGTTATGTGAAGCCATCTTTAACAAAAAGTAAGAGATAACACAAATAGCTTAGAGATGTCAAATAAAGAGTCAATGTATGCTAGTAATTAAAACCGGAAAAAAGAATGTTTTATATAAATATAAGGAAAAACATTTGTCTTTGTGAGTAACAGAGGTCTAGAAATAATAATAAAAAAATCTCAATCATTTGATGGTCCAGCCAAAATAAAGAATATCATTAAAAATATGATTTTGCTGTAGTCTGTGACTTTAAAAGACCTCAACTTCCACAGTTCCTAGGGAAATCACACAGATTATTTATAATTTGCTGGTTACTAGATTAAAACAAAATATTGCCATTGGCACTTTATGCAAATTTTTTAAAAAGTGAGTTTATTTAGTAAATAAAACTAAAATAGACAAATTTTAAAATACATTTACAATATGTTCATAATTCTTCATGGCATAAAATCTACAGACTCATGTAAGTTTATCTATACATAGGAACTTCGACAAGAATTTCATGCAATGAAAGGATATTTTGAGGGGGGTGAGGTGGAGGAAAATCTTTTGTGTTATGAGCTGTTGTTCAGCCTTGAAAGTATAGAAGTTGACAATTTTTAAAGCCCAGGATATTAAGCCTATCCAAGACTTCCATTCATCGCCTAGGACACTTGCTGTTTTCTGCACCCACGTCTGTGAGAACTACCACAGAGAAGTCCAATACAATACACTGTATGCCAGTCTCCAAAGTAAATATATGGATAAATAAGTGTTTGAGTTTCTTGGTTCCCTAATGGATGTAGGCACGTGTAGGAGTCTAAAGTTTTGACTTGGTTTCCCACAGTAGTTCAAAAGAAATCTCTTTGCAAACAACGAAGAAATTTTTTGGGAACTGTTACTCTGTGGTAGAGATGAGCAAGTTTTCAAATCTGGAATTAGAGGCTCAGGCATCTGGGTACGTTTGGGGCTTGTGAGCAGGGTTTGCACATTCCAAAGGCAGAAGCCAACTCGAGAATTTGGATTTAAGTTTGGGCTTCAGCGCCAAGTCCTGATCAGAGAGGGAAGGGAGCGGGGTCTCTGCATAGATGATTACACAGATAACAGTGATAATATAGTCATGAAAGAAGCTTTCACGCCTCCCTTCAGCTTTCCTCTGCCCTCCTCTCTCTCCCATTTCTTTTCCTTAAAACAAACAGTGGATAAATACTTTTTTCCCAAATTCTCCATAGAGCCCAATATGCAAGCAAACACATTCATATGCAAATCAGTTATATTAAAAATGCTGTACGATATCTCCGAGACACTATCAGAAATGAAACATTTATGTCTCAGCAGGTAACACTCAGTTAAATATTCCAATGATTTTAGTATTGTGACTGAAGTGAATTATGGAGAATTGTTGAGAGTGAGAAATGACCTTTAAGCCCATTAAGTACATTAGAGGCTGATTGTTGCACAGCCTTCCACGATAGTAACTAATTGCTTCCAAAGCAACCCTAGCACTTCTGCATTTTTTTGCATTAATCTTGTCAGTTTACGAGTTCCTTATTCTTTGATTAAAACTTTTGTTCCCTCTTTCAATTAACATTCTTTTTTTCATGTTCCATGTTTCTGCTTTAGTCTTACCATCCACGCTATGATTAAAGATGATGCATTATCAACATTAACTTATCATACATCATTTAACACTCAAGACAGTTTTCTTCCCTTTTTATATGTCTTCCCCCCTCCCCCTTTTTCGTTTTTGTTAAACGCCATGAATACATGACTTTTCAGTTTTGCCTTATTTCTCTCTAAAAATCAAATAAATAAAAAATTATACTCTATTGCTTTTTTTCCTTTGAAGGCTGCATTATCACCACTGGCAATGAAAAGATAGGAACAGAAATCAGCTTTAAGAAGGTTTTATGCTTGGTTGGAAAAAAGTCAGTATGAATTATATAATAGGCATTTTACTTAATTTTGAAAGTAATGGTTTATTTCCTTATTTTTCCATGAATTTTTAACTCTCAAAAAAAATTAAAGTAGAAATTCTGGTCTTTCAAACTCACTCAGATCTATCTGCTAAGAGACATTTTGTAGCCCTCTGGTGTAACCCTGAGAGGAGGCACTCTGAGTTTTGGGTGAGCTGTAGAAGGGGTGGAAAGCGGAAACTGGGGGTAATTGGTAAGCTGTGACGGTGCCATGAAGAGCCTCTCAGGACCCACTAGAGGAAGAGCAAGTCCAAGTTCATTTATCAGGACTAATGGAAATAATTGTGCGGGCACCATCATGATCCACCAACATTCATGTGGAAGTAAGGAGTAAGCTTTCTCTCCTTTCTTGCATACTGGGACGTGACTGGCACGAGAATCCCTCTCCCACGTTGAGTATTACCATATTCTGCCTGTATCCACGAAAAAACCTGTGGGTGCTATTTGAGCAGGAAAGCATTGCTTAGCATATATGAATTTATAATTCCTCCTTGCCTGTGCTTGGTGAAACATGACAGGAGACAGCTCTGAAACAGCTTGTAAAAGATAATTCAGAAAGAGTCAGCAGTAGAGCACACTATTAACTGAATTTCAGATATGAAAACAAGGGAAAAACAAAGGAATAAATATTTAAAGGTATCTAAATGAAGAGGAAGAAGTATACTCTATGGGCCTTTAAAAAGCATAAATGCCTACAATCTGCCCTGCAAAGAAAAAAAGATTTCAATAAAACCATTGTCATTAGAGCTGCATGTTCTGCAAACCTCTGGAAAGACTGTAAATTTTATCTGGACTCGTAAACATCAATTTTGATGATGTTTCACTGGGAACCACTTCATCTGATTTTAGATGTCTAAGTCAGATCCTTGATTTAGGAATACTAATACATGGAAAAGAGAACTTTTAGATGGGATTATGAGCCATTGTGTTTGCACCCTTTTCAGCTGGGAATATCATGCTGCTGTGCTGAGCAGGTCTTGAAAATTCTTGAAATCTGTAGGAGATGACTTCTTGTCACAGGTACTCAGTGAGACACCTAGGAAAGATGTCCTCCTCAACTTGGTGTTTGTGAATAGAGAAGGACTTATGGGGGATGTGCTGGTAGGTGGCTGTCCTGGGCACATTGGTCATCAAATGGTTGATTTTAAAATTTTCAGTGTAATAAGAAGAAAGGACAGCAGAGCTGCTACCCTGGACTTCAGGAGAGCAAACTTTAAGGTATTTCGGGAAGCTATTCAGCAGAGTACCCTGAGAATCTGGTTTTGAAGGCTTAGGACTCCACAAGTGTTGGTCAGTTTTTAAGAACTACCTTTTACAAGCACAGGAGCAGGCACTTCTACTGTGTCATAAGTGAAGCAAGTGGGGTAGAAGACCGGCTTGGCTGAACAGGAAACTCCTCATGGAGCTCAAGACAAAAAAGAAATTTTATGATTTCTGGAAGCAAGGTCAGGCTTTGCAGAAAGAGGAAGGAGCTGTGGTTCATATATGCAGGGAGAAGACACAAAAGGCTGAAGCTCAATTAGAGTTGAAACTGGCCAGTGTTGTGCCAGATAACAGGAAGAGATTTTTTTAAGTGTGTTAATAGCAAGAGGAGGCCTAAAGAAAACATTGGACTGGTCCTTGAGGAAGATGGTCATCTGACTAATAGGGACAAAGAAAAAGGGGAGGCATACCATGCTTTTTTTTTCCCCCTCACTCATTAATAATGTTGACAGAACTTGGGCTGCCCAATTCCCTGATTCAGAGGACCACAAGTGCCCAAATGGTGACTTTCCATTTGTGAACACTGAGAGACCAGCTGTATCAGCTGAATGTTTACAAGTCCATAGGGCTTAGTCTGACCTCAATTCCTGGAAAAATTATGGAGCAGATTGTACTGGGTGCTATTGAAAGTCATTTAAAGAATAATGCAGTCATCAGGCACAACATGGTTCACAACATGGGTTCACAAAGGGAAAGTCCTATTTAACTAGTCCGATATCCTATGATAGGGTTACCTACTCAGTGGATGAAGGGAAGGAGGTGGATGTGGTTTTTGAATTTTAGAAAGGCTTTTGATACTATCTCTCACAGCATCCTTCTGGACAAGTTGTCCAACTGTGGGATGAGCAGGTTCACAGAGCGCTGGGTGAAGAAATGGCTGAAGGGCAGAGCTCACAGGGTTGTAGTGAGTGGGGCTACCTCTGGCTGGTGACTGGTCTCAGCGGTGTTCGTCAGGGTTCAATTCTAGGGCCACTTCTGTTCAATGTATTATGAACAATCTGGATGAAGGAGTTGAATGCACCATTAGCAAGTTTGATGTTGATAACAAACTGGGAGGTGCTGTTGACCCTCTTGAGGGACAAGATGTCTTGCAGAGGGATCTAGATAGATTGGAGCATTGGGCATTGATTAATGGAATGAAACTGAATAAGTCCAAATGCCAGATTCTGCACCTGGGATGGAGCAACGCCAGGCACAAGTCTAAATTAGGAGAGGAGTGGCTGCAGAAAGGGATCTGGGGGTGCTGATCAACAGCAGGCTCAGTGTAAGTCCGCAGCGTGCCCTGGCAGCCAAGAGGGCAAACCGCATCCTGGGCTGCATCACACACAGCATAACCAGATGTTCGAAAGAGGTGATTGTCCCTCTGCTTTTGGCATTGATGCAGCCTCACCTTAAGTACTGTGTGCAGTTCTGGGCCCCACCACTCAAGAAGGATGTGAAGGTCCTTGAAGGCATCCAGAGGAGGGCAACAAAGCTGGTGAAAGGGCTGGAAAGAATGTCCTGTGACAAGTGAATGAGGACTCTGGGCTCATCCAGTTTGGAGAAAAGGAGGCTGAGAGGTGACCTCATTGTTCTCTACAGCTTCCTGAGGAGGGCAAGTGAAGAGGGAGGTGCTGATCTCGCTGGGATCCAGTGACAGGATGCGTAGGAATGGTCCAAATCTGCATCAGGGGAGGTTTAGACTGGAGATTAGGGAGCATTTTTTTTCCTGAGAGGGTGGTCAAACACTGGAACAGGTTTCTTGGAGAGGTGATCGATGCCCCAAGCCAGTCAGTGTTTAAGAGGCATTTGGACAATGCCCTTAGCATGCTTTAACTTTTGACCAGCTCTGAAATGGTCAGGCAGTTGGACTAGATGATCATTGTAGGTCCCTTCCAACTGAAATATTCTGTTCTATTCTGTTCATCCAGAAAGACTCTCAGGAGACACCAGTTAAATAACATCACTTCCGACTGAGGAAATATTTAAACCGAAGTATTTGCCATTGAATCTGAAGAAATTCACATCTGCCCTGCTCTCAAATGATCTCCTCGGCCATTGCCAGTTAAATCAGGATTCTGAGTCTGGTGCTTTGTCTGGTCCTGTGCATTGGCTCTTACATTATGATCTAACTTTAGGAATATGACTCGGTCTTTATTTTTGTCAGTTCAAACAAAGGTTTACCAGGGCCAGGGTTTGATGTCTGATAAGTTTTGTATCAGGGCTTACTTGTTTTCTTAAGCATTGCAGTCAAAATGGCTGTGTCCTGGAGAATCCTATAGTTTGGACACCATGAGTTATAAGAAGATAAATTCTATTAAGTGCCTTTGGCTAAGTTTTATTGCTGGGAAAATAAGCCATCATATTCAGCTCTGTTATTAGGTATTTTATACAGGGAACATAGTTCTTCAAAATCAAGCAAGCCTTGCTTTTTCCCAGGGTTCCTAGCTGCTATGCCTAGCTTCCCCCTAGAACAAAACTTCTTCATAAACATATAGTTAATATATATCCTACCAAATCAACTTTTGATTAGTCAAGAGGATCTTGTTTCCTCGTGGGAGTGAGAGTCGAGTCGATAGCTTTCTTCTACAGAATCTGCCAATATTCCTCTCTATGTCCTCACCGCCTAAAAAGAAAGTGTTTAAAATAGATAGTCTTTTAAGATATTTTCTAGATACACATTTGGGTGTAGTAGGTGTGAGTGCTTAAAAAGCATTATTCATGTTAAAATGATATTCCTTGTATGACATCCAGCAATAACATAAGACTGAGAGGAGAACAAAAATAATCACCTAAAGAAATGCTGCACAGGGGTGTTGAAGGGGATATCTACCACCACGCAGGGAACTTCAGCAAGACTAAAATAAGCTACAAGTGGATGAGGAACCCTCCTGTGAATTCTGTTTTTGTCAAATGTCTCTTCTCAAGGTACAACACTAAAGGCATATTTCAGTCTCCCTGAGTATACGTTTTCTATTTGCCAATATTAAATTCCACATTCTGGCCTTGGTTTTGCATCCTCATTAAATTCTTTTGCAATCCATTCATGTCCTCCAAGTACCGACTTTAGAAGTCCTCCTGCTTTTGTCATCTGTACATTTTGATGCACTCCATTTCAAATCAATTTCTAAATCACTAATATAAATGTTAAATAGAAAATAGCTCCAGGCAACCTCGTCTGTCATATTCTTCCAGGAGGATGCTTTATCACTTATTATGATCCTTCAGGGGCCCGCTTACTACCCATTATTAATCCATTTTCCCTGACCAGTCTTCGTATATCTCTCATGACTTTCCTTACTAGTTTCTTATGATCTATGTTTGGAAAAGTGCTGCTAATATATATGCAAATCCACTTCACACTGTTAACCTGTTAACCACGTCGGCTGAAGTTCACATTAGTCTCTATGATATGTTTTCAGTTTCATGCTGACACCAACTGACAACTCTTTGCTCTCAAATTCTTCACTATATCCTTTAAGTAGGAAAATGCTATCCCAACTCAGACAATATTAAATGCTGGCGACATCCGCTTTCTTAGCCTTTGCCAAAATGACAGGGTTGGTATTCTAGTTTTTGGTAACGGATTGGTGTTTTCTTACTCAAAATGGAAGACCAGAGACTTCTCCTAGACAGCTCAAGTACTTCCTCCTCTAAACCAAAGTGATTTCACCTTCCATGTTTCTCAGCTGCATCATACTCTCTAAGTTGCTATGGGTGCTGCTTATACCGTCATGTTCCAGGAAAAAATAAGGATCAGCTAACTATTCTCCCTCAACAACGGCAGAGATCAGGCATGTGAAGTAGGCGTTTAATTATCCTGCCATTATCCCCTCACCACAAAATAGATGCTTTATCATGTTAGCGGGAAATTGTAGTCCTCACCTCTTACAAATACTTACTACTCTTAAATCTCTTGCTAGTGTGCTGGCTTTCAACATCTTCAAATGTACTGTATAGCGAGGGAAGAGAATAGCCACATCAACTGCTTTGGGATGTTCAGGAATTCAAATTCCCGTTCTAAATTAATGTAGAATAAAGATCTTACACATTATTGAAGCAGTGGCCAATGCTCCTTACTTAAGGCACAGTTGCACAGCTATGGAGGTGTTTGGTGGGTTTGGGATTTTGCAGTGAGAAAGAAGAAGCAGGCAGCAGCTGGGACAGGTTAGTCCTACAGGATGTGCAGTGGTGCTTTTCCTGCATGGACAGGTAAGTAACAGTCAGCTGCATGGTGACAACTGTTCCATGGCCAAACAGCCCTGGGGTACAACGCTGCACTAGCTCTAGGGAGGAGAAGGAGGGAGCGGCTATGTGCAGGTGCAAGAATGGGAGGTCTTTTCATGGAGTGAAGAAAAGGTGTATTTCTTCCCTCAGTCCCATGTGATATTTTCTTCAGATTAAGATAGCTCAAGATTCAAGGGGCAACTGAGCAGCAGACTGACTCTTACGGTGACGTGGCTCCCTGAAGAAGGGCTAAATGCATAACCCCTCTCTGTTCAAAGTCAATAGGGATGTGAAGAATTTTCTGCAGTGAGTGAACCTCCATACGATCTACCCCCACTTCCTCTTACTATATACAGTTATAGTATTTCTTTCTGGTACTGTAACATACGCCTATTTGAAGTATAGCTGTTATTTTAAGAAGAAAAGTTGTTTAACTGGGTAATTAAACAGAATATTGTTTCTACCACTTACAGACTATAAGAATATAATATTTGAAGGGAATCAAGGCGAGTCATGGTACATGTAATCTCCAGCCAAAGTGGTGAATACTTACGCTCTAGTAAGAAAAGCTGGCTGAGTTTTCAAGGACTTATTGAAATCTCAGGAGTTAACCACCTTGATGTGCAGGAAGGCTGCGAGTTTTGGCAGAAGCTATGTTTGGCTAAGCAGTTGGCTTCTTATTGAACTAAGACACAAAAAGGAAACAAACAAGAGATAGAAAAAAAGTACAGACAACCAAAAAAGAAAAAAAGAAAAAAAAAAAGAATTGTGAAAAAAGCATTGCTTAATTACTTAGGGATGAAACCAGGAAGGGCAAAGCCTGTCTGGAGCTAAGATGGGTGGGGATGTTTAGCACTACAATAAGGGACTTTACAGTCATGCTGTTTGCAAAAGGAAACTCAGGAAAAAAATACAGATTCACTGATGGCTGGAGGGCACGACCATGGCCAACATGGAAAATACTGAAGTACTGAATGCCTATTTCTATTGGTAAGCAAAACCTCTTCCCACACCTCTGCGTTTACCAGCACAGTTTGAAAAGGGGGAGTGGAGAAAACCAGTGAGGGAACAATTGGTTAGGGACTCCTTAGAGAAGCTGAACTCATGTCAATCCACAGAGATAATAGGATTCGTGTAAGGACGGTGGCAGAGCTTGTATATGTAACAGTGCTGTTATTATCATCATCTGTGAATAACAGTGGGAAACAGGGCAGGTCTCTTTTGAGTGGAAAAAAGGTAACACTATGCCTGTTTTCAAAAATGGCAAGATGGAGGGTCCAGGGTACTACAAGCCAGTCAGCCTTGCTTCAGTCCCTGGAAAAATCATGAAGCACATTCTCTTGAAATCCATTTCCAAGCATATGAAGGACAAGAAAGTAATTAGGAACAGTCAACACGGATTTACCAAGGGCAAATCTTGTTTAACCAACCTGATGGCCTTCTGTAGAAAAATAATTGGCCATGTGGATAAAGAGAGAGCGGTGATTTTAACAAACATTGATTTCAATGAGGCTTTTGACACTGGGTCTCACAGTGTTCTCGTTTGTAAGCTCAGGAGGTGTAAGCAGGACAAATGGGCTGCTAGAAACCTGTCCGGACTGGCAGGCATGGAGGATAGTGGTCAGCAGCTTGACGTCTGTCTGGTGAAAGGTGATGAGGAGAGTAGTCTTGTACTCTGTACATCAACACTGGGGTCCACAGCGTTCGTTGTCCTCTTCAGGATGGTGATGCAGAAAGCCTCCTCAGCAAATTCACAGATTAGGGGCAATGACCAACACAATGAATGGCAGAGTTTCAACCTAGAAAGACCTCAGGAAATTTTAGAGCTAGGCCAACAGACACCTCATGAAATTCACCAAGAAGTACAAAGGCCTACACCTAGACTGGGAATTGCCATGCATTGGTACAGGCTGAGACATGATGGGCTGGACAGCAGCCCTGCTGAAAAGGGTCTGAAATACCCTGATGAAAAGGACTTTACAGTAGACTCCTGGGTGAATATGAGACAAAAACAAACTCTCATTGCAAATGACGGAAACTGTGTAATGAATTTCATTGAGGATCATGGCCAGCAGACTGGAAAAAAGTACTATCCCCCTTTACTTGGTTCTGGTGAAGCCACCTCTGCAGTACTGGGTTCAGTTTTCATTGACCCATTTCAAAAGATGTGAGGAAAGGACAGTGTCCAGCAGCCAGTTGCCAAGATGGTCAGGGACCTAAGACACGTGACGTACAGACATAGTTTGAGGGAACATGATTGATTGAGTCTGCTGAAGAGGAGACTAAGGGCCAATCTAATTGCAGCCTACAAAACTTGGAGGATAGTTACAAAGATAGTGGAACCAATGTATTGGTAGTGCAAGATGGTACGGAGAGGTTCTGTGGTCACAAATTGTGTCTTGCTCGATTCAGCCTGAATATTAGGAAAACCTGCTTTACCAGGAGAATGGTGCAACACAGAAATGGAGGCTTGTTCTCTTCCTTGGAGATATTTAAATTTGCCTAGACAAGGCAGGGCTTACCAATGTTGGGAATAACCGCCAGTCTGAGTGGGAGGTTGGACTAGGAGACCTCTAGAGATACCTTTCAACCAACATTTCCACGATGAAAACCATTTATGGCTATGACATTTGTGTAAGTACATTACAGGAAACTGGAACATAATGACAACAGTGATGTCTAGATTAGGCAGATGTACAACATTTGCTCTCTCTCCTCAGGTTGCACAGTAGTCTTGGGGGCCTGGAAACCTGAAGAGGTTATGGCAGATGAGTCCTGGCTGTTGAATGGCCCCACCTTAAGAGAAACAGGTTGGAAGTGTTGGCCTTATTCAAGTAAATGACAAAACTCCCTTAAAAAATATTTTCATATAAACATATACAAATAAATAAAAAAAAAAAAGAAATGGGAGAGACTAAAAGGTAACAATGTGTGGTAATACAGACTCCCTGTTTGTATATGGAAAAAGGTAGCTTCAACTGGTGTCTGCATTTTCCAGAATAAGAAAGAAAGATACAGAGTATGTGATCCATGTAACAACCCTGGGAAGGTCTTGGCCATCTGTATAGTATGGGATTTCTAAACACACTTGATAACGGTTAGCATCCAAACTAGAGGAGAAAAGGGAAAATTAACTCATGTGGAGATTTGTGATATGGTGGCTGGATTAATTCAACTTCCTACACTACTTCAAGAGCTGCTGCATTATGCTGCAGTTTAGACCTGCAACAGCCCCCGAGCCTCCACAATTCCAGTGGGGAGCTCTGAGGCCAGGTAAGCAAGGGCAGGCTTGTGTTAAGGCTGCAGACTGAGGCCAAGTTTTCCAGAAATCACCAGGTATTTTCAGGCTGGTCAATGTGTTAAACACTGAGTTATTCTGAAAATGACTATGGATGAAATAATCAATAGCGAGTACAAGATGAGGACCCCATCTCATCAATAAGGAACGTTCGCCAGTGACCAAATGTCACTGCAGCTGCATTCAAATTGCATGACTCGTCATGAGACATACTGTTGTGAGGATGAAATCATTTGGAGCTTGTCAGCCTTCAATTGGTTTCAAACATTCTCCTGGGAAGGGCAGGTTACTATAATCCTGAATGTATAATGTTGCCATCAACAACAGTGTGACAACTATTGTTGTAACATCACCTCTGGGGAATAAAAATGTAAACATATCTCAATCATGCTGTTTAGATTTAAAAGGGAAGGAAGGTTATGAAATACCTAGATGTCTCTGACTATGGCATAAGTGGTATTTGATGAGTAATGTTATTGTAAGGCTCAAATTCAGAGGAAGAAAAAAGCTTGTCTTCAAAATGGTCCTTAAATAAATGCATAACTAGGTCCTGACTCAGGGGTTATTTATACAGAGATTGAGTGTCCTAGCAAAACACATTTGGGCAAACACATTTGCTTGCTTTATTTGTGGGACTGTTTGGAGAGAGACCAGAATTAAACCAGAAGTCGCACTTGAAGGTTCTGGTCTGCAGCCACTGTCATTCCCCGGAACGACGTCCAAAGCAGTTGCCAAATACAGAAGGGTGCTCAAGAGAGATGGACCTCGAATCGTTTTAAGACCACAAGCGCCAAGTGTAGTCCTGTCAGTGTAATGCACACCGGTACTGCAGCTGGCTAATAACCCGTGTTCTGTACGAGGATGTTCCCCGACAGGGTTTGTTTCGGACCCAACAAAAACTGGAGCTGTGATGCCTCCTACCGGCGGTGTTTGTATGTCTTAGTCTTACCTGCCGTGCCTCAGGAAAGTTGTCCTGAGATCTCTGACATACGAGTGCTGACGTAAAGAATGTAGAGACTACCTCAGATCAGGGCTCCGATAGGAACTCTTGGAGCTATTTAAATTTAAATGAAACTGAAAGCGATGAAAGCAGCAAGTGGCTCACAGAAACATGTCCAACAGAAGCCATGCATGTATTTTCTCTTACAATTCTGCTTACTGAATGGATAAGGATGTTTTTTGATAGGTTATTTCATTTGGTGTTATATCAAAACAGAATATGCTTTTTACACGGATATTACTCTAACACCCCAAAAGGTCCATTGATTCAAATGTTGATCTGATTCTAAACTAACAAAGCACTATCACAAGAATAATTCCTTTTTCTGGTATTAACTCTTCTCCACAGGCTGTAAATTGTACCAGACATAATTTTTTTAAATTGCTCTTGGGATGAAGAGCCTTATCAGTCACTATAGTAAGAATCAGTCACTGTAGTAAGAATTTATGTCTCAGTACTACCACATATATCTAGCCTTCTCATGCAATCTAGAGAGGACACTATAAATTAACACGTTCTAAATATTTAACAAAACATACCTCTTATTATTTAGGAAAAAATCTGAGTTGGCCTGCTTGTTAAAATTATAGCTTTTAATAAAATGATTCCTCTAATAATTGCAACAACATTGTTCACCTGCCATGTACTGGATGTTTTTTGAGCTCCCCCTTTGGCCACTGTGTTAGGCAGGATCATCCCTGAACAGGTACCACACAAGTTTTTAGGAGTTTTCTTGGCACAATTCGCCCGTTTGGTATTCCTAGGCATATTTGTGGACTGTGCGTTCTCAGTCCAGCAGTGATCCACCAGACTCACCTCTAATTTAAACACACTCTCTTTGACAGCTCCAAGTCCTCCTCCCATTTAAAATTCTCTCCTCAAAGACAATTTTTATTCAGGTGGACTTACTTAACACAGGTCAGCATGTGATCACTAAATTTAACCTTGGACTGCTTGTCCCTGAGGAAAGCACAAGAAAGTCATTGTGGACAATACTAGATTTGCACTTAGGTACATGTGGGGCATGAAGTAGAAACTATACAGCAACCGTGCAGATAGGTTTAAGAGCTTCTGAATCATTGTAAAGTTAAAAAGCAGGATCACTATATGTCATCATTTTTTTCTGATAATTCAAAGGAAGCACAATCAGTAGGACTGGACAGAAAGATTCTGGACACATAGCAAGTAGCTTTCACTGCTAACGGCTGCCATGCCAAAGGAATGAACTTGCTTTGGGAACTTGAAATGAGCAAAATAAATAAACAAGAATCAGTATGGGAAATCACTGCACAGATCTGCTCGTGATCATAGTACTCCTTGTCTGAGCTGAAAAGATGAAGGGAAAATCTAGTAATTCGTAATCTAGCTTCTTGAACTCATTCAAACTTCGGTGGACACAAATAAAAAGAGCAGAACAGAAGTGCTAGGCAGAACCTGAACAAGTTTCTAGCACAGAAGGAAAAAGGACAAAGCCTGAACAACTGTAGAGTTTGGTACTGAACTTTATCCAAAGTTCCTCTCAGGCTCTGGTTCCAACTTTTGTGAAGAGCTGACTTTTACTACAGCTAATATTTCTTCCAGAACATGATAAATCACTTCACAGGCCAAAAGGTCGAGGCAAGCAAAGGTGAAGTGACTCATAGGCTAACTTGAGCTTACCTGTCCACATCAAAAAGAATATTTTTCTGATGGAAGACCATTGCCTGCAGTTGCTCAGATATTCTGAATTTACAGTCGTTATTCACACCCATGTAGTCCGAGGACAACATCGATATCAGATACTCATGGCTTGGCTTCGCGGACGAAGATTTGGGAAGGGCTTTGCCCACGCTTATTGCAAGCGCGCTGATGGCTGAAAAGGCCAATGCGGGATAGGCAAGACCGGTTGCAAAGAGCACACCGGAGGGTCTCCTTGGGTGGTATTGCCGTTTCGTCCCTTGCCTGTCGCTACAGGGCTTTGCAAACGTGAGTACACCCTTCAAGCCTGCGCGGTGGATTTTTTAGGTGAGGCGCAGCGTGCGCGAGACTGGCCCCACCCTTTACACCTGAGGTTCATCTGCCAGGGCCTAGCGAGCTTGGACGGTGACAGCGAAGTCCTCAGGTCGTAGGTTTGGTTAGAGTATCCTTCTCTTAGATGGATGGCCTTACAGGGCTAAACGAGCTCCATCTGCCCGCGTTTGGAGTTAGAGTTGTCCTTCTCCTAGGATGGTTGCCCGAAGGCTAGTGAGCCCATCCTGCCCGTGGACACACTTTGTCTGACCCTTCAGTTGAGACCTGTCAGGCTTGGGAGACCCTACCGGAGGCATATGCCACCACCAGCATAGCTCTCAACTTCGCAAGGGCACGCAAGCTCTTTCCCCACGGCAAGGGGGTACCCGTGAAAGAGTATCAGATACTACCACTGACAGAAATGACTTCATGGAAGTGTGAAAAAGTCAGGTCTTTTATTTAGGAAATGAACAAAAATCTTTTTAAAAGTGTGTATGAAACAGAAAGTATGTAGAGGTTCTTTGTCAGACCCATGACATTATTCCTCTTTTTTCAGCCATGGTTTTGTCACTCAGCCCTATCCTTAGCCTGTCAGGTCAGCTCAGTTGATATGGTTTTCTGAACAGAAGTTACTTCAAACAAGCTTTTTACAGCACCTGTTAAAATGGTTACTTGATTTTAACAGCAGATTCTGGGCACTCTGTCAACAAAAATAACTTATACCGCTGATAAACAGAGTCCAGAAAACTACTGCAGTTTCTTGTAGTTTGAGTTGAGTTTTACATGGAGCCAATGTTATGTTGCAAATTGGTAAAATTTCTGGCTAGCTGCTGTCTCAAATGGATTATATTAAGAACTGCATTTTATTACACCGTACACCTTGTGTCAATAACCATACAGAATGAGTGTTGTCTTTCAGACATTTTCTATAGCATATTTTGAACTGTTTATTGTAGTTCTCCTACCACCAGTATAATTAAGATATTTAAGTTATTGATGTCATTTGTTTCTCATTTTTTTGATAAAACCCATATAATTCTCTATTTTATAAAAAACTCATGGAAACATATGACTGACATATTTGAAGACCCATGGGTTTGGAAGCATTACTTTAATCCCCAGGAAGTTATTTAATAAAGATGGATTTTTCTACCTCAAGTAGATGATAACTGAAAAAAGAATTTCTCATAAATATTGGATATAGAAATGTCCCTACAGTAACAACTGCCAAAGTTCCATCTTAAGTAATAAAAAACTTAATATAACTTCAGCTTTGGTTAATGATGTTTTTCTGCCTCTAATTTTTTACCAAATACCAGCTGTTAAGAGCATAATCAGGTGTGCCTCTACCTTACTTCTATAAATATCCATGTCCTTCCCTCTAGAACGCTGCCAGAATTGCACCAGATGCGAGTTTGACACAATGCCCTTTAGATACAGACTTTTTACAGTTTACGGTAAAGTAAGACCTACCCACTCCCTTTCCTTTTGATCACTCCAGCTAATTCCGTTGGAGTCAATGGAACGTCAATGAACATGCATCGTCGGCTGGTCAAATGTAATTGTAGCTGAATAGAATGACCAGTAACTGATGGTCAGAAAAGTGAAATCAGGCCGGTAGAGCTGTTTTGCTGGGAAAGTTAAATTGCCCATTATCCAGGCACACCTGGCAAATATCAAAATACCAAATGCCTAATGCACTACCGTGTTACGCCAGGTTTATGTCAAGGAAACTCTATACAACTAAGCAGGGGGCTTTATAGGCCCCAGGGGCTAAGGGTCAAATTCCAACCCTCTGGGGTCCCTCCTCTCTTAAACTTTTTAAACATATTTTGTGATTTAATTACTATTTTAGTGTCCAGCCACCTTAAAAGCCATGCCAAACACCTAAAAGGAATTCAAATCTCATTTACTCAAAAGGGAAATGAATCTTAACCGTCCATTTTCTAGTGCTCAGATGATCTTTGATAGGTGCTGGGAAAGTGGAAGAGAGAGACCAGCTCCTCCTTCCCGAAGAGCAGGGGAATTCCTCCCCACTCTTAAAAGCAAGGGTTTAGCCAGCTATCTTGTGAAGGTTGGTTTTGGCTTGTGCACCCTTTTGTGAACAGAAATGGCTTGTGATTGCCACAGGCAGACACCAGAAAACGTGGGATTTAAAATATCAGCCTTTACTTCAGTTTCTCCTACTGATGCCTCTGTGCCCCTCTACTGCTGCTTTTCTTTCAGCCTCCCAGTTGCCACTTGCCCTTTTCCTGCAGTGCCCACCCCTTCAAACTTCACCCGTAGTGTGTGAGCGTTATTTAGCTGTAACTATGCCATGGTATCGAATTTGTTAAACACACTTGAAACGGTTTGATCGGTGAATTCCTGAATGCTACACAGATATTTTCATTTTTAGAAATTGGGGTTGTTCCCCAGAGCTGTTACTCCCTTTCACACCTAATGTTTTCCCAGGACAGGTCAAACCTCTGTTTTCTGGGAAAGGAAAGAAGTCACCTCGTATTATGGCATTAATTGCTTCAAATATATGGTGACTTGTAGCTTTTCCCCTTCTTCCTTCTGCATTTTGATATCCAGCTATTCCTCGTCCTCCCTCTGGGCAATTCCTATCACAAACAAAATTATTGTTCTGTAGTGATATAGCCATAGTCTGCCAACGTGTAGCATAAATGTCACTGAATGCAGTTGCTGTTACGTGGAGCCTTTCCCAAGGCTACAGATCTGGCAAGCTTGACTAATGTAAATCTTATTCACAGTCATTGCCCCAGTGCAATGAACAGAGGTAACGTTTGCTGGTCTGAGCTCACAATTTTATGTTTTACAGCCCCATGAGCAGCATTTCCAGGCTTTCCTCAAGTATATTCCTCCTAGGTGGGTATGCCCCTTTAGGAACCATTTCCCCTGACTAGTACCCTTATCCCAGATTTTGTGTAGTCCCATAATGAAAGAGAAAATGGAAAGAGATTTAGGATTCAGTTTGCCTAGCTAACATAGAAAAGTCATTTGGCAGCTGGGGCTCCACAGGGAAGGATGTAGGCAGGAAAAAACACTGTCTGGTTCATAATGAATGTTTTTTAAATCCTCGTGAGCCTAGGTACTCACTGACGAGCCCAGCAACGAATGTATCTTATTATGAAAATGTTTTCTTTTTTTTTTTTTTCCCCCTCAGAACCTGTTTTTAAGCATCCCTCAGTAATATTGCAAATAATCAATGGCAGTTAGCCTTATCAGGACACAACAGAATAAGTTATATTTTGCAATATAAATTATTACTTAAACGTTATTAAGTAGCATTAACTCTATGGTAACAAGCAATGGCACATTCTGTACAAACAGATAAGCCTGCTCTTCCTACGCCTGTATCTGGGGTGCTGTGCTGAGGTTGTTCACTGAGGGAGAAGGATATGATTACTGAGATAAAACAAAATCACACATTACAGTCATTATAGGGAAGAGAAATGGAGAACGTTAAATGTATTTAAACTGCAGGAGTTTAAAACAGTGTGTACCAAAAATCTCTGAACATGTCAGGATTATTAACAGCTGGAAGCAGGAGCAGAGCTGACTCTCCATTCCTAATGCACGGTTCAGCGTTTAAGGTGCCAGGATGTTGATCTTATCTCTGATTTATCAAGCTTTTTCTTTCTATTACAACACCCCTCCCACATGATGGGTATCACTGATGATAAAAAGGGTATACAAATGGTAAACAATAAATTAATTTCTTACCTCTGGTGTAGCCAAGGAACAGTGTTTCAATACATTGGATTATGCCTTCATGCTCTTGAGGAATAACTAAGGGGGGAGAAATTAAGAAGAAATCAATTTTTAAAAAAATCACAGTCCAGGGGCACACTCTTAATGAAATAATCAGAGAGGACAGGAAACTCAGAAAAAGCACGTGGCTTTCAAATAAAAACATGGTGCTTTTGAATGAACCCTCCTGCAATAAGATCAGAAAGCAAGTCTTTTAGATCCATGAGGTGTAAAATCTGAGCGAAGTGGCATGTAAGCGACACTGACTGATTGCATTTCAAGCTGCATTTGAAGTGAGGACCTTCAGCACTAAAATGTATGTGTATCCTACTCCAAAGAGTCAAATTCTGCTAATCTGCATGATGGTGTGTTTCCATCTCCTGACAGCCAGTAGGGCCACTTCTTTGATGGTGTTTATACACCTCTTATGTGGGTAAGGCAGCCTTGTCTAAGCGTTTAAAAGCCCCCAGTGTTATGTTAATGAGCAAAGTTTTATGATAAATGCTTGCTTGAGTTATGAATTCTGAAAGCGTGAACTAAAAGGAATACCCTCCATAGCTGGTATGCATTAATACCTTTTAATGGATATATGCTAGAAAAGGATTAAACCTTCCATTCTCTGGCAGGCTTCTTAGGTGTTCCTTATATCAATTGCACTATCAGTGCAAGTTAGTGTGACAGCTCTTGGCACTATCAGCATCCAGAGGTAGGAAGCAGAGCTATTAGTTTCTGATAATATAGTATTAGTCCCTCTAATTAATAGTATTTTCTACATAAAAATCCCAATTATTTCAATAATATATCTATTCTATGACAAAAAGACTGAATCACAGCTTGGCAGGACATCTTGCTCTAAGATGAGGTGGAGGGTCTACAGCAGATGCAGGAAAGCACTCTAATGTCTCACCCACTCCATGGTCTTAAACTGGTCCACTCCAGGGTCTTAAACTGACACCAAGGTGGAGTCAGCCTTAACCAGATTCTAAGCCTACAATTTCATAATGAGAATAAAACCAGACGAATCCCCAAGTTCTGCCCCACCACATGCATGTATAAATGCCATGCGAAATAGCAAAGACGGCAAATGTGATAGTGGGTTTTGTAACTGAAATGCTATGTTTTGTTTTACATGGAATGACACAGTTAATCTGCTAATTGTGCATGGGCCAAGCAGTCATCAGCCTTTAATTTGTATGACACAGTGATGTAAGACTTTCTATCTTTTCTGCAGCCAATCAGTCATGTTAGATGCAGTGGGAGCTATATAAGGTTACCCCAGCAAGAATAAATCCCCTAAAATATTCTGGAATAAAAATAGTAAAAGAATGATGAGTTTTTTCCCACAAGACGAGCCAGATACTTAAGGGGTTTCCTTTAAGCCAAATCACATTTTGTAATGAAGCACAGCTCAAAACCAGAGCCAGCACAAAGTCAGTCACCGAACTGGGATCAAAACAATCAAAACTAATTAACAACTGCATGGAGGGCAGCTGATCATATGGTTTTGCCTTCAGGATGCCACTGTCTCAGTGGAAACTGGGTGGCCAGGGGCAACTGGATCTCAGACTTACAGGGCTCTACTAGTGAAGCTTGTCAGTCCAGAACAAAGCCAGCACGCTGCAATGTTTGTTTTGAGGTATGACTGTCACTTCAAAACCAGAGTGGGAGGTCTCTGGTTGATAGCGGGCTTGGGCTGCTCTGCGAGGGAAGGCTTGACAGGGCGTTGCTGCAGACCAGGCACTATGTTTTCATGCACTAAAATTGCTCTGAGGACTGAGAGTGAGGATTCTAGAAGAGCTGCTGACTGGTGAAAAGTTTAGACTGGTCTCAATTTCTGGCACATCATGGATTCCAGCACAGATGGGATGTGCAGGGACGAGGCAGCAATACTCCAAACCCAGCATGCAGTGAGCACAGCAGTGCCTACAGAAAGTGAGTTCCTGTCTTGCACGGGACATTTGGAGGTTGGATTCATTACAGGCTTTGATGAAACTATTTGTATGGATCAGACAGTGTGCGCGTGGATGCTCAGGATGCAGTGAGAAATGCAATTCACTTTAGTGTAACTTTCTGTAGGGGTTTTCTGTTTTCCCTTGCATGATCTGAGAGCTTTCCTGTATTTACTTTTTTACAACCTAAAAGAAGTTATCTATGCTCCTTTAGAGGGTGGGTTGGGAGGTTGGCATTTCCTCAGTCAGTCCTATCCCACATTGTCCCAATGCTACATAAATGAGAAAAGGTCAAGAAAAAATCTGATTATAGAGCTGCAAGCTATGCTCAGGAGGGGAAAGAGGGAAAAGAGGAAAGATACAATAGCATTTGCTGTCACTGTATCATTTCTAGCCAGGTCAAGGCAAAAATCTTGCTTCCTACCTTGATAGACCATTAGTAATAGGTCAGGAGTCAGCTGCTTCCCTTATCAGCACCAGAAGCTTAAATGTCAATGATTAAACGTTGCCATGGAGATCCCCTGAGCTTCACTAATGTGGGCACATTATTTACACCCACAATCTGCCAGACAAATGATAATGACAGCACGTTTTGTTGCACCCCAGCATATCTGAAGCAAGCAGTGCAGCTTGTCTCTGAAACGGCACCTCCGAGCTCAGAGCCAGATCTCAGGGACGCGAGAGACACCTGTTCATCTGGGTTTTGGAGATGGCTCTTGCTGGAAATGAGCAGGCAGCGTTTTTAGTGTTACATTCTGGACAGACAACTCCAGTGCAGGGGGACTGTCACAGCTGCTCAGTACTAACAAATGAATTCTTGCAGGAGGCTGCAGTAGGTAGTACATCAACTGTGTGACCTACATAGGCTGTACACAGTTTAGTTGTTAATTTATTTCAGCTGGGGAAAGAGCAGATAAATTCACATCAGAGGAGTGGGGGAATATCTTGTTTGTTCCAAATTGGTTCAGCTTGGTTCCAGCTGATTATCTCACAGGGGAGTCACTCCAGAGTGACTTTCTCCATTAGTATTAACCACTGAAGTGTGAAAATTATCAGTGCTATTTTGATGACTACTTCATCTGCTATTTAAATAAACTCATTTTCACTCCTTTCCACAAGCATGCAAATCACCAAGTTATGATCATATGGCTGTAAGTGAATTTTGATGTAATGTACACAGCATTTGTAAAGCGTGTCCCTGAATATTTACTGTCCATCTATGGTGATGTGGAAAGGAGACACTTCTAGGCAAAACAGAAAAGTGCCATTGGACTTTTAATAGCATCTTCTGTAGCCCAAGCAACTGCATACAGGTGACTGACAAAATATTTTGTTACATAATTTAATCAAATAATTTGATGCACGATAACCTGATAGAATACGCAACTGTGTATTTTAAAGCAGTACGGGCATATTTACCGATAACCAAAAATAAACTATACAATTTTTCCAAAGAAAACTTCGTCATGAAATCACCCTGAGACACCGATTATTGTGCAGATTAGGTAGGTTCTTCCATGGGCTGTCCTTTTTTCCTCCTGAGGTGCAAAAACCACTGGAGGATACAACTGGCAAATGTATATGACAGAAATGTCTGAAGTTTGTACAGTCAGATCGAATATACCATGAACAACTTAGATTCCCATCTTTCCCACTAGCACTGGCTTTCACATAAAGCAGCCCTGCTCCAGGGCCACACAGCATTCTCCCAATCCCTAGACTTGTTGACTTACACCGTGGAGCATGCTGTAGGTGCGACAGGGACTAGATAAACAGCTTTTCCCTTCCTTCCCAGACACTATCCCCAAGCGAAGCAGAGATTTGTTTTTTGGGCAGAGAGGATAGGGATTTCTAGCTCAGTGTAGGCAGGGCAGGAGAATGGATCAGGAGCTGCTGGAGCACTGGAATCTGGCAGATGTGTGTGTCCCGAGTGCTGGATACTCAGCAAGGCTCTACTGTGCTGAGCTCCCCCTTGATTAGAGAAGAGGTTGAATCTAGACCTGGGTCTTTACTGAACAGCTGGGTTGTAGCCATGCTTTTGCAATATTATTCCTGGAAGCACCACTCTCTGTGACAGCATTTCTGGGAAGGCAGCACAGCACTACTAACTCTGATTTAGTGTACAGATTAAATTAAATCCCTCCTGGAAGTGTGGCTGAACTGTAGCAAGATACAAAAATCTTCCTTGTATCAAATCTGTTAAAGCTATTTGTTTATCGTTTTGGAAAACAGAAACACTGCTAGTGACAACAGTCTTACGGGCGTAGTAAGGACTATATGGTCAAATTCATTAAAAAACAGACTTGGATTGATTGTTGCTGGTCTTGCTTCAGACATGCTATGCTTTGAACAAATGCAAGGCAAAAAAGAATTAGTTAGGTTCACAGTGAATTTAAGAAGAGGATTATTCTTTTATCAGAGAGGCTAATAAACTTACCAGCTACAAAGTGGATTTTTGATGTGGGCACTCTTATCAATGCCGAACTTGAAAAAGATCTGGCTTACGAAACATTGAAAAAAAAAAAGAAGTGAAATGTAGCAATGGGAATCTATGTGTATTTTAAATAGGAAGTAGAGCTGGTGCTTCTTGATCACTAGTCTTATTCTGGTTCAGCTAGGAAAAAGAGGAAGGCACCCCAGTTTCATGGCTCTAAATGGAGGTAGCTCTCTCAGCCTCTAAGTTAGTGGGCTGTTGTCCACGGCTGTAAAAGCGATATTATTTCTTATCAATTACCACATAAAGCCTAAATCTCCATAGAGAGGTGGATGGCTGAAAGTGTGAGAATCCAGTGAATTTGTGAGACATAAGCTTGGGTCATAGAAATCTTGTTCAGTACATGGAGGAAATCTACAGTGTTGTTTTGTAAGTTATTCTTCTTCAGAGGGTCTTGGCCCTTTTCACCTCAGTTGAATCTGATCCAGCTGACCAGGCAGTTTGCATGCACTTGGTAATGGGATCTGCAGAAACCAGGGAGGTGGAGCAAGGAAACGCTTAAGCTAACTGCAGTCAACTCATTTTTGATGTATCCCGATTGGAGGTCAGTCATGGCACGTAAGCAGAGACCACACACGGGCGCTGTTCAGAATTAGTTCAGGTCCAGTTGGGTAAATAGCTTATGGATGATAAGCAATGCTGCTTGATGTACTCTGATGTACCTGACAGACATTCCACATCCCCAAAATTAGGAGTACTGAATGTGAGGAAGTGTGTAAAGGGCATGTCTTTCCACAGGTCCCCTGCTTGTCTCCCCTACACCTGAACTCACACCTGCAACTTTATATTTTAGTCATGACCACGGGTGGTGTGAAGGACATATCTTATATAACTTGTTTAAAGATTAAAGAGGAAGCATTAAGTACAGCAGGAAGCAGAAAGGAGGAGTGTGGCTAAGAAAGCTGAGGCTTAGGGACCAAATTCCAAGGACCCAACCACATCCCAGAGTGCATGGTCCCTGGCCAGGACACTGCATTTGGTTTTGCACAGAGTGCAGAAGGCAATGCTGCTTCATCCTCCCCAGAGACCAACCGTTAAACACTCTCCCAGGGAGACCTATGGAGGACTCATTTGCCTGGAGAATATCATCCCACTTCAGTCATCCCTCAGATGAGCGGTCTAACTATCAAGGAGCAAGATTTCCTGGAGCTGATATTTCATTTTTCGCTAAGGTCCAGGATTGATACCATTATTTTGATTTCCTCTCCACTTTAAAATTATTAAATCTATATAACAAGGAGTTAGAGAAGCATGTCTGATACTCATTTTAAATCTAGATATCCAACAGAGAAAAAGACTGCCATATATGCCTTGCAAAAGAACACTCCATTCGTTTTTTAAGAATATAATGTAGACATCTGTATTTTTTTCTTTTACAAAGAAAAAGTAAAACACAAAGAAAGTATCTTGCACTGTGACTCAGGCTTTAACATTTTTTCTTTTATTCACGCTTTTTTTCACACTGCTGCTCTCTTTTTCTGTAGGCACCATGTACCCTTTCGGGGACCCATAGGAATCGCTCCAAATCTTCAGTGTAATATTTTATATCATATTTTTCTTTATATTGTTCTTCTGTCAATACAGCAGGTTTTATTGCTGTGCCAGGTTGTATCCTGAGCTCTGAAGAATAGCCTACTTGCTTTAGATCTCTAATGTGGAAAGAAGGATTGTAACTATTGATCCTTGTCAGCAGATACATGAAAATCTAACACTTCAAATAAACCCACAACTTTTACAAAATGAACACTGCATTTCAGCGAGTTTTGAGACAGAGAAAATTATTACTATTTCTAGTTCGATAATCTGACGGAAGTGGTAGCTAGTATCTGATAGCACAGAGAAAGTCAGGGTTCTTTCCCACTATCTTCTCTTAACTGTACCCTTCCTCTCACACTAAACATAGTTTAGTTTAGTTAAAGCTCCTTTTCTGCAATAACTTTTTTTTTTTTTTTTTTTTGATCTATGAGGCAGCAGATTTTATCTGGACCTGGTAAGGAAATAGGATGATGATATGTTTAAAAAGTTGGAGGACGTAACATAGTAATTACAGAATTATTATGAACATATGTACACACAGATATATTCTTTTAAAATCTTTGCTACTGCTACCTAACGCATTAATTTTCAGTCTGTGGGGACACAGGAACAAAATAGTATTAACATGCTTATTTAAAGTAAGTATTCCCTTTGATGTGAATCAGTGTTGGCGCTTCATTGCTGCATTAAAATAAAATCTGTCCTGACTTCTTGCCAGGTAAATGTGAAATAAAACGAGGATGAGTAGCACTATCTTCTGGTTGCAGCCTGCTTTTCAAAGAGGCTGGAATAACACACAGCACAAGGTGATTAATAAAAATGCAACTTCTGTTCTTCAGACCTTCCCAGATCAAGAGCTTCCCTATTCAGCCTCTCACATTTACAGAAAACGGAACTAGGCAGGTAATGCACCCGCGGCTTCTATCCAGTAGAATAAATAGCTTGTCCTCATTCCGGCATGTTACTTCTGCTTGCTCTGACGCTGAGTGCAATGCTGAGTATCGTGAGCTAGGACAGATCCCCAGGGCTAATCTCTGTCTTCTGAACTGTTCAGGAATACAAGTCTGAAGCAGCCAGTCGGTAGCGTCCTGCAGAAAGAAATTCACGTGTAGTAACAAGCTCCCTGGTTTTGTTACTAATGCTACTGTACAGTAAGAGGTAAAGAGGGATTTTTTTTTTTTTTTAATTGTGTGAAAAATGTGCAGTCTCTGTCCCTAGTTTATTTTCTTTGGGGTGTGTCCCTACAAATGGGTGCAGATAGACCCAAGTTCCTGTCTGGAAGTTACATAGTCATGTCTGGGTGATGCTACGCCTGAATAAAGTAGTACTGAATGGAGCTTGTATCTCACAGACCATGCGTGGGCCTGTCTGCATACCGTATCTCTGTACACGTGCCCTTTGCTAGACCTGAATTTATTATAGATAAGCACGACTGGGGTCACCAAAGTACTCTGTAGAAACACTTATGCCTATCCCAGCCAATTACCACGTGTTGTTCATGAGTATCATGAACAGAATTTTACTCTGATACATGCTGTCAGGAGAAGAGCTTTCATTGCAACCTGTCAATCCTGCAATGCTCCTTTTGAGCCTGATGTGAAAGGTGAGATGCTTATGGGAGGAAATTCCCATTCCCTCTCTTCCCCTAATCTCTACTCATCCAGAAATGCAAGAATTGTTACACTTTGCACAACAGAAACCATTCTCCAAACAAACCTCATAGCCTCTTGGTATCACTCTTCACCATTAGCTTGTCTGATGTTACACCACAAAGGTCACACCATCTCTTAAAGTTTACTTTGTAGTATTTTCTAAAAGTGAAGCAAAATAAATCTAGCTCATAGCAGTCAACTTTAACATCAATAATATCATCATGAATTTCATAAACTTCTACCCTATGGAACAACCTAGATTATGCCCAGAAGTTTTACCACTGAAAAAATAAACCTGCAGAAAATTTCCCTTTCTCTCTCTCTTTTTTTTTTTTTTTCTATAGCAGTTAAGTCATTATTAGGTTGTAAATTAAATTTTCTTTTCTCAATGTTCTTCTGCTATGGAAAAAACATAATTATTCAGACATAATTCTCAATCTGTCATTCCGGAGGTATTAAAGACCTCTTGGTTTGTACAGGTTATTTGAGGGATGCCATGCTAGAGAATCTCTGCTGGTTGCTAGGGATGGGCTAGTGTTCCTGCCTATGCTGCATATCAGCCTCAGAAAAATGCGTACTTCCCTGTCTGTATTTGTCTTCTGTCAGAAATGGAAAAATAAATCTTAATTTTCATAAATTATAGATCCATCCTCTGCCATGATGTATGAATGACTACATAGCTATGATTTGTTTAATGCACTGATTCTTTCCAAATAGATTGTTTTGCCAAAAAAAAAAAAAAAAAAAGAAAAAACAAAACCCCAAAAAACTCAAACCAAAAAAACAAACCCAAGACCCAAACCCTGAAATTTTGGCAGGTTTTACATGCACTGTTAGTAGGCTTTGACTTTTCAGCATCTCCTTTTGTTATGCCTAGCTGTAGTAACGCAAAATTCTGAAATGCTAAGTCAGATACACAATTTGACATCGAACATTATACAGAGCTGCTGTTAAGACAGTCACTGAGAGTACTATCACCAAGTATTTTCTTTGATTTTTTTTTTTTAATATATCTCCCGCCCCCCCACCCCTCCCCATGGTTTGCTGTTGTTGAATGTGGCCATCAGACTGGCTATCATTTGCTGTGATGCTGCTGGAGTTGCACTCCTAGGCAATCTGCCCAGACTTCCTGCAATTAAAACTTTAAAATAAAAATTGTGCAGTTTGGCACCGTATGCCTAAAACGCTTCATTGCTAGGTCTAAAACGGTCACTGTGGTTGTGTCTGGGACCTAGCCTGCTTCCCAGGAATCTAAATAGCAGTTTATACTAAGTTGTTTCTGCTGTGTACAATGATTATTTGTCAGCTTTTTGGATTCATGTGCCGAAGTTCGTTATAGTTATTTCAACGGGAATGCATTTGACACCAAATTTCCACTGAATTATGGGAATTTATAAAACATGTTGATTTCATCAGATTTTTTCCAGCAGAAAGAAACTGAGAAAAAGTGTCTACTGTCAGGATGGAGGCTATACATATACATAGAGGAAGATACATAAAGGTATTCTGTTTCAATTTTTTTTAAAAAACATCCCATTAAAGCCTGAAATTTAAATTAAATTAGGTAGTTCCATTACAATACAAAATGAAATATTTGTGAAGAGAAATTTTCCTACAAAAATTTCATGTTTTGAATTTGTGATTGTTTCTAAAGGAGATGAGATCTGTGAGAATCCAGTGTGAAAATGAAATCTCTTCTCCAAACCTCTCTACTCCTAGAAAGGTACATTAGATGCCACCAGTTCTCTGGGCAGAGGTTTCCATTCCAGAGGGGATTCCAAGGGGATTCCAAGGGGATTCCAAGGGGATTCCGAACTTCTTGAGGAAGGTTTTGTTCTCAGTGATCTGGTGTTATGAATGGGCTGTTTTATATGCACTTCTATCAGAAGTGAAGTGAAGCTTCTCTCTTGATGTCCAACTCCTCTGAGCAAGGTAAGTTTTTACCTTAAGCTAGGTGCCTCTTGGTTTTTTTTTTTAAAAAAACCCTTATATTGGAACTGGTACATACCTACTTACATACGTACTTACTGGTTTTTTAAATGTCTTTCTCTGTCCTGATCACTTTGAGGATCTCTCTGTTTTCATACTGTGGGCCTCCTTCATGCAGGAAACCAGCAATCTCCCTGAGAGCATTCTTCTTTCACTAGCATGTTTTAAAGATGTTTGGGAGTATCCTTTAAAATGCCTTTTGATAGTTTGTTCTTGTTTTCTGCCCAAATGGTTTCTTATCCTTGAATGCATGTACAAATTTCACACATGCAAACACAGATGCCTGATGTCCCTCTGCAGTTTGTGTGTATTTCTGTTCAGACAGCCATAGGGACCTTGAAAGGAAAGCTACCAGCTGTTCTTTTCATTACAACAAAGCCCCAAGCATTGACTCATTGGCACCACACTGCAGATTTGCCTATCTATTCCCATCATGGAATAGGACAGGAGTGCTGGTGACCCCAGCTAGACTTACAGAGGCTGGCTGAGGCAATCAGGGCTCTTGTCTGCTATGTCCTCCAAAGTATTTGCATGCATCTGAGAAGAAGTGTTATCACTGAATTTATTTCATATTTGTTGGTATCTGCTGTACTGTTTTCACTGTTTTTTTTAAGATTCATGTTACAGTGGGAGATAAGCGTCCCGAATATGATATCGCAGTTAAGTCCAATTCCAGCTTACTTTTATTTTACTTCAGATTTACTTTCCTGATTCCTTCTAAAAGATTGAGGATGTTGTAGTCCTTACCTGCAATGGTTTTGTCATGCCTCTCCATGAATATTTCCTAAAGTCAGCAGCACACACACTGACTTGTAATATAGATATCATTATATTTTGGTAGTGTTACTGATAGTTTTCTCTCTTTTTTTTTTTTTTTCCTGAACATCAGTGTTTACTTTGTAATGTTTAACATGTAGCAAGGCAATTGGATTTCTCACACAACATAACTTGTCAAAAATCAGTCTTTTTTTACTGAAGTGTATTCTTCCATCCTTCTTATTACTTTCTTGGTAGTAAGATTTAATCACTGCTTTGTTTAAACAATTCAGACCAATGCCTCTGAATAATTTCTGTGCCACTTACACAACTTCTGGTGCCTCTGGTTTCAGGGATGTCTTTGGCTTTCTTTAATTATTGTCTTTCCTTTTCCCTCTGTATTTATACAAACACTATTAAGAACCAAGCCTCTGCATCACCAAGAGGAGGCTCCTGCAATCAGAAGCCACCAGACCAGTAGTGGATGGAGCTGTCAGCCTGTGCCCTGCAAGCCACCAGACACCTCCCATTCTCTGAAGCTGTGACTGCAGTACTCAACATGCTCAAAACGCTGTCATAAGGCATGCTGTCAGTATTTGGCTTTTTGTAAATTTTAGTTTAACTCCTGCACCTATTCATAGGCATTTTCTTGTCCCATGCCCAGTGTCCCAAAGTTCATGAATTCACTGTTGGTTTAGCTGAAGGCTATGGCACTTTGGAATTTTAAACCTAAATAGTTTCACTTGGTAGTCTACTTGTAATTCTTATTTTCCTAATGCTCTTTTGTCTATATAATTTAAATTTGTTCGGGTTTTAGTTTTGGTTTTTTTCTTTTCCACAATGCTATGCAAGTCTCTGTAGTCTGGTCCATGCACGGACATCCCGCAGTCTATTTGGTGTGCCCTTTCCTATTTGTGTGCTGCTTTGGTTTTGTGTCTGGTGCTTCTCTGAGCTTTCCAAATCTTTTCATTTTTTGACATTTTGCACCACATTAATATCCTCCACACACAGTCTTATTCTCTCACTTCCTGCTTGTTTCCTTGATATATTGCAATATGATTTCTTTGATTTGTCTTTAAGTTTTGGCATAATGCTATCTCTTGTCATGTAACTCAGGACACGTCTTTTCAAGGCTAGATTTACCAGAAGTCACACAGGTGATACAGATATATTTCTACCACTACTGGTTGGGCACAGAGATAGAGCTGTATCTAACCTACAAATACCATTCCAGTATCTTTTTCTGCTTGTTTGCAGCATGAATTTGGTGCATTAACTTCTTGTCTTGCTTCTTTTTTTGTGCACAGCGGATAGACTGCTGTGATTCACATTCTGGACTGAACTTGGCGTATTCTCTAACTTTCCACTTGTCCAAAGCATTTAGTTCTTGGCATAAAAGCTAAAAATATTCTCAGCTGTGCTCCTGAACCTTTGAACCCTATTGCTAGTCACAATTTACTGCATCTTTTAAGAACTGTTAGTTGCATGGGTCAGCTACTTTATGCAATGTAGAAGTATCCCAACTGATTGCTTATTTAATGGTGGTTGCTGGAAAGGTACCTTTTTATTAGGTCCTTTGGGAAACAAAATGCTTCTGGAGTAGTTCTTGTACTGCACTTGGGTCCTCCCGTTTGGATGCTGACATCTCTAGCTGATAACAGAGTATGTGGCAACCTCTTTTAATATGAATATTTCATTGTTACATTTGGGTTTTTTTCCTTTTATCTAAACCTATTATTTTAAATTAGTTTTAAAGCTGTTAACTGAGCTATGTCTATTTGCTTCCTCCCTTTGCCTGTGAGTAATATTACTATGCCCTCAGGAACCGACTCAATTTGACCATCATCTTCAGGGCAAAACATCAAATTAGGAGAAACCAGGACATCACATTACTCAGGCTTTTCTTCCTCCTCCATAAACACTGTCTTCTCTCCTCAAACACTGAAATAAATTCCTAAGTTAACATGTGTCTCCTCTCCCTGTGTCACCTTCACTCTTTAGCTAATTATTTTTGAAGACTTCCATTCAGTGTCAGCAAGGGTTGCACTAGATGACAGCTCTCAATTAGCACTCCCGTAGGCATAAGTCAAACCAAAGATGGAGAAGGAAAAAAAGAAAAAAAGGGAGAGAGAAGGAAATGAAAACCTGATCTCTTCCACTTTCACAGAACAGATGGGATTGGAGATACACAATCATAAGGTATTGTGGTGGGCTGACCCTGGCTGGATGCCAGGTGCCCACCAAAGCCTCTCTATCACTCCCCTTCTCAGCTGGACAGGGGAGAGAAAATATAATGAAAGGCTCATGGGTTGAGATAATGACAGGGAGAGATCACTCACCAATTACCGTCACAGGCAAAACAGACTTGACTTGCGGAAATTAGTTTAATTTATTACCAATCAAACCAGAGTAGGATAATGAGAAAGACAATAAAATCCTAAAACACCTTCCTACCATCCCTCCCTTCTTCCTGTGCTTAACTTCACTCCCAATTTCTCTACCTCCTTCCCCAGTGGTGCGGTGAAACAGGGAACGGGATTTGTTCATCACAAGTTGTTTCTACTGCTCCTACCTTCTCAGGGGGAGGACTCCTCAGACTCTTTCCCTGCTCCAGTGTGGGGTCCCTCCCATGGGAGACAGTCTTCCACAAACTTCTATAACATGAGTTCTTACTGTGGGCTATAGTTCTTCACAAACTGCTCCAGCATGGTTCCCTTTCATGGGGTGCAGTCCTTCAGGAACAGACTACTCCTGCGTGGGCCCCCCCGCCAGAGTCCAAGTCCTGATGGCAAACCTGCTCCAGTGTGGGCTCCTCCCTCCACAGGTCCTGCCAGGAACCTGCTCCAGAGCAGGCTTCCCGTGGGGTCACAGCCTCCTTCGGGTGCATCCATCTGCTCCAGCATGGGGACCTCCATGGACTGCAGGAGGATATTTGCTCTCCTCCATCATTAACCTCCACAGCCTGCTTCACCATCGTCTTCACCATGGGCTGCAGGGGAATCTCTGCTCTGGAGCCTGAAGCACCTCCTCCCCCTCCTTCTTCACTGACCTTCGTCTCTGCAGAGTTTTTTCTCTCATACCACATACTCTCTCTGCTGTGGGGTTTATTTCTCCCTTCTTAAATATGTTATCACAGAGGCACTACCACCATTGCTGATGGGCTCAGCTTTTGCCAGCAGCATTGGAGCCAGCTGGCATTGGCTCTGTCAGACACAGGGGAAGCTTCTAGCAGCTTCTCACAGAAGCCTCCCCTGAACAATCTCACTACCAAAACCTTGCCATGCAAACCAAATACAGGTATATATGTGGGATTTTATTTTCTAAGAATAGGAAATTCTCTGTTTCAAGAGGTCCCTCTGCAGGAGCTGTGAATCTATGCCATATTTAAAGAAAAGTAGTATAGAAAATAGTGAATGTGAAATGTCATGAGTGCACATAAAGCTTAGCACATCTATAAGTAAGGAATAACCTCATGTTTTAAGGATATAGTCCAGGAAAAAGACACAATTAGAAGCCCTTGTCTCAGCTTCTCTTCAGTATCATTTAACACTGTCTTTAATTATTATTTACTTGTAATGAATCAGTAAGCCATTAAAACTAAGCAGGAAGCTTATTTTTGATATGCACACTTAGGAAATGATGTTCCACAGAATTGCTTCTGTTTTTACAGTTATACAAGCATGAAATCAATGATCAATGGTTTTTTAACCTCTCAATACAGATTGTTTTCAAAATTACTCTTCTGCCCAGTCTTTCTCTTAATTTTCTAACATGAGTAATGATATCTTAAAAATAAAATATCATTAGTTTCACATCAAACTGTTTTTGAAGTTTCCTTTAGTTCATGCCTCTTAACTTTATTCACCCTGAAAAGTTGAATTATGCAAAATTCCAAGAAACTTTGGTCAGGCATGAACAAAGACCCCATTGCAGTTGAGGAGTTCATGGTGAAAAGTCATATGGCTTAGTGAAGTCTCTGACTTCTGCCTAGATGCCCCGAATTATTGAGTTCTACAATTGTCACATCATACAAAATTCTGGAGAGGCAGACTATTTCAACTGACCAGTCACATTTTTATTTCTCTGAAACCCATCTGACAACTGTGTTTACAAACTTTACAGTCAGCTGTGATCTTTATGATGAACTCTCTTGGCTACCTGTTTAGTGCTTAATTTTAAATCCCTCATAATACTTTAAGAGAACCCAGAGAGGACATAAAGTCATGAAAAACTGCAGTTTTCCTTTTGCTAACAGCTTGTGTGAGGTGCCATGAGTCCAAATTACATGAGTTAGATACAACCTCTAATTCTTTTTGCAAGATAATAAATACCTTGCATTTAGACGTACCTATTGTTGGGATGTGTTGGATATCCCCCAGGACATATGGTTTCTAAGATAACTTCACGTAGGACATATTGAAATGCATGGTACTTCCTGTCCAACTTGCACAGTTGCGTTGTCATTCTATACAGCCCTACTTTGAAGACAAAAAGCAACAAAGCTCAGTGGTCTAAACTTAGCCGTATCAGCTGCTGAGTCATCAAGTCTTCCCTACAGTCTTGCAATAACGACAAGTTTAGAGAGGCTTATGGAAGATCTGCTTCATGTGCTACCATCAAAAGTCCGTTTGCCACTAACATTTAATAAACTGAAGCCTTGTAGTAAAAGGCTGAAAGCTAGATAATGTACCTTGAGAGGAAGGTAGGAAAAGCTGACAGCTTAGTGCCCAAGGTCCCTGCAATAGCATTTTTTGAGGGAAAAATTCTGAAAGACAAAGTCCCAAGCTGTCTCTTAGAAAGTGAGGAATGACTATAATAATGAAAAGGAGACAAGTCTCCAAAAATATCAACCTAAAATTAAAAATTAAAGTAATAACTGTGGAAGAGAAGGCCATGTAAATGTGACCTAGGAAAAACAAACCCCCGCTCCTAAGGGTATATTTTGTAACAAACTTAAACCAGAGCACAAGTGGGATAACCAAACCAGCCACTTCAGATTTGAATGCCCCAATAAACTTCTGTATTCTCTGCTTAAGTCTTATTCCTAGCTGTAGACAATACTTGAAGAAATGAGAGCCCCAAAACGAAAGGCCAAACTGAGTGCCTAATGTATCCCTGTTTAGGTATTGAACTGCAGTCTTAACATGTGTCACAGGCTCCTTTATTCTCTTCCTATGGGTGCTGTTGAGTAAAGCCATTCCTCCCACAAAACCCCCTTGCACTCGATTACCCTGGCACACCCAAAGCTGCTCTTTATTTACAGACTCCATCCCCAAAGCTGTCCCTAATTTTACTGCTTCCTTGTCCCATTGGAAATCCAAGTTCTCTGCTTTTCTGGGGCAGGCACTCCCGTAGCTGTGGCTCAGTATTTCTTGGCCTGTTCTCTCCCTCTATCCCCCCTTCCCCTCCCTCTGCTGTGGGCAGACCCTGACCCTCCTGTCGGCTATGGTAGTCAGCCAGACAGAAAAGGTCCACATACTGTGGGTGCCACAGATGTTCATAGAAGTTGTCATTGTGACCAAGACACAAGCCTGCTTACATGTCCTAAGACGGCACCCAGGAGAGGACTAGATGGATGTACCAAGCATAAGACATGAAAATGACACCTCTACCCTGCATTCAGCACTGGTATTTTCACTCCTTCCTGCTAATGGTCAACATTGCAGCTGGTCACAGGACTCTAATTTCTGTTTGTTTGGGAACTAGAAGACTTTGTGTGTCTTCCAGGGCTAAGTTTTAGTGAATTCTGCCCTACAGTCTTTTCTCGTCCCTCCCCCTTACCTGGTCACACAGGACACCTAAATTTACAGGTTTGAAGCGATGACTTCTATCTTAAACTAAAAGATTTAAAGAAAAAATCATTTATATTTGCAAGTAATTGTAATACAGGGATGCTGTGAACTATAAACTGTCATGTCATGCATAACAGGAATGTTAATGTTGCACTCAAATTCTAGCTGTGCTCATAAGCTCCATAAATCACAACTATAAATAGATCTGAGCTAGTGCCATGGGGAAAGCCTTTGAATATTCATAAGGCTCTCTTTCCATATTTTGTCACAAGAATAAACCTTGAAACCATAAGCAGTTTGCATCCAGTGAATCAGAGGCAAGGTAATGGCATTATGATAACAAAATGCATCAGTGTGATAAACAACTTATATCTGCAGATAGTCTATATTGTCCTTGTGTGTAAAGTGAAAGCCATTTATTCAAATGTCATAAATAGCTACTTTGATTAATAACATTAGTTGCCCTCGATAAGATGTTGTTTTCCAGAGGATTTCTGGAGAATAAATATGTTATGATATTCAGAAAAGAAGAAAATATTTTTTCTTATTTCTTATACATTCTGTAATTATTATTCATTCCTTTGATGGCATCATAGAAGGAAATGATGCACTATAAATATAAAATCCTTTCTCTGAAGATTTTATAATTGAAAGGACCCCAAATTCGTCCTTCAGAAACATCTATTTATGTCTGAATGATTTTTTTTTCAATAAATGGTCTATCCCCTGAAAGAAAAGTGCTTTAGTACAATCCCGCTAATCATGTTTATAAAGTGGATTTAGTAATTAATTTAAGCAGAAAAGCTGATGGAACAGATATAAAAATTAAACTAACATTACATTTCACCATTGCAAAGGATCCTTTTCTGTTGCCATTTAAAGAGGAGAAATCCCTTCAAAATACATTTCTCTTTAAATATATAAAATGAGGGAACAAATCTTTTAATAAAGGGCAAAGTATCAAGGGGGAAACAAATTTTAGCTCAGGTTGAAGGAGCTGTGGATGAAACTAAGCATGTGTAAAAGAGAAGATTTTGTGTCTAATTTGTGATACAAAACCAGTCAGAGGTAATATGCAAGCAGTTTAGATGAGAAGAGCAAATATTGATAAGCAGTTCAGTTACGTGAAAACCAAAAGGAAAACAAATGCCAAATGCCTGTGGTTATAAAAAGATTTGCTTGGAGGCAAAATGCACTTTTGAGGCCATTTCTGGTTACATCGCTATGTGCATGTTACGTCCCAGTTTCAGGGAACAAATAACATTGAAATAAAAGAGTTCATAATTACCCTGTGGTGAGATTAAGACACAGAGGTCAAATGTTGGTTCTCACGCTATATAGCTTCTTTATCAAGATCAACTAAGGGGTGAAAGATAGTGAGAGAGAGAAATAAAGCAAGGTTAAGTGCAAGACATAGTCACCAGCACGGATCCAATCGTGTCCTGTAGATCTGAAGTTCCATCCCCGTGGCAGTCCAATCTCGAGAGGCAGCTGCGAGCATTAATCTGGATCCAGCAGTGTTCTGTGGATCCAAAGTTCCATCCAATCTCAAGAGGGGCTGGTGTCCCACACTATGTCCCATCTTGAGAGAGGCCCATTGTCTCCCAATCTCAAGAGAGGCCCCATAAGCATCTTTCCTCAGTCTTTTATAGAGCCATCGCTGGTCATTCCAACCAATCCAGGCAAAGGTTACCTGCTCTCTTCCTATCGATTGCTCAGCACACACTGTCCACGCGCGGTTCATGCAGCCTTTGCTGCACAACCCGCACATGCGTAAAGCAACCTTTCTCCATACCAAGAATCTGGTTGGCTACGGGATGTTACATTGACCACAAGTCTGTTTATTGTTCCTTCATTTCTCAGAATGGCAGATATAAGATGTGTGGCTTCTCTGCAGGTGTATGGTCTTCACACATGCATTGGAGCACCAGGCCCTTCTTCCAGTGCTTTTCCCAACTGCAAGGCATCCTGTCGCTCACAGACAGTAAATGTTACAACCTCGGTGGTGATGTTTGAGACATCAGTAAAACAATAGCCTCTTACACCACCCCGTGGCTCAAACATCACGTCACGGAATATTATCATAAGAGTCCTTTGCGGTGGTGATTCGGATATAGTATACAGAAAGGTGTGAAAGCAGAGAGAGAGAGAAGCAATAAGATGGACAAGCTTCATATTAGCATGGCAACTCTTTCAGGAGGCCACTCATCAAAAACATAAATTCAACTAACAAAGTAATGACCATTTTCCCCACCCTTTGAGTCCCAATGTCCTCAAGATCGAGTAAGGTGGCTCAGTGGAATCCATCTTGTTGACACCAAAGCCTCGAGGAGGGTGGTTCCACTGGCATTGTCAACAATCAGCTGTTTTACACCCATGGTGTAAGCCAGAAGGGCATGCTCACAGGTCTGCCCCTTCTTGGAAATGCCAGCCTTGAACTCACCAACACCAGCAGCAACAATCAGGACCGCACAATCAGCCTGAGAAGTTCCAGTAATATTTCAAAACTGCATAATATTCCAGGGTGAGATATGAACAGAATCTCCCATCTGAGCATCCCCAAGCTAGTCCATGTGGGGTAGGATATATATATATCCTTATGTTTACAGTTATATACATCCTTACAATTCAATGACGTAACACAAGGCTTTGCTCGTATTACACTTTTCACAATCTCAATAAACCAAGTTTCAGGTGGGTCTCCAGGTCTGATCTCACAAGTGATGGCTTTAGTGCAACTAAATAAAGAACTATCTGTTCCTCAAGAAGGGTGAACAAACATGATTTTTGGGAATGGATCCGCCTGCCAGACGGACCACTTCCAGATGAGATAAGTTCTAGTTTTTATTGTTACTATGGCGGTATTAGGCAGTTGGATTCACCAAGAGGTGTCCCACTGCACCACATGTTGCTCCTCATCTATCCCTGAGGGAATATTTGCAAGGAAGAGCATAATCTATTTTTTCAATAGTTCCACCATCAAATGGAAACCTTCTGGAGCCCTCCTCTGCCACTTGCAGCCTTAAAACAATTGTTTTTGACAGTCGTCACCCCATCGTGGCTCAGAGTGTGCAAAACTCCTGGGGAAGCTGCACTGCTGGGCCACAGGGAGAGACCAGCTCCATGGAGGTGGGCTAGCGTTTTTCCCTGTGCCAGTTTTGCTGTTTTGAAGATGAAACGACTGCGCCTGCGCAAGGCTGGAGTTGTGCTGCAGCCTCAACATTGAGGGGGCGGCAGGACAACCACCCAGGACTCCAGCCCCAATTCCAGAATCTTCTGGAAGAGGAAAATGCGCATGTCTGAGCTCCCAAACCCCTTTCCAGAGTTTTCCAAGAGAGAGACTGCACATGCGCAATCACAGGTTTAGAGTCCATAAAAGGAGCAACCGTGAGGTGCCATGCACACGCCTACCACCAGAACAATAGGAGTAACCGCTAGACCCTGAGAGATATTGCTGGATCCAAAAGCAGTAACATTGCCCCATCCTCTTTCTCTCTTTTCTTTTCTTTTCTTTTCTTTTCTCTGTTTCTCTGCTGTAGTGGTGCAATGTTCTCTTACTGCCAGGGCACCACTGTCGAGTCACCACCACTAGGCTGCACAGCCCTGAAAAAAAGGACTCAGAAAAAAGCATTCATTATTCAGGACAGTTAATAGGGTTGGTATTATTAACCCCGAAAATATCTCTTAACTTTTATGGTCGGTTCAAATAAGACCACGGTCTCCTTGTTGTTGTTTCCCTTTCAGCTCCATGAGATCTGCTCTGGGATCAGAGAGAGGGAGAGCCGGCACCACCCGCTGCAAAAGTGTTGTGATGGAGCGCCAACAAAAATTAGTTTATTTCCTTATAGTTGTTGCTATTATTTCTGTTATTGTTATTATGGTTTCCACCCTTTACTGTTATTATGAAAACTGTTGCATATAATCTGTTTTCATGGTCCCTTTTTTCTTTTGCTTTGTCTGCTTCCAGCAGTGGGAGCAATCCCTTGATTTTGCCCTGACCTCTTCCAGTTGGGAACCAACACTTCTAGTACCTTAGTGGGTTGTTTATCCATTAAATACTTTGGAATCCTTTTCTGTAAGCCTTCAATCCACAAACCAGCCCTCTTTCATCTGTATTCTTCACTCATCCCTTGCCTTCCATATGAGCGTCCTTGTTTACCCCTTCTCCCGGAGGAAAGTTGCGCAGAGGGCAACAGGAAATGTTACAGCCTCGGTGGCGACGTTTGAGACATCCGTAGAACAATAGTCTCTTACAGTGCAACATGGTGATGTAGTTGAATAGCTCAGGAGAGCTCCTGAATATTTATTTGAATTTTGCAGTGGGAAAAAATTAAACTCTATCAAAGCTGAGTTGAAGTGTATTAATGAGTAAGTGTGAGGAAATTTCTAATACCACTCCTTGGCTTGCAATGCTCTATAGCCACATGGAGGATAAAGTTCTTCAAGAATGTTACTTACCTGTATATACTGTTTTATTCCAAAGATTACTATAAAAAGATATCTTCTCACTAAATCCCTTTTTTGTTTATTGGTTATTATGAATTTTGTTTGCTTATTTGATGGCAAAGTTTCCATTGATGCTTATTTCTACGAGTTCTGAAGATCAAAGGTGTAATGGATACTGACCTTCTCAGATGGGGAGGGGAAATCAGGTCACCCACCCACCGTGTCATTTGCAGACTGGGTCTTAACCCCGGTCCTGACTTAAAGTCCAGTCAGTTTGTATGAACTCATTTTTTCACCAAGGGCACAGTCTGAGTTGCTGAAAGATTACTGCAGACTGAAAAAGCTAAGCAAGAAAATATGAGGTGAAAGGAATCCAACAGGAACCCAGGAGTTTTAACGCATGGATTGCTTTTGCACAGATGGCTGTGAACAAAAAAGTATTTAGTGGTTAATTGAACACATTTACATTGGTATACTTAAAAAATAAGGCCATAGTTATTATGATACCTGTACTGTAAGAAACATATTCGACAACATCTTTATTTGAATCTTTTGTTCTAACTAGGCCTGCAAGAATTCCCAGACATGAGTTTCTATTTCCACATATACACAAGGCAAAATCTGAAATCAAGACCAATAAAAACAATTTCATCATATGTACAAGGAATGCCGAATAATATTAAAATACACAGTTCAGTATTGGATGCACATGGAATAATATTAAAATATACAGTTTAGAGATGTATTGGATACTGTATCATGTTGCTCAGTGCCTAATACATGTAGTGGAATTTTTATTTTGTTTTTTCAAAACTAGTAACGTTCTCTCTCCTTCTATTAAGGTAAATGTTCTGAATGCATTATTGTCCTGGTGCCTCTGAAATCAGCATTTCTTTATAATATACTGAGATGCTGCATCAATATTCCTCCTAGTTTCAAAAACTCAGTGTCTGCTACTTTTTTTTTTAAAGGCAGCGTTGTGGTTTAGACCCAGCCAGCAACTAAAGCCATGCAGCCGTTCCAGGAGGAGAAAATACAACAACCTCGAAGGATGAAGGCAAGGGACAAGGAGTGGCTCACTCATCACTGATGGTTATGGTCAAAAGACAGACTCAATGAGGGGAAACAAAATCAGTTTAATTCAAACGACAAAACCACAACCAAATTATGAATTAAATTAGAGTAGGACAGAAAGAAAGAAAGAACAAAAAGATCTTAAACACAACTTTCCCCTACCCCTTCCTTTTTTCCTGTGCCCAGCTTTACTACCTCCCCCTCCACACTTGCTGCCAGAGGTGATGGAACACAGGACGGGAGATGCACACAGTCTTAACCCTCTGCATGATGATCCAGGTGTTTGCTCCATGGAAAACACGTCTTACAGCCACATGGCATTCCCTGCACAGGAGAGAGTCTGGCATGAATGTCTCCTGCCCATGTGGGTGTCTGCTGCCAGGGCCGACTCTCGCAGCACTGAGCCGAGCTGGTGCCAAACCTCCTCAAAGTCCCGCATCTCTGCCACGTGCACCTCTGCTCTGTTAGATCTCTGCAGCCCGTCCATTCCTCTGCTGGGTTTTCTGCTGCCCGTCTGCTTCTCCTGCCAGTGCCCTATGAGGACTGTAGGGCTTTTCAGACAACTTACTACAGATGGAAGGGAAAATCACTATACCCGTGTGTATTGCTCAAACTTCTCCCGGCTACCCTGGCAACTGCATGGTCATTCTTCCCCTGCCCTACCTGCTCCAAAACAAAAGGAAGTGTGCCCAAAACGAAAAATGTTTCCCCCTTTAAATAGGCTTATTTGCAGAGGCGATGATAGGCACAGCCTGGGCCAGAGGTGGGGGGCTGAAATCGGAGACCGGGGGCTCTTTTTCACAAAGCTACTTACAGGGAACACTAACCCTGTTACCAAAACTGTGCCAAACAAAGGCAGCAGCTTCCTCCCCTACTGCCAAAACCGCACCAAATCCTAATAATCTCTAATAGGGACGGTAACCTCAGTAATCTCTAATAGAGAAAATAATCTCAGTAATCTCTAAAAGAGAAAGTGCAACAAGACAAAAAGATTAAAAAAAAAAATGTCAGAAAATGACACATGATAACTTGGGATGAGCCTGCTCCACTAAATTTGCAATGACCCATCGTAAAACTGACTTTGGCATTTGCAACTGAAAAAGCCTTGTGTATTAATTGATGGACCTGCTCCTAATCATTTCCACCCAGCTAAGTGAGCACCTAAGAGTCAGAATTTTGGGATACGGTTGCCCACCCTGGTACAAATTATAGCCTTGTTTCCTCTCTCTCTGCAAGTTTGCTCCATTGGTAAACTGAGATGCAGCTGGTTTATTTCACCTAAGTGCAGTGTCGGTTGCCATTTGTGAAGCGTTCGTGCTCCTCCGCAATAAGGAGCATGAGCAGTTTCATGAGAAGACACGCATTTCTTCAAGCTCTCATGCAAGCTACAACAGCAAAACAATAGCATGATATCAGAATAACTGCACAAGAAAACAGTTTTCTAAGAATTAATGTGCTATCGGGGACAATAGTTAAAGGCTTTCCGGCAAGTGTGCAGAAAATGTCTAAGGTGACTTCCTATCTTGAAGACCAGGCTGTTCAGAGAGAAAGAAATGCAAAAGAGAATGTTACAACCCTAGTGTCCCTAGGCACAAAGAGACCCCGAGCAAGGCACAATTAAGGTCAGTGAAACTCTTTTTAGCAAATTCTGCATTGTTATTTGATCAAAGTGTGTTAGAAGGCTTATGCTATTCTTGGATTTAACAGGAAAGTAAATGCACCAGACAAGCTCTTCTAAAGAAAAATAATTACATAATTCTGGTTTAAGTCTTTTTTGGGTAGAGACTAACAGTAATTCTAATTATATTTCACAGTTTCTTGCCACTTGACGGGGATTGCTTTGCTTTTGAAGCTCAACCTGGACTTGAGCTATAACAAAAATAATTTATCTTAAACTGCTGTCATTAAAAACAGCATTACATTAGTCCTAATGGAAATAATATAATTTTTGAGTATTATAACTGAAACCCTGAGGCATCTACAGGAATGAGCACTTTCCCACATTTGACCTATGTCCTGCTTTAACACTTCCCTCTGGCAGTAACTAAAGATCAGAGATTAACAGGGACTTTGAATGAAAGTGACTAAATAATTGACTCAGGTGTATCTAGAAAGTATTCATGCATTCCTCCTCAAGCTCGAAAGAGATCTGAAGGTGGGATATGTGTCATACGCGTGAATTAATGGTTGGATATTCCACTAGGATGTGTTTTTTTCAGCAGAAATAGAAAACAAGAACTATTGACAAATTTTCATGAAAATGCTATTAACTTGTGCTGTATTGTCTTTTCTTTAAAAGATTTCTGTCATATTAAAAATTACTTTCAAATTTTTAAGACTGACAGCCTCTGAATATTTAGACATGAACCTGAACAAAAACTGTGCAACTTCAGTTCCAGCCAGAAAACAGAAATAATTTGGAACAGTTATTGTTTTTAATAGAAAATATGAGAAAAGAAAAAGAAGTGTTTGAATTCCTAGATCATAAGAAAGCAACACCGTCTTTGTTTACCAAACAAAGATAATATTATTTGAATAATATTCCCTACTAATACCAAGCCTGTTGGTGAACAATTTAACATGAACTGCTGTAATATGTGACCAAAGTTGTAGTTTTGACCTGGCCCACTAAACTTCTCCAAGTTTTATCAGTCTTAAGAAATATGTCCATATTGAACATACCAATAGCAGTATACACATAAAAGAGTACTGACCAACAAATTAGTAATGCTCCCCTATTTCCATATTCACCTCGTATAGTCTTCCTTATCAGTCAGTTCATATCTTTCACCTTACTCCAGTAGTTTGTAATAGCACCATTTCTGAGTACACCACTGTAGTAAATAAACCCAAGCAAATGTTGTAAGGGCAAAAAATTGTCCCAACTTTCAACTCATACATATTACCTAAAGCCCAGACCAAAAAAAAAAAAAAAAAAAAAAGGCACTTGCACTTATTGAAAGTCAATAATCTGCGACAATCAGAAACCCCAGTGTATTGTCATTTCCATTAGATCAGTCTTTGCTGGAAGAATTAAAAGACTGTTACAATAGGAAATAGTCCGAGATTTAGCTCACAGAGATTTCAAACTGTAGCCTTAGATCTCCGTGTGTGCTTTCTCTATATTCTCTGCATTTTAATGTGGCACGGTTTTTTGAGTCATTATACCAAAGACCATTATAGTACTCCCGAAAGAATGTTACCAACAATGAGGTCTTGACTCCAGAATTATGAAATTTCATTTCTGATGTAATAAAGAACGACACTTTACAACCAAAGGATTAAAAATGTAAAGCAAATTTGTGATCAGGCTGCCACATAGGCGGTTCAATAGATCCTTGAAGAGTTAAGGAATTCTTTGTGTACAAAGTGAATAGGAGATTGTAGAATTACAATGCTATGCTTTGGGCAGCTAGGAGCTCTATTAAAATGGCTAGGGCATGCATGGAAAACCAGGTCAGTAGTTAATATTGAATGAAGTATAACAATCTGTCATGGGTAAAGGAGATTCCAATGAAGAGAAGCTTTGAATTTTCCCCTTAGTAAACACACTTCTTATTCAAAGATGATTCCAACAGAGGTAACAGATTCATTATGAGATACTACTTATGGAGCAATTAGAAAATGGCGTTATGGGTAGGGTGGGCTTGACCATTCGGGTTAGTGCTTTATTCCCTGTAGGTAGGAGATGGTGGAACAATAGAAACAAGTGTTTGCAAATGACAGTAAAGAATTCCAAAGGACAAGGTGGGTCAAAATGATGCTGTGAAAAGATGTTGAGCAATACTCTTTCTGCAAAACCCCTCTCCATGGAGCAGTACAAAGATATCAGTAAAACAGATAGAGCAGATGTTGTGTAAAAGGTGTTTGATAGGCGCTAGTCCTGCACAAGCTGAATATGTGGAACAAGCTGCCAACCTCTGTGGTTTTTAGCATCTAGGAAAAAAGTCAGTCACTATAATGAAAGCCAAAAGAAATATTTCAAACTGGTGTTTTTACAGTTTTCAGCATCATTGAGCAATGTCAAAAGCAGATTTCAGCTTTCATTCTAGCACCTGTAAATGCAGATATCATTCTTTACTCTCTGGCTATGTGTTTGTTCAGTTTTGTTGACATCATTGTAGAGTTTGGTGGGACAATAAGAAAAACTGTAAGCAGAGCATAGAGGATGGCAAAGGTGAAAGAAGTATGGTATTTTTTCTATAGAGGTATATTTTAGCCTGCTCTTCTACTGGTAAATAGATGTGCCTGAAAAATATGTAGCAAGAACATATGACACACTCAGATCAGAAGTCCATATAGCCCATCTTGTCTCTAGTAATAGTTAATAAAGGATTCTTAGGGGTAAGAGGGTAAATACAGACTGATCCTTTTCCTAGCATAATCTACAATATTCCAGTAGTTTACTGGTTTCCTAACTGAATTAAGAAAGAATTTTGATGCTGTCTTCCATAACATGATTGTTCAAATGGGTAGACAACAAATTCAATGAAAAATTGGTTGGATGATTGGTCTACGAGGGTGGTGTTAGTGCATCATACTCTACTTGGATGCCTGTGACAATTGGACAACAACAAGCATCTGTCCTGGGACCTGTTGTACTTGACAGCTTTATTGAGTGTATTCTCATCACATTTGCAGGTGACTCCGAACTGGGAGAATCAGTTGATATGCTTGAGGGCAGAGCAGCCATTCAGGGGGACAGACAGAGGTCAGTGAATCAGGCTGAGAGGAACTCCATGAAATTCAACAGGGACAAACAAAAAGTGCTGCCCCAAAGAGCGCAGAGCCTTTGGATTGATGGGAGCTGGGGCAGGAGGGGCTGAGAAGCAGCTCTTCGGGAAAGTCCCCAGAGTGGTGCTGGGCAGCGAGCTGAATATGAACATGAATTCTCCACTATGGTAGAGTGAATATGCAGAGCCACTCCCCAATACTTTACAACTGAAAGCTTTCCATTAATTTTAGTTACCCATTTCCCTCATCTGAGGCTTAGAAAACTAATATACAACTGTAGGAATCCTGTGGATTCTTTTTCTTTTTTTTCCTTTCTTTTTTTTTTTACTTCTGCTTTGCAAGATGCTAAGATTTTGAAAGTAAAAAGAGAAGTTTGTATAGATATTATACATCAGCTGCAACACCGTACTCCAAATATAATCAAGTTTAGCATTGTTATTTTATTTGGGCCCATTTTGAACTTACAAATATATGCACATACCTCTCTCTCTCTCTATTCATGCATATTCTAGGTTTAGAAAGTACCATTAATAAGTTATTTTACAAGACATACATGGTTTATATGGACAGTGTAAGTTATTGGTTGAAGACTTACAATACAGAAATATCCAATAATCTGTATTATTCTTAATGGTGAATATTATCTGGGCTCTTTCCACATGTAAGGAACCAGTCAAGAGGTTTTGTCCTAGACTGGGGGAGGGATGGGGGAAAGGGAGTTACCTACTGCACAGAAATACCAGAAAGAATGGTCATTTCTGGAAGGCATCATTACTAAGAGAGATGCGAGGGTTTCCAAAGTCATGCTGTTAAGTTTTTCCTGTACCATTTTGATTTGCTGCTGTTGTTATAAGGCATATCCTGAACCAGACTTTGGGCCACCAGCTTCTAAAAATTACTGAAACTAGCAAAATTACTGTAAATAGCGCTTTAGCTTGGGGGGGGGCGATGGACTGGCTGATGATTGCTAGTAGCCAACCATCCCCAAATGGTCATGACATACAGATGGAAAAATCCTTGGAGATGAGCATCCCCAAGTCCAACTCCAAGCTGATTTGAACATCATTCCAGCAAGGACACAGAATTTTTTATTCTATTTAATTGTGGGGGTTTTTTTCCCTTTAACTGTATGAGGTTTGATTTGTACAGGCAAGTGTCCACAAATTTTATCAGAGCTAGATCATTTCACACTCATCCAGAATCTGGCAGAAGAGTTAATGTTTGGAATATTTTTGCTGGGGCACTGTGATAAAATAACATAGAAAATACAGTTAACTTTATAATCTCAGATAAATTAGCTGTTACTTTTAAATATGACTTTCACTATCAGTCTAATGAAAAATGATAGACTGAAAATCTCTGGGGAAAATTCTTTGCTAAGGACCTTCTATTCCTTAAGAAACTAAAGTAGCTTGTGCATATCTGGTATTTCTTATGAGTAAGTCAAGAGCCTCTTAAATACTGTTTTGTGTGTTAGTAATTTGCATGGATTTGGAAGATAATAGCAAGTTAGCAAGCCAAAAGGAATGTCTGAGCTTCTTCTGATTTTCATCTTGCAGGGCTTAACAATACCTTTCAATAATATGGGGAGAAGAGAAGAACGTTTAACTTACATTGCTAAGAAATTATCTTATTTTCATGGACAGGTTCCTTTTCCTGGGCCTGAAGGCAACCAGGGCTGACACGTTCGTTATATCACATGTAATTCAGCAGTTCAACTGCTGACTTTATTGAATCCAAACCGGTTCACTGCATGCAAGGATATCTTACATTATTTTTTTCAAAATGAAAATTGCACCAGAAGCAAGGCAATGATTGGTTAGCTTTGAGAGAGATACTTTTGCCTAATCAGAGCTTTGAGTTTACCTATAGGCATAATACATTCCTTAATACTTCTCTCTATATAGAATAAAGATCTGGTTTACATCTTGTTGTAAAAGTGCAGCTTTCCAGCATATCTATAACTGTTAATTTGGATTCTAAGTCTTTATTGGAGATTTTGCCTTATCTTACAGTGGAAGCTTAGAAAGCCTTTTGTCAGACACCTTTTTTACTGCAAGACTGAGTCTTACTGTCTGGAGAACTTAACTGACTATGAATTGCACTATAAAAGCTAACTTCTCTATCATCTTGCTCTTTTGTTGCTACAGTGGGGAAGCATCTATGGAAATCAGTGAAGGAAGCTACACGTCCACTGAAGTCACCATTCAAACTTTTCTGGTGGCTTCAGGACAGGAAGATGTTAATCCAAATTTTCAGGGACAAGATAGGGAGTGAAGGCTCTAGAAAAAGGACAAAGAAGAGTGAATGACAAGAAATACACTGATCCCACAGAAAAGAAAGAGAAGTGCCAGAAGAAAAAAGCAAGAAGCAGAAGATATTAAAAAAAGATTTCTAGGTCATTACATTAGAAATATAAGAAAGAAGGAGTCTATTCAAATGCATATTTCTCAGTCATCTTTCCAAGAGTGCTCCAAGCAAAAATTTGGAAATACTGTGTTAGAGATACAAAAAGTTGTGAGAGAGCTGCTTTCTCCCTACATTTAATTTTTTAATTTTGTAAGCAGGATTTCCTATGCAACTGTCTATTACCCAATGAAACTACTGGTTTAGATACTGCAATTGATGCTTAGCAATTTTAAAGTTTCTTTTATAACACATGCATTATTCATATTGCAGTACTGCTGAGAGAGCTGTACCAGTTTGCTAGGTGGCAAGCCTAAATATAACCCTTCTCCAAAGATGCGTATCTTTTATCTAGACAACATAGAGAATTGTGAGACACTGAAAATCATGATGTTTTATTTAGGAAAGTGTCCTGGTTTCGGCTGGGACAGTTAATTTTCTTCCTAGCAGCTGGCACAGCGCTGTGTGTGCTATTCAGTATGAGAATAATGTTGGTAACACACTGATGTTTTAGTTGTTGCTCAGTAGTGCTTATCCTAAGCCAAGGACTTTTCAGTTTCCCATGATCTGCCAGCGAGCGAGTGCACAAGAGGCTGGGAGGGAGCATGGCCAGGACAGCTGACCTGAACTAGCCGCAGGGATATTCCATACCATAGGACATGAGGTCATGCACCTTTTATAAACTGGGGGGAGGTGGCCAGGAGGGTTCCATCGTGTTTGAGGACTGGCTGGGCATCAGTCAGTGAGTGGTGAGCAATTGCATTGTGCATCACTTGTCTTTCTTGGGTTTTATTTCTCCCTCTTTTTGTTATCTTACTTTTAATGACTTCTATTATTATTTTTATATTTCAATTATTAAACTGTTCTTATCTCAACCTACAGGTTATACTTCTTTTTTCTAGTTCTTCTCCCCACCCCATCGTGGGGCAGGGTTAGGAGTGAACGAGCCAACTGCTGGTGCTTAGGTGCCGGCTGGGTTTAAACTACAACAGAGAGACGCAGTAGTGAATTGGGGGTAGGATTAATCTCTATCTATTTACAGACATGTTTTCAATGCCTAATCTGTCTTCTCTTTGTAGGTGGTGGAGAGAAGGTACAAATTATCTGATCTGTTTTAGATACTGTTAATGAACAGTACCCTAGAGATGCCCGTTTCTGTGTGTTCCCTGTATTTGATACTGAGACAAGTAGCTCTGATGGGATTTTTCTTGCAAAACTAAAAAAAGAAATGTCAGAAAGCATTACTTTATCCCTATTAGAGGGGCTTCTATATGTATCAGTTTCACCACAGACAAGACATTTCTCTGAAAAACAAACAAAAACCATGAATAACATTCAATACAATCAATCCTTTATTAGGAAGAGAACTTATATGGATCTTGGGAAAACACGACTTAAGCCTTTAGTCTTCCTGCTTCAGATTCTAAAAGTCAGTGTACTAGTTAGGCAATCTGAGATGTCCTTTCTTTCTCATCTCGATGCTGCTCTATCTTATAAAAATAAAAATTCTAAAGTACATATAAATCATGTTCCATATGATTTGGTCCATATACAATGTTATAGACAGGTTATACATTGGAATCAAAAAGTCATGGAATGGTTTGCATTGGAAGGGACAGTTAAAGATCATTTAGTCCAACCCCCTGCTGTGGGGAGGTTGATCACCAGATCAGGTTGCTCCAAGCCTCATTCAACCTGACTTTGAACACTTCCAATGATGGAACATCCACAACTTCTCTGGGCAATATGTTCCAGCTATGTGTTCCACCACCTTCACTATAAAAAAATCCTTATATCCAGTCTGAATCTACCGTATTTCAGTTTAAAACCATTGCCCCTTGTGTGGGAAAATGACGGATAATGGGGAGGTGAGGGAAACTCTATTCCCCAGATTTTAGCTCGCACCTTGACACGAAAAACAGCCATGAAGTGGCTACGAAGCAGTTTGCTGATCCCAAGAATGGAATGCGGTTACCATGGATAAGGCCTACTGCAGCCAAGCACAATGTACTGTACCTCCGAACGAGGGAGGGAGTAACGTGGAGATGATACGGTCCAACCTTGTTCCTGGAGGTAACAATGGGCTGCTACAGTTAACTGCATCAACCGCTATCAAGAAAGATGGATCACTACTGCTGTGCCAGCAATAATGGTGAAATCGTGTCCTCTAGGTGAACTTTGCCCATTATAATGTCATTATAATACCAAAACACAGCTCCATCCCAAAGGCTACCTGCCTCCAAGGTGCGACCACTCCCCACTGGGCATGCGCTCTAGATTTTAACACCTGTACCTTTAAACGTGAAGCGAGAGATTTTTAATCCAATCAGAATAAAAAGAATGTATGACTAAAGTCACTCAAGCTTCACCTAAAAGTATAGAAACAATATAAAAAGTGGCGAATAAAAGGGGGATTTGGGGAACAGAAGACCACCTTCGAAACTTTGGGATCGGTCGATGGGCTGAACCTATCTTCTCCCCCCCCACAGGGACCCTACTGGGTAAGAGCTCTGTGTTTTGCGCACTTAAATATTAACATCAGGCTAGCTGTTAATAATTATTAGTGTTTAGGTTTGCTTGTGTGTTTAGGTTTGTATGCGTGTGTTTAACGTTTGCTCTAAATCCATTTCGCAGTCAATACCCTATCACTGGTATCATTCGAACCTGCATTTTGTCACGAATCTACACAATAAACTATTATTGTTGATTTAATACTGAAGGGATTTGTCTCAGTGTTGCTGCTGGCGAGAGTCCCTGAACAGGTTAGGCGAACATCCTCCAATCCTGTGGGCTACCAAGAGGGACTTTGGTTTCAGTGACGCTGCCAGCGTGCCTGGCAGGCTGGCCAAGCTGTAAAGAACCCGAGGAGGTTCCACTTCTCCCTAACAGGAGTGTGGTGGGCAGGTTGGGTGACAGGAGTTTGTCTTCCTTGGGAAGCTAGTGGGCTGGACAAATTGTAAAGGGTTTGGGAAACTCCCCTTCTGGGCCAGGAATTTTCTTTGTCTATCCTCCTGGCCTCCCTTTTCGTGACACCTTGCCCTGTTGCTACAGGCTTTGGTAAAAAGTCTCTCTCCATCCTTCTTACAAGCCCCCTGCAATTATTGAAAAGGTGCAATAAGGTCTTCCTGGAGCCTTCACTTTTCCGGGCTGAACAACCCCAACTCTCTCAGCCTTTCCTCATAGGAGAGGTGCTCCAACTCTGTAATCATTTTCATGGCCCTCCTCTGGACCCACTCTAACAGGTCCATGTCTTTCTTGTTCTGGGGAGCCCAGAGCTGGACACAGTACTTCAAGTGAGGTCTCACGAGAGTGGGAGAATCATCTCCTTTGATCTGCTGATTACTCTTCTTTTGATGCAGCCCAGGATATGGTTGGCCTTCTGGGCTGCAAATGCACATTGCCAGCTCATTTTTCATCCAGCAGTATCTCCTAGTCCTTCCTTTCAGGGCTGCTCTTAATCCTTTCATCCCCCAGCCTGTATTGATACTGTGGATTGCCTCAACCCAGGTGCTGGATCTTGCACTTGGCCTTGTTGAACTTTATGAGTTTCATGTTGGCCCAGTCCTGAAGCCTGTCAAGGTCCCTCTGGATGGCACCCCTTCCCTCAAGCATATGAACTACTCCACTCATCTTGGTGTCATCCACCTCTAGATGAAAACATATTTAGTATAACATTGGCTGAATCTGTTATAGCCTTGTGGCAGTGCAGACACCCTGACTGCTTGCACAAAGCTTGCACAAAAGACCAGGACCTGCATAAGCGCCTGATATAGATGGGATCCATGCCCCAGGGCTATCTGGTGCCTCAGAGTCTAGGCTCCTAGCTGATCTCCTAGCTGGATATAAAAGGAGCCCTGTCAGAGAATCCAGTTTGGGGCGGTCCTCTTTGGAGCAGCAGGCAGTGCAGCTGGGGACTCTCCCCTCAGGATGCTGGTTAAGGATACTTCTCATGACTCCCCTTGGATCAGGACACTATCTGAGTGTATCTCCTGGGATTGAGGGAGCCCTCACCCCCTAGATGATGAGTGACCCTTTTGGTACCCTTAAGAGGGTAATTCTTATTTGTATGAGTGAGGGTGTACACATTGTGGTTCATTTTCCTTAAAGAGTATGCTTTGGTATTCAGGAATCTGTTGTGTAGTACATGTATTCCTGACTGACATCGATCCTGTAATTAATTTTGGTCAGTCAGAGTGCTGGGCAAATTTGATTGCAGTAAATCCACAGTTTTTGGATAGCTGCTGCTGTCGGTTTTGTGGGTGCCTTCGTGACAAGCCTGATTACTGGTTTCCACTTGGATGTTGAGCCATTGACTATAACTCTTTGGACAGAGCCATTCAGGCAATTTCTTATCCATTTAATAGTCCATCCATCAAACCTATATCTCACCACTTTAGCGGCAAGAATGTTGTAGGGGGCTGTATCAAAGGTCTTACTGAATTCCAGGTAGATGACATCCCTTGTTCTTCCCTTGTCCACTGATGCAGTCACTCCGTTGTAAAAAGCCACTAGGTTAGTCAGGAGTGATGTACCCTTGGTGAAGATGTGTTGTCTGTGTCTAATTCCCTCCCTGTCTTCTATATGTTTTGACATATCTTCCAGAAGTATCTGCTTCATGGTCGTATTGGGCACAAAGTCGAGACTGACTGGTCGGTAGCTCCCACAGTTCTCCTTTATCTTTTTAAAAATGGACTGGAGTCTTCGCCTGACTGCCAAGACTTTTCAAATATGGTTATGATCGGCTTAGCAACTACATCAGCCAACTCCCTCAGGACCCTGGGATGCATCTCGTCAGGTCCCGTGGACTTATCTATGTTCCCGTTGCTCAGGTGATCTCAAACCCAATCTGCAGCTACGATGGGAGGCACTTCATTGCCTCAGTCCCTGCTTTGAGATTCAGGGGCTTGAGAGATGTGGGAAGAGAGATTACCATTGAAAACTGAGGCAAAAATAAAGAAATTGTTGAGTATCTCAGACTTCTCCATACCAATTGTCACCAGTTCTTCTGTCTGGTTTTTTTTTTTGGGGGGGGTACTTTTTTAAAAACCTTTTTTTTTCCTGGTCAACATACCTGTAGAAGCTCTTATTACTCTTTGCATCCCTTGCTAAAGTTTATGTAACATTGCTAGCAAGAACAGGAAAAATTTTTTATAGCTTGGAAAAAAAATCAACACACTCCAACAAGAGACATTCTTTGCTTAATTCAAGGAGTGAACAGGGCTGCTCTTGTCTGGTTTAGTAGTCTTCCTTTTTTCTTCTTCAGCTGTGTTTGGAAGTGCTACTTTTAAAAGTCCAGCTGGATTTATGACATGAGAAATTTACCACAATTAGAAGCCCACGGCAGAAGATATTTGAATGTGTCTTACAGAAATCATACTGCTGCTGATTGAGCTGAGGGCAGCTTTACACAGTCTGTGACAGTTTTTGAGAACTTACTACCATAATCCTTTATTTTTTCCCCCAGGAAAAGTAGTATGTGCTACCTTTCTCAAAATCCTAGCATAGCTTTCCATTACAAAGTGTTTCCTTTGAGTTAGGCTTTGCTTGTGCACTCTCTAGGTTAAAAGCATCTGTATGTGCTGAGAACAAATGACACCAAGTTTCTGGTTCAGTAGGTATATTTACATTTTAAGGATTTTAAGGATTAACAAATTACTGGATTTACTGTGATTATTCAGCACGGTACTGCACAAGGTCTCTGACCATAATTTGCATATGAGACTTGAGAAACATGTCCCTCCACAAACAGCAACTGATTTCACAAGGAACTTGTGGAAATATTAAGAACGGTGGACATCTACTTCAAAGCTCTTGCACAAAAAGGAAGGAAGGGAAGGCAGGCATGATAGATACTTCAATGAGTCAAGGAATGTTCCCATAGCAGAGTCAATTTTTACATTATTTATGTCTCTTTTCAGCAGTGAATGTTTAACAGTGTGGATCAAGCAATGAATTCTCTGGTATGTGCTCCTTTCCCTGACAGCATGGCAATATCAGAGCTCGATTTTTCTACATGATTTTTTCTGAGAAGCACTTCTAATTTTTACTGGTATGCATTTAGCAAGACAATAACAACAGCTTCATCTCTCCCCAGCTGCTTAGATGCTGGGTATTGCTTTCAGGGCTAAAAATTTTGCAGTTGCTCTCCAAAACAAACAGGGAAAACCATTAGAAATATGGGATCTCCTATAGAGATGAAGATAACAAACATGACATGTCTGGGACCTTGACAAGGTTAGGGTAAGATTTAACTTAAGATTGTATTTTGACGGTTCAGTAATCCTGTTTTCTACAAATAATAAGGCTTGTGATATCCCTGTTGTGAACGCTCATTATAGTCAGATTCTTCAAGTAAAAAAAAAAAAAAAAATCTCCTGAAAGACGTGTTATCTTCCTTTTCTGTCTTTGCATTCACTAGGGAGTTATCCTACAGCTAGGACAAACACTATTGCATCCAGATCCCTCCAGCACTTTCTGAAGCAAGTGGAGGAGCTAACAATCCTGCTCATCTAGAAGCCAGTGAGGAGGTGTAAATGGGAGCGTGGTTCCAGGGATGCCAGTACCTGAAATTCCCAGAAGTCCCCCAAAAGGGCAAAACATCAAGCGAGTAATAAACCAGATGTGTCAGATATGTGCTTACAGACTGACAAGACTGCTGCACCTGAGCCCTGCCCATAGGTTAACCTTTAGTGCATGGCTGTTGTCCGGCTGGATGAGCAATGCCTTTTATACACGGCAGAGGAACTGACAACTCTGTCTTCCTCTGGCTGAAAGGATTTTTTTTTCTTATTCAAGTCATAAGATCAGCAAATGAATCTTGAAGGGTCTGGAAGTAAATCTGGGCTCTGAGATATGTCAGTAGCAAACTGGAAGAGCCTTGGAAAATAGAGATTTAAAGCAGTAATTGAAGTGGATACAAAGGCATAAAGCAGCTGCAGACAAACTAGTAGTAGCCTTAAGGAGAATAGGGGAAGCAGAGGGTAAAACAGAGCCCACCTATGGTTGTTTGCCACTGCACTTCCTCTCTGCAGGTCCAGATGTGGGAGGTGGAGAACAAGTGGAGCTTGACACTGAGTCACTGTGTGATATCCACTGGCAAATTCAAGACCAGAGAGCACATACCACAAAAGGCACTTGAAGCACTTCCTTGCCATAGAAATGACCCAAAAAATGATTGGAAGAGAAAGCAAAATGGAGGGTTGTGGGGACGCAAAGACAATTACTCTTACATCACATTTTTGTGAGCCTGTATCCTGTCAAGCAGCTGTCAGTGCCCTGCTTCATCTCTCAGGTTAACAGGAGTTTGGCAGAGGTGGTACAGCAGCTACTAGAGCACTGATTACTGCTGTATGAGAAGTCCATTGATGTACCTGGTAAATAGCCAGTGGAGTGCAGAATTGATGGCAGGCAAACTAAACTTATTTACGACAAGTGGTAGTTCACAGGGGTTATGCTGGTACATAGCCACCCACTCACCAACTGCTAAATAACAATAAAAAAGTAGGAAGAATTAGGTAAATATATAAACACACAGAAATGTAGACGATATTCTACACCAGTCAGTCTTTTTTTTTTATCTAATCTAGTACTCAAGGCAGGAAGCCAGGGAAGTCCAGGCTCTTGTCTGACATTATAATACAACTTCAGCTTGGAAGAAATGGATAATGTTTCAGTATCAATCAAGAAGGTAAAAATAATTTTGGAGTTGCATTGCATAAGGTATTCTTCTCCTACGAAATTCTTGTTGACTCCATTGATACAAAGATTGTTCTCAACCTTACTGTCTGGAGCTTATCCATGGGGGAGTAGGTCAGGATGCTGGATGTGGCATTCAGCTTATTTCTGTTACAGTAGCTAAAGGCCTGCATTACTCCCACAGAACTGCAAATGGGCTGTGCATATAATTGGTGCTTGTATGCACACAACACTCACACTTCATGGTCTGTAGGTGTTAAAAGTATGTTTTCCTCCTTGTCTGTATTCTCTTGGTTCTGTATTCGTGCAGCACTAGCATTCTTCCTATATGTAGGTGCAGCTAAAGTCTGTATTTATCTGTAAGACAGCTATGCTATATCTAGCCTGATTTTGAAACAGTTGAGATTTTTATTAAGAAATTCTGAAGGTATTAAATATCACTATACAAAGCAAAACTACAACTACTGTAATGATAATTATAATAAATTTACAAAGCGTTGCTCTGTTCTAGCTAACAGTATCTGCTGGCCAGCCATTAAAACCTGACTACTCCTTTGTAAGTTCCATGCTTAGATGGAGAGATTAGTAAATCAGATTAGAGTTTATTAATTAGTGTTTTATTGCTTTTTAATCCAAGGAACAGAGTAGTAGTAACACACAGGGCACGGCTACTGTCGCGGAGGCACCCACAGAACAGACAGCAGCAGCTATCCGAAAAAACATGGATTTATTGCAAACAAATGTGCCTGGCACTCCAACTGTACAGGTTCGGGTGTCCGGTGGGAATTATCACTGCACAACAGATTGCTGAACACTACAGAACGCACTCTAAGGAAGGATGACCCAAAATGTGCCCAGCTCACTGATATAAAGGGAGAATCTCTCACCTAGTGATACCGAGAGGGTCACTTACCAACGCCGGGGTAAGGATCACTCAATTCCAGGGAAGTGTCTTCGGCCGGCGTCCCAACTCGAGGGGGGAGTCTCCAACCGCACTACCTGCTGCTCCGAGGAGAACCAATTCAAACGGGGGTTGCACTGCCACAGCTACTCATTCGATCTCTTGTTCTTGGGTTTTGCAGTTAAAACACTATTTGTCCATCAAGAGATTCTGGTTGCTTGTCATACTTGTCACTGGGAATGGCAGCTAATGTTGACAGAGTGTATTTGAGCATATTTTGAAAGCTGTGAATTCAAATGTCATTAGTGCAGATTACAGGTTTGAAACTGAAACTAGTTCATGCACTACCTAAGTCATGTTACGGTGGTAAGTGACTCTTGAGGTACGGGCAGTTGTCCCCAGCTACATTTGCTCATACAACAAATCACACCATAAAAGCCTCAGATGCAGCCCCACCATATTCAGGTCTATGTTAGACAAAAAATTACGTGAGGGCCTGCTGGAACCTGTAGAAATGCACACTTCGGTGGTAGCTGGCATTTTACAGACATTTAAAGGAAATGCAAAGTGATGTCAAGATTGGCAACAAGTGAATTGTATGCCTAAGCAGGTTCCTTGAATTCTTGGGAATGGCCAGCTACTCGATGGTAGCAAATCTGTGCATCTGTTTCAGGGCCCTCTTAACTATATGTCTTTGATACTATGGATCCAGAGCATTTTACACACCTTAGGTATTTTAAAAAGTATAGAGCAGATGCAGCGTTAAATTCCTTGTCCTCAAGGAGAAGAATACCTGTACTGTTTGTGAAAGAGAATTTACACAGAGAGAGTTCCTCTTCTTTTCTAAATTAGCAGGTATTAAACATGCTGCATCAATCCTCATTGTCCTGCCACACAGTACTGAAAATTTTATTTCGATGTTGAAGTGAGCAGTCTGTGCCCCAGGTAAAAGCAGCCTCTGGGTAAAGATAGCTTACATTGCATGACTGAATTTTTCTTGAATTCACCTATAGTCATACCTTGCATGCTAATGCAAATCAAATACAACTGATCAGCCCAGGATGATGTTTTGATAGAGATTGTACTGATTTTGGTAGCCAAACTAGTTAATTTATAGCAAATTCATTTATCCCCTTGTGATACCACATGGTGCCACAGAGATAGACCCCGTTTTTTCAGGAAAAGGCAACCACATAGTTATTTGTCATCTTTTTGTCCTACTGTTTCTAGCAAATAAGGGTCTGATGAGTCAGGTGAGACATTAATTTGCAAGTCATAAACCAACATCAGTCATCTTTAATTTTCATTACCATACAAAGTATGCCCATGGGTGAATTAATTACATAAAATTACATAATTTATAACATTTTAATACCTAAATATTATAGCATATATACATTTAAATTTTTGCACTGAACACTTTTAAATTAACAAAGATGAATATAGTATGAATGGGTTACTTAACAAAATAGACATCCGCTTCTCATATATTTGCCATAGGGAATACCTAAGTACAGAATATAAAGGAATGTCAGTTGTTGCTCCGTTTTACTAAAACTCCTTGTTGTCGTTCTCTGCCATCATGCCCAGTGTGGTGTTCTGAGGGGACTATGCCAGTGTAGTTATTTCACACAGTAGCACCCGCCCACGGGACACTGCCTATTCCCAAGGTGGTAAATGGTTAAAGAGGTAATTACCAGAGGGGAAGAAGATAAGATCACTAAGCATGGAATAAGAAAGACTATATAGATTCAGAGCAGAGAGGTTTTTTCTTCTATCCCTTAGATATTTCTGTGCTTTTGTCTCAAACAGCCTGAACTTGAGTTTGCTTTTACTGGGTCAAGTAATTTTACAAGTGACCCTTTCTAAGCCCGATGATGTGCTGGTATATGAATTAATGCTTTCTTACGTTAATGGCAAAAAACAACTTCACTGCAGAGAAAAAGGATTTCTAGTTTATGACAAATTACATTTCAAAAATTGATTTCACTCTAAATCATCTGATCAAGTGAAACTGTTCAAAATTTCCCGTGAACTACAAATTTGTTGGAAGCTCCATTTTGAGACATCAGCAAATGTTACATCTCTGACTATATGTGCCCCAGGCTCTACAGCAGTGCAACTGCATTTCCGTAGATGTAGATAAACGCCATTAAACAGCTGAATGCATCCTAAGGGTGTGTGGGTTAAAGCCAGGGCTGCTGTGGTCCTGACTCTCTGGAAGAGCATGACTGCCCTGCATCCTGCCCTGCATCTCCTCGGGGCTGGCTGTGTTCAGAGCCCCTGAACTCCTTGCTGGATTTTGCAGACCCCCTGACCTCCAGTGTTGGAAGGTCACTCAACCGAAGATACACCAAACAAAGGATGCTGAGCTTGATTCTGCAAATGTTAGTGAAAAATGTCAGCTGCCTTTATTTTTACTTTGGATAAGCAAGTAGAGTTTATTGTGCTTTACTCATTCCTATGAGAATAATCCAGTTAACTGCCTCCTGTGGACCTATTTAACCTGAGCAGTTCACAATGGCATGTACTGGTCCCCTTGTGAAAATAAGCTTTAGTATCTTGTGTTCTCTTACGCCAGAGAGCCAGGAAATCAGTCTGGACCATAGATGAGTTTGCAGAAATAACAGTTAGAAAAAGCAAACAGCTTGGAGATTAACCATACTTGATGCTGGCGGTATTGAAAGACAGTAAACATGAAACCTACGGATATCAGTTTCACAGGGTCACTTTTCAGAGGGAAACAGTGTGATAAACAGGGCTTTTTAGGAAAGGAGCTTTTTCTTGATTTGAATTATTCATTTTTACTCTTGACCATTATTCCTATGTTGGTTGATGATAAAGCGTATCATATCAAATAATAATATGGTATCATAGCAACATAAAGGAAACCAGTCTCGCGGATTCTAGAGAAGCTGATATCATTGCATTTAGTTAATGCAAAACAATTGTTGAGCTGATATCTTCAAATAGGTTTATTTTCCAGTTAAAAAAGTGATGCTACTATCTGATATGACATTGTGCCTCTATGTTGCTTCAGGCTTCCTTTAAGAAGTCTTTAAAAGTCAATTCTTTTTTGTAATAACTGTACTGCTAAACAACTTTGTCATGGCTTTGGCTTTTGAACTAGCTGTGCTGGAAAATGTTTTTCTTTCATTTTAATGTCAACAACCAATCCAAAGCTGCAATTGCAATAACATTAAAAAAGTTGCATACCAGCTAACATTCCCTGCTGTGTAATAGTTTTGGTTTTTTTTTACGGTGTGGATGGGAGAACAGCTATTTCAAAGAACAGTTCACTAAGTTGTGTAAGATTAACTAGGGTCATAATAACAGGAACTCAAATAGTATTTTTGATGTATGCAAGTCTTTCAAAGATCGTATTCCTGACCTGAAATACTACAGTGCTAGAGCTGGGTGTGGAAAAAAAACAACTGACCACAATCTTACCTATAAACTTTACTTCTTTCAAGAAGAAGCAAAAATTATCAGATGTTCAAGCTGTGTAATTAAGTTTTCCGCAGAATACCTGCAAGCATGTTCATATTCTCAATTCTCAGCAAACTGACAGCTATGGAAATACAGTTCTGCATTTTTTCCAGAAAACAGCCTTTCCTCCCTAATAGAGTAATCTCAAAATTACATTGAAGCAGAGAGGATACAAAATTCATGGACTGGAAATGAGACATGCTTTTTACAAAGCATCTCTGAGAACTCCAGAATACTTGCAAGCATTTTTGCCACTGTCATTTTAGGTTTTCTTCAGAAATTTATTTTGTTTTTACATTATAGCAAAAGCTGTTTTTGTCTCTAATAATGTACATTGCAGTGCCATCTAGCGTGAGAAGAGAAGAACATGGAGAAGAAAATGGATGGTTTGAGCTTCAGTTGTGCGAAAGCAAAATCAATGCTATACACAGCTCTAAATGAAGAGGATTATGCCTGCCTTTAACAGCTATGTCTCTAATTTCAGTAGCTCATCGCTGGACTGTATGCAGCACCAAAGACAGAAATATGACCTGCTCTGTATTTTTTCATGTGATTGTGTTAGTTGTGCCATTATACTTTATGAAACAGAATTTTTTATTCAGTGTTTGATTATCAGAAACCTCCCACCTTGATCTCTGGGTGCATAAAATGGGCTAAAAATGCAAAGACAGATATCAGAGGGATGGTGCTTTAATAATTGATTATTTTGCAGCAAAAATTTCTCCTTAAAAAGACTGTATGTATATACAACTAGTTCTTTGGAGCGAGAACTGCTGGCTACTGCTCCTGTCTAGATGAGACAATACACTGCAACACTACGAACAGCAGAAACTTGAAAGGTAAATGCAGATACTGAGAAAAACAATTTTCACTTTTTCACCAAATCTCATCACAGAAATGGAGATGAGGCATCACAAGTACAAAGGTCTGTCGATCTGCAGCTACACGGAACAAGGTCCCGCATGAGAGCTAGCCTTTGAAGTGCTCCTTGATCTCATGTGTATTATAATACACTTGAGCTCTGTTACGTGCCTGAGATATATAACCTGAAAATTTTTCCCTATGGATGGATTCACATTCTCCCTCATGTCTGGACTGATCTGAGGAGGAAAGAACAGCAGTCCTGATTTAACAGGCAATGTAGAGTCAAAATAGATGGCCTGTAATCTTCCAAAGTTATACCAGAAGTTCTTGCAAGCTCACCCACTGCTTTCCCAGCTATGTGTCTTGGCTTTAGTGTGCAGCTGTAGAACCCTGTAAACACTGCATGTTTCTGGGAAACATCACTTGGCACCACGTCCAGTGCTTACGGGAGACCCATGGGGCCGTGCACAAGGGGCCCTGCCGCTGCCCACTGCAGCCAGACTTCTCCTGGGCCAGCAGTTGGCAGCACATTCCACCAGTCCCCCCTAGAGCTTCTGCCCACTACTGGCACAGCCTGCTGGCTGACTGCTAACACAAAGAGGTTTTAGATGGAGGGTACAGGTCAGGCAGGTTGAGCTCTAGACTTCTGGGAAGGTCCTTCATTTTAACTCTTGGGAAGTAAGAATTTCAGGGTAGCTTCAGGACCTTATTACATGTTGCCACAAAAAGAATACATGCTGAGGATGTACACTTGAAAAAGCCAAATAAGGACATGAAATCCATGGATTGGTATCCATGGGACCGGGAATGCTGGTTTTGCCTTCTTTGAAAACAACTTTTCAAAAAACTGAGTCCAATATATAACACAGCTTGGTTTTCTCCTTTCTTTCACAGGGCTGGTTAATGACACATTAATGAGGATACGGCATCCCTTAAATGAATGTTAGTTGTATGTGTGATACCTACAGGTAACTCAGCTTCCATGTGACCAGGTGGCAATAGGAGGTATGGAGTTTTCCCTGGGCATATGGCAAACCAAGGCTCCTTTAGGCTATTCTTGTTTCTTCCCAAACATTCTGTTTCTTAGTGACATGATATACCTCTGTATATACACCTGGATCCATGTCAGAATACAAATTCCTGTTCCTCTGACTTCAGGACAGACAGTATTGCACTCACACTTTCCCATTTCCAAGAACAGTGAATAAACACACCAACGTGGAAGCCTGATAACAATTTCACACGTTCTCAGCTGCAATACTTTCCTAAACATTTCCTGATACTCCGCAAACTTCCATTCTGCGTTTACTCTCCTCCTCTCTATGGATATTCTGTCTAAATGTGAGGTTGATAGACTGCTTTATTCAGAACCAGCTTCTGTGCTTAAATGAAATGATAACTTTGAATATTTTGAATGGAAAGATCCTGACATAATAGGAACTTTTAAAACTAGGCATGAAAAAAAGAGATAACGCACTGAGGGACAGGGTTTTAGCAAATCCAAATGCTAAGCAAGCAAGCACCTGCAAATTTAAGGAAACTTTGCATCAAATATGTTACTAGTGTAATGCCTCAATGGAAAGCCAGATATTCTTATGATTCATGCTTCCTGCTGTCAGCTTAAGTGCAACAGCAAAATCATTTCAGGATTTTTTTTTTTGATTCAGAGGATGTAAAGGACTTTGGAGGATGCACATATTAAAAAAAAAAATTTTTTTTTCTCTTTGTCTAAAGAGTCAGGTATGTGACTTCTATATCAGACACTGTCAAGATTAAAATATGCTTAGAATTTAAATTACTTCTATATTTAATATTGATAAATCTAATTTACAGCATTTCTGCTCCTTCTTTAACCTAGAGACATGACAGGATTAATATTAATGAGATTGCTTTTGGTGATGTGCAAGCAATTCCGTAAGTCAAATTCACTCAACCTGTATTTGCCTGGAATATTTACATTTTCTATAATATCTTTAATTTTTAACGCTGAAAGCAGGTCATCACTTTATTTTTAAGGTTGGTAAAAAAATCATCAAACAGTTTTGACTCTGGTGCTATCCTAGCCTCTCCCGAATCCCCAAAGAGAATGACAAAAAACCTCCTGACAAACACGACAATAAATAATGTCATTCTGTCCTGGCAAGGAAATTCTTGGCATCTAGTAGCTTTTGAGACTGTATCAGTACCTGCTTTATTTCTATAGTGATAATGGGAAACAGAGAGGATAGCTACATTCCTTTGTGACTTACTGCAAGTGTTCCTGGCCAAAATTAAGGGGTTTAATAGTCAATTTTTTAGCTCATACTGAAATATTTTAGATGATAATTTTATTAAAAAAGGTCTAGACCATTTCTGATGTTCCATTATTAGGTAAATGGTTTGCTATGTTCCATCTCTGCTAGCCGTCACTGGGAGTAGCTTATCAAATGGTGATTCAGCCTTTGGTCAGGAGCTCATTGTACTGAGCTTGCTCCAGATGTCATAAATACATCTTGTTGGGATGTTTTATTTCTCTCACTTCCCTGCAGGCAGCCCAGACTGGAATGGATTTATGTATCTTTATTTTGGGACTGTTTTTGCTGGAAGGCCTATGAAAAAAAGCAGGCTTTGCATTTTGAGAGAGCTGAAGTTGCACCATGTACATCTCAATTTAGCTATTGAGTTGATTTATGCTCAGAAGTATCTGAAGTGGTCTCCCTTCAATACTCTACAGATCCTCAGATATTTTCTTTCCTTTTCTTGTCCAGCTCCAAATGAGAAGAGTTTGGATAAGTACCAGCCTTAGATTTTTGCTATTAAGTTTTTATTATCTTTTTGTATGAACACTTTACTGAGGTTACCTGGAGAGTATTCTGAGACCCTTTACTGTAGCTAAAGGTATCAATTCTGGACAATATAATTAACTCTGTAAATGTCAGTGTATCCATTGCAAAAAAAACCCCACCTGGTTTGTTTATTTACTGCGGGGATTCTTTTAGTAGAATATACTCATTAGAATATTCCTATCACATTTCCTAGGAGATATCTATGGGCTCCAGCTGAGTGAAGCATACAGAGACCCCTCTGAATGCACCAACATACATACTCAGATATACCAATCAAAAAAAGCAGCATCAAGGAGAGTCCTCACCAGGCTTCAGAAAGCAATATAGTTGCATTACTATAGCTTTGTGTCTATAGTAATTAGTCCTAGAGTAGAACTGGCTTTACAAACCTATGCATAGTGCTGTGGGGTGTTGTTATGGTTTGAAACCAGCTGGCAACTAAGCACCACCCACTCGCTTGTCCCCTCCCTGGTGGGATGGAGAGGAGAATCGAAAGAAAAACGTAAAACCTTGTGGGTTGAGACAAGAACAGTTTAATAGGCCAACTCAAGGAGAGAATAAGCCACAATAACAACAAAACTAAGAAAAGAATGTATAAAGTGTGTGATTCACAATGCAATTGGTCACCATCCAGAGCCCGATGCTCAGGCAACTCCCGAGCCGCAATCCCTCCTCTTCCCAGCCAGCTCCCCCACTTATGTACTGAGCATGATGCCATATGGCATTGAATATCCCCTTGGCTAGTTCAGGTCAGCTCTCCTGGCTGTGCCCATCCCAAATTCTTGTGAAAATTAACACCTTCCCAGCTGAACCCAGAACAGGTGCTGAGGCTGTCACACAAGTTGACATTAGCTCTGCACCACTGCTGTTACAGCATCATCCCCGCTGTGCTCCTTCTCCTGCAAAGGAACCCATCCTGGTGGTGCAGGTTTGCTCTTGCTGGCTCATGAAACCAGCTGCAGAAGTCAGGGACTAACCCTGCTTTGAGACTTTGCTGCTCTTTTTGCCACTTGGGTGGGTGGGACAGAGATACCTGCTCCGCCGTATAGCAGCTTTGCATTGCTGGCACGTTGGGCAGTGTAAGCTGAGTCAAGCTTGTAAGGCATTGTAAGCTGCACTCAAAATTAAGGAAATTCAGGAATTACTCCAGCTCAGGATAGCTTTATTAAACCAATGTCTTCAGCTGTCCAAATATGATTTAGCCACAAGCCAAGTAAGAGCCCTAGGTTTGCATTTTCTGGTGAAATTTTTGTCTTGCTTTTTATAAAGACATAACCCACTAAGACCTTATTTTGTCTCTTGCTACCCACTGGTGGTACCAAAGGAGGGTAGGGCCTTAGTACATGATCCTCTCCTTTTCTGGCATGCTTCATAAGCAAGGCAACAGAGGACATCTAAATCACCCTCAAACATTGCTAAAGTAAGTTGAATTAATCAGGGACATGTACATCTCCAAGATACTGCTTCAGATTCTCTTCAGATGAAAGTAATAATCTGTTTCAATTCTCATCAGAACATTAGAAAGTGAAAGTAAGTACTATTATAGAGAAGAAATTAAACTCCAATTCTGCAGAACAAGGTGATCATCTCAGAAATACCTGTGTGTCATGTTCTTAGGAATGTAGAAGAGTGTGAGAGAGAAACATGTTATTTTTCTTTTTCATAGTCACATGGTGAATATTACAATGACACTTCATATGCAAACATACCTTCTATTAATTATTTTTTACACTGTGACAGCTTTCAGACAGCACAGCCTGATATGTATAGTAGGCATATGTAGAGAAAAGTTCATTTTCTTAAGAGAAATGTAATAACGTGCCTCTCTCTCACAGGAAAGTAACCTTGAACATCTGCAAATAGTTCTTTGTACTGCAGCAAGAGGAGGGAAGAGACCATTGTTAAAGAGGTGTTGTGGTTTGAACTCAGCTGGCAACTAAGCACCACACAAACACTCCTTCCCTGCCCTCTAGCTCCAGGGAGAGGGGAGAAGAAAAAAGGTGAAAGTACAGCCACGTGGGTTAAGATAAGGAGAGTTTACTTGAACAACACAAAGAGAGAGAGGGAACAATAAGAAAGGGAGTGATATACAACAGACTGCTTACCGCCGCCACCGTCATGCTGGGCCGTGCCATGCCACGGCACTCCAAGCTGACCCGAGCAGAGCCTCACCTCGCCACTGTTTGAAAACACCACGCTCCTCCCCAGTGAGCCATCCCATATATGTACGGGGCATGATGTCAGTACGGTATTGAATATCCCATTGGCTGGTTCGGTCTGGCTGTCCTGGCTGTGGAAACAAACGCTATCCTAGCCAAACCTGGGACAAGAGGTAACATTTGTTTGATCCTGAGGCATAGGTGGAAGTATGGAACAAACCTGAGATTGTCAACTAATAAGGCACATTCGTGAGCTCATAATTTATTTTGGTACAAGTGCTGCCAGATGTTAGAACATCCTCCACTACAGCTTTATTACTGTCCTGTGCAGCTTTCCGAACCAACACTATCAGCCTGTCATTTGTTCCATCTGTCCTCAAGTATAATACTGTTAATGTCTTGTATGGGTAAATTAGAAGGTTTTTTAAACTATTGAAAATTAAAAGTAAATGCTAACCTTACAAAGTTGGATGTTTAAGTTTCTCTTTAAAACTATTTCATCATATGCCTGCTTATTTTATCAGGGCAACTGAGACTGATGTTTACGATAACTAATGCAAATGTTGTTTTTATATGACATAATTAGAGTCTGGTACCAACTTTTCTTGTGCTGACATTGTGTGAGCTCCTCCAAACAAACTGTTTCATAATATATATAAAAATATCACATACAAATAAATTAAGTGACTCAGCTCCCGCATGCATTAGAGTAGTATCTGTTACTTGATGTTCCACAGCTTATAATGTGTTACATGCCAAAAGAGACAAAAAAGATAAAAGGTATTAGGGAGACACTTCAAGGAAGGACAAGACTTCAGATAGTCTTGAGATGGAGCTTGATAAGTTTAGAATGAGGTGCTATGGATGTGGATCTGGGGGTGGATGGCCCGGAAGTACTGAGTTCTGTGTGACTCTAGGGCACAACACAATGTGGACTGGCTGCGTTCATCATCCTGGTCTTCTACAACCTACTTCAGCCTCAGTCTTGTCAACAGGTGAGTAAGATCAAGTTTGTTGGTGCAAAGGTGCTCATCAGAAAGGTATGTTTCTATGCAGGTTTCTACTTTATTACATAATGCACATGTACCGTGTGTTTGTGGCTAAGTGGTCTTAGAGGTGATGCAGCCTTAAGACTAGAAGACTTAGAGTTTATTAGCAAAGATATACAATGACAGGTAACCCTAAAATCAGTATATTGTACCCAGTTCCTCCATTGGAGTAACGGACAGCACACGTATCTTCTCTGAAATGACTGGTTTCTAAACTGTTTTTTTAACTTTCCTTTTCTTAAGTCTTTAAATTCTAGAAGTGGGGCATGTTTATTACTTTTTCTGTGCAGATTCTGTATAATTCTAAAGTATGAAATCATATGAAAAAATATTTTTTATTTATTCCAAGGTAATTACTGTAAAGGAACTGTAAAGTTTTCTTCATGCAAATTATTCTGGTTTTGTCCTCTGGAAAATATGCTTGTATCTTGTTATTGTTAGCATCCAAGAAACCCCACAAGTGCCTTAGAAGCTTATCCCTAATCCTTAATCATGTGTTTTTCCTCAAATACTTTTTTTTTAATTCACACTAGCAGCTGAATTAAACCAGATTATCTTGAAACTGATGAAAGTTCTTATCAATTAACTAGAGGATGACAGTGTACGCTCTAAATTTACAGACAGCATCAAAGTGGAAGGTTCTACCAGCAGCTCAGAAGACAAAATTAATGTTCAGAGTAACCCTGACAAATGGAAAAATTAAAAAAAAAAATTTTAAAAAAAATTATTTATTAAACATGAAATTACACTTTTGAGCAGCAGTAACCATCTGTACTGAGAGACTAAGCAATAGCTGGCTCAGGAACAGTTGTGCACAGAAAGCTCTAGGTGTCACAGTGGATCACAAGCCAATAAGGACATGAATCAGCTGAGTGATGGCTTTCTGCTGTAACATGTACAATGTGTAAATAAACATGTAATCTGTAAAATAAGTTTTTCATTCACAGATAAACAGATTTTTTTTTTCTTGGTGATTCTAAGTTGTAACTTATAGCTTTAAGTAACTTCATCCAAATTCTTCCTGTCACACCCGCCAGAAACATGGCCTCACCATCCCCTGACAGGTGGCTGAAGTAACTGATGTACTGTAATACCTAAATGACCACTGAGCTTCATGCAGCCTCTTAACCTTCAGTTACAGCCCTCACCTTACCCCAAACCATGATGATGATCTCAAGAAATTCATATGAGCTTTCTCTTTCTCACACTTGATTTATCAAAAAACTGGTTTGGCTAACCTTGTTAAGGAATAAAAAAACATCAGGGGTTAAAGTCATGGACATTTTCCATTGATGTAACTTGGGCCAGCATTTTACCCAGGGATATAAAGCAATTAATCACATGTCACACAGCAGCACAAAGCTGTTGTGAAATCCAGACTGTCCAAACTGTGATCTGTCCAACTGCATGGCTGCGCTCCCACATTTTGACACCTTGTATTGGAAAAGCCTCCAAACTGTAGCAGTAGTGCAGAACAGGAAGATTTTATAATAGTTCCACAAATAGCTCATTAAAAACCATAGCTGTCTGTCTTAGTAAAAAGTGAGCTTGAGCCTCTCAGTTCAGGAGGAAAAGTCTGGAGCATGCTAGATTAAACAGCTGTGTCCAGGAATGAGAGGGTGAAAGGAAATGGCTTGCACATGCTGACATGGAGTTTGTGAGGAGCACAGTGGAACCCCAGGATTTCAGAGAGAAACCTGAAAATGATGGAAGGTTCCCAGTGTCCAGCTCTCAGGTCTTTCCAGTTACAGAGAGTGCATGGGAAAAGCCACAGAGATGTGATTAGAAAGAGCAAGAAAGAGCATCCAGGCAGGACGAGTCAGTGTGGCTTGGGCATGCCGTGGATGGCAGAAACAGGCTCTGAAATGCAGCCAGGAGTACAGCAGCAAAAGACCTTGAAAGCAAGGTTGTGAAGTTGAAAAGAGGATGGATGCCTGTAGCTGGGCCAGGTTGAGGTCTCAGTGCTTTATTTTGAGCTGAAGTCAAGCAAACAAGAACCCTTTTGTGGTGTTCAGGACTGTGATATACATCCCTACTTTGTTGCTTCATTATGCAGCTGTGTAAAGATAATTGAGAGAACTATGCTAGATTTTTCATCAACAAGCAATAAAATGTGATAAATGTGTTATATGGAATGGCAAATGTTAGAATTAACAAGCTGAAATGTTGACGAATTACTGTTTATATACTTGACATGTAATAATTGCTTCATTTATCATTTGAATCTGGAAAACTTAAATAGCAGGCATTTATAATTAATTTTCTCCTCTTGCAAACTGCAATTCATTCCACACTCAAAGGAGTCAGTGTTAATTTCTTTTCTATCAGCCACAGGCCATAAGTTAATGCATTAAAAAAAATCAGAACATTTAAAATAACAGTCTAATTAAATTATATCCTCTGCTGCTGGAGAAAAACACATGATTCTTCAGGAGAAAATCAGTCACCACAGTAAACACCATTTAGTTCTTTTCACAAATCTGTATCTACCCACTGGCAATCTTAGACTGTCAAGATGAAGAATTCACTTTACTGAACAGATGAAGGATATTGACTTCAGCCTCATTAGCAACTTCAAATGAGAATGACAATGGGAGTTCATTAAATAATAATAATTTTCCATATACTGAGTTTCCTTTATCATGCAGAAGAATATGCTTTACGCAGTCTGACAAAGCCCATGTTTCTGATTTATGGTCCCCTGCTGATCCGCTAGATAATGCCCTGCCCTTAGGGTCTTTCCTGTTAGAGTAGTGAAGGCTTGCTGCTGCCTCACTGAAACCAGTAAGGCAGATGGTGCCCACCTCAGCTCGGAATATCAGAAGTGCCTTGCTCCAGCTGGACCCATCCAAGTCCTTGGGAAGAACTGGGGACTTCTAGGAGGACCACCCCAGATGAGGCGGCTATGCACAAAACAGTCTTCACAAACAGCAGTTGCTGTCCTATGGAGTGGAAAAGTCTCGTTAAAGACCTGTGGGCTTTTACTCATACAGCTTTGCTAGTCAAAGAACATCCAAACAGGTGTAAAAGATCCACTTAATGTATCCAGCTGGGAATAACTCTCAGAGAAGGTCTGTTACTAGACTAGTTGCTTTTCCACAGCAAAATGAACTCGGGTCTCCCAGATGCAGCTACGCATTTCACTACACATAGTCACTTAGGCTGTGTGGGTAGTGCCTGTGAACAGCACCCACGTAGCTACTCCAAGGGCTATTTTATTATAGAATTGTTACAGCTGAAAAGTATTTTTTTTCCAGCTGGTAGATATTCTCATATCATAAATATCATAAGTTCTGGCAAGAGATGGAATACCTCATGTTAAAAAATTTACCTCAGTATAATCTATTTACTTTTACTGATGTTTTTCCATCTAAGTACTAGCAAGAATCTTGAAATACTAAGGCTATTTCACAAGATGAAAATAATGAACGCTTTCTTGTGTATGGCCGCTACCAATTAGTTCTCAGTTCTATGTTAAGAATGGCTTTTCAAGTATTTTTAATTTCAAGATCTTCAGGGCAAAAGCACATGTGACTTCTCTTACTGCTCCCTAGCCCAATTAGTAACTTAATTCCATGTACAGAGATATAAGTAGAACTGACAGACTACAGCTTCTCCTGCATTCTTGCAATTCTCTTTTTCACAAGATACCATTGAGGTCAAGGGCTTTAGAAAAGGCTAGAAATCCGTCTCTTTCAGGATGCATTCCAGCACCTTTCTCACGGAAGCTTAGGGAGGTCATTCGTTTATGGAGGTTATTCCATAGTCCTCCCTTTGGTATTTAAACTTTCAAGAGAGTGCTTCCATACTTGCTGTCTCTAAGAAAAGGCAGATTCTCTAGCAAGTTGCACTGTATGTAATCCATAAAGTTCTGGCCCCTGCTTCCACAACTGTTTAGGTACTTTGCACTACAAGGTCATGGGAAACAATCTACAGAAGCCTGTCAAAGGGCTTTACTGCTCTCGTTTCCCAGCAGAGTGTCTTTGCAAACGGGCAGTTGGATCAGGCTCCTTTGGTGCTCTCTTGCCCTTCCTGGTGGGGCAGTGGAGAGGGGAGGGGAATTCTCCCCTTCTTGGCAGCACTGAGGATGCCTCCCTGGACACAAGTAATGAGCATTTGAGCTCATTCTGCCTCAGCCCAAATCCAGTTAAGACATTGAGTTTAGAGGTGAGTGGCAGTAACCCCCCTTACAAGACTGCAGAGTAAGCCAGTGGTCTGTACTGGAAGGGATGTGTTCAGCATCTAAACCCCAGAGATCATTTCAGGAATGAAATCTAATTTTACAAAAGTACCTTCTTGTATCCCTGACTTAGCTCTAGGGTTAAATGAAAGATAGTATGCTAGTATTTCTTTGTGGTCAGCAAAGATGCTGCCTTCTCTCCCTAACCCCTTCCCTTGGCAGATTGACCATAGTCTGCAGTTGCAACTTTGGCCCCTGGAACAGATCACCTTAGAGAAAAATGTGGTGCTCAACACTGGCACATCCTTGTCCCTTTGCTGATCATGTCTGGAATCATCTAAGGTTGTGTTAAGAACTCAACCTAACCGAGACCCACTAAATCTGAAAACGCTGCATGTGGTATGGAAGTCAACCCACATCCCTTTCTCATAACAAAACCACTGGTTTCATAGGAATAGACACCATGATCATGCACTTGACTGGACAACCCCATTGCAACTAGAATACCAGGGATTTTTGCCCACTGGCTGTTTATAAAGCTTCAGAGAAACAACAACAACAACAACAATTTGTTACAGCTGAAGCAATGAACAAGCAATTTCTCTGGCATTATACAGAAAATGAAACCACCAAGTCAAATTCCTAAACACACTTCGTAATTCAAATACATAATTATTTTCAGAGCAATAATTATTTTTAACAAATTGTAACTGCATTATAACTACACTGCAATTACATGAATTGTATTGAAGTTAATGTGCCTGTGTTATAATGTGCATTTGTTTTCTTTTCTTAAACCCAAGTAATCAGGTGAACTAATTACAGAGAAGTGTGTGAGCTACAAGATAACCACTCTTCACTGGTGCAAGTCTAGCCATGCTCATCATCTAAGCTAATTACATCTTGTCCTGTTCACTGCAGAAGAAAGTCTTTGGCCTTCTCCAACAAGCAGCATGAAGAATGCTGCAGACAGTAATTTGGTAAATAGGGCAACATCTTAAAACATTGGAATTCACATCAAGGGAGAGGAACTTAACTCAATGTGGAATAAAATCACTTACCTTCATTACTGAGGATCCAACTTCAAGTATTTGTTCTCCTGTAGATACCACAAATACCTGAACTTATACCTCCTTATTAAATCAAAGTTAGTTTAAATAAATAATGTTATTAATGGGATCTTTTGGGGTTATTTGAGGTCAGTCTGACAAGGTCTTCCACATTGCACCAACAAAATTCTTATGCAGACTGAGGCTATTCTTTATGAAAACTTTTATTGAATAAAAATGTTTTTATTCTATCAAAAGGTAGGTTTTCCAGATTAAAAAAAACCCAAACCAAACAAACCCAAAACAGAATTAGCAATATCTTTGGTAAGGCAGTGTTACCACACTGAAGACTAACGTGTTCTTCAGTTTTTGAAAGTACTTTGAGATCACACCTGTATAAGAATGGAATTCAGTTGACCACTGAAATCTAGCCATTTAATTTTAGTCTTGAGATCTGGAGGTAAAATTTCATCAGAACACAGTTATTCAAAGAATAAAAATAAAAATGTCTTTTTTTTTTTTTTTCCTGGGCTTATTTTAAATCAGTAGTGTAAAGTAACCAAGCAAAAACAAGTTGAGAGAGGAGCCCTTGGATCTTTCTGAGACCATCAGTCATGGAACTGTGTTGGATATAGCAGCAGGTCACAAAAAGTAGCAAAAAGTGTTCTACTGATTGCTACTTCTTGACTACTGCCGCAGTTGCTCTCAGATTACCTGGGTGTGTATAAGGCAAGTTACCTCTTGGACACTGGAATGTTTTCCCAAAACTTAAAGCTGGAAAGAGCCCTTCTTAGGGAAAGAGGGGAAAAGTATTTTCTTTTAAATAAAATACTCTCTACTCAAGAGCACTTATTTTCCACAAGAATATGTTGCTCCCAGGTAACCTCATCATGCTGAACTGTCCATGTTTTCCATACATGCCTTTGCCAAAAAAAAAAAAAAAAGAAATGCAAATTAATTCTTTTAACCCAGCATGACTATTCTTCATGTTGGTTGGTGTCTGCATTCCATTGTTCATGTCCTTACAGGCATTCTTCTGTGATGGTTGCACCTCTCCCCGTCCCCTCCCCTCCCCTCCCCTCCCCACCCCTCCCCTCCCCTCTTTTTCTAATGAATTACTATTCTGTTCTAACTCAGTTTCCCTTCTCATGATTTATTCCTACTTCTTGTCTCCTCTCCTCCACAGATTATGTTCTCTTGCCTTTACTTTCAAATTCAGGGTAACGTTGTTTGGTTTTTTTAACTTCATAAAATGAAGCAATTAATATCAGTCTAAAAAAAGAAATAATTTGTCAGGTCTTGGAAGTTGCCAGGCAACAGCCTACAATATCACCAGTCAGTTGATGGTTGGCCTAATTACTGTCTAAATAAGTATTGTTTGGCTTGAATTGTCTCCTATAACATGGTCATAGAGTGAAGACCGCTAGACTAGAGGCTTCGGGTCTCCACACCGGAAGGAGAGCAAGCACTAGGATTGCTACCTGCCCCACGTAATGCAAACTCTCTTCTATTATCTAGTAAAACAATCTGTGTCACACTTTTTTTATACAGGATGCAAACTGTCACTGCAACAATTGCTTTTCCAAAAGTAGCTGGACACCTGAGCTGACAGGGGGTGAAGAAGCTCACATGCAGAAGCCATGCATGACTTTTGCTTCTGGTCTGAACAAACACAGTTTTATCTTTCTGGGACAACAGAGGCCTATTGCTCACATTAATCTACTAGTATGAAACAATAATCTTAATCTGCACACTTAACCTGGATAGTCGGAGAGGGTAAACTGAAATCCCAACAGGCACTGTTGAAAAAAGAAGAGCTGAGCAGTTCAGTACGAAAGCAGAGCCAATGGACTTTCTCAAGCTTTTCCTAACCCACTTCTTTATGTGAAGAGAAATGAAGAAATTCAGACAAGATCTGAAACAGAATGTTAAGCTGGACTGTGGGAACCCTAGCCAAAATTACTGTCCAAAATATCCTTACACTTTTTTTCCATTTAATATTACACTTCTCATACTTAATCTATATTTAACAACAGTATATTTGTGTCCATAAACTAAATGTGCAGTCACAAAAAATAAAATGTGATTTAAAGAATTACCACTAAAAAGCCAGGCCTATTACAAATAAAAGTAAACCAGAAGAAATTAAATTATACTCAGATGCTTAACATAATTTCAGCTTTTAATGACTAAGTCACTTTTCTTTGTGGCCTGTGTCATTAAGATACATGCCTGCTGCAGTGAAGGGCTTCATTTATTTCACACTTGAAGATAATATTTGAAAATATAATAAGAACAAGTTGAAGAAGTAATAAATAAAAAGTGAGGAAAATGAGTCCATGCTGTTACATCAGAGAGCTTTATGTAGCTATGGCAATTTGATAATTATCCTTTGACAGACTTGGACTCATAAACAATAAACACACTACAGTCTTCAAATTTTTACATGTGTTTTTTTTATTAATAAGTGTGCTGGTGTTATTGAGACATCTTTTACTTACCAAAACTGATTTTATCTGAGTGTATCAATTAGTACATTGATTTTAATACATAATAAGGCCCATAGCCCATGCAAAAAAATTATAATTTGTCTCAAGGCAGTGCTGTTGAGAAGTAGTGACTGTTGTGCTACAAAGCAGCATAATTCCTAATGTCTTTAAGCAGAAAATCTACTCAGCTGTCTAGACAGTGCCAAAACAAAGATGGTACAACCAGAGATAAACGATGACAATGAAGTATACCATGAGTTCCTAGTTGCTCAGGGGAATTCTTATGGGACACGTACTGGACATGGGAAGGTGCACTTGAAGAAATTTTTATCTGTTTAATGCTTGGCCAACAGTAAACTCATCATCTAATACTTACGGATGACTGAAAAAGAGCTCAGATCATTGCTGGAAGACAGCTGTAGCAGCTGCAGGATGTATGACAGTCATTTACACTGATCTGTGAGGCTGTAAGATGAAGAGCCTGAGGAGAGGATAAGCATGCCATTCAGCTGAAGTTATTAAGCAGCGTGGTAATCCACCTGTATAAAGGGGGCACCCGCAACAGTAACAAAATGTATCTGACATTAATGAATCGGACCACAGAACCACAAGAGTTAGGAAGAAACCTCTAGTTCTACCGCTGCTCAAGGGAGGGTAAATTAGAGCAGGATGCTCTAAGTCCTTAAGATAAGAAATCAAGATCTTACCATGAGTAGCCTAGCAATCTAAACAGCATTTGATGGTATAAACGTACACCTGATATTTAACAGAGCTTAAAGCAGTTTTCTTCTGAGTTAATTCACTGAGGGAGGTGATATGGGTTAAGATAATACGTAGGACAGAGAGGTTATTGTAATACCTATAAGAATGTCTTGTGAGACAGTCTTGTCCATTTTATGGTAAGGTGAATTAAAGGTCAAATTTGGTCCTCATGTTAGTAAATGGCAACAGATTTCAGAGAAAATCATTCCGGCCTTATTTCACGATACCTGTTTTTATTTTAAATGTCAAATCAAACAAAACTTAAAATCATAATCAAAGTTAGCTGCTTCACTTGATCCCTAACAGTTTCAATGTAAAGTGTTGAATAAGACTAAAAAAGAAGGTTTTTTAGGGGTTTGAGTTCCCACAGGTCAGAGAGAGTGAATTTTGTCCAGATGTATTAAGAAATAACATCAGGTCCTAAACCAAGTTGTTATTATTTTATACAACCATTTTTGCAAGTGGTTTTACATCTCTTTAGGCACCCACAAGTTTGTCTGCAGATTATTTCTGATTTAAATAATTGATTGAGAGTCAAGTTCAGATACTGAAAAAAATTGAGGTGAGAGCCAAAAGAATGTTCTCAAAGTCCAAAAATGCGGATTTCACACACAACCTGTCTTCCCATCTTCTTGTTAGTCTGAGTGTACTTCCACTTACAACCATCAGCTGATTTGACTATTTTTTACCCTATTTAAAGGGAAGTCTTTATACAAATTTTGCTCATTATTGACATGACTAAAACCATTGTTTTCATTTTCTTACCCAGTATTTTTCTATCTGTCAGATCTAAGATGGGGAATGGAACAGTGCCCTTTCAACCGTATTTCAACCTTCATGTCTCTTTGAAGGAAAACTAATAATTAAAAATCACTTCAATTTAAGGGAAACACAACATCTCTAATTACAGTGGGAATTTTGCCTAATGGAAGAACAGTGGATTTAAGCATACTGTAATGGAAGAAAATTCACTGGTAATACTCTAAAGCAAATAAATGAGCAGAATATTGCTCCACATTTGCTGTAAGTGAACTGAAATTCAATCTCATTGAGAAGCTTGGCTACATTTCAAGTAGAAACAGAACACAGATTTAGCATTTACCAATGCACTGGGTTATTCCTTTCCAGAGGAATGTTCCCTTTTTTTATCTCTTTGTCACAGGATACCCAGTCATAGTATTGATATGCGAACAGTTTGAAACTCTAGTGACTTTTTTTTTTTAACTTACATGCAGTTGTGTCATCCAGATGCACTCTAGTACTTCACACAGGAATTAAGACAGTAACAATAATTTTAAGTTCATTGACTGAACAAAACCACCTTAAAAATCAAAGGGTGTTCTAATATGAACTAATTTTCTTTGCTAAAAACATACAAATGAATTTGCTTGCCTCCTCTCCCCATTTTGTACAGCTCTCCTCTGAAGTTCCTACCTTCTAGCCGCATCGCAAAACCTTCACCAACCGTTGCCCAACGTCATTCCAACAAAACAGGTCTTCACTGCTTGTGTCTTGAACCTTAGGATCAGTAGCCTGTATTCCTGCTCTGACTGCCAGGCACTTCTGTCATTTTAGCACAATCCTTTTCTGAAAAACATCAGACTTCCTTGACACCCTTAAATCTTACTTCTTACACTCCTCCATTTACCTTTACTCATTTTCTTTTGGAGTGTTTTTTGGAGGATCCCCAAAAGCAGCCAGTCATGATCTGGACAATGGGACAGAATGCACCCTCAGAAGCTTTGAGGACAATGCCCAGTTAGAGGTGGAGGCTGACACACCAGCAGGCAGGGCTGCCATTTGAGGGACTTCGGCAGGCTGGAGGAATGGGCTCAGAGGAACCACATGAAGTTCAGCAAGTCCTGCCCCTGGCTGGCATGGAGCAAGCCCCTGCACCAGCACAGGCTGGCAACTGCTGAGGAAGCAACTCTGCCAAAGAAGACATGAATGTGAATTGATCCTGTGCCTTTGTAGCAAAGAAGGACATGAGGGTGGCCCAATATTGGACTGAGTTGCCCAGAGAAAATGTAAATTTTCAGTTCTTGCGGATAATCAAAACTCGACTGTGCAAGAACTTGAGCTATCTGATATAAGCTGGACCTGCTTTGAGCAGGTGGTTGTAGCAGATGGACACAGAGGTTCCGTCCAAACTATTTTATTCCATTATTCTATAGCTGTCCTATGGTAAAATTTACATAGACATTCCCTCTAGTGTTTTACAATTTAAAATTTTAACTATGTTCTCTACAACATGTCACTATTTCACATTGAGACATTATAGCATCACTAACTGTATAGACATTAACATATCTAACATAAAAATTAAATGAGGAAGTTACTGTTCTTTTTACTCTTTCCTCTTTATTATTATCCCTTCATGTTCTTATCTAGGCTGCTGCCCTGAAGCAATGTCCTGCCTGTCTGCCGGAATTTAAGGAACTCAAAAGATTCTGAATCTGTGCTTATATTCTTCTTTAACCATAAAGAAAAGAAATGACATCTATGTATCAATGTAATGAGTCAAAAAGGATCTTGAATCTTGTTTGTTGAGCAAAGAGCAAACTGGAGAGAGAGGGAGGGGCGGGACAAAGAGGACCACATTCTGCTTACTCCTTGTGTCATTGCTCAGACCACGCACCACTCGCACAAGCCATCCGTTCTTTCACTCAGCTACTGATTGCATTGAACATTAGGGCTGCCTTATGATGTAAGCATGTGCATGCATGCAAAATGGAAACACAGCTATGTCATCTATATAATTTGGCCTACCATGTTCGTAATCTCTCAATTACTCACAAACTTGGTGACAAAAACGGTAAAGAAGGGATAAATCAATCTATCTGAAGGATACAGAAGTGTTACAGAGAAGTACCACACTGCTGGTAAACCCACCACACACGAGTCAGACAGAGGTTTGTTGCTATACAAGAATTCATAGCCATATTATAAAGCATGATAGGAAAACACATTTAAAACAGCAATGCTAAGGGGAAAAAAAAGATTTTTGTCATTAAAAAGAACGTTAGGTTAGTAAATTAAACGACATTTTTAAATGACTGTACATTCCTTTTACATCTCGTAAATACAAGGATAGAATTTAACGAAGAAACCGCAGTACTAATTTCTGTAATTCGCCAGGACAGACCTGCTGTCGTGCACCGCCCCAGCGCCCCTCTCCGCGGAGCCAGAGCGCCAAGCGAACAGTGCCACCTCCTGTCCCCTCGGTGCCACCGCGCCCCGCCCGCCGCCGGGAGGGACCCTCCGCTGCGCTGCCTCTGCCTGCGGCTGTCACAGCCGGGCTCGCCGGACCGTAGTGCGCAGGAGATACTCTGCATGGAGCAATCGTGGTGGTGGCTGTAAGAACACCGGGATTCAACAGTCCCTTTTAGCACCCAGGATGCCCATCCAGTTCTGTACGTACACGGGACATCTGTCCCCGGACGAGCTGGCTGCAGCAACTGTAGCCTTAAGCTTGTTGTTAAAAAAAAATAATAAATTTCAACAGTTATCCCACTGCATTAAAAGTTCAAGTTAATGCTTAAAATTTTAGTTGAGCTGTGTAGACAGACCTGTAAATTTTAGTATACAGGTAATTTATAAAATTTTTAAAATGTTAAGTAATATACTGCAGAGAGTATATAAGATCAGCTTACTGAAAATAGGTGTGATTAAATTATTGTATTTTGCAAATAATGATAGCAAAATTCTGTTTATTTTGCCACGTAAATTGTTCCTTTATGGCAGGCGTTCTACAAGCAGTGTACTTCAGAGAAGGTAAACAGGGAAGAGAAAATCATCTCTTTGTAGTGACTCAGTTGTATTCAGCCTAGCAGTTACAGTCACAGCTGCCTTCAAAGCACTTTATTGCTCTAAGCATCCACCAAGCCAGATTCTAGTTTTCCAGCTAACTACACTGGGACCATTAATGCATATCTAATTTGGACATGAATTATTCAGCTCCCATCACTTTGAGCATTATTAAAAACCTTTAGCAAGTCAGGTAAGTGGATAAGAGAAGATAAATGCATTTGCCACTCTGTAAATGCACCACATTTCCAACAGTGTAACTACATTGCTAGGCGAGATGGAGTAATTGCTGATGACTTACATTATAAAAACATTATAAAAATATGTGAGGACATATCATCACTTGAGTCACACAGTCACAGAATGGTATGCATTTTAAGATACCTCTGGAGATCATCTAGTCCAACAACCCTGCTAAAGCAGGTTCACCTAGAGTAGGTTGCACAGGATTGCATCCTGGTGGGTTTTGAGTATCTCCAGAGAAGGCAACGCCACAACCTCTCTGGGCAGCCTGTATCAGTGCTCTGTCACCCTGAAAGTAAAGAATTTTTTCTTCATGTTCAGCTGGAATTTCCTGTGTTTCATTTTGTGCCTGTTGCTCCTTGTTCTGCCACCATGCATCACTGAGGAGAGTCTGGCCTCATCCTCTTGATGACCGCCCATTAGATATTTATAAGAATTGGTAAGATACCCTTTCAGACTTCTCTTCTCCTGGCTAAACAGAGACTCTCACCCTTCCCTCGTAAGAGAGATGCTCTGGTCCCTAATCTGGTCTCTTTCCAGTAGTTCCTTGTCCCTCTTGAACCGGGGAGCCCAGAACTGGACATAGTACTCCAGATGGGGCCTCACTGAGGCAGAGTAGAGGGGGAGGAGAACCTCCCTCCACCTGCTGCCTTGGCCACAAGGGCACATTGCTGGCTCTTGGTTAACCTGTTGTCCAACAGGATGTCCAGGTCCTTCTCCCCAGATCTGCTTTCCAGCAGGTCAACCCCTAACCTGTACCGGTGCATGGTGTTAGTCCTCCCTGGGTACCGGACTCTATGCTTGCCCTTGTTGCACTTCATTCAGTTCCTCTCCAGCCTGTCCAGGTCTCACTGAATGGCAGCGCAGCCTTCTGGTGTGTCAGCCACTTCTGTCAGTTTTGTACCATCAGCAAACCTGCTGAGGGTACACTCTGTCCCTTCTTCCAGGTCATTGATGAATATGTTGAACAAGACTGGTCTCAGACCTGACCCCTGGGGAATACCACTAGCTACAGGCCTCCAACTAGATTCTGCACTGCTGATCACAACCCTCTGAGCGTTGTTGTTCAGCCAATTCTCAATCCACCTCACTGTCCGCTCATCTAACCCACGCTTCCTAAACTTCTCTATGAGGATGTTACAAGAGACAGTGTCAAAAGTCATCCTGAAATCAAGGTAGACAACATCCACTGTTGTACCCTCATCTACTCAGCCACTCATGCCGTCATAGAAGGCTGTCAGATATTGGTCTGGCATGGTTTCCCCTTGGTGAATCCATGATGACCACTTCTGATAACCTTCTTTTCGTTCAAATACTTAGAGATGACCTCCAGAATGAATGGTTCCATTACCTTTCCAGGGATGGAGGTGAGGCTGACTGGCCTGTAGATACCTGGGTCCTCTTTCTTGCCCTTTTTGAAGACTGAAGTGACATTGGCCACCCCTCCTGTTCTCCATGACATTTCAAAGATGATGGAGAGTGGCTTAGCATTAACACCTGCCAGCTACTTCAGCACTTGTGGGTGAATTCCATCGGGGCCCATGGATCTCTGCCTGTCCAACTTAAATCTGATCCTCCTCAACCAAAGAAAAGTGTTCCTTCCTCCAGACTCTCTCTTTTACCTCGAGGGACTGGAATTCCTGAGGGCCAGACTTAACAGTAAAGACTGAAGCAAAGAAGGCATTCAGCAACTTAGCCTTCTCTTTATCCTCTGTCCCCTGGGCACCAGCTCATTCAGCAGCAGGAGCACATTTTCCCTAGTCTTCCTTTTGGTACTTGAAGAAGCTCTTGTTGTATTTGACATCCCTTCCTAGGTTTAATTCCAAGTAGGCCTTAGCCTTCCTTGTTGCATTTCTGCATACTCTGACAACATTCCTATATTCCTCCCAAGTGGTCACATTTAAGGTCAACTTTGACAATCATCTGTGCTTGTAACTCTGGCAAAGCTTGACTGCACTATGAAGCTTGTTCGACAGGGAAAGCCTTCAAGAAACCTCCTTTCCTTCTTGAAAATCTGTGATTTCAAGTAAAGGTGGCAGAAACTGAATTACTGAAGAGATGAAAGAGAGCAGCAGTAAGGATTAATGACAGGAACTCTGCTGGCCATTGAAGATTTTGTTTGAAAGACCTGCTGGATACAGAGAAGCTCTGAACCCACCTTAGGAGTGAGTAGGGTTAGGGCCTTGGTCACTGACCTTCAGAAAGATTCTGGCTGTCCTGCACTGAAGGCAAACTTAGGGATCAGCAGGAGAGACTTCAGGGCATCTATGGAATGGAGGTCAGCCTGGCTTTTGATCTGAGTTCACAGTCTGCATAAGCAGATCCATAGGGCATGGCATTCAGCCATGCATGGTGGAAGTGACATACCATTAAAGAGCCAGAAGATCTTGCCAGCTCACAGGAGACTGCTTCTGGACACAAATTGTTCACATAATGAGTTTATACAGTAATTCTTGAGAGAACAGGGATCTTGTGGTTTTTTGCATCATAGCGGTTCAGTTCAATAAAATATTTACCCAATTACTTAAGTAAGCTGTAACTTAAATTTTCAAGTTAAACACTTTTAGCTCTTTCTGTTGACATGTTCTTAAATGCTTTGCAAAGTTACTGTTCTCTGGAACTTTGCCACCAGCATTGCATGTGACTGCCTTTAGCAAAAATACATTTTAATAGGAAATCCTGATCTGTGCTGGCAACTGGTAAATCTTGGGTGGTATATAGGGGAGGACAGATATGGCTATAGGTAGGCTGCAAAAGCTTAGAAGGATTATCCCATTTATTTCACTCTAGTAATAAATAATTGGAAAGAGTCTGTTCAAGAGAATTGAAGTTCTTTACAGTGTAATTCAAACAGAGGTTATTTTGGCAATGCTGTTTGGGAAAGTGTACTGCCATTTGACTTCATTTATTCATATCTCATGGCAGAAAATAGTAAAATATATCCAAATACTTCTTTATTCAAATGTCTTTCTCAGTACTAAGTGCTAACATTTGTTTAGCTCTATGGTACCTGCTACAACAGCATAGCGCTCGATTGCATTAACAGGTAGCAGAAATAGTACTGCTTATTGTAAATAGTAATATTTATTCTCCACTACATATAAATATAATTCATTTAGTCATCATAGTTGTAAGAATCACATTTTAATGCCATGGACAAGTACCAGTCACAGGGGAAAGGCTGGTAAATCATACTTAGGTTCTTGAATACTAAACTGAGATTCAACTCACCTAATTCCAGCCTTTTTCTCCTGCTTATCTAGGTTTCCTTTACTGACTGTAATGGAAGATAAACACCTCCAGAGGGCAAGTCATTAGAGAGAACCAAGGCAGAAAAATCAATTAAACCCTAGATGTTTGATAAAAGAGAAATTTTACCCAACACTTAAGTCTTCTATTTGGGACTTTGTTTTCCTTGACATTCCTTATAATGACTTGTCAACTCATCTTTCCTATGCATTGTACTTCTTTCCTTCCCTGTCGATCCAAGTTGATCTAGCCCACATCTTTCGCCAAAGGAAAATTAGGAAAGAAAGTTTCATCTTTCTTGTGGATATTGCCAGGCTTTTTATCTTTCAGAACTGGCATGAAATATGCCAATTCAGAGATGGTTCTATCATGACTTACACAAATTATGTCTAATTTATTTATCCCTTACATTACTCTCTCTTGTAAAAAAAAAAAAAAAAAACAATATATGTCTCAGTAATTCGTACTTGTCTGGCAGATTTAAGGCAAGTTAAAATGAAGCTGCCGTTTTCATTATAACTTCTTTGGACAATGTAATAAGAACTAATTATTATGGACTAGATGGGCCAGGATGTATATGAAAAATGTGAAGGGTCATTAATAATTCTTTCCAGGTCCCATTTATTGTAGGAACCTCTGTCAATAGCATATATCTGCTGGCTCATCTGCTATGTCTACCAAAAGCAAGAATGATATCAAGACTACTTATTTCCTTGCCTGACCCACATATAAGAGCAAACCTCAGCACACAGCTTTCCAGAGGCACATGTCTTGTGCAGATTCCCTTCTGAAAATAGGGCTGGAGAGCCTTAGTCTTTTGTGAACTTTGGAAGTGGATTTAGAGCTTCTTCACAAGGTCTTTGTGATGTGGTGTACATTTTACCCTAGGAAAGAATAGGGAGAAAACAGAAGTTCATACACTGTCTTGAAGACACTGCAAAGAAAATTTTGATGACAGGTATAAGATTTATTACAGGTCTCCCTTGCCACACATCAGTGGACAATTTCCATCTGCCCGCTCCAAGAGTTCCTAAAATGGGAATGGCCCTAGTAAAGAGTCTCACAAGGTCTGAAAGGTCAGTAAAATTTTACACTTCTTTAAGAGAACTGCTGATCATTTCTCAGTCAGTTGGGATGTGACACAGAAAAAAACACAGCCTCTGCGTGTGTGCAGTTAAATGGCTTCAAACTGGTTTTCTTGACATTTTGTTGGCTGATAAGAAGATACACCTAAGAATAAAATGCACATATGGAACACTTATTTGTCATACCATCCCTGACAAGTGAAATTTCCCATTAGACTATAAATACAGAACAGCTGTGAAAACCTAGACAACTTATTATAAGCAAGCATAGGCTGAACTAGAAAATGAAAAACAGTTATTTTGGAAATTGAGTCTTAAGGCTCTAAATAACTTCATAGAATATTTAAAGAAGTTCTTTATACTAACTGTGTTTTTCTAAAAGGACAAATATGGATTTATATATTTTTTCTTGGTAGTGGTCTCTTCAAACTTCACCTTTTTTAATTTATTCATTAGACAGAAAAGACAATCAGCAGTAATATATGTTATTATCTTCCACTGGCGTAAATTCAAACATGAGATCAGACCGTTATCAGATCATTTAAAGCATGCTTGTAAGGAGCATGCAAGTTGTAACACGGTTTTCGTGGTTTTGGCCATGTGAAAATACAGAGTTTTAAAAAAACTCTGGATAAAATCTGCTGTCTGAAAAACAGTATTAATCAAGACACTTATTCTAAAGTTTACTAGATTGTATGACTGTGTCCTATGCAAACACAATGGAAGGCATATAGCGAACATTTTATAACCAAGGTACAGTGCAGCACGCTCTATTAAACAAGTTGCTTGGAAGTAGGTTTTTAGAAGCTTTTCTTTTCAAAATGTATCTTACATATTAAAAAAAAAAAAGAAAAAAATTAGATGGAAGCTTTATGTAGTCATGCCAACAGAGGGGGATATACTTCAGGCATTGAAATCAGCCTAATTCCTTAGGCACGTACTACAGAATAATTTAACACAACTGGTGGTCTGTGCTTAAGAGAAGCCAAACGCTGGAGCTGCAGAGATTCTGCAGGGCAGGAAACAGCTTGGGAAAACCTGCTGGTACTATGGGTGGTGTCCTCATTTCAGTGAACAGCAATTTTCAACAGTCTTTTAAAGCCATCAGTAAATACATAATGACTTTCAGATTACTTTTCACTTTAGTCAATTAGGAGTAAGGATGAGAGATAAGTTGTTTACTTTATGTCTCACCTTGAGTCATTTATGATTTCCAGTGCCAGTGTTCCAGGATATATAACAGCACCTGGATACTGAAGAAACAAAATGTGTTGAAACCTTTTTTATTAATAATAATCTGAAGTGATAGGTCATATTCTTACCAATGCCAGAATTAACTTTAAAATAGCATCATAACAATTATTTAAAAATGGGCTTGAAAGCTGTCTTATATTATGAGATTCTCTGCAGTCAAATTGCATATGCTGTCAAGTTAACATTTTGTGTCCTTCAGTGTGAAAATTAATTTTAATTAAATACATTTAAATCGGTAATTGTGGTAGCTTGGTCTGATTAACATGAGTTAAAGCAAGTCAGAAAGGATGTTAATTAAAATAAGTACCTGAAATATAATAAAAATTTTTGTTACAAGCAGAAATATTTCAGAAACTGATAGAAAATCACTGAATAGTCTCCCTTTTGAATTTCTATGGAAATGTGTTGATTTTTCATAAACTTTTTTACCTTTCCCTCCAATATTCAGACAGAAGAAGCTTTCCTCTTTTCTTTACCCCTACTCTCTTAAAAAGCATCTCACCACAATTGAGACAAAGGCTGATCACCAAAACAAAACAGGAGAAATAAAGGAAGACAACTCCTGTTTCACTACAATAGCTATCTATCTCATACCTTGCATCTTTATTAAGTGGAGATCTACAAATTCTCTTCAGATCTGGTGCTTGAACCCAGAAAGTTAGAGGGTCTTAATTCTTTTCAGTAAATCCAAGCTGGGTCTAACATGTCAAACTAACATGGAAACATAACACCACATAATCTTTACTTAGTAATATGATTAATAGACCAAACCCTTCTTTTTGACTGTACATTTTTTTGATGGCAGGTTTAGTCTGAATCTTTAAAATAACATATATAGTTGACTTCAACTCTCCCATTGGGCTGTCTCTATTCTTGCCAGAATTTGACATTAATAAGTTTATGTAAGGTCATCTTTCTCCACAGGCTAAGAATTACAGTAATGTTAATTTTCCTGCTCAACAAAGCCAGTTCCCAAAAGGGCAAGTTCCAATTGCTCACAAATTATTTCCAAAAACCTGAGAGAGAGCAAAGAGTAGATGAGATTTAATAATACCTCACATTTATCCAGGAATTTCAAATTCTGAAATTGTGTTATCTGTTAAGAACAATGATGCATACCAGTGCTTTTAATAAGCATAGACTGGTCAAAGGACTGAGCTAACACTGAAGTCAACAGAAAAAAACCCATGCATGATCTAAGAGGCTCAAGGTCACAATCAAGTCTGCTGTAGTGACAGCAATCAAATGTATGTTGATGGAGGACAGTGCTGTGTGCCCAGAAAAGAAAGGTATTTTCCCCATTTCTGGTATCTGCAATCCATTAGCCACAAGGGACTGTATGAAGTTCTGATGCAATTCCATCCTGGTTCTGCTGACAACTGCAGGGACTAATTTTCTCTGGCATTTGTTTTTACAGTACAACAACCCAACCCACGCCCCACCCCCATCTGCCTAGGAGCAGCATACAACATTTGAAATTTTCCACTACAGTTTCTTTGAATCTTCAAGAATGCCAATGAAATTCACCTTTAATTAAAAAAAAAAAACAACAGATGACCTTTTGAAACCCTTTGTTTCTTTCATTTGGATTTATGCCGTCAATTTAAGATTAAATTAAAAAAGACATAACCAAAGAAGTTTGTACAACAAACTGTTACTTTATTTAATTACAGAGGTATAGGGGTTTGGGTTTTGGGTTTTTGGGTTGGGTTGGGTTTTTTATGTAGGACAATGACATGGTAGCTTTTCAGTTTTAGAGTATAGTGTAGTGCAGTTCCTTATGGTGTGGGAAATCTTGACATGTACATGACCTGTACGTGCAACTCCCAGTTCCTCCTGATCTATTCCCCTTGAGTATTGCTGTTTCCTAGTATAGAACCACATAAAATCCTGCTCTGTTCTCTGCCACAATCTTATTTACAAATTATCTTTCCTATTAAAAAAAAAAATCAAAGAACCCCACCCCTTCCCAAAAACCCCCCACCAGATTTGTATATAGTAAAAGCCCTGATGGGCATGGTTGTAGAGGGTTTTTCACCTATATTTTACCTTATTCTCAGAGTGTTGACTCCCTAACTTCCATACAGGAAAAAACCCCATAATCTTCAGTTATTATTAAACAAGAAAAAACTTCTCATGAAACTCTTTTATAAATTAAATCTGCATATGAATGTGTATGATTAAGAAACCAAAACAAGGAAGTGGTCTTAGCTTCACCACTTAAAATATAATCCAACATATCTGTGCTCTAAACCTAAGTTAAACATGATCAGTTTTGCTTTCACTCCTGAAGGAGAGTAACTACCAGTGACATGTTGAAACTACAGTCCATCAGTTATATCAGAGCCACAAAGTTCATTCATCATTTAAGACAATTAAAATCTTCTTGACCAGGGGCATCATACAGAAATGCCATAATCTTATCACACTAGGTTTTCACCTGGAGAACTTTAGGAAGTAGAGAGGATAAGCCCCCAAGACTCTCTATTTTACTCCCTTGAATTATCCTCAAATAAACTCTTATGTAGTTTACTTGTAGATTAACAAGTACTTGTGGTTAACTCTTTCAAGGTTAGGCCACTTAAATCCCTCTCTTGCACTGTGGTGAAATATCTCAGAGCAGTTCCCAGCACTGACTTATGACCAAAGAAAGCCTTCCCCTCTCACTCAAATTAGGCAGCAACCCAGTTGCTTATTCATTGACACTATCTTCCTTTCTCAGGTAAAATAAAGCTTCTGCTCTTCTGGAGCACAGTCCTACTCCTGGAGAGATGTCTGAGAAGGGACAGGTGAACTCCCTTGAATGGTTAACCTGCCCTCTGATGTTTCTGTGGTGTGCTAATGACATTTCTATGATTCATGCACACATTATTGGTCTACGTCCCATTTTCAGTCTTTTACTATCCGGGATATGGGACACTTCAAACTTTTCAACAGTAATCGTGGTTAACAGCGTTAAGTTAACGAAGTGGAAAAGTACAGCTGATCCAAAATGGACACAGTCATTGGCTCAGTTGGGTAACTTGGATAAACTTATTTAAAGGGGGTAAAAGTGGAAAAATTAAAATAATACTTAAAAAAAAAAAGACTTTCTGAACCTTCTGAAGATAGTGAGAAAACTGTTTCTTATTTTATTGAATAGGTAAAACTAGCAAATATTATTTGTTACATGTAGTTGTGATTCAGCCCTGGTGATTCTTATTTGCATGCTTATCTGTATATTAACAGGGCTAACCCAGTATCTTTTTTGTCTGTGTGGTATTTGTTTTGTTTTGTTGGGATGTCAATAGACATACAGTGAAATGACAGAGAAAAAATTAGAATGAATGCCTAAACTTATGAAAGACCCTGAATGAGACACTGTGGATGGTTTTTTTCCATAGTGACAGAAACAGAACCGTGCACTGGAACTCCCAAGTATCTTTAACATCCTTTCATTTCACCAATATTGTTACTATCTGTTTTCCAGTGACATAGTCATGACTTTTATAGATTCACCTACAGCTGACTTCTAGCACTGTAAAATGATTGAGCTGAGGATCAACCCTATAAGCTCCCTTGAAATTTCTTCATTATTAAAATCAGGGAAAAAAGAAAAGCATGTTCAAGGGGTCAAAATGAAATAGTTTCTGTTCTCAGTAACTACAGTAAGATATAATAACTACAATAAGATACAGTAACTACAATACGAATAATTTTCATAATTGGAAAGCCATGGAATCAGGGTTTACTGTCCACGCTGGCAGTATGCCACTAAAATGTTGTGGGACGATAAAGGAACTCAGGTACTGACCTGCTGCTGTAAATGGAAGCAATAAAACATTGATTTCTTATGACAGAAAAGAGAAAAGTTTTCTTCTTTACTATGGAGCTGTGAAGTGTAATTATTGTTTGAAATGTGAAAGGAAATTCATAGCAATGACAAACCATCTATATTCTTTTAATACACATCACAAAAATATTTGATGGATAAACTATATGGAAAGCATGCAAGTGGTATATCTGTTGAATTCCTAAACTCTTACTTTGAATAATCTTTAGTTACATTTTAAATACATAAAATACTTTAAAGTACGCAATATAAAAGCACTAACATTCTTTTGACCCATATGATTTTGGTTTTGTTATTAAAATAGCTTACGTGATGGTGATCAATCACAAGAAAAAAGGGATTCACTAGGGAAACAGCAGTTAAGAAATGTGTAGGATAGAAAGAGGAGGAAAGCAGTGAGGTTGAAAATAATCAGTCAGAGAAAAAAAAGAAGAAATTTCAACCTAAAAAGAATCCTTCTGGCACAAATCTTTTGAAAATATAGAAAGTATTAAACAGTACTAGACAACACTTTCCAGCTTGCTGCAGAAGCCGACTCTGAGTGTTTCCATAGGACTCCAAAGCTTCCGTTCCTAATAAAATAAGAAAGACTCATTTAAAAATGTTCCCCACAAACTTTCTCCATATACTCTCCAATACAATCTGTGTGAATTGAGGGGTTTAGAGAGAAGATGTCTTGGAGTCTAAATGTTCAGTCGGAAAAAATTTCATGGACATAAAAGTTCATAACAGAAAACATCATAAAACTTCATTTCACCTTTGGGATTACGCTTCCCTTAAGGTTGCTGTTTCCTATTCACTCTTCCATTCACTCCTTCATTCAACACGTTATAATGAGCTGCTTCTGAGGAATAATATGAATGTCGCTTCTCTTAATCTGCCCTATGTTAGAAAAAAACGAAGGAAAATAACTCTTTATAATGCAACCTATTACCGGTATTTTATTCTACTACCATCCTTCTCCCATCTTATTTGAATTTCATAAGAGAAAAGAAACACAACAGTTCCTCTAGTTCCTCTAATTAGTTTCTCTAATCTTGATGTCCTGGCTGCTTCAGATTAGTGGAAAAGTCTGCAAACTGCTTAGTTTTACATTAGCTCTAAGGTAACACGATGACTCCAAAGTTCTTTTTTTTTCTTGTGGGCAATACCTATAAGGAACAAAAGACAGAATGGACAGTGGAGACCAAGTATGGTTTCCTAAAAAAGATAGAGAAACTCTGGTGTGACGGCAGAGGGTATACCGAACTAATCATTCCTATTCTGCAGCTTGTTTAGGGTATCAGAGCCTACAGATGAGAGCCATAGAACATTAAAGCAAAATCCAAGAAAACAGAAAAAAACCCAGCAACGAGTGGGGCTAAGGCTATAGATGATGTAGTTAGTAGATACAATTTGTTATTATTATTCATTGAGTATTGTAGCTCACCAGTCAACCACAGACAAGACCTGCTAAAAAGTTACATTAATGTATATCTATAAAGGCTTTACATAACATGGACCTGTTCCCAATTCAGTTCAAATTAAATATGTCCCATCAACTCAAGTGGATTTTAGACCACGCCTGCCCTTCTATAAAATGATTCAGGAAAGCACTAACTAGATTCTAATGTCTACACCCTGCAGAAACTTTAATACTTTCGCTTTATATTTTTTTTCTTACATTGAAGATCACAAAACCACAAAATATGTGCTCAGATATCTCTAATACTACATATGGAGTCAAACAGCTCAGAAAGCTGAAGGCACGTCGGATACAAGGTCTTCTGAAATTTAATTAACAAGCACTTAAATTCTGCAAGCTGTAGGCAGATACCAATGGAAATGGTAAGCTTGCACCACTGCTCAGAGTAGCTCAAAGACCGGACGAATTTGGTGTCATTGCTTACAATAGACTCTGAGGCAGACCTCGCTGCAAGCCAACACTCTTCATAGAGAGTGAGATGTATTTCCTGCTGCCATGAATAACTACAGAATTTTGAATTTGCTTTTCCTTTCCTACTAGTAGCACCGTTAGGGTTTCATGTCTTTGTACATTATTCATTTGCTATCAAGAATTTCGCCCTGGCGGGTTATTTCACCCAGTGCAACCTTTTCTCTTGTAACCACCCTTTCATTCCCATTACCTTGACAGAGGTATTTCTGTGCTGTTAATGTAGATAGCTGTGAACGCTAGTTCTTCCTCATTTTCACTACAGAATATTAATGTAGTTCAAGGGGAAACTGATTTAATACCATTAGGCATTTTGGGAATGCAGAAATAATTGAAAGATAAAATAACTTTAAAAATTAATCTGGAGTGCATGGGTAATTAATACAAGACTTTTTTTTCTCATCTGGGAGAAGGATTGGTGCTGTGAATGTCATTGCAGTTTATGTATTAGTAAATTCCATTTTTCCTCTGGCTGTGGGGGATCTTTTCACAAAAAATGGTGATCAGCTAAATCAAGTAAGGAGATAACAGATATGAAGATATTTCAACGCTCAGTTCACATCTCCCTATTACTCTTGGCAATATCTGCTTCTGTAATTAGAGAGAGACATTTGCAAGGTGTTATACAAAGGAGTATAGGAACATTTTCTTATTTTGTTTTCCAGGGCCCTTGGATTTCACTGAAGTCTTGTTAATTCCTGGAAATTTAAGAAAGACTAAATTATCTGAAAAAACCACCACACAGGCTCAATTTTTTTCCACTAATGTCAATGAGAGATTTTGATCAACATCTTGAAATCCCAGACCCGTGGAAGGTCCACGCTTGTCAATAAGCTGACAGCATTCATTATTTTAAAAATGTCTGTGCATTTCAAACCTCTGATAAGTGAAATCCTCAGTCCTAAAATCCGTGTGGCAGGATCCATTTAACGGATACGATCTATGCTTGAGTTCAAGTTCACTTCGGAGTAAATTTTTCCACATAGATGTTCATGAAGGAAGGGTGTGGATTACTTCTTTCTTAAAAGCCTATTTTTTCACAGACAGCTAGCTTGGTTATCATCTCCTTCATGAAATTCATCAATATTTCTCATTTAAGCAGATTCGGTGTCTCATAATTTTGTGTTATTTGCATTTCATTCTCCAGTGTTTTTAATCTAGTTTTTACAGAAGAAAGAACCTTCTCAAAATCTTGTATGTCTTCAGAGATTTTTACCAGTTCAACTGGTAGGAAGTCTTTAGGAGCTGAGGTTGTGGAGACAGAACTGGCTGCTGCACCGCCAAATCTATTCTGAGACTTCTTTAGGCCAGTTTGCTTTAAAACTTTCGTTGTTATCTAATCTTTCTTCAGCTATCAGTTTTGTTCAGTCACAAATTAGGTAATTCTGTTTTTGCCAAACTTCACAATGCCATGTAGGACCTCAGATGTGTTGGAACAAGAATAATTTTTTTACTTACATTTCAGTGAATTAAAATAACAACAATTCATAAAAAAAGAAAATAACAAAAAAGAAAAAAATTGTAAAAATGTTGCCTATGAAAAAAGGGTTTTAATTATATGAAAAGTATTTTCATTCTACCTACAAATAACAAATAGAAACACTGTGAAACGAGACACACAAAACCATTATAAATATTACTTACATTTTAGTTATGAATTTTATCAGTTGTAACCTTAAGGTGATGCAAGAACAACAACAATACTAATGGCAGTAATAATTCAGTTTTGCCTCGTTTTAAATCTTTCAAAGAAAATAATTTAGAGAAAATTCCAATCTAAAAAATATAATGTGGTCTAAATAAAAGCTTCTTCAGCAAGTGAAATTGTGGGCTCAAGCATCATTTTTACAACATACAGCTGAAGATGGCAAGGGCTTCCAAGTTTGAACAATGCTGATGAAGATTAGTCTGAGGCTTGTGATACAGCCTCTGATATGGCCTATACGATATATTATATATATCGTATAGGCTATGATAAACATATTTAGCTATCTATATATTCCTGCAGGTATCCATGCCTGCACAGTGTCACATCTTGTTACCTTGGAGGTAAAAAGCAGAAAATGTAACAGTTTACATGTACGTGTTTAAAATCCACTCTTGGTTCTAAATGGGCAATGATGTTGAAAACACCACGTTCTGCTGAGACATTGGGAGGGATCGGCATAGAGGTATGGATCAATGAGAGAGTGGTCATGACCTTTTTGACTAACCGAGTTTGGGGGGATGGATGAATTACCGATAGACTGCTAAATGCACCTAGCGCATCTAAATGTTCCAAGTGTTACCATTGAAACATGGAGTTGTGCTTTTTCTCTTTTCTGACATTTATTTCAAGCACATGTGACTGTAGCTTTCTAAGTCATGTTTATTGGTTACATACTGCAGGCCCGGCTACTCTGTACATATGGATTAAATTACATATTGGGACACCGGTCAGGTCTTAACTGTGATGTGATGATCATCAGACAGGTTTTACCTTTCTTGAGCACAAAAGCCTGAAGGATACATTAAAACATAAAGTCCCTGTTTAGAGTAGTTCTAAAGTATGATATATTCCCAGCAGTGTTCAAGAAGATGAAAGCTGAAATTGTAAATGACCAGCAATTATCTTGAAAGTGGAAACCTTACTCTCCAAAAACAGTATCTTACAAGAAAATCTAATAAACTGACTGCTAAGAATGGACCTCATAATCTTCATAAACTTCATACACAAGCAGTTCCATGGATACCAGGTGCTCACATGTAATTTGTTTGCCATGTTGTGAAATAATCCTGTGAACAATTATTTTTATATGCTTAATTGTTTATTTTATATTTTATTGAAAGAGATTGTTTCCTGTCATAATTTTGATGAAGACTGATTTTTGATATTTTGAAGAAAATACGTTTTCCATGAAAAATATGTTGGTTCTGGTTTTTCTCACAGCAAGATATCATTAATCTCACTGAAGTAAAAATATTTATAGAGAGTAAATAGTTTTTATTAGACCCACGATATAGCTAGGAAAAAAAAAAACCACAAAGGAAGGCTCTTACACATGGAAACTTTTATTCAGAATATTTTTTTAATTATTAATATTTGCCATTTCACTCTTTTAAACAATTCTTAATTTTTGTTTTCCCTTAGCTAAAATGTATGCTTTCTTTCTCAGTGACAAATAATAATCTAAACTTGCAGCATTTATGCCATCGATCTTCCTTTTGATTGCTGCAGATTTGTTGATATGTATGTTATTTTACTCAGCTCTGTTAGGTTTATGTTTTTGTTCCGTTTTTCCTGCTCCATAATATTGCAAAATATTCTAAATATTAGAACTCTTATAAAGAGTACAGTTACCCCCATACATTTTTCAACAAGGAAATCGTTTAATCCCAAAAGTTTTTTTTTTTTCATTAAATCCATTGAGAACAAAGAAAAAAATCAGATCAAAATAGTCTTTAGTGATTAAGAAAAAATTTAGGAACTGTTCTATTTCAAGTCTTTGAGGGAAACTGTACTGAAGAGAATTGAAATACTTTTATAAATTAATTTTTCCATTAACTTGTTTCATTTTTTCCCCAAAAGCTCAATGCAAAAGTTTCCAGGTTTTTGTTTAGTTGAAAAGCTCTGGCCACAGTTACCCTGGAAGAGGCTTGGGTCTATGGAACTAGTCAAATCAGAGAAGAAATATGAATTAAGCTGAATTTAGTTTCAGTGAATGTAGGCTGATGGTGGTCTTTCATATTAGAGAGAGGGAAAATTTGTCATTTTATAAAACTTAAAGTTTGGAAAAGGAAACAAGAGGAAACCCATTTGTTTACCCCAAAGGATATTTTCACACTTTTGGGGCCTCAGTCTATTCACTCCTAGTTCACTTAACTTTAGCATCACCAGAAATTTATGGCTTCACAAATTTAAAATCGTAAACTTAAGCTACCCATATAAGAGATAAGCGTATTAAAAATTTGTTTGGTTTAGGGTTTTTTGGGGAGGGCTGTGGTGGTTGTTTTGTTTGATTTTTTTTTTTTTAGTTGTTTGTTTGTTTGTTTTGTCTGGTGAAATCAGTGAAGAAAATACTTGGTAAAACACACCCATTTCAGTGCACATTTAGAGAATGAGTAATTAAAGATTGTTTACTCATTAAATTACTTAGTAATTTCATCTTACTGCTTATTTGTCACAAAATCCGTTCCATTTAAGGCATAAGCAAGATATGCATAACAATATTTAATACAGTTTTCTCTTGGATTAGCTGTCATCAAATGTAATTTACATCTTTTCCAACATATCTACCCTGATAAATTTTATTTTTGCACTACTACTTCAAGATATTAACGCAAAACTGTGCCTCATTTTATATCATCCTTACTTATACGTAGACTAATGCATCAGCAGCATATTTTTGGGCTGCAAAGAATATAGTCTTGGTGAGCCTTCAATGTTTTACAAACCAGAGCTCTGTGAAATAAAATTTGTTGTTCGTTTGAGATATTCTTGATGAACCTCTGGATTACTTTGAAAACCTGTGAGATACTTGTACATACTGTAAAATGTATTTTACCGTTCATATCCGTAAGTATGGTTTTATTGGCTGTTGCAATGGTTGTCTCAGAACTGCCTGCTTCTACCTTACATAAAGGTAAGGCCAATGCCTTATGAGGTATGAGGTGCATTTGTGGACTGAAACTCCTCTTCTAGGAGTGTAGTTTGTCTAAGCAGTGGATATCACAGCAGTGAAAGCTGCTGTGTTAATCCAGGCCAAATATGATCTGATATGTGCTATGTTAATATAGTGAAGTCATAAACCACTTCACTCTAAGTGGCCTACAGCTGTGTCGTGCTTTGCAAGTACATAAATCTTAAAGTTGCTGTAATTGGGCATGTATTTCTGGTTGCTCAGTTTGTCTAACTCATAAAGGTCATGTCTCAAGATGTTTGGCAGAATGACATTTGGAGGGAAAAGCAAGTGTTTGTCATGGAAAGCAAGAACAGGTAACAGGAATATAGAAGAAAGCATTAAATGTCAAGCGCTTCAACACCATGCCACTTTTCACGATTTCTATGTTATTTACATACAAATTCACAACACGGGTTGGAGAAGTGGCTCAACAGCAGATAAAGAAATAAAGTGTAATTTAAAAATAAATATTGGAGATGAATCTACATGTACTTTACATGAGAAGACCTAAAACACAGAATGTATGTCACCGGTGTCAGGGAGAGGAGAAAAAAGAGGGTTTGTCCCACTTCTCATTCCCCTGCCAGGACATTAGCACTTTGCTAATGCAGCAGGAAGTGCAACACAAAAGATTTTTCCTGTGTTCTCAACCCCATGCATCACAGCCAAGGAACCAGTGAGATGAGATGCTGCACAGTCACCAGATGTGTTCCGTGTGATTGCAGCCCAGCACTGTAAACTCGCACCTCCTCACTGTGAACTGTTTTGAGGAGGGAAGGGCTCAAGATTTGCTTTTACATCAGGTCTGAGCCTATGCCATATCCAGCATACGCTGCATGGGAGAATGCAAAGTCCTCTGCACAAAAGCCTTGATATAATACAGTGGAGCTAGAGAAGACTTACCAATCAAAGCACCTAGTATGCTGTAACTGGCATAGTACAGAACAATTAAAATTTTATTTTATAATAATATTATAAGCTTGAGTTCTTATTAGCTGAATCTGAAGTGTAAAATCTTGGTTCCATTAGCACCATTATGTCTTTCCTGAGGATAGATTTCAGCTGTTGCACAGTGACTCATTGAAACTATTTGCACCAGTTTAGGATTTGGCCTAGATTTGCTGAGCACTGCTAGGCTTCACACTATGGACATTTGCCCACTGGGGATAAGGTTAAACACTAGCTTGCTTTACAGGCAAAACAATATCCATCAGAAGGTCAGAACTCCCTGTCATGAACAGCCCCAGGTGGATTACAGAGACTGCTGTAAAAGTACTTTAATGAAATGCAGAAGACAATATAGCAATCCATGAGCTTCTTTACAGCAAAGGAGAATATATGACTTTCATGTTGAAGAACATATGATAGATTTCCCTCCATTATTGCTTCATCTTTTTTTTTTGAAAAAAAAAGTTACAGACATAACTTTGAGCATTACTTCATTTAGTTTTGAGGCCAGATTTGTAACTGTATGAGATACAGTCACCCCTTTGTAGAGATGATTTGATACCAAATAGGTTCAGCATTTTTTTTAATAATTCAGCCTGATCTTTGGCTAAAACTAAGTCAGCACTTAGGAGTACATTATATTTTCATCACCCAAACAACTAACTGGAGTAGGATAACAAAACTTTTCCTCAAATACCATGGGTATGTAGTTTCCTTGTCCAGAATATCTTGGATCCACTGAATGCAAGACTTCTAGCTCTTGCCGCATCTCTTCTTCTTTCACTTGAACCATAAAGAATTGTGTGAAGCAATGTAGGAATGGCAATTCTTTTCTGACAGCCTGCATTGCCTATGGCATTATAGAATTAACCCCATTTATCCTATGAAGGGCATGACAATCATGCTTTACCTAACTTATCTATTAGAAAAGAAGATATTTTAAAGAAGATATCTCTCATCCTTTGTTGTTTGTGGTCTTCTGGCTCTGACCGAATTATGAATTGAAGACCAAATGTCATAGCTGAAAGCATTTAAGTGTGAGACTGTCAAAGAGAAAAGAATCTTTTTAGGGGACATTTACCTCAGTAATGTCCCATATGTCTTCTCTGCCTTACTAGAGAATGCTGTACCCAATCATATAAGTCCTAAATGTCCAGGTAGATTATAAGACACTTTCCAGTCCTTCCCACAGGCTCCAGGATCGTGCAAGGCCAGTAGCATCCATGGTCTCAAAGAAGAGACTGAGGGTTGTTGTGACACCAGTTGTATGTACAGAGCATCTGAAAGTCTGCCTCTGGGCACCTCAGCTTCCATTCTGGTGTGTTCCCAAAGCTCACGAACTGCGGGAGAGGCAGGATGTGCTGCACAGCATGTGCATTTGAAGTACTCCTTCTCTGTACACACAAGATGAACTCCAAGAACCTGAATAAGCTTTCTTATTCGATTCAATGACAAAAGGTACCCAACAATGCAAACCATCTCATTTCATGAAACTATCAAGTGCACATCATAGCTCTTAAATATCAAAAGTAACGAAGAAAAAAACATACTGGGTAGCATCAATGCACATTCGTAAGTTAATTTTGGGCTCCAGTGTACTACTGTAGGAAATGCAGTTGTCTGAACTGTAAAATAAAATGCCAGTGATCACCATTCACAAGTCTGGCTTTACTCCAAAGCATTGTGGCAGAAGCGATATTGTTATTCTGTGTTTGCATCATAGGGAAACTTCGCTGAATCTTAAATGTCATTGCAAATGTTGACTTGTAATGGATATTTCAATAACAGAACAATTATGTATACAACAGGAAAAACCGAAAGGATACTAATGCTAGGGGAAGGAAGTGAAAAACAATATCAAGGTATGCAAAAGGTAGATTAGAAAGAGTGTCTCAGTATTTAGCCACGATATGCAGCTTCTTTTGCACAGTGTATGTTTGAGGAAAGACTGATAAAAGGGAAAATATAAGTTCACAATATAGGCACTATGCAAAGGTTTAAAAGATCATTATGAGTAGATCTATTAACTTGGCTGGAAAGGAATACAAATTACAGCATGAAATAGCTGGAAATAGCATGTGGTGGACTGCTCTGAAAGAAACATGATGAGATCAATTATCACTGTACCCATGACAAAATTTACAGAACAAGGCTATAACTATATTAGGCAATTCTTACACCATTATTTTATGTTGAAGTATATAAAGCTTGAAAGCTAGATGTTGGCTACAATAAAAGAATGAAAGCCTATGCCCATGAAAAGCTTTTCTTTTCCATTTGACAGGAAATGTCACTTGACATGCAGAAAGCACTGACGGATATCAATAATTGGACCAGAAAACCTGGAGTGAAAAAAGCAAAGCTTTAATTCCAATGCTTTACATTGGTTTGGATCTCATGGTGTGGATATGATACCCATGACATATCGTTTCCATTAGAAGATACCGAGTCCTTCTGAAAGCAAAATGCATGGCGAAAGCCCACTTCAAAATACTGCAGGCTTATTATAATGGATGGCTGCATTAGCAATGATACCTTTGACACTCCAGGTAATAAGTAAGCTAAATAATCAACAGATTAATAGTTTTTACACATATTTCTCAGAAGGGCTTGCCAGGGTGAAGAAATATTATTGTCCTTGTGCAAACAGCAATCCAAAGCACAGAGAGAACATCAGATCCGATAGTAGTTGCACAGTAAATCTGAAGCATAACTGGGAACAGAGCACGACGTTACTAACTCCCAGTGTGGGTCTCTAACCACATAAGAACATAACCGTTGGCTGAGTTCATATTACTAAGCTGCACTGTACCAAGACCACTGGAATAGAAGCCATCAGACAACCATTATATTTGTACAACACTTGAATTTATAGGATATGGTGTAAACCTTCTTTATGGACTTGAAATAGAGCACAGTTAGTGGAGTCTCAGTAGAGTCTGTGAAAGTGCTGTTAGATCAAAACACAGCAGAGAACCATGGCAAGTATGCTTAGGGTAAAACATGGCTTTCTGAAGTAGTATAGGATGAAGCCATAATTTGTTGCATGTAATGAACTCTGTGAGAGAATATTTTGATTTCTTGGAATGATTCCAAAAAAGCAAAGCTTTTTCTGCTGTGATAAAACCAAAAATCCTGCCATAAAGCTTTCATTAAGAATTTTACTATTATTTGTTATATAATTTAACCTCCAGCACACTTTAATACCATGTTCTTTCATGCTCTTCTCCTGTGACAGTCAGGGAAAAGTTACTTAGTGTTGCAGCAAGCCAAAAAAGGCATTGAAACTCACACCAAATCCTTATATGCACTTGCTTCTAGCATAAACTTCCATGTCAGTATGCAGAACCTCTCAGACTGCACCTGCAGTCTAATGTAAAACAAACATAGGCTGTAGCAGGTTCAGTCAAGGCTGTACCAAACGTATCTTCATAAAGTGGTGGATGACACCAAGCGGAGTGTATAGTTGATATGCTTGAGGGAAGGGGTGCCATCCAGAGGGACCTTGACAAGCTTGAGAAGTGAGCCAAGGTAAACATCATGAAGTTCAACAAGGCCAAGTGCAAGGTCCTACAACTGGGTTGGGGCAATCCCTGGTATCAGTACAGACTGGGTGATGAATGGATTGAGAGTAGCCCTGCAGAGAAGGACTTGGGAACACTGGTGGATGAAAAATTGGACAAGAGCAGTGTATTGCGTTTGCATGGTGAGGTAGCAGAGGAGGATGTAGGGCTTCTGTGAGAAGATGCCAGAATCTTCACCCATGTCCAAAAGATCCAGTACCAACTGGCTCCAAGATGGACCCACCACTGGACAAGGCTGAGCCAATCAGTGATGGTGATAGCACCTCTGTGATAACAGATTTAAGAAGGGGAAGAAAATGACTGCACAACAGCAGCTGGGAGAGACCAGTGAGAACATGTGAGATTAAAAACTACAGGCACCAAGGTCAGTGAAGAAGGAGGGGGAGGATATGCTTGAGATGCTGGAGCAGCAACTCCCCTGCAGCCTATGGAGAAGACCACGGTGAAGCAGCTTGTCCCCCTGCAGCTCATGGAGGTAATGGTGGAACAGATATCCACCTGCAGCCCATGGAGGACTCCATGTCAGAGCAGGAGGATGCCTGAAGGAGTCTGCAACCCCATGGGAAGCCTGTGCTGGGGCAGGCTCCTAGCAGGACCCGTCAACCTGTGGAGAGAGGAGCCTATGCTGGAACAGGTTTGCTGACAGGACTTGTGATCCTGTGGGGGACCCACGCAGGAGCAGTCTGTTCCTGATGGACTGCACCCATGGAAAGGACCCAGACTGGAGCAGCTTTTGAAGAACTGCAGCCAGTAGGAAGGATTCATGTTGGAGAAGTTTGTGGAGGACTGTCTCCCATGGGAAGGACCCCACGCTGGAGCAGGGGAAGAGTGTGAGGAGGAATGAGCGGCAGAGATGTGTGATGAGCTGAACGCAACCCCAATTCCCTGTTCCTCTCTGCCTTTGGGAGGAAGGAAGTAGAGAAATTGGGAGTGAAGTTGAGCTGGGAAGAAGGGAGGGGTGAGGGGAATGTATTTTAAGATTGTTTTTATTTCTCATTACCCTACTCTGACCTTTGATTGGCAATAAATTAAATTTCCCCAAGTCGAGTCTGTTTTGCCTGTGACGGTAATCGGGGAGTGATTTCCCTGTCCTGATCTTGACCCATGAGCTTTTCATTATATTTTGTCTGCCCTGCCCAGTTCAGAAGGGAAGTGATAGAGCAGCTTCATGGGCACCTGGCATCCAGCCAAGGTAACCCACCACAAGCTGGCAATGTGTGATGCAGCACAGAAAGCCAACTGTATCCTGGGCTGCATCAAAAGAAGCATGGCCAGCAGGTTAAGGGAGGTGATTCTGTCCCTCTACTCTGTCCTGGTGAGACTCCTCCTGGAGTACTGCATCTGGCTCTGGGGTCCTCAGCACAAGAATGACATGGACCTGTTAAAATGGATCCAGAGGAGGGCCACAAAAAAATCATCAGAGGGCTGGAATATCTCTCTTTTGAAGAAAGATCCAAGAGAGTTGGGGTTGTTCAGCCTGGAGAAGAGTAGGCTCCAGGGAGACCTTATTGTGGCCTTTCAATACTTTTAAGGGGCCTACAAGAAAGATGGGGACAACCTTTTTAGCAGGGCCTGTAAGAATAGGACAAGGGGCAACAATTTTAAACTGAAAGAGGGTAGGTTTAGATTGGACATAAGGGAAAAAATCTTTACAACGAGGGTGGTGGAACAAGTTGCCCAGAGAATTTGTGGGTGCTCTGTCATTGGAAGTGTTAAAAGTCAGGTTGGATGGGACTTTGAGCAACCTGATCTTGTGAAAGAGGTCCTCAGGGCAGGGAGGTTGGACTAGATGATCTTTAAAAGCCCCTTTCAACCCAAACCATTCTATGGTTCTGTGAAGTTGTGGATGTATCACCACCAGAAAACTAACACAGCAGCCTGGCCCTTCCGTGAGTTTTTGGAACACATTTCATTAGACTGATGCTGGGATTTAGACAGAAATCTTGTCACAGATCTGTTTTATCACGTTTCTCAAGAAAATGCCTTATTCTACTGCCCCCTCTGCTATGCTTTTTACTTTAATCAGTACCACTTGTAAACCGCAGATCCTAGATCTTCATATTAATCAGTTTGCCATAAATAGCTTACAAGAAACAATCTTGATTCCAATTTTTTCACTGTAAATCTGTCACCTTTCTCAATACTAGCACACTGAAGTAAGTTGAGCCAGGACCCCATGAATGTACATAATTTATAAAACTCAACCACGCTGATTATGTAAGTATGAATTATACAGCAAATGGTGTAGCCCAACTCCTTATTTGTTATATGAAATCTCAATATACTTCTAAGATAAAATGCTTAAAATGAACTTCATGTTTAAATCATCATTTTAGACTCTGAAGTCATATTGAAAGATGCAAATGAAGGCTGACTGCTTTTTAAAAAAAAAATTATACTGTTATCATTATAAACAAATTTCTTTCTGGCTTTAAAATGTAATTTCTTGTTAAAATAATTAAAGCTATGAAGTAAAAATACAAAACTCCAGCTGTTTTGAACATTTTCAGTTTCTCACTAGGATGGAATGACATCTTGGTTAATTGAAACTTTTGAATTAACATAATTAATCAAAAATGGAACCATAAGGAGAATGGGCTGGATTTTTAATATAGTTTTTAGTAAGGACTGACTCTTCTCAAGTTAAAATAAGTAGCATTTTTGTTTAGCCTCTTGCAGGTATAATCATTGAAAATCTGGATTCTCAGAGTTTTAGATGGCTGTTTTACATTTTTATGTTCTGCATGGGAAAGTCAGAAAGTCTGGCTGAATAGTATTTTGCAGTTTTTTGAAGTATGGAGTTTGAGATATAAAGATAGGATAGGAAAGGACTTGTTAACAGACTTCCTTATTTTCACTCCTTACATTAAAGATGTAAGATGTAATTAAAAAGCAGGAAAAAATGTTTAATAAGAACAATTATCCTGTAGTGGGAATGTGGTGAGTTGACCTGGGGTAGCTGTCAAGACACCCACCCAGTTGCTTTCTCATTTGCATTCCTTAATAGAACAAAGGAATAAATAATAAATAATAATAAATGTTAAAATCTTGTAGGTGGAGATAAAGACAAGCAGATAATTTACCAATTACTGTCACAAGCAAAACAGACTCAACTTGGGGAAAATGAATTTAATTTATTGCCAATTAAAAGTTGAACCAGATGATGAGAATCAAAGACAAAACCAAAACCACCTTCCTCTCAGCCACCTTTTTTCCCCTGGACTCCACTTCACTCCCTCATTCCTGACCCACTGACCTCCTTTCTCATCAAGTGATGCAGGGGGGATGGGGAATGGGGGGACTGTCGTCAGGCCTCTGCTGCTCCCTGCTCCTCCTCACACTTTTCCCCTGTTCCAGCATGGGTCCTCTCCATCAGCTTCAGGATAAACCTGCTCCAGCATTGTGTCCTCCATGGGCTGCAGTGTGAGTATCTGCTCCAGTATGGGCTCTTACACAGGCTACAGAGGAATCTGCTCCAGTGCCTGGAGTACCTGTTTCCCCTTTTCTGACCTTGCAGGAGGTCAAAGATTGCTGGATTTGTAGGATTATTTTTCATGCTTTTTCCCCCTCACTTAAAAAAACCCCAAAAAACCCCAAACAAACAAGAAAAGACCTCAGGAAGGATGGACCAAGTGTGTATTACTAGGAATGATTCAGGAAAAACAAAAAAGATGGCATTGCTATGATCTTCAAGAACACAAAACTATTCTGGAATGAAGAAAGAAATAATCAGTTCTCTGTGCTTAGAAAGGACGGAAAAGGAATTAATGTGCTTGTACTACAGCCAGGAAGTTTTAAGCTAAATACTAAGAAAAATTTTCAAATGGCATGGATCATGACACACTATCATAGATTGCCTGAAGAGTTTTTGGAGTTTCAGTCATCAGAAATCGCTACAGACAGGTTAGGCAAACATCTATCAGAGTTGACAGGTACAGCTGATTTTGCCTGCAGGCAAAAGCATAGAGTAGATGACTCCGGAGGTCTCTTTCAGCCTATTTGTCTCTGATTCTTGATAGACAGTGCTTTAGTCTACAAGTACCCTCTATTTATAGAAGAAAGTACTCCTCAAAAAGACATTGGCAGAGATGTCAATATTTTCCTGAAAATAAGTAGGTATGCATAAAAGGAGTAGAGCTCCTGGCTGAAATGTCATCCACGTTTTTCTGATTAAAAAAAAAAGAAAAAATTATTAAATAGATTTTCTCAAGACTACAGACAATAGTCAGATTCGAATTTTCAAGAAGGTGTACATGGGAAGCCACATTACCTCCCTCAGTATTATAAGTAAGCAAGATACTTAAACATATTTAAATGTCTACATAGACAGAACTAATTGTTTTAGTACTGGGCATTTAATTGACACTGAGGAGACAGCATATCTTTGCCTGCCTAATTGTCCCACACGTCATCTGTCTGGTTATTATAAGGAACTCAGCATTCATTAAGAGTGAGTAATCTGACCAAATATCTACAGTTACAGACATTTGCACATTTACATCTGAGACTTCTTTTGGAGTCAGTGGAGAGGAATGGGCATGCAGCACACTGTTCAGCTGACTTATTTTCAATGTCTCCTTTAGGATGAGATGATTTGTGCCATGGAAGTACATATTTATTTCCAGTGACTATGAAAAAACCAAGAAATGAGCAGGTGAAAAGTGGACATTTGCATTAAACGGATATAAATAAATGAATATCACTCTTCCTTGGATAGATTTTCACACTATATGTAATCACCTCATAGACTTTCACGTGCTTTTCCTCACACAGCTTCTGTGGAATAGTAAGAGTTGTTGGCTTCTTTTGAAAAATGTGCAAATGAAGCACGGGATAGTTATGAGACTTGCCTAAGGTTGCACCAGAAAATTCAACAGAAGAGAGGCTGTATCTAAGTTCGTGAAGTCTTTGACTGTGTGTAGCAGGTTGAAGGAAAAAAACCTGCCCGAAGGCTTTTGGTGTAAACTGATTAATTGAATTATTCCCTTCCATGTTACGGTTTGCCCATCTTATGGGATGAGAAAAGTTTTCTCGAGAGGGCACTGCCCCTTTAAGAAGCTGCGGGCTCAGGCGGCTCGGGGACTTCCTGGCTGCCTTCCGAGGGGCTTCGGGGCCATTCGGCTACTCGAGACTTCCGGGGCTAGTTCGGGACTTGCGGGGCTGCTTCTCCGGACTGCTTCGGGGGGCATTCGCAGCTCGTTCGCGGCTCCTCGGCGCTCCGGACACTCTCCGCTCTGCGGGAGTCACTGCGGGACTTCAGCTTCGTTCCGGAAAAGAGGCTTTTCCAAACCCTGCAGCTCAGCTCCGGGAACCTTGCAGGCTGCCGGAGTGGACCGTGCACCGGGGCAGCCCCCGCCACGCCGCCTGGGACAGACGGCTCGCCTGGAGACTTTTCTGCTGCCGTAAGATTTTACCCTCTTTGTCTGCTGCTTTGATATTCTCTCTGCCTGCCAGCGCTGCCGCTTTTAACTGCACAACGAGAAAGCGGTAGGGACAGCGTTTTCTGCATATTTCAGCCCGGCGTTCATAATAGCCGCGGGTTTCTTTGTTCGCTCCACGAAAGCGCACACGTGGCCGGTGCCATTTTTCTGGACTCCACGTGGTACCGTCCCCCTTTGTCTTTGTTCTTGTGTTTAAAACCCTCACCTTTCCATCCTGCACAGATTCTCAGATTTTGCATTGGTTTTTCCCTGCATGTTATATATATTGTTCTAGTTTTAATAAAGTTTTGTTTCAGTTTTCCAAACGTTCAGAGGTCTCACAAAATCTTTTATTTTTTTTCCTTCTCGTGTCTCTGCTTTTGAACCCTTTTCTCTCCCGGAGGAGAGGGGTTCAGGGATAGGGAAGGACTCGTCCCCGTGCATCGGCTTGCCTCAGCCGACCGGCGACATAATTGGCGCCCAACGTGGGGCACTTCTGAATAATTTAATAATTCATATTTTTATTAAGGTTTGGAAACTGAAACAAACGAGGTTTTTCCAGGATGGTGCTAAGCGAGCTTTTGTTTGAAGCTCTTAAGCAGTACGGTTTAAAAATGCTCTATGATCTGGTGCCTGGCACACCAACTGTGATGTCAAATTACCTGTTTCTAATTGGTACTGGTTTATGGTTTGCTGGTCTGGGGCACTTAGCAAAGAAGGTGTTCACCCTGGCGTGTGTAATTTCGGTGTTTTGGTCTGTACTCAGTCAGTTTATAATGCTCCCAGTGTATTTTGCACAGTACATGATAGTGGCTGCTTATGATTCCACTAACAAATGGATGATGGGAAATAACACTTCTCCATTTGGTACTGGATCAATGGCAATTGAAACTGGATATTCGGCAAATGGTATTATTTTCCTGTATTTGATAACTTTGTTATCAGTTATCTGTAACATGGTCCAGGGGTGGATAATTATCAAGAATAAGTATCACATGGGCACTACACCCACTAAATCTGCTGCTGCCTCTCCACCCAAACAAGCACAGGTTGCCCCTGTGAAAAAGAAAAATAAGCCCTCTGGTGCTAAACACCAGAAAAAGACTAATTATGCAACAGATAGCTCTGATGATGATGCAGGACCAAGCACCTCTCAAAAGCGTCCAGGAAAGCCTTCAGGGAATACTGCCTCAGCGACTCCACCAGCACAGCCCTCCCAAGGATCCTCATCACGGGATGAGTCATCAGATCAAGAGGTAAACACCCAGCCTCAGTCCAGGAAGGACCTGAGAAGCATTAGAAAGGAATTTAGCAGGCATGATGGTGAGTCACTAATGAATTGGTTGCTTCGCTGCTGGGACAATGGGGCTGATAACATTGATTTAACTAGCAAAGAAGCCAGGCAGCTGGGAAATGTGGCCCGGGAAGGTGCTATTGATAGGGCAATTGGCAAAAAGGCAAAACAGTGCAGTCTCTGGAAACGGCTTCTGACTGCTGTGAAGAGCAGATACCCTTTCAGAGATGACATTGAATGCCGCCCTACTAAATGGACTGTCCTGAGCAAAGGTACTAACTACCTGAGAGAGCTGGCTATGAAAGAGGTCATCTATGGTGACTGGAATGTTAATGTCAACCCGGACCAGGTGCACAGTAACGAGCCTTTGCTGCGCAAATTTGTGCAGAGTGCACCCCAGTCATATGCCCATACATTGGCCACAATGCTGTGGGAAAGAGAGGGTGAAAATCGGCCACTCACCATAGAACAGGTGTCTAACAGGATTCGCCAGTATGAGGACAGCCTTTCTCATACCTCTGCCTTCATTGCAGCAGTGGAGAAAGTGACAGACAAAATGACAGAGAAAATATTGGACTCTATTAATAGGTTAGAACAAAGAACCACTTACTCTCCTGTGTATACCCACGTGTCAGCTGTTAGGAGAAATCGTCCTCCCAGAGCCAGGCGCAACAGACAGGATAGGCCACGATGTGACCGCCAGTGCTGCTCGAGAGGTCGTGAAGACACGAGGAGATGGGAACAACGACCTGCCGCTAACCACGGGGTACCAGCACATGAGCTACAGAGCAGACCACACCAACATGACGACTGCAACCGAAGAGTTGTCGCTCCAGTCTTCGGTGAACAGTGCTGCAGCTCAAGGAGCAACTCCTATGATGAAGGTACCACAAGCCGGATAGACCCTTCTACTGATTGTGGACCACACCCTAGGCATTAGAGGGGCCCTGCCTCTAGCCAGGTGGAGGAAAGGGATAACAGAGTATACTGGACTGTGTGGATTCGATGGCCTGGCACATTAGAACCACAGAGGTACAAGGCCCTGGTAGACACAGGCGCCCAGTGTACCTTGCTACCATCGGATCATCAAGGAACTGAGACTATCATGATCTCGGGTGTGACAGGAGGATCACAAGAGCTTACCTTGGTAGAAGCTGAGGTCAGCCTCACTGGGCATAACTGGGAAACTCACCGAATTGTGACTGGCCCAGATGCTCCATGCATTTTAGGCATAGACTTCCTCCGGAAAGGGTATTTTAAGGACCCGAAAGGTTATAAATGGGCCTTTGGGATAGCAACCGTGGGAGCCGATGGCATTATCCGGTTGTCCACATCGGTCGAACTTTCGGATGACCCTTTTGTTGTTAGCAGAATGAAGGTGGAAGATCAAAAATTGCCTACTGCATCCTCTACAGTTCACCGCCGGCAATACCGCACCAACCGAGACTCTCTGCGCCCCTTAGAGAAAATGATTCGAGAGTTGGAGAGACGAGATGTCATCAGCAGAGCTCGCTCACCTTTCAACAGTCCTATATGGCCTGTGCAAAAGACCAACGGGGAATGGAGACTGACAGTGGACTATCGTGGGCTGAATGAAGTGACACCACCGATGAGTGCTGCTGTTCCTGATATCTTGGAGCTTCAGTACGAACTGGAGTCCAAGGCAGCCAAGTGGTATGCCACGATAGACATTGCTAACGCTTTCTTTTCCATTCCCATAGCACCAGAGTGTAGGCCACAGTTTGCCTTCACCTGGAGGGGTATCCAGTATACCTGGAATCGATTGCCCCAGGGGTGGAAGCACAGCCCGACCATCTGCCATGGACTGATCCAGGCTACCCTGGAGAAAGGTGGTGCTCCTGAACATCTTCAGTACATCGATGACATCATTGTATGGGGTGATACCGCAGAAGAAGTCTATGAGAAAGGTAGGAAGATAATCCGCATTTTGGTGGATGCTGGTTTCTCCATTAAGAGAAGTAAGGTCAAAGGACCTTCCCGAGAGATTCAGTTCCTGGGGGTTAAGTGGCAGGATGGACGCCGCCACATCCCCACAGATGTGATCAACAAGATCACAGCTATGTCTCCGCCTACCAACAAGAAAGAGACCCAGTCTTTCTTGGGAGTCATAGGCTTCTGGAGAATGCATATTCCTGGGTATAGTCAGATTGTTAAACCTCTCTATACTGTTACCCGGAAGAAAAATGATTTCACATGGGGCTCTGACCAACAACATGCCTTTGACTTAATCAAAAGGGAAATAGCACATGCTATGGCCCTGGGACCTGTGCGAACAGGACCAGAGATTAAGAACATTCTGTACACTTCAGCTGGGGACTGTGGTCCTACCTGGAGCCTTTGGCAGAAGGCACCAGGAGAAACCCGTGGTCGTCCCCTAGGATTTTGGAGTCGTGGATATAAAGGCTCAGAGGCCAATTATACTCCCACTGAGCAGGAGATATTGGCTGCCTATGAGGGAGTCCGAGCTGCCTCAGAAGTAATTGGCACTGAAGCACAGCTCCTCCTAGTCCCCCGACTGCCAGTCCTAGGCTGGATGTTCAAAGGGAAGATAGCATCTACCCACCATGTCACAGATGCTACCTGGAGTAAGTGGACTGCCCTGATTGTACAGAGAGCTAGGATAGGTAACTCTGGTCGCCCAGGAATTGTGGAAGCTATTACAGACTGGCCTGCAGGAGAAGATTTTGGGATGCCACCGACCGAGATAGTCACTCGTCCTGATGAAGCACCCCCATATAAAGACCTCTCAGACCAGGAGAAGAAATATGCTCTCTTCACCGATGGATCCTGCCGCCTCATAGGAAACCAACGGAAGTGGAAAGCTGCCGTATGGAGTCCTATGCGCCAAGTTGCAGAAGCAGCGGAAGGAGAAGGTGAATCGAGTCAATTTGCAGAGGTCAAAGCCATCCAGCTGGCCATGGACATTGCTGAAAGGGAGAACTGGCCACGGCTGTATCTGTATACAGACTCCTGGATGGTGGCAAATGCCTTGTGGGGTTGGCTGGAGAGGTGGCAGAAAGATAATTGGCAGCGTAAAGGTAAGCCTATTTGGGCTGCCACTTTGTGGCAAGATATTGCTGCCCGGCTGAAAAAGTTAGCTGTTAAGGTAAGGCATGTAGATGCCCATGTCCCAAAAAGCAGAGCCACTGAGGAACATAAAAATAACCACCAAGTTGACAAAGCAGCCAGAGTGTTCCAGATAGATCTGGACTGGGAACACAAAGGTGAACTATTCCTTGCTCGGTGGGCCCATGACTCTTCCGGTCACCAGGGAAGAGATGCAACCTATCGATGGGCTCGTGACCGAGGGGTGGATTTAACCATGGATGCAATTACCCAGGTTATCCATGACTGTAAGATTTGTGCTGCAATTAAACAGGCCAAAAGGTTAAAACCCTTATGGTACAGTGGACGGTGGTCGAAGTACAAGTATGGAGAGGCCTGGCAGATTGATTACATCACTCTCCCTCGAACTCGCCAGGGTAAGTGCTATGTTTTGACAATGGTGGAAGCAAGCACCGGATGGCTTGAAACCTATTCCGTGCCTCATGCCACTGCCCGTAATACTATTCTGGGCCTTGAAAGGCAGATTTTGTGGCGGCACGGGACTCCGGGAAGAATTGAGTCTGATAATGGAACTCATTTCAAAAACAATCTGGTGGCCAATTGGGCCAAAGAACATGGTATCGAATGGATTTATCACATTCCATACCATGCACCAGCCTCCGGTAAAATAGAACGCTATAATGGCTTGCTGAAAACCACCCTGAAAGCATTGGGTGGTGGAACTTTCAGAAACTGGGATAAACATCTGGCAGAAGCCACCTGGCAAGTAAACACGAGGGGATCAATCAATCGAGCCGGCCCTGCCCAATCAGACCTTTTACATATCATAGAGGGGGATAGAGTTCCTGTGGTATGTGAAAGTAATCTGCTGGGAAAAGCTGTCTGGGTTTCCCCTGCTGCAACCCCAGACAGACCCATCCGTGGTGTTGTCTCAGCCCAAGGCCCTGGACACACCTGGTGGGTAATGCAGGAGGATGGTGAAGTCCACTGTGTACCACAGGGGAAGTTAACCCTGGCTGAAACACCCTGAACCAGAGTCTCATGCTGTTAATTTCTGTATAATACAATGTAAATGAGATGCGCATAACGTACATGGTATGGAATAAAGGGGTGGAATGTAGCAGGTTGAAGGAAAAAAACCTGCCCGAAGGCTTTTGGTGTAAACTGATTAATTGAATTATTCCCTTCCATGTTACGGTTTGCCCATCTTATGGGATGAGAAAAGTTTTCTCGAGAGGGCACTGCCCCTTTAAGAAGCTGCGGGCTCAGGCGGCTCGGGGACTTCCTGGCTGCCTTCCGAGGGGCTTCGGGGCCATTCGGCTACTCGAGACTTCCGGGGCTAGTTCGGGACTTGCGGGGCTGCTTCTCCGGACTGCTTCGGGGGGCATTCGCAGCTCGTTCGCGGCTCCTCGGCGCTCCGGACACTCTCCGCTCTGCGGGAGTCACTGCGGGACTTCAGCTTCGTTCCGGAAAAGAGGCTTTTCCAAACCCTGCAGCTCAGCTCCGGGAACCTTGCAGGCTGCCGGAGTGGACCGTGCACCGGGGCAGCCCCCGCCACGCCGCCTGGGACAGACGGCTCGCCTGGAGACTTTTCTGCTGCCGTAAGATTTTACCCTCTTTGTCTGCTGCTTTGATATTCTCTCTGCCTGCCAGCGCTGCCGCTTTTAACTGCACAACGAGAAAGCGGTAGGGACAGCGTTTTCTGCATATTTCAGCCCGGCGTTCATAATAGCCGCGGGTTTCTTTGTTCGCTCCACGAAAGCGCACACGTGGCCGGTGCCATTTTTCTGGACTCCACGTGGTACCGTCCCCCTTTGTCTTTGTTCTTGTGTTTAAAACCCTCACCTTTCCATCCTGCACAGATTCTCAGATTTTGCATTGGTTTTTCCCTGCATGTTATATATATTGTTCTAGTTTTAATAAAGTTTTGTTTCAGTTTTCCAAACGTTCAGAGGTCTCACAAAATCTTTTATTTTTTTTCCTTCTCGTGTCTCTGCTTTTGAACCCTTTTCTCTCCCGGAGGAGAGGGGTTCAGGGATAGGGAAGGACTCGTCCCCGTGCATCGGCTTGCCTCAGCCGACCGGCGACACTGTGTTCCACTGGATTGTCATTTTCTTTTTAAATAGCAAAAATGAAATTTTTAACAAAGCATGTGTTTCTCAGAGTGTCATCATCACAGACCTGTCACTCTTGCCACTCTTGACTTTAATCCCCCCAAATAAACACTAATTTCCTTAGCTAGATTATTAAATGCAAAGAAAATCTGCTGTATGTGCGCAAAGGCAAGAAGTCTTTCTAATTAGGATGCTGCAAAACATTTAAGAGTTGCATAATAGAAAACGGTCTGGTGGTACAAGGACGGCAAATCTGCAAAAATACGAATCTTCAGAATGAGCATAATCTTGCAAGGATCCATATGGTAAAACTTTTCTTTTCCCCTTATTTGAAAATGAATAAATTATCTTCCAGGGTGTCCCAGTTTGAGCCCAGACTTCCTTGTTTTGGAAATGTGCCCAATAGAGTATCGGGATTATTTCATACAAGTTCCATAAACCCGGCATCACATTGGCTAAAAGTGCAGGTCAAAAGATTTCTTCCGGCAGATACTCCTTAAAACCTGCAGCCAGGAGGAGTCTCCTCCTCTTTGGACACCGGACAGCTTCGGAGAAAGAGCCACAGCGAGAGGGCTGGCTGCCGTCCAGGCCGAAAGCCTGCGGCCTGCCCCCCCACCCGGGGCCTAACTCAGAACTGTTTCTGTCTATCGGCGCCCAGCTCGACTCAGTCAGCATCTCTCTCTCTCGTATCGGGTAAGAGAAGAGATATTTCTCACTCGGCGAGAATCTACCGCTGGATTCAGACGCGGGGGAAGCTCACCCCTCTTCGCGTTCTGGCCGCGAGGGCTTCTCCTTTATCTGCATTTGAAGCCGACACTTCGGTCCGGAGTGTCCTTGAAATTTTCTTTTACAGACACTGGAAAGAGGTCTCCCCGCGAACTTGTTAAAATACTTCTCTAAGCTGTTAAAAACTTTTAATCACTTGGCCCGCCGCCATTTTGGATAGACGCCATCTTCTGAGCTACCATCCTGGCGTGACGCCATCTCCTGGCCTGTGGCCAATCGGCCATAATTGTAGTTTCTTTTCCCTTTGCAGTGTTTTAACTCTTACTGTATTGTTTCCTGTTTTGCATTTAATATATAGTTGTGTGATATGATAGTATTCTAGAATTTTTATTAAAAGTTTGTTTCAGTTTCCCATCCATATATTCCGAGATTTGAGTTTTGTTTCCCTTTTCCCTATATCAGTAAGGGATTTAAGGAGCGTTAGGGACCTTGAGTTCTACTCGGAAGCTCAAGCCCTAACACAGGGCTAAAGGACATATATACACACACTTGTATTCAAGTACCATGTGTGTATTCACATTTACATAATATATATAAGCATATCTTTGTTTTCATTAGTTTGATCCAAGGACAGATCACTCTTTTCTTCAGAATGCCTAGCAAAAGGCAACAGAACTGTGGAATACTAGAGTTGACATACGTCTAGTCCTTTAAATATTTTTTTGATCAAGAAGAATTGCCAAGCAAATTCATATGGGGAAAATCATGGTTTATCTTCAGCTATGTGGCAAGTGGTACCATTCCTACCAGAGAAGGCACCAAAATAAGAGCTGCTTCTCAATACACAGAGACTTCAAAGAGCATCAGGCGTAAGTCCTCTGGTAATTCTGATTGTCTAATGTTTATTATGTACCTTGAGCAAAGTGAAAAGTTCTTGTCAGGTGTGAAGAAGTACAAATGAGAAATATTATTGAATGTTTCTGAATAACCTAGAAAATGTTCCTGGTAAGGTTCTTAGAAATTCTTTTAGAGTTGGCATACCTGGTTTTAAACTATCCAGCACAGGAACCTCCAGAGCAGGGACAATGCTGGCAATGATGAGAAGTGGCTACAATGCACAGATTATTTTTTGCTGTTGACATGTATGAAACAATACATCCATTAGCAGCAATATTTTGTTCAGACTATAAAATCTTACCCAATAACATGAGTGAAAAAAGCAGCTATATGCAAATAGTAATTCAACTTTTCAGAAAAACAAAAGACAAGGAACACTGAGTTAGGCTTCCTCCTGTTAGTAGTTCTGGGGACAAATCTGGGCTCTAGCACGGGCTAGAACAAGCCCTTAGAGAAGTGCAGATGGTGCCTCCGTGATGCGGTCTTTAAATGCATTACACAATGACTGCAGCCCCTGATTTTCCTTCTAATACAACATATGCAAATCTTTTATGTAATGTCAGTGGGCTCAGCAAAACTACATTCTCCTGGTAAACTTCATGCAGAAGTCCTCCACAGAGGAAGAAACTTGTCCTCTTCTGTACAGAACAACAAATTTACAGCAGAATATTATTCTCCATCAAAGTAATAATTTAAGAATAAACATATAGAACACTGGTCTTTCTTGAATAGACCTGTTACCAGTTATCTGAGCTAAAATCCTACTAACTTAATTCGTAAACTTCTTTCTGAAGTAAGATAAGATGGAATTCTTATCTTAATGTACTGTACTTAATATCCACTTCTCACTGATAAATGCTAAGCATAAAATGATAAAATCAATATGGGTTCAAAGAAATATATCAATAAATGTAAGGATTGCAGCAAATAAAACAGACAAAATTAGTATTTTTGCTTCACTTCTGCAGATTATTCCTATGATACAGAAATTTAAAACAGATTTGCAGATAACAAAATTATTTCATTTTTCAGTGTAAGTTTCCTGGGATGTTGTTTCCAACCTTTTATTCTTTGCTTAGCTTGCTAAAACCCAGATAGAGTTTGCTTTTTTGAATTAATGTGCATGGCTCTTCTGTATTAAAGTCCTTAAACTCTCAATGCAGTCATTGTCTCTAATTGGTTCTCACAATTTCTCAAAGTTTGCCCTTTCAAAATCAAAAGCCTTACTTAACAACAGACAGACTTTTGTTTACCCTACTGTTTCATTTAAACTGGATCAGGTAGGGATCATCAGATTCAAGGGTTTTTGCAGAAGGCTCTTTTATAATGTGACTCTTATGTTGTCATGTACTTATATTACATCCATGTCTTATAATTTCTATCAGAAAGCTTTATTGAAGATACAGCAGAACTACCGAGGCAAAGGAGGTTTAGATATTTATGTATCATATGCCATAAAGCCCCATCTAAAACCAATGGTATTAAACTCACAAGTTCAAGCATTCCAAACCCAGAATTTCAATGCAAATCGAAATTATCCTGACTATTAATTGTGCCCATTTCACATGTACATGGTAAGGTATTTAGTTTTGTGATCAAATCTCATTTATGAGTTCCACTTTATCCCTCAGGTAGTGCACAAAAAGCTTGCAGATGAAGCTATCTCCTGCTGGAAATATGTATATCCCCATTTTGTAAGAGCTGAATCCTTCACCCAAATCTTTACAGAAGTGCATCATAAGAATGGCAGAAATACTGTATTCCAAAAGACTGGCTCACTTCTCAGATTCAGTCAAAGCAGCGTACATCTTTGTCACATCAGGAGGACATGGTTCAGCAGGAAGCTGAACATGTAAAGGAAACAACATATAAAGTACAACTAATTAAACATCTCCTGTTTGGTGCTGCAAACTAGCATGAAAACACCATTCCAATATCTGGCAATACACACATGTCTTATCCAAAACTCTAGTCTGACAGTTTTGGACTAAACTAGTAGATGTTTCTTACGGCAACTAAGGACCACAGAGACCATTACAACTCAAGTTTCTGTGTATTTAGGACAGGCTCCCTACAGTTTCTTTCATCTCAAAATGAAACCACATTCCAAATACCCAGAATGTGACTCTTGAAGATACTTTCTTCAATGGTGACAAAATGGTACCCTTATTTAGCAGTTGCATAAATTTTTCATCTGCCCATTTCCAAGAAGTTTTTTGAGATGGTAAGATTTCAGCAATACAGAAAAAAATGGTATGGCTGCATGTGTAACAAATACACTACTCCAATTTTATTCCTTTAATAAAAATATTTCCTCAGATGGAAGAAGAGAAGCAGTATTTTTTTTACAGTCTGATACTACTGCTCACCTTCACATTGACTACATTTATTTTAAAATAACTAGGTGAATTATTTGGGGTAATTTGCTCCATTCTGAGAGAAGTATCTTTAGTAATATCAATGGGGATTTAGGATGGCTAAGATCTTCTAAATGTTAAGCAGCTCTTCATCACAATGTGATTTTTTTTTACTAGGAAATGACCTTGTGTCCCCAAGTCATGAAATTTTATTTTAGAAGGGTGAACAATCTCACCCTTGTGATGATGAAATGATGAGAAAGGTGGGTAAACTCAGAATTAAAGAGCTCTCAAGAACTATAATGTTCATGAAGGGATTTACTGCTGTTCAAACACACAGGTTGAATTCAGTTTTGTTATTTTGTCAGGAATGCCTCAGGCTAAGAGGACTGAAGTGAAAAAAAAGACTTGATGTCATTTCTAATAAAAAGAAAACATTACTTTTTTTATTTGTAAAAATTAAGCAATATTTTTTGTATTCTGCCTTTCAGAGCAACAGATAAACTACAGTATTTTCTCATTATTTTATTTCTAATGGCCACGAAACACTATCTTTAAAAAACCCCCACAACTTGCTTTTTCTTTTCCTTCCCCACCCCCCACCAACACCCCCACCCCCACCCCCAGTTGCCATGACAACCATAAAATTTTGGTAGGGATAAAAGATTTGACAAGCACGTTACCTTTCTTCTTTTAAGGTCTACACGGCAACACAGATGATGAGACAGGCATTATTAAACAAAGTTGAGCATTTTACAAGTATGAATGCTACAAAATGACTTGAGGGGGTAAAGACCTGTCAAGACCACGATATAAAACAACACAGGCATTTGTTGTTGCAATAAAAAACATTAAAACTGTGATTTGCTTTTTATTGAGGGAGTCAGGGGAAGGATATTTTCGACTACGGTGAATGGACTTGATACAAGTGGGCAAAGGTGTATAAAGAACACCTCAGCATCAAGACCAGATTAAGATCAGTCCAACCTCTCAATTAAATTAGAGAAGTTTAAAGAGTAGTGCAAAAAAGCAAACATTCTCTGAATATCCCTATCTTGCTCCAGGTCGTCAAGACATCAGAGACATGAATCCTTTTTTCTAGATATTAAAACTATTAAACAGTTTTTTGTAAGACTGAGGATGCACCTTTTAAATTCTTGACATTTTAATTCAAATTGCAAATGCAGCACTTCAAAAAAAAGGGTTTCATTCTGATTTGGAACTAAAACTAAACTTTAAAAAAGTCTCCTGGAAACAAAAATGTTGAAAACATATCAACTTGGGGTAATTTTTTCTTAGCTAAAATAAAAACATAAACAAAACCAAAAACTGTAAGAGTAATTTTTTTGTTGATTTGGTAGATTTTGCAAACTGTATAAAGTGCTATTTTTATAGTTATTAGTTACTTCATGGCATATCATCATCAGCATATTCACCTATAGCACTACTACTGGCATGTGACAGTTAGAAAAAATACTGAAATATTTCATTATTCTTCAAATCAATACCAAAACCTGATTTTGACACATTTGGAACGCTGCCTTTTTTTTTTTTTCCCCTGTATCAAAAGACTTAATTTACAAGCACAAACAGGGGATGCTGTAATGTAAGTATCAAACTGTAGTAAGTATCACTTTTTCTTTTCAAAGCATTCTTTACTTGAGAGAATTTTAATTAAAATTAATTTCCATTTTAGTTAAAATTAGTTTCGATTGTATATTAAAACCATGTTTTCAAAGACAAACATTTAGATGGAAGGATTCTGATCAGTTTAGTTGTCGTTAAATAACTCTTTGGGTTCACTATTTAACGTGAGTATGGAGTGGCATGTGGGAGATCCACCACATTGTATCACTATTTCACTATTAAGCTCTGACTATGTCAAACTCTGAACAAAATTTTCAGAGTTTTTGTGAAAAAATGAATGTTTTTTCTCTAGCCAAGAGAAAACGGGTGGTTCCTGTAACTACTAGTTCTTGCTAGTGAAGGCTTGATGAGCACCCAATATCATTAGTACATAAATTGATACTGGGCAAGTTGCCAAACTTCAGTTCCTCAGTGATATTTGTGAAGACAAATCAGACAAATCAACTCTGTTCTGAAGATGCACAGTTCAACATTAGCCTTGGAGGTAATCAGAAGGAATTCTGCTTACTAATGTACTGGACAGATTAGTCCACATTTTCACTCATTTCACTTGTCTAGCAAAGCCATAATTAATTACTTCTTTTAGCCAAATTAGACCATCATGGTCTAGATGGCTAACAACTAGATGGTTGAAAGCTAGTTGGATGGGCAGGGTCAGAGAGTGGTGGCTAGTGGGTAGCATTCTACGTGGATACCCGTGAGAAGTGGATGCCACAGGGGTCTACACTGGGACCAGTCATGTTTTAACACCTTTATCAGTGATCTGGAGGTGGTAATGGAGTACATCCTCGTCAAATTTGCAGATGATTTCAAATTGGGGAGAACAGTAAATATGCTGGAGGGAAGGGCTGCCATCCAAAGGCAGCCAGGCAGGCTGGCGGAATTTCATCTGAAAAGGAAGAATCCCAGGCACCAATACATGCTGAGGACTGATGGACTGGCACAGTTCACTAAGTATTTTCTTATAAAGACGTCCAATTTGCAGACATGGGAAGGTGGCTATTAGTACTGATATTCCCATTTGTGCTGTCTGGTTGGTCATATCCTTCTAAGCTTTGGTATTGCAGGGAGTGATGAACTGTCACCAGCCTCTCTGCTCCTCTGAGTGGCACAAGGGCCAGCACCATTCTGAAATTTATTGCCAAGTAAACAGAGGCAAACAAAACAACTTACCTGGGGTCATTCACTACTCTCATGAATTTCCACATATGTGTCTGTCTGCACATGCAAAAGCACAGGTACATACTTAACCATTTTTAGTACAATTAATGAAAGATTTGTGATAAAGGCCAATATATTGCTATGGATTTTCATTCTATTCGTTTCAAGATTAATTAACCTTGAAGAGAGAACTGTGAGCGATAGAAGTCTGAATTATTCTGTATTTTAAATCTTAACATTTGCAACACAGAGCAGGAAAATCCATAAAAACAAATTTGCAGGTTCAGCTGCTTCTTAATTGTTGTAATTTTTCATTCTATCACTTCTGGTGTTATTTTAGGTTGAAGGACAACAACCTCTCGAGCACATCAAAAGGTTTCTGCTTAATTCAAGGAAACACCAAATGCTTTTATACACCCTGTCTTACTTTCAGCTATTTTTTATACAAAAAATGTTATTGTAGACATTGAATAGAAATAGTAAGACATCACAGCTACAGTGAGATACGTTTATAAAGGATCAATTCATTATGTTGTAGTTCTGTCATCTCAAATGTTGTTTTCTTAAAATTATGCAATGATGTGAATTGAGAAGAACTGATATGTGTTGTGTAACAGGATGGATAGTTGCTTAAGATTGATGCTAATTAAAAAGAAGTATTACAATTGTGTCACATATTCCTTTCAGAATCTGCACGCATTGATTGATTCTTTGTACAGCCTAGCCCAAGAGGGCCTTCACGTTGATAGGTCTGCCTCTCCTTGACAAAGGCAACAATGGCAAGTATGGCAGCACATTAAATTAATAAATGCCTGAAAACACTTTTCATACACATCTACAAAGCAAATCTGACATTGTCTTTTGAGGTGATTACAAACCTGACTGGCAAACACAATGTCAAAAGCGTGTCACTTGGCTTATGATGTGACTTTCTAACTAAAATTTGACATTCAGCAGTAATCAATGTAAAACATTCATGATATCCAGATTGGAAAAAAAAAAATCTCGATAACTGTACCATCTCCAAAACTAACTGCAAATGGGAAATTATAAGAGAAATTAATGTGTTTGTGCTGTCTATGTTCTTTAGTTTGCATATTGGTAATCTAGAAACAAATAATAAAATAATTTCTTATGAAGTTTCCACGACATGATTATTGACTTAAGTGATAAATAATATATAGAGAATTCTGAATCACACAGTAATCTGAATTCATTTTTAAATATCATGCATTTTATTGCTGCCATATGCAAGATATTGTACATCTAGAAAAGCAGAAATTAGGTCACACTCACAGGACACAAAAATGTTTCTTGGAAAGCCTGTATCTATGAAAGCCTTTGGGATTTGGTGAGTAACCAAATGAACATGAGCTCCCAGTGTACTACTGTGACTAAGACTAATGTAACTCTTAACTACATAACGTGAAGACAAACAAGACAGACTACAGGTATCCTATTACATCTGTACGGTATTATTGACACCATTACTAGAATACCATCTCCTAAGGTATACACCTCAGGGTTGGAATGTTTCTGAAGAAAACCCAGAAGGTTTACAAAATCTGCAATACAGCAAAACTTCACAAAGAAATCTCAGTCTCGTTAATTTATAAAAGAAGATAATCACGGTCTGCAAGTAACCTCCCCTTATATCCTAGATTTATCTTCAGAGGGATCTCGATCTATCTTCAGGTGGATTTCAACATGAAAGGCAATCTTCATCTATCCAAAAGGTAGAAAAAAGGTCAATGTCTACGCCTTAATAAACACTGCAATCTGACTAGAAATAAGGTAGATATTGTTAGAGTAACTACAACCACAAAAAACTTCCTCAAAGATGTGTTGATTTCTACATTGTTTTCTCTTTTGATATAAAGAGGGGGTGCCTGTTTTAAAAACATGCTTTAGTTCAATTGGAAGGTACATATGGGATATATGAAACACAAGACAAATATTTATGGTCTGTTTGAAACAAGAAATCAGACCAAATGACTGAGACTGACAAGAAGCAGCTGGGAACATGCCAGTAAGATATATTTTTATTGGAAAAGTTATTCTTGCACCTAGTTGAAGATACAGACTTGGAGTGAGTGAGGCCTTGGCTTTGCCTTATTCTATGTGACCCTGAGAGTCCTTTGAAGGAAATAAGTAAGTTCATTAAGATAACAGCACTGTTTGTCTCTGACCTCTCTTTATGGGTATCTCAAGTTCAGTAAGTTCATAACTTGTCTCACTCTGTTTCCTTTCTTCAGTGTGGTGGATGAAACCTCATTCAGGAGTATCATTTGGGCACCATCTTTGATTCTAAGGCTTCGCTCTCCACATCTTGAAAATCAAGGTTTATTTAAATCTGCATTATTTGGCATATTGTCTCTAATATTCAGTCCTTTCTATCCATTCATGCAGTTATAGTCTTATCATTTTTCATCCTAAACACCGTGACTACTTTTCTCTGCTCTTGATACAATAGCAAATATTTTCAATATTTTGATATAATAGCAAATTCATTTGCCAATAACAGAGCAAAAGGTGCTTTCCCAGCCTTCTGTTTTAGTCATCTCTTCTCATTTTGTATTTCTGAATTTTCTTCTCTTCTGCCCTGCAATAAGACACAGAACATTAAACTCTAGTTTGACACTGAAAAATCTAATCCTTCCTACAGTCATCTGATGACTACATCAGGTACAGTCAGCATTTATTTTTTTATTTCTCACATTTTAAAATAAGCACCTTCATGCTTTTTGTTATGTTTTTTCTTATGTTTGAGGAGAGTACCCAGTGAATCTCTCTAAAGATATACCATAATTTTGCTTCAAACCACTCCTCAGACATCACCGCTCTTGTACTTTACACGCAGTGAAGCCTACCACATAGTTAAAAATTACCTAATTGGTTTCCTGCATTTCCCCAGCAATGTTTAGATAGGCATCTGCTGTCTCTTGTTTTATACACAGAAGATGAGATTTTTGGAACAGTGAATCATTATTTCATCCTGCCTTCCTCTGTGACTGCTAACTGCGCTACTAATATTCCTATGACTTACTACCGATTTCTCTTGTAAAAAAGAAAACAGTGACTGAGAAAATTCCTTTAGATGCGCTCCTGGGAGAAAGTATTATTATAAGGACTGCAATTCTACACCTACCAATGAAGATTATCAGATATTTGAGACACAGAAATAGATTTCTGGATTTTACTCACAGGCTTGAGTTAGGAATATGCAAAAACATATTCCCCAAAAGGCTTTTGAGAAGGTCATTAACTTCAGGGATCCCATGTGGAAAGAATGCTGTAGACCACCTATAAAGGTGGGAAAAAAAAGAAGTCTTACTATGCAGGAACAGAGTTGTATTTGGTTCTTGAAGGAACGTTCAAAATCATAAGAAAGTCTATTTCATCTTCCATTCACAGGCATGAAGGTTTGTCCAAAGATGGCATAATTTCTGGCACAAATTCATTCTTCTTCCAGTGTTAGCTCTGGCTTCCATTGTTTTACTTGCAGAAAGACATGAAACATCTTTCAAAATCACTTGGATTTTCCGTAGTGAACACTTTCAGCTTCCCTTGAGCAGCAACAAACTACAGCAGACACAGGCTGGATTCCAAGCTCAGGCAGAAAATTAAAGACCAGTATCTAGCAGAGTTCGAGTTATTGCAGTTTCTTTGGTGTTAGCAAGAAATCACAATCAATAAATCATAGGTAAGCCAGCCATCTCCCAAACCTTTGTAAGCCTGTAAGTATAGTTAAAATAGAATAAAAATACATCTAATATTATATCTAAAATATTTTATACCTCATACATATTATATTCCTCATCTATGTCCTGAATACTAGTGAACCTAACATGCAATGTAGGTGGGACAAGTAATGACCTCCTTAATCTTTTAGCTATGAATTCAGTAAGAAAACTAATAGACTACTGGTCTCCAAAAAGCCCATATAGTTCAAATAGAAGTTGCAAAGCTGCATTAAATAAGTGCTTCTCAAAAATTAACTTCCGACTTCAATGAAAACTATGGCAATCAATTAGTTTTCAAGATAAACATTTAAGGTAATGATTTTCTATTTAGCTTTCTTTTTTTTTTATTCGGGAAATGCACTTGAAAATATATTTGTTTGTTCAAATTATTGTATTGTTCAAATCACAGAATGGTTGAGGTGGAAGGGACCTCTGGAGGTCATCTGGTCCAACCTCTTCTGCTCAAGCAGGGACACCTCCAGACACTTGCCTGGACCAGGTCCAGACAGCTTTGCAGTATCTCCAAGGTGGAAGACTCCGGCAACTCTCTGAGCAACCTGTGCCAGTGCTCAGTCACCCTCACAGGAAAAAAAGTCTTTTAGACGCTCAAGAGGGAACCTGCTGAGGTTCAGTTTGTGCCTGCTGCCTCTGGTCATCTCACTGGGCACCACTGAGAAGATCCTGGCTCCAACTTCTTTGCACCCTCTCTTCAGGCATTTCTATACTTTAATGAGATCCCCACTTCAGCCTTCTCTTCTGTAGCTCTCTCAGCCCTCCTTCACAGAAGAGATGCTCCAGTTCCTCAACCAATCTTCATGGCCCATCACTGGACTCTCTCCAGTACGTCCTTTTCTCTCTTGTACTCAGGAGCCGCAGAACTAGACACAGTACTCCAGCTGTGGAGTACTGTGGCCAGACCATGCTGAGGAGAGGAAAAGGATCACCTCCCCTTGACCTGATGACAGTCCTTTGCCTGATGCAGAACAGAGTACCATTATCCTCCTTTGCTGCAAGAGCACTTTGCTGGCTCATACTCAACTTGTTGTCCAACAGGATCCCCAGGACATCTTCTGCAAAGCTGCTTTACGATGGGTGACCCTCTGCATATTTATTAATGCATGGGATTTTTCCTCCTTGCGTGCAGAATTTTGCACTTCCCCTTGATGAATTTCATGAGGTTCCTGTTAGCCCATTTCTCCGGTTGTTGAGGTGCCTCTGCATGGCACCATGACCCATTGGTACAGCAGCCACTCCTCCCCCAGTTGGTGTCATTCACAAAATTCCTGAGGGTACACTCTGCCCCATCAACCATGTCATTAATGAAGATGTTAAACAGGATTGGACCCAGTACTGACCTCTGGGATACACTACTAGTCACTGGCCTCCAACATGACTTTGCACTGCTGATCACCAATCTCTGGGTTTGGACTTCTAGATAGTTTTCAACCCACCTCACCTTCTCCTCATCCAGCCCATACATCAACAGCTTCTCTAACAAGAGCATACCGCAGACACTGTCAAAGGACCTACAGAAGTCCAGGTAGACAACATCCAGAGCTCTGCCCTTGTCTACCAGACTAGTCACTTCATCAAAGAACCTTCTCAAGTTAGTCAAGCAAGAATTCCCCTTGGTGAAACCACACCGACTACTCCTGGTGGTTTTCTTGCCCTTAATGTGCCTGGAAATGGTTTGCAGGATTGGCTGCTCCATCACCTTCCCAGGGATGGATGTGAGGCTGAGCAGCCTGTGGTTCCCTGCATCCTCCTTCTTGCCCTTCCTGAAGACAGGATGCACATCTGTTGTCCTCCAGTCTTTGGGCACTTCTCCTTGTGGCCCAGTGGTTCATGACAGATCAAAGATTATCAAGAGTGGCCTTGCAGTGACATCTGTCAGCTCCCTCACCACTCGTGGGTGCATCCCATCAGGGCCCATGGACTTAGTCATATCCAGTTTGCTTATGTATTCAACGACATGATCCTCTCCCAACAAGGACACATCTTCCCTGCCCCAGTCTTTCACCCTGGACTCTGGGACATGACATTCCTCAAGGGTGAGCTTTCTAGTTAAGTCTGAGGCAAAGAAAGCATTCAGTACCTCAGCCCTTCCTGTGTCTGATGCAATCATGTCACCTGTTTCTCTGAGCAATGAGGTTCCCCAGTATTCCTTTTGTCTTCATGCACTTACAAAAACCTTCCTTGTTGTCCTTGATGTCCCTGGCCAGATTCAAGTTCATTTGGGCTTTAGCTTTCCTCACTTCATCCCTGGATGCTCAATGTTTTTATATTCCTCCCAGTTTAGCTTGCTTCCACCCTCTGTATCCTTCTTTTCTGTGTTTGAGTATTGCTAGGAGCAACTTGTTCATCCACGAGGCCTCCTGGTATTTTTGCCTGACTTCCTCTTCATTGGGATGGGCACTCTTGAGCTTGGAGGAGGTGATCCTTGAATATTAACCAACTTTCTTGGGTCCCCCTTCCCTCCAAGGCCTTATTCCACAGGATATTTCCAAGTGGATATTTGAAGAGGGGAAAGTCTCCTCTTCTGAAGTCCTGGCTTGTTTTTCACTCTTCTTCCTGCCCTTAAAATTCTCATCTCCATGATCTTATGGTGTCTTCTGACCAAGATGCCTTTGTACTTCATTTCCCCACAAGTCCCTCTGTGTTGGTATGAAGTCCAGCAGATCACCTCTCCTTGCTGGCTCATCTTTGGTTTGGCTAGGATAGGGTTAATTTTCACCAGAAGCTGGGAGGGGCTATAGCCTAACTGAATGAGTTAGGACAGTCTAACTGAATGAGAGTGAGATATTGGATACAATACCGATGTCATGCCCAGTATATATAAGGGAGCAAGCTGGCTGGAGAAAGCATGTGAAATCTAAGTGGCAACAGCGCACAGTGGTGTTGACGGTGGTAGGGGCCATAGGGATGGTTCCAGCGGTGAGCAGTTGTATATCACTTTATATGTTACTTCATTAGTATTATTGTTATTACTGTTGTTTTTTCTCTCTTGGTGTTGTTCTAGTAAACTATCCTTACCTCAGTCCATGGGGTGTTACCTTTTTCTCCCAATTTTCCTCCCCATCCCACTGTGGGGGCAGGGGGGAGTGAATGAGTGGCCGAGTGCTGCTTAATTGCCAGATGCAATTAAACCACAATACTCCTCTATCACTCAGAAAAGGAATGTATCAACAATGCTCTCCAGGAACCTCCTGGATTGCTTATGCCCTGCTGTGCTGTCCCTCTGGCCAGTATCAGGGTGGTTGCAGTCATTCATGAGGACCAGGGCCTGCGGACACAAGACTGCTCCCATCTGACTGAAGAGGGCCTCATCCAGTTGTTCCTCCTGGTCAGGCAGCCTATAGAAGACGCTCCCTATAACGTCACCTTTACCTGTCCTCTCTTTAGTCCTAACCCTTAAGTGCTCAGCTGGCTCCTCATCCAACCCCAGGCAGAGCTCCGTGCACTCCAGCTGCTCTCTCCCATAAAGGGCCACTTGCCCTCTTTGGTTTCTCATTCCGTCCTTCCTAAAGGGCCTGACAGTGTTCTTCCACTGCCACACTCCAGTCATGGGAACCATCACACTACGTCTCCATGATCCCAACAAGCTTGTAGCCCTGCAGGTGCACACAGATCTCTGACTCGTGGTGGTTATTTCCCATACCGCCTCCATTAGTATGCAGGCACTGCAGAGGGGCACCGCAGCATGCTCAGCTCCCGGAAAGGTTTTGGGGAATTATGTTGTGCCCAGAGTTATAATAATTTTTGACATAACATAACCAAAGCTGAAGAGAATTGAATGGCACGTTAGGATGATTTAAGAAAATAAACTAAATCAGTGAGCTAGAATACAGCGATTTATATGAAAACAGTAAATATTTTTAACATTAACTGCATCTCCTTTATTTGTTTACCTGAAGTTAGAACCAATGTTGGTAATTCCCTTTAGAATAAGATGCAATTACTTAAGATGCAGTCTTCTTAATTTAAAATCGATTAGAACCAACTCACTAAACAGGAATAAATCAGTACAACGCCTAGTAGCTCCCACCTCACAAAACCAGCATGTGGCGCTGTCTCCTGCAGAAAACAGCCCCGAGTTCCGCGAAGCTTATCTTCAAAAAAGCTCGTTTTTACATTGTCAGACTGCTTTGAAGTACAGACAGGAAAATAATCCCTGTATTTTTAACATAAGGCCAATGCTCTGCTTTTTCAAGAATCTATTGGTACTATTCTACAACTTCTAATACTAAAAGATTATTTAACGTCATCTGTTGACAAAAAAAAAGGAAGTCAGAGAGCAAACATACGGATGTGTCTACATGTCTATTTATGTGGTTATGGGCCACGATTATCTTTAAAGATTGGTTGGATTGTATATATCAGTTATTACAAGTTTCTGTATTCTGTAACTAATTTATTAACCTCTTCAAAATGAGTCTATTTACAAACTCGTGTATCTTGTCTTTCAGTCTATCAGATATTTAACCCACAGTGGATTTTAATTGCCTACTAAATTCTTGAGCTACCAAGCCTGTTTCTTAATCTCCATGTAAGGCACAGGACCTGTGTGAATACAGTTTTACTGGAACTGAACAGCCAGTCTTTTGTGTGCTAACCAAGTCAGCCCTCACTAAAAAGGAATTCACAGACTACGCTGATTATCTCTGCAACCATGACCTCTCAAACAAAAGCAACTGAGTAAACTGTGTATTCACGAATTTTTTTAATTAGCGAGGGCTCTACGCTCTTTGCTACCAGACTTTATTAAACAAAAGAAGCAGGATTCGTACTCTTTTACGTAAAGCTGCTGTTTATAACATAGAACATAAATTGCATTAGTACTAACACGGAGGGGATGTATCTACAGAACCATCTGTCCTCTCTAGATTTGCATCTGATTTACAGATAGTTACATATTTCTTCAGGCAGTGATTATCTGCTGAAATATGGCAAAAGTTGAAAGCATTTGGTGTACCTGTAAACACTATGAATCAGTGAAGCAATTTTCTTTTCCTGACTCAAGGCAAAAAGTTGCAAAATTTTTAGTCAAGGGTTAAGAAAACCATCTGAAAGTTAGTCAGCTAGAAACTGGGAAAGCCTGAACTGAACACTGAGGCCTGGATGGGCTCACCACTCTCTGTCACAATATTCCTAGGACTCTGTATTCATTTCCCTGCTGTTCTACAACGTGGTCATTTTTTCTTTTTAAATATAGAGATGTTGGGTTAGGCAAAGTAACCAGTTCTCTAGTGGCCAGAAATCAGTCAGAATTGGGAATAGTGTTTCTGAGCCACTTACGATCTCTGCTCACTGCAAGAGGTAGGTAGCCACTCCAGCTCCAAAGGTGAGGAATACTCCAGGAGGTGTAGCTGAGACGGTCTTCCTAACCAGGGCACTTCCAAAATAGCTGGCAGCGTACGCATACAGAGCGCAAGCAGCGGGACATCTTTGGCGCCAGGATGTGGCAGGTGACCTTGTCTGCTGGCAACTGCACTCACTCAAGCATCCAAGGGCACAAACTGTCATCTCAATTTGTTAACACTTGCAGGAGTGAATCTAGCCTACTGGCTTCTTTCAAGTGAAGATTTCTGCTTGGCTGACAAGAGATGTTGTAAGCTGCAAAGTAACATCTAAACTAAAATTTGTCTCGCTTCTTGTTGTAGATGTGACAAGAACTCTTTTCTCTTTTTAATCCGTGCCTTTTGTGATAAGCTAGTAAAATTATAGCTAGAGTCTAAGGCTATAATTTAACTACAGATTTATTAGTCTGGATGTAGCAAAACTTTTTCTACTTTGATTTTCTGATATATATATATATATGTGGCTGTAAGGAAGGTATAGGCATGTAGTCTGGTATGAATAACGACATTGGGGAACATGCTTTATTTGTGTACCTAAGAACATCCATAAAGACAGGAATTATAGCTACGTAAAATTAGTACCAGCCAGACTGGTTGAAGACCTTGCTGTCTTTCGATGAGATTTTAGGTGACTTGTTCCAGTAAAGAAGACTCCTGCAGTCTGTTTAATATAGGGTTTGATAAACGCATTAAACTACCACTTCTAATAGTATCTAATCTAGCATTAACTCCTGAAATGGCCTAAAGACTGCTTATTTCAGCTCACACAGCCTTGGGATTTTCAAGCTCAGGAGGCTCAGTCCATAGGCTCCAGTGAGAAAAGATCCACTTGCTCTTTCATACACACTTGCACAGGGAGGAGTCCTTACAGCATACACACGGAGCGGAAAGGGGTAGCATGTCACCTCTGTGCTACACACGTACTGCAGCACGCGCTCCCAGCTCTGCAGCTGCCGGCTGACGCGCACTGTGTGGGAGCCATTTTAAAGCTCAAGGCGCTGCTGTAATTTTGCAGCTATTACCCAGAGGTATTCAGACTAATGACTTGTAGATTTTCATTTTTAAATAACTCTTCAGAGGAGCCTTTATGGGTTTCACCTTGGGAAAATCCTCACCGCAGTGTTTCTCTGTAAGAAACAGCGAGTTTCGAAAGAAATTTCTGTGCATTCTTGCCTCCCCGTCCTTTTCGTTTTATTAAAAGAGAAAAAAGATGAAATAAGGGACTAATAGACAATGCTTTAGGGACCTGCACCTTAGCCACGAGCAGGCTGGGCCGGTCTCCTCCGGCAGCCAAGGACCAGCAGCGCGGTGTGATGGGCCCGAGCCAGGCCCCGGGGCCTAAGTCAGGCCCCGGGGCCCGGCCCTGCGCGGAGAGCGGGCCGGGCCCGACACCGCCGGGTGACGGCCCCCCGCTACCGGCCGGTTACAAGCGGCCGGGCGGGTCGGGAGCCCAGCTCTGCAACAGCTGGGCGGGACACCCACCCCACTCGCCTGCCTGTGCGTGGGGACAGGGCGAGACGCTCTGCGGGCTCCTGCGCGCCCCGGTCCCCTACAGGTGGCGGCGCGCGGCCAGAGCCCTACGGCCAGCGACAGCCCCGCCGAGCCGACCTGCCCGCGGCCACACGGCCCGCCCGCCCCGCCACTGGCGCTCGGCGCAGCCAATGGCGCGGCCGCTGTCAGGCTCGGCCCGCCCGCTGCCGGGCGGGGGAGGGCTGTGGGCTGGGGCGGGCGGGAGGGAGGGCGGGGGTGAGGGGAGTTGAATGATTGAACTTTTCTTGTGTAGTTTCTGCGGCGCGGAGGTGATTACCCCCAGCGCAGCCCGGCACCAGCACGCCGACCGGGAGCTTTCCCCGGCGCCTGCTGCCCCTCGCAGTGCCCGGCCGCCCCTCTGCCCTCCTCTCCCGCAGAGCGATGGTGCGGAGGGCGCCCGGCGCATCCCTCGCCCTGCTCCTCTGGGTAACGGCCGCCTGCGGCAGCCCCGCCGGGCCGGGGACTGGCGCCGCCGCCGCCGCCCGCAGGCAGGACGAGGCTTTTTCCACGGCCAGATGCACCTCCAGGTGCCTCAGCCTCCAGATCACCCGCATCTCCGCCTTCTTCAAGCATTTCCAGGTAGGGGCATGGCGCCGCGCAGGGGCGCCCCGCAGCCGTCCCGCTGCCGCCGCCCGGCCCGCCCGGCCGGTGGACGTCCCTCTGCACCGGGACGGGCGCGGCGGGCGCCATGTGGGGGCGGAAAGGACGGCCGGAGCCGGAGGGCCTCTTGGCAAACTTGGGGGGGCCGTTTCCCCAAGGAAGGGATGGCGTGTGCCGCCGCCAGCACCTGGAGGCGGCGGACAGGTGGGCACGGCCCCGCGGCAGCGCCGAGACCCGCCGGTGCGTGTGGGTGCCCGCCGGGCTCCCCGTGTCGCAGGGAGAAGACGGCGGATCGTGGGGCTGTCGGCACGCCGTGCCCCGCCACACGCTTGTCAGCGGCCGGCTGGGCGGCAGGGCTGAGCCCACGGCGGGGCGAGGCGGGGGCACTGCTCTGCGCCAGCTCCTCTCAGGTGCTCGGTGCGCCCTGCCGCTGCCTCAGGCGCTGCGGGACGAGCCCCAGCCGCCGCCTCCGGTGATGCTGGAGAGCGTGGGGCGGGCGGGGCGGCCGCAACACGGTGGTCCCTGGCCGGGGGTGCGCTCGTGCTTCCGAGCGGCGGGAGGTGCTGGGGCGATGCCGCGGGGCTCTCGGCTGCCTGCGGGCCGGGCGAGTCGTTGCGCCCTGCCGTTCGCGGGTCGTTCGCTTCTTCCACCCTGGTGGGAAAGTTTGAGCTCATTTTTAAGAGCGGTGATCAGGAACGTGTAATAGTTGGTTCTGACCTCCTGGAAGATGAGGGTGGGGGTAACACTTTTTTCTTTTTTCCTGAAACAGGGGGTCACAGCTCTGGCTAATGGGAATGGGGCAATGGGGATTGGAGTGGTGGGAAATGGGACTGAAGTGGCGGGAGACCTGGGGGGTATTATATGAAATGAGGGATAGCGAGTCTCGAAAGCGACCGCGCTGGACGCGTGTGGGAGGTGGTGTAACAGCAGCAGGTATCTGCCCGTCCTTTCCTGTGTTCCAGTTAGACACGCACCTCTCCCTTCTGCCTTATCCCTTCCCCACCTGTTCTGCACTGTGCAAGTATTAAACCGAGTCGACTACATCCAAATGACGGAAACCCTCCTGAGCCGCCGGCCCCTCTCGCTCCCTCCCTAGCCTCCAGGCCCCTTTCAGCGAAGGCTGGCCAGCTCAGAGGAACGGCAGCCACCCCCAGCTTCGGGGTGGCACGTCTCGGCAGCGCGCCGGGCACCGAGCCCTCTGCTCTGCTGTCAGTTGGGAACTGAAACCACCCGGGCAGATGTTTTGGGTGACAGCAGGGGCTGGGATGCTGGCACAAAGGGCAGGTTTGAGAGATATTTAAGGATAACCCGATTTAAAAAAAAAAAAAAAAAAAAATATATATATTATATATATAAAAGTCGGTGTCAAGGGAGAACTTTATGTGGTCGTTTCAACGGCAGCAGGAGGTGTTCGGTGCCTGGAATCGGATTTGGGCAGAAGAGGCCGGGGCCGCTCCCTGAGGCGGGTGGGGAAGGGGCCGCCCCGCGAGAGGCTTCTCCCGCGGCTCCGCTGGGGCCGGGGGCGGCGGAGCCCGCGCCGTCAGCGTGGTCTCCGCTTCAGGGGATGGCTTGAAAGGAGGGTACCCATTAAAATAGTTCATTATCTCGGAGAGGGATTAGTATTTTTTATTGCGTTGTCAGGCCGACGTAACTTACTTGTTTACAGTTTCAGTGGCTAAAGAGGCAGTTTAAATCAAGCCGATGCCTGGCGAAAGGCTTTTTTTTTTTTTTTTTTGTGTGTGTCTGTTTTCTTGGCAAGATTTCTTTTCCGACGTAAAACTGCTGACAGAATGCACATTGCCGAACAATATGATTACATTTAATTAGCCAGGGTAAAATAAGCTGCAAATTACACAGTTAGGACTTGATAACTCGCTGGTGGTTTTTTTGTTTGTTTTTGGGGTTTTTTTTGTAATCAGTTGAAGATCTTGGGAGTTTTAACCCTCACCTGCTAAAGCACATGGTAATTTATCTAAATTACCAGGGATTAAACTCCTGCTAGATGTGAAACGACTGTAACGTTTGGAAGATAAAATGCTCCCGTTTATAACAGTTACGCTTTCCATTCTCTTTTAATGAGGGAAAGTAGTTTTAAGAGTACAGCAGGCATCCAGTGTTCTCACTGATAACACACAGTGGACTGTAGGACGTGCAGGTCTGGGCCATTTTATTCATGAGGGCTAAAGGACACGATGTTCCTTTCATCCCCTTCTCTTCTCCATCTTTTTTTTTTTTTCCTTCCATCTCAACTGGTAGCAGTTTCTGGAGTTCTTTTCATTTCAGAGATGCCCACTTATCTTGTAATCTGATTCAACCTTTGAAGTGAACTAAACACTAGCCTGTCCCAACTGGAGCAGGAAGGAACTCTAGTGTCTCCCAGTTAGGATGAGAATTGAAAGAAGGCTGACCCACTCATTTCCCAGCCCTGCTTTATGTACAGCCTTGGTCGTGGGGGTCAGGGAGAGAACAGCTGTATGCTTCGTGGGAGATGCCCTCCCCAACGCTTCAGAGAAACTTCATTTCACATAGGTCATGGTACTAAAAGCCCATCACTAATAACTTGTTAGAGGGATGAGGCAGTATGAACGGGAAATTAGGATTAGTTCTATACCTGCTGGCTCCCTTGTTTGAATGCCAACTGGTATTTTTCAAATTCCAAAATGCTCGCAAGAGATTTTCATTCATTTCTTCCACAGAGGGTTCTCGCCCAGTTTTCTCTACCATCCCTATTTGAAAGGGTCAAGAGAGGTGTTCTTTTTTTTTTTTTTTTTGAAGTATTTGTTAATTTGCATTTGTGAAGCAGTTTTAACCTGTTTTAAAGGGCATTCTCAGTAGGAATTATTGGTAACTGATACACAGGTCAAATAATTAACATTTTTTTCTATGTAGGCTATTGATGTGGGCTAGAAAAAAATCAAAAGATTGTGATGTTCAGAATCCTTGTTGAAGAGGCACAGCTGCCTGGCTTTTTGCTGTAAAACTCGCATGGCCATGGAAGTTCTACAGTGTTGAGGAAATTCTGGTGGAGTTATATCAAAGGACATTTGGGATTAATGTGAGAGTTATTGCACCAAGTGGTCTTAGAGCCCAATTATATATGTGTGTTTGTATCTACCTATGGCCTGTCTAAAGGCTAAAAAGTTTCACACAGAACATGCTGGCACAAAGTCCATTCATAAAAAGTAAACAAAAAATGTAAGCAGAGTGGTCATAGTGGTTTCTTCTTTTATGTAAAGCATGTTAATTACATACTCATCCACACGTTTATGAATGAACAGAGTCCTAACATATCGCTTCTGCCTTCCTGGAGTGTGTGAATCATTGAGCTTTAGCTTGCTTTGGACTTTGGTGGGTGGGAGAAAGCATTTTTATCTCAACTGTGTAGCTCGAGGCCACTGGATAGCACTGAGGAAGCATTCATTGACCTGTGGCCAGAAGAAGTAGGGCAAAGAGAACACATCTCCCTAGCCTGATGTTTAGGATACTCACTTTTAGCTATTTGGATGTTCAGACCAAAATTTTACAATGACTGTTGCATAACTTGCGTGAGGGAACAACTGGAGCATTCACTGGAACCCGTCCGTGTTCCTGGGTGAACTGCACTGGCGAGTAGAGCAGAGTTCCCACTGCTATGCTTTGTTTCTGGTAAAATTACCCGTCATTCACCTGAGCAGGGGAGGCTGGCGAGAGTGCTGTTCCAGCAACCAGCATGACAGTCGCGTGGCCTGCCTGCAGTGGAGAAGGGGTAGGTCTGAACCTGACAGTCCTCTATCGTACTTGGTAATGTAGCCCTCTGACTGTTGTCTAAAGAGGATGACTTGTGTGTGTTAGTAAGCTGCCCTTATACAATAGGAAGGGTGATTCCTCTCGTTTGGAGTGAAAGGAAGGGCTAAGGTGCCTGGCCCGCAAGAAACATCAAGACTGTGAATTCTGGGTGGAAGAAGGCCTGCTGTTCTAGGAACCGAGGTTGTAAAAAGAGTCATGTCATTGCGTACGTTCTTTCCCTCGATGTTTTCCTGCTAAGGCAGCTCCCTTCTCAGTGTTTTAGCTGATATACAGAAGAGTATTAGGAATTCTAATTTAATGTGTTCAAAGTTTATTTGTGAATTCGGTTTTATGTTAACCTAGTACAATAGGTAAAACCCTCGTGAAGGTGAGGTCACAGCTACTGCACAGTTTTTGTATTCCTGAAAAGGGTATTGCTGTAAATACGGTATGGCTGGAAAAATCTTGAATACTCAGATTAGTTTAGCTAGGGCTTTTTGTATCACCTGCCTGTTCTAGTGGAGTGAGACTACATTCCTTGCATTGCTGTTTATGGGTGTATCCTTTCCCATCTGTGATATTAGCTGTGGATAAACATCTTCCATTTTAGGGAGCAGGCATGGCAGTAACCTTTAGCGTTCTGTTTTCAAGTTGAGTGAAAACACAGTTTGGATTTTAACCTCTACTGCCAGCCATCTGAGCCATGTTCAGAAATAGCATGATTGAAGCTTTCTTGGTGAATAAGAGCTTGAACACCAGTAAGCACATAAGCATAAAAATGTTATGGAGAGCAAACAGTGTTTACGTGGACCTGTGAACTCACGGGTCTTTTGTCTTAGTTGCCATCTGTTACAGACCTCTCAAGTGTCTTCCTGCTTAGTATGTGGAACTTGACAAGTTAGCTAAGGTAGAGGAGGTGTCAATCTTGGCTACTGGGTCAGAAGGTGGGAGGGTGTAGAACATGACACAGCATGGAAGAATGGCAACAGCAGGAATTTGGGGGTAGTTGCTGGTCAAACTGACTGTCTGTGTCTGTGGTGTGGAGTCACAGGAACAGAGAGAGGCCAGAACCACCTGCTTGCAGACTGACAGAGTGGTTGAGGCTGTAACAGCACCTCTTGGCAACCTGTTCTGGTGTTCAACTACCCTCATAGGAAAAAAACCCGTATTTTCTTATGTTCAGATGGAATTTCCTGTGTTGAATTTTTGCCCATTTCCTCTTGTCCTGTTATTGGGCACCACTGAGAAGAGTCTCGCTCTGTCTTCTTTACTCCATCCCGTCAGGTATTTACAAACATTGATGGGAACCCCTTGAGCCTTTTCTATTCCGGGCTAAACAATCCCAGTTCTCTCAGCCTCTTCTGAAGTAAGAGATGCTACAATCCCTTTGCTGGACTCGCTCCACTAAGCCTATGTCTATTCATGTAATGAGGAGCCAACACTGGACCTAGCACGCCCTCCAGATGTGGAGGAGTGACTAGAACAGAAAAATAGGAGTGGTTAAGTTTTAAAGGTGTAATGCCTGATAAATATTGGTACTCACCTTCTAAATTAATTTTCACTATTTACATTTTCTTACATTAGTTTATATATGACCATTTGTGATTGTCAGTGCATTAAAACCAAAATGCTAATGCTAAATCAAGTCAGGTTTTTTTCCATATTTTTAGGTATCAGTACATCTCTACTGTAGTTTTAATTTTTTTTTTTTTTTTTTTTTTGGTAGGCAGTAAGAAAATGAATCTTAGCAAATCCATTTCTTTATTCTTAAGAGGGAAGTATAGGTACGGTGGGATGTATGCATGTATTGTGATCTAGAATTGTGATTGGTGATTGAATAGGGCTCATGAGAGATTGTTTAATCTCATTAAGATGGGTTCTGTTTAAAAACATGCCAGCCACAGTGTGAATGAGCTTGGTCACATAGGGGTTCTGTATTCATATCTAAGCTAACTTATTTGAATAGTGGATGATTACAGTTGAACTTGGGTTAAAGCATAGATATCCCTGGAGTGGTAAAACAGTTTTATGATATATGAAGGGAAATTGCTGACAGCTTTCCCCTCATAAGTGTGATTTAGAATAACCTAATAATAATAAATAATATACTAAGAGTTAGTACTTAGGATTAGTACAAAGCTAGATCACATAAGGGTAACTCAAAATTGTTTTGAAAGGATGGAAATACTGATTTAAGCTAATAGATCTATATCTTGCATAATGTTTATAAGATGTAAAGAGAACAGTAAGGCCTTAAAAGTTAACTGTATGGTGGTAGAAGGTTGTTTTCACTGTTAAAGATGGACTGTTGCACATCAGAACAACTGAAGGTTTTTGAGGAAAACCAAGCAATTCTTTTATATAAGTAATAAAAGTTCTCAGATTTTTATATCTGCAAGCAGATAGGGTGCAAGTGATTACCTGTAGATACCCACAACCAGATTTACTACAAGTCAGGCAGCTAGTTGTCTAAATGCCAGCACATCTACCTTCAAATTGCTTGCAATTCTGAAGTGTCTGCACCTGCAAAAATCTGCAGGTTGATTCCAGATGGGAAAGCGGTAGGCAGGCTGAAAGTCCAGGGTGCATGTGCTTCTTCATGCTCTGCTGTAGAGAAGATGGAGATCTGAAGAACCACTTCTTGTAAGTGTCTCGATTAATCAGTAAATTACTTTTCATGAATCTTTTGAAAAGCTATGTAGTACTTTTGTAATGAGATGTAGTAGATATGTAGTGAGTTATTCCCTGAATGTGTCAGTTCCAGTGGATAGGTTGCACAGGCACCAAGTTTATTTAGATCTTTTGGGACGTGTTCTCAATCTTTTCTATGTGTTACTACTTAGGAAATACGTGCCATCCTGTTTGTCTTGCCATTTCAGTACTTGTGTCCTTTCCAAAAATAGTCCTTGTGTTAAATAAGTTCTGACTTCCATATGTTTCATAAAGCACACTGCTGTTAATTTGTTTTCATGGACAAAATTCAACATTTGTCATTACTTCATAATTTTCTAAAAACTTGTTGAAAATGCCAATCATTATTCCGTCTTTATTGTTCATAGGGAGTATGAAACTGGATAATTGTACTGGCATTTGGTGTGCTCTTATTATTGAGATCTGTTGTAAAAAGGTGCAGAGATCTACTAACATGATCTTATGTGGAAACTTTGAAGGTAAAAGGTTTGTTTTGAATAATGATGGTTGCATCTAATAAAAACACCTGCATTATTCACCATATTGTGGAATTTAGCCACAGTTAGTCTTTGCAGTTGTGTCTTCCTCTGGTAGGAACCTCTCTGATAGCAGTGGGAGTTGGGTTCACTTTCCTGTAACCAAACTCAGATAAATTTCTTTGCCATCAGTGAAGGCTTGCACATTGGATATGAGTATGTGGGTTACAGAGCCTGGTCATTGTTTTCTAGAGGTTTTGATTACTCAGATTTGGGACCTTAACCTTGACCATTGCTTTTCTGAATTAGAATGTTTGTCTGTGCCTCAAGTGTAAGTTTTAAATACAAATCAAAAGAACTGTATGAAAATGTAGTTGAGTGGTGAGCAATTGTATTGAACAATAAAAGCTGCCAAGATGCTTTTCTCGCATTTTACTTGTGGATGCTCACATATTAGAAAAAATCCTTTATGTGTTCTTGCTCTTGTTCTTAGAATTAAAATTACTTTTAATTTGGTAAATGTGCCTGATACTCAATGCAATAAACCCAACAGGAATGTTACTAATATGTTTTGAGGCAGACGTTTTATGTATAGAAAATATTGGCAAAGCATAGTTTTATGTCACACGTGTCGTGGAGAGGGAGGAGATGTTTTTCAAAGGCATTATAAAACCTCTGAAAGAAAAACACTGGGAGTTCTAAAATGTAAATCCTTTTTCCATTCAAATGTACATCCCCTTACAACAGAGTGAAAGGTTGTAAGCTAGGTAGTGCTCATATTAAAACTATTATTAAAACATTATTCATTGTCTGCATATGGGTTGTGCCTGTAATTAACTAGTGCTCTGAACTGTATTTAAATGTATTTAGTAAGTGTCCTATAAGGAAAAAAAGCTCCGATACATTTCTGAGACAGCTTGAAAACCAAACTGATTTCCCAGATGCTGAAGATTTGTCATTTTGCAAAGGGCAAATTTCATAAGACTGGTTCCTAAATTTATGTGTCTACAAAATGGAGATTATTATTCACAAGCTGGTCTACATTTCCATTTGCTATTCTGTGTGAATTTTTTCTTTCTGTGATTATCTGGATTGAGTACACATCCAACTTCTGTAAACAGAAAAAGAAAGTGCTGTTATTTAGCATCCATATTTTAGAGATTGAAAATATGATTAATGACCAAGTATCAGGGATATGGTAAGAAGCAAGACACATTCATATTGATAGTAAGTAGTCAGTGCCTAGCAAGTGTAAACATTGCACCAGAAAAGCACTTGCCTAGGAGTTTATACCAAGAATCTTCATTTTTGACCTTTCCCACAGCTGAGCCTTATAAGGCCTTATAAAAACCTTTGAAGTCCGTGAAAAGCCTTCTGTTGATTTCAGCTGGATCAGATCCATGTATGAATACTAGGTCCATGCAGCCTTTGAAAACAAAGAGGAGGGGTGGTGTGAACTTGGTATCTCAACTCTAGTCACATCCCTTTTCTAGTTTTTTAATGTCCAAGAGGTCACAGGACAGGAAGATGGAGTACTGGTGGTGTTGGAAGGTAAGTGGACCGTTTAAACTTGAAAGTGGAGTACTGTTCCTTTCATCCCTGATTGAAAAGAAACACACATTCATTTCCATCCCCTGAGAGGAGTATCAGATATTTCCAGATTTGGGGAACAACCCCAGACCAAAGTTTATCAAATTGCCATTGACTTCTGTGAACCATATTTTCACCGGTGTGTCTCTAGTGACATCAAAGTTATGTAAAATATAATACAGGAGAATACATGCATCTTTCACAAGAAAAAAACCCCTGTGACTTATATCTTTCTGGACACTGCATGTTTGCTTTGTTTTTCTTGGTCTGTATGTTACAGTATGTTCCTTTAAAACAGCAGTGACTTGACTCAAGCTTGTGAAGGGGGTGACTCCCCTAGAAACAGCTGAGGTTCCTGAGGAAGGCATGGCTCCAGAACTTGCAGGAGAAGCAAAAGAATAGACAGATTCTCAGAAGGTAGAAAACTGGAAATAGGTGATCTCCAGCAGGCATGCAATGCTGGGAAGTGAAATTGTCTAGGAGCAGTGGGGACTATAGATTTTACTGTGACACAACTGAAGCTAACGCTGGAAACAGACAACAGACACAATGGGCATAGGAAGAGTTGTTTGTAAATATTTTTATTTCTATTCTTTCTTGGCTGCATGGAGTCTTACTTGGTTTAAAAAAAAATTTTTTTTCTTGTTTGTAGTTTAGTAAAAATGTGGTTTGAAAATTGTTTTGTCTTCATTAGAAAGTCCAGTTACAGGTAAAACCTCCAAGAAAATTCACAACAAAGTTCTAGTGGATTTGCGGTCCTGTCAGGTATACCAATGCAGGCACATAAACATGAAGTTTGTTCTAGACCATGAATGCTCAAGTGTGCAGCCTGTCCAGGTAATGCTGCTGACCTGTGCTTGGCTTCCTTTCAGCTTGTTTTCATTCATTCTTTCCTAAAAGTAGTGGGAGTCTGGAGGCAGTTTATGGGCTGAGTGTGTTCTGGTGGTGGCAGCTTGCACCTCATTTCTGTCTTCCCTAGAGACTAACCACATTGATTATGAGAAAAGAGGGACAAAAGAACAGGCTATTTTGGCTTTCTGAACAATTCCTGCTCTCCAAATATTATGAACTTACTCTGTGAAGAGTTTTCAACCAGAAATAATGTTCTTGTGATGGCAACATGCTCTCGAGTCAATATTATGATTTACTTATAGATATTCTGAATTAAATAATAATCCCGATTCTTCAGGAAAGCTTTGAATCTTCTTATGCATGTGTTCTGTCCATTTTCAGAAGTGCCAAATTTAATGTGTTGCACGTATATAGTAAAATTTGGTCATATGGTAAGAACTATACATACATTTTATTCCCATGCAGTAGAGAAAGTGAAGTGGCCTCCCCAGGCGGTGTGTTGGGCAACGTCTGCTACACGGATCTTGTCTTTCAAGTCAGAAATTTGACAAACTGCTGCCGCTGTAATTTCTCAAGTGGTCACAACTCAAACTGCAAACCTGGCTGAGGTAGTGAAGACTTTGGTTTTTTCTGCCTGGGAGGGTTGCAGTCCAGCTGCCATGGATCCTGTAAAGAGATAATACGAGGGAAATAATAAGATTGCTTCAGAACAAATGCGTTCTGTCCAGAGAGTCAGAGATTGAGATTGATGATGAAGACTGGGTGAGAATAATGTGCCTACTTAATCCAGTGCGTATTTCAACCTTCCTCGCCATTCTTATAAGAATCTAGAAGCATAGTTCTGTTTTTCTTTTTATGGATTATTCTTTAGGGGAGTTGTCTTCACATTAACTTATATTACAAAAAAGAACTCCAGTAATCACAGTTCACGTACATATACATGGTTTCTCATCTCGAGATTTAGGCCATAGATCTAGGGCTATACATAATTTGTAGTTAATTGATAATACTTTTTAACTGTTAATGATTTCTGTGTGCTACTGGAATATTCCAGTCAGGCCTCAGGGTGTTTTTGGATCTAGATGCTATAAATTCATTTCTTTACTTCACTTGCTGGAAGACTTTGGGTTTGTTGGAATTTGGTACCTGGATGAACAAATACGTGAGGCAGCAGATAGCAGAACACTGAGGAAGGGCTGATAACAGTAATTCTATTATTAATAATAATGTGTCCTAAGACATTGACCCTTTGTCAATTTTATTTTCAGAATTTGTGTTCCTACATAGAAGCTAATTCAACAGGGTGGTGGGGTTTTTTCCAATTAGGTGATGGTTATAGGTCCTTTGAAAATGATGAAATCACATTACAGTGTAACTACAGATAGACAATAATGAATCACATCATTACCTGACTCCATTTTTTTTCAGTCACAAAGAGTGTATAATATGTTGACAGTTGATTTGTATCTAGCAATTTTGGTAAGGGAACTGGAACTAGGAGAGCTTGAGGCTTTCTTTTGTTTTGAGATTTCTTTCTATACAATTATGAACTGAGAGATCATGAATTAGCCAAGCGTTAGTCTGGATCTGCAGTAGGTGGAAGGAACATTTGGGGTTAGTCAAACTGACACAAAGAGGTAAAAATAATCCAATTAACAACATGTGTGTCACTCTTCATAGTATTTAGTAGCAGCTATGGGACATGCTTGTCAGAATAAATAAGGAAAGAAGCTAGCAGCTGTTTGCAGCTAGCAGCTTATTGTTGAATTTTTTTCTTTGATTTAAAAAAAAAATTAGTAAACAGTGTGAAAGACAGTAGTTTTGGTAATTTTAATGCATTTTCTGTCCAATAAATCCTCATTGACCAAGTGGAATAGGAATTCATTCAATGCTGCACGTGCAACATATTAGCTCATCTTGTAAAATACTTCATTTAATCATAGAACCACACAGGTACATTTGAGCACTGGACCAAAGCTGTAATTACAGTGGCGTTAAATGTGCAACAGCAATAATAATTATTTCAAGCTTCCTTCCAGTGTTCAAAACCTTCCTTTTTGTAAGTAGAAAAAAGAACAGCAGTGTGAACTAACCTTGAAAGTTAAACCGAACCTCATCCATTTTCCAAATTGTAGAAAGGAATGAACGTTTAGCGTTTCCTAAAGAGTGTAGTGACTGCCTTGTTTTGAGACAGAAAGCGTGACTCACAGGTAGTTTGAAAAACTGAAAAGCTTTACACATTACTGTAGTGCAAGCTTAATGTTCTTTAGCTGGAGATCTTTCAGCCTTCTGAATGATACTTATCAGTTCTTCATTTATATGATTTATAGTTTAATACAGATTTTTTTTCTGGAGCTTTCATTGCTGGCTTGAGTCTTCTATCCCTAGAGTTGATGGTAATGTATCCACTGGTTTCAATGGAAATAAGCTTAGGCCAGTGCAAATATACTGGAAATGTCTGTTCATGTGTTATAGATGAAACCAAGAAAATACCCAGTATGCCCTTTAAAGACAATTAACTTGAATTTGTTAAATACCATCTCACTGTGTCTTGACATCAATCCTTTACAATTCAGAGTGGTAGTGAATGGTACTATGCCATTAGGACAAACTAAAACTGAATTGCTAGTTATTTGCCAGATGTAAACCACCTTGACTTCAAGTTATTTTAGAAGAGATTCTTTCAAATGGTAAGGGAAAGTAGAAGTAATTTTTTATGTAACCAGAGCTGAGTACCACTAAAGAAAAATATATTTTTTTTTTTAAATGATATATTGACCAGTTAATGATTGTTACTTTATGTATCCAGGTGCCCTCAGGGATTCCAAAGCATCCCTGTAAGTTTTCCTCTTAATAATAGGAGCAGATGTCAAATTTTCATGCCCCTAAGATGCTTATCATACCTCGTAGATCCATCTGGTATAGATCGAGTCTCAGTCAAGTTGTTCTCATCCATGACCTTCCCACTGAGAAAGCAAATCAAGCGAAGCTTCTCAGTCCAATGAAAAAGAAACTTGGATATTATCAACATATTTGTAGTACCACAACCCACTTCACTTCACTGTTTCTTAATTGCTTTACACAGGTGAGAAGGCTGGTAAAATAGAAGGAAACGTTATAATTGGGATAGAATTCCTAGAGCATGCTACCAGTATCTGAAACTTTCCAAAGATGGAACAACTGAAATATTTGTCAGTTCTGCAAAAATAGAAGATTTAAGAAAGAAAAACAAAATTTTGGTATGAAAAGCCTGCTGATAATACAGGATGTTGACAACTGATATTAACATCAGTTATCCCCGTTTTATGAGCTTAAGGGTATATTATAATGTTTTTCTTTTGTGGCTGTTAATTTAGATCTAAGGTATAAAAGAAAATGCTAGGCTTCAGAACCAGTGTGATCCTTGCTATGGAATTCTATGAAAATTCCATATCCAATTGTTTACATTAACTGGAGGCTTTAAAATACTGTGGCTTGAGTAGTGACTTAGTCTGAGCTTTGACATCTCTCATGTTACAAGCCTTTCAATAACTTCAATGTAAATTAACCTGCCTTAATTTTTAACTCTTTCACCTGATGCCAGAAAGGTCTGAAACATGATGGACCTGTCAGGAAGTGATTGCTCTGCGTGACAGCTATATCTGATAACCAGAAGTGTTGATGACAAATGCTTCAGTCCTGCCTTGAAGGGGGATTTATTTTCTTTATATGGTATGTCTTCATTAGCTAGCTATATCAAACTGTATTCTAGAAGACTGGCACATGAAAGACTTTTATCTTTGTGGTAAATTACTGTAGAAAGATCCAGTTAATAGCCCTGTAGCTTGAGCTGTGTAAGTAATGTTGTATCTTTCTCAAATAATAGAATTTCCTGTTGATTTTTTTCTCCCTCTCATCTGTCCTTTCACAGTCTGTGTACTGTATGTTTCTTGTGGCATTCAGTTCTTAAGAAATGGGGAAAAGCTCCTAAGAGAACTGGAAGAAATAGACCATATCTATTGTAACCTCCATTAAAAGGCTGGCTTTCTCTCAGGAGTGTACCAGTGGTGTTGGAGGGCCAACAGACCCCGCTAGGATCAGGGTAGCAGGCATGTTAAATTTCAGTTAGAAAGGGAAAGACTCACCCACCCTTGTATGCTCCTTCACTTGATGCCTGGTTTTCATCCATTGTCAACATAACGTCATTACCACCTTTGCTGCTCCAGGAGCTGTTGCCATTCCTTAAAATAGGATAGGAATAAAATTGTGGTCTGCAGACCAATATGAACAGAGTTTACAGGTCTGGGAGCTGGGGAGAAAGCTGGTCAGGAGAAGGGGACCATGACTTCCTCTTTGTCACATGGTACAGTTAGGAGGAGGAGATTCGTTATGTGATGCGATATGTGGTACCTGGCCAGTACACAACTGGCATCCACTAGTCTTTATTGTTGGCTTAATGTGTCGGCCGTGAGGTGGCTTTCTGCAGAAGCGAGAGCTGCATCGGGAGGGGACAGGCTGAGGGCCGAGCCAATAGGAGTGATGGAGAGAGGAGTGTTAACTTGCACAGTGTGACTTTTTTGTTGTTGTTGTTGCATTGTGATTTAGAGGTGGGACGAAGTTGGGAGCTAATTAAACTGTACCCATTAAATCTTTTCTTTCTGTAATGTCTACAATGAAGGCGGATGTATGGAAAGAGTGTAGCAATTAAAATATGTCGGGGAAATAAGACTTCCTGAAATGCTGCTTTAACTGTTGGGGTGAAAGCTTTTTTTTTGTGTGTGTGGCTGACGTATGTTTTTTTCAATTAGTGCCTTCTGAAGAGTATGTTATCAATATTCTGTTGTTTTTTGTTCAGATTGCAGATAGGCTGTTCTGTTCATGAGTCCAAGGGTCATTTTGATTTGGACAGTTCTTTAATTTCTGAACTCTCACAGATGTTTATAGGAAATCCCAGCTCTGATGAGGTGCACTTTACTCACCGAGCCAGGTCTTCTACAGAAAAAGAAATGTTTTAAACAACTGAAAAAAAGAATGTTTTAAACAACTGTTAGAGCTCCAAAGGCTGTGTTAATTTTAACACTTGTTACTTTTGAGAGCTTTGCTATGCACTTCAATAATTCTTCTAAAATAGGACTTTGTACAGAAAACTTTATTTAAAAATATGAACGGGTCTGTGGAACTACCAATGTATAATTATAGTCAAAATTTAGACTGCGTATTTCTTCTGTAGGATCATTATTTGTCCGGTTTTTTACTGCTGAGATTACACTTTTCTACATCTTTTACAACATTAAAAGGAATAGTGAAACAAAATATTTATATTGGCAGTGATGTTTATTGAGCTTGTTGCCTTCCACAGATCAAACAGGAGAAATTTCATAGTAATGTATCAAGACAATTGGAATAAGATAGAGAATGTTTGTCACAAATATTTTCTGTTGAGAAAGATACTGCATGGAATTTATTCATGTACTTGTTTGTTGTTTTTCTTTTAAAGACAAATGAAAATAATGTATCCATCAACTCATGGTGGATAAGGCTACTACAACTCCTTGAAATATTTAGTATCTTGTAAACGTGCCAAAGACAAAGGAAATACATTCCTGAAAATTATCATGTGAATTTCATGCAATTATATTGGAAACAATTAGTATGTTCAGTACAAGAGTGTGAGAAAAATATGATGGTGCCTGATATTGAATCATGGCAGCTCTTCAGTATCTTATCTTATTAAGTTTTAAGGGCAAGTCTGTATACATACTCTTGCCAAAGGTACAACTGTGTATAATGATGTCCCTTCCATACAGTACAGAATAGGAGAAAATAAAGTAAAACATGACACGGCCAGTATGTTTTACAGTGCATTTAGCAGTTTTGTAATCAGACATGACTCCACGACAATGCAACCTGAATGGAGTATCCCCTTTTCGTATAGTTTATAGTCAGACTATTTATAATCAACATTTTAGAGGGTCTAAAAATATACGTTTGTTATTCTTTTTTATGCTTGGTTTCTTATGGACGGGAGACACCAGAACCCTAAGCATTTTGCAAGTCCAGAAAGGAACGCTGCCCTGAAGGGCCCTGAAACAGTCTTCTGAAGAAAATCTGGTCTAGTTGGAAGCACTGAAATACTACTCTCGTGGTTGTGGGAGGTGGTAGAAGTGTCTGAGTTGCTTAGTGTTTTAATGTGGGTCAGAGTTTGCTTTTGGAGTGAATCTCCTGAGCATCATGATCATCTTTGGTTTCACATCATGGACCATTCTGAGAGTACACGCAGTGAATTTCTTCTGGATGAACATAACTGGAAGAGATGGTCCAAGGGGACCTAATGTGCTTTAGCAGCCAGTGGGCATTGTGTCCATGGGACCAGACTAGAACTAGTTGAAAGAAAAGCTAAAGGGTAAGCTTCCATACGTGTAGTGCAGACATCGGGTCCATCGACACCAGCTGTGTTTCTCAACAGATGTGTGTTCCTGTAGTTCATACGACTTGCTGTTGTGGAGACACTCTGGGGTGTTTGTAGCTGATTCTGGAATGGTCAGCTGGTAGGCAGTGCAGATGAGCGCAGGCAAATGCAGCCTGTGGTAAAGGTACCACATCACATGCTTTTGGGAATCACTCAACTAACCAATAATCTTATAATTATATAGAATAGTAATATGGACTATAATTTTCTGTTATAAAGTCAATTTAGCATTAAAAGCAGCATGCATGTATTTCTGAAATTGGGAATATAACTGTTTTTTGATAAATCAGTCATTTTTTCAAGTACACAAAAATAGGTCATGTATGTCTACATTTATATTGTTTTGCATAAGCAAATGTTGCATTTTTAGAATGTATGTTATTGTTCTCAGTGTTAATTTCCCAGTGGGGTACATTTCTGTCACATCCTTCAGCCAAGAAATACTTTTTATTGTCTCATTTTTTCATTTGTATAGCATATCTACTTTATGACACGACCGAAAAAATCACTTCAGGATTTTGGAAGGGTGGGGGTTTTGAAATAGACCCTGCAAACAAATAGTCGACAAGCTATCTTTTGCTTCCTGTCTTAATGTTATTAGATTACTTTCTGTTCAGTTCAACTAGAATACATAACCCCAAGACGTGCAGGATTTGGCTCGCAGTATATGCCTTGGTGTGAGATTCCATATTTATTTTTAATATCTTCATGTTAGTGTCAGTGTATTTAATTCCACCTATTGCTTGGTCAAGTGAAGTTTATTTCATCTAGATTCTTTTACAGTTTTATAGAGACTTCTGAAAAGTAGAATAAGACCTCAGTTGAGATCAGTCTTAGAAATGGTAAGAGTGAAGTCTGTGAAACCACAAGAAGGCAGTCATAACTCACAAGTGCGGTGGAGACACAAGGATTCCTGTGGCTCATTTGTTTTTACAACTTGTGTTTATCTAGTAGTTTTTCTGTGCATTTGAGAAGACATTGCTGAGAAAAGATGTTCCATACTTGAGATGCAAATTTAATCCAAGCAAAACATAGTCTGTGTTTTCAAAACTACTGATCTTTTGCTGTTTCATTAATAATGACCTTTGGATTTTGATGTCAGTCTTTCTAGGAACCTACTAATGATAACAGACAGAGAACGAATACTGTTGTGTTGCTTGATTTAGGTGATGGCTGCTGATTTTACTTAACTTCCTTTGTAATTACTCTGATTTCAATGGGTTTTTTTCTCTGTTTTCATTTTGGTGCATGTAAAGTTGTGACTTTAAGTGTTTTAGTGTAAGCTCTAATGAGAACAGTCTAACAAGTCAAAGGTGGAAGATGACTTTGTATGAACTTTTTAGTAAATACCAATTCAAGGTTTAGGTCAGTACAGTTCTGATTGTACTCTTTCATCCACAGGAGGACTCATCGTGTCATTGTGATAGGAGTTAGCACATTACAGGTGTGGTAGCGTTAGTGGAAATCCAAAAGAAAACCTAAGACTTTCTAAAACTTACTTGTGATATCCATGTTAAATCCAGATGTTTAAAATTAGATGCAGTGTTAGTCAAGCTGTTACCCATAATAATTTAATTATGGTTTATATTTACAAACTGCGATTACATCACTGGGAGGAATTGTCAGGCTGATCAGTTTTATGACTATTTCTTACATTCAGTCACCTCTTTAGCTTAATTACTTTGGGTTAACCAGTAACCAACATTTACTTTTCTACAGTTCAAACATATGTGGTATAGAAATAGCTTCTGCTAAGGAGGATGTACATTTGATTTTGCTGTGAGGGATCACAGTGGCTGGTTACAGCAACAGAATAACTCCAGGTGTATGTTCCAAAACGTGTTCTTACATTCTGCTTCCATTTCAGAATACTGTTGCTCAGTTAATTGTTTTTTTAATAAAAAGAGTTGTATGTACTTATAAGATGGCAGAGGAAATATATGTATGTGGTTAAGCTTAATGCTGTGTTTTAGATAACATACTCATCATAAAGTTATCCAAGTGTCTGATGGTAATGCATTTAACAATGTGATTAATATCTGCTACGTACCGCTTGTACTCTTACCTTTTCTCACATTAAAGTCCCATGCAGTGATTTATTGTTTGTTGTGGCAGGTTTTATAAGTTTTGTTGTTTTGCCTGGTATGGGTGATCTTTATTTGGTTTTGTTCTTGAAATTTTGCTTTGTGCTTTTGTTAACTAGAGCAAAATTTAAGGACATTTCTTATACATCAGGGAAAAAATGAAGATTTTATCATAAACTCCAACACACAGTCTTCTGCTGTCAGGCTCAACAAGGGCTGGCTGCTCCCAGGGGATGGGGAGCCAGTGACTGAGTATGACCCTATCATAGGCTATGACCTTTCTGAAGGTAGCAGTCCCAAGTGCAATCACAGCATGGGCAGAGCTGGATCATCAACAGCCCCAGGCACAGCAAGTGATGAGCCAGGATCAGGGGCAGCAGGGACAATTATGGGATGAGCAGGTTCACAGAGTGCTGGGTGAAGAAATGACTGAAGGGCAGAGCTCTCAGGGTTGTAGTGAATGGGGCTCTATTTGGCTGGTGACCAGTCACTTGCGGTGTTCCTCAGGGTTCAGTTCTAGGGCCACTTCTGTTCAATATTTCTATCAACAATCTGGATGCAGGAATTGAATGCACCATTAGCAAGTCTGAGGATGATACCAAACTGGGCAGTGCTGTTGACCCCTTGAGGGACAAGATGTCTTACAGAGGGATCTAGATAGATTGGAGCATTGGGCATTGATTAATGGAATGAAATTGAACAAGTCCAAATGCCAGATTCTGCACCTGGGATGGAGTAACACCGGGCACAAGTCTAAATTAGGAGAGGAATGCCTGGAGAGCGGCCCTGCAGAAAGGGATCTGGGGGTGCTGATCAACAGGAGTTGATCACTCACTCAATGTGAGTCCGCAGCGTGCCCTGGCAGCCAAGAGGGCAAACTGCATCCTGGGCTGCATCACACACAGCATAACCAGATGTTCGAAAGAGGTGATTGTCCCTCTGCATTCGGCGCTGGTGCAGCCTCACCTTAAGTACTGTGTGCAGTTCTGGGCCCCACCACTCAAGAAGGATGTGAAGGTCCTTGAAGGCATCCAGAGGAGGGCAACAAAGCTGGCGAAAGTCCTGGAAGGAATGTCCTGTGACAAGTGGCTGAGGACTCTGGGTTTGTCTAGTTTGGAGAGAAGGAGGCTGAGGGGTGACCTCATTGTTCTCTACAGCTTCCTGAGGTGGGCAAGTGAAGAGGGAGGTGCTGATCTCTTCTCCCTAAGATCCAGTGATGATAGAACATGGTTCAAAGCTGGGTCAGGGGTGGTTTAGGCTGGACATTAGAAAGCATTTCTTTCCTGAGAGGGTGGTCAAACACTGCAACATGCTTCTTAGGGAGCTGGTTGATGCCTCAGGCCAGTCAGTGTTTAGGAGGCATTTGGACACTGCCCTTATGAACATTCTTTAACTTTCGGTCAGTTCTGCACTGGTCAGGCAGTTGGACTAGATGATCATTGTAGGTCCCTTCCAACTGAAATGCTTGATTCTGTTCTATTCAGAAAGGAGACAGGGCTGGAGACAGGCCTGGAGATGAGGTGTCAGCAAGATGTCCCTGATTCAACCATGAAACGGGGTCAGAGACAAGCTATAGGATACACCCAGGAGATGAACTGCCTTACAGCATAGGTGACATGTCTATCCAGGAGGCAGGGCAAGAGGCGGGCACAGCTACAGCATAGCTCATGGAAGGACTGATGGCCCTAGCTGGGCTGAAATGGGACTTCTAGCCCCATGGAGACCCTGGTGAGGCAGGTCAGGGCTGTTAAGACCTACTCATGTCTTTAGGCTTCTGACACCTGCACACACAACATTGAAATGATGACAAAGTTGATAATATCAGCTAACTTCTCTGGACAAATCAAAACTGTAAACTAAAAGTTAAGGTTTTTTGAAAAACAGCAATGAAAAAAATTGAAAATATTATGATACTGTATAAATTATGCCATGATTCATTCTGAATGTTGCGTGCTGTTACTGTCCTTCCATCTCAAAAAGGTATCGTAGAAGTAGGAAAACTACAGAGAAGAGTAACAAGAAAGACCAAAAATATGGAATGAGCTCTTAGTTGCTTATCCATTTCTTACACTTTTGATTCAGTAACCGTTTTGTGTCGCTCTTGGATACATGACTTTGGGCTATCTGGAATTTGGTTCTGCTCTCTATGACTGCTGTAAAATATTTAGGTATGAACTGTTAGGTTGTGTGGTAAAAGCTCGTCTGCAGACCCATGAAAGAGCTCAGAGAGGCAATGGCAGGTGGGGGATCCCAAGTCACACCCTATTCGGCTGCTTTGAAGCCCATCACAGGAGCCATCAGCCCATCAGAGGCCTGTCCCCACAAGGTCGGGGAACACCGAATCCCAAAGGCAGACAGGAGCCTAGATTAAGGACTTGGAGGGAGGAACAGCCTGCTTTAGGAGGGCCTCAGCCCCACTCTACAGCCATCGAACCCACGAAAGTGAATCAAAGCCAGATCCCCTTTTGGACTGAGGGGAGACACTGATGAGGGTATGGGACACATTCTGGGATGCGGGGGAAGAACATCTTGGGATTGCACAGGATTTGTTATGGGAAATAAAGGGATAAAAAGGGCTAGATGTGTGTAAATAGATGACACGCTTGTCTGGCCATGCCCTGCTCCTGGCCAGCAGGTCTGTCCTATCTTATGAAACTCCACTTCTAACTCTTTTCCTGGCTGAGGGATGTCTGTTCTCTGTGTGCGTGTCTCTGTGTGTGCATCTGTGTGTGTATGGGCGCTTGAGGGCCAGCAGACACGTGGGCAGAGACCCTTGTGTCCATGGTACCAGCCTCTGGGTGCTGGTGGCTGGGGGGACTGTGGGCCAGAGAGCTCGTGTGCTGAGAGCTGGTGGCCGGAGGGCTGAAAGGAGTGAAACCAAGTGCCAGGAGAGGTAGGACTGTGGTTCCCCTGTCTGTACATTTACTACAGGTTCATGTTTAATCTCAAGAGAAAAGCTTTGAGAAATAAATTTTTTTCTTTGGCATTTGCTATCTGCTGGTTTGGTAGCTCTCCCCACTAAGCGTACAGGCTTTTCTGAAATTCATTCCAAGGTGCATACTTTGGTATTTGGAAACTGGAAAGCCTAGTTTGAATTTACTAATTCTATTCTGCACCTTAATTTCACACATTAGACTTGGTCCTGGGGACACAGCACTGCCATAGGTTAAGTCCCGATATTAAATTTGTGTCTTAATGAGCATGCAGTCAGGAAATGTATGTCAGGCACAGCATGAAATTATATTTTACCATTATATATACTCTCATGCTGTTGAGATTTTTGAAAGGTTAAGGAAAATGTTGGGAACCTGTCTCTTTAAATTCATCATTGCAGCAGCTATTGATTTGTCTGTTCAAATGCTCTGTTTCATGTCAGTGGGTTCTGTTACTTGAAAGGCTTAATTCTATGCTTTTTTGCCATTTTGAAAGAATCAGTGAGGTCATCAGGAGAGGCCACTTCTGAGAGACAGCAGTTTCAGTCAAATGGGATTTGAAGATTGGGCAGGGGAGAAAGACTTCCAAAACTGGTAATAGGTGACCAGGTACTGTCATAGCAGATTAAGTGGCTAGTTCATTTTTCACAGCTGATCTCTGGCATTTCAAAAGGAAAAATCAGACAAATATTGCAGGATTTATAGTGCAAATTTCTTAATGAAAATACAAGCCAGGAGTATTTTCAATGAAGCCAATAAATCAACACTCTAATCAGCCTTACTAGGCTTCATTGCAGCAAGTATGTGTGCATGCTTGCTTTCCTCTGTTAAACCCTAAATGTCCTTGGGCCTAAACAGTTAATATAAAAACATGGGTGTTCTGTGCCCTTTTATGCCTTGAAAAAAAGGAAAAGTCATGCGCCATCTTTGTAAGAAAAAAATGCATGTAGAGAGGCAATAAAGAGTCAATCTTGATCTATCTACACTGTGCCCCATGGAAAAAAAATCAGTAAGCCTCACAAGCAAGTAAAAACTGGCCTTTCATTGGAGAAATGGCAAAAAAAAAAAAATCTATTATTTGCATCTCTGTCCATAATTATGTTAAGAGTTAGAACCCTGAGTTCTTGTTGTCGCCATCTACTATGTGATGTTGGAGGCAGTTTTAGCATCATCTGTCTGACATCCTTCATATGAAGTGTCAGTACCCCGTTGAGCACTGTTTCTTCTTCTCTTCGGTATACAGATTAAGGTACTTTAAGGTTGCCCTGAAGGTACACTGGTGGAAGGCTTACAGATAGGCAGAAACAGTGGTATTTAACTCTTCCTCGAGGCAATTTCTGCACAGCAGAGTTAAGCCACCACTAAAGACTAAGTCAGAACTCTCACTGGCATAAGTCAGGTTGGGAGTTTGAAGAAAACACAGGCATGAGGGAATTGAGGATGTAATCTAGGAGCACGTAAAATGCTATAGATAAAACACAAATTTCTGATAGCTACATCAGGTTGAAAGTGGAAAAAAAATTGTAGCTGAATGTTTGCGTAACTTGTATTAACAATTTGCTAGGTTGCAGGGTGGAGGAGAGTGGTCATGTAGCATTCCTGCTTCCTCTGATACCCTCTTGTTCAAAGGAATCCTGTAGAATTTTCTCTTTCACCTTGTACATGAAAGATCATTCACATCATGTTAATTTCTGTAAAGCTGAAGTTGCTAAACAGTACTTTTATGTTTTGCTAAACTTACTTTTTAATTCAAGTGGTAATAGTTTTCAGGAGAAAAATGAAAACGCTTGTAGAGATTGAAATTATGAAGTAGGGAAGCTGCACATCTGGATGTTTATGGCGTTATTGTCTCAAGTAACATACAATTCAAAAGCAGCAGTGCTTTTTCTAGTTCAGTGGAAAGCAGCAGCATAACTGAAACAAAGTGGTGATGCTACTAATCTGTTATTGCAATCAGCTACCTCTGTCACATTTTATATGAAGAAGAAAAGGGGGCTAAATTGAAAGTAGCACATGAAATATTGTTTTAACATTACTGCTGGCTAGATCTGTAATTGGAAATAATAAATCCTCATACAGCATTGAAGGTAATACTAAAGTATTCCCACTAGCATATGTTATTTACGGCTGTTCTAAAGTTTTATTTCTTCTATTTATGTCTCTCTCCTTTTGAAGGGGTTGAACCTGGCATGGTGCTTATAGTTAGTTATTCTTACACTGGCAGATTTGTTTCAGCTAAATTCTACAGTAATAGCAGATAAAAATGATATTATAAAATCAAGTAGTGATTGCGTTGTAACTGCCGGGAAGATAAGATTAAATAAATTTTCATAGAGTATTGAAATTAAATTGTATGAACTAAAATTTTTAAATTGCTCTTGAATAAGCTTACAAGTGGATAGGAGTGGATACCTCTTTACATTTATCATCCCTAGAGCTCCTAAGGTAATACAGGAATAGAAATTTTTAGCATTACAGCTCCTATGAAAAAAAAAATGGCCTATATTAAAGTTTCTGAAGTTCAGATTAAAAGTTGAGCTGAAAGCATAAGTGTAATTTGCATTGGTTTTGGTTCTTAAGGTGCAAGAGTAATATTAAAGTTCAATGCTTTTCAGTTCCTGAAAATCCCAGTGTGTCTGATCCAAATCTGTGTTACTGACTTGTTTTTGCGTAGTATCAGGTTCAAAATATCATAGAATCATTTTTGTTGGAAGAGACCTTTAATATCATCAAGTCCAACCATTAACCCAGCACAGCCAGGTCACCACTAAGTCATGTCCCTCAACACCACACCTGCGTGTCCTTTAAATACCTCCAGGGATGGCAACTCCACCATCTCCCTGGGCAACCTGTTCCAATGCTTTACAACCCTGTCAGTGAAGAAATTTTTCCTAATGTCCAATCTAAACCTCCTCTGGTGCAACTTGAGGCTGTTTCATCCTATCACTTGTTACTCAGGAGAAGAGATCGATCCCCACCTTGCTACAACCTCCTTTCAGGTAGTTGTAGAGAGTGATAAGGTCTCATCTCAGCCTCCTTTTATCTATACTGAACAACTCCACTTCCCTCAGCTGCTCCTCATAAGACTTGTCCCCTAGACCCTTCCCCAGCTTTGTTGCCACTCTTTGGACATGCTCCAGCACCTCAATGTCCTTCTTGTAGTGAGGGGCCCAAAACTGGACACAGTACTCAAGGTGTGGCCTCACCAGCACTGAGTACAGGGGGACAATCCCTTCCCTCCTCCTGCTGGCCACACTATTGCTGATACAAGCCAGGATGCCATTGGCCACCTTGGCTTCCTGGGCACACTGCTGGCTCATCTGCAGCTGGCTATAGACCAACACCCCCAGGTCCCTTTCTGCTGGGCAGCTTTCCAGCCACTCTTCCCCAAGCCTGTAGTGTTGCAGGGGGTTGTTGTGCAACAACAGTTGCACAAGTGCAGGACCCGGCACTTGGTCTTGTTGAATTCTATACAATTGGCCTCAGCCCATTGATCCAGCCTGTCCAGATGAGCGGTACAGAAGAGAAGGCTAAGGGGGGGATCTCATTAACATATAGAAATGCCTAAAGGGAGGATGCAAAGAAGATGGAGCCAGGATCTTCTCAGTGGTGCCCAGTGAGATGACCAGAGGCAGCAGGCACAAACTGAACCTCAGCAGGTTCCCTCTTGAGCATCTAAAAGACTTTTTTTCCTGTGAGGGTGACTGAGCACTGGCACAGGTTGCTCAGAGAGTTGCCGGAGTCTTCCACCTTGGAGATACTGCAAAGCTGTCTGGACCTGGTCCAGGCAAGTGTCTGGAGGTGTCCCTGCTTGAGCAGGAGAGGTTGGACCAGATGAACTCCAGAGGTCCCTTCCAACCTCAATCATTCTGTGAGTGTGTATTTTTAACAATCTTCATAGTCATAGAATCACGGGATGGTTTGAGTTGGAAGGGACGTTTAGAGTTCCTGTATTCCACCACATCCTGCCCTGGAAAGCAATATGTTTCATGAGACCAGATTGCTCAAAGCCCTTTGTCCAGCCTGACTGTGAATACTTCCAATGATTGGGCATCCACAGTTTCTCTGGGCAACATATTCTAGTGTCTCACCATCCTGATTGTAAACAATTTCTTCCTTACGTCCAGTCTATTTCTACCCTCCTTCAGTTTAAAACCGTCACCTCTTGTCCTGTCACAACAGGCCCTGCTTAGAAGTCTATCCCCATCTTATAGGCCCCTTATAGTACTGAAAGGCTGTAAGAAGGTCTCCCTGGAGCCTTCTCTTCTCCTGGCTGAACAACCACGAGTCTCTCCACCTTTCTTTGGGGAAGAGGTGCCCCATCCCTCTAATCTTTTTCGTGGCACTCCTCTGGACCTGCTCCAACAGATCCATGTCATTCTTGTACTGGGGTCCCCAGTGGTGGATGCAGTACTCCAGGTGAGGTCTCACCGGAGCAGACTAGGGGGAAGCAATTGATCTGTTGGCCATGTCTTGGGAGCTTGCGTGAAGGTGTGACTACATACTCATATGAAGACATGCACAAACATGTCTCCTCAAACATTCACAGAGAGATCCTTCAAAGCAAAGGCTTCATAGGTGTGGTAGCAAGTCACTGTGTTAAGGGTTGTAAGCTTTGCTGACATCAGCACAGAGTACTGCTGTGTGGAGAAACTGATCTAGTTGGCTTGGTTACAGTGCGTGCTACTGTATCTATTTCTGCTTCTGAACTGTGGTTAACGCGTATATATTGCTCCTTTATTTGCTTCTGCTCTTACAAAAAAAAAAACCCCATATATATTATATATAGTCCTGCTAGTCCTTTGCATTCTGGCCTGACTGAATTCTTCTTCCTTGGAGACTGATTCCAGATCTATAGTCCATGCCCAAGGTGTTGGTATAGTACAATTACATTAATTCATCCCTGCGGAAATACTTTGCCTAATTCTAATGAAAGGATGTCCTATTGCTTCCTCATAGACTCACCATTGTAGTCAGAGTCTGAACAATGAATTTACCAGAATCTTCGTGTTCTGTTTCCAGAGTATGGCCTTATAAATTATGGAAGAAATACGTATGTATAAGTTCCTTAGTACCTGAACATGCACTCTGTGTTGCAGGGTTTGTACTTTTTTTGTGGTCAGTCTACAGAGTCACTCAGGTCTTCCTGATGTTGTTTCTATCTTCCACTATACAGAAAGTTAATATTTTCTTTAATCTCTTAATCCTGCAAACATACACTTCTCTTTCCTGAGCTTTGCTTTTTTACCAGGAAATATTGTTTCCGAGATTGACCCTTCAGAAGCTCCTCTAGTAGAACAAAAGCTTACTATTTGTCCCTGTGCCAGTTTCAGATTTATCTTTCTGTTCTCATCATATTCTCTTTTCCTTTAGTTTAAATTATTATTTTGCATGTGGTACTGTATTTGTTGTTTTGCTGCAGTCAAGATAAATGAGAGCTATAGTGTTTCCTGATCTGGGAAATGCGCTTTATTATAAAAAATGTAAAGTAAAACTGGCCTAGTTGACTTTTGGTGAACTCATGTCACATTTAATTAAATTTTCCATTTACTTCAAGGCTCTTCATTATCTTTCCTTGATAATTTATTTTAAGAATTGTGCAATATTGAAATGTGACTCATGGGCTTTACGATCGTGAATCACTACCGATCCCATGTCGATTTCTTAAATACAATATTACCTTTTGATTGCTTCATTGCAAGCCTAGATAGTAAGTGTTTACAACGATGGGCTAAAATGTGCTTCAGTCAGGTTTTCCACCAGCCTTGCCTGATGAAATGCTTCCCTAACTTTTCTCTGGTCGCTTTACACTTGCCTGAGCCTTTTTCTCAACACAAGGCAGTTGGAGTCAGGCCTGGTACTAGCGCTGTGACACAGCGTCATTCTCTGAGCAGAACTGGATGATGTCTTCTATTTAAACCTGCTGGGTGATCCTGTGTAGTCTTAAGAAAATACTGATATTCATGTACTTTTTCTTTGTCTTTCAGAACAATGGGTCACTTGCTTGGTGCCAGAATCATAAACAGTGTTCAAAGGTATGTCCTTCCCCCCGCCTCTTATTTAAGTTACCTAATTGCTTTCAATCCTATGCTTTAAGTGTTTTTCATCTTAGCCTGTTTTCAGAAGCATCTGTTTATTTGGAAACCTGAACCTATAATAAAATACCCCAAATTAAAACTGAGTCATGTACCCTTTCAGGACAAAGGAATAATGTTTGAAGATATGTATCAAGCTTGGTTAAACCAACATAATTGGGTGGTTATCAACAAACTACACTGGCTAAAATCTGGTGTACCATTTATGTTCTCTCAGTACTTTTGATCATAAGAGAGTAAAACTGTCACATAAAAATCTTCCTCCAGCAGCCCCACGGTATGTCAACATCCAACATTTCATTCAGATTGAGTATTTAATTTTTAGCCTGACACAGAATTTCTTTGAAAAAAGTTTTGATACAAATGCCAGTGGCTCTGCTGATGCCCTGTCCTATCCCAGCACTTTAACACTGAAAGCCTAGAGGGCAGGTGAGCTAATTGTCAAGTGATTCTCCTGTGCAGGAGACTTTCTGTGGTACCTGGGTAGAAGCAACAATGATTTGGGAGCTTTGGTGGGGCAGAGTGGAATTACACACGCTGAGTAAATGTCATGGAAGATGCTTCCATTGGAAACTTCCCTGAAAATGATGAAGGTAGAGTTTTTGTGTAATCTTCCTGAAAACGGATTTCTACAGTAACTTTGGGTTTTTAACTTCAATATTTTCTTTATTCTGTGACAGTTGTACTGCAAATGGGATTAAATCCAACAATTCTGTACTGTTTTAATAATGTAATCTATGTAAAGCTGGTGCTAACCCTTGATTTTTAACACATGACATTTTCTTCTCTACATGTTAAGAGTGAGATTACTGGTTCCCTGATCTAGCCTCCGTTGAAATGAATGGGATTGGAAATGCATCATTTTGTTATTGACTGTTCCATTGCAGGAAAATAAACCAATGTTGATCACTTATGTCAGTATTAGAAACAGGGTATAACAATGTCAGTATAAGAAGAGAATGGAACTTTTCCTATTGGTTGTGCCACAGTGCGAAGCGTTGCAATTCTGCAATGAAATCTCATAATTCTTAAAAAACCCCAAACAAACAGAGGTGCAGAGAATGTGTTTCATCCTAACTGAATTGCCTTTAAAGGAAAACTTGGTGCTTTTGTGCCACAGTGATCCCGATGTAATTTTCTTTTTTTTATTCAGTTGTGAAGGCTACTGTGGTATGTAATCTGAGAGGTTTTCCAGTGCTTTGTGTCGGTGTAACAAAGAAGGAACCGTACAAGAGAAGTTGTCCAACTTTTAAAGCAGGGCAGAAGTTATAGGCATTATCTCTCTGAGTCACTCCCAAGTTCAAAGAATCCACATAAGGTGTATATATGGTATTGTGAATTTAAGGTTTACCTTAATATTGTATTAGTCTCTGGAAATCAGTGTAAGAATGCTACAAATTAATATTATAATACAAAATGCACCAGCAGTTTAAGTTTTTAATCACTTAATTATACTTTACAGTCATGTTACCTGATGTGTTCGTTCTTTCTTAGGAAGGTAATACATTTAAGAAAGCAGCTTTGCCATATTTGGAAAGAGAAATAATATAGATTTGGTCAAATTGTTAGCAGAGCTGAACATTAGGAGAATATTCTCTTGGTTTACTGTGTTTTGCAATGCAAAGTCAAACAATTGCGTTACCTAATTGAAACTTTCAAAGCAATGCAGGGGATTGAGTTAACCTTTTAAAAATGCAAATTCCTTTCACCGCTTCTCAGCACTTCAGTGGAAAAGGTTTATATGAGTGTGATTCTAAATTTCTCCAATGACATTTTTTCTAAAGGATTCTCCCAGTGTCCACCTTTATTTTGTGGCTGTTGTGTGTAGTGACAAAGCTTTAGAGGTGGTTTGTAGTATGGTGCAGATGACAGCAAACATCCAGCTACTCTTGTTAGCAGGGTGACTTTGAAGCATACAAGCACTTCTTGTTTGCACAAGTATTTGCCTCTGATACACAGTGGAGAAATTTTATTTGAGAGTTGCTTCATGTATCAGACAGTAGCTGACACAGCAATAAAAGATGTAGTTAATTTAGTAACTTTTCCATTATTTTACTCTTTCACAGAACAATTTATAAGATGGAAAAGGTACAGTGTAGTCCAGCTTCTTACTTGTTACATAACCAATCTCAATTTTATTTAGAAGCATTTTTTTCTTTCCAAGGACAGACAGTAGCCTGTGAAAGTAAAAGTCGTGGATGGGAGATGGACCAGTGGAGAAGAAAACATCATCATAAAGCATCCGTTACAGGGCTTTTGCGTATGTTTTCTCCTCATTGTACCTCTGATGGCTGGTTTTGTTTCATTTTGCCTAGACCTGAACTGGCAAAAAGCTTTTCTAAAGTCTCTGTCTGTTAGTCTGTGAGAGTAAGATCAGTCTGGCATAAAACTCTGTGGAAGTTTTGTGGCTGCAATTTTGTACATAGGAAAAATATCTTAATACCAACATGCGATGAAAATGATTTTTTTTTTTTCCTCATGGATGTCTGTGGTCTACTTCTGTAGTTGAAGATAGCTGTTGATATTTTTCAAATTTGTTTGGTCAGTGAAGTATCTTTAAAGTTAATTCCAGCTATTATACCATTGCCCTCTACTACAACTGTAGACAACAACTCTTAGTTTGAAGATGAATACCATTAAGAACTACTAGTTTTTCAAAGCCGTGCAAGTCTAATGAAACTAAAATGGTTTTAGCTGTCACAGGAACAGTTGTAGATCGCTACCTACATCCCAAATGGCTATTTATTTTTGTTATTTTAATGGAGCAAGTCACAAAAGCATGGCTGTGAGCAGCATAAAAATGCACCAATGATTTTATATGTAATTTAATTTAATAAAATCTCTCCAGGGGTCTATTTTGCAAGATAAAACACAAGAGAGCTCTTGAATGCTTGCCCTGTATTGATATGAGGTGGGTAATTTCAATATGTTACAAATACTCTATTATAATTAGGATAATTAGGACAACTATAGGATCATTAAAATATTGCCATTTTTGTTTGTGTAGTTATTTATTCCCTACCATCAGGCCCTCCAACTTGCCTGCTTCTGTAGAGTTGAAGCAAACTGAAGGATTTCTTGGGATCCTGTCAAATGCCCAGTTAGCTTCCACTGCGAATATGAGTATTGAAGTAAAATTGTTACTGTAGTCAGTGAACTTTGTTGTGAATTTCTTTGGAAATAGATTTGAAACCAAAATTTTTTTATTTCCTTTTTCTTATGTTTTGCTCTTTTCTACTGTGTTCATTCTTCTCATTACTACTTTATAGTGGGTATTTGGCTTTTTTTTTTTAACCCTCTATTTATGGTAGATATTTGGTGTGTTTTCATTTTTATAGTCCCTAAAAAATACACTTTGGTATTGAAGTTTATTTAAGGTTAAGTAATTTTTCTACAATTTATCCAGGAAAAAAAGTGTTTGGTACTGTTGATTAGAATTAAAATAATGCTAGAGAATTATTGTACACAAACTGAATGTATTTTTAGATGGCAACATGTATATGTTGATATTGATAAAAAAGTGAATATTAATCCAGTAGATATTTGGTCCTGAAATTGTTTCTTTTAATATTTTAATCTTTAATATATTATGCATGAAGGTGAGTCTTGAACACTTGGTGCGTTTTTCCTTGGAAATCAGAGGAAAAGAATAGAACAGAATCATAGAAACATTCTGTTTGGCAAAGACCTTTAAGACCATCGACTTAAGTGCAGCTGTTAACCTAGCACTGCCAAGTCACCACTACAGCATGTCACTAAGCACTACCTCTAAACATCTCCAGGGATGGTGCCTCATCCACTTCCCTGAGCAGCCTTTTCCAATGCTTGACAACCCTTTTGGTGAAGAAGTTTTTCCTAATGTCCAACCTAAACCTCCCTGGTGCAACTTGAGGCCATTCTTCTTGTCCTCTAGCTTGTTACTTGGGAGACTGACCCCCACCTTGCTACAACCTCCTTTCAGGTAGCTGTAGAGAGAGATAGAGGCTCCCCTAAGCCTCCTTTTCTTCAGACTAAACCACTCCAGTTCCCTCAGCTGCTCCTCGTAGAACGGGATAAAATTAGAGTATTTCAGTTGGAAGGGACCTACAATGATCATCTAGTCCAACTGCCTGACCAGTGCAGAACTGACCGAAAGTTAAAGAATGTTCATAAGGGCAGTGTCCAAATGCCTCTTAAACACTGACTGGCCTGAGGCATCAACCAGCTCCCTAAGAAGCATGTTGCAATGTTTGACCACCCTCTCAGGAAAGAAATGCTTTCTAATGTCCAGCCTAAACCACCCCTGACCCAGCTTTGAACCATTTCCACACGTCCTATCATCACTGGATCTTAGGGAGAAGAGATCAGCACCTCCCTCTTCACTTGCCCACCTCAGGAAGCTGTAGAGAACAATGAGGTCACCCCTCAGCCTCCTTCTCTCCAAACTAGACAAACCCAGAGTCCTCAGCCACTTGTCACAGGACATTCCTTCCAGGACTTTCGCCAGCTTTGTTGCCCTCCTCTGGATGCCTTCAAGGACCTTCACATCCTTCTTGAGTGGTGGGGCCCAGAACTGCACACAGTACTTAAGGTGAGGCTGCACCAGCGCCGAATGCAGAGGGACAATCACCTCTTTCGAACATCTGGTTATGCTGTGTGTGATGCAGCCCAGGATGCAGTTTGCCCTCTTGGCTGCCAGGGCACGCTGCGGACTCACATTGAGTGAGTGATCAACTCCTGTTGATCAGCACCCCCAGATCCCTTTCTGCAGGGCCGCTCCAGGCATTCCTCTCCTAATTTAGACTTGTGCCCGGTGTTACTCCATCCCAGGTGCAGAATCTGGCATTTGGACTTGTTCAATTTCATTCCATTAATCAATGCCCAATGCTCCAATCTATCTAGATCCCTCTACTGCCCAGTTTGGTATCATCCTCAGACTTGCTAATGGTGCATTCAATTCCTGCATCCAGATTGTTGATAGAAATATTGAACAGAAGTGGCCCTAGAACTGAACCCTGAGGAACACCACTAGTGACTGGACGTCAGGGAGATGTAGCCCCATTCACAGCACACTGTGAACCTGCTCATCCCACAGCTGGACAACTTGTCCAGAAGGATGTTGTGAGGGGCTGTATTAAAAGCCTTACTAAAATCCAGAAGAACTACATCCACCACCTTCCCTTCATCCACTACGTGAATGACCTTATTATAGAAGAACATCAAATAAGTCAAACAGGCCTTGCCTTTTGTGAACCATGTTGACCATTCCTCATGACTGCACTACTTTAAATGCACCCAGTATAATCTTCATAATTTTTCCAGGAACTGAGGTTAGTCTAACAGCTCTGTAGTTCCCTGGGTCTTCCCTCATGCCCTTTGTATAGAATGGAATAACATTGCCTAGTTTCTGTCACTGGAGACCTTGCCAGACTCCTAAGACTTTTGGTAGATGATTGAGAGGGGTTCGGCCATAACACGTACTAGCTCCTTCAGAACTCTGGGATGAATCCCATCAGGTGTCATGGACTTGTGAACATTCAACAGATACAGCTGCTCCCTTACAACTTCATTATCCACAAATGGAAAGTGACTGTTCTCACACTCGCAGTTCTCTGCCTCAGGGAACTGGGCAGACCAAGGTCTATCAATGTTATTAAAGACGAAGGCAAAAAAAAAGCACTGAATGCCTCTTCTTTTACTTAGAGTTCTTAAAAACCGGCCAACACTTGTGGACTCCTAAGCCTTCAAAAGCAGATTCTTAGGATACTCTGCTGAATAGTTCCCTGAAAAGCTTAAAGTTTGCTCACCCAAAGTCCAAGGTGGCAACTCTGCTGTCCTTTTTTCTCATTACACTGAAAATGTTAAATTCAACCATTTCATGATAACTGTGACCAAGACAATCACCTACCATCACATCCCCCACGAGTCCTTCTCTAATCACAAATAGCTAGTTGTGGAAGGCATCTTTCCTAGTTCACTCGCTGAGTGCTTGTGATGAGAAGTTATCTCCTACAACCTTCAAGAATTTCCAAGACCTGCTTGTCATAAAAGCCTGATATTCCCAGATGATGTCTGGGAAGATTAAATCTCCCATAAGGATAAGGACTACCAATCCAGAATTTTCTCTCGATTGCCTATAGAATAAATCATCAGAGCTAACATCCTGGTGCGTTGATTGGTAGTAGACTAGAACATCTCCTTTGTTTTCCTTCCCCTTAATCCTTACCCAGATGCTCTTAGCCACATCATCAGTAACTAAGTGGTGTACAATCAAAGCTCTCCCTTTCATACAGTGTGATACTTCCACCTCACCTGCCCTACCTATCTCTGCAGAACAGCCTACTTCCCTCCATCCCAACAATCCAATCATGGGACTAATTCCATCAAGTCTCACTAATACGAATTATATCTCAGTTCCAGAAACTAACCAATGCTTCCAGTTCATCCTGTTTGTCATACTGTGTGCGTTGGTGTACAAGCATTTTAGATACTCTTTTGTGTCCTCCATACTCCCAGGAGCAGCCTAAGTGTTCTGACTAGCATTACCACCATCATTAGGATTGATACTGCATGGTATAGAACTTACTTTATGTCCGTTCAGCCTTGGTCTAGATAATGAAAGTTAAAATTTAGCATTTCTTTTCTTTTACTTTACCAGTAGATTACTGGCAGCCTGTTAGACTTGCCAAGTAACGCAAAGGTGGGCTCATAAACAAAAGCATGATAAAGTGGAGCTGCAAATGGAGAGACAGAAAAACAAAATGGGCTGGATTGGTCTGGGCTCAGTGTTTCTTGACAGACAGTCATTGGATCAGCACGTGGTTCTCAGTCATCTCTACTCATTTCTGGACACCACATGGGTTAAAATCTTGTCTGGGGAGAGAACTAGACAAGTAGACATTCCCTTCTTGTCTTCCACATAAATGCATAAGACCCCAGCACCTGTTGCCAACTGCTGGCCCAGCAGAGAAATTCCAAATAGGAGCTCTTCAGAGTGCATTGTCTGGGTAGAGGAAGGCAGTTAAAGCTGGAATCTTATAGATCCAGTATACTTATGCAAGTTGGACTTAAGTCTTGCATCATTGCAAAATGTTTGGCTTTCATATTGCAATTAAAAATACTTTCATGCCTATAATCTATAGGCTGTGTTTAAAAACAAACATAACATTTTAATAAATGTTTAAATAAAATATTTAAATAATTAATATCCCAAAACATGGGTTACGTGTGCAGGTATGCCAATAAAATCTACTTTGGGCTAATTCTTCCTTCCCCCCTCCAATTAGTCATATTTACATGATATCTCATGCTCTGAGTTACCTAAGTAACTATTTTAAAGCATTGTGAGGTACAGGTTGTATACAGATGAAGTACCGTCTGTGATGTATTGATCTCATTTAATATAATAATCTAATCTGTTATTGCAGGTTAAAGTATTCAACTTGTTTCCAACACAGGTACTCAGTTGGCTTTGATAAACTTTTGTAACTCTCATTAATATAGAAAAGTTCCCTCTAAATGGCAATATCTAGGAAAAAAATCATCTTTTTAAGTTTTGCATGTAATGGCAGCTGCTGGTGAGGGAAGGGTAGAGTAGGTCAGTGTTTAAAATACTGTTGGTTGAATATACAGTGTCTAAAACAGAATGTCTAGTGCTGCTGTTGGGAAATGTTCATGGTATCTTGTTAGAGATTTGTTTATCATTTGTTAAAGTGATAAGTCTCAGAACATTTTTTCTTTGTCTATTCTAAGAGAGATTTTATAAATAAAAGTCACATAATGAAATCTGTATGGATTCCGCTCTTTCTGCAAGTGTAATTCTCATTGACATTAATGTGAAATTCTGCATAGAGAGCTGTGTGTTCAGGATTGAGAGAAGAATTTTGCCAGATATGGTTGTTATTAGATTTGTGTTTTCTGGTCCTGATGTTATACATCTTTACATGCAATTCCCAGAACTCATGAGGGTAGAAAATAGTATTCTTGTTTTTATCCTACATACAGATGTTGTTATCTGGCAGTTTCATTATGTCGGTTCTTAAAATGAAATACAGTTTACTTAGGGAGTTTAGGAGAAAAGCAGAAAACATCTGCCCATTTTCACAAATGTATTTTTTTCTTATGCATATTAACCGATTGACTATATATACATACTGACTGCACAGGTGAAGGGTCTTTTTCACTCCTCGTGTTTACTTTGACGAGTAACTTCCCTTTTATGTAATCCATATAGAGCATAGAATGCTTTGGATTGGAAGGGACCTTCAAAGGTCATCTAGTCCAACCCTCCCTGCAGTGAGCAGGGACATCTTCAACTAGATCAGGTTGCTCAGAGTCTTGTCCAACCTGACCTTGTCTGTTTCCAGGGATGGGGCTTCTACCACCTAGCTGGGCAACCTGGGCCAGTGTTTCACCACCCTCATTTTAAAAACCATCTTCTTTATATCTAGTCTAAATCTCCCCTTTTTTAGTTTGAAAACATCACCCCTTGTCCTGTCACAACAGGCCTTGCTAAAAAGATTCTTCCCATCTTTCTTATAAGCTCCCTTTAAGTACTGAAAGGCTGCAATAAGACCTCCTTGGCACCTTCTCTTCTCCAATCTAAACAACCCCAAGTCTCTCAGCCTTTCTTCATAGCGGAGGTGTTCCATCCCTCTGATCATTTTTGTGGCCCTCCTCTGGACCAGCTCTAACAGATCCATGTCTTTCCTGTGCTGAGGACTCCAGCCTGGACACAGTATGCCAGGGGAGGTCTCACCAGAGTGTAGTAGAGGGGTAGAATCACCTCCCTCGATCTGCTGGCCACACTTCTTTTGATGCAGCCCAGGATATGGTCGGCTTCTTGGGCTGTGAGTGCACAATGCCAGCTCATCTCCAGCCTTTCATCTATCAATATCCCCAAGTCCTTCTCTGCAGGGCTGATCTCAATCCACTCATCCCCCAGTCTGTATTGATACTGGGAATTGCTCTGACCCAGGTGCAGGACCTTGTGCTTGGCCTTCTTGAATTTCATGAGATATGCGTGGACCCACTTCTCCAGCTTGTCTAGGTCTGCAGACTTGCTGAGGGTGTATTTGTTCCCACTGTGTATGTCACTGGTGAAGATATTAAACAGCACTGGTCCCGGTACAGACCTCTGAGGGACACCACTTGTCACTGATCTTCATCTGGACATCAAGCTGTTGACCTCTACCCTCTGGATGCGACCATCCAACCAAATCCTTATCCACCAAACAGTCCACTCATCAAATCCATCTCCAATTTAGAGAGAAGGATGTTTATGTTGTGGGGAACCGTGTCAAAGTCTTCACAGAAGTCCAGATAGATGACATCCATAGCTCTTCCCTTGTCCATTGATATAGTCTCTCCATCATAGAAGGCCACTAGCTTGGTCAGGGAGGACTCGCCCTTGGTGAAGCCGTACTGGCTGTCTTGCACCATCTCCCTGTCCTCCATGTGCCTTAGCATAGCTTTTAGGAAGATCTGTTCCATGATCTTCTCGGACACGAGATGAGGCTGACAGGTCGGTAGCTCCCAGGGTCCTCCTTTCTATCCTTGTTCAAAATCGGTGCAATGTTTCCCTTTTTCCAGTCACCAGGGACTTCACCTGACTTTTCAAATATCCTGGAGAGTGGCTTGGCAACTACATCAGCCAATTCCCTCAGGACTCTGGGATGCATCTCATCAGGTCTCATAGACTTATGTATGTTCAGGTTGCTCATGTGGTCACAAACTTGATCTTCTCTTACAGTGGGAGGAACTTTGCTACACCAATCCCTGCTTTGAGGTTCATCGACTCGGGAGGTGGGAGAGGAGAGGTCGCCGGTGAAGGCTGTGGCAAAAAAGTTCTTGAGTACCTCAGCATTTTCCTCATCTGTTGTTACCAGCTTGCCAGTATTGCATATCAGGGGGGTACGCTTTCTTTGACCTTCCTCTTCTGGTAGACATACCTGTAGAAGCCCTTATTATTATTCTTTGCGTCTCTTGCCAATTTCAGCTCCAGCTGTGCCTTGGCCTTCCTGACCCCATCCCTACACAAGGGGCAGTGTCGCTATACCCATCCCTGCTTCCACTGCCTGTGCAGTTCCTTCTTGCCATTTAGTTTGACTAGCAGGTATTGACTCAGCCACGCTGGTCTCTTCCCTCCCTTGCCTGATTTCTTACACCTGGGGATCGGGAGCTCTTGCGCTTAGTGGAAAGCGTCCTTAAAGATCTGCCAGCTCTCTTCTGCTCCCTTTTCCCTGAGGGCTGTTTCCCAGGGTTCCTATTGACTAACTGCTTGAAGAGCTGGAATTTTGCTTTGCTAAAATTCAGGGTCCTGACCCCTATCCCTCAGGACTGTGAACTCCACCAGTGCATGATCCCTGCAGCCCAGACTGCCTCCACTGATTAGCTCACTTGAACTAAAGCAGAGTACGATAACCATGAAATTTGTTCATCAACATCCCACTAACAGCTATGTGTGAAAGAAGGTACTAGATGATGTCTGAAACACTCTCAGGATTTGGCCAAATCAAACAGTCTGCAAGGATAACGACATTACATCTGAGATTTGCTGGTTTTGTTCAATGGCAATAAACTGGTTTATATTGTTTTGAATTCCACCACTGACTTCACCTTTGCTATTGGATTTGACTTTCAAATCTTTACATAATTCGTGTTTAAAACTTTGCCTCTCTTTAACTTATCCTCTGAAAAGCTTTACGTGATACTTTGCCTCTCTCCACTAGTGTAACTGTTCTGTATGCCCGCCAACCTGTTTCTTAGAAATCTTCCAAAGAATCAGTGAATTGTGTATGTTGAGATCTTCTAGTGCAAACCTCCTACTCAAGCAGAGTCAGCTAGAGCAGGTTGTCCAGAACCGTGTTCAGTTGGGTCTTCATCCACAGATGAAGACCACAACATCCCTGGGCAACTTGTTGCGGTGTTTGACCACCTGCACAGTAAAAACGTTTTTGTATTTCTTGTTTTTTAATTTGTGCCCATTCCCTCTTGTCTGGTCCGTGGGCATGACTGAGAAGAGCCTGGGTCCCTCTTCTTCATTGCTTCCCACTAGGTATTTATAAACCTGGGTAAGATCCCCCCGAACCTTCTTTCCTCCAGGCTGAACAGCTCCAGCTCTCTGAGCTGCTTCTTCGTATATGGGAGATGCTCCACTCCCTGGATGGTATTCGTGGCCCTATGTTTCTTCTTTTTTGCTTATGCTTTCTAAGCTCAAAATGACTCCTGCCTGGTGTCATACACAAAGCTCCTGTCCTGTCCTTAAAATTCCACTGTCTTCTGTCATCTGATGAACAGTGACTCTTGCTATATTGTATGTAGATCCATAGCCTTTGCTGTTCTGCTGCAGGTTGCCTGTTGGCTTTACAGTGTGAGCTCCATAAGGCTGAGGCCATTCTTCTGAAGTACTTGGAAGTGTTGAGCACAGAACAGGTAAAAAAAAACCAGTAAGAGTCGAATGCTAGTGAGAGTAACATGAAATGACAAAGTGCCCTACACTGATGCTGGTTTAGTGAAAAATGTATTTTAGCCTTACAGGGGGGCAAAATGGCTGGGAAAGGCATTTCAAGAGAGTTTGTGAAGTAGAGATACTTTTTTTTTTTTTTTAATAGCTCCTAACACAAGTATTTCTTTTTGTAAGCAACTGAAAGTCAAAAGACCAGCAGGGATAATTTAGAGCTGTATGTGCAGTGGCATTTGCAAGGACGGGAGATAAATGGGGATCATCATAATGCACTGTGAATTGCAATACAACTTTCTTGTTCCCAGCAGCCAAAGCAGTGGTCCCTGATTGATTGATTCTGCAGGAAGGCTGAAAGGCTATTTTTGAGTTTTCAGAACCTAGAGGAAAATGTGAAAATAAAGATAAATAAGTTTACAAATGCTGCAGCCAAATAAACAAGCTTTTTCAAAAAGACAACTTTAATTTCTCTTTAGAATAATACACACTCCTTAATTCAGTCTGTGAGCAATTGTTCCAGGCTTCCAGCTGAGCTCTTTCCAAAGATAATGCAGGTGGAAAGATGAGTTAATGGTTTAAACAATTAGAGATTTGATGCACTCTTCCATCTGTCAAAGCCCACTGAAATGAAAGCTCACAGTTTTAATTTGTGCCTCCAGCATCTAACTCAGTCTGAAATGGTGTCAGCGATTTGCCCTGCCCACAGTACTCTTATTCTTATGGTAAGCATTCTGTGCACACATGCTGGGAGACTTTTATCAAACATATTAGTGTGCATTGATGAGATCATTAGCCTGAAGTAGCTGGAACATTCCAGGTTTCTTAGCCTGGAAACTCACATCTCTGCTGGAAAATATGTTGAGCCACTGTTATTTACACAAGAAAGCTACAGCAGGATAGGGATAGCTTTGTAAAATTTAAGAGGAATAGTGGTTCTTGGCTTTGTCAATCTATCACGATTTAAGTACCACCATGAGAGTGTGAGATAATAGATGTTTGATTTTGGGCCAGAAAGAAAATGAATAAAAATTTCTTTCTTGATCTACTAGACAGAGTGTTTTTCTTTCATCTAGTAAAAGATAAGGTAAAACCATTTAATAGAACAGAGTTCATAGGAATTGTTCAGGTTATTGGTGTGCTAAAGATAAAAGAAGGCAGATATAATACTGATTGCTTGCATTCTTATGGATTTGATTTTTTATTATATTTGTCCATAAAAAGTAGAGGGGACTGAGAGAACCATAGTGGTTAGGTGATTAAAGCTAAACTAGCTTGAAATAGGCTGACTGAAGTTTCTGGATGTTTGTGTTTGGGCAAATAGAAGAGCGAGCTTTGTGATTCAGTGTTTATGTTTATACAAAAGCATTAGTGTGTAAATGTACTGTGATGACAGGAATCCCTTTGTTCTCTAAGGGCCTTGAGAACTGACAAATAAACAGAGTTAAAATCCAAACAATGGTTACAGTACTTTGTAATCCTCTGAGGTATCACTCTATATTTGTAAATAGCAAGTTTTTTTTTCCGGGTATCAAAAAACCAGCTGTATTAGAACATGGGACACTGAAATAAGTGGAAATGAAGAAAGTTATTCTTCACAGTCGCCATGTTGCATCACATCCGTCATTCTTCCAGTCTAATACTGTTTTCCAGCCAGATTCTCCATAGATAAGTAAACCTACAGATGTGCAATAACCTGCTGCTGGCAAAAAACTTACTTAAGGCCTGCTACTTGGTTTGGGTGGTATTGTGGAACATACTGGGTGTGTCCTTTCCCAGACACAGTTTTTCTTTCTCAACTCTTACTGTTTATTGATTTGTTCAACTTAAATGCTTTTGTCTTGAAGAATAGACCTCAGGGCTTGATGGAAGTTGTTTTGCTCGGCCTTCACTCTGAATGGTCCTGCTGATAACTTTCTTCTAGTGGACAAATGGTTAGAATCAGGTTATTTTCGTTTTTCATAGAATCGTAGAATAGTTTGTGTTGGAAGGGACCTCAAAAGGTCATCTAATCCAACCCTCCCTGCAATGAGCAGGGTCACCTTCAACTAGATCAGGTTGCTCACAACTCCATCCGACCTGACCTTGAATGTTTCCAGGGATGGGGAACCTCTTGTACCACATCTCTGGCCACATGTTGCAGTGATTCACCACCCTCATTGTAAAAAAATTCTTCTTTATATCTAGTCTAAATCTCCCTTCCTTTAGTTTCAAAACATCACCCCTTGTCCTTTTGCAACAGGCCTCGCTAAAAAGATTCTCCCCATCTTTCTTATAAGCACCTTTTAAGTACTGGAAGTCCACAATAAGGCCTGCTGGTGGCCTTCTCTCCTCCAGGCTGGACAACCCCAACTCTCTCAGCCTGTCCTTATAGTGGAGTGCTCCAACCCAGTATGAAAGGATCATAATGGTTGTTGGTCCGTGTGTCAGCCCAGGTTTTTACTGATGCAGAATTCTGCTGTGTTTCTCATTGGTCTTCACTGTGGCTTTATAGAAAAGGTTGGCTCTTTAGGAGCTTGCTTTTCTGGCCAGTTTTATCTGGTCCACCTGCTGATGGAGGTAAGCAAGTCTGATCAATATGCTGTTTGAAATTTGAACAACTGAATACTGAGCAAAGTGATCCAATGCTGAGCATAACCAGCCAAAGATTAAGTAGCCCACTTTCACTAAAAAAGGACAAAAAATTGTCATTAATGACTAAATTATACCAGCACTGACTTTATCAGCATAGCAGTCTGAATTCTGATCTCAAAGATGCAAATACTGGCTTTAGACCTTAAGGCTGCATGGTGTACACTCTCTGTGGACATACACTATGGCTGAAGGGAGAAATGTGTGCATGGGCTCATGCGCACACATGCCTGACAGATATTTATTGAAGATGGCATGCTGAAGCACTAAATGCTTCTTTAACATAGCTTTATCTGCTTCAGTGATCACTGTTCAGAATCCAGGAATATTCAGATTGCAGAACCTTTTATTTAGAGGTATTTGAGCACAAAATTAGCCCTTCCTAGAAACTTGAAATAGCAACAGAGCTGTGCAGCCTAATCAACTGAAAATTTTTGTCGTCTAGAAAGCAGTTGATTAAGTAGCATCGAGCAGAAAGCCAATTGTCACTGGAGCAGCACTGGTCAGACATTAATGTCAGACAATAAAGTCAGACATTAATGAAAATTAGCAGTAAATCTGCTGGAAATCAAGCAATGGATTTATCCTTTTATATCTTTAGAGTTTTCCCAGGTCTCTCACCACTCAGTTTGCCCAAACCTTGTACATATTTTCTCCTCATCTTTCAATAACTTTGCACTCTATATGCAGAGGGGAGTACATAACATGGAAGTGTATTTGAGATTTTGATTTCCCAAATACAATCTGAGTTCCCTAAGCTCAGCTCTATTTGGGAATTTTAATAGCTCACATAAGTCAGAGAATCTGTACAAAATTTATATCTTTGCAGTTGAGATCAGAATCTTAATTTTATCTTATTAAATTACTTTTCATTAACCGAATTAATTATTGGTGCAAAACAGGCTGTAATAGTCTGTTTAAATGTAAGGTCCTTTTCTCCTCCTGTGCGAGACAACTGCAGAGTCAGAACAAATATAGCTCTAGTTGAGTGACAAAGACAAAATGTACTTGCATTGACCTTTAATGTAGTACTAAAATATATTGAAGCCACTGTAAAGGGACAGAGCCTGAAAACCAGATGCGTGTCTGTATCTTAGCCTTGACTTTAAATGAAGTTTTGCTTGACTAGACCCAGGACGTTATTCAAAACCACTGAAGTAAGGAATACTGATTTTAAACAAGTTTTATATCCATCCAGAAGGCAAGATTGTGCTTTTTCAAGTGACCTACCTTGGAGTTTCCATGCCATAATATTGAAGGAGATAAAAAAAATGTGCTTATGTAGATGAGGATACTGTGCTGAGAGGGAGGCAACTGTCTCTGAGGCACACAGACACGGATGTAAGTGCCCTTTTCTCCCCCCTCACTGAGTTGTAAAGGAGGCATTGAGCTGGAATCGGGAGCTATGATTGTTTTCCACTTTTGAGTGCATGCAAAGAATTGGGAAACTTTCTGAGCACAGAAGCATGATCTGTTCTAAAACATGAATTGGAGGTTTTGTTTTGTAACACTAAGTGTGATATTGAATCAGGCAATAAAAAGTTAATTTCCTTTTAGCACTATTTGTATATTAGAATAACTCTCTATGCCCAATCAAATACACTTCTGAGAAGGTGCAATGTTAAAGAGATGTCTTTGTGCCATGGATTTTAAACAGATCTCCTCATTGAGTTTCCTTAGAAATTTCTGCTTAAAGTTGATTCAGGGTGTAAGTCTCAGGTTAACAGGTTAAAATGGTAACTGGTTTCAACATTCTTCCATAATAATCACACCTACTATATGGATCACAAACATATATCCTGATTTTAGTCAAATCAAGTGTTTATAGCTATGTCTGAAGAGTTTAAACACACAGAGGCAACACAGAAGTATTCAGATACAGATCCCCAAAACTGAGATAGTGTCAGGAAAACTCTGAGGCCCGTGGTCCAATTCTGTAATCTTTCTGAAGTCACTTATGTATCTGCAATTGGCTCTAAAGGCTACTTCCTGCAGTCTAATTTAAAATCGGTTTGCATCCTCATTTTATACAAGTAAACAATTACATGGGCTGTAAATTGAAGGGGAGAATCATAGCCACATTTCTTGAATGTTGACGTATGTATATAATGTGTATGGGAAACATGAAGACGTATTTTGGGTTCGAGGCTCCCCACGCAAGAATACCAGCAGGTTGCACGGCACTGAAATGAAAGAAGACGAAGGATAACTATTTGGCATTGTACTATTTTGATGCTGGTGCATGTATGCCTGAAAGGGGTTTTGTTTTTCGGGAAGATGTTTTCAGTTTATGCAATTAGGACTGAAAGTATTGCCATAATTAATTCTGGAAAGGGGTTTTCCTTTGGAGTGTGAACCAGTAGACTGAATTATGAATAAGAATCTTAAAGATTCTCAGAAAATGTAACGTTGTGTTTGCTGTAAGCTGTAAAACCTGTGTATTCCAACAAATGTCAGAGTTTGCCACCTCTGGCTTTGGGTAAAGAAAACAGATGCCTCTGTTTTTTCTCACAGAGGTGATATTGTGGTATCAAAAATGTATTACATCTAAAAATCCACAATAAATGAGGGCATGAGCAAGAAAAAAAAGTCAATTGTACTGAACTGTACCCTCTGAAGACAGTAGGAATTTTCCAGAGTTAGCAATGCAGAATCCATTTTGAAAGCAGTTTCATATTAGGAGTGAAATATCTCCCATTTTATGGTTTGTGTAAAACACTTAGCTATATTGTTACTATCTGAATTTTGAACTCCTTCGGGAAGGAATTAGACTAATTTTTGATTTATGGTAGCCCTAGTGAACAACAACAATATAGGCTAAAGAGTAGTTGCTACTTTATCATTGTTTTCAACTTATGTCCACTTGAATCAAGCATTAGCATCATGTGGATTCTGATGTGTTGCTCTTCCTAATGTCTGGAATTCTTTCAGCTTGGTCCAAGAATACAACACTGAGCCCTGAAGGCCTCCTTGGCCTGGTTCATGCAGGCGTTGTTAAAAGCAGAACTAACCATGCTTGCTTCTGGGTGGTAGCCGTGCTCGTGGGAGCTATGGTCAGACCAGCAGGCAGGGATCAGTCTGGCTACAGCTGTTAGTTTTGGTTTGGATCTGGACCATATTGTTGATGGATACCTGAGGGTATCATCATTCACTCTTGGGCTGGCAGGTGTAAAGCTCCTGAAGGGCTATGAGCAAGGGAGGGAACTGGAGTTTTTTGGGTGAGATTTTTGGAAGATTAGGAGTTGCATTGAGACAATCAATGCTATTTAAAACAATGGAAACATTACGAAACCGGTCTTTGCTACTTAGAACATCACCGGCTCAGCAAATATTTATTAAAGAATGGTGTCTCAGAGAAAACGTCTAAAATCTTTCTGCTGGAGATCTGTTCTGCCCATATATTTATTGGTGAAGGTATCTGCATGACAGAAGTATTGTGTTTCTTTAAAGTTCAGCTGTTCTTGCTGCAAAATTTTCTCGTCTTCTTTCACTTTGCATCATCATACACAAGTCCTACAATAATTGTGACCTACGGTTTTTGTTGGGGTCATGATACAGGAAATAATCACCTTTTAATTGCTAATTTTCTTCAAAAGATGAATTAAATAGTTTGGTTTCATAACTGAGTATTTTTAAGTTGATGCATAGTTACATAATACATTTGAATAACAAATTAGTGCTTGAAGAAAGAAGAGATTTGGTTGGTAGCTTTCTTGCCTTGTTTTTTCCTCTTAATTCCTACCCCTACCATTAAAAAACCTGCAACCAGGAGAACTAAAATCATGTAGCTTTATTGTGTGGAAATACATTTCTTGTTAAAGGGCAATAGTGGTGAATAAAATCACAAGATGTACTTCATTCAAAGTAATATCTGTCTGTAGGGGAAATCATCTGATTTTCATGTTTCCTAGGTTTAATAAGGGTTTGAAAGTATTACAGAAAGAAGAATTTAATTCCTTAAATGGTAAGTAAGTAGGTCATCATCATCTTCAGGGAAAGACTTATTTGTCCTCGTTATTCCTCATTATTCCTAGGTCCAGCATTATGCAAATTCATTTTATAATACACTTCAAAGTAGTTATTGTAAGTAAGTGGGTGTATCTTCTTGTCCTTTTAATGTTTTTTTCCAGACATCAACAACAAAATAGATTTGCAATCACTATTCATGTACATGAATGTTTTTAATCACTAATATGGGAAGACTGAATTAACTAGAAATTCAGCTCTTCTTTCCCCTTTTTACTGATTTAGTCATAGAAAGATTGTCACATGTGATAATGATTTAAAAGTGTTTGTGAAGTGTCTGACACTTAATGGCTGTTTAAACAACTGCTTTTGGTAGATCATATCAAAATGTTAAAGACGTTGGTGGTATTCTGTAAAAGAAATAGTAAGACTACAGCATGGTGGTGAAGAAGCAATGAACAGATAGGCAGATCACGTACCCACATCTTTGCTGAAAAATGATAAGGATCATTCCTGCCCTGCCAGCAAGATCCTTCTAGTGGAGGCTTGCTGCACCTCTGCCATCTGCCTACAAAATCTTCCCCTTGTTAAGTGTTGTGGTTTAAGCCCAGCCAGCAACAAAGCACCATGTGGCTGCTCACTCACTCCTCCCTCCCAGTGGAATGGGGAGGAGAAAATATAACCAAAGGCTTCTGGGTCAAGACAAGGACAGGGAGGTATCACTCACCAATTATGGTCAAGGGCAAAACGGACTTGACTTGGAGAAAAAAAAATCAATTTAATTTGTAACTAATCAGATCAGAGTAGGATAATGAGAAATAAAACCAAATCTTAAAAACATTTTCCCCTTACACCTCCCTTCTTGCCGGGCTCAGCTTTACAGCGGCACAGGCGGACAGGGAATGGGGGTTGCAGTCAGTTCATCGCATGTTGTCTCTGTCACACCTTCCTTCTCAGGGAGAGGACCCCTCAGACTCTTCCCATGCTCCATAGTGGGGTCCCTCCCGTGGGAGACAGTCCTCCACGAACTGCTCCAGCATGAATCCTTCCCTCGGGCTACAGTTCTTCATGAACTGCTCCAGCAGTCCCTTCTATGGGGTGCAGTCCTTTCAGAAACAGCATGTTGCAGCATGGGCTTCCCTTTGAGTCATGGCCTTCTGTGGGGGCCACCACCTGCTTCAGCATGGAGACCTCCACGAGCAGCAGGTGAATATCTGTTCCACAATTAACCTCCACGGGCTGCAGGGACACAGCCTGCCTCACCATGGTCTTCACTATGGGCTGCAGGGAAATCTGTGCTCTGACACCTGGGGCACCTTCTCTCCCTCTTTCTTCACTGACCTTGGTGTCTGCAGAGTTGTTTCTCTCTCATCTGCTCCTCTCTCTGATGCAGGTTTCCCAGCATTTTCTTTTAATCTCCTTAAATACATTATCACAGAGAAAGTATCACTGTTGCTAATGGTCTCGGGCTTGGCTAGCAGCCAGTCAGTCTTGGAGCTGGCTATCATTGGCTCTATCGGATGTAGGGGAGTTTTCTAGAAACTTCTCTCAAAAGCCACTCCTGTAGTCCCTGCCTACCGCGACCAAAACCCCACCACAAAAACCCAATACTAGGAAATGAGCTGTGGCTTTACTTCAGCTTTCCTTTTATTAAAAAAATGTTGTTCACTGTAAAATTAAACAAAAGGTATGGAAGAGCTGACATCGCAATAATTTGAAGGGTTTTTCTACCCTGAGTTGTCACAATTTGGGTCACAACAACCCCCTGCAACACTACAGGCTTGGGGAAGAGTGGCTGGAAAGCTGCCCAGTGGAAAGGGACCTTGAAGTGCTGGTCGACAGGCGGCTGAAGATGAGCCAGCAGTGTGCCCGGGTGGTCAAGGTGGCCAATGGCATCCTGGCTTGTATCAGCAATAGTGTGGTGAGCAGGAGGAGGGAAGTGATTGTCCCCCAGTACTCGGCACTGGTGAGGCCACACCTTGAGTACTGTGTCCAGTTTTGGGCCCCTCACTACAAGAAGGACATTGGGGTGCTGGAGCATGTGCAGAGAAGGGCAAGGAATCTGGTGAAGGGTCTAGGGGACAAGTCTTACGAGGAGCAGCTGAGAGAACTGGGGTTGTTCAGTCTGGAGAAAAGGAGACTCAGGGGTGACCTTTGTCACTCTCTGCAACTACCTGAAAGGAGGTTGTAGCGAGGTGGGGATCGATCTCTTCTCCCAAGTAAAAAGCTGTAGGATGAGAGAAAATGGCCTCAAGTTGCATAGGGGAGATTTAGATTGGATATTTGGAATAATTTTGTTACAGTGACGGTTGTGAAGCATTGGAACAGGCTGCCCAGGGAGGTGGTGGCTTCCCCTCCGTGGAAGTGTTTAAAAGCCGTGTAGATGTGGTGCTGAGGGACATAGTTTAGAGACCCTGGCAGTGCAGGGTGTACGGTTGGACTTCAAGATATTAAAGATCTCTTCCAACAAAAATGGTTCTGTGATTCTCCATGTACATCAGTGAAATTCAAACTCATGTGTGGTAAGTATGTTTTGTGCTTGCAGAGAAACTCACTTGACTGATCTGTTTTTCAGAGTGATTAAAAAAAAAGTGCATTACAGTCTAGTTTTTCCTTCCCCGCCCCCGCCCCCCCCCCCCCAGCGGGGAAAGGCTGAAACACAGTTGTACTTTTTATTGTAGTTTTATCAAATAGTGAATTTAAGGAAAGGCTCTCGAGTATGTTTTATAATGCTGTGGTGGAAAGCTAGTGCATCTTTTCTTTATTACTCACATTTGCTGGGTGATGACAGGTTATCAAACAGTACAGAGCTGTTTAACACCTTGGAAGAAGACAGTAAAGAAACTTGTGACACTTGCTTAACAAGCAGCCCAGTGTGTTTTGGGAAGTCTGTCCGTGAGAAGACAGGCCTCTAAAGATGTCAGTCCTTTTTTGACCTTTCTGCCCCTTGTTTGTACTCTACTGTTTCAGCTTTGCAAATGACTCCACATTTGGTACTTGAATTGGAAGTCGGCATCATATAACCTGGAAAGAATTTGAGTAGGTTTCGGAAATGTTTTTTTGTGCAATGGAAAAAAAGCCCCAGTTTTTGTAAAGTCTGCAGTTGCACTCAAAAACATTATAACACTTTGTATTCATGGCTCCAGAATATTATTAAAGGAAGCAAAAATATTTTCTTATTTAAATAAATTATATATGTAGTTATTTTGGTGTGGTCTGTCCAAGTGGTAAATGTGGCATCAAATCCAAGCCCTCCTGATGCAGGGTACTGTGTGACCACAGTAATCTGAGCTCCTCTGTGATGAGGTGTGACATTCACATCAAATGCTCTGTGCTCGCTTTTCTCCAGCATTTGGATAGCATGAGATTCTGACCTTGTCTGATTGGTGATCTCATTTACTGCGAACGTTGCAAGAGCAGTAAACAAAGCCTGGAAGAATTGTCAAGCTGCCAAGTTGTATTGTTCTGTACCTTTTCAAGACAATGCCACAGAAGTTTTATCTGTCTTGACGTTTTTGTCTCTTGTATTAAGAAAGCCTTAACTAACTTCTCTTTAGTTCTATGGTCTACCATCCAGAAATGCCACATCTCATAAAGAGAACAGGTGGAAGGGCTTTTACAAAGAGGCCTCAAGGAGATGGAGTAAGTTAGGAAAAAATAACAGCAGCTAAATTGTCTAAGGGATTCAAAGACTGACAAGAACGCATCATAAGAAGAGTGTATGGAACATTTAGATAACACTTCTGCATTATAGTTTATAAATAACTATGAATTAAGCTAGTGTGTAAATACTCTGTACAAATATGTTCAGTAGAATAAATTTTTTGCATGAATCCCACAGATACTTGCAAATGTCAGTGAGGAAGAATTCTGAAGCAGTTTAGTTTTATTGTGTTTTCCTTTCACCTTTCTCTCCCACTTCCTCATGAAACCTATAAAAGAGAAATGTTACGCTCTGTTCAAACCATATAGGAGTTTTGCATCTAACTCCTTCAGGCTCTCTGGAAAATATGAAACGAAATCTGTACGTAATTTACTTTCAGTTGAATATTGAGCTTGGTTTATTTGGATTATTTAAATTTTATGTGTGAAAGATAAACACTGGGATATAGAATCACATCTTGATAATGTATTTGTACTTTAATCTAATTGCTTAAACTCCTTTTGCTTTTAATGGGAAGTTGCTATCAACAGTACACATCTTCAGTAGGTATTTATGAACAGTAAGAACTTCAAAAGTAGAGGAAGTATATAACAAAGTGGCAGAGTAGAAAGTGTGATTAAAGCATACTTTTACTGGGATTTGGGTGTAAGGTCTCTAATTTATTTATAACAAAGTTAATCATCTTCTAGTTGAACAGTTAGATACTAAGAACATCTCTTGTTTGAGTCATCTTATCCTTCAGCCAATTGACACAAGATAAGCTTCTGTACCCATCCCTCCTCAACACTTTCAAAGCGCCGGAGCTTATTAAAATGAATGACTGTACACAGGGTGGAACAAATGTACCATTGGTAGCCTATAGAGATAATAACACTGACCTCCGGTCATTTTACAAGAGAACTCTCTCGTGTAGGTCGACTTCCCACTGCTTTAAACCCAACCTAAATAGACTATTCATGGGGAGCTGGATTGACAGATTAGAGATTTATATGCACAAATGTAGGCAATAGCAACATGGTCTCTGCACTTTGGGACATAAGAGGTAGTTTAAATATCTGACCAATAAAAACAGACTGACATTTTCCTGTAAATAAGTAGGTTTGTAAACTATATAATGCAGTCATAAAAGTCAAACCTTGCAGTCTGTGTTTATGCAGGACTTCCAATATTATGAAGTTGTTAGGAACTAAGGATTATGATATGCCACTTTATAGGTGGCATTGGGGAAGGTGAAACGAAGACAAGATTTAGGTTCTAAGTCAACATATGCTTAAAAATGCATTTTTTGCTTTCTCCCTTGTAATATATATGTATAAACAAAATGACTAAGCAAGAATAATTGAGTAAAAGTACAAAGTTTAGCATTTGTCAAATGATATTCATTTTAGGAAGATAATGAGATACTAAATTTACGCTTTAGAATATGAAAATGATAATGTGGACGAGTTCATTTTTTACCCCACAAAGTATGATCTAAGTGTGTCAAATATCTTCGTCTTCCAGCTATAACTATTAATGCTCATGTAATGCAATTTGTCAGTAAAACTCATCCACCCAGTTTGTACTAGGAAGAAATTTAATTTGTGCCTTTCTGCAGAAAGAGATGTGTTCTTCTTCCTAATTATAACAAAAGATTTTATTGAAAGGAATGATTTCAAAGCAGATGACAAATTACTGAAAAGCATTTTTATTGTATCATAGCATTCTCCCACAGAGGAAAGAAATGCAAAGAAAGAGCAAGAGAGAGTGGGTCTCCCCCTCCCCCCAACATTCCCTGACACTAATTTATGGAGAAACACATGAAGAGCCAAATCTCTGTTTTCTTCTTTTGCTGTTCTTTTAATTTCTTTTAAAGGATGAGAATTTTATCAGGTTCTTTCCTTTTTCCTGTGTCTTTTAATCTAGCACGTTATGATATGCAGTTGGATAGCTCAAAAAAGGTTGTTTTTGAGAAATAGTAAAAATGTGTTGGAAATTTATATGGAAGAAAGTTGTAAAACTTTGAATGGGAATTTCAATCCAAATGTATAGAAGCCAGCCTGACCTCCTTAGTCAGTCTGTATATGGAATGTAAGACTTTTCAGCTAGATCTTACAATGTAAGTTACTGTGGTATATTTTCAATATGTTAATTATCTGAATCTGTTTTGATACCATGGTTTTTGACTTTTCCTGAAAGCCCTGAAACTATTCCTTGTTTTTTACTTGTTTCTATGGTCTGAACCTGTTCATTTAACCCCTGAGAACGTCATTCTTGTTGATTAGTAATACAGTATGTATTACTTGTATATATTGTATATAATGGAAAATACGTAGATTTTGTTCTCACTGAAGCAGATTAATTGATTGGTAATGACATTCAATTACCTGGCTCAGGAGACTTTTTTTGAGGCCTGAGTCCAGAGGTATTTACTTGGTCACACCTCCCGCAGGACAAATCCAGCATAGCAATTTCCTGGGACTTTCCTTACATTATACCCAAAATTTCAGTGAAAGTCAAGGTGCTGCAGTGATACAAAGTCTTCTTCCAGGAATAACTCTCTTCAAGATGAAGATTTTGCAACTGGCCTCCAAACTTGCAGTGATTTCTATTTGGAAGTTGCAGGACACAGCTGCAAAAAACACACATATTTATTCTTTGTGACTGATTAATGATGGATGGCTTCACTGAATCACGTTGGGTAGGGAAATGTCAGTTTTTATGCAGAGTTCATATTTCAAGTCTAGTTGTCTTTTCCCATATCTGGACTTTTAAAAAAAACATGAAGTAGAAACTGATGACTGAGGGAGATAGAACATTTTTTCTTGTTATTTCTGCTGCATTACCTGTGTAAACCAGCGTCTACCTATGCTGAAATGCACATTTCAAATACGCTCATTTCTCTTGCCTTTTAAATCCCACTTGCTTAAACCCTTGTTTTTAAAGTGCTGAGTGCTTAAAGAGACTTTTGGTTCTTCAGATGTGTGGATTAGGCTGTGACTTTTGCTAGCATGTACATGGATGTACCTTTGATAGGGAGTTGCCTTGAAAAAGCAGAAAAGAAGCACAAACATTTGGCATCTTCTGCTTCCAGCTGTCCTACACATCATCTCACCTCATCTTTCAGCTTCTATCCTGAAACATCATTGCCCTGGGAAAATTTATCTGCCTTCCATTGGGTCCAACAGTCCATTCAGGACAGGCATGGTTCCCTCCATAAGGGAAGAATTTGGGAAAAAATTTTATATCTGCTCTTACTTTTGTTGCTTCACAAAATGTTACTTTTACACTACCAGGGAACATAGGCTATGCTACACTGAGAAAAATTGGATGCTGAAATGTGTTTAGGGCTACTGCATCTCTTTGAGCAACTGAAATGGTGAAAGTGAGCTGTTCATCTTGGTGAATACTTTAGTTCCTGTGAGCTTTTTGTCTGTTTCTTTAGCATTAACAATATTTTAAAAGTTTTTTCTGCTTGAAATCCAGTTTCAGAGAGTCATCCCTATATATATTTATAAAGCATGGCCAGTCGAGCTTATGTTCAAAATGTTTGCTCCTGAACATAACCAGGCTTCCAAAACAATGACAACCGTCAGGGTGTTTCGAGAAACAATTCTTTTAGTCATTTAAAAAGAGACTCTACAGTGAGTGGTTCCAGTGGAAAGCTAGAAATCTGTTAAACTTGATTTGTGATCGCCCATCATGAATTTCTCCACTTGGACCCCAATTTAGAGACACTTGTACATGCTTTCTCTTTTATGTTTTTCAGGTAAAATCCAGTCCCCAAGGAAGTCAGTGTAATTTTCTCTGAAAGTGTCAGTGTGGTAAGGAACAGCACTGAAGTTCATGGAACTTGGAGTACTGTCATTGCAGATAGTGTAATTGTGAAGCTAAAGAGTGGTGCTCTACTTAAGTTCATACAATTTCAAGATGTGCTTTTTCTTCTCGGTGCAGAAATCTCTACAGGTGATTACACCCTGAGCTCCTAGAACCTGTAGAGTTCTATTTACAAGAATGTCTAGATAGAATGTCTATCTGCATCTACTGTAAACTGTATTTTACTGAAGGATTATGTCTGTAAAATACTGGGATGATACTGAATTTCATGTCACTATTTATAAAATAGATCTCTGTTAGTGACTGATAAGTCTCGTTAGGCTGAAATTATAAGAAAAAAGTAGTAAACCCCTAGTATATCTTCAGTCTTTTTGTCCAGTAGCTAGATCATGTCCCAAAGTGCACCTTCACGTTCTTCCTGTGCCCAGGCATGCCCAGACGGAAATATACTCACACTGTGCACTTGGCCAGCCCTGAAAATGCTGCAGCAGTTGTGTAGCTTGTTACAACACTATCAGTTAATTTGTCTCTGGCGTTGTTTCTATTCAGAAGGTTACGCAACACGGGTATGCTGAGAAGGCTGAGCATGTTGGTAATTGCAGTAACCTTTAGTCTTTGTTTTGTGCTGCAGCCATTTGTTGTATCATTTTGATTTGTATCGGAAACTTGGCAGGCCACAAAACTCTTTCTTAGGAGCTTTTATGCATGCAGTTCCACAGCACCCTACTGCAGCCAGAGCGTGAGCCTGCTGCTGTAGTGTAAGAGCATGTGTTGTAACGACACCCTTTTCTCTCTGTATAGACACTGAGTAACCGCTTTAGTGGACTCCACCTTGAGTAGAGGGCATTGTGCTAGGGGATCTGCAGAGGTCACTTCCAACTTCAGCTGTTTGTGATATAGATATCGTCATGAAGTAATATAGCGAGAAGAAATTAGAACCTCTGGTTGGTTGTAATACACGCTTCTTTGGACAATGCTGTTCAAAGGAGAAGTTGGCAGATACTGTCTTCATTATCCTACACAAAGCAGTGTATTTCCTTTGAAATGCAGATTTTGTTTAAAAGAAGAAAAAGAAGTGAAGCAGCATTTATTTTATATTCAGGTTGATGTGAATTTTTTAAAGGAACAGATAAAATGCCTTGGAGGAGGGGCATGTGCTAAATTTAGGCTTGCGCAGGCTGTCTCTTAAGCTGCGAGAAAGAATCATTGCTTAATTTTTAGCAGTCTTCATCACTGAGGAGCATTGCAGCTAGGAATAATGATTATTTGGTCCCTTTGTAATTGAAGCTGACTTTATTCACAGGGGGGACACTGCTTATACTTCCTGTGTAATTCACAGTTGTAAGAGGAATACAGAAAAAAAAATACATTATTCTAAATTGAGTTGTGATATGACCATATTGTCATTAAATAGAGTTAATGTTTAATTTGGGACACTAGCTAACTGGCTAAATAGTTGGATTTTTTGATTTACATTTACTCCTGCTGCTGATGAGAGTGGGAAATTAGGCTCCTGTAATTCTTATCAATGGACGAGAATTAAATCAACCCCTCTTCTCCTCTCCTTTGAGCTTGTAATTTACCTTCAACTTCTCTGCTCTTTCTGTTCTTCAAGTGCGGTTGGTTGGGTTTTCTCACTGTGAACATTCGTTTAACATCATTTAGAGCTCAGGTAGTGCACTGCTAACTAGGTAAATTCTGGCTAGCACAATACATGTATTTCCTTCAAGCTGAGCTGCAGACTATGGTTTGAGCACTACACCTTTTTTGGTCTTGTAGTTGGGTTCTTGAGAGGTTATTGTCCCGAGCTGTTTATCACTTCTTCCCTCTCCACAGTACCGCTGTGATTACTGCTTCTGCACTCGGATACTCCAGTGAGCACTTCCTAACCTGCTTCAGTCAAAATGCCAAGCTGGACAAATTTTTGCTAACCAGCCTCATTTTGACTGGAAAAAGTCACAGACCCACCTGCCTGAGGAAATTGCAGGGTGCAGTATGCTCTGCTCTGAAGGGAGCACAGCAGCAGACAGAGGTGGGATATAGGGATGGTCACAGCAAAGTCTGAACGTAGTACTTAAGGCTTGGGGGTATCTGTGCTGTCATCCAGGGACAGAAAGTGATGTTAAATGGTGAATTGCTTATAGGTGACTGTAACTCAAGTAGGACCAAGATTCTTTTGATTTAGCTGGAGTTGAGAGATACTTGTTCTTATCACTGATATACTCTAAGTAGTCTTGGCAAATTCTGTGCCCTCTCTCTTCTCTAACTTCCCATCTGTAAAATGGAATGATATTTACCTTCCATGGACTTTGTTGGAAATGTTTTTTCAGGGTTAATAAAGTACATGAATACCACTGGTCTGCTGGTGTACTGAAAATAACTCTCTTCAATCACTTGGCATCACATACATGGGTTTATCTAAGAAGTGACATTTTCTTTGGAAGAGAGCCAGATAGTGTTTGAAATTAAAATACTACTTGTCTCCTACAGCTGTCTTTGTAGAATGCAGTATTTCAGTGAGTATAGGAAACATTTGGTGTCCCATGTCTTGCTAGGTGTCTGCACCAACTCAAATTTAAGTGTTATGATTTATTTAAATCAGTGATGACAGATGGGAAGAAAGAAATATGAGTACATGGCACAATAACAGAATAGCAACCAGGGCAACTCTGTTGGGGGGGTGTGCGGGTTTGCTTTCTTCTGAAATTTTAGTCCTAGTTTTATATTGCCTTTTTTTTTTTTTTCAACTAAGAACAAGATAGGGAGGTTATTTTTAGGATACACATGCAAGCATGTCAGGTGCATGGTCACTAGTGACTGCTTTTATTATCATTGAATTCTATAATAATTTTTCATGACATCTGATCTCAGTACAACAGTGAAAGTAGTAGCAAATAACACAACAATAAAAACGACCATTATATCTCTACATGTATCAAACCCTTTTACAGATTCTTCTAGTTATAACTACGTGTTTGATTTCATTTCTTGTGTTTTTTTTTATTTTTTTTAAATTTTTTAAATTAAGCTAAGTAGAAAAGCATATACCATGTTAGTATAAATGGCTTTGCCAAAGTGGAAGCTTTACTGGGATATTTATGGAATAATTGATGTGTCCTAATGTAATACATGTTCCCTTTGGCTAGGCCTATGTTTTGGATTTATTCTGATCTTTTTCATTTCTTTTGGATGATAGCTGACACCACAATAAACTGGTAGGTGTGAAATAATTCTGCCATACTTTGGCTCCCTACTTCCAGCACCACATATAGATAGATAAGGAGTTTGATTCTTCTTACACATCAGAAACTACTGGAATAGATAATTTTCAATTAGCATCCTCTAAAGATAATATTGGTTGATGAAGTATTTTAACTTTATTAATACATACTGGTCTATAGTGACCATTTACTGTATTGATTTTAGTAAACTCCTACATGGCTAATAGAGAGTAAACTCTTAGCGTCGTCGTGATGTAATGTCTTGTTATAATCATTGGTGTAATGGAGCAGGAAAATTAGGAGTAAATAGGTGGCCTACATAGTAGTTTCCCTACTTCTAGCACCTCCATTTAACTCCTTGCTGTCCTGCTAGGCACAATTTGGTCTTACCAGAAATGTTGAGAAGTTATTAGGCAGAGTTAAGCAGAAGATCTATTATATATGTGTGTTAACTTTTGGAGTCAAACTAACTTGGAGTTTCTTGTTAAAGCAAGTATAGTATACAGAGCTAACATAAAATGTGGTAGGAGTTTTGCAATGCTATGAGGGACTTCAGAACTGAAATTAAATCTATTGTGAAGCCCCAATCAGAAATCCCCTTTTTGTTATACACATTTCTTGTTATAGACATTCGCAAATTAAATTTGCATGTAACCATTACACTTTGGTACTGTAGTATAATGAGGTTCATGCTGATGAACTTTCAGAGCTGTTGTTAGCATAGCCCAAATGGGTTAGAATGCAGCATCTCAACATTTGTCCTGAGGACAGGAAGAAAGAAGGGGAGAGATGAATTCTAGTTCCTTCTGCTATATCAACAACAGAATTCATACCTTTAATGCTGGTAAATACTAAGATTGGGGTTTGTCAAGTAAGGAAGATGAGCACTGAACATGTGTCATTTTCTAAGAGTCTTTTCTAAGGAGCAGATAGCCAGTATGAGGGAGGTAGAGCAATCGAAACCCTCATCAGCTCTCAGTTTGCTGCTGCAAAACCAATACCATTCCTGATATGACTGTCAAAGCAGCATAGCTGCAAATAAGCCTCTCAAAAAGCTTTAGAAACACCAAGCTAAAGCATTATCCATCACACCAGTATTTCTCCATGTTTATATGCAGATAAAACTAAGAAGTCATGTCTTATCCCCTCCTCTACCTACTTATTCTCACTCTTTCTTTGGCTAAAGTTGTCACATGCTGCTGTGTAATCATCTCAGTGTTTTTAGTGATGATGGCTGAAGTTTGATGACAGAGATGTGACATGTTATGAAAGAGTAATATTTATTTCCTATGTTGTGACCCAGAATATAAAAGATAATAATCTGGTTCATAGGAAATCAAATGCTTTACCTTCTCGTATTCTGTGAAACTAAAACTTTCATACTGTTTTATGTTGCTCTTCTGTAATTTTTTTCATCTTCAGTAAAAAAACTGGCTTTATTTTCTTATTTAAATCATATGTCAGAGACAAAAGAGTGACAGGGTAAGCCTGAGACAAATTTAATTTTGTGTTCCGATTGAATAATTTCATACTGAAGCATCTACTCTGTCAGCTGAGTGTGGGAAACAATCACAGCTAACCTTTTGTGTGTGCAGGGTGTGGGGATGGATGAAGCATTTGGATAAACCCATAATGATCATACTTCTAATTTTATCTGAAAGAAATACAGGTCTGGCTGGACATTCTTTAAGCTGTCATTCGTTCTAATGTGTCTTACAACTACAACCAGGAAAAAATTGCCATCAGAAGGTGTCTGTAACACTCTTTTGCTTTTGAGGTTAGCATGGAAGGATAGTTACATAATGAAATAACCTACAAAGTTGTCTGCCAAGTCTTTGATCTGTGGATCTTGCTTTTTCCTAGATGGCATGTCTCCTAAAATCATGACAATATGCAAAACATACTGCATGGCTCAGGAAATAAGAAGTGAAATTGGTATAAATATTGCTGTTTCATTTCAGAGAATTTTTACTAAAATTGACTTCAAAATTCCTTTACATGATTTCCCATGTTTTTTCACTCAAGACTGAATTATCACATCAGTGGCCTTTATACAAAAATATGGAGGATGGCAAACAAACGTGAAATAGAAACAGATGAAACTTGTATGCCCCCTGTTGCACAGAGAAACCTGCCTAGCTGTGAGGAGGTGTAGTTACAGCTTTAAGGTTTCAGGGAGAAGTTCTCGCTGTGTCCTAAGTCCCCAGTGGAGTAGGATGTTACATTAATTTGTTATCATGGCTGAAATCGTACTGGAATCTCTTTCAGGAAGTTATTTGGAACACTTTTAAGGGCAAATACTTTACCTCGGAACCATGCAGCAGGCAATCCTCCTCCTGTCTTCTGGAGTCTTGTTCCAGTGTGGAATTCCCTAAGAACACAGCGTTTCTTTGTAGACGGGTGTAAGCACATCTGGGTCTGGGCATACATCCACACGCGGCACGTGTCTGTTGCCGTAAAATGCTAGATACCCCAAACACACGTGTCTGGTTAGCCAGCCCTGCCAGCTGGCCACATGCAGCTGCCCAAGTTACAGGCGGCAGTGCCAGGCTGCAGGTGTGTCAGATCGAGCTGGAGGGTGGGCGAGAGGGGCAGAGGGAGGCAGAGGTGATGTGAGGTGACGGCCAGAATGGTGACCAGCCCTTTGGTCACAAGGGACTCAACAGGTCTGTTCCTTTGTGCTTCGTTTCCTCTTCTCCAGTGCAGATAAAGAGAAGGCGTGTATTGCCCAAATCGTGAGCAGACCTCGGAGGGGAAAACATGGTTTAAAGTTTCTGAGAACTATTTCAGAACTTCCTCAGCACTCTTATAAAAAAGTGCAATGCGGTGCAGAAATACTAATACCACATTTTCCCTCCATCATACTGTGGAGGTAATATGTCTACATATTTCAGACTTCCAAAGGCAACCAAATATGGGAAAAAATAAGCTGTTGTGTGTATGCTTTTCTATTTTTGTAAAGGGAAAATACTGTTCAGTTTTTGTGAATCTTATGACTTGTTATGTACCATAAATTCTCATAATTCTCATGTGCATGTAATTTTTGCACATTCAGTACTAGATGTTGCTCAGAACTTATCTGTGTAATTAATCAATGAATCAGCCTGGTTTTTTCCGCATCTGTTATTGGAGTAAACATATTGCATCAGCCATTCTTATAATCTGTACATATGTACAGACAAACATTTGTTCAAAATTTAACAAGAGATTATTTTTCTCAACATCTTTTCCAATTTATTAAACCATGAGGATATTACATCATTTGGAGTAAAAAACTGCTGTAGATATAGATTAAGATTTCATCAGATATTAGCAATAAATCTAGTGAAAATTGAATGTCTGGGAATAATCTCAATTTTTATCAAATCATACACGCATTTGATAATGTTTCACTGAAAAATAACAGGAAACAAAAAATGTAAACTCATAAGTTAGGTTTTCAACAGGTCTTGGGATTTTTAAGTGCGGAACATGTTTTGCATACTCAGAACCCATTGACCAAAATCCTTTTTGAATTACAAATTATTTTCAGCTTAAAAGCCTGTTGTTAGGGAAATGCAGGCTGTGAATGCTAATTTGAATCTGCTTTAGCAATTAAGAACAGTAGTTTGAGCAGGACACATTTTCTTTGAACAATTCTTTATTATAAATATGTGAAGGCAACACCTATGAGCTATGCTAATGAAGTTACTATCAAGTTTAACAGACAAGGTTAGTAATTACACACAATATTTTTCAAAGTGATAAAAAGCTCTAAAAACTGGTTCAGTTGGAAGGTTGCATGGAAATTAATGTCTCTGTTTTGTAAAAAGCTTCAGGAGACCAGTTCTTCTGTAAAACCCTGTGCAGTAGTTTGGCTGCACTTTCGAAGTGATAGGCAAGAAATACTATGGCAGATTAATAAAATCACCTCTTTGTGTATATTTTACAGTAACACTTGCATGCAAAGTTTAGTGCTATAAAATTGCCTAAGTTTGATAAACAAAGTTTTAAAATGTTTCGACATCGCACTGAAAATGTGCTCAACTGTGGAAACAATGATCTGCTGATTTTTCATTGATAAATGTAAAATGAGTTACACTGGAAGGAAATGGTAGGACAGAATTGCAACTTTTCTTCAAAAGGGGAGCTGCTTCACACCTTGAGTAAACTGAAACACATAAAGACATTTGAACAATGTAAAACTTTCAGTTTAGAAGTTAATGGTGAAATAGATACAAACTTGAATAAATATTTGCAAAAAGTGTATTCATTCAACTGCAGAGATGATAAACAAGTGGGTAAAAAAAGCCTTCCGTGACTAACGTTCTGGTTTCATCTATTATAATGTACATTACATGATCATGGGTTAGCTTTCAAGACTCAATTAAAGCAATTATAGTCCTATGGAAAGCCTGCTGAAGTAAATGCAAAGGTATCACTGATTTCAGTTGACTTTGATTTGAAGCCTTATTGGCTACTTGTGATATTGTTTTCAGTTCTAAAAATCTTTTTTCTTACCATAGTATTTTCAGAATGCAGTTCTTGTCCTCTCTCTGATTTTTTTCTTCTTTTTAATTTAGTTGGTATTATATCTTCATTTCTTCCATATTAAGCTTTTCAAGGTTTGATAAAGATCTCTTCACTTACATTTTTACTATATACCAAAATACCATTTTCAGGAAAGGTAAGAAATATTATCTCTCTCCTCCAGCCTGGATTCTTCTTGTTGCTGAGAAGCACTTGAGAAGCCCCTGAGCTTTTTAAAGGAGAATTTCTCCAGAATAGGCACTGCAAAAAGTTGCATGCACCCCAGACTCCTGTGAAGATCCAGAGCAAAGAATGTGTAGTTGGGATAGAAGGTGAGACATTTAGAATAGGGAAAGGCAAGGGCAGTTCGCAGCTCTGCTGAGATGTGGGAATGCTTGTGCAGGCAGCTGGGAGCTCACAACTGAATCTTGGTGGTTGCTTTAAAATTCCAAAGTTTTTTTCAGTTTAGTGAAAGAATGAGGAGAAAGGAAATTTTCAAAAACAGAATACGTTTTGGAGTGGGCTGGCCATAAGGCTGTTTTATCTATCAGTTGATGTGGCAAAGGATGCTCTTCCCTCCCCACATCAACTTGTTCTATCCCTCTACCTTAAGATGACTTTGCAGTGAGCAAGGTCAGATCACGTGTCTGGCCAAAACCTTCTCGGGGTGGAGGAGATGAGCAAAGGGGAGCATTTTCAACATTGGTAGCCTAAAAGCGTGTTCACTTTGTCAGTTGAGGTGCAAAAGCAAACCCAATGGGCAGCCAAGACGAAGTGGGAGGGCAGAACCAGGACATCTGCCTGTAAGTTGATTTGGCTGTTCCTGGAGCCTCACCTGCTCGTCTCTGCAAAGTGCTTGCTCACTCTGTTATAAAGGGCAATGGGACTTGAGTCTTCTCTCACTTGTGCTACTTAATGTCTGTGGGAGAGGATGCCATTTCTCATCTACATATTGGCTAATACCTTTGTATGCCTCTCACTTCACCTTCACTGATTGCTTTGTAAAGACACCATCTCTAACTTCAAAACAGATCCAATGAGTTGGAAAACACTTACTGTTCTGGTTTTGTATCACTTGATTTGTTCTCGGTTTGAATGGCTCTACAAGAAGCAGTGCACTGGAAGGTAAAGCTCGCTACACGTCTTGTATTGCATATAATCTGCATAAAGTTGAATAAAGCTTTTGTAAGACACTAGCGTAACTGGGGGGTGTGGGAGGGAACAAAACAAAAAAGAACACCCCAAAAAGCTTTAGGATACAGACCCTCAAGCATATGTGAGGATGGTGAGTATTTTGGACTGATGAAGAGTTCCTCGTGTAAACTTGGGAAGTGGATGCACTGTTTAGTCTGCTTCTTTCTTATATTTTAAAGTCACTGTTTCAAACATCAAACATCAAAAATCACTAAAATGCTGGGGCAGAGGAAATAGCTTCTGGAGACTCATAGCAAATGTCATGATTAATTGTCCTTCTTGGGGGCGATTAGAGCAGTTTGGATTATTAATGACAAATTTCAGAGTATTCTCTTTCGTCTGAGATATTACATGGAGGTTTGCAGAGTTCATGGAATTTAGTCCCAGTTTTCCAGTGGGCAATGGCAAAATGTACCAAAATGATCATGAAGCAGATAAAAGCTCTTAAATGAAAGCTTTAGCTCATAGTATTTGCAGGGCAAGTCAGTTACTTGAAAATAGTTAGTGTCAATAAATTAGTTTAAAATGCGTTACAGATGGGGCTGACATGTTTTTTCTCTTAAACTTTTGGGATTTGTGCCTGAAGAGATATGGTGACATTTTTCAAGAACTGAGTTATAATGATTTTTGGCTAAAGTGTTCTTCTATTTTAAAAAAAAAAACCTTTAACTGTCTTAACACCATACCTTTGTTATGCTCTTGTCAGATCCAGGAGAGGAGAAAAATATAGAACTATATCAGCAGCTTGTTTGACAGTTAGATTGGAGTAGTAGAGATTTTTTATACTCCTCTATCAAATACTTACAAGGATGCAGTTATAATGGTATAAGAGGGCTTTTACAGGCACAGAATATTTCGTCGTAGGCCATCTTTCAGAGCACAATATATGATACTGTAAGCTTCACCTTAATTAGAGGTGATTTGTACATATCATGAGTCTCAGTAACCAGAGTAAATCCTGAGATACGCACAAGAAGTGTAGATTTTCTAACACAGATGAAGTTCATCTTTGCCTACAGTGATGCCCCTTTTCTGAAAAGGCTTTTATATCTAAAGGTTCTTCCTACAGTCAGCTCTATTTGTCCTCTTCAGGCCTGGAAAGGATTTAAGTAGTCACACTGAACAAGAAAAGGGTAGATGAAAGGACTGAGAAAGAAGTGAGTAAACCAAATGTAATGGTCACAATTTAGAAGAATATAATTTCAAACTACTTTTTAATATCTTGAAGAAAAATTGTATTCATAAAAGAACTGAAAAAGGCATCATTTGAAATGAGTTTCTTAAAATGCGGGTGAGGATAATCTCAGAGCTTAAAAGTAAAAAAAGATGTATTTGGACAATAAGCTGTGACAGCTATTGTTGTTATTGCCTTTTTGCAAGAATATGAATGAGAGATTGTTTATGTAAGTGGCTTGGCCTAAATGTTGTTCCAGAATTTGTGCCAAATACATAATAATTTTTAAGAAGTTTGGACCGAACTCCCTCTCGTTGGGTTGCCTGGGTGGCTCCTACTGGTTTAATGAACATTGCATGTGTTAATTCAAGCACAAAATTGGCCCTATGATACTGAGTCCTGAGGTTAAACCATAAACCAGGTCCTTTCTGTTTGGATTTCGGGATACTTGGAGAATACATCTGTCAGATGCAGGCAGACTTTTACGGCCATTCCATTAGGAAATTGTAAAATGCAGGAGAGAGGTATTATATTTCTTCACAGTCAGATGTATGGGGATGTTCTTAATAGTCAAACCTGAAATATCCTTCATTCTGTTGTGTATAAAAACCACTATTCAAAAGAATCTGCCCTGTTCCTGGAAAAGGGTAGTGTTTGTGATTTGATTTGTAACAATTGGCATTTACAATAAAGACCATGTATCTATTTTATGTTACAAGTAATTCTGTAAGCTGTTTCAGTATAGTAACAGTTTTTGCCGCTGGGAAGTGGCAATTTTACATGGTGGTAGAAAAATTTTATCTGATGTCTTGGGAGGTAGGGCAAAGAGAGAATTGGTTTTTTTATTGTACGGCATCAATGGATGCACTTGTTCAAACAGGGAGAGGTTGGTTACCCTAAGGTGCTTACATATTAATCTCTAGCCACTTGCCCAAAGAAAGACTGTGGAAAATATAAAATGACTAAGACAGTTTGTTTGAATAATCACAAAATAGTGCCTTAGTGATTTCATACATAGACCTAAACATACTTGAATATTGCAGCAATTGAAAATTATATAAATTCCAATTGGATTGAGGGAGTACAAAAATGACACAATCATGTAACAATGTGACTGGAGGTGAAACAACCAGATTATATTTTACGTCGTCTTCAGAAATCTCATCATGAGTACTGTTCTTTTATGACTGAGTGTTCTTACATTTAAGAAATGGTATACAGCCACAAATTTAAAAATGTCTGCCCGGAATACTTGTTACACAAGTATTCTATTTCCGGGAATATTCTGTAATATTACAGTTGTTGGGTAAGAAATGGTTAGTCAACACAATAATACCACCATGGTATCAAATTAACAATATTTGACCACTGGTGGGACTTAATTTGAGATTGGACTCCAGAATTTTGGATTCTATACGATTTATATGGGATGGAGGTATCCAAGCTCCCTCTGTTGTCACTAGGGATCAAGTTAGTACAGTCAGTAACCTCTAGAGAGCTACTTGTCTCACCCTGTAGGAGACACCTCTATTTGGTCCACTGAGTGGTTCTCCACATGCCATTGACTGTATTGACTAGATCTCCATCAGCAAATGGCAAGTTGAGTCCCTGTCTCACATGTAGACGTGCAGCTTATGTGTCTGAGGCTGAATCCCACAGAAGGACTCTACTGTTCGTTTACACATGAACACTTAGTTCCATTTGAGCTTCTGGAGGATCTTGAAGGCATCCAAATCAGGCTGGCAGGTGCCACAGATACCTAAGAAAAAGGTGTTTGCCGTTCACATTTTGCCATCCTGTGCATTACATTGGATATAGGTACCTGTGAATGGCAAATGTCTTAGGTACTTTCTTTCATGAGTTTGATTTTGAGAGTTTAACTCTTAAAAGAATATTGGTAAAATGTTTCATTAAAAGAGTTAGCTATATAGAAAACAGAAAACTTGGAAATTTCCTGACTGAATGAAAAGCTGCAGTATTTGATTACACATTAATATACCCTCAGGGTTGTACTGCGGTCCTTACAGATGACTTCACATGGAAAGCTTTGCAGAACTACTTTTTCCCCATACCCCTTTCTATTTCCCTCATCCAGTGCCATTGTTTTCCTTCTTCCTTTTGCATGGAGTCCTCCAACCTGCTGTCTTACCGCTACTGTCCAACCTAACCCTGTTTGTATTGAGATGACTGTAAAAAATGACTTCCAGTTAGAGCTGCTGCAACTCCAGAGCCCTCAGTGAAGATTTTTCAGGATTATTAAGTTCTGCAGTTCACAGTGACAGTACCTGCAGAGCAGCTCACAGGCACCTACTCTCCATCCAAAGTCAAGCTTCTGGGAGTCCTATCTAGACATGCATTACCATGAGATTTAGGATGCCTCTGAGCAATCACAGGAAGTCAATTCCTGAGGTTGGTGGGCACCCGCAATCTGTGCTGCTTTAATCTAGAATTATCACTTCTGGTTGTGGCCCTTCGGCTAGACTTCATTAACTAGTGTGCATTTCCTTGCATATATTTGCATAAAAAGGCACGCTCTCCATTTCATCTGCCAGCATACAGAGTGCTATGCAGAAAGCTGCTTTTCAGGACAGTTGTTCTCTGGGGACTTAATGCCAACATGCTTCCATAATCTTACTTTCTGATTCCTCTGAGAGCTTGCTCAGGAGTCCCATTAAGATGAATGGCAGAAAACTAGATGAAGCATTACATATCCCAGATTTCCACTTTACAGGTTTTGCTGTGCTACAGCATCACCTTTATCACAATTACATTCCATTTCATAAAATCCTAGAATCCTTTGGCTGGAAATGATCCTTAAGATCATTGAATCCAACTGTTAAACATCATTTCATCATTTTAACATCTGCACACTATAATAGGTCACTTTAGGAGGTCTAAAAGTATATTACTGTGAGTCTTCCCCTTTGTGTATTGTAGACAATGACTGGAAGGATCAGTATGTTTTAATAATGTTAGAAATCAGTTGATAATTAATTAAAATACTCAGCTTCCAAGCTGAAAGTTAACAAAACCAAAACCAAAACCAAACCAAACAAACAAAAAAAACACAAAAAAGAAAAAGTTACATATTCAGCCACAATCCTAGACTTCTTTTAGGATATCTGTGAGCTGAATTTCATATTAAGAAGAATTTTTCTTGCCCAGTTACAATCCAAGTTTATGCAGAGAAGCAATGCAGTTAATGCCCGAGCTGCAGAGGTGAAGTACCTCCTTCCTGAATTCTGAAAGCAGTCTGTGACCAACCTGGACAGCCTCATCACCTTCCCTTCTGTCCTGGACGTGGAACTGGCCAGGGAGCTGGCCCAGACTATTGCCAGGGAAGAGGCGTCCAGCACGATCCCTTCCAGCACAAGTCTGAGGTTTGGTTTAATAGTTTATTATGATCTGTGACGGTTTAATCTGAACTATTTATTTATTAACTCAGCCAGTAGTTTGTCCAACTTACCTCTCAACACCATAATGTTAACCTTTATTACTCAGCCTTAGAGGGGAGATGAGATATTAGTTGTTTTTTTAGACTGTGGTTTTCTGACTGGCTTAAGTTGTTGTAATTGCAGGCTCTCAGTTAGGAAGGTTTTCAGCTTTCCTCTCTCCTGGTTTGCAGTCGTCCTCGACCTAGACAGCTAGTTTTCCTGAGGCTTTGACCGAGCTGAATGGGAAAGTTACTTGCCTAAAAACTCCTCAATTTTTCATCTAGGGTGCCTGTAGTCAGCACATTTACATCGAAAGGAGTGCTAGTCCCGGTTCAAATGTCTTTTGGTGGTATTGTGGATTTAGATTCACTTATGCCCATCATGTAACCGTAAGCTAGAAAATACAACAACTAGAGATACTTATGGGGTGTACTTATCAAGAAATTTAGCATGAAGTGTCATTGTTCTTCTTCTTGTATAGCATGCATTGAAAAATATAGGAGAGAGGACATCTATTAATAACCTTTGAAAGAATTCCTTGAAATAGGTAACTTTTTTGAATTTTCTGAGGTATTCAGACACTTCATTATTTAAATCACAATATCCTTTTTTTTTTTTTTTTTAATATTATGTGGAACTATCTAACTTCTAAAGAATTACCTAGCAGTGTTTATTCTATGAATTGTCATGTAAACTAATAGAGTTTTACTCGTTTTGGTGTTTCAGTAGACTTTACAAAAGATTCAATGGATACAAGAGTGTCTCTAAACATGGGGCAGAAAAGCATTATTTTTGTAGTGGGACTATATTTCGAAAAAGCTAAGTGTAGAACACTTCACAGAGTTTCCTGTTACATTTCGGCTTTTTGTTCCTGTTGTACTTGGGATTAATGGAATTTTAACTTCTATTTTTACAGAAGGAAGCAATATTTCTACTCCATGTGATCCTGGTACTTTTTAGAAACACCAGATTTCTTGTTTGTTATTGCTGATTGTCTTCACTGGGTTTGGTGGGGGTTTTTTTGTGAATTTGTTTACTCTAAAATAAAAATGCTGATTTATTTTCTTTAGATCTGAGGGAGTTTTTTCCTTCCTCTCACCTACACAAATTTGTATCATCAGTCTACTTTACGTCAATAGATTTTTCATTAAAGCAAGAACTTTAACACTGAATACACTGAAAACTTTCTAGACTTACTCTTATTAGATTGATTGGTCTATCAATGCAATGAGGTGGGCAACAGATATATTAAAAAATATTTAGGCCAAGCTATAGGATGTGTATTGCTTGCTTCAGAGTAGACGATGAATATATTTTTCCAAGACAACCTCCTTTTCATTTTTCTGTTCTTTTTCCTCCCCCTTTGCCATAACGGCATGAAGAGGCATGCACAGATGCCTGCCGCCAGAGTGTGATACTTAACCTGACCATCAAACGAGCCTCACAAAGGCAGGCTTTTCAGGTCCCCCAGTGAAACAACCACTGCATTTTATCACGGCGTGAAATTAGAAGTGAAAAGCCCTATGGCTCTTGCTGTTTAGTAATGCGGAATATGTCGTTTCTGATGGTGATGGTAGTGCTGGGAGGGAATAGAGAGGCAGGGAAGAGAAACAAAGTACCGCTTTAGACAAAGATGGCCCCCCCTTTTTCATCGTCTCTGATTGGTAGGTGGTCTGTAAAACCATAGTGCTGTGGTGGATACAAGCAAAAACAACATTCAGTTGCGGCTCTTTCATTCAGAAATGTATGTGTGAATTTGCAGGGTGATGTATAAGGACAGTCATCTGTTATCAGAAGAGTTCAGTAGTTTAACTCATTTATAAAACAGCAACAAAACCCTTGACTTTGCTGGAGAGAGCAGTGCTGCTCTGACAGGCACTTTCAGCTGCACGGCAGATGTTGTTTATAACGAGGCTGCGTGTGGTTATCTGAAGCTGCCTCGTAACAGATTGGAAGGGGAAAGTGCCAGCTTGAGGAGGCTTTCCTTTGTCTGTTGGGGATTAAAAGAATCATGTTTTCTTAATGAAAATTCCGTGCATATATAAAATGTCAAAATATTTATGCTTTTACTTTAAAAGTATTATGTAATCACTAAAGGAAATAGTCAACTATTAGGAAATGACAGTTTATGAGAGAGACATTTTAGAACTTAAGATAGGCTACTTCTCATAGAGTCATAGAAATGTAGAATCATTTAGGTTGGAAAAGACCTATAAGGTCATCAAGTCCAATCGTAAAGTTATCCGTCAGCTGATCACTGTTGCTGCTGCTGGAAACAAATCGTGAAAGCCCACCCACAGTTCTAATATCCAGAAAGGAAAAGCTGTTAGGTTTTGCAGATCCATATTGCCATCAGTAAATATTACTGTTATTTTACTAGATTTCCTTCCTTGGACCCTATCTGCATGGAAAGGGTGCCAGGGAACAGTGATCTAGCAGGTACGTACAAGTGGAAATTTTCTGCCATGTTGCTTACTCTCTAGGTCATAGATGCAATCTTGGAGAAGCTTTAACAGCAGAAAGAAAGAGTTGGCATGACTGATCTGTGATAGATTGGTGGAACAGATGCAAACATATCAAATCAGTTTATTGGTGAGCTGCCCTGTGGGACTGCAGCCTGAAGGAAGAAGGTTCAGACAGAGAAGCAAAACTGCTAACTGTTTTTGAATTCCAGTAGCTCATTTCATTATTCAGTAATATGGTAGCTACTCTTCCAAAGAGTTCCATGAGTAAGCACTAGCACAGAAAGAAGCAGGAAGGCACTAAGCAATTAAAGCTATTGTCACTGTCAGAGGGAGTCTGTTAAAGAAGAGCTTTGTAACGTTTTTAGTCTCTATCACTCTTAATTCAATTGAAAATAATTTGTGCATGTTGACACAGTATATATCTTGTGCACACACTAGTGCTCCAGGCTTGACTTGCTGCTCCATAGCATTTTGCCAGTGCTACACCTTCTATCTTGACAGGTGCACCTCGGAATATGGAGATTAGAATAAAGGCTAGGAAGACTTTTGAAAGAAGAGAACAAATTGGTATCTGAGGCAGTGCATAAGATAACCAAGACAATAGAAGAATAAGAAAATTACCTTGAGGCACTGGTTTGAATAGGGATATCTGAAAGAACAATTTTCAGGCCAGAGTAGGTTGATAGAGGAAACAAAGATGTGAAAAATGGATAGTGTGAAAAAGAATATTATCTCTGTAGCAAAGAAGTGGTGATGGAATAGCTACTGCACTGAGACATAACCAAAATATTTGTACCTATTATGAGCATCTCAAAATGGCTTCAGGAGGATCAGAAAGTGCTGCTAGGACATGCCCCTTCAGGTGAGAATTTCACATTTAAGGCTCTCTAGAGAAGATCTCGTTGCTTATACAAGATGAGACACCTTCAACAGGAGAGAGAAAGCTCCGCCAAACACTTTATGGTGAGAGGATTCACCTTGATTGTAGGAGGTTTAGGTTCAATTCCGTGTTTCACAATCAGGCAAGATAAGAACTCAAAGTTGCATTTTGGTGGCTGTATTAATCTCTAGGCTATGAGGCAGGAAAAGGGAAGGAAGTACATGTTCCAGTTTCAACTGCGGGTACAAAACCCTGTAAACAAACTTTGAAAAGAACTGGTCAGGAATGAACTAATGTTCGGGAGCCAATTTTCTGTTGACATCGATGGCCATGGTTTTGATTTGGTAACAAAGAATAGAAACATGAAGAGTGTTTTTCTAGGATTGTTCTTCTGTCCTTCCAAACAAACACTTCCGCTGGCAAAGTTTGACATGCCAGACAACTAAGCCATCCAGATAGATACCAAGTTGTCAATGCTGAAAGTTATTTTCACTCTAAAAGGATTAGAGTTGAAACTTGCATTTCTGCTACAGTGTGATAATATGACTTCTCTCTCTCTTTTTTTTTTTTAAATAATAATTCACTTTCCAAATATTTATGTCAAAACATTTCCTTCGTTTTCAACACCTTCAGTGGTTCTCACCTTCAGTACATATACAACTTTTCTGGTAGCTGTCACTTTCTGTTTAATTCTGAGAGTTTACAGCAAAGGCTACGTGGACTTCCAGACAATTTGAACTGAAGCCCTTGGCAAGGTTTTCAGTCTTTCTGGTGCACTGCTGCAGGGTGTTGGAGCATATTAAATTGGAAATGGTAGATTTTCAGAGATCAATGCAGTCAGAACACTTTTTTTTTTTTTTCCCCCCTGAAATTTTGAAACAGAGCCTCCATGTTAGGAACAAAGCCTGTATATACATACTCTGTAAGTACAAAGATCTGGTCAGACTTAACCGATATACTGTGACTAGCCCTTTCCCTATCGCTATTTTAGGAACTATTGATACTGATCCTAAGTACTGAAGGCATTCAGTAACTGAAATTGCTAACATTTATAATTCTGATATTGGCATCCCTGATGTTGTCTACTGAAATGAAAAGGAAATTACTTTTTCAAGTAATTTGTTAGATATCCACAATTGCACTTTGGAAAATTTCCTTTACCATAAGTCCTGATTTAATATTAGCAAGTTTGCATAACTGTGGAGAACAGTAATACCTGTCCATGTGTTTGCTTTTGGTCCCTCCACACCCAAGTAAAATAAATACACATCAAATGCAGTTATTTTCTGTAGCAGTTTAAACTCTGCTGCTCGACTTTGCAGCCAGTAAAATCTCTCAGAAGTGTTCCATTCTGCTCTGAAATAACCACCCAAATCACCAAATTGTTGGTGCAGATAGAGACAGTTGCATCTAAAAATACTGTAGTTGCTTCAGTAACTGTATGTCTAAGCCTTGTAAGAGGCTGAGTAAATAGAGCTGAAATCAAGGGTCTGTCCACCTCTCTGCTGAAGTAGTGAAATAGAGCTTCAGAGAAACATGTCAGTATGTTCTCCTTCTGTTACTTATTTGAATGTTTATTTCAAATAACGATTTTTCAAATTTTTCTGTCTCCTTCAGAATTTGTAATTGGAAGATAGTGTAGCTGTATGTTCTGTGTGGTTTGGTGAAGTGAGGGCTTTAGCGGTCTCTTTTGAGACAGCTGCAGGAGCAATTTACATTTATTGAGAGCACACTGCTTGGATGTGAAACAAGAAGTAAAATCGTTTAATGCTGGTTTGAAGTGTAATTTTAAGAAGTATTTCGGTATTAACACCATTTTGAGGTGAATAAGGGTTGTTCATCTCTTTCAAGACTTCAGTTCAAGGTGCCAGATAGGGGAGGTCTCACTTTGTAGATCTATATTTAGCCTGTATTTGGTAGATGTGATTTACCATCTTTTTCTTAAAATATAAAAAACAGTGGGAAAGAATCCAATTCTTGGAAAACTATCTAAAGCAAGTAATATGTCATAAGTTCCATATTTCACCTGCAGGTTGTATACGTCATCCTACTTAGATAAGAATTATTAAAATTAATCTCAGTTGCATATGTAACGTAGCTTTTGCTGATCTTTTCATAATGGATGTACCAAATTCTGCCAGGAAATATGGCTCTCATTCCTGTTGAGTAAGATCACTGATGGATGGCTTGTATTCCCTCTTACTTTCTGATGTTAGAACGTAACACAAAATGCTGCATTCTCATAATTCCACCCTCAGTACTTTAATGCCAAATTGCTCTGGATGAGGTCACATGTGAATTAACCAGGAAAGTCTGTTAGGGTGTTACTCTAAGATTAATCCCAAATACTGCAGGTTCACCCTTGTGAGATGTGATATAATGTAATGTGATGGTGGCCATGTGGCTGCTGTTCCCTATCCTATCTGTCCCTGCTTGGTCCTGTTGGACCCTGGCGGCTTGTGCTACACTGTTTTCCCTTACAGTTGAAGAGGACTCAGAATAGTTAAGGTAGCTGTAATTACATCTCCAACAGAGACACCATTCCCTTAGTTTCAGTGCCAACCCCAAGTATTTTGTTGTTACTTTTTCTGAGCAGTTGAATTCTGAAAAGTACAAAGTGTTCATCTGTCCTAAAACCTAAGGATGCGCTGTCTGAATGTTGATTACAAATGAAGGGTTTTTCTTTTTCTCTTATATATATATGTATATAAATTAGAATAAATTAGTGGTTGCCGATGATAACAAATCCACATGAGTAATCTGTTCCTTGTCATCTACCCCATCACAGTGCACTTAGGATATAGAACAACAGAAAGTACATTTCAAAAAAGACCAAGTTCTATTAAAGGTTTTTTTAAGACCCGGATCCGTCTAACCAAGTAGCACATTCTTTAGTGACCATTTAAAATCTAAGACCTGGCTTTCATTCAAAACCAGCTCTACAATTAGCAATACTTTCAGACAGTATCAGCTGGGTTCCCAGCGTACATGATAATGTCACAGAATAACCCCAACTGTAACTAATTTAATTAAGACTTGATCCTCGAATACAAAATCGCTTCTTTTCACCAAATCACGATGCTCACTGACCTACAGGAGAGAAAACAGGCAACGCAGACAGGGAACCTTTCTCTATCATTTAAACCCATTTGTTTATTCAGTTACAAGGGAAATATATTACTAGTGTAATTCTCATGAGAATCTCTTTCATAGGAACAGAGGAGTAGCTCTAGGTAGCCACATGAAATGGCTCTTTATATAGGATAAGTTTCACAGTTGTTCCTATTAGACTTACAAAGTTTTAAAGATGCTTAAACCTTTCCCAGTCTACATGAAATGTAACTAAATTTTAGGAGCTAAAATGTCACACTGAGTTTCTAGGAAGTGGATGACTAGTGCTCCGGTGGTTCAGTCTGCTCATGAGGGAGGAGAGGCCAAAGAGGCAGAGAAGCAGGAGACTGACTCGGCTAAAATCTCACAAAATGCTCAGTAGCTTCTGAGCAGCGTGTATCAACCTACAAGCTAAAACGACAGCTACTGATTCTGCAGCTGAACAATCCTCTCTGGCCTTAGGGATTTTTGGGGGGCCTGAGGAACTAACTGATAGGTTAGTGCATCTCTACTTCTAAGGGTTTGTTTTAAACAAGATAGGTGTGTGCAGTGGGTGCCTGATCTGATGGGGTGTCTGAGCACCTGAAATCGCTCCTATCCAAAGTGCTGCTATACCTCATCTTAGGCACTTGATCACTGGGAAAGGTGCCCGCTTGAGTGCAATACCTTGATACCGTGAACCACTCACCTGGAGAATTACTCACATGTAGCCTCTGAATCAATCAAACTATTGAGCATGGGTTTTGGAGAGCATTGAGAATGATGCAGTGTGGAAATGAGAAAAAGGTTTCTGGATTCACTTACCAGCCTCTGTAGGATCCCTTACTTTAAGTGCCTGAAATTCTCACTGCAGGTAGTTCTGTTCACCTGAGCTTTTCATTTTGTAACATACATTATGAAACAGTCACACCCCTGCGTTCTGGGTGGGTAGACAGCCCAAACCTTGGTGCTGATCAAAGAGTTAAACTGGAGATTAAAAAAAAAATAGAACAGGTATCTTTAAAAGAGTGTGTCTAACTTCAGTTTCATAACCGAACACTTATTTCATTGTAGTATGCAGAATGCTATTAAGTTGCCTTGAGTCTGTGTAAGGAAAATACCCATCTTAAAGTTTCTGAGAACATGCATTACCACAAGAAGTTGAGTGATGAATGTGAAAATAAACTTTTATAAAATGATTTGGCAAAAATTATGTACATTTCTGAAGTGGGCAGCCAGAGTCCTTCAGATGGATTCACTGGCCGCACCCAGGATGCTTTTCTTATGTTTCATTGCAAATTGTTAAAGAGTTGTGATTCTTACCTACTTCTGTGCACAATTAATATGCTTCTATTCTGCTAGATTACTTCCTTACAGGTAAAGCTTTTAGAATTACATCATGTCCTCCTAAGCACAGAAGTACCAAATCAGACTCGTGTCAAGTTGTAGAATCTAATTTGGTCTTTGATTCAAACAGTGACATACATATTGATAATTTCTTTTTGGCATTCATAAATGAGATATATGTTCTAGGAAGAGAATGTTTGAGGATTGTTTTCGGTGTGTATTGATCTTTGGGGAAAATATAATCCAGAACTAATGGGAGATTATTTTTTTTCTAATTGATGTGCCAAAATTTTTTAAATTACATATCTTCCTGATGCATCTCCTCAGTTTTATCATGAGAAATAGTTTCAGTAAAGACATGGTACATCTCATGACTCATGTAGTAAACAAGTAAAGTAGTTCAAAATGTTCAAAAGATCGTATGTTCTGTGATGTGATATTGCTAATGCCTACTATTGTTCTACCAAGCTGGCATGCTAGTCATTGATTTACACTGGGTAAATATTCAGCTGTGCATTTACCCTTCTGAAACCCAAAAACTGTTCTTCAGACATCTTACAGTCCAATTGCTGAGACACAGGAGGTAACAGTTTCTATTCCTATTGATAAACAGCAGATGTAGATAAAAAGTAAATCTCAGAATCAGTTCTCTCTCGCTGCCTGTTTATGTTTCACATTGTGTTCATTGTCACTCTCCTAAGATTACAGATATTGAAAATAATTTTTCTCACTGTTCCCCTGGGTGCAGTCGTATATTTAAGTGTACTCATCACAAAATGATTCTCTCTAAGACTGATGAACACTATATTCTCCTTTGTCTTTTGTTAAATTCCTGACCCCAGGAATGTTCTCTGCTCGGTGCCTGATAGTGAATACATGCATTTTTCGGGTACTTGTCTTCATGACATGGCACATTCTTAGGAGACTCTACACTGGTTTTTTTTTCTTTTTTTTTAACCTTCCATGTTCCGTTTAATTAAATATCTTAGGACAGCAAAACAGTTAAATATATATTGTAAACATAAATCATCAATTTCTGACTTTCTTCACTGTTGTGAGCAACTGGATTGGTGAATGATAACGAAAAGGATAATTATATTCCAGTGATAATGCTTTGATTCCATTCTTTTTACAACAGTTTATATATGATTGGGTTCCACTTTGGTGAAGGAAGAAGACTTAATTAGACAAAAATATTGTTGATAGACTCTTCTCTGAAAGAAATAATTGTTTACTGTTTAAATAATTATAAGTATGTCATATTCAGCTATTTAATTTAAATATGTCTTTTAATAAGTATACAGTATTTGAATAATTATTTATTTCAGTACTTTAATGATGTTTTGCAATTCATTAGACTTTGAAAATTGCTGTGTTGGTGTATCTCTCTCCCATTCAGGTCAACGGCAACATTACCTAAGCAGAAGTGTTGGTGGATTATTTTGAAAATCCCTTTACTAAATAATGTAAATAGCATGCGTCATAGGCTAATCTCATAGTTGCTTTATTTAGAGTTTAAAAATTAGAACAAAAAAGACTCCTCTAACAAGGTCCTTAAGTGCAAATTTTTAAAAAATTAAATAAAAAAATTATAAACCAAAATATTTTAAAGCAATAGTAATACTTCTTCCTTGAATGAAACAGTAGTTTGCTCTTGTTCCTAATTTCATACAGTTTGAATATTAACAGCGCTATAGTAGTATCTGAGGTATATCTATTTATACTTACGTGGCTGTGCATCTGTATACGGGAGGATGAGTGAAGGGTGACACAAATGCGGGGGTGCTTTCCATTAGCACTCCTTTGGGCTTTTGGTGCAGTTGTTTAGTACTGAATAACAACTCTGCAGCAGTCTGGGTGAAGAAAGGAAGCCCACTGCTTCCAGATTTAACCTCAGGAGATAATAAAACAGGTGCTTTAGAAGGATTCAACTTAACAAGGCCAGTGTGATTAGCACCCATCATCTTCTGAAGAGCGCCACCAGCCCGTAATGACTGGTTCAACACTGTGTTTCCCATCTCTTCCCTCCCTTGCAGTAGGGCAGCCTTTACTGTTATGTGGGGGCAGCAGCCAGCAGTGGCCCCAGGGGACCGGTGGCATCTGCCAAAGGGACTGCCTGGGCGCTTCCCCTGCCACTGCCCCCCTGCCTGCTGGTGGTCTACATATCTAAACATAGCTTCTGAGGGTGGGTGGTAATGTCTGCAAGGTATTTTTTATTACGTTAAGTAGAGCCAAAATCAGCTGCCAGCTGCTACTTGGCATAGGTTCCTCCTTATCCTGGATAGCAGATTTCAGTATCCTTTTTACAGCCCCACATGTTTACACTAATCCTGAAAACCTGGATGTGTTTACCTGCTGGGTGGGAATGGTTTTCTCATGGGTGTTTTAGGTATTTCCTTGAAACTCTTATTGGTGAGAAATGCTGTACACTTTCCTTTCAGACATCAAGGCTAAGCTAAACACCAGCGAAATAACTGCTGTTGGTCTGGGGGAGCTTTGGGTCAGGCCTTTGCTGAGTTGCATTGAATTTATTAGAAATACATTATCCAAATTTTAAATCTTAAGAGCTTTTTTTTTTTTTTTTTACTCTCTGAAGACTTGGATTTAAGAAAACAGATGTTATTGCCCCTGAGTCACATTTTCTTGATTTTAATTTTTATTATGCAGGGAACAATACCTGTCAGAAAACCTTCAGGTGCTGTCTATTCTGCTGATTCTGTCTGATTCTACTTTTTCTTGAGAGAATTTTAAACTTGGTGCTTGCCTTGGCTAGAGGGACTAAAAATGGGGGAGAACCATAGTGGAAGGAGAACGGGTTTGCTACAGTGCTCCACAGAGCATTGCAAAACCTGTGTTCTTCTGTAGACTCAGCTTGATGCACATTCAGAGCAAAGCATACCGAAGACGAGAAAAAACCCCATGACCCTTAGCAGATAGAAGGTGCAGCTCAGAGCAACACATGTAAATGGTATGAGAACGTTTAGCACAACCAAGCAGGCTAAGGTTTATGACGACAGAGTTTATTGGAAAGCTGAGGTGTCTGGAAAAAGACAAATTTATGTACACAACAGCCCTTCTTCAGAGCTAGCACATATATAATGCATTGGATCTGGAACACATTTCCCTCTCCATATAAAAACATCAGAAGAGACTTCATGGGGGAAAAAAGGTGTCTCTCTACCTGAGATCATTGCCATTCAAAGGATAAAGCTCACCGGACAGTGGGGGAATCTCAGGATCTCAGCTGATTCACAGTTTAAGTCAAGGTCTCAAACGTGAGACCTGGATCCAAGCTTTCAGCCTTTCCAGCTTCCCACTTAGGGGAAGCTCATAAGAGAGTAGCTAAGAACATAAATGCACAAACCTCATTGTTTGTGAGGTGCTCTCATCTGTGTTATTGCAAGGTTACTAACTACCTTTTGAGGACAGTCCCAAACTCTTCTAGTGCAAAGTAATTGGCAACATTTCGGTCTGCTAGCAGGTTTTCTCCAGCCTACGGAATGGTGCAGCTCCACCAAAGATAGGCAGTTGGCTTCTGCAGCAGCCCGTTGTGCTAGGCTAAGCCTAATGCTCTGAGGACTCCTCATACAGCAGGAGTAGGAAGATTTTTTTGTTTATGTATAGGTAGGAGTATGTACTCTAATCAGAGCCTATAAAGCTTATGATGGAAGCTTTATGGCTTGCTACAGCATCTCTTTTCCTTGGAGGATTCTGAGAGCGTTCGAATTGCAGGATACTACTCAGCCCTGGTTCATTTTGTCCCTCTTTCCTTTGAAGTATCTGAGCTGAGATGCCCATCATCTCTGCCTGCCCCAATGGCAGGAGATGCTGGGGCTCAGATGGAAGAGACACAGGCTGTCTGGAGTCATTATTGAGACAGAGTGGCAGCTAGCCAAGGCATCAAATGCTGGAGCCTACTTATATCGCAGGTAAAGACTCCCTGGTACAAATGCCCTGAACAAGCCCTCTGAAGCATACAGTATCTTGGAGGTACTTCCAGGAGTACTGACTGTTATGCTCTAGAGCCTGCAAGGAAGGTGGTCCAGTCAGCATCAACTTGATCTTAGTTTTCATCTCAAAGTTGTGGATATGCTGGTTTAGATGTGCTCTGTGTGGTTGTGCGGCAGCAAAGCAACGATTCAGAGAAGGCAAGGATATAGAAATCCTGACATCCTTGGGGATTGCTGTCCCAGTGTGGTCAAAATGTTGCCCATTTTTCTTTGTACAATTTATACCTCTGTGATTTGGAGAGTTGTGAAATTGGCAGGACAGTGGAATTGAGCTCAAATGTACGGTAACTGTACCACAGGAGGAACAACACTCTGGAGTTAACTAAACTTACTGACTTCAGTGACATTTTATAATGTATACTTCTAATTACTCTGTATACAGCACATTGTGAATTTTGAAGAGCTAGAAATTAAGTCTAAAATAGCAAAATATACAGAGAGAAAATTTTTGAGTGATATTTTTCATTCCTGAAATATGTAATCTCTGTGACTAAGTTTTATTATATTTTTCAGTCTTTCTTGCTAGTAAGAAAAACTCTTAACTTTTAAAACACTGATTTTTTAGAACATTAAAGATACAGGTGGACAGCTGAGATACAGCCTATATGTATTCATGCTTGGTTTTCAATAGCATATATGTATATGGATCCAATCTAATACTATGTATAAGAGAAACAAATTATATAAATACTAAATTGCATGTCAAAAGCTTTTATTTGTGGTGCAATAAGTATCTTTCCACTATTACCAGAAGAAATAGGTGTTATTAACTCCCAACAATGCCAGCATTTTCCAATATCGTATGTCTAACAAAGGGAGAGAAAAGGTTTCTGGATGTTGAGTCTAAATTTGTGTTTCAGCTGTGGTAAATACCCTTAACAGCATGATTTTTCTTTATACTGTGCTGTGAAGCTTGACTGTGGTTTGCAGAGTTTGCATCTCAACTCTCTGTATAACCATTGCATTAGAGGTTGAAGGTGAAGAAAGGATAATATGGTACTTGAAATAAAGTGATTTTACTAACAGAGCAGTGAACGTTGTCTATTTATACAGGAAGAGTGGTTAAACCTCTGCTGAGTTTACTCCATAGCTTGATGAAATAGTTTCTCACTTGGGTAGGCAATGTGCCCATCTAATCTTTAGGGTGGACGGTGTGGAGGAGATTTAACTTTCTGTGGTTAAGAGTAGTGCTTTGAACATTGACTCTGTGATCCAGTGACATGGTGTTAAATGGTATTAGGACCTAGATTCAATAAGGTGGAAAATAGGATGGCACATAAACAAGTGAGGCAATTGCCTTCTTCAGTAAGAAATACTGAAAATATTTCTCGTAGTCTAACCATGGTTTGGCATGACCTTGCTCCGACACCATGACTCAATGACACAATCTTATCCTCAGAAAAGGATTTTTAAAGCCTATTATTAACTTCCTAGGGTCAAACAAACAACTGGAGAAGAAATGGGGTAGTTTGAGATTGTTTATTTATTTCTCTTTCTGACACTTCTCTGCTTCCTGATTCTTCCTAGTGCCTGGAGCCCTGCAAAGAGTCCTGGGACCTGAAGAAAAACCATTGCCAAAGCTTCTGTGAGGTACGTCAGCCCAAGGGCACCCTTTCTCACTTTGTTCTAGCTGTCTCTTCCATTTAAATTATGAGCTTCAAGGAGACAGCTAAAAAACATGGGCTTTTTACAGCATTTGCCTTCATTTGAATGAAGAACACATTCTGAACACATATAACAATTTAACCACATGAAATTTGAGTTTTTAAAAAAAAAGGCTTTTTTTTTTTACTTCCTGACCAAATAATTTACCTCCACTTGAAGTTTTAAGACTTGATCCAGCCACACTTACTTACATAGCTTCTCTCAGAAGGTGCTGTTAAATCCCTCCTGTAAGATGCTATTTCTACCACTAGAAGGGCTATTTCTGCCCTTTTGTCTTTACTGGGCACGTGTAAGAAAGAGTGTCTTTGCTTAAAAGATAAAATATCATTGTGTGAAAATCCTTGTGCAGGGCAGCTAGGAAAGATGGCTTTTCTGTACGTGAAAGTCAATCTGATTTCTAAAAGAATATTTCTCCAGGAGTAACTGGGTTGTGGACACCTAGTTCAGAAGTCTACTATCAAAATACATAATTATTCAGGAACAAGTCTTTGGAAATTTTCTGAATCATGTTTCAGAATAACCTTGTGAAGAAGCAAACCTAGATCAGTTTAGCTAGTACAAAAAAGGAGATGGTTTTAAAGAATTGAAAACATGGCTCTACTGAGTTGGTGGAAGTCAGCTGGTTTTTAGTACAAAATGGAAATATAATATCAATAGAAAGTTGTTTTATTTTAACTAAATCAATAAAGATACAACTTTAATCAGTCTATGAAAGCATGTGTTTATGAAGATTTTCAGCTTTTCCTGTAAAAAGTAGAAATAACCTTAACTGGTATATTGGTCTCACTGCTAGACTGATGTAGCTCCTCCCTCATCACTGTCAGTACTCTTTCTGGTACAAGAGCATGTCTTACGCTTAAATGATTTTAATCATCATGAAGATGATTAGGAGAAACTGTAATTTCAACTAAAAAAAATGAGATCCAACTATGTGTAAATAGGGATTGCTGGATTACTAATCTATGTAGTTACATTAGATGGCAAAGTAAAAATTTCTCATGAAAACCAATCCTTGTAAGAGTTGTTTAACCCAGATTAATTGGTGCTTCCTCATATCCCAAACTCTAGGGTAGTGTAATAAAGCAGTTTTAGTGGATCTAATTTAGGTCATTCTCATATATCACTTCTCACTCAGGCTATATGTTACCAGACAGGGGTGAAAAGACGTATAAAATTGGTTTAAAAGGAAAGCATTTGAGGAACACTGTTGCATTGTAGTTAAACACAGTTAGCATCCCTCTTTGATTAGTATTTTGTGGCTGAAGCTAAATTTAGAACTTCAAAGGCCCATAATGAAGAGCAGCACATTTAGCAGCTAACTGAAAAATGAGCTGTGAAATAGGGTGAGGAGGAGAAGCCTTGAGGACGTATTATGCCTCAGGGAACTATCAAGTTTTTAATAAAGTAGCTGCAAATTTGTGATGTTTTAGGATTTGAAATTAGCTTCACACACACACGCACAGAAGCACAGGACCACTTTCCTTTCTTTCGGACTCATGTATGCTCCATAGACATTGATTGAATTGAAGGAGGCTGCTTTCCTTTGAGAGTGTTTTCAATCTTTTTGTGTTTTGTAAAAAATCTAGAAGGAACAAATTAGCTTTGTGTTTCTCACGGTCCCTGCTTGGTGTGTTACTTCTTATCTACTCACGTTAAAGCAATCTTAGGTGTGAAAATGAGATGGTTTATCTGACTGTTTTTTCCTTCATAAATTCAGTTTCCTGATGGTTTAGCTTCTTACCTGGCTAACTGTGGGATCAGGTGCATTCCCATATGGGGAACAGCAGGAGTGCATGTCCAGGGATTGCTGGGGTCAGTAAGATATGTAAGGACTGCTCATTTTGGCAGCCTTTAGGCTGGCTAAGCCATAACACCCAAATGCATCCTTAAAAGCCTCATTCAAATATTCTGGACTGTTCCGTAGGACAAGATGAGAAAGGTAACGTAGTGGCACATTCTTGGACCCTGGTGACTTTGGAGAATAAACTGACATAGTCTGTGAAACACCTGGGCCTCCATAATAGTGGAATCTTTCTGATTTCACCAGAAATATGAGAACAGTAAAAATAGGGAAGGAAGTTGCAGAATTTACATGAATAGTTGGATGGAGAGTGGGTTATAATTCCTGGGTGGGCTGTAAATCAGATCTGCCAGAGTGGAAGGTTTTTTGGTGGCTCTGAGGTATAATGGCAGGCTGTAGATAACCCCAGTTCCATGGGTTGCCCATCTATAGTTCCACCAATCACTTTGAGAGAGTCACTTTAGCTGTTTTTGTGCCAAACTAAATAAAGCACCAGATAAAAGAGGAGATGAAATCCTCTTGTCACACACGAAGTTCTCCCCAGGACGTTATATGCTATTTTTAATACAGTTTTAAGTGAACCTTGCAAACCTCTGAGTAGTGCACATGCTATAAAATGTCTATGTGTTGAAGGAACCTCTCAGAGACCTAGGACTTGATTTCTCAAAGAAGTAGCATTTACTCTGATCTTTAATCGATATATTTAAGGCTTATTTTGATCTGTATTTTCTGCTGATAATTTTATCAGAAATTTAGTTCCAGTTCCACGAAGAGTTATACAATTACTAATATGCTGGCAAGAACATAAAGATGCTACAAAATCTTCTCTTCACCAACGCAGTTTAAACAGTATAATGAAACCAGATTTCACTTACTTCTCTAGAGTGGCATTACATCAGATACTGTGGGTAAAGTGTTAGGAAGTGCAAAGGGAGGAATGTGGCGTAGTCCAAAAAAAAGGCTGTCTGACCATTGCTTCCCCTTTGTTCTGGGAATATTTTTAATCCGTCATTGAGCAACTTTGTAGCCAGCCAATGTGAGGAAAACAAGGGAAAGCTGGCAGATATAAACAACTTTATTCCATCAAAGATGGTGGTCTTACTTGAGGGAATTCATCATTCTGTACTTGGAAAGCTTTTTTAGAAGTGGCTTGAATACATAAACATCAGGAATAGTCTTGCAAAAGCTGAAAGTCTGAATTTTCCTTTAGAGGCCTTGGAAAACGTACAACATTTTTTCTTTCTTTGTTTTTGCCTTGTTCCTGTTGAAAACTTTATGCAATTCTTTTTTTTCCCCTTTAGCCTCTTTTCCCCAAGAAGAATTACGAATGCCTAACGAGCTGTGAATTCCTTAAGTACATCCTGTCTGTGAAGCAAGGGGACTGCCCAGCACCTGAAAAGGCCAGTGGTTTTGCAGCTGCCTGTGTTGAAAGCTGTGAAGCTGATAGTGAATGTTCTGGAGTGAAGAAATGCTGTTCCAATGGATGCGGTCATACGTGCCAAATTCCAAAAAATCTATACAAAGGTAGAGATTGTTAATATGTACTCATACTGGATTAATAGTCCAGGCCATGATAAAGTCTCCTAGAAAACCAGGATTTCCATTTTGTAGGAGTATGTATGGATGGGAAGAAAAAGGAGAGGCACCTGTGGAAAGCCAGAGAAGAATGTTGCTCAAGTTTTGGAATTTTCTTCCCCTTATGAAGAACCATGTCTGGAAATCTGTGAAATGTAAACATATGACTATTATGAATCATCTCTAAGCAGGACAAATTTGCCAGTTTAGGTGACATCTCACTCAATTTGATGCAGATGAGAGAGAATGCAGCAGGAAAATATTTAATGATAAATAATTCAAGTCCTATTAATCGCAAATACATTTATGTTTACAAGTCAGGCAGATAAGACTACTAAGTAGGAAGTGTGAGATAATCTGGAAAAAGAACAAATCAATGGAGTATATTTGGCATTGGTGTTCTTAATGACCTAAGAACAAAATAGTGAAAGATTATAATTTCCACATATATGTATTAAGTCATTATTTAACTCTAAGGAAATCTTAGGGATTTTTTTAAATTTATTTGAGTCCTAAGATTCTGTGAAAAAAGGTTTTTCTTGACATCCATTGGCAGGAACATGTAGACTAAGAAATTATTTGCTTAGACAAACTCCACACTGTAATTTATTGGAATTTAAAAAAGCTTCGTACACCAGAATTTTCTGAAAATGTGCTCCTAATGCAGAACAATGAACATTTATTAAAGGCATTTTACTGTTCCACAGAATTGGAATGTTTTGTTAGAAATCCATTCTCCTAATTTCAGTGATAAAAAATAAATATTAATCAATTATGCTTCTGACATCTTGGGCTCTCTGTGGAGAGCCTGATCAGCAAAACTCTGACCTAAGCTCTAGGCTTAGGTCCGAATCCAGACTTATTTCCATCTGTGGATGGAAAAATGGTAAATTATGTGAAGGAGATGGTGATTCTATTTTTAAATTCATTGCTTTAACTGAAACGTTGGTGCATCTTTTTGAATGTCCCTAATGATGAGAATGTCTGTCAGAAATAATGTGCTCTGACTTTTGAATCCTGTCTTTGAGTGTAAAGGATGGGCCATCAGGAAGCACTGTCTTGTTTACTTACATAAAGGGCAAAAATCTGATCTATAAGTCATAGAGGTTGAGTAAGCATAAAACTGATGAAGATAGTAAAGTATTTTGAATAGCAGACAGTACTGTGATCCAGATTTCCAGTGCAGAATAGGAATTCTCTTCCTTCCAAGATACTTCAGAGCAGCCCCTTTAGAACTATAAGGAATTATTGCACTCTTACTCGCAGCACTTCTCAAAATGAAAATTACTGAAAGGGATCGCTTAGTTACTTCTTTCATCTTCTGGAGACAAATGGCCGGAGTGATAAACTGGCATTCGTGTTGTATGTGTAACGATTTACATGGTAAGACTCCCTGCCATGAGTACAAGGCATTCCAGTAAATGGAACAGCTGGAGGACGTAAAAGAAAAACAATCAGGCAAGCAAGCAAACAACTGAAACAAGACAACATGCTTTTTGGGAGGACCCAAGATATGGCAGGATGTGATACGTTGTGTAACTGCACACTGGGAACTCAACTACTGTTCCGCCTAATTATACAGGAACAGAACTAACCTTCTCTAACATCTTATCACCGATCTGCAGGAGGTGCTTGCCTGTAAGATCAGGTATGTCTTGCAGAGGAAGGGCAAGCCCAATACCATATTGCCTTCTCAGCTGATGAATTCAGCTAATTAGCCTCTTCAACCTGTCTTTCTGCAGCAAAGGACAAATAGCAGCGGAGCAGGCTTGCTATTCATTTCCTCTGGGGGTAAATGACCTTCCTGTCACTCATCTCATGGCTTGGGTTCGCGGACGAAGATTTGGGAAGGGCTTTGCCCACGCTTATTGCAAGCGCGTTGATGGCTGAAAAGGCCAATGCGGGATAGGCAAGACCGGTTGCAAAGAGCACACCGGAGGGTCTCCTTGGGTGGTATAGTCGAGGCACGGTTCTTTCTGCGCTGTCTTTTCTCCTCGAGCTTGATTCTACGCGTGCTCTCAAAGGAGACAGCAGCGTTATGTATGGTGTGTCTCCAAATCTCCCGATTGGAGGCCAGGGTGGACCACTGATGGTGGTCAATATGGCCTAGGCTGAGGTGTTGTTTCAGGGAGTCCTTATATCTCCTCTTTGGAGCTCTTCTCTTGCGGCAGCCGGTGGCAAGTTCACCATAGAACACGATCTTAGGGAGGCGGTGATCCGCCATCCTGGAGACGTGCCCTGCCCAACGCAGCTGCGTTTTCAGCAACATGGCCTCAATACTGGTGACGTCTGCCTGTTCAAGGACAGCAACGTTAGTCACGTAGTCAGTCCAGTGGATGTTTAGGATTGTGCGGAGGCAGCGCTGATGGAAGCGTTCGAGGAGTCGCAGATGGTGGCGGTAGATGACCCATGATTCAGACCCGTACAGAAGAGTAGGCAGTACCACGGCTCTGTAGACACTGATCTTTGTACTTTTCTTCAGGTGTTTATTGCACCAGACTCTTTTATGGAGTTTTCCGAAAGCTCTGTTTGCCTTTGCTATTCTGTTGTCTATCTCTTTGTCGATTGTGGCATCTGAGGAGATGATGCTACCCAGATAGCTGAACTGCTGGACTGGCTGAAGCTCTGACTCGCCAATGGTGATGTGGGGATGATGGTAATCATCTTGTGGTGCTGGTTGGTAGAGAACTACTGTCTTCTTTAAGCTGACTTCCAGCCCAAAAAGCTCAGCCGCCTCTGCAAAGCAGGATGTTAAGCGCTGCAGAGCTGCTTCTGTGTGGGCAACAAGGGCGGCATCGTCAGCAAAAAGCAGCTCGCTGACAAGGTGATTCAGGGTCTTGGTGTGGGCCTTCAGTCGTCTTAGGTTGAAAAGGCTCCCATCGGTACGATATCGGATATAAATGCCGTCTTGTTCGTCGAGGTCCTAAGGAAGAGCAAACTCTACAAGCGTGACTAAGATCTAGTGAATAAGTTTAGTACTTACTCTTACCATTTTGACAGCACTCACAGCTAGAAAATTAACTGAGATTGAGTCTAATAGTCTAGAGAAGTTCCTGTAGTTTTTAGTGTTGATCAAGCTCTGGAGATTAGTTACAACAGCAGATACAAAATACGCATCTGATTTGCTCTACTTACAAACTAGGTTTGCCCTCTAGTACTGAGTGCTAAAGCCCAATCCTAAAAGAATAGTAATGTAAGTTTACTGCCACCAAAGTCACGTATTGCAAATGTTGGATTAACGTAACAAGTCCAGTTACTTGTTGTCCTAACTGATCGTTGGCTTGCATTCTCTATAGTCTTCAAACTGTCTATTATCATTTTATTTTTTCATCTCTGCTGGGAGTAGTACCAACCAGTTACATAGTCTTCACATTTTTATTTCCCTTTACTGGAGATATTAAACATTCTCTCCTACTCTTCTGTCATCTGCATCATCCACCTCCTTTATGTCATCTCAACTAGTGAAGCACTTCAGAAAGTGTCCTTTCTCCATGGCCTACCTTAATTTTTTTTTTTTATATGAAGACAATGATGTTATAAGTAACAGTAAGCACCTAAAGTATATTTGATACTTTAGAGACAGAAATGTGGACAATATCTCTGCTTAAAAATAAAACAGTTTAAAAATGCAGAAGAAAAAGGAAGGAAGAGAAAGGGATGGAAAATGCGTGATCAGGTTCACTTTGTCTAATGTGTGCATGTGCATGCCCAAGTAAAGGCAAGGACACGTATCTTTTTCTACACTCAGCTGGTGACAGCTGAAAAACTGACCCATCACTTTTTTTCTGTTCCGAAGTTAGTGGTCTCTCAGATGTGATGATATACCTTCTTGTGTGATCTTTCCAGGACCTCTTTTTAACAAAGATTTCACACTATCTAAACCACCCTAACTAGTTTTGTCTGATTTGTGTACGGGAGCAATCCATACAGCAGCTCCAACTGCAGATCTGGGTAAGGGTAATTATGAAGAGAAGATTATGGCTTTTAAAGGGTATGGTTGTATGACACTATCAGGATAGCTGGAGCCAGGTTGTCACCCACAGTTTAAAGGCTCTTTTCCTGCTTAAAGAAAAATAGTTTTGTATCTTAAAACTAGTGTAGACTTTTAAAAGCGTGCATCTCAGTCTCTGAACAACTGTGTTTCCAAGTGCACTGATGCCATGAATGTACCATTTACTGTTCGAAACCCTCACATGGAAATTCTTTGAATTCCTGAGGAGCTGATATTGAAGGTAGAGATCCTTATGATGGACCAATGTGCATTTATTTTTTCATGGCACGGAGATGCATTTGCTGTTTGAAAGACACCTTTAGAAACAATTTTCCTGGGCCCTGGTATTGCACACATACAGCAGTGATTTGAATTCTTCAGTTGAGCACTGGAGACTTCAGAGGACTAATTTGTTCCAGCACAATGAAGGGCTGACCATTTACGTAATAAAAAACACATTGAAGAGTAATTGGATCTGCACATCTGGATGTTAAATGGATGATGCTGTTTCTAGAGAAGTATTTTAAAATGCACTTGCGCTGTTCTCTCGCTGTTTGTGCCGCTGCACTCCATCTGCACACAATTACGTAACTCTGGAGAGGCAGAGATGCTTGCAATCAAGTGAATCCAACTGCCCCTAATGCAAAGCAGATGGAAGTTTTCGTAATATGCAAATTGTAGGATTATTGTACATGATAATTAAAGAAGGATTTTCAAATCCGGAAATCCGAACTGACATATTCTGTGATGTTCGTTATGTTACACTAAGACTACAGGCTGTTGAAGGTTATCCAGGGTTTAAACTGCTGAGATAATCAGATTTAAAAGTGCTGGTTTTTCCTCGAGTTGATTTCAGGTTTCTTCAAGGGCTACGGGATCAATTTTTATTTAGTTGTAGCTAATAATCAGATTTAGGAGAAGACCTCCTAAAATACAAAAGCGTTTTGTTCACCTGAGGAAGTTCTGGCACTCAGTCAGCTGTGGCAAACTGAGCAGGAAACAATTTGTCGAACTAACACACACAGCTGGACTTATGTGGACATCCTCTGAAATGACAAAATAACTCAAGTGCATACAATAACTTGCTAAGAGGGTTTATATGTCAGCATAGAAATCTTATTTGTGACATATCCTGAAGAGACAAAATGCTGCGCACTCAAATATATGAGTTCCTAAAGTCTGTCTAGGGAAATGTATCTAACACTTGATTTGTTGGTTTGTTGATTCCCTCTTTTTTTCCTTCTGTCTGACCAACAATGTCCTCTTGTTTTTAATTATCTTTTTATACAGCTTCATCTATATATGGTTTAGTCACGTCTTGTAAATTACTCACATGTTTTTGTCTGCACATTCCTATTACAGGTGTTCCACTGAAACCCCGGAAAGAATTAAAGTTCATAGAACTTCAGTCTGGAGACCTGGAGGTGAAGTGGTCTTCAAAATTCAATATTTCCATTGAGCCTGTGATCTATGTTGTTCAGAGGAGGTGGAATCAAGGAATTCATCCCAGCGAGGATGATGCTACTAACTGGCAAACTGTGGCACAGGTCAGTTCTTTGTAAAGCGATACGGCTCTCTAGCTTTCAGACCATGACCTAAACATCCTCATCAGATTGGAGGAGAGTTTGATCGCTTAAAGGTGTGGAGGCTCATGCAGAGGGATCCATTTAAATGGTCTCTCTCAAGGTCGTGACAGAGCTGCAAACAGAATCCAAGTCTCTGAGGCCTTACTTCCCTGCTCAGTGAACTGTTTTCTGGATTTACTCAGGAGAAATGAACTTCAGTATTTTCACTTCCAGTTTTTCAGTCTTAGAAACATTAAATGCTTTTGGTGTGTATTGAAAGTGACTGTGTGAATGGATCAGAAAAGAAGTAAAATATGGTTTTCTTGTCCCCAAAAGAAAAAATGCTCAGAGGTTTATGTTTTCAAAATTAGTTTATTTTGTGAGTTTGTTCTCTATACATAAAAATCTACAGAACTAGCTGGAGGCTTGATATTCATAAGGCCAGTGAGTGGCACTTTCTTGTAAGCACATACTTATGATCTGTTCAGATGGGAATTCCAAAGTCTCCAAAAGCCACAATTCTCTTGAAAAAATGTAGAATTAGATGCCAAAATCCACTGAAGGAAGCACGTAAGAGACATAGTGCTTTTGAGGTCAGTGAGACTCAGTGCACAGTGTTCAAGGCATGGCTTGGGTTTATAAAAAAGATAAGAAATACAATTGGTGAAAAGGCTGTTTAATTTTTAAAAATAAAATGGAGAGTGAAAGAAAAGACTAAAACCTTTATTCTCTTTAAAGTTGGTTTTTTCAGATGTGACCCTCCCAATCTGGAAAAGCCTATGATGTCATGCTCTTATCACTCAGTGCAATCCAGACTGAAAATGTAAGATTCATGAGCAAACGTTTCTTAATGAGAAGCAGCCAACAGAGCATCTATTTTCACTTAGTTCCTTCCCGGTTTCAATCTGTTTTGTAACATGTTGACAGTCCACCTGGATGGCAGCGTTCCAATCGTTTATCTTTACTGCTTCACCCTCATCCCTGCTGACAAGCAAAGTAAAATGCTGATTTTGAAAAGACCTGCAATTATAGCTAGGAAAAGAAGGCAAGAGAGAATGAGTAGAACCATCCACAAAACACAGTGAGGAGTTTAAATTCTGTGACAACCTCTGTCCATTCTCAGTTCGGGTTGTGTGGGGAAAAGCTATCTTAAAGTAATGTCAAGCTTGTGAAACTGAACACTCAGAAATTCTTAGCTTTACTCACAGAATCACAGAATCATTTTGATTGGAAGAGACCTTTAAGATCACTAAGTCAGACCGGTAATGTGGGTCTGCAGGGGGCTGTCACTATGTTCTAGTCCTGCTCAGAAAAAGGCACCTGCAGCAGAGCCGTGGTTTGCCTGCTTACGTGAGCCCAAGGGAACGTGCACACCTCCAAACCTGATAAAGTCGCAGTGACTCTTTTATTATCTCTCAGCTGAAGTGCAGGTCTTCAATCTGCTTTCTCCATATTCAGCACACAACCTCCTGCTTTTGCTACCAGAAAAAGACCAGGTAGCAGAAATGAGCGAGATCTGTACTGCTCCTCGCTGTTCTTGTGCCATGTGTATGTGCTCGACTGTAGAAGCCCAGTGCTTCTGTCCAGTGGATCCAGACTGCGCAGGTAGCATGCTGCTGTGCTTTTTCTGATTCCAGAAACAGTCCTCCTGCACGGTTCTGGAAGCATGCGCTTTATGTGTTCCACAGCAGTGGAGCACATGGAAACCTCTGCCTTCTTGCAGTGGGTGTGCAGGAAAGAGTGTTTCAGAAACGTGTTTCTGTGCAAGAACGGTAAGAACCCTGACAGCTGCCTTTCCTGGGGGTCTGTTACATACGGGCAGAAAGGACTGAGTTAATCACGGTGGCAGGAGAGGCCTCCCCCAACTGACATCTTTCTGAGAATTTCGCTATCCCTTCTGCATCACAAGAGATGCGTGTTTGATTGCGTGATGGACCCCACTGGGGATGTCAGTTCAGAACAAGCTTCAGGATGCCTGACTGGCTTTGTGAACTGGGTATACCTTATGGGACACACCGACTGGGCAGCCTTGAGGGGTGCTGGTAATCAGAATTTCTGTCTCTACAGAGTAACGTATCTCCATGGTGTTTGTAGTTTTAGACATCCCACCAGGCAGGCAAATTTGTTAAGTGTGGCTGCATGCAATGGAATTTATTTTGCAATACCAGCATCAAGGACGGATATCCAGTTTGACTAAAGTGACTGTGTGCACAGCCTCCAGGCTTTTCGTGTCCGTGTAACTGAGATTTTTTTCTTGTTTGATTTCAAAACATTGGGGTGTGAGACCTTAATTGTAGGCAAAAGCTGCAAAGAGCACAGGCATTTGGCTGAGAACTCCTGGGGCATCTCAGTCCAGGGGAGATGATGCTGGCTCTTTCACTGCCCTGCACCTTAAGCTCGAAAGCGTGTAAAAAGCTGTCAAAGATGAAGAAGGCTGTGGCTGAGAAGCTGAATTTCTATGTGCCTATGACCAGATGTAGAGCAATTATGTAGTTATTTTTTGCATCATAAGAAATTTCATGATATTTTATCAGAGTTCCTAATCCAAGATTCTGTTTTTATTATCTATCCCAGAAGAAATGGGGTTATAATTTTCAATAACTTTATTTTAAGGTGTTTACTTTTTAAAAAACCTTGCTGTTTTCTATTGCCTTTACATGAGCTATTTTGCAAGTACTTTTTCAAGCCTCATAAATTTTTACTTGTTATTGAAAAAATATTTTTGACAATGTTTATTTCCTTTGTATTGTATTGTGTCATAGGTCTTTTTTGATGTTTTCTTTTTAAGGTAGAGGCTCAATCTATTAATGCGTTATTTATTTAACTCCCCAAGTATATAAAGCAGGCAAACAATATTGAAAATAATTTTATTTTTCACTTCAGGAAAAAGGGATTTTGTTTATTTTTTGACTGAACATTCTTTTAGGAAAACTTGACATAATTAACCATTCGACTAATTTCCATTGGTTAATATAAAAACTATGGAAACTAAGATACTAGTTAGCCTAGTTAGCTATAACGTACAGTGCCCTAAGTGGTTATGCCAACTTTCTTACCCTACTGTTTTTGAAGGTTTAACCAGTTGAGCAGGACCTGCTGCACTATCCATGAGAATCCCGCGTATCTTGTGAACAAACTTACCATTCGGTTTGGTGCTGATGCTTTCTAAAAAGAATAGGATTACTGTTTAGATCCGAATATGCCAGGTCAGTTATTCTCAGACAGCACACGTCTGTCCTGTGTGTATGGATGTCAAGTATGTGTGTGTGTATAAATATATGTACACATAGATATATATATATCTATATGTGTGGGTAGACAATAATGAAGTTTACTTATGAGTTTATTCCTTTGTTAAACAAATAAGGGGCAGTATTTACTGCTAGCTGAAGTTCTGGTTCTAAGGATAACGAAAAGTTTCTCAGCCCTTGACAGTGAGAACTCCCTGCTGGAGCTAACCACCAGCCCTCTACACTAAAGGTTTCTTTCTCCATCTCCCAGGAGGGGCTTGTTTTGGTAAGAAGTCTTAGAGAGCGCCCCCCTTGTGTGGGATTGCATTCACATGACATAGGAGAGGTCTGCTGTTTGTTGATAGGGCCGTGGATGCAGCACTGTCAGTTTTCTGCTGTGTCAGAGGAAGCATAAACTTCTAATACCCTGGATGGCATCCCTTCACTCTCTGAACTAAAAAATCTATCATGACGTTTTTCAAAAAAAAGGTGTAGGGCTATGCACTCAGCAGAGAAAGGCTGTCCTTTCCTGTTTCCATTAAACTTTTGCACTACAGAAAGGAATCCAGGATTGATAATGTGAAAGGAAGGGAGTGAATACAGCGAAACAGTCCATTGATTACGGTAATCTTTGGTAGGGGAGAGACCTCTGTACAAGTCTTTGCTACAAAGAACTTCTTACACCAATTTTTACATATATAAATGGCAGAAAAAAAATTGTTGGAGTGGCAACACAAGAATCCCATCTGAATGTCCTAACTGCTATGCTGCTGCATCATATATTCTCCTTCTTCTCACCCCCCATCCTAACTAATCCCACCTTTCCCTTACAAGAAGTTGTAACTTTCAGCTTCCCTCTCTCCAAGGAAACCTTCCTTTCTCCAGGTTTGCCCATGAATGTAGAACAGGTTCTAATTCAAAATAGCATGCAACATCCAGGATGCCAGGGAATATTATCTCCCAACTCCTCAGACAAAGGATGGGACTGAAGGTTTTAGGTGTGTGATGAAATTCAACCACTCAGCATACCGTTTAGTGGGCTTACATTAATATAACAGGTATTGAAATAACTCTGAATGTTATGATCTCGGCTCCAAACATACTTAAGTAGTGAGAACTACCTAAATAAAGCAATTAAACTGAAAAATCAATTTAACATTAAGGTCGTATAGGATATTTCAGTACTATCTAGCTGCTTCTTGAATTTTATTAATTCTATGTAAAAGTTTGCTTAGAGGTGCCAGAGCAGTATATGCCCTATAATGCAGGAGTTACCTATACACCTCCTGCATGCCTTTGAGTTTAACAGGAGCTTTGCTCACAGAATGAATGATGAAAGTAATGGGCCCAAGGCATGTTCATAAATTAAAATAATCTTGGTGATATGGATTGACAGATTGTTTGATCTTACAGTATTTCACGGTTGCCACAGAAGACTGACACAACTGAAATCCTTTCTTCTAATCAGTCCTAGCAGAATAGCTGAGCTGATGCAAATACAAGCAAGGCTGCTTAGCTGAGGAATTTGGGGTCAAGTCTGTTCAGATCATGCTTGCCTTGTAAATAAATTCAGCAAATCTGGTTTTAAAAACCCACAATGCTGTAACTAGTTAATTACAATTAGATATTGGTCCTGACCCTGATTTCAGTTGCAGCAGTAGCCTGAATATATCCTTGGGTTTTTTTCTGTTATTATAGTGATAATTTATATTACTCTAGTTCCCTGTCATTTCTTATCTGTAAGTTCTTGACTATGCGGGCCTGCATGCTGGCAAAAACTAGCACTTGTGAGTGCTCCATAAAATGAAAATAAAAGTTGGTTCAGGTAGGCTTTTTCTTCCCTGGGGGAACTCCTTCATTGGATGACATTATTCGCTCTACATGTAAGATAAAAGCTAAAAAAAGGAAAGAAGATGAGGCAGACACTGAAAGCGTCGGCACTGTTACCCCTGCTTAAGCTAAAAAGGCAAGTACATCGGTCTGAGTGGAGAAGGACTCCAAGGTAGCAGCAATATGTGAGGGGCTCAAAGTCTGCAACGTTTTCCAGTCTGAGAGCAGTTAATAGTGCAGGTTATAATGGGTCGCTTTCCTTTACATGCACATAGAAACAAGACATCCATTTCCCTAAATGGTGCTTGTCACCAAATGAAGGGATTAAGTGCAGGATAACAGGTACAAATTTCATTTGTCAGGGCTCTAGAAATGCCATTGCTGGAGAGCTGAAAGCAACTTCCTCAAGTTCTGGCTGTCTGAGTTATGTAGGCGGCTGCTGCTGTCTTACACAGATGGGAAAGAGAGCAAACACCAGAAATCACGCTGTGCCTTTTTTGGGAACTGCTTGGTGTCATTGCACGTAACATCGAGTCCTATACAGGGAAGGTGGGTTTTTGAAGTTACGGAAGAACAGAGCTTGTAAAAATAAATTGATGTCACTACATTTTTTAATGAGCATGCATGATGGGTAATGATAATCAGTGATGAGTGTATAGTGTGTTTAGACGTATACTGGGCATTTTGTTCAGGTTCATGTTTTATTTTGATAAGAATTAAAATATAATAAACATGACACCATATAATAAATTGAAAACTGGATAATTGAGAGGTAATTGCAAAAGTAAAATCTGCAACAAGTAGATGAGTTTCTGATGACTTCTCTCAAAATGCTATGTCTTCTGTACTTGACAGTGATGCAGTGGTTACCAGGAGGCTGTGTTCAGTTCTAGTGTTCATACCGTAGGAAAAATATGAAACAGTGCAGCAGATAGCTCTTTAAAAGTTTATAGAGGAAGGAAAAAGAGAAAGGAAGGCAGGGCACAGCATAAGAGCGTGTAAAGCACCCCCTACTGGAAGGGTTCAGAGTGCATCTGTGCTTATGCCGTGTTTCAGTGGTTAAGGCACTGTCCACAGCAGCTGGAAACTGAACTCATGACTCTGGCAGTCTCAGTGGGTGCTGTTGCAGGAAAGGTCATCTCCTATGACTTGAGAAAAGTCTGCAGGGAAGAGTTAAGGCTGCAAGTGCCTTTTTGACATAAGCGCCAAAGATCTGAAGGCAGCTTCCATTCCTTACCTGAGGGTTTGTGTTTCCTATGAACCAGAAAAGGAGGCATCTCACAGCCCTGGATTTTGTGAAGCCATTTTGGACCCATAATTCTGAGAACTGAAATTTGAAGAAATCAGTCCTGTGGCCTGGGACAATGAGTTCCCTGAAACATTGACACCTGAGCAGCTAGGCTCTGTAGACTGGTGAAGTTTGTGATAACTAAAGACTGATGTTGTGGATTGAACACTTCACCGGTTTTCTAAAGGTTTCTTTTCCCCGAAGAGCCCTGCAATGCACTGTGAAATTGGGTGGTTGTACGATTTTGTTCACAGCTGTAAATGCTTTGCAGTGCAGAGTGATGCTCGGAGTCAGGTGAGGTGATGACCTACAGCCACTGATGCGCATTCGGTCTGACTAAACGGTATTACATGGGAGTTGATAGCACAACTAGCCATGTCAGAGTGACGCGTCTAAGTGTGACATTTTCCCCACCAGACTACGGACGAGCGGGTTCGGCTGCTGGACATCCGAGCAAGCAGGTGGTACCAGTTCCGTGTGGCAGCTGTGAACGTGCATGGGACAAGGGGTTTCACGGCACCCAGCAAGCACTTCCGATCCTCAAAAGGTTAGTTGTCATTTGCCGTGTCTGGTGCTTACCTTCTGCTCACTCACACGTGAAGCGCAACGCAATCTGCCCACTTCTGTGTCAGGAGGTTTTTAACAGGTCGAGTCTTGGGGTAGTTTTGGCACTAGCTTTAGAAATGGCATGACATTTGTTTGATGTTAGCAAAGGAATTAATGGTTAATTATGTCATTATTCTTTTATCAGCAAGAGGTTTCAACGAGTAAACCCCCTTTTAATCATTTTCTGCGCAGCTGGTGTCAAACAACGTGACCCTGACCATGTAACATGAAGGAACTGAGGTTTCAATGTGTGATTCCAAGAGGTTTCTCTTATTTTTCTTTTTAGTTAGGAGAAATACATTGCTGCCAAGTGTTTAGCAGAGTACTGAAATATTTCATTGCCTGCATCTAAATAATTGTAGTGGCTTTTTTTTTTGATGGAACTGTCTAATATAACTTTCCTCTTGCTATCACTAATTATAAGGGCTTAATATAAAAAGGGTATAAATGCTATGTAGCATATTTCTGCTCATTAGAAAGGCATGCCAGGCAATCTACAAAGTGTTGTAGGAATTCTTGTTCCCATTTCTGTTTTCACAAGGGTTTAGGTAATAACTTTGAAAATTATTTCTCTGCCAGTAAATGGTTCTTGGGGGGTGTGGAAGATAGAACTGGATCTCCCATCCTGCAAAGTTGCTGGCGTCATCGCTGGTGTGCCTTTGACCCACATAAGACAATGACTCACAGATGACTTTCAGGCATAGTATTGGAGTTTGCACAGATCAGAAGCCATTCCATCCAGATGGTCTGGGTGTGGTCACTCTCTCTTGACAGTATGGACATAGCCAGACCATGCTAGTTGAGTTTAGTGCCAGAGAATGAGATCTAGCACTCTTCACTCTACTAATAGAGGTAGTTTCTAATAGAAAGACTTGTGCGCCCCTCACTTCAAGAAGGACATTGAGGTGCTGCAGCGTGTCCAGAGAAGGGCAATGAAGCTGGTGAAGGGTCTAGAGAACAAGTCTTACGAGGAGTGGCTGAGGGAACTGGGACTATTTAGCCTGGAGAAGAAGAGGCTTAGGGGAGACCTTAATTCTTTCTACAATTACCTGAAAGGAGGTTGTAGTGAGGTGGGGGTTGGACTCTTCTCCCATGTGACAAGTGACAGGACTATAGGAAACAGCCTCAAGTTGCACCAAGGGAGGTTTAGGTTGGATATTAGGAAAAATTTCTTCACCGAAAGAGTTGTGAAGCATTGGAACAGGCTGCCCAGGGAGGTGGTGGAGTCACCAGCCCTGGAAGTGTTTAAAAGCTGTGTAGATGTGGTGCTGAGGGACATGGTTTAGAGACCCTGGCAGTGCAGGGGGAACGGTTGGACTTGATCTTGAAGGTCACTTCCAACCAGATGATTCTGTGATTATCTGATTCTGTCTTTGTTTTAGACAGAATCTTTACACTGGGATAACACATACTTTGAGGAATGCATTTCCGCCTCTTTCTGCAGACAGAATTATCTTGCAGTGCAGGCAGTTGCCATCTATGCATTCCCGTGATAGCCTTTAGCTTGCTGTTTGGCTTCAGCCAGTCCTAGAAAAAATCTTGTTGTAGATGCTGTTACAGAGGCATGCGAGTGCTCTTGCTGGTATAGATGGTTTAATTACTTACTGAATACATTATTGTATATATTATGTACATACATATATCATGTATCTATTATGTGTGTACATATTCTATACATTAAACAATAATTTTTCGATGCTATAACCACATTTGTGGTAGGAAGGTTGGCTGGCATAGCTATCCCATTAGGACTGTGACCACAAACCTTTTCAAGTCTAAAAGAATTATTATTTTAAGAGTTTATTATACTTCAGTAGCATACCATTTCAGACACATAGAGTTCCTTCAAGCTCTGTTGAACTTACTGTAAGGACTCACCTTTTCTTCATGTGCAGCATTTCAGCAGACACAGCACTTTGTTGCTGAATCTGGCACCAACTTCCTTTTAAACTGAGATCATTGTCAGTTGTTTTACTGAGTTTGTAAAGATTTTCCAACTATTCTCCTTGGAATCACTATAATTGCAATTACATAAAGGTATATCATGGTAACACTGAGGTTTTGGCTGGACCGAGACATTTTCAAGCAGAGTTTCTATTACTTCCCAGAAAAATTTGTGCTCTGCTGAGTGTGCTAGCCACAGGGGTATGTTGTTCAAAATACCTACATTGATAACGAATAAAAGAACCTCCGTAGTAAGTCATCCTAAAGGTCTCTTTAGCACAGTATCTGACCCCAGCCAGAAGTGGATCTTTGGAGAATAGCGTAAGAGCAGGATAAGCACATAGGGATATTTCTTCAGAATAGCTTCCCAGCTGGCAGTGATTTGTGTTTCAGGAGCTTGTGGTTTTGAAATGATTACATGTTGGATACGAGAGTCCTCTTTTTCTGTGGTCTTTGCAGCTACACCCGAAGCACTTGCTCTCCTTGAGCGCTACTCATGGTGGAGCGGGGGAGTACTTTTAGGACTTTGTGACAAGGACAGCAGGAGCCAGTATTACCCCTGCATGTTCTTACCTAATAAATCAAAGTAATGGAATCTTGATAGTGGCAGGCAGTATGTAGCCAGCATTGTTCAAAAGGCTTCTATAACCCTCAAAATATCCATTTTGAAATCTAAACTCCAGCCCTTGGCAGAGAATCATGAATTGCCAGACAAACAGCAAGGAGTTCAGTTAGCTATCAGTTTTGTAACCAAAATCATCCTGCTCTGTCAGATCATCTGACTGTTTTAGAGGCTTTGGAATTGCCAGTGGTTATTGTAAAGATACCGTGTTTGCCAGATGAAACATATAGCAGTGCTAGGTGACACAGAGGGAGACGCTGCTAGGTGGTGGCTGTCAGGATTGATACTGGGGTACTTCAGTTGGTATCTCTTGGCCGCCACGTCCCTGAGTAGGCACTCAGAACAGTAACAGTTATAGCGGCATATAGACATTTAATTACTACTCTGGAGCTCAGTGGGAAGTGGTGGCCCCTGCCTGGCAGAAAGGCAGGCAACTGCTGCTCAGATATGCCTAGTTTTTTGAGTGCCAGGATCTACTGGCCCCTGCTGAGCTCCTACAGGCACATTTAACCTCCAGTTTGGAAAAGGAAAGTGGGCTTTGGCACATGACCGTTGGAAGGTTCCTGACTGTCTGTGCTACGTTTATGTGAAGTGTGGACAGAAATTCACATTAATTCTTGTACTGTTTCAGTTTGCCGTGTTGTGCCAAGACCAAGAGAAGATTAATATCTTTGTCAGACTTAACCAAAATTTTCTTAAAAAAAGTAACCCTTTGATCAGGAAACATGACAGCAATTCCTGAGACAGTTCCTCACACAAGATGCTGAACTTTGACCAATTGCTCAGAAGTTATCATGAATAACAAATTATTTGGGTTTGTTTTTTCTTTAAAGGAGGACAAACATGATATATAATCTGAATGTAGGGAGGAGTATGGCACTACAAAGACTGTCACTAAATATTTTAAGCTGTTTAAAGAACATTCAGAAACATTGGGGCTGTAATTACTTGGAGAAAGACTTTTTGTCTGGTTACTACAATACTGGTTTATTCTATTTTGTGTTTTTTGCAAACACAAAAAATATGATCTCTAAGTAGACATAGCAAAGTAAAGTTTTGTTTTATTCAAAATAATGTTACGTATTCTGAGATATGTAATTTCCATTAACTTTTCTATCACTAAATAAAGTTTCTTACTATCCAAATTAGTTTAATTAGTTTAATTTCCCAGTCAAAAAAAACCAGGAAAACAAGTATTTCATCAAGCATTTCAGCCTATCATTCTTTATCTAGTTGTGTTTTGAGGTTTTATCTACTGCAGCTTTTGATGCTCTTATATTGTAAATGTTTGAGGTGAAAGTTTATTAGCTATTTTACACTGTATCGTGTTCATTTATGGCATTAATCTGTAAATAATACATAGGTCACACAGCCAAGATAATTTATGAAATATTCAGAGCTTAAGTGGAGACAATTTTTTAATGCTGTTTATTTCTGTTTTATAAAGCAAATGAAGGACTTGCATGTGTTTGTCTGGCATGACCATTCACAGGGAATAAAGTGATGCTTCATTTTGCCAAAATCCAATTCCAAAATTACAAGGAACACGGATTAGACTATATTAACTATCTGTTTGGAGCAGAGTGGCTAGAAGATGAAGTTAATACTGCACCTAGGAGAGTGGGTTCTTTCCTAAAAGTAGATGCCCATGGATTTTCAGAATGATACTGTCAGCTAAAATTGGTCAAAGTTTTCTGCTGTTTTGACAGTGGATTCCACCTTGCTTTCAGAATTTTTAAATTGTGTGTAATTTCCTTTTCATCTTCAACTGAGTGGCAACAATTTGCAGTAACAGCAATAAATAAAGCTAACAAATGCCTGGCCGAACATTTTTGATCCACAAAGGTAGAAATATATTTATCTTCTTATTTTGACTGGCTCTTTCCAGGCTGCTTCATTTTCTCTGGAAGAGGAGAGGGCTGTTCCTACAACGCATAAATGAGTCTTTTTGGATGAAAAGCTGCTTGTGCTTTTCTCCCATTAAGCGGGCACCAAATCACTTAACTCAACCGGTCAGAAGATTCTTGGCACTAGTAATAAAACTTCTAATTTGTTGCATTTGGGTAAGAGTTTTTAGGCTATTTTTTTCTAGCTTTTTTTTTTTTTTTGATGATGAGAATGAACACTTAGTAACAGAGACTACAGTTTAGAGGGATCAGTGTTAGGCGTTTACATTTAATATATGAACTTACTGGCCTGTAGTTAGGTACTGTGGCATTTTCTGAGACAGAAAGAGGCTATAAGATGAACACAATGAGCCCAAACCATCCGACCCTTCTAACTCTGCTAAAGGTTTTTATCTTCCACATGAAGACAGTTGCTAGCGTACACAGGATAAATTGTCAAGCAAAAGGAAGCAGACAACATTGTTTTCACAGCATATAAGTACCACACTGGATGTGATTTCATGCGTACATTACTGAGTGTTAGTAAAACCAGAACAGACACCCTCTCCCGGCAAAAAAATTCTTTCTGTTGCTCCTTTGGGATCAATGATGTTTTTATACTGTTGCACAGCTGGTTTATGTGTGCCATCTCCATTGGGCAAAGGCAGTCCTCTCGCTTATGCCTTGGAATTGTTTAATGGTTGGAAACTTGTCTGTAGAGCAGCTTCAGCAGATTTTTAGAGTTGGAAGATCTAATGTTTAAAAGATAGCAATGGGAATCCATTTAAGTCAGGGAAAAAAACTCTATAAAAAAGGGCTTAAATTAGAGTCAAACTTGCTATCACTTATACAGCTCAGAACGAGAATTTCTGTTCCAATGTCATTATTTTCCTCTCTGACATATATTCCAAATCGTTTACTGTTTTCATTACAGTTGCCACATTTAAAGTCAAAGTGGATGCCTTGCAGTATAATATGATCGTTGTGTATAGCTTGCCTATACTGTTTAGTTAATGTTGCAAAGTGCTTCCAGATCCTATGGATTGCAAGAATTTTGTAGAATATAAATTGTCTATCACTATGTTTACAAATACAAGCGTGGGAAGATGTGCATTTTGAAATGGTGATGAAGTGAGGGTTTTCTTTTTCTCTTTTATTTGCAGCGAGGAATTCTCCCGTTTGGGGACTGGAGACAGTCTTGCTTGTGATGACTAAGTAGCCAGCAAGACAAGAATTTAATTCCTTTGGGTATACTCAAGCCAGATACAATCCAGACAAATGCAGTGCTTACTCCATGTGCTGGAACAGCAGCTTCAGCCTTGACCTAATGAAGCTATCATTTCTAGCAGCAAGAAGTGATTTACTTGTCAGGCTGCTGAGACCAGAATTTTTTCGGATTTGTGGACAGCTGTCTGTGCCAAATTCTAGTGTATAAGTAATGACTTTTATTTTATTTGAGTTGTAATATAAACTGCAAAGGGAAGACTGCAACTAGCATCACTCTTCTGCAAACCAAAGAATTTGATTTAACACTCAGCTAAATACGTTTATATAAAATTTCAGAACTTTACATTTGAAAAACTGTCAGTAGTTTCCGTTCCAGTAATTTCATGTTCACCTGTCTGAATTACACATGTGGGCAGTCAGTCAAAAGAGTCACAGATACATGAAGACTAACAGCAGAATGGCTCTTAGCTTTACAGTCAGCAGAACGTCAGTTTAGCTTCATTACCAGGATAACAAACACCTTTGGTATGTAAGCTTTATAATCCAGTACCAATGAAGAGACCTTGAAGTATTTCAGCACAAGTTGTACACTGCTTTTAATGTCTGCGTAGACATAAGCATAATAAAACACCTTGTAAAAGTATGACATTTCCATTCAATAATGCAATAGTGCAGGCTTAAAAAAAAATCAGAAAAAAACCTAATCTCTTATCTGGTAACTGGCAGGCATGAATTGTGGAGGAGCGCGCTCTTAACAGCTCTTTGGGCTTTGGGAGGGTTTGTTTTTTTGAGGGGACACTTTGGAGACTTCTGGATTTTTTATTTTATTTTATTTTATTCGTTCTGTATTTCGAGGGTGAGGTTTGGGTCATTGGGGGTTTTTCCTGTTAATATCAGAGATCACAATATCTTGCCTTGCTGCTATTCCTTCTCAACTGTTTGGTTTGACAGTGAAGCTTAATCCTTCCAAATGAAAGAAAAAATTAATATTCTTGGTTTTTTGGCTTACAAAATTACAGTTCTGCTAGTTGTAATAGTGATGAGTGTCACAGAAATGCATAGAAATAGATGAATAAATTCTATCGTCATATTGAAATACTTGATATGAAAAGGTTCCCCAGCTGGTATAAAAGGCTTACCACGTGGCTTCATATTTTGGGTTACACACCCCAAATCTAAGAAATATTTTACTGTGTGTCGCTACAATCAGATAGGTTTATTTCAGATGATTAAATGCAAATATGTAATAAATTATGGGGTTTTGTTCTCTGACATCTTATGTTCTTCTAATTTATTATTTTCTCCAGCTAAGTCAATTAGATTTAAAAAAGGTCTTCTAGAAAATGTGGCACTTTCAGATGTGTCGCCTTTTCATGTCTGTCAAATGCAAATCTCCTTCCTTTCTGTCTTCTACCGCCACCACCACCACTCTTCCTCCTGTTCAAAGGCATTTTTGCGGATGACATTTGCAAGGCTTGCAAAAGAGAGACTTTGAAGAAAGGGGGCACTCAGGAAAATGTTTCTGCTATTGCTGTATTCTTTCACATGGATATTCCCTTTAAGAGGATGTTCTTCCATTCCTTAACTGTAGATACCCAATGATTTTTAATACATTTACATGAAGCACTACTAGGTTTTGTTTTAAATATGGTTCTGCATTTTGTCTGCTGACTGGACAGTTTCTAGTGAGCACAGAAGAAATGCTACTGATAAAGTAATGTTTTCAATAACTGTGCAATTGAAAACAGTACAAGGTGAAATGCTGGTGCTGTAGAGGTCAGAAGAAATGATCTGTTGGTTTCAGTATGCTCATGGTTCTACCTTAATGTTTTCTTTTTTCTGCTTATGTTACTGGGAAAAACAGGGACGTTGGAAGTTACCTTAAAAAAAACCAAATTTCTCTAGTTTTGAGACATATAAATGCTTCGTTCTGGTCAATCACTAACTTTATATAAGGAAAATTATGTACTGTCTTGCATTCTTACGGAGACAGAAATGTTTGAAAAGGAAGAATGTAGATTTAAACATTTGCTTTTAGACCTATAAAAAATTGGTGAATAGAAATTTAAAATACTTTTAATTGTATAAGGCCCTTTGTCCAGAAGAGCTGTTTCATTTAACTTTTAGATTTTTTTTAATGAATCTCAGAGTCCTTTATAGATGCAGAATGAAGACAAGCATGTTTTAGGGTTAGAATTGGTTTTGCTTGTATCTGACAATTTGTGAAGCCATTCTCTGAAACATTTTAATTCTATCCAATATGTTACCAATACATAATACATGATGCATAGTACTTCTGGGACATAACCTGAATAATTCACCTACAGTAATAGGATCGTGTTGCACTTCAGGTTATAAATGTTTTATTGCCATAATACATTGTCACATAACATAAAAAACCCTAACACTTTAAATCAGTGGAGAGGAAAGATTTTTTCTGAATCATGATTCTGTTTATATTTATTGTACCTTAATTTCATTTCATATGTACTTATTTTATTAAACTGTGGTAGAAAATGAAAAGTTGTGTTAGAGAACAATACAAACCATTTAACTAGATTAATCTCTTAAATTTATCCCCTCCGATAAAAATAGCTTTGTATGGTGTTGTTGGCTACTTCACGGGTAAGGAAATAAGTGTAAGGACAATGCTCCTCCACAGCCAGGAAAAAAAAAAAAATGGAACTGGCTTGGAAGCTCATTAAAAAACCGAGTGAGAAAAAATAAGGAATTTTGAATTTTGAAAATTAAGTTACATTTCCAGAATTCTTAAACTCAAGCATGCTTTTTAACTTTTATAGCCAAAAGTTAGGTTGAGTTATATGTGTGAGGAGATAGGGACATCCATTACTATTTAGCTAAAATGGCTTGTGTGAAGAAACAGAAGTATCCACTGTTATTTAACCAAGAGTCCTGTTAAATAACTGGAATAAGCCATTATTTCACATCTGCTGATCTTTAAATAGGAAATGCTGTGTTTATTAATTCTGAATGTGTCAATTTGCATGACCTAAATGATGGAATTTTTCAGTGAGACTGTTTGTCATGGGGATTATCTGACGAACTTCTCATGTCTGGAAAGTTTATTTAACAGCTCATCTGCCATTATAAAAAGATACAGGTGAACTATGCAGCAAGTGAATCCCTGGTGTCCCCTCTGCACACCTCCTCTTTTATTTCTGGCAAATAAGTGGTGGCTCAGTTCCCTAAAAAGTTATATGAAAGTGGTTTATTCGATCAGGTTGTTCTTTCTTGGCTGCAGGTTCATAACTGCCTTAATTACTATGAATTTCCTTTATTCTGCCTGATATAATTTTAATTTTTTTTTCAGATACACTGTTTACTTAAATTTGGGTTTCACAGTTCCCATATATTCTGTCACCAATGTTTGGCTACCACAGGCATTTTTTAAAAAAGTAGGGTTTAAAAGTTAAGATTAAAACGTAGGAGTTAGTAAATAGCCAATTGAACTTTCAGAAGTTCAGCTGCAAAATTTCTGTTGATTCACATTACTCAGGGCCAGGATATTCTATAGTAGGTCCACAAGGAGGACCTAACATTCAATATTGGAAAAGGTTTAGTATTGGAACCTCTGACTGTTGGGTGCCCTGCTTGACTCTAAGAGTCAGCACAGAGGCAATTGAAGGAATAATATCTCAGTTGATATTGACCAGAAATTACACTAGAATAGGGAAATAAATCACAGGGGTAGCTAATTGCTTTTTGTTGTTCTAAGAAAAAAAAAAAACCCCTATAGAATTATATGACATCATAATATATCATTACATCTTAATTACGTTTATTCTAAGGAAGTGTTTACATTCTATGGTGGTAGAGATCAATACTAGAATTTTGAAAAAACATGTAGAAACAGAATTTTATTATCTGAGCATTGTCTGGCAACACCAAAAAAATATTCAGTGTTTCCACCAGACAATTCTGTGTTGACTATCCAAGGCCACTTGTAGAACACAAATATTTTACATTTGTGGCATTATATCTTTAAATGATGAATGGCAGAAGTAAAACTGACAATCTAGTACATTTTGGTAAAGCTTCATAATAGTTGTGAACTATCAACAACACAAATAATGACAAAACTAGATGCTAACCCACAATATTTTTTAAGTAGAGCTTGAATTTCTAAAATTTAAAAGAAGCCATACCACTTATGGGAAGTTTTTCCCTGTGTTTTCTTCAGTGTATTGAGAGTGTTTAATCCAGCTCATGTATGCCTGGTAATTACATAAGATGAAGATGATTTTTACCTTACTGAAAATGATCTTTACTTTGGAATCTTTGTTTTAAATTCCAGATCCATCAGCTCCACCAGCTCCATCTAATATCAGAATTGCCAATATCACTGCTAACAACGATGGGACTGTAAATGTGATGATTACTTGGGATCTTCCAGAAGAACCAGATATCCCAGTGCACCACTACAAAGTCTTCTGGAGCTGGACATATAGCAAATATGTAATCCCAGCAAAAAAAAAGAGAAGGAAGATTACTGATGGGGTAAGAAAAAAAATAGTAAATGAGACAGAAATATGGCTTATTTCTGGCACAAAATAGAGTACAAGTATAAAATATGTGATAAATTGCATTGTTTTCAGCAGTTGGTAAAGGAGTGGTCTTAATTTTTAATATCACCAAAATATAGATAATTTTGATCTCTCTATCTTTCACTAAACTCAGGGAGAGAAGTAGACTTCTGCCTTAAATGCAGGTAAATACTCTAAGATTTTGCAGGAGACATGAATAGAAAGTTAAATGCTGTTTGTCCTCTAAATCCAGGCATCCCTCCCTGACCCCTAGTCACCAAACCCTGAGAGAAATAAAGGCAACGAAGGCTGTGTGCTGAATTTATCTGCATCAGGTGGGACACATCAGAGGTGCCAGTGTGGAAGCATGCTGGACCCATGTCTCCTCATGGGAACTGATGGGTGATCAGGATCTGGAGGCTGCAGAGCCACCACCACCAGCCCTGTGCTGGGCAGACAGGAAAAGGAATTTTTTCTGCAAGTGTAGTCAACATGCAGTAATTAATTTCAGGGGCTGAGATAACTTGGTTCTTTGTTTCTACTTCAGTTAAATACTTTTTTCTATTATTTAAAGTAAATATGCATAGAAAAGAAAGTTCTTTCTCAAACTTTTAACAATCACTTTGGCAAGATAGGAGTAGGGTTGGACCATGCTAGGTAGAAGTTTGTGCTTAACATGAAAGCTGCCATTGTCTGGAGATCTTCATGGCAGAGGCTACAGCCTAAACATACAGGGGAACATCCTCTCCACAAGCTGGTCCTCAAATCACAAAACCCAGAGAATTTCAAAATTGAGCTGGGTCCTTAATGTTGTGTTGGCACTTTGCATCCTACGTATCAATAGGTAAAACAGAGTCAATGTACAACATTACAGTAATTAGCACCAAGTTCTGACCTTTAATATAGGAAAATCCAGAACAGCCAAGGCATATTTTAGAGAAAAGGCAGGCTCTTAGAATACCTTCTGTATTACTCCTGGCTCACTGTACTTTTTCTTCTGCAACACGTCATGAAACTGAATGGCAATGCCAGTGAGATTCAGACTTCCTCCATAGGATGCTCCTGAGGCTATTGCTAATCAATGGTCCTTTGAATATTATCCTCTGTCCAAAAATTGAAACTGCTTAAAAAAATAATAACTTAAAGGTGGAAAAATCTTATTTTTTAAAGATCATTTAAGATTTTTTTTTTACCCAGTTTTTACTTTTAGATATAGTCTAGTCCAAATAATTTTAAAATCATTTCCGTATGAAATCATTCCAGGTAGACATTAAAATAATTTTGCTACAATATTAACACTGTTAATTGAAGTTATAGCCAATGTTATCAATATCTCAGTACAAAACAAGTAAAGGTAATTGATAGGAAATGATTTTGACAGTTGCTGAAGTGATAAGTATGGCAGGACATGGTTATCCTTTTAATTCTGGATTGACAAACTTCAGAGGCACAAATTCTTCTAATGAAAGCATGGAATCTTCTGTCTGAGATACGGGCTAGAAGGGAATTTTTATAAATACATTTTAAAAAATTTAGAAATGTAAGAATACGGAAAAGCCTTTGCTCTTCTTTACAATTTCGTAGGATTTACCTTAATTTCTGGCTTATTGACCAGAGAATGATAATCCTACTCTGGTATTTCCCCATGTAAGACACTTCCGTGACAATGGAAACTGTGTTTTTTCTCTTCTGTTTTCTATGCTGTAGCAGAAAAGTGTTCTTACCAATGAGGGGGGGGTATTTTTGGTTATGGGTTTTGGATATTTTTTTCATTTTTGTTTTCATCAGCTGAAACAAACAGAAAATGTTGACAAATGTACTGAATGTTGGGCTTTAGCTATCTTCAAACTGCCTGTCTCTAAAAAAAATTTTCAATTGCTTTGCTAACACAAAAATGGGAGAAAAAAAGTTTAAATTTCTTTGGATAAACTGATTTGGGCATAAGAAAAAAACTTCTTATATGTAAAAAAACTCCTTTAGGTTTGACCTGAGCAATAGGTGTATTTGCCAAGTAATTGCCAAAGTTATGTAAACATCAACAAGGTTAGTATGTTAAAAATGACACAGAAAAAGGGTCTAATAATGTCTGTTTTCCAAGAAAGGACATTTTGCTCTGTTGAAATTTATACCTGAGTTTTCTAATGTCGAAGGAGCAGTGTGCCTAACAGGCCTGCTTTTAATAAGGGCCCGTGTTTCAGGAATACTGTAAGTACTTTGTAGAGTTATTCTTCTCTATTATAGGCCCAAAATTACGTGGTCCTGGAGGGACTCCAAGCCAACAGCAACTACAATGTCGAACTGCAGGCAGTAACACGTTGGGGTCAGATTCGCCTAAAAAGTGCCAAGGTTTCTCTCCATTTTAGCACAACTCAAGACACCAGGAATAATAGTGAGTAATTGTATTCAAACCCTCGAATGCTTGATTTCTTCTTTATCTGGATTTGAATGTTTTGTATAATGATTTCTCTAAAATAAAAATACCAATTTCTTAAAGCTTCCTGTTCCATATCATAGTGATCCTATCTTGGTAAAACTGAGTAACCTTTTAATGTTCAATTTCTTACCTAAAAATTGGTGACAGTTTTTGTCTAGCTGTTTATCTTGGATCCTACTCACCTGAAATAAATGCAGTGAAATGCAATGCATTTGCCTGGCTGTGGTGTGAATGTTTTTTAAATGCAATACAGGTATAAATACTGTATTTGTCAGTAGCTGGAGTAAAACCGTTTCTGTGTCTTTGTCTTAACCTGGAAAGTTTTAGCTTGCAATGCTTTTCAAAGTCCTGACTGTTTTGAGTAGCCCTTTAATTCAGATTCTTGGACCACACAAATAAGTATCTACTATAAACTCATGTAAGAAACCAACTCTTCTATTAGGGAATCTAAAGTATTCCATGCCTGACAAGCAATGAATTCTCAAGAAATTATTGCACAGATAGGACCTATTTTCAAATTAGAATCTTGATACCTTTAGATGTCAAGTTATTTCTTGTTAGGATCTTCATGAAAAAATCACGTGCTAGGTAATATAGTTGAAAAACGTATCTGAATCAGAAACTAAACCATGACTATTAGTCTTAGTTAAATGCTATGCGTTTAATTACAACACAATACCAGGTTACTGACCCCACTGCTGATATGCCTCTGAATAACCAATACAGCAAAGTTCTTCTAAGAAGATGTTAACGAATATAGTTTTAAATATCCTGTCCTGACTCCATGTCATTTTCCATCCATTTACATTCTTTTTTTAAAAGTATGCTCAAAGTTTAAACTTGTCGCCATTTTTATAACATAACTGTAATTACTCTCACTAATCAATTGCTATTGCTGCTAGACCCTTCTGCTGGCGTATTCAGTTTGGATATATATAAAATATTTTCAAGTAGTTGTTAGCTGTGACAGACCTTCATATCTACAGTTGCTTCCCATACCAGAAAGATGAAATAGACCTAAAGATCCTTCTTTTTGTTGTATTAAGCTCATTTTTACTACTTTTTTGGTCCATTTCAAATGCCAGCAGAGGGCCAGGTTTTTCTCTCTTCAATTAACTGCCTTTGCTTGAAATCTGTACTAGAGTATGAGCTTGAATCTCCACAGTGTGTATGGAAGGCAGGTTTGGGTTAAGTCTTCAGCGATGCCTGGTGTAAGTGAATATGAATTCTGCCCTCCCAATTTGCGCTCCTAGATTGTTCCCATGCTTCCTCTTATCCCCTGGAAAAGTGACCCAGTATGCAGGATTGTGCATGATAGCAAAAGCTTCTTTGAGTTACCACATTTAATTCTCCTTTATTTTCTATATGTACACTGGAGATGTAATAGAAGAAAAACTACAGTGGGAACTGGGTGTTTAATTCCAGTGTACTCAGCCACGGTGCTCAACTAGAAGCATATCATTGGTGTTTGAGACGTGTTGTCATTTTGCTGAGTATTTTCCGAAGAATTTTTTGTTGATTTTGCTCCTTTTTTTCTTTTTTTTTTTTACACCCCCACCCCACTTCTCCAGTCTTCTTTCTGTTTGGAGTAGAAGTTTCTGTGAAGTTGTGGATCTCAATGCTAAACTTTAAGGTGTTTAATTTGCAGTCCAGTAGTCTTGACTGGCATTTCACCAAATTATGTCACAGCTCTGAGAAAGAACGTGTCACCGAGTTTACTTCACGTCAGGTCACAGGAGAAGGCTAGTGCCTGGATTTCACCTGAGGCTGAGCTGTGTCCTGGTAATTAGGAAGAAATTCTAGGTGCCGTTATACACACATAACCAAAGTGACACTGGGAGAGCTGTTGAATTTCTTTTTCTCATTTTACTGTAAGAATAGCTTTATAAACTTTCCTCTCTTGGAAACAGGGATAATTAACCAACTGATGTTTGTCAGGCTTTATTGTTAGTCCTGACATTAGGTCTGATCATCTTAGTCTTTAAACATGAGAGTAAATAAAGACTTTTTATGTAACAAAAACCCTCTCAACTGAAGCTGAGTAATTGGGATTGGACTGTGTCGTTTTTCGGTACCACTCTATCCTTACTGCGAGAAACCCTTTCACCAGTAGTGCTGTATCAGCTCTCCACGATCTCACTAGCGAGCTGTCTCTCATGGTCTGTATCACTGATGGATCTGTGTTGGGAGAGGAAGATTTTTGTTTCACTTTTCCCTCTCCAAACAATTGTGTTTTTCAGACTCTGATGCAGATCACATCTGATTTATTACTTACAAATCCTCTACCAAGTGGAGTTACCATGTTACATCATGTGTGACTTTGGTGGTTTCATCATGGTGGCTTCATCCACTCCAGTGGCACATCTTTCCTGTCATCATCACAGCTAGATTTAAATTCCTTCCAGAGCTTTGCTTGGATAATCTGCCCTCTCCTTGATTGTTTCACTTCAGAAAACAGTCCAGCAGTAGTTTCTGTGGAAGTCTGCTATCTACTAATGTCTAATTAGTATAGGCTTTCTAAGGCCTTGTGCTTTATTTCCCTTTACTGTAGTGACCTTTTTGGACTAAAAGGTTGATTAATCCTTGTATTGGTTTTTAAACCAGAGTAATACTATTCTAAAAGCAATATTTTTGTTTTCTCATCAAGTATTTGACTGTTATGTTCATTATGAACATCCATTTAGTTAACAAGCAGTATTTTCTTTTTAACAGCAAATCAGTGCCTGTGAGAACTAAAACACATATTTGTTTTACAGTAGAGTACTTCAATAATAAGTTTATAGACAGATCTGAGCATCCTTTCTGTTAAAGTAAAAGATTTAAGAGTCTTTGAGCCTAAATCACTCATATCACACATTTTAGAGGATAGAGCACACTGCTGAGAAGTGTATTTGGAGCTTTTTAGAAATTTTTTAAAAATGGCTAAATTATAGTTTACATAGAAAAGCAAATAAACACTACTCCTGGAGGAGATGCAAATGACTCCTCTGAATCTCACTGAAGTTAGTTAGGTGCAGAGCCAGTCCTGCTTGAGGTACTTTCGAGAATACTTGGAAGCAGATGGAGAAGTATGAAGAAGAAAAAAAATATTGCCTGAAATATTATCTAGGACATGACCTTCATGCCCCCTCTTTATTTGGGGACTTCCATGGCCTTTGGGAACTAGTTCCAGAAGCAACTTGCCAATTTTGCTGAAGTCCCACTGTCAGTCGCTCTGCCCTCTGTGGAGTTAAGCTCTGGCTTTTTAGGTGTCTGTTCCTATTGTCAGAATAGAGAATAATCCATAACTCACTGAAGTAATTTAGTCCTACAGACCTCTGTGAGCTTTGACCCTGGCCCTCTGGCATTATATTTCCCCACTCTGAGAAATATGTTGCCCCCCTGTATTTGTATGCTTCACTTCTGGGAAATGCAGCAAGACTCTCTCTCTTGATCTTTATATAGAAATATTCTAAATTGGTGTCCTGGTTTTTCTGGAAGTGGAGCAGACAGAGAGAAGCAAAGCAGAGATTTAGTTAAATTAAAATACTTGTAAGTTGAGATATAGCTAATGGATATAAGTTTGTACTTCGCTCTACCACTTTTAGATTTCCTTTTAGGAAGTATAAACATTATGGTTACCTTGAGAAAGAATTGGCTTAAGTTTGGTAATTTAATTTAAAGGAAGCAAAGGAAATGTAAACTTGTATCAGATTAAGTGAAGGATTGACAAAGTAAAGTTTGGCCAAAAAGCAAGTGGGTTTCAGCTGAAACTGCATGGAGGGCACAGTGTTAAAGTTTACATGTTTCTCGTGGTAATTATTGAAACCTGAGTCCTTCGCTCTTTCTTTCAAGTATGTAGTTAATAATTTGCCACTTTCTAATTATTAGAATCTTTACCTTTCATTTAAGTGTATTATTGAATTAAATACAGCTGTTGTTAATCTGATGCAAATACTGTCCTCTTAATCAGACCTGATATATTTGCAAATGTGCAATGAAAATGCAGTTTGAATCAGCATTTCTACATTCTAACTTAAAATATCTAGAAATAAGCCTGCTAAAGGTTGGTGAACTGTTGCCAAACTAAATCCTGGACGAAGGACATACCGTTACCAGTGTTTGTTGGAGCCTAGGCACATGACACCAAAGGAATTGCTCGGTTAATTCTGCTCTTACAATATTTTCCTAAGCATTCATTCTTCGCTGTTGGAAATAGGAAGGTGGGCAAGAAAGATCTTTAATCCAACCAGTGTATTCTTACATAGCATACCAAAGGACTGTATTTACCTTGATATAATAACCACATGTGGGTTTCACTCAGGGCCATCCTTGGGTTTTGTATATATTCAAACACTGCACAAATATAAAGACCATGAATGATTATCCAGAACTACTGCTAGATCCTATGCCTCTTTAAAAAGTCAGTGTGTTGACATTTCTTGTTCTTGGGAATATAAATACCCTCCCTTTCCCTATTATTCTTTTGAAAATTTATAGAGCATTTTAATATTACATTTTTTTCTCTCTCTCTGTTCAAAATTTTTTTTTTTTTAACTGAATTCCGAAAAAATTGTCAACCCATTATGGAGAGTTTGTTCTTTATATTAATTTCATTTAGATGAGATACTGAAATAAGGTAATTTGGATTAAGGATAGTATTTTTTTCTGAATTTCAGCACTGTTAGCATAGTAATTATATGACACTGTACTTAAATAAATAATTTCTGGTTGTTCTGTGTATTGCAGAGGAACAGACATCTTCTGCTGGGAAACCCCAGAAAGGACTGGTAGATCCTTACCCAACATTTCAAAGAAGAAAAACCACTCGTTTTCTTAAAATTGGAACTCCTTTCTATCAGGACAATCAACTTCAGGTCAAAGTCTACTGGAAAAAGACAGGTTTGCCAAATTTTTATTTTACTATTTTTTTCTAAGGCGGCACTCTCATCAGCTGCCTTAGGGTGATAGAACTTTGATATAGTGAACATTGTACAGTCATTCGAAGTTAAATCCTACACCCATCCTTCCTTCCCTTCACCTTCACATTACAGTGAAACCTTGCCTCTCCTCCTTGTGTTATGCATGTGTAAACATCTGCTGGGAGGAAATGATGTGAATCAGCTATCCAAAAATTACCGTCAGTCATGTTGGGACACGGAATCTTTCCAGACCGGAGATAATTTTTAGTTCAGTGGAAATTGCTTCTGCAAAGTTTTAAACAGAGAAGCAGAATTTGGCCTTATGTTCAACACAGCTGAGCTTTTTTGGTTATCAATTGTGTCCCCCTGGAGTGTGGTCAAAGGGTCTCAAGCACATACAGTTCCCAGGTGGATTTTCTGCTGATGCTACTGTAGTATCACTTGTTAGACTTTGTCAGCCGAGAAATGAGTCTGGACATGAATGCATGTGGAATTCCTGCAGTGGTATCACAAAAACTAAGCTGCAGTTTGAACCACAAAATTTAGAGTTGTACTGGCTCATGTTTAGGCCACAATAGGCTTTATGCCAACTTTATCAGTCACCTTGAAGTAATATTTGCAGTAAATGTTATAAATGTTATAAATGCCTATAAAAAGAAATAAAGTAGTCAGCATTCTCATGGTGGCTGAGGCAAGAGGTAATTAAATGAAGTTACGGAATATTTTATAGTTTGGAAATAACAGTGTTTGGAGGTGGTGTAATCTCCACAATTGGACATCGTCAAAGACAGATACAGCGAGACTGTCCCTTTGTGCCGGGGATGGACCAGTTGAGTTCCTGAGTTGCTGGTTGAACAGGTGGGTCATCTGGTATGAATCTGTGTACATCCAGTGATACAAGGGGAATGCAGAGAGGTCCCTGGTGATCATGTGGCAGAAGCAAGCACTGTCACACCCATTAGGGTGTTTAGGTAGATGGTATAGCCATGCAGTGGAAGTTGCCTTCATTTTTCTCACATAACAAACAGTGATAGTAAGGGTGTTTGAAGAGGGTCAGAATATGGCAGTTTGTCACACTTACTTTTTTCTTTCCTTTTTTAAAAAGAAAGTATCACTGTTCTTAGTGCCAGCATATGCAGTAGCTCAGCAGGAGCATTGCCTCCTGTGAAACTGAAAAACAGCCAGTTAGCTGCTCCTGAGAAGCTGGCAGCCTCTATAAGCTCTCACAGGAGTTTGGAGCTTACGTTGTACATGGATGCAATACTGCCTGTAAATTTACTAGTGACAATTTGCTACAGAGCAAGTCTTTTTCCTGGTGCAGGGAACACAGCAGGAGACATGTATTGTCTGTGTCTTGTCTTTATGAAAGACACCAATTACTGGAGCCAACGGCGCTGGGAACCGTACCCACACAGCTTTCTCCTTCTGAACTGCACTGTCTCAAGTTGTGTTTAGGGAGTTGGAGGAGGTATGAGTGCAGCAACTGTAAGAGATGATGCTGAGAGAGAATTTTCACCTACTCTATGGCCTAGCGTCTTGTCTATTTTCATTGCAGATAGACAATCAGAGTTCAAATCCTTCCTGGCAGGGAACTGACCTCTTTGTCTTCTGTGTGGTGAAAGCAGAAGTCCCTGATGATTGCGCTAATGTTCTCATTATTTTGTAGTTTGCTGTTAGTAACAACACTTTTTTTTGGTACAGGAATCCAGTCACTCTATAGTCCTAAATTAGGATGTGTGACTTAAAAAGAAATAAAAATTAAGAAAATATCATGAAACCATGTGAAATAAGTAAGAGTTCCCATGACATAAAAAATAATTCAAGAAATACAAGTCTCAAGCTTGAATATGTTGAACATTTGTAAATTAAGCAAAATTTCAAATGGTTGTAGCAAAATTTGCTTTGTCTGGTTTGATTTTTGAGGGGTTTTTTGTGCTTTCTATGGAGGATTTCATGGTCCTAAGAAGAGATGGTTGCAGTAGTGATGAATATATTATTTAGATATTTGGATTTTTTAAAGACAAAAACATTTAAGCCAGTATGATATGTTGATATAGAGTGTCTTTGAGGTATGATGAGAACTTCAACAACTACTAAAGCGGCAATCTTTCACTCATCTCACTCACTTTCTATAGTAACAGCTGCGCAGATTTTTTTTTTGTATTCCTGAATTCAGTGGCCCTACCATTCTACTTAGAGCTGAGATTATTATTATTGTTTTAAATTCTGTCCAAAACCAAGATGGCTCTGTAGAAGAGTTTTGTACTGCCTCCCAACACTATAGCATCACAGCACGCCACTGATTACAGAAACAAACAGAAGGAAGAACTTGTGTGGATTTATTGCAGGCTCAGACTACTTAAGAAATGCAAACGTGTTCATAGGGTTGTTTTAAATTATTACTTTACTTTCATTGGTCCCTTTATTATCTGCAAAATTGTTTTGCTTCTGATTTTGAACCATTTTACTCTCTCTGAAAAGAACAAAATCAAAGAGAATCATAGAATAATTTAAATGAGTTGGAAGAGACCTCTGGAGGTCAGCTGGTTCAACCATCTGCTCACAGTAGAACTCTGAAGTAAAATCAAGTTGTTCACTCCTATCTGTAAGGCTCTCCAACAGATGTTGTTATTGTTTTCTGAATGACAGGGAATTTGTCCTTTATGAATATCAGGCTGCGGGGGCCACCTAGCCATTTACTGAAATGTACCTTAGGATTTCCAGAGTGTACAGTGATGTCTCTTGACATTCAAAGGTAGTTCTTTTATTGCTGCAAGGAAGATGGATTCTTCAGCGTCGCTTGCAGATGTGCCTCTAGGAAGCCAGTGAAAGACAACAATGATGACATCAGGGCTGAAGCTCTTGGTTTTATATCATCCCTCTGCATAGAATTCATTCATCTGGGTCAAATTCATCTATCCTGTGCAACAACTGCAATCAGAGGGTGTTGCAAACTATTGCTGAACTGGCTTTATTATACAGTAAAGAAGTGTTTTCTTATCAGCACTCAGAAACTGGACACAGTATTTGAGTTCAAGTCAGAGTACGTGGGTGGAAGATCCTGTTTCCATAGGTGTGCATCATAATGCACCGCAGTTTGGTAGCAGGAAAGACTCAATTTTGGCCTGTTCTTAAAGCGTCATTTCTTAAGTCCCGTTAGCTTCACTAAGCATGAGGCATGAACAGAATGTAGGATCTGGACTTTACATTAAAATAGATCTCTTTCTGAAATAATCTTTGAGTTTGAATGCTTCAGTCTGATGGCAATAATAACTTCGCTTCAGGATGTATGCTAGCAAAAATAACACCACACTTTAAGCAGTGCAAGGTGCTTAGCAAATGGACGTAATTTTGCTAGACGGAGTCATCACAAAAGCATCTTATAATTAGATGAATACAATAGCTTCTTTCTGAAAGAAGAATATGTCTTTCATGTGCTGCCTCCAACTTAGGCCTGGGATTAGAGAAACACAGTACATTCCTTAAACAGCATGAATCCCACTTTTGTAAAGGAAAAGAGAAACTTGCTTGTGGCTAGAATTTTTGGCCATCTTGACTGTGTGAAATTAGAAATTATGTGCTATTTATGTCAAATAATTAAATCAACTTAAACAAATCACTTTTAACTGCTTGGTGCTGGAGTCACAGAGTACCATCCATTACCAAGAACGGGTGCACCCTGAGCCCTCTACTTAAAAGGATTAGCTACCTAGAATAATTAAGATCCTCAGTCCCTTGTGCAGTAGTCAAGACTGAAAGTGAAAATAAAAAGATCCTTATGTTTCCTCTGTTCCTCAGTGGTTTGGCAACTAGAGAGATGCGGTTTTGGACTTCAGTTGAAAAGCCCTCAAGTTGCTGCAAATTTGTGTATCTTCAGTGTATGAAAATAAGATATTTCCCATAAACAGAAGAGAAAAAAAAATTTATGAGCTCACTGCATCAATTCTCATCACTCCCTGCAATAATTATAATATATGAAAATATTAGAATGTAATTTAGTATGATGATTTCTTTCCAAAGCAATATGTCACAGTAATGTTTTTTAGCCCATTACTCTGCCTTCACTACTATTTTCTTAGTGCCTGTTATTTGAGTATAATGTCACTCCCCTTGCTCAGGTAAAGCTTTAGTTTCCTTCACCTTTCTTTGGTTGAAGTCTATAAGCATTTACGTCCCCTGTTTAAATTAAACATTTAAAATACTTCTAGATATTTAAAATCAATGTATCTGCCCCTTGGTTTTGCTTAAAAAGACAAATATTTAAAATGCATTAAGACTTGGCTTCAGGCTTCTTTCTTTGTGTTTCTGGTAAATGCTAAAGCAGAAAAAAAAAGAGCACTTAAGGCAGGGAGAGGCAAAGAATCCTCCATTGTCTGATAAATCAACGAAACAAGAATAATGAATTAAATTACAGAGAAGAATAAAACGCAAGGCGAGGCAAAGTAAACAGAAAGCTGCCACGAATGCTTTTAAAACTAGATCTTAGGAAAACAAAATTAACTTTCACTTAGGTCAGGGAGATAAATGAAGTGAGTGTATGTGCTGACTCTTTCCAGTAAGGTATTTCATATGGCAGGTTTTACAATAATTGAAAGCTTTCCCTGTGTTATCCGATGGTCCCTTCCCACAGGACTAGTGCCGTTGAAACTCATAAACCCCTTCAATGCTAGTTGGAGTTTCTAGCTGTCAATGTAAAGAGTTCAGCAGTAGTGGCTTAAAAAGAAGGAATTAGTGTGGTTGCACTAGGAAGGTCAGTGTTTGAGCAGCTAGCCATTTTGTAGTTAGAGATATGGAAGCAGTAAAATATTTGTACTCGAAGCTGTCACTGTGGTCTACATGGCTCTTTCAACAAGAAGACCTTGCTGTTAACTATAGTGAAGTACACACCAATATATTTCCCTCATGTTTCTATGCGAATACAGAGACATTGGCTCAGTGGAGGCTGATGGTGTGGGTACACATAATGTGTGTTTGTATTTAGGGATTTAATTAGTAAAGCACATGAATCTTTGACTAGTTCAACTCTTTAGAAATTCATCAGCAGATTTTGCAAAATTTTGCTTTTCCACGTGTGCTACAGCTGACTCAGATGCCTGTATCCTATGGGCTTCCCCAGCATTCTGCCTGGGGAGGGAGGTAATGCTGTCAGTTTTAACTGCTGTGGGAAATTATTCCCGAGTTAAAAGAACATCCTGTCAGATGTACCCTCTGTGTGATTCCTACGCCTTCCTAACTTTATCTTACATAGGCCTAATGTAATTCCAGTAATAATTTTTGTGTTATCCCACTGCTGTTTTTCAAAACGTCTTTGCCTTTTTGCTGCCTGGCGTGACTGAAAGAGTAGCATCTGACCAGCTCCAGTGGTACTTTGTAAACCGAGTACAGTGCTTGGACTGTTTGGTTTATGTCCAAAGGAGACTCGCTAGCAATACTTAAAGTGTGACTGGTGGGAGTCATGAAAAACATCAACAAATACTACAGTTCGGCAGAGCAGGTAGTGTGCAACTGCTGAAATACTATGTGATTGATTAGTGGGGCAAATAGAGGAGTTTTAAAATCACATTTACAATAGGGCCAACCTCAGTGGCATCTCTGCTGCCAATGGGACAATATTAGAGTCTTTCCAAGGCCACAGTTTACTGCATTTCTTCATGTTTCCACAGGAACAACAGAAGACCGTTACTGAATGCCTTTCATTTGCTTCCAAACCTCCGTACCTTTCAGGGTAGGTGGTTAAAGCTCTTGGTATGAGAGACCTAGGGACAAGTCTGTCCAACAATTAGTCCCAGGAATGTAGTTGGAACTGATTCAAAGTCTTGCCTGGAAATCAAATCTCAGAAGCCAAATGCTATGATCCCAGAGCTCAGACAGCACAGAAACTGCTTTTGCCTAGCAGGCACCCACTGACGTCTGCTGAAGGCAGACTGTGTCTGTACTGGACTGGTTCGGTCCAGAACATTCTTCAAACTAGTTCTAACACTTTATATGGTTGATCTGTTTATTGCTTCAGTTTAAAATTTAAATAGCGTATCCTGTTCACAAGCCCTCAGTATGACCTGAGTCATGTTCCAGAATACCTTTAATAATTGTGAAAGTCTATTTAATTTTACTGAACTTACCCTTTTACAAGAAGTCTTCTTTTTATTCTTAAACTTAATAACTGAATACAAATTTAAGTTTGATACCTTTCGAACTTACATTAAAAGATCAGATAGAAATGTAATTGCAAATAACCTGGTCCATGTGTGCAGTCCAAAGATAGTCCATCATTATGTGGGATGAATACCTGCAGTCAGACTGCAGGTACACCTTCCATATTGCATGGTAAGATCATTTATCAAGCCTGAACTCACTTCGAGGCATTGAAAAACTTAACTGGCCAACTAATAAATAAACTCCAACCTGATTTTTAATTCTTCAGGAAAAAATGTTTTCAAAATAGCATCTTTATGTTCCTTCAATAATATTTATCTAGCCAGTAGACAGTTCACTACATTTCTTATTACTTCTTGAGTATTATCACGACCTATAAAGTTAATAATTTTAACACCAAATACAGAAATTTATATATATGCATTTATATATATGTAGTGCCACTAAGATAGTCAATGGCAATGTCTATTAGGCAGTCTGAATAACTGAGGGATAAAAGCTGGTCAGCTTTTCACCATCCAGTTCTGCCTCTCTCTTTCCCCAAACTGTATCACGAGGTCACATCCAGTCAAAGCTTTTTCTTATACGCTTACACTATTATACCCAGAGCAATCCTGCCATTTGTACTGTGAGTAAAAAGGTTCTGAGGTGCTGCAGTTTAGCAAGGTGCCTTTCATCAACTATGGGATAATAACTGCTCATGAGTGCTCTCTTAGCCTGCCTAAGTTCTGATAAAATATTTCGTTTATGATCCAGGGAAGGTTAGATTATCAGCAGCGAGTCGTCATGTTCATGGTGAAGGTGGTTTAAACTAACAAGTGTCTTCTTGTAAATTGAGTGAATCTTCTTTCGCATGCCTCTTGTAACGTGTATTGTTTGATTAGCCTAGTTTATAAGGTGGCTGTAAAACCAGTTGCCTAAGCACTACAAACGGGCAAGGAAACTGGACAATTTGAATGAGTAGCTAGAATTGGAGGAGAAGACACCGAAAGAGTATCTGACACTGAAATTATAATCTAAATTTTAAGATGTATGCAGCTGATGAATAATGAGTTCTTGAACACGAATTGCTTTCACTCCTGTGACCATAAACTGAATATAAAAGTAGTCTAGACCAAAGGTCCATCCCAACAGGGATTCTGTTCTTGTCAGTGGCTAAAAGCAAATCCAAAGGAACAAATTAATAGGGCGAGCATGTCATCATATTTCTGTGGATTGTTTTCCCAGCTTCAGACAACTTCTGGTTCATGGGAGTTCCTGAGCCTGAGATTTCATTGTAGTTATTCACTTTTGATGCATTCCTCTTCTGTGATAATACCCGGTGTCCCATCAGAGCCGCATAAATTTAGGCATCTGAAAGATCCTGGTTATGAAGTTCGAGTTTTAAGTGCTTGTTCTATGCAGAACTACATTTTTAAATTTGTTTTGAAGCCATTTCTCCTAGCTTCATTTGAATACAAACTCTTACATTGGAGGCATGTATGCATTCACTCTGTACACATATGATTTTGTAGATATCTAACCTGGGTTTGCTCTGTTCTTTTCCTCATAGACTCAGTAGTCTTAAACTGCAGATTTAGAAACTGCATATTAATGCCATTAACTTCATGAATAAAGTTCAGCAAAGCAACATCCTGATCCAGCATGCCATGATGCATACCGTGAAAGTCCAGGTTTGGAACTTGGTGGAGCATTGCGCATGTGTGCGAACACACCCGCACAGCTTTTGCATAGGGTATGAGAGCGAAAGGAGTTAGCAGGTGCACCTCTGCATCGCCTGCCACTGTGGAGGTAGGGTAGGCTGGGTCTGCACCTTGACTCTGGAATTCGGAAGAACTTCCAGATTACCTCCTCAATATAGCCTCCCCACCTAAATTAACGTGCAGGTTTGTCAAAGTTACACAGAAGGCTAAAGTTAACAATAGAGTACCTAGCGACATTTTCAATAGATGTATAACCATCGCTAGCCCTGGACTCGTTTGTCTGAGGGTTTTTCTTTTTTATTAAATTCAGGGTTTGGATGCTTAGATACCTTTGAACATCTGGCTATGAGGGAGTAATGTAGGAAACTTCTATTCAGGCTACAAGCAGCTATTCTGAGACTTTGAGCTTACAAGAGGCAAATTTCCTTGTAACATAAAACCAGAATCAGAGACTGTTGATCTCACTTTGTATAGGATGTTGTGTGTGGGAAAAGGAGTGAGTGTAGAGGTAATCCAGCTTAGAGATGATCCCAAACTTGAAACCCTAAGTATAAACATCTTTAAGCCTTGAGGCATCCTAGGTCTAGATATAGACACAAATAAGGCCTGTCTTTAAATTACACACTAATTGTTAATAAAATTTTTGGAAAGGATTGTTGTTGTATTATACAAAGAATGTATTCTATAGAAAGAAAGTTTGTTTTAAATGGCATAATGCAAGAAACAAAATCTTTATGATTTAATAGATTCTGCTTATATTCCATGTCAGAGCAGGAAACAGTATAGTTTACCTTGTTAGGAAGTGTATAGTGAATGAAGTTTAAATGTCAACTGGGGGTTTTGGTGTTTAGTTTAATAATGCTGCTTGAAAAGGTGATTATTAAAAAGTTCTTTTTCTCAGAGGTGTCATGAATACCATGAATTTCATAACCCAAAATTCGACACTTTGGATCTTTTTTCCTTTTTTTTTTTAATACCACTGAGTGAATCAATGCACAGGCAGCTAAAGAGTCAAAGCTGGTTTCATTTCATTTTTTTTAAGACAGCTTACCTAAGAATCCCTGAGACAGAGTGCATTGACAACACAGGTTTTACAGGGGAAAAGAGGAGTGCAGAGAGGCTTGCAATGCATTAGCACGTCAGTGCAGCTTTTTATGGTTTCTTGAAGGTGAAGTGTTCTAAGACTGATAACTCTGCATTTGCTAAACCACCATAAGCAAAATAGCACTTGTTATTCTATCATTATTTCTTGTCCTATCAGCTTCAGATTTCAAATGTTGGCAAGAAACACCATGATTCAGAGAGGCATAGAAGGGCTTGAGAACCAATATGTGAAGAAATAAGTAAAGTGTTATGATCAAGTGCTGACTGAGATCATATTTTGCTTCTCTGCAGTACGCTGAAGTGTTCCTCCTCAGATTGTTCTGCAGTCATGCTGTTATTACAATGCAATAAATATCATGAGGATCTCTTTATACTAATCATATCTTCAAAACTGAATCAATTGGTAGAAAATAACACGGTTTCATTTATTCACTCAGATTTTGCCCATATTCAAGCATCCTGGCATATTTTTCAGGCCCTCTCCAGCAACTGAGTTTTAGCAGGAGAAGTGTTCATGGAAACGTGCATACCGTTGAACTGTGTTTTGACGTGGACAAGAATGGTGGGCTGCTAAACAGGCCATCCTTCTGCCAGAATGGTGGGCTGGCAGCAGTGCTGTATTGTGGGAGATCCACAGTTGTAGAGGTGTATCAGGGGTTGCATACTGGTAGGAGATAGGGCAGGAACCTTTCTTCAGGAAGGCTTTGACTCGTACACATCGTTGTTGACAAAATGTCAGAGTTGACAAAATGTTTTTCTTTCTGCACAGCATCATAAGAGTCATTTACCGTTGTTACTTTTGCATTCACCATAGCACGGCTTCACCATTTGATGCAGTGAGATAAATAATTTTTGTCCTGGATGGTGTGGGTTTTGACATAGGGTTTATACAGAGCTCTCCAAAATCATACTGTAACTTAGCTGAAGAAACAATTAATCAAGCTTGTAGACAGTGAGACATGCACTTCATGTGCCCTGAGCAGATTCTGCTTTGTGCTGTGGTATTTCATATTAAATCTTTACCCTTTGCTAGAGCCTATTTTTAGAGTGGTAATGCTGCAAGACACGGGATCCAGAAAGGAAATTACTTGATTTTGCTGTATTTCCTTCTTCCTGTTAGTCTAAGACAATCAAAGACATGTTTAAGACTGTCTTAACTATAGTTTGTATGGTCATTAGCGTCTTAATCTTGGTGGGTACTAAACTTTCTGTCCTGTCCCCTTAGCTACTCAACTATTGAAGTCAACGTGACTGTTCATACGCTTAAGTGCTTTGTTGAATCAGGGCCCGAGTGCTCAGAAGCTTGTAAGATCAACCCCCCAATATGAGAAGAAAAACAAAAACCATGTGGCCAGTCACAAATAATCATTGCAATTTGCTGTATGAAATACCAGATTTAACAGTATATAAATAAATCCAAAGGGTTAGCTACATGCAGAACAAATTCTTTCAGTAATTTTCTTACTGAATAGCTTCACAGAAATTTCAGTCTCCTTATGGCATCCTGCTTGAAGAAAGGTTATGTTTGAATGAAGACGGTAGATTTACATATGGCTGATTATCTTCCAAACTTTGATAACAACTCCTTTTGACGTACAGTTAGTGTATTAAGTGTATTTTGGAGGGAGTCATTTTCCTGAGGTTACTTGACAAATAATCCACACCACCATTTCCTTTTTTCATGAAATAGTCATTCGACATATGCATGTTATTTATACTAAATCAATACTTCTGTGCTGCCAGGTAAAGATTTTCATATAAGCATGTCTTATTTTATAATCTTTACTCTTTTACCATATTTTATTCCAATGGGAAAATTTATCAGAAGCTGCTTGCTAATTACTTAAAATACTGCCATGATACAGAAATCAGCTTGATGTTACTGTGTTTATTGATGCCAGACATTTTTATTGTAATTAAGCCTTAGTTTGAGCTGCTGTTGTTCAACAAGGCTGCTCCAAAACTGTGTTTTCCAGCAAAACACATTTGATTTTTCTTTCTATAATAGTGCTGTCACAGCTGGCATTTATTGGCATTTTTTTTGCCAAATTCTAGAGATTCACCATCCAACAATCACCTGTCAAACACAATAATGTACAACTCTAGAGCTGAAATACTTTTGCAGCAGAGACTGTTATCATTATCACCACTTGACAGGGATGGAACAGGGGTAAGGAACCATGAAGTGCTTTGCCTAAAGACCTCCAGCAAACCAGTGGCAGAACTCGCCCCAGTTCCCAAAACAATCTGCTGCAATTTTCTTGCTGTGGATCACCGGAATACAAAGAAATACGTACCTCTTGAATGTTTTTACCTGGCCTCCTGGAGTGACAGTAGGTTGTTGTCATATTGGTGGCATTGGGTTGTGTGAACAAACTTCACTGCAATTCCTGCCCATGCTATGCCCGTTTTTCTAGCTACAAAGAAGACTTCAGTTCCTCATGATTGTCAAGTTGGCACCCTTCTGTGACAATAAATGTAATATAAAGCAGAAAAAAGTATTTGAGGCAAAGAAAGGAGCTGAATGCAGTAACATGGTAGGAAAAAGAAGCCACATCAGACAAAATGATTCACATGGCTGACACTAAGGGAAATGTGCAGCACAACAGAAATGTGGAAAATGTTGGCAAAGATGAGGCAAAGAGATAACTTTTTTTAGTTTATTTTCTATAAACCGTAGAACCCTTTAAAGCAAAAATTCCACCCAGGAAAAGTTGCAGAGTTACCTTGCGTCACGTTGGGTGTTTCTCTGAATGGGTCTCAGAGCTTCAGATTCTGCAGGGAAATTATGAGATTTAGCAAGCATGGACTGTAGGACGAGGGTATTCTTATTAACCTCCATGCAGCCGTGGCTTAGGATCTGATGCAGTAGTTTAAGCAAAGCTTTTCAAAGGTGCTTAAATTGTGTATATGAGCTTTTCAAATTGGTAAACAGATGTATTTTGCATTGGCATTAACAGGATTTTAAGCTGTTTTTACAGCTTGAAGCTACAGAACAAATGTGCATTCCCCAACGCCCCCCACCCCCCCAAAAAAAAAAAAATCTGAAATATATTTATTTATTTTTATTAAAATGGAACTAAGCATTTTAGGCTGGGTAGGGGGAGAAAGAAGGTAAATCTGGGAAAGAACATCTTCCTAAACACAATCGGTAGAGAAATAACCTTGTGGAGATACTCATGCGAAGCTAAAGGTGTTTTATGGGTGAAACATAAGAGGGAGGAAATCAAAACGATGTCTTTTCGACACGTTTTAGAGCATCCCCTGATCAATAAATTTCTAGTTAGAGAGTTAAGATTTCTGGCCAACAGTTCGCTCCATTCCCTTGTTACAGCAAAAGAGCTAAGCATATGTGGAATTTTAAGAACAGGCTTAAGTGGTGTCTGTACAGGAATGTTTTCTTAAGTCTAGAAACTCATATTTTAGAAAATTTACTTTAAAAATCATAGCCAAAATAATTAACACTAGCTATTAGTTTATTTGAAAAGATTAGTTATATGCAACTGTCTGAAAGAATTAAAAATCTTTAGCTTGGGCAGCTGGAGGTCATTTTCGTGTCCGTAAAGAGATATTTGAAGTAATTTTCTGGTTTGCTTTTTTTTTATTACTTTATTTTGTTTATTAAAGAAATTTGAAAATAAAGGTAATTGTTTCAATAAGCTCTCTGCTGTAACAGACCTTTAAGGAGTTCTTTCTTAAGTGACTCTTCTGTTGACTAATTTCACAAGCTCATTGCTGCTCAGGTATTGCTAGCACTTAGTATGTCCTTCATGTTCAGTGTTCCTACACAAACATTTTGAGTTCTGGGAAATATGAGTGCTTGCTGCTTGTGCGAGCATCAGTCTTTTAGCCTCTCACGGTAGACTTTCTAACCACGAGAACAGTGAGGTTACCGAGCTTTATAAAGGCTCCTAATTGGAAGTACGGAATCAAGAAAACTCCAAACTATTTAATGAAGAGATTAATTATATTTGAAAAAGGCTTTATCCTGTGACATCTGACCTATCAGGGAGCCAGGCTGAAGGAGTCTGGCAGTTTCTTTTCAGTGTTACGTACCTATTCTGGAAGGGCTAGCAGAGCTTTCTGGTAAAACTGGCCAAAGTCCCTCCCATTAGATACTGGATAGTCTGTTAATATTAACGACTCGACTGGCTTTTCAGAGAACTGTAGGGCTGCGAGTTACAACCTATGAGCTGTAGCTGGGCGTAATTCAGAACCATTAGCTTTGGAGGTAGTGGCTGACATTCACCTAGACTGTAGCTTGGACGCCTTGCCCAGCACCTACCACTGACTTTGTAAGGGACAGTTGGAAACAAACATCTGAATAAAATTACAGTACTAAGAGAGTATATGTTGCTGAAAGAAGCTTTTATTTTGCATGTGCTGTAAACACAAAATCAGATGTATCATGTTGCGTAAAAGCGAAATTCTAGAGCCATCAGCTTTATAAGCAAAACAAATGCATATTTTCATCTTTTTTTTTTTTTGAAGTCTCTTATGTGGCTTTTTAGATCATTCCATATGTCTTGTCTCCTTTTGCTTTTAAAAAATGTAAAGATAATTTCTAAACCAGTCTAGTTATTCAATATGCGTGCACATATACTTGGAGTTTTTCATGCTTCTAGCTTTATTTAATCACAAAATGACCCACCTTTCCCTATTTTTAAAAAAATTTCTGTCTCAGATAGGAGCTACTTCCCGATTATATTTCAATTTACTCAGGCTTTAGACTCTGACAGGCTAGATTTTTTTAAAAAGAGAAAATAGGGGGTTTTGTTATCAATTGTTTTTACATTCTTCTTTTTATACAAAAAGCAATTAACATGCTTATGTTCAAATCTTTTAGATAGCAGCAATCACAAAGGTGGAGATGAGAATTTAAGGTTTTGTCTTGCAAATAAAAGTTTAGGGGAGTCAAAAAGTCCTGTTCTAATGAAAAGTTCTGGATAAATGTAGCTGGTGCTGTCATGACGCATACCAGTTTGTAGCATCTGATGTATTTGTATACGTGTATACATGAAATAACTTTAATTACATACTCACTGAAAAGAAATAAAATCCTGTCTTTTCAATGTAAGTTTTTGTCAAATACCAGATGTGAGCACTATCAAGTACAAGATTCATTTGTTCACTTTGTATAAATAAAAAAATAGGAAATTAGATTTATTAAAAACCTTTATCCTACATTTACAGTCCAAGTTGATAGGAAGTGAAATAACATTTTCTTAACATCTTTCTGATTTTCTAGTTCAAATGGAGAGGTTTTCAGAAACCACAGCTGGCTACAAATGGGTTAGTAAGGTTTTGCTAATGCAGGAGAGGAGATGTAGCAAGGAAGAAGGGAACTGCCTGAGAGCAGAAGCTCACATAAGGAATGGAGGTGGAGCCGCAATAAAATCCAAACAAAATTCTACTGTACCAGGAGCTGGAAATACCAAATATCTTTGGTTACAACCTGTTTAATTACCTTTCTGAGCAGAGGCTTAGTACCCTCTGCAATGATGTATCTGGATGCTGAGCTATTGTAAGCTCTTGATTCTTGGGATTTGTCTGTCCCCGGTTGCCCGGGTAGTGACAGTCAGTGGCGTATGTGAGGTGTATATCTTACCCAGTTCTCGACGGCTGGATAACGGCAAGGCTTAATTGGCTTCGGTAATCTCTACCAAAGAGAGAGTGATTTATTGTTGGATTGCAAGTGAAAGTTATAATACGTGAAAATACCCATTCTGTAGTTTTACAAGTCCACCTTACATGCAGATAGTTCAAAGGAGTTCTCATTGTCAGATAATATACAGTCAGTAACAAATTCACTGTGGTTAGTTGGCACAGAGCGCACGTCATTAACACCACGTGCGTAATGTAGCACCACAAGGTTTTCAGGTCCCAAAAAGCTGGGTGTTCTGTTTGTTTATCCCAGGAGAGGGGCTTGAGCCGGTGATAGGTAATAATTGAGTGATGAAATCAGATGAAACCTACTGACAAATGCGCTGTGGGTTTGTGTCTTCATCCAATGGACACATCAAGTGGGAAAGCCCAGCAACCAAGAGGCAAGTGAAAGCACATCCATTTCTTTATTTTTTAAATGAGAGGGAACAATCACAAGGTAGCAAGTTATTTCTTTATAGATTCCTTTTTGAAAGAAAAATTGTGTTTCCAAAAACACCACACAAATAGTTACCATACATGTTGTTTTGAAGATATATGCTGCAAAAACCTATTTCAAGGAGCTTCTAATCAGTCTTTTTACCAGAATACCATTTGAGCTAGTTTCAGACACTACTTATTTTCTCTTTAGTTTACAATCCTTCCCTTCTGCATCCAAATTGCTCATAGCAGTCTAATGCCAGACCAACCCTTAAGGCATCAAAGATATTTGTTTTCCCTCCTGAAACCCACAATCAGGCACTTGTCATTAGTAACTATGTCATACCAAGAGAATTAATAATAACAGACATAATTTTGTATCCCCTGTATAAAGATAGAGGAGAACTAAATCCAGAAACATGACAGGATGTATTTGCATTACCTGATGAGTCTTTCTTCCTTTGTCTAATTCTTTATTGCTCTTTGTTTTGCTTCCTTATGTAATCAGTATTAGACAAGAAGCTAGAAGAGCTGGAAATCGGTTGAAAGCTTATACTTTTGATACTGCGGCAATTTTCGTCATTGTTTTAAGTGGGAGCAACTCAAGCCTTTGGTTTTACATCGAAGAGTTGAGACTAGAATTTTATTTGCTCAGATACTGAACAGGTTGTATGATATATTCTGAAAGGATTTCAGGGATTTCCAGACTTTTTCACATATCTTCAAGCATAGATTTCTCAAGCGGTGCCAGGCAGGAGTATTGCGATGCTCTGATAATATAAACAGTCACAGGCAGTTGATGCAAAGTCATTCCCATTGTTTACAGGATGTTTAGAAGTAGCAGCACTGAGAGGTTTTTTTTAATGCCCAATTTAAATGCTTGATTTTTTAAAAAATGGAAGCAGTATATGCTTACATATCTTTAAATGTCAATTCACTATTTCTGAAGCTATCTCCATTAGCTGATATAATTGTTAAATTACATAAGTAGTTTCTCCATTCTACCAGAGGATGCTTAGGAACAAGTGAGGAACTACCAGCTCTACAATACTTAAAACTCCTTCTGTTTTTATCCAGAGAAGCCAGAAAAGTTGCAATGGTGAAAGCATAATTATAATATATGTCTTTTCCTCTCTTTTTGTATCATTTAGATACCAGCATGAATCAATTTCAAGTCCACTGGTTACTGGAGTCCTGTGCACACAATGACACCAAAGGACTCGGGAAAGTAACTGAGCTGACTTACGTAAGTCTCCATCAGCCTACTGCTTGACTAGGAATAGCTTCTAAGCAGCAACAGAAAGGATGGTTCTGTAGCATAACACAGTATGCTTTTTACCGTGTTTCATAGATAAGTAAGAATGAGGCTTTTTTATGTTCCTCTTAAGTGAAAGATAAAAATGATTCGGCTGGACTGTTTGGGATTTGGGTTGGTTGTTGGATTTTTTTAAATCCACACTAGGCTAAAATTTTTTAATTTTTTGTTGATGTTCAGAAAACAAGAACAGGAAACAAATGTCTTAAGTATTTATAATTGCTACAGCATATAGAACACAGAGCTTTATCTGTAATTAGTACTGTAGGGCTCTAGCACAGTGCAAATACTGAACAGTAGTAATAGTAATAAATAAACTAGGTTTTCTTTTAGACATTCAAGTGGGTTTCACAACCCTGAGGAGAATAATAGAATAAGAAAGAACTGTAGGTGAAAAATGCTAGACATTAAATCTGGAAGTCAGACAGATATCAGATAAGGGGAAAAGCTCTGTGTAAGTACACGTCAGCCCAAATACTTATTGCAGTGGCAGTGCTTCGTACTCAATTTGTTAGCAATCTAGTGTCATCTGTCTCTGTAACACATTATTTGAACAATACAGTAATGTGATTGGTGCATCACAAGTGATTTAGTGGTTTATGGAGAATGGAAGAAGTCACAGTTCACCTTTCCTTCCTACCCTGACCTGTACTACTGGATCAATTCAGTGGAGTTAATGGCACATAAAAGTAAAGTAAATCAGAAGAAATCATTTCTCATACAGGAGGCTGTTAGCTTGTAAGATTTACTGCTTCATGGGGTCAGCAAAACAAATAGTAGAGGTGGATTAAAAGAATTATTGTGACATAATGTTATGATCAGTCCCAATATTTTAAGTTATGCACATTGAAGATAAGAGAAAGTTAGCGTTTAAGAAGTTTATTTCCAGTAAAGGTGTAGGAAAGACTCTTTGTACATCTGCCCAAATGCATTGTGGAATTAGTTCATTTATTTCCTCCCAATCATTTTACAGTAATTGGTCCAATCTACTTTGGGAAACGCTGTGTTTGTTTTGAGGAAGAAAATATTTACAAGCAAACAGAAGAAGGTGAATGCTATGAAAGATTTGGTACTGGATATGATAGGTCAAGGTGGATCAAAGTGTTTGTTTCCAGTGTTGAATGTTTAGGCCCTGTCACAATAAGTAAAAATAGTCCTGACGCGATTTTAAGAAGGCATCAAGCCTGCTGGAGCACTCTTCTGGCAGGTGGAAGGTGGGGAGTTAAATCCATTCTTAGCCCAATCTCTGTGTCCTGTTGAAAATGACCTTCCAAGTGAAGGTTAGACTAATCCAATTTGGGATTAGCAAAAAGGGGAAGTTATGCAGAATAACGCTGGAAATTAGTGATTCTGAAGGGAAGTAAAGATCTAAAAGGCAGTGAAAGACTTTTGACCTTAGCCAATAAAGTATTATTGGACATCTTCTGAGGAAAAAAAAAGAAAAAACCAAACCTACTTTTTTTTTTTTCATATGATTTGTGCTAAAGCTTTCAGGCTGTGATTTTCAGAAGAACCGTAGACAAGAGTAAGAATTTAGCAGGACACTTACACTTTGTGTAAAGTTTTCTTCTCCAGTCGTTGTCTTTAAACAGAGACTTGTGCTTTGCAGTTCAGCTGTGGAGCTTTTCTTTCTGATAAGAAGGTAGAAGTAGTTTAATGTACTAAAGTGGAAAAAAATGGATCCATAATGCCATGCTGGACTTTGAATGTGCTTTTAAAAAGTTAAATGTAGATGAAGCCTGTCATTTACAGCAGCTTAACTCAGCTTTCTTACATTTATTTAATTCCATTAGCATTTACTTCCTTACATTGCTACCCCCACTGCCGTCATGTCAGAGAGACTGTTCTAAATGTTAGAAGCGTTGCTTTGATGCAGCACAGTGAAGAAAATGTGTAGAATTGAAGGACCTATCCAAATACCATGCTAATATATTTTACTACAGAAAATAATCATAACATAAGCAATGTTTGCTTAGTTCGCTGAGTAAAAGTCATGTTGGCATGTGCTAAGAATATCAGGAAAATATTTTATTAGGGAAAACTTTTCATCTTCTGCCAACCTTATTTTTCAACATTTTTTTTCCTAGAGGTCTATTTGCAGCGCATGATCTTTTTGGTTTTTTTTGTTGTAGGAAAACTACATGATTCTGAAGGACCTGTCATTTTCATGCAAATATAAAGTGACTGTTTTGCCTGCAAAATCTAAAGGTCGTTTTAAGGCTGAGAGTATTTTCTTTGTTACCCCACCTTGCTCTGCATTTAAAGAAAAAAACCACAAGCACATTAATTGCCCTGCTGAAAGAGGTAAGGCATGATCCGGAGAACTAGCCAAATACATTTCAAATGCATTTACAATACCCCCCAAAAAAGTCTTTAAAAGCAGTTCTAAAATGGGAAATGAAAGATTTAGAACAAATAAAAATATGACTAATGCTTATGTGAAAAATCAACTAAAATGCAGAGCAGTAGAGATTTTGCCTAGTATATTACTGTTTTGTCAGTTAGGTGATAATTTTAGTGGAATGATTATAAAACATATGATGACATTTGTTGTTATAGAGTTTTTATTTATTTTTAAGGAGGAACAGTTTCCTAGTTATATTTATTATGATGATGGATGATAACTGTAAACATAGTTATGCTGGCATGACCCATCTTTTGAATGTTTTGCTACTAATGCAACCTGCTTCTTCAGTTTGATTTTGTTTAGGTTAATTCTGTTCTCAAATAACAAATGAAGGCACTCATACATTTTACAGCATTGCCACAATAATAGGTATAGCTAGGGGGTTATGGAAATTGCAGAATTACGGAGATACTGGTTGGAAAGGACCTCTGGGGTCAGCTGGTGCAGCTGCCCGCTAAAACAGGTCTGTTGTCAGCACTAGGTCATGTCAGCCAAGGCTTTGCATAGCCAAATCTGGAAATCTCCCTCTTCTGTTAGAGCATAGTCCTCTCACTTTGAGTCCCTACTGTCCCCAAGTCTACTCCCATGCTCCGTAGGTCACCCCAAGGTCCTGCTGGCCACCGTTGCAATTTCCTCACCGCCCTTCCTGATAGTTTCCAGCATTGCAGCCTTCCTGGGCAACTGCAGCTCAGGCATATGTTTCCCCTAATACCCCTAATAGAGTTCCCCTATTAACCTGTACTACAGTTTTAGAGCATGAAATTTACTTTTTGCCTGCGTCATGAGTTCTGTGCTATCCTGTGGGTTTTCTTGTGGTCCCCAAACTGAAAATCGGAGCTCAGGTGCTCTGAAATACAGAGAAGCAGGATGGCTGTCTGTGATCAAGGCACTTGTATCCTGACATGCCATAGGCTTTCCTTTCTGTCAACTGCAGCTGACAACATTTGATCTGAAGTTTGAATTTGGCCCAAAATGCCAAACATCAAAGACAGGCTTCGGTTAACACTGAAAATGCAATGCGAGGAATCTGGCAGTACCTTGGGTAACACCAGAAAAAGAGCTCTGTCTGACCTTGACTTGAGGAATTAAAATGAGCTTTATTGAACATTATCTCTCAACGTTTAGCTTATCTTTTTGCTTTCCGAATTTATAGTGCCAGTTCCACCCAAAGTGTTGGCCAAACCCGAGAACCTGTCTGCGTCTTTCATTGTTCAGGAAGGTAACATCACTGGCCATTTTTCCTGGAAGATCTCTAAGGCGGACCTTCACCAGCCCATGACGGGGTTCCAAGTCACTTGGGCAGAAGTAACCACAGAAAGCCGGCAGAACAGCTTACCCAACAGCATCATTTCACAGTCACAGATACTGCCAGCTGTAAGTTTTTTGTCACTTTCCTTTGCTAGTGGCTTCATAAGTGTGGGTGTACATGGCCTATTTTTTATGTTGAGTGGTGATGCAGATGTCACACGTAGCATCCTCTGGCTCTGCAGGCAAGTTGGAGCAGGAAGTGCTTGATTTTTCCTCCTTGCTGGAGATTCAAAGCACAGCTACTCTTCTTGATGACACATCAAACATTTTAATATGCACAGTTGTCAAATTAGCAACCATTGTCTGCAGTATGCCTGAAGGGAAGAAAGATCATCGGTGTGGTAATACATAGTTTTTATTTTCCTTTGATGATCAGGCTGTTCAGCTTGGCAGTTACTACAGTTTTGCTAATTATTTCGTGTCCAACTCGATGGATTTAAGAGAATTATCGCTTCCTATGAGTCAGTCATTGCTCTAAGAAAAACTAAAATTACTCCCCCACCCTGCCAATACGCACCATTCTCCAACGGACAAATAATTTAATGGAGAACTAGATGTCACTGTTTATTAAAAGTGCAAGAATTAACAATTTGAATTCTTCCTCCTACTTGCTTTAAGATGGCCTTTGCTATTCCAGTTCCTCTTCTGGCAGAGGCAGGTGAAGAGCACTTCATTCAGTCTCTGCTGCCAGGTCCACCAGAGTCAACAAGAGGGCTTAAGCAGCTGGCCTTGATCCAAAGTCTGCTGACAACATTGAGAGTCTTTCCATTCACTTCAGGGAAGTGGATCAAGGCGATTGTGTCTACAGCAGATCTAGCTGAAAATCTTTTCACAACATTTGTTTTGCAAAGAATGCGTAAAATGTTTTGTTGGACACATCTTAGATTCAGTGCATTTTCCACAAATCTAAGACAAGGTTCTCACCATTCTTGTCTTAATTCCTAGCAGGCTGCCCTAGAGCTAGGGGACCCATGTGTCAAAGCCTTTTGTTCTGGGGGAGAGCAACAAAGTGGACTGTGGATGCTCTAAAACTGTGGGGCAAGCTACCACGTAGTGTGCAGAGCTGTTTTGTTACAGCTTAGTATAGATTCGTGATCCACATTCAAAGCTCAACCTACAGTCCAGAGCAGCAGCACACAGAGCAGATACAGCCTTGATCTCTTCAGCAAGGGTTCCCTGGAAGCAGTTACTCAGTCACAGACCTTTGACTGCAAACAGCCAGTTTAGTATGATAATAAGCAAAGATACAGACCATGAGATGTTGATTTTCACTTTGGTTTCCATCTGTTTTTTTTTTAGAGCAGGTGTATGTTTTAATCAAAATTTCTATTCTTTTTTTAAGCTTTTAGTTCAGTTAGGTCTGAAATACACATAAAGTTTTATTTAAAACACTCCTTTGCATTGTGTTTGCATCTTTGTTTTCCTCTGGTTTCGCTGCTGTAGAGATTCCATTTATTTAATTATCTATCACTACATATGTCTCACTATTTGTGTCAACCAATTAACTTGCTGAAAACTCTTGATTTGGGTTGAAACGGTACCTCCTACCTCTCAGAAACCACCACAATGTAGGGTATTTTACGGTGAGGATCATTCACTCATTCTTGTGGGTAGCATCTGATAAAAATTTGGTATTTACACATCCAGGGCTGAAACGCACAGGTCCCAACTGCCCGAGGAGCACCTGAATGAGCGGAGTGACTGTATGGGTGTGATGTATGGGCTTCTTTCTCTCTCCTACCCCTTCTGTGTTTTATACGAGGTGGAACAGTTTCAGCAAGGTCTGTTAAGATCAGCCCCGTCTCAGAATCTGTGCTAATGTGGCAGTAAAATTACACGTTCCATGTCTGTCTTCCCCGCCCTCTGCCCCTTTCTCTCTCTCCTTTTTCCTTTACTGTCTGCTCTGGCAGTAACAGCAAATTACCGGTTATTCCCACAGCTCACAGAGGTCCCCCCGCATGGTGCCAGGTGCAGCGCTGGCTGTCCCCTTCCTGGGACTGGGCCTTTTCAGCTTGAAATAAGATGAAATAGGATTTTTGATTCCTTAATACGGTTTAGTCCGTAGCCAGATGTATTCCTGTTTGGAAGCATTTATAAACTTACTCTGAAATTAGGTTGCACAGGTGTGAGTGACCACAAAAGGTATGGAGCAGTGAAAAGTGAGTCTGTCGTGCCCGAAATGGGATAAAGAACAAAGGCAAATTCTTATGGTGTAATTGAGACAAATCTGCTGAAGTCAGTGTAGCCACACTTACTTTCACTAGGTGCAACAGGGGCCCCAGGCCTGCCATTAATTGATTTACCGATTAGTAGAATTCACAGGCAAATCCAAATAAAAAAAAAAAAGTTTTTTAATTAACATGTTTGTTAAAATATTAGGAAGTTACTTTTTTTCTGTGTGTGTGTGTGTGATGAGCACATTGTCCGTTTTCCAGAATACTAAGGAACAACGTGGACCTCTTATATATGAAACCAGAACATTATGGTAAACCAGTCTGCTCAAGGGGAATGGCAAGACAAAAATTCAAAACAAACCCTCTCAAGAAAGTGATGCATACATTAAATCCTTTTAACAGAATTCTAAGAAAATAATTTGTGGGTGCTGAGTGTGACAGATCCTGTTTAAACTATTGGTTTATGTGAGAAGAGCCACTGTGTCTTATTTTTAGATGCTCTGAGAATTAATGTGATTTATTTATTTTTAGGATCATTATGTTCTTACTGTGCCCAATCTGAGGCCATCAATGCTGTACCGCTTGGAAGTTCAAGTGCTGACAACCGGTGGGGAAGGGCCGGCTACGATAAAATCTTTCCGAACACCCAACCTTCCTCCATTTTCACCCCACAGTAAGTACTACACCGTTCTGACATGTAGTTACGCGTTACAAAACTTTAGTCCTCCACATGTAAACAGTTTGCTCAAGCCGTAGAATCTTCATTGGTTCCAGTAGCATTCCATAAACTTAAGATGGCCCCCCTTGACTGTCCATCAACAATGATGGAAGCAAAGGAAGTCTTTCTCTCATTCAGTTTCTGTGGTCTGACGTTTGCCATTCGTTCCACGACAGCTCTTTGGCTTATGCCTGTAGCACTTGGGCTTCAAAGTTGGTCTGTCCTCCAAGTACTACCTAGGCCTGGGATTCTTTAGCTTTCAAGATTAGATGTTTCTGGCTGCATTTCAGTCCAGCATGGCTAGAGCCTGATCGTATTTCTAAAGCAGCGCAAACCTCTTAATGGCCACTTCCAGCATTTTATATGTTTCTGAAAAGTACAGCTCAGTGTTGTGAAGCCCCATAAAAAATATCATGAATTAGTCCAAGATTCATCTGCTTGAATCTTTTTGTCCTTTCACAGTCCCACTAAGGTTGTCTGGACTGAACACGCACGTGGTTGTCAGCCTAAGCAGTTCACTTATAAGCTGAAGGATTGCAAGCTGACGGCATCACAAAGCCTTTTTAGTACGGATAAACATTGAATTACATATTCAGGGTTTGATATGTGCTTACTTTCCTACTCTTCTGTTTAGGACCTCACCTGAAGCAACATCATCCACATCACTACAAGCCACCCCCAGAGAAATATTAGACTGTTTCAGATGATTATACAAATAACTGAGAGAAAAACTGAGCTCCCAAACGAGGGCTGGGAAAAGGCACGTCTGTAGGAGCAATGAACCCAGTTTTCCGTCCTGTATGGTCTGTATCTGCTTCTCTGTAGTTTAGCCATGAAGAATTGTATTTGCACCAAGACTAGGATGAAACATACAGCAACTGTCATTTCAGTACCACCACTATTCAACAAACTGAAGATCACATCCAACTCAGCACCTGTGAGAAGACCAGAAGTGTGTTCATTATAAGGCTTTTGTATTTCTGTGTTTAAGTAGATTGAAATGGTGCAGTGTATGCAGCTTTTTCTCTTAGCAACTTCAGTGTTAATATTTGCAAGGCTGTCCTGTGATGTAGACATACAATGGCAATTAATACAATTAATTGATAGGTCCTGGAAGAATGACTTTCAAAATCGCACTTATGATCTTTTGGTATATAATATTTCAAGGTATAATAATATGTGGAAAAGAAACATCAATGTTCTAATTAAAAATCTGACTAGTTAACATTTTAGAAACTGAAATTCTGAGGCACATTATTATTCAAGTAGCCACAGAGCTACTTTTTGACTTTGGATTTTGATGGACATATCTCTTTTCCACGTGGATCTTTTGAACAGAAGGATGGATGTATTGGCTCTATTCTTCTGTTTTGCTTACAGAAAGAAATATGTGACAATATTCTGGCATCTGGAAAACATTGGCTTATCGTTGAATGCATTTTTCAAATTTAGACAGAAGGATGCCCTTTTCAACCATAAAGGAATTCATATTGCCTTGTTGTGCAATATAAACTGTCTAGAATAGTTTGCCACACAGAGAGACATAACCTCAATAGTAAACAGAAACTGCTTGGATTTTTTATCAGGAAGATGAAGAGTATCTGCCATGCAAATACTCTTAATCAGCTTCTAACGTTCAAAGTGCTCTTGCATTCTTTGGCACTGTTTCCATTGCTCCATGAATCATCGTATGAGTCTAACATACCTCAAACACTCAGGAGACAAACGTGACGAGGTGGCCACTTTTTCTACTAGCAGGTGCTACAGACTCACCTGTGCTTCCTACTGGCCTCGGGTGTTCAGTGAAAGGAGCTCCGGCATTAGCAGTAAATATGTTTTCCCTCTCTTGATGACAAACTGGTCTCTGGAAAAGCAAATATGAAGAAAAGAAATATATACCAGAAACTGAGGATCAGACTTATGTTTATTGTATTAGAGCATTCACAAAGTATTCTGTTTGTCCATCCTTAAGTTTATAGCTTTTTGTTCCATGTGGGTCGATACCGCAGGGGGCAAAGGAACTTCGGTGAGTTTCTGGTCACTTGCTCATTCCACTTCTCCTACATTGATACCTTTGGTTTTAAAGAGCTCTTTTTTTTTTTTTTCCATTTTCTTTCTACTTTGCTTGTTGTCTTTTTTGATACGCAGTCAGTGACCAAGAACTTTTCCAGACAGTTTTTATTGCTACATAGTTTGGGCCTTTAACAGTAGTTTTAAAAATATTGAAGTCTATGGTGCTTTTAATTCCTTCCTCTATCATTCTGTCATCTCCCCTTTTCCAAAACACATTAGCAAATAAACAGGTGAATTCTCCATACAATGTGTAGTATAATGGTTTATTCTCAGTTTTGGCAGAAGTCCAGTCTCAGAGACTTTTGTCAGGATGGAAATGTTTCATGATACGAATCTTTACAAAGAAAACGCAATTTGAATCAGACTGGCGTGCAGCACCGCGTCAACATTGAGATTGCACAGGGCGTAGGTAAGGCTGGAAGTAATCTTTGCGGTGTTTGCCGAGAGCAGCAGTCAGTGGGATCAGGGAAAGTGATTGCCGCAGGCTTCTCTGGAAAATTCTGTCCAACCTCGCAATCACAATCTATTCTCGTTCTGCTGGAGGAGATCTGCAGTGACTTGAATAATGTTAATGAAATTACGTTTCAGCCATAGTGACATGGTAAAGCATAGAACGTGGATGTCGGTCTTTATGATGGTGATTGTCAGATCCGGCTGGGAGATACCTGGAAGTAAGCTGCCCTGACTGACCATACCCTTAGTCTTGGTTGCTGAAGGGAAGCCTCATTCTTCTACAGTGAATCAAGATGGTTACTGTTTGCTGACGACAGTCTCTTTGAACCATTCAACTTTCAAAAGTTAACAGTGTACTTTTGAAGAACACAGAGGGGTTTTCCCTTTCAAAGTCGGTTCTGGAAATAACAAAAAAGAAGTTCATAAAGTAGAATTGTATTGAACGAGTGTATTATATAGAGCCCACTAAGATGTAATTACTTTCTTCCTTCAACAAATCAGCTTATCAACTTACCCTCCAAATCAAAAATGAAAAGTACAAGTTCAACAAAGCTCATGCGTGGATGTTTAAATTCCCAGCTGAGTGATTTCCTGAGGATTCTTTGAATTTAGGAGTACAGATTTGAAGTGGTTAGTGCCTAATTCATACCGCCTGCTTTGCTGAATTGTACAGGGTATTGTCCTAATTTACTAGTCTAAGTCACAGTAAACATTTAATTCAGCAATAGAGTTTTAATTCACTACTTGATACACTAGTTAAAGATTTATTTTATCTATTAATGTTGTGTAATACAGAGTTAATATAGACATTGGGATGTTTTTAGGTACTCTGCACCTTTACACTAACGTAATATTTGCTGTGTACGATTCTGATAGATTTGTCAGTTGACTTCATTTTGTTTATCTTTATTTCTTAAAGGAGAATTATAAGATTATGCAATTTTTGCTAACTGCTTTGTGAAGTGGATTTTTTTTTCATTGGAGATTTTTGTTTAAGAAGAGAATGGTTTGTTCTTGTTATATATTTTTTGACCATTTTTGAATTCTTTATAGAGCAGGAGAAATTCAAATAAGACAGAGCTTGTGCTGTATCATCTATGTGTATCACCTTGAATACTCATTAGGAATATAGCACACTGACAATAAATAAGAGATGTGACTTCAGAAATGCTGAGCATCCTCAACTTAGTGGGTTCAGAAAGAGCCGAGGACATGGTGTGGCAATGCCATCACTGGTAGTGTTTGGTGTGGTCGCACACAAAGTCAAAGGAACACTCATTGCTAATGTGAATGGGGATTTTACTGTTGGTATTGGCAGAACTGCACAGAAACCTTAATACTGAGTCAATTCATTCCACAATACTTCCATCTCTATGCTCCCAAATGGTGTCAGGCAGAATTTCAGATAAGCAGGCCCTCATCCAGGAAGGTATGCGGAAAAGGAAACTTGCATATTGATAGACGAAGTCAGTGGGATGGAAGTAAACGTGCAGTTAAGAATGAGCTTTAGTGATGCCTGAAATAAAGCATGGATGTCAAAATTGGCTCAAACACTCGTAAATCAGGGCCTTATAGAACAAAGTGTAGGACCTAGACAGTTCTAAATTCTGTGTACACCACCATTAAAAGTTTTATTTTTGTCTTGTGTATATGTAAATGTAGTTGTGACATTGACTTATTTATTAATTTTCTTACACTATGTGCCAAGTATATTCCTACCCTTTTGATCAGTACCTGTGAACATCAATTACTAAAAATGATGTTATGCAAAATTGTGCATTGTAACCAGGAATATGATGCTAATAAGCTGTTGCATGTAGTTTTAATTAAGTAAGGAAACCCTTTATTTAAAAAATGTAAATGAATACCTGCAGATGTTGATGATTATATATGGGTTTGCATGCCAAAACTCCCTGTTCAGTTGTGGGCATGAAGTGTAATGACTATATTACCTCTGCTGAATATATTACTAAGGTACAAGTTACAAAGTAATTAACAGAGCTCTATATGTAAATTTTTCCTTTTTACTTAATTATATTGTAGTAGAGGTGACAGACCTGCTTCCCTGTTACTAAATTGGCTGTAGAAATTATGTTCCTATAACACTCATTTCAAGTCAATATTTATTTATGTATGTAATACAAAAAGATTGGTCTTATGTGTTTGTCCTGTTATTTAGAGAAAAAAAACACATTTCTTGTAAAAACAATTTGTAAAAAAAATGTAAATGTAAATAGAGTATGATTTCTTTTACTCACTATTTTCATGTTTAGTATTTGTACATACTGTTTAGGTAATAAACTATCCTACATCAAAATCTCGCTACATTATCTCCTCCATCCAGAATTTATAGTTTTGTTTCTCTTAAGTTGAAGACATAGTCACCTAAGAAAAATCAGTGTCACTCCAAGTATGTTTGCTACATCTAAATTTTATTGTGTATAAAGTCATACCATTTTATCCTCCTTTTATCACAACATTTTTTTTTCTTTAGAAAGTGATAAAAAAATCTGAAAATAAATCTAGCTGTCGTTTGAGTCTTTTATGTTGGAAAGCAGTCCTTGAAGTAAAAAAATCCGAGTCGGGAACTTGACGTCCCTTTCTCTGTTTTAGTGGGATAGTTCACAGTGAGGATTTATTCACCCTTTTTAATACTAACTTAAAATAATTATAAAGTTATTGGATGTATGTCGGTGGCCTGATCCTGCAAGTCAAGATTTTCATGACTGACACTCGTGGTGAAATCTATGAATACACCAGTTTTGGGGTATTTTCTATTTGAAAGTGCAGTATCCCATGATTTAAATTCTACATTTTTAATAAATATAAATAGCTGTCTTAGTGAAAACATTTAACTGTTTCAAATTATCATAGGCGTGCTCTCATTCTCAGAATCAATATCATTATTTCAGGAATGCACCTTTGACTTACCCTTGACTTACCTAATAAATATTTATATTTTGTTAACTTGAACGTAAACTCCAACATTTCCTGGTATTGCTTTGTCATTAGAATAACTGCTTAATTTTGGGAGTTTGGTTTTCCTTTTACATAATATTTAGAAAAACCTGTGTATTTAAATTTCTCTGCAAGTTGGGCTATTTCTATTGTATTTGCCACTATAATTCAGTACACCCAGGCACGGATGATACGTCCCCAGGGACAGGTGAGCCATCATAACAAATAGTTGAAGTGCTCTATACACTGTGATTCAAAATAGCCATTCATTTTTCTTTCTACAACTTCAAATAAATGTTTAATTAAACACTGAATTAAAAGAGACGATGACTGGATGATGTAAATCATATCAAATAAAGCAGATTTGATATATATTGACCAGTATCATTTTGGTTTGGGGTTTTGTGGCTTGTGCTTCTGTACAGCTTGGCTTTTGTGCATCTGAAACCAGAATGCACTCCAAAAAATTGCATTGTGGAAGCTTTTTACAGCACAAAAAAAATCTCCCTCTAGACTTCTGTTTTCTTCTTACAGGTGTTATATTGTCATTGTCTGGATATACACCAGCCTCCTTGAGGAGGACCTTGGGCCAAAACACCGGCTGTTGGCCTGTCAGTGGCAGCGCAGCCCCCGTCAGGGTGTAGAAATCACCGGGGAGAACCGTGAGAACATAAACCTGGAAACAGAGCCAAGACACAGGACCTGTGTAGAGCTGGGGATGCTGCTCAGCAGAGGTGAATTGACGTGTCCCCGTTGGATTGTACTTTGCAGCCTGCCTGCTCCCCCCGGGGTGCTGCAGGAGCATCGGTCCGGGTTGGATACATGCCCGGCTCTAAGCGGTCACTGAGAGGGCTGCGTGGCACAGAAGCCACCGCGTTTGTGAAAGCTTTCTGCGCCCAGCTCCTCGCCTGTGATGGGGACTTACTCATGTTGTTTAATAGTAGGCTGCGTTCAGGGGGTCTGTTTGTTCCTTCTTAATGGAAGAGCCAACTTTGGAAATAGTGGGTTGTTGCTTCTCAGGAGAGTTAGGCAAACGCTCCACAAACAAACATCCCTTTATATTGGCATGCAAATACATTTGTACACCAATCAGCAGTTGTGTGCCTTTTTCGCAAGCTGTCCAGTAATATGGATATGTGCAACAGGTTCAAAATTGTCAGTGTTTAAAAGTAACTCTGGGTTTGCTGATTAATACTCATTAGCCAACATATTTTTCACATTTCTATCATCTTATTTAGAAATGTTGCCTGATTTAAGTGGTTCAGACCGTGTAGTTATTAGCAGACGCAGAGTGGTAGGCTGTAATTTCCGTACTGTCATTTCTATGTAAATGAAGCTATACAAGGTGGAGGAGGCGGACTGGGGACAGATGACCTTAGGTGACACAAAAGGAAGCTGATGATCTATGTGTTTGTTTCTGTGCAGACATCCAGTGTCATTATTAGTAGTTATCTGCAAACGTTCAAAACATCTTTTATGCTTCGATTTCTGAGATGTGCTGCAATACTTTTTTGGAACACAAGTATTTCATACTTTCAGCAGACACACCTGCAAGCCAAGATCAATTAGACGGTAACTCTTAAAACAGCATTATATGAGAGAAAAATGAACTGTTGGGTGCTAATGGCTCTCAGAGCATAGGGACAACTGTTCTATTTGCTTGTGTCTACTGAATCATACTGAAGACGAAGATCCATATACATCTGTCTGGCTTTGAGTGAAATACCTCTTAGCACAAAGCATCCCTTTGAATTAGCTGAAGGTGATTCCTGAATGGCTGAGTTACCAGAGGTACTCAGTAGCTCGACTCTGTGATGGTGCACGAGTGAACGCACCATGTAATTTTTTCATTTGAAGATTGTATTAATTTGTCTCATCTTTTTGTCTGAACTTCAGGGGTTTTTTTCTTTTTTTTTCTTCTTATTTCTTTTTTTTTGTTTTTTTTTTTGTTTTATAATGGATGACGGTTCATAGCTTTTGAGAACTTGTCTCATTTCTTAATCTTGGGCATACGTGACACACTCAAAGTATGTTTCTCTTCACTGCCCATTGCTATAAAGATTTAGGTTAATGATACCATTCCAATAAAAAATAAAGCCACTAAGGTAATATATATACATTCATGTTTTTAGAGATGATTTCAATAATATGCACCTTGTCAATGAACAAATATTAGTTTTTAGATACAAAGTATATCTGCAGCTGTATCTCATTTAAATTATTGTGTACATAATACAGTTTTAGGTAATAGGAAACCTTACTGTCTTTTCAAACAACAACCGTGCTAGCTACAGGAAATTTTAGCAAGCACACAGCAGCATGTCACACTCAGAGATGTCAATCACTTGTAGCTTGATAAATGCAGTTAAGACAATAAATTATGCTCAGCTTAGTTAAATGCATCACTTAGACTGAGCAAAACTGATCCCCATTCATCTGCAAAACAAGAGATGTGGATGAATACAGGAAGTCTGGAGGGAGATGAAGCAGGAACAATATAAACTTCTGCACCTGAATAATACCAAAAAGCACAAAGCTGACACAGCTTAAATTACATGGGTTATTTTTCTTGATCACTGATAGAGAATACTCAATACTACAATAAAATCCTAAGATGATCCCACATTTATTTTGTGGACAATTTTGTAACTTTATAAAATATGTAGAATAAATAACAAGAAGTTAATCCTTTCATTAAATTTCAGTTTAAAAAAATTAATATTTACCTAACATCATTCTCAGAATAGCTTAGCAGAAAACTTGCATGGAGCAGTGTAATTCAGTGGAGTGAACAGTGAAAAAATCTTCCTATTTTTGAAGATTACGTATCTGGTTATTAGGAAACTGTGAGTTGAATAAAGCAGTCAGTGTTTTCAGTAGCTGTTGCCAGGCTTTATCTAGGAAACTTGTTCTCTTATCTCAGCGAACCTCAAAATCTCTAGAATAGTTTATTGCATGCTATCATTCACAGATGGTAGGTTGCTCAGGGCCTTCCCTTTTCACATTTTGGAGATAATCAAGGATAGGGATTCCATGTCCTTTCTTACTAATTACTTGTGAAACAACAGTAAGGCAAATAGTAACTTTTTAACTAGCAAGGAAAATGTAGGGGAAAAATCCCATGGCATAAACAATTTCAATTACATTATGGGCCTGTCAAATTACAAAGAAATTGAAAAATATTCTCTTGAAACACAAGCGTATAGGCTCTTTTTGCTCACTAGGTTTGTGATTAAACCCTTCTTACACTGGGAACTCAAAGCTAGCAGAAATGAAACCTGCAGCTTCTCCATATATTTTTACTTTGTCAGAAGTTAGTTACCTCACAAGCCCTGAGAAATAGGAAGTTGATCAGCCATATTTCTACAGAACTCATACTGGTTGCTTAGCTTGTAAAACTGAATGAATTAGGACTCATGTGATAGTTGACCATATTAACATATTAACATTCAACAAATTATTAGATTGTAAATTGACAATGGCAATGGCCCATGTTTGTTGCCTCTTTTGTATGCCATGGGTTGTTGGTTTGAGGAGCTGCAGATACCGAAATTATCGATCCTCTTGGATCAGGTAACACATTACTCTTAGCAGGGTTTGAGCTTCTGAGGAGACCACCAAGGGCTCCGGAGAGCTGAGCCAAGCTGAGCAGGTGAGGTTGCTGTGCCTGTGGCAGAGTGTACCTGGCACCCTGCTGGCTCTGCTGGTGTGGCAGATGTTAACACCCCCATGCTTGAGGATGGCAGGGGAAGAGGGGGCAGCTGCCTGGGAGTGGAAAGAAAAGAGCACCCTCAGTGAAACTGCTGTGGAAAGGCCTCTCATCCCACTGCAGAACCATAGGGTGAATAGAGAAGAAAGACTCGAGGCAGGGGTGCCCGAAGATCCAAGCTGGGAGAGAAGAAGTGTAACTGATTGCATGAGCGTAGCATTGACAAAAGAAGGAGCAAACGGGGCATAGAGACCCGTGCCGGTCAGGGAGGGATGCCCTCGCTGTTGAAGCAGAATGGTCCTGAGCTCCTGTGTCCACAGCGAGGAAAGAGAGGAGCACCTCACACCTTCAGTACAGTGCCTTTCTGAGGGGACTAGGTGAGGGTGGGGAGGGTGGACAAGGTGCAAAGAAGACTGTTGCAAAGACTGTCATGCTGGAATCCACATAGACCTACTTCCCTTGAATTTTGATTTGCAGAAGACTAGTAGAAATACCTCAATTTGCTGTTAACCCAAACATCTGCAGATGGAGAGATGAAACTCTAGGACCTAAGTGCAAAGTATCTCACCATGGCTGGAGTACTAGCTGGAACTGCCAGTGCCTGCTGCTCTGACAGGGGTTTGTGTGCCATCTCCACCAGGGTGGAGTATTTGAGCAAAACTTTGCGATCTGGGATTGGACCCGTGTGGAAGCACACCTCTGGGCTCCACTAGCCTTCACTGTTCTGCCACTGTGGTGAACACCTGTGCTTTGTCCCTTATCTTCCTTTTTTTTTTTTTATTCTCTTGGGTTGCTGTGCTCTCAGGGAAATCCACACTGACCTGTCCTAAGCAAGCCTTCCCCTGTATGTGGTTCTCACATCCATGGGTTTGTGCTCTAACCCGTCTCAGCTAGTCACCTAAATACCACCTAATGTCAGAGGGATAGCTGCCTGAGCTTCATCACTGTCAAACACTGTTGCTGAAAGGAGAGGGACTCTGTTGGGTCTTAGGAAAAGCTGAGCAAAGCAAGGCCATACAAGTCAGAAAGGGTAACCCCTGGGACTGAATGCAAAGAGGATGGAGCTCTTAAACTTGGTAGAGGAAGAGAGACTCCAAGGAGGAAACCACAAGCAGGATTTCCCTTGTGTTGTTACAGCAGTGACTACAAATCAGTGAGCTCTGCTTTTATGCACCGTGAGAGCACCTACATTAATGAGGTCCTGAACTGCCAAAAGCAGGATCTACACTGGGTGTCAGTTGAAAGAAAATAATGTTCCTCCTAAAGGCAGGATTTGAGCCCACCAGGAGGCTCATCACACATCACAGTTGAAATCCAGAGCCTCACATGCTCAGTCCTGCTGGCAAGGCAGTAGGTCTCAAGCAGAGGGTTTTTTTCTCTCTGTAGAAATCTTGCTATAGACAGAAAAGTGAGAGTCAAACATCCAAAATAAGAGGCAGTTTGCATACAAGAGAAGACAGGCAATGAAGAGATGTAGAGACTCTCTGCTAGTTCCTCAGCTGCCCTAAGGATGGCTAAACTGTGATGCAGGCAAAGCGTCTCTGCATCATCATCAGTTTCCAGTCTAGCCAGTTTTAAACCAGTTAGCTTCAGGTGAAAGAAAGGGGTGCTGCTTCAGTTTTTGGCAATTTATAGTGAGGCTTTAGCAACAGTTACTGTGAGTTATTCTGAAGCTTGGACTTCTGCAATCAATAGGTTTCCTTTCTATTCGAAAGGCAAGCCTTAATGCCTGACTTGCTGCAGTACAATTGGAAGAAAGCCATTTCCAGGCATCGTGAAGCATATGTTATAACCATCTTGGATGTGGAAATGTTGAAATACTTACAGATCAAGTGAATGTTTTGTTTCCTCCTTAGATAGTCCATGATGACTTGGAAACAAGAAAAAAGGTCACTCACAGCCACAGATAAGAAAATAAAAGTTAGGGAATTTCTTAAAGACTTGTGAAGGAGAGGAAAAAGATCAGCAAGTACAGCCCACCAAAGGAGCGGTGCCAGAAATAAAAGGAGGACAGATGTGAATACTGGTCTCCCTGCACATCTCTCTGCTGTGCATCTTGGCTGCTCGGCAGCTCCAGGTATAGTTGGTCTGCCAGCAAATTCAATAGCTGTGCCACTGTCTTGGAGCCCGCACACTGTAACGAACAGAAAAGAAAACTTCTTCTGGACTCTGGCTGGCTGCTATCATTATTCTAGTAAACTTTCCCATGGTAGGAGAATACTTAGCTTTCCCTTAAATTAACAGAACCATAGTTTGAAAAAAGGCAATTTGATAAGCCACTTGGAAGAAAACCATCCAAAAAAAAAAAAGGGCTTAGAGGGGAGCAAGAAAGATTTCAATGAGATGAAGAGTGAAAAAAAAATATTAACAGATATGATTCAAAAATCCTTATTTTTTCTTTTAAATATCACTTAGACTTTCTTAGAAATGATAGAAAAATATAAAAAACAGTGACTGAATCAGTCAGAAACCCTTGGAGAGAACATTTCTCCAAATTCTATAGCGTCAGTCCATGAAATATGTTTCTAATGTGTCATGGGAATAAAAAAAAACCCTGTGCAACATTTGGAAGCCTTTAGTTGCAGCATTTCAGTGAGGCTGGACATCCTGGAATACTGAGTTTAGTTATTAACAGTGTATTAATCTTCACACATGTTAATGTCATTAAAAAAGTATGTATGGCTTAGCTCCGTGATTACTCGCTTCAGCACTCGAAGGACACAGCACACTGTCAGTTTAATAACAACCACCGCTTTGGTTTCAGCTGCATTCTTTAGCCTTCCTGCCACGTGAGCAGCAAGAATGGCAAAAATGTGTAAGCAGAAAGTATTAAAGGTCTTGTTTCAGTAAATTCTATACTAGTTTTAGGCCATTATTGCCGAATTTAGGCCAAGCTTCTTCCAATTGCTTTTAATCTCCTTCTCCCCGACTGTGATTTACTTAGGGATTTTAGTGCTTGAATCCCACCAATGCGGAGTTTGTCACATGCACACAACTTCCCTGTGTCACGAAGGTAGACGTTGCGCTAAACAAGGCCATTTATGTGTCCCCAGGGCTATTGAGCACTACCCACAGCCGCTCCAGCTGGTTGCAGGGATCATCTCTTGTAAAGTCTCTTTACAAATCACAGTCACCTCTGCCCTTAAATCTATTTTAAATTTAATAGTAGTACTGCTGGATTTGAGATTAACAAACCCGACCCGCTCATCACTGTTGACTTTGACAACAGATCCTAGGTTCTGTGAAGCACTTACCCTTGGTTAGGTGATTTCTCTAATTCTGGCTTTTTGACGGACAATACTTCTGAGTTTTCCTTTACACATCCTGGATATACTTCTGCTGCCCGAGCCTCTCTCCTCTCTGCTGTGTTCTGCCTTGTCCCCAACAGCCGTAATTCTGCTGGGGGAAATCCACTCTTCTAAAGAGCATTTTTATGGGCTTCCTTGTTTCTCTAGGGATTTTGCCTTTGACTGTTCTTGATTACTCTTCCTCTACTTTTTCACTGGATATCTAATTTTGCCTGAGTTGGACAGTGATACTTCTCCACCACTCATTTAACAGGAAAATCAACTAGCTGCAAGATATTTTTTTTAAAATTCCAATCGCTAAACATTTTGTTATGTGTTCCTCATTCTCAAAATTGCACCCCTTGTTTATATGTCAATTTTACAAGGTTTTAATCTTCTCCTGATCACTATTTTGTGGCAAAAGACTTGCCTGTTTGGGAATAATATACATTTTAGGTTGCTTACACTTTTATTGAATAACATCAGCATTATTTTTTACAGAGATGATCTAGCAATATTATTGCATTCCTCATTGTATACATTAAGAGGTGCTTTGTGTTCCACAGATTTGTGTGAAATTTCCTTTTTCTGGGATTTAGTGCCTTGTTCTTTCCTCCCAGGTGATTCAATAAGTGAGCTATGAGAAAACTTTTAAAAGGCTAGATTGCAGATGATTGCCTTTCTGATTTAGTCTTCTTCAAAACGGGTCTATTTCTCCCATAAAGGATTTAAAAATAACAAAAAAAGTAAATGTTTATAATGATGAGGTGGGTTTTTTTTCATAGTGGGTCACTATTTACACTATAAAATGTTTATGCTTCTGGCTTCATTTCAGAGGTTTTCCCTAACATGTTCTTATCCCCACCTGTTTTCTTGTTATAAATTTAAAGAGAAGGATGCATCCCCACAGCAGCTAATTGTTATGTCACAAAAAGCTTGACTTGATATTATATTAGGTGTCCCTTAACATTGTTCAGAAGTATGACTATGTATAGCACTGCACTCTTCTGTGTGTAGATTCATTCCACTGTAAACTTGCACTGGTTACAAAAGTATAGTTCAGGAAGTATTTCAAGAATGCAGTCAGAGGTTTAGCTAAGGCAAAACCTTAATACTACAGACATTTATCTTCTCTTCAACCACTTACCCCTAAGGATGGATGAGTTGGTATTCTACTGTACTTTTAATTGTGGTTGGCAAAATAATCCCTGGAATTACCAAACTTGTATATGCTTGAAAAATTGTAGGCTTCTCCAAAGAGAAAAAATATGTGGTTTTGTTTTGCTTTGTTCTGTTTTGTTTTGTTTGCTTTTGTTTGCTTTCATTTTAATTTACATTCTTGTTTCTTGCCAGTCAGGACTTATGTTTTTGAGCTTTTCTCTGTAAATAGAAAAGTTACAGTTTTACAAGAGTTACTGTAATGGAGGTGGAGAGGTTGGAAGAGAAGAATGTGAAATTCTCATGGAGTTAAGAATTTAAAGGATTAAGCATAAAAACCCACCAAGTAACACCACTTTTGTGACAAGATGATTGTAAGATTTGTCAAAGACAGTGGTGAGGAGAGTGACAGTGGGACCCATCTTTTGACAAGACTTGACGTTCTGAGAAACATGCTGCTGCCTCTGAGGAGCCCAAATCATTTGTGTTACTGTAATTTTGCCAAGTCTCCTCCAACCCTTTGGACACTACCCCATGCTTATGTTCCACATGGGTGTTAATAACATTACCGGGAATGAGGTTACACAGATTAAAAGCTACTGTAAGGCTCTGGGAATGGGGAGGTGAAGGGGTCAGGAGCTCAGGTGGCTTTTTTTGTCAATTCGGCTGATCAAAGGTCAAGGCTTAGGGACAGATGTGACATAGAGATAAATATGTGAGTGAGCAGATGGTGCTGCCAACAGAATGTCAGCTGCCTTGACCATGGAATAATGCTCCATAAACCCTACGGCACAAGGAAGAACTGCACCTCTCTTACACCCATGTACTGATTTATTGAGACAGGTTCACAAAATCCACCAGATCAGCATGAACTATTCTGCCCTAACAGAAGTCTAAATATTGGAAGTAAAAGAAGTATGTAATGTAAGGTCAGAGGAAGGACAAAAAGAAAATGGTGGGTTGGTCCACCAAACATATTAGATAATGTAGGGATTAAGTAGGAGGAACTGCAGGCTTTATTACATAGCCAACATTTTGCTGTAAATGACATTTTGTTGATTAAAAAAATTGTTGGATGATTAGCATTTGTCACAGCATTAATATGGAAGGGTATAGGAGACTAATGAAGAAGGCAAGAAAATATTCTTAAATGCAAAATGTATTTACACCTGCTCTGTGATCCAGATTACGAAGAAGCATACATTTCCTGTAGGTGTCCAGAGCCCTCTTTACACTGGTTGGAATTAAAAGAGAAAGAAGATGGACGCTACAGCATTGGTGGTCCTGGAGATGAAAATCAGAATAATCCAAGCATAGGACTTGGTAGTAATCATGTAGTCACTTGGTAGTCACTGGGAAGAATGCAACCAGATACGGAGGTAGGAACTCACCTGGTTAGGGGCAGACTTTTAGAGAGGACAGCTTTATCTGTGCTGGCTACTCTCTAGTCAAGAGAAGCACTTAAAAGGTGTTGAGATATGAGTAAACGTGCATTAAAAATGTCTATTTTTTTACATTGTCAAAAAGAACTTTGAATGAAAACCTAAGATAGAGATGTGTATGCAGAAGGTACTTAAAGTAGGATGGTAAGAATCCTGTCCTGGCAGTCCAACAGGTTTTTGCAACATGGTGGTGTTACCATGTAATAGACTTAGGAGGCAAAATCCTGCAGCAGAGGACGTTATAAAGAAGCTGGAGTCTGTTAGAGAAACAATATCAAGCTGCACTAGCAACTTGACTATCTATCTTGCAAGGTACTATTGTTCTGTACCAGAAAGCATACAACCTGCGGGCAGGCCAGTAAAAATGGACGTGGGGACAAAAATTAATAAGCAAGAGTATAAAGGAAATTCACCTAGCAAAGGATGAAAAAAAAAAAGAAAACAAAGCCCAACCCATGAAAACTTATTAAGATAGAATAGTCAACAAAATAATGGCCAACATGAATTTGTAAAGACCAAACTGTAACAGCAGCATAATCTTTTCATGTAACACAGCAACAAGCCTCCAACACAGAAGGGAAGATCATTTCCGTATATCTTGATTTTAGCAGAGCTTTTGGCATGGCCTTCTACTGTTAGGATCAAATTTGAAAAACGTTATTCTGTTGGAAGTATTACAGTATAAGCAAACTTTGTTTCAGCAAAGAGTTTAAAGGGTAAGTAAGTACTAATGCCAATTCTGAAGGCTGTATCTACTAATGTACTACAAGGGCCTCTTGCTCTGTCCAGGATTATGTACTGTTTTCATTGACATTTCGGATGATGAAATAGGGAGGTATTATTTAATTCTCAGACTAATAAAGGAAGTACATATGAAAGAAAGAATAGAACTTGAAGTAATCTCAAGGATATGGTCTATTTTAAGATGCCAGCTATAATAGGGATACACACAAAGTACTTTGCTAGAGCTAAGATAATTTGCTGGACACTACAGGTTGGGGAACAATTAGCTAAGCAGTCATTTAATAGACAAGAATTCATGGGTGGAAGAAAAATTGACCATAAGCCAACAATACTGTACTGTTGCAAGAGAAAATAAGACAAACTACGCTGAAATATTTGGACAGGAATGTGATATTCAACATTAAAATACCTTTTCCTTCTACTTTGCACTATGATGGCTTCGGCGGAAGTATTACTCCAGGAATGAACCTCACTTAAGGAAGGCTGTGGAAAAATCAAAGAGCAAAGAGAATGATCAGAGTTCAGAAAACATGGTTTATGGTAAAAGAATAAAGGAATTCTGGAGTACGGTAATTTAGAAAATAGAAGGAACAAAGAGGTGATATTTCCTTCCAACAATGTGGAAATGTGCTGCAATGAGAAGCAGCAGAAGTGATGGATATCTATCGGACTCAAATTTAAGTATTTGGAAAATATTTTTTATTAGTGAGGACAACAAAGTACTAAGAAACCTTGCCTGAAGAGATTTTATGCAATTTCCAGGGCCTAAGACCCATTGAAATAACATTCTGCCCGGTTTGAATATATGAGGACCAGGATCCTCCTTAATTCCTGAAGGAAGAAGCCTTGTCTTCATGAGAGATGGATGTCTGGGTGGGTGCAGCACAAGTCGAGTGGACAGAGAGAAAATCCCCAAGAGGTGCCACCAGGTAGTCTGAGCTCAAGGGTGCATCTTGCCACTGGTTATACTGGTAGAATAATGGGACTCCAAAGAAAGCTCTCCTTCTTCCCAGCAGGTTGCTGAGGTGGTGATGCCAGAATTCCTGTCAAGGAACAAGGGTGTGGACAGTCTCCCATCTTATGTACAATGCCCTGTAATGCTATCATGCACAACACTTTAAAAAAATAATAATTCCTAGATTTTTTTCAGAGGTTTATTAGATTTTTTTTAGAGGTTTTTATTTATCTGTGACAGCCCTTGAAATTTATGAAGTTATTTTGTTTAATTTCCTGTTAATTGTTTAAAGTTCATAGAGAGTTGTGATTTTTTTTTGTTTTGTTTTTGAAAAAGGAAGTATCCTACTAACACTTTATAAAATGCTTTATAACATTAAATGTCTTCAGAATATTAAATGAAAGAGGAAACTTTACATAAGAAGAAATCATAGATTATCACAAGTTTCAGCAAAAAGAATTTCATATTTCACATCCTTCTATATGAAGCATGTGAAATGATGGGTTCTTCTAATAGAGAGGTAATTATTTTTTTCGGTAGAAGTTTTACTAAGACATTCTATGACTTGTACAGTAATTATAGAATTATTAGCTCATGCAATATTTCATGAGATTAAATCAGTTTCTGTAAAAAACTGCTGTTGAGTTACAGTTTGAATTTAACTTAGTAGGCCTACGTGCACTGTATGTTATAACACAGGACTAATAATTAGTAAATTATTAGAGTAAATTATTAGAGTAAATTATTAGGATAATTATAAAAAAGTTCCTAAAAGAAAAATATGAGTGGTTTCCCAGCAAGTGTGAATAGCCATACTGACAGTTTATGTCAGCTTCATCAGTAAGGGTAAGAGATGTCCAGAAAACACTGCAGGAAGAATATGGAAATGAGACAAGTCTTGGTTTGGGCAAACAGCCACCATAACTAGCAGGCATCATCTCACCTCATTTCATTTGCCAGTCTGTTACTGTTCCTCTAACATTCATGCAGGGGTCACTGTACATTGACATTCCAAAAAGCTCCTGTCAAGATGAAAATTGCAGAAAATCCTTTCTGCTTTATCGTTAGTTTAATCATCTCTGGTTTTCCTTTACTCTTACCACCACAACCTTCATTTTACATTCAGTTTTTGGTTTTATGGTGAAGCAGCAAAGTTCTCAGTTGAACGCATTTTGTGTCATTGTAATGCATGCGCTTTCTATGTCCGGTGCATGACACGTTGTTCTTCATTAAATCATTGTGATGCATGTTTAAAACTTTGAGAAAAAAATATTTTTCTTTCTCATAGTTAAAACTTAGCGCTGTTGAAGAGCATCCCTAGAACTACTCTGGTTCCCAGCTGAAGCCTGTGTGTCACCATTATCTCTTTATAATTAGTTTAGGATATTGGAGTTCAAGGAAAGTTTCACTGTGAATTATCTGTTTAAATGGCTACTGCGCCCTTAAGGAATCAGGTGACAAACACAGCACATGTACAGTCAAGCCTCAGCAAATGCTCTGAAGCAGTTTTACAGGAAGCAAGCAGAGGGTAAGACACCACGGATCAGGACAGGTGCTTTAGTCAGGGCCACCAGCAGCTGGTGTTTCAGGGCAGCGGAGCACCACTCCTTGGTCAGGTACTCAAGAAAATCACTGATCCACTTCATTTAGAAAAGAAAGTGAACACAGCTTAACACCCAGCCTGAAAGGAACTTTCCCAGTTCTTCTTCTCATTAATGCTTGTACAACTTTCTGCAACGTTGCAGTTGCAGTTTCAGTGCATCCTTCAAGAAACTGGGAAGTTATTGGTTCCCAAATGACCTGCTAGGGAAATGGCAGGATGAAAAGTACAATTTGTCAAATTTGAAGTGGTAACAATTGCTTAATGGAAAACAGTCATAACTTTAATTTAACATGGACAGGTCTGGACCATAGAAAAAATCCGAAAATTCCCATTTTTAAGATGAATAACAAATGCTTTGGACCTGGCACTGGAAAAAAATTATAACTCAAATAAATATATTTTTCAACTGGAGCATGATAACTGCAGAACTGGCCCGTCTTTAAGGAGTTATATCAATCATTCTCTTCAGTTTTCCAGCATTATTTATTACTTTTTACTGGTAGAATAATAATTAAAGCAAAGAAAGTGTTACTGGTTAAATTGAAAACTACTGACTTCCAACATGAGTTGCTTATATTTTCGTTCTGTATAGAACTTGAACTCCCAGCTCTGGATACACACTATTACGCTTCTCCAGGAAATATGTGAAGCGGTATACAATTCAAACAATACCATATTGCTAATACAGGAATGCTTCTAATTGCTGTTATAGAAAGTCTTTTTTTCTAAAAGAGAGCCGCTGTTAAAATTGAAAAGGGCTAATAGTGTCACATTACTTATAAAAACAATTCCTTTGACTTCAATGAATATGAAGTACTGACGTAGAAAGGGTTCACAGTATGATATGGAGATATCAAGAAGAATCTGTCATATGAGCGTTAGCTTTTTTAAATTGAGTTTTCCGTGCATTATTAATGCATTGGTGTTTCACAAGTGCAATAGTACAAGACTAAAGACTTGTTCGTCAGTTCTCATAAGTTCCAAAGACCACTTTACATATGTAAACCTAATGTCTAGGCATATTTCTTGTGTACATGTTTCTTATGTACATATTTCATATGTCCTTGAGTAATCCTATTAATAAATTAATAAATCCTATTTTAGAAATCACTAGTAAATTTAGCATAGGTTAATGGCCACTGAGCCAAAGACTCAAAATAGCAGAACATTGAGAGATACCTTTATCATTTATAAGAATCTTGTTGAAAAGAGACTTGGTAGTCATCATCTGAAAGTGAAGAAAAAGAAACATATTTATCTTATATTTTAGGTATGTAGGATTTCTTGTTCCAGGATATATATCTACTATGGAGAAAAAAAAAAAAAAGAAAAAAAACCCATCAACATAGATCGATTAACTATTATTTCAATTACATCTCATTATATGGCTAAATCAATGGATTTTTTGACTGCTCTTTATGTCCAGGAGTCTAAAGATATCATTTGATCCTTCCTCCTGCCTCTAAGCCTTGGATTGCAGATGAGAGCCCAGACCTGCAGAGCAGGGGGGGATCAGCAGAGCACTATGAGAACCTTCCTAGTCTCCCCTCTGGAGGGCAAGACCAAGCAAACACTACAGGGTATCACCCTTCCGACAGCCTCAGCACAAGTGCTGAGTTTTTCAGTCATGCACAACCTACCGGTACACTCATATAGTACATCAATAAAATATGCTTTTCTATATAATTTCCAATTTTAGAATGCAAGAAGAATAACTAGTTATTTCTATAGAAAATCTTCCATTCAAATGGAATTTGAATGGATTACATGGATTGTGAAAATTGTTTGTTTCCTGTTAATTTAACAAAATTAGACATCTTATACAGCAGAGTTCTGCACTAGTTCAAGAGTACTTTTGGGAATGTTTTTAGTTCATGAGGTAGAAATTGCAGCATTAAACACATGCAGCTGGTGCAAATATATAATGTGATTTACTTGGACTTGTGGCCAAAATTGTCAATAAACTTCCCTGTAATTAGAAAATGGCTCAGTGACAGTTCTGTTCTGCTGCCCTTAATCTACTCTGTGTAATACCATACTCTTCCAGGAATGTTGTCAAAGCTGGTCATGGTATTCTCACTGTTTCTGAAGCACAGTTATGACTGAGAGATGAAAAGTACCAAGTGTATTCTAAAATCCATTTGTCATCTCAGGATGTAAAACTGCCATTGCAGAAAGTCATACATTAACATATGCTTTAGACAAAAAAATGTCTTGAAATTGCTAATAAAAAAGGTAAAACTTTGAAAAACAATGTTAGTCTGCTTTTGTTTTGGTATCTTTTAATAGAAGAATACAATAGAGGAAGAATAAGTATTGGTTAAATAGACAAAACCCGCATAGAAAGTCAAAGATTCAGGAAGGGATATATGCACTGTGTGAATGCCTGCAATTATTCATCCCCTGGAAGTATTGCCTGTTGAGTAAAGGTCAGTATTGACTAGAAGTTTATCCTATTGCTAAATAATCCTCCATGATTCATCACTTTTTCAAGTTATTTCTGTCAGCTCTGCATATGACATTTACCTTAATGTTGTTTAGTGTGCATGGAAAAAGAAACGACCGAGTGGCTGCACTCTGCATTGTCTTTTAGGGTACACCCAGGGAAGTGGATATAGTCAAAGGAGCTTGAGTCCTGACATAGTCCAGTACAGTCTTAGTGCAGAGGTCTAAGCAGAAATGCTTCTAGACACCCGTCCTGTCAGCAGGGAACTAGAAGACAAAAGAATTGGGGCTGAAATCAAAGCATCACAATTTGCTGTGTAACCTTTGGCAAATCACTGAATTTTGCTGCTTCCTGATTTTTGTCCTAATGATAAATAGATAACGGCAATTTCTTAGTTATCTAGGTAATAAATTCTTCTGGCTACAGATTTATTTTTTACCTAACATCCTGTAAAGCGTAGATAAAGATATCGTTAAGCTTCTAGGATTTTCTTTAGTATAAAATAAGTAAAGACAGGTAATTTCAAAAGAAAAATACTCACTCTGTACTCTAGTATTTCTGACTTCATTGGATATTTAAAAAAAAAAAAACAACCACAAATTTTTTTAGTTTAATAAGGTAAATAAAATCTGCTGCTAGGACAAGCCATCTATAGTGCAAGATGAATTATTTCCTTCTGGTCTTTTCTACTTACTGCCAGTTGCATACCTTCAGGACGAGAAAGGAGAAGTAAATGTGCTGGCAACATTTTCGGTGTATGAAGTGAATGTACAATCCTAAGCTGCTTTCTCTGAACAGGCAACAGCTAGAAAATCCATACAGAGAGAGGATGTTTAAGGATGTTGGATTGTCTAGCTTTCTATGCAGCACAACTGTTTGAAACAAGAAAGTAAAAATGAAGGCAGCATTTTTTATTCAGCTCTTTAATAGACGTGTGGCTAGTCTGCAAAATTTTGACCTGAGTCCTGATTTAACTGTTGTTTTATTATGTCACAGATTTTTGCAACTCTATCAGTTCTGCTGCTCTGTTTGGAAGTCCAACGCCTGGGATGCTGATGGTTTTATTAGTCTCCTCGCAGCTACTACAGTGTTTAAGAATCTGTGTAGACTATGTCCTTGTTTTAATAATACTCAATATTAACTTTCACCTACAGTAATGATATTGAGATAGGATTATATTTTACATCAGACATTTGCACAAACTGGTTTGTTTCTGTACAGCCAGGGAGGAATGCAAGTATACCTGGGCTAAACGTCTAGAACTACACTGTTCATAGCAGCTAGACCGACTACTAAAGGTAGAAAAGGGCACATCCTTCCTGTCAAGACCTGGTCAGGAAAGAGTTTGTACCCTCATTAGAAACAAGAAAGGCAAGAGAAATATTAAGCTGCTTAAGGGGCACAATGTCTTTCATGGCAGTTATCCCTTGAGGTCAAGAGCAAATTAAAAATTTTCTTTTTCATTCCACAAGATAGGAGCACAGAAGTTGAAATCCTTCAAGTTGAGCTTGCAGTCTGACAAAATACAGCAGAGTTTCCTTTTGGTCAGTACCATCAAAGATGCAATCAATAAATTCACCTTGCAGCAATGTCCCCATACTGAGAAACTGTCTTGAGGGAATAGTATTACCTCAGTCCTATACGATTCAAAGCTCCTTCAGTTCTGTGAAGATAAAAGGTTACATTCTTGGCTCCTATAAATCAACATAGCTATTTTGTCTTTGAGGTGCTACCAATTAAAGCGTATTTTTGCAAGACTCCGTTATGTCCTTGCTCAATAGTGACTTTAATAACAGTTTATTTAGTCTTTACTGGTCTATGCTGTCTGGTCACACCATAAAGAGTGAGGCAGTTCTTTTCCTCCCAGGTGTAACTTTCTTTGGTGAAGGTCTTCAGCCACAAATTAATTTTGTTGTAAAGTTGTCTTATAAATGCTGATTCTCACAAATCCATACCAGGGTTGCACTGTTATCCTGCAGTTATAGCACTTCAGTCTTGGCACGGCTATTTTGCAGTTGGCTCTGGCTCGCTGAATTACATTGATTTAATTGGTAAGCATTCTCAGTTTTTCCTTTTCCATGCTGAAAGAACTGGCATACCACCACGAACCAAACTTTTCCACAGCAGCCAGTTTCTCTGAATATATTTTTCAAGCCTTTTCTAAGACTGAAATCAACATAATGAGAAGGAATGCGTAGGAGGTTAACAAAAGGTTGGTTAAACAAGAACCTTTGACTACCTCATGTTCTTCTTTCATATCAGGTCTCTCAGTGTCCCAGGATGCTCAGTTTCCTTGGAGCATACAGACAACTTAGTAGGTCGAAGCAAATAAAAAAAGAGTGAAAGTTGTTTCTAATTTCCCCATTTTGCTTTATAGTCAGTGTACACATGGTGCAAAAAGAATTAAATTCTTGTGTATATTTTTGCAGAAGTCTGAATTATTTCCACATTATAGATTCTTGGCATAAAGTGACTGTTCCCTGGGTAGGACCACAGTAGGTAATACCTGAATTTTCATCTTAAAAAAAAAAAAGGAAAAGCTTTCCAGGAAATGTCAAATTAAGGAAAAATTCACAATATTAGACTTGAAGATGTATGTTCATTTACAATATGTATCTTATGAAAGTGTCATCATATGGAGATGAAAATTTTTATATAAGTTGTGCACATGTAGCATTATAAGATGACAATAATAACAGAAAATACTCTCAGTATAGAAGATGCCACATATTCTAATGTCTAATAATCTAACAATTCTAATATGTGCTATTGAAGATACCATATATTCTAAGACATCTAATATTCTAATACACCTACTACATACACAATAAGATTAATTTCCATTCATAAAATTATTATAAACAACACTCATATTTGCCAAGATATTATAGAAGTCACTTTGGAAAGAGAATTAATGAATTTCTCGCTTTACTTTTACTAATGTAAATTCAAAGACAATTGGGTGAAATCAGAGAGTCTAAGCAGTGCTATTTCAACGTTCTGTGTACACAATCATAACTAAAATCTGCTCTGATTATAGTGCTTTATTTGGCTTGTAGCTTTATTGGCTTCTTTTATTTAATTGATTCGAGGGGGGATGCAAATAGTAATAGCACTCCGTGTAATCTTAACATTATACATGTATCCCAAAGCTGCAACAGATTAACTTCTAACTCAGATACTGCAGCTGATAACATGAAGGCCTAATTCAAAAAAAGGGCTGCAAGGAACTTTCATACCTGTTGCTCCTAAATATATTTCTCTGTGTCAGTTAATAAATACAGATGTCGAAGTTGTTTAGCACCACCAGCATGCTTGATTGTGCATTTCTACACAAAAATAGGTTACATTTCTCACTCAGCAAAATGGAGACTGAGAGGAAGTAATCACTTCAGGTAATTTTTCCTTTTTCTTTGATATTAAATTAACTTATGGACAAACCAACAAAAAGAGCTCTCCACCTGCAACCCATGTGGACACAGACAGGTTTTTAAGTGACGTAAACATGCAGCAAGCAGATGGCGACAGCAAGCACATGGCAACAATTGGGAAAAAGGGCTGAAAAAAGGCAATAAATAGAGAGCTGGCACCGTTAACAGTGCGAACAGTTTGAAGGGGATGATGATGGGTCATGTTCAAGGCACAAGTCAGGGTAATGCTGAGCAAACAAAACTAAAAGCAAAAAAAAGTATTAACTTCCAATGGTTAGGAATAAACTAGAGGAAGCAACTCTAAAATAACTTACTGAAAAGAGGTAAAGGTAGCATAAACATGAACAGGGTCAGGCACTTTAGGTAATCTGAAAAGAAGGGAGATGGTTATGATGTATGTTTATCTATCTGTGAAAAAGCCGCCTTCTTTAACACACGATGTATGCAATTTTAAAATTAATGTCAAGATTAGGTGAGAGACAAATTAAGTATCTTTATTGCCCCGGCCTCAAGGTAGATGATCTAATGGAATGAGAAGAAGAGTCGAAATTGTCATTATGCAGCAAAATAGCAAAGATGTGTTCAAATAATAGATTTCTTGTTCTCTTATCTGTAAAGAAATTAAAACCTCACTTGTTCTAAACCGCAGTATTATGAAAAGGCTGCTTTTCATTTAATGGCAAATAGTCAAAAGATGTAGAAAAAAAAAAAGAAAAATCCAACAAAAAGCTCTGACTGCTGTTGGTCTCACGTTGCTGGGAAAGTAGTATTTTGATACTATCGTGAAATGAGACCAGCAGGTGTGTAACTACGATCACATCTTATTTGTAACAAACAAAGTGGTGAAAGATGGGAGCAGAACAGCAACAAAAGCGGGGCTGAGGAGGTGAGGGATTCAAACAGCAGTGAGTAAATAGAAGGGAGGGCACAAAAAGAAACACAAGCCATAAAGGCAGATAATATAATTCCTACTGTATGAAAACTCTACTTTTCAAATCCTTGATTATTAAACCAACTAAGCAGTGAGCACACCATTTTTAAAAGAATCAAATTGCTCAATTAGTATACACACATGCGTCTGTGAAACAAATGCACAACTTTGACAGTCATAATCCCTTGTGTTGCTACTGCTGTCTTTTGGGTAGAACCTTCCAAACCTCTTTTTTTCATCCAACCATGTGCTAAAAAAGCAGATGCCAGGAACTTAGTGGTGTTCCAACACTGGCTTCACTGGAATGCAGAGAAAATGGTGAGCTGTTCCTACAGATCTTTGCTTCCCAGGACAACCATGTAGTGTAGAGCACTGGCTTTTGTGTGTGTGTGAGGAAGAATTAAGAAGCTTTGAATCCTGAGAAACCAAAGATCTCCCAGAGTACAATTAGACTTCCCAAGAATTCCAGAAAAATTATCATTAACCCAAAACATTAACTTCCTTCATTTCGTAAATAAAACCCTTACTTTCCCAGCATGCGTTTACATTATCCTACTGAGTTGCTGCTTGTTTCCTCTTGTAACCTTCTGCAGTTGACAATGATATTGAGAGACTTGTACTGTGTGCTTAAAAACTCTGACCTAAGCTTTACTCATCACAAAAGAAAAAGCTTTTCCTTTTTTTCCCCAAGCACAGGAAGAGCTTTCATCCTACAAGAGTTCTTTACTTGTATGTGTGAAATAGAGCTATCTTTATTAAGGGGAAACAGGGTCTTGGAATTTGAGAAACCCCAGTGATAATTTAACGCTTACGGAAAGACCTAAGTTTTTGGCTCTCCTCTGACCTTTCCATTCCAGTTGGAGGGAAAGTAACTATGACTACCCTTCACAGGGCTATAATTAAGATGGTTAAATTGATTGCCTTGTTATACGCACCAATCTTCGTGAAATCTCAACGAGCAAAACTTCTGCAACCATAGATGACTCTAGGTACCTCAAACTTCCCTTGCAAACTCCAGCATTAGTATTAATTACCATATTAGTATTCCAGGCATTTCAAGATGACTGCATATTAATGCCATTCCAGCTGAAGGGGCTGCTACCTCCACAGCTGCACATCATCTCTGTTGACATGTTGGATAAAGAGCTTCTGCATCTCTGGTAGGGCTTTTGAAGAGTTTCTTTCATGCTGCTTGCGTTTCTGTAGCTGAAATCAAAACCATCTGGAACCCCAAAATCAAAGGTCTTTTTGCTCAAGATGATCTTGGTGAGCATTCCCTTTTTTGTTACCTCTTGATCTTTGACTGTCACCTCCCAGCCTGAACCTCTGTTTGGTACGGTTAGGATGTTTTCTACCTGTGACTGGGAATGATGTATAAGAAGTATATGAAAATAAGGCTGTATAAATCCATGATTTTTCTCTCCTCCTGAAGGAATGAAGATTTTTTTTTACCCTGAAGGTTCTACTAGGTCTATACATAGTTTATTTTTCACCACTCTTCTGTCTTACTTCCTTAGTTTCTTTATATTTGGCACTGCAACACCCACAGATAAGAAATTCCATCAACAAAAATGCCCTTCTTTCTGTCATCCCTTCTCATACATAGCTGAGGAGCCAACAGAGACACTGACAGTCTGCTACTGTTAATGAGGGCAACATGGGTCACTGCAGGTATGCCAGGTTCAAGGATATTTATCCACAAAGTCACTGTAGTCCTAGGGCCATGGAACTGCTAAAAGATCCATCTCAGAAAAAATTGGAGAATTAGTACCATTAGCGTTGCTGAGCATAGAAGTAAAGTATCTTCTACTGGTGAGGGCATGGCTCTTCTTGCAGAAGATAAAGTAGTCTGAAGTAGTTTTTCATAGCAAAATAGGAACCACAAAATTTTTCAATGTCTATGTGTAAGATAATTCTGCGGGCGATTTAAAGAATTCTTACTTCTGCTGAAGTGAATCTGTTATCTATGGCATAAAGTAAGCCCAAAGCAATACATTCTTTGCAATTAATGACAACATGAAGAGAATAAGCCCAGAAATATATACATTTGCCTTCAGCATTGAATGCAAGACTTTGCGTCTGCCAAACTCACCTCCACAGTCTTTAATGGCAAAAAAATCAGGGCTTTGATGTAAACGCTTTGAACTACTCCTATCTAAAGTAAGCTTCCAGACACATGAGACTACTCCGTATTTAAAGCTTTCTAAACATGCATACTGACTGATTTTGGTGGACTAAAGACTGACTGAATTTGCTTAAAAATCCACGTCACTGAATATAAATGGACCCTCTTCAACAGGTCATATCCTTCTTGCACTGCCTCCAGAGCTGTATCAGTACTCCAGGTGAGGTCTCACCAGAGTGGAGTAGAGGGGCAGAATCACCTCCCTTGATCTGCTGGCCACACTTCCTTTGATGCAGCCCAGGATACAGTTCACTTTCTGGGGTGTGGGCACACACTGTCAGCTCACGTCCAGCCTTTCATCCACCAGTAGCCCCAAGTCCTTCTCTGCAGGGCTGCTCTCAATCCCTTCATCCCCCAGACTACACTGATATTGAGGACTGCCTTGACCCAGGTGCAGGATCTTGCATTTGGCCTTGACCCTCATGAGGTACACATGAAGATTTTTGGAGTAATTTGGAAGCGAGGCACATTTTCTTCAGAATATTTCCCAGGTTATTCATAAAGAGTCCTCTATACTGTGAGGACTGGCTAACACTCAGGTTTTGCATACTGAGCTGAGAGGCTAATGAAGTTTTCTAGTTCCGTGTCACAAACTGGTAAAACAGGGCCGTATAGGGCTTAGGATTTAATGCTCTGAACGGCATTGAAGGACCTTAAGAGTTCTAAAAATATGTTGGTGTTTCGGTACTAGCTAGTGTATTCAGAAAAAGAAATGAAAAAGAGAAAGAAAAGAAATGATAAGATAACTTATGTTATTCTAAAGATAAAACCTTGCCTTTATTCTTCCAGCTTTTTGGCTTAAACACCAAGGGAAAATTTACTAAGTTTCTGATTGAGACCAATGTAAATTTTATCACACTAAGGGCAGATGGCCAAATATGAAGAGCATGAGAACTCAACTAATAGATGAGGGGTTTCGTAGAAGATTTTTATGGAGGTTTGAGTTGATACCTGAAGTGAAAGCTAAACCTTTCTTGCCTTCATGAAGTACTCTGTGCATTAAACCATGTTGCCAAATATGCTTCTGTCAGACATAAAATATTAAGGAGCTTTGAAAAGGCCAAGGGTCTTCTAAGTCCAAGGTCACTTAATCTAGAAACTGATAAACGAGGATATTTCTCATGCCTCGGTGTTATTTTGGGGAGCATGTCTGGCTTGTTCTATAGGAGGAAAAGGAAGTATCCAACTTTAGAGTAGTAACACAATGGGGTTGTGCATCAAATGACAACAAACTCAATTTATAATAACTCTGAACACAGAAAAGTTACATGTATCTTATAATGAGATCTATGTGATATACTCAGTATCACACTTTGTGTGATATGAATATAACTTCAAAAGTTTCCTGTGTTTCCTGTATTTCCTGTATTTAAAATTTCCATGTATATTAACAAAGGAAAAGCAGTGGTAGTGAAGAGATCCACCAGAACTTCACTGCAAGTCATGACCTTTGGATTCAAACAGCTGTATCTTAATATATTAGCATTAATCAGCATAGAGTAATTGCAGCACCGTACTTTGTAATTTCTAAGGTTGCATCCCTTGCTTGTTCGTGTTTCAGTGAAAAAGCTAAACATCATAAAATGTGCACACCTGGAGAATGGGTGTTACAGCGTTTTGGTCTATCATAGAAAAACCAAGTTAACTTTAAAAGAAACTGCTTTGATTAGTTTAGTTTCTCAAATACCTCCCTTTCCTCACTCTTTTTTCCTATGTATTATTTATTAATCCAAGGACTAGAGATACGGTGCAGTGGGATACGTCTGGAAGAAATGGATTAATCACATTATAGGGCAATTTATTAACATTAGCCAAATCATATTACATTATAATTAATGGCAAAATATGATTTATTTCCTTTTTGGAAAGGCAACAAAGATTAAGGAGATACTGAGTGATTTAATTAGTATTAACTCAAAATACAACAAACAGCTTGGTCTAGCGAAGAGGTGAATACTTTTCCAAGATTGGCTACTTCTTATCAGGTTGATAAATATTTGATTTGAAGAATGTTTTGGTTCATAAGTTGTTACAGTGTTGCACTATACAGTATCTTATATCTTGCTTTACATCTGAAAAACATTTTTTCAATTTTTTTGGCCTGGAAAACCTGCAGAGGTGGGAGTATTATCCTTTCTTCACCTCTTTCCCCCAGCTAAATAGCTGTTTTTTACTCACAAGTGCCATTTGGGAGTAATTAGCGTTTACTTTTTGTCCAGAAGTGGGTAGATTAACATAAAATCTCAGAAACACCTGAGACTTTCTGTTTCACACTAAAATATGTCATGGATTTTTATTACAGGTTTGTAAAACACTGAACTTTATTAATGCCAGGCACATCATTTGCTACGGATGAGAAAGCTTTAACTACTAACTATATGGCGTTTCACAGCCCCAGGTAGCTCTGATGTTATCGGCACTGTAATGAAAGAGAATATATGGGGTTTCTGACATCTCTGAAATCCACAAGCACAGCTGAGGCTTGTGTTGGTACCACTCTTCGAGCAAAACACCATTGGGACTATGTATGTCCTTAATGTCTTTTGTAATTAATCTACTATCTGGAAGACTTACTACCCCTATAATGCACCGAGCCAGGGCTCAGTGAATCAATGGGACTGGAATGGAGATGTTCATACTAGCACAGCCCATATTCTATCACTTCTGGGTTTCGTAAAATTCTAGCACTGAGACTGTAAAGGCAAGATATTTACATAAAAAAATTAACATCAAGATGAACGGAATATTATATTGTGATATTACAAAGAAGAAATTTTTTCAGGACCAGCACAACTGAAGCACTACAGTACTGTTTCTCTGGCTTTGAAGAAGGAGCAAAAAACCCTGTGATTACATTTGATAAAGTCAGTGTTTGTGTAAAGCACTGAACAGAGAGAAATATTTCCTTGTGACATGCTCCTAACAGAATAAGAAAAAGGAAAATCTTTGAAATTGAAATTCGTGTATCTTCCCAAAATGATTATGATGTTTAAAAGTACATGGAAGTGCAGATTCTGCCTCAATTAAAATGTAAGTACACACACTATGTGCAAAGAGAAATAGGAATCTTTTTAATGATGATAATTAATTAGTTGCTTTAAGCCTTTCATTCTGTCAAGTTCATGCTTTCTGTCACTAAAGCCAACACCTAAAACAAGAAGTTCGACATCAAATGAAAAAAGAGATTGTGTTTCTAAAGATCTACAATTTATAATGACATATGTACTGTTTTCATTTTAAATGATTATCAAAAATATAGGCAGACTGCTTGTATACTTCCCATTGCGATGTATGTGTAACTTCCAGACAGAAATAACAAACTTCTACTCTTTCCTCAAGCTGATAGAAAGATTAATAATTTTTTTCCCGTAATACAAAGTTAATAAAAAAAAGAAAAGAAAAACATCTTTTACAATGATAAAGCTTGGAATTCGTAATGCCACCAGCTCTGTTTAGAACAGTTGTTTTCTCCCTAATCTGACTGAACTATGCATAACAAATACCACAAGGTTAAAAAATTATTCTCTTTCATGGGGAAAAATGCATGTAGCAAATGGTATTTTTTGAAGATGTAGTTAACCGAGGTCAAAAGGTCAAAAGAGGTCAGTAATCTTGCTGCATTAGTCTTTGCAATAAAACATTGGCAAGGACTGTTACAAGCCACTTTGTCTCTCTCTCTCTGTGTTTTGGTAAGGAGATTATTTCTTACTTCAGTGTAGCTGGTAAAGCGCAGCCCGAACTGAAGATCCCGTGGTGAACACATCTCTGTCCCTCTTTACCAAATCCTCTGCCTGAAACCCGTAAGGATGGCTCAGAGAACCTCCATACTTTATTCTACATGTGACTAAACTTAGCCATGAAGAGCAGACATTCAGCCCACAAAAAGTAAACTTTTGTTTTTCAAGTATTTCCTTGAAGTTGTGGAGACCCAGCTGCAAGTCTGCTCTGTGAGATAGCCCTCTGTGTTGTCTCTCCTCTTACTGGCAACTGTATTCTGCTTTTGATAAAGTTTTTCATTCTAGATACGTAGAAATTCAAAGCTTGTAATGCAAAGATTTTAGTTTAGACTAATTGGTACTTTCATGTGCAGAAATGTTGGGAAAAGTGTCCTTTTTAGGTAAAATATATTCCCTAAATTTCCGTTGAAAGTGGCTTGCTGAGGTACAGGAGAAAGAAAAAGAAAAATCAGAATGGGATGGATATAGAGGCGTTTTGTGAGGCTTTTTCATGGTTCTGCTTTAGATCTGTTTGTGCACTAGATGTTTCCATTTAGACGAGAAATGGAATGAGAACTAAGCCCAGGACAAGTTTTCTGAGTGCTCTGAAGAAGCGAGTCTTTCGGTCTAATTTGTTGTGTTATAAAAATCCAATGCCTGGAGACTGCTCTAGTTGAAGTACCGTCTCCCTTTCCTACAAACATTGCTCTGCTCTTTCTTGTGGACTCAGCTGTTAAGGGTTGCTATGTCATGGATGTAACATCAGCCACCGTGTTAAACCGATGAAGAACTCGCTTTTCTTTTCCAAAGAATCAGCAGTTTATCCTGCGAGCCCTTCCTGTGCCCTGTGCTATTTAGAGGGACAGAACTGCTCTAAAGATTTACAGAGCTTTCAGTTTCAGATTTCTTCCAGATACCTACACACGGTCTTCTTGTGCACAAGAGGCTCCATCTATTCACCTGCTCTGAACTTCTCATTTTTCATTTTCCAGGCCTTACACCTTAAGTCATTTGCTGTTACTGAAGCACACAACCATCAGCAGAGTACTTTTTCTTGTAACCAAGGCTCTTCTTCACGTACCTTCCCCTGTGAAAGAAGAAAGCACGTTTCCAGCTGATGTCTCACATCACAGCTGGCCTTGCTTCTGGCAGACAGGTCCCAGACCAGGAATCCCCTCACTGGGAAAGACCATCTCCAGATTGCCTTGATCTTGAGCAGAGGCAGGGACAGATGCAGAACCTGGAGGCTGCTGTTCAGGGGCCATAATTTCTTGACACAGGGAGAAAGCCAGCATACAAAGGTGATCTGCTTGTAACAGTCTGCATCTAAACAGGCAGACTGATGAATTTTGTGGCAGTGATCATGAAACTTCGAGATTTTGTAACTTAATATCGAAGGTGGGAAAATGCAAACATCCTTGTGTCCTGAACTGTGGCTGCTAATAGAAGGGCAAATTTCTGATCGAGCCAAGCCAGAATCAGGGGTTGTACTCCTGAAAGAGTGGTAGCTGCACTTCTCCGTGTACCCAGCTACAGTGTGCCCTAAAGCCGAAAGTGCTTAGTGGCATTAAGAACCCATTTAACGGTCAAAGGACATTTGTCACCCTATGTGGAACATGATAATCAGGAAGAGGCAAAACTTCCAACACATTCCCCCTTTCCCAGTTCTCATGTCTCTTCTTTTTTTCTCTTCTTTTTACATAAGAGGGAAATGAAATTTTCTTAACCAATAGGTTCTAATAGAGAAAGGAATAAAACAAGTCTTCTGAGCCCTAATTCAGTGAAAACCCCGTTGTGGTCAGTGGCTCATAAATAAATGTTGGAATTCTAAATATACACTTAATATCTTAAGTAAAATTGAGATGCTCATGAGTGTTGGAAAGGTAGACAGATTAACCGTAAGAGTTAGTTATGGTGCCAGATTGAACAGATTATAATCCATGCATCAATATTATGCTTTTCTTTAAAGTTATTGTCTTTAATGATTTTTCCTCATCGGTTAGCATTCTTGTCTTTCATTGGCTTCAGTGTTTTTTGGATAATGGCCTACAACTACTCCCTTAATGAAATAGTAGCATGATTACCCCTCATTCTGAAGCCTTGAAGGGAGGTGCATCTGACTATGACAGTCTTTTGGCCATCATGCTAATTTATTGCTTAGAAACCACAAATTATTTAGTTAAAGGTATTTTTTTCCCAGGTAATAGAATTGTAGTAGTATACTGGAAATTTCACTCATAGCTACTTCAATGTCTAAATGCTAATAGAACCACAATTAATCCACCCTGGCACATCTAAAACAATAATTAACTAATGCCATTCACATGATGTGGGGTTAATTGAAAGAGGTGTTGACCTTCAAGATCTATCAGTTTTGCCTTGTCAGTTTGACCGAGGTCAAAGGTTCTCCCTGATAACTTGTGCTTATCAATAAAACATCACTGTATCTAGAAACAGCATGTGTATATATACGTGTGTGTGCATGCGTATCCTAAGGATGTGTATGTATATGCACAATAATAACTAAAAAATATAATTAATACACATTTGTGCCCTGATTTTTATCTTTTATTTTCTTTTCAAGTAAAATCAGAATTATGTAAATTGCAACATGAAGACTTTATTACTTTTCAGTTTATAGCTTAAATGTGATACCAAAGCTGATTTTCCAGGTAAGACTGGATCAAATTTGTTGTTGCTTATGTTATCACAAAGCGTTGAGAAGAAAACTTGGGTGGCATAAGGTTTACAAATGGTAATGTATATTAAAATAAGCCCTCTTTAATATAAAGTTGCAATTAGTCAACATAGTCCTTAGTGACTGATGCACCTAACTCTGTTAGGTGAGTGCAAAAACTGAGATACTGGTTGTATTTTACATTGTGCTATAACTGGGGGGAAATGTGTATTCTCTTACATCTCCCAAAGTTATTAAACTATATTTAAGTTGAAAAGTTGAGTACTTGAGAATTAGGAAACCCAAAGTTTAAGTTACTTCCAGAGTTTCAACAAGAAGTCACTTGTTTTGTCCTGGACCCCATGCTGTGTCTTTAACTCATTATCACAGAAGAGATCACTTCCTCTGCCTATCCCTTCCTAAACCCAAAGCCACAGTATGTAAGAATGCATTCACATACCTGAAAAGTGGGTGTAAAGAAGACTGATTCAGGCTCTTTTCAGTGGTTGCCAATGACAGCACCAGAAACAAAGGACACAAAATAAAACTGTGGTTTTAGTTCCCTCTGAACATTAGGAAACAGTTTTTAACTGCAAGGGTGATGAGCATTGGCACAGGGTGCCCAGGAAGATTGTGGAGTCTCCATCCTTGGAGATATTTGAAAGCTGTCTGGACATGGCCTGGGCAACCAGCTCTAGATAGTCTTACTTCAGCACAGGGTGTCTTGCTGTCCCACTCCTGCAAGAGAAAATAGAACAAATGGCTTCACGTTCGGGATAAAGGACAGGGAGGGCACACTTGCCAGTGATGATCATGGGCAAAAGACAGATGTGGGGAAAGAAAATCAATTTAATTTAAGCAACAAAATCACTACTAATCACCACTCCAATCCGAGTAGGGCAGTAAGAAGAAACAACAGGATCTTAAATACATTTTAACCGCACCCCTCCCTTCCCTCCCTGGCTCAGCTTTGCCACCTCCTTCCCCCTCCACGTGGCGCAGGGCAGGCAGAGGTTGGGGGTTACAGTTTGTCCCAGTCTGACACACCTCCTCTGTGGCAACATGGCATCCCTCCCACAGAAGACAGTCCTGCATGAACTCCTCCAGGTGTCGTGGGGTTCCTCCTCTCCCGAGGATGAACTGCCCCAGCGTGGGTCCTCCTCAGAGTCACAGCCTTCTTTGGGAGTAGTCCCCTGCTCCAGAGTGAGCTTCTCCGCAGCTGCAAACAAACCTTCTCTCCACTGGTGGTCTCTGAGGACACCAAGGACTCAGCCAGCCATCTTGCTGTGGCTGAAGGGAAATGGCTGCTCCGGAGTGTCTCCCTGATCCTTTCCTTACTGACCTGCAGGACCTTGTGGTTGTCTGTCCTACCACATTGCTAAACAAAAAAGAGCTCCCAAAACAAAGGCCCTTGCAAAACAGGTTTCCCCTCTTAAATATGTTTATTTGCAGAGGTGCTGATTGGCTCAGCCTTGGACAGAGACATGGCCGATCTGGAGCGGTGGGGAGCTTTCGCCAAGCTTCTTAGAGGGGCTGCACTGGCAGCCCTTTCGCCACTACTAAAACCCTGCCAGACACAAACCCAGCACGGGATTCTTGGACCAGTTGACCTCCAGAGGTCTCTTCCAACCTCAGCCATACCGCAATCCTGTGACAGGTGAAGCGGAGTTAGAAAAAGCACCATAAATCTCAGGCATGATATGCTCCGCTGCTTTGTGCAATTCAGGCGTATGCACTGCCTCTGTGAGTCCGGGCGGAAGAGGTCCAGGTGGGGAGCCTCAGTACCCAGTGTCTGAGCAGCCACATTCTTTAACGGTTGTTTGGTTTCCTGCTCCTAGATAGGACCACTCCAGCTAGTGAGGCCTAGGACAAAGCCCAAAGTCTGGAGAGGTTTCTCTTGGTGCTACTTTCCAGAGGCAGTGTGGAAAAGATGGATCCAGGGTGTTCTGTTAAACCACACTGTTTAGGTCCCGCTGCCTAATAACCCTAACACCCCTTCACGTGACAGCTCAGGCGGTGTCACTTTTCTCCAGTTCCATTTTATAGTACGTCCGCTCTAGCGGGCTGCAGCACAATCCTTTTATTATTCCAGAGAGTTTAGTACAAAAACCACATGGTAGTAATGATGACTCGGGAGCAGGGAGAACAAGTGCCATGATGGCCCCTGGGCAACAGGGTCCTGAGCCAACCACCTGGGAGGCTGACCTGGGGTCCTGGGCCCAGGGCAGGGTTGGGGGAGACCCTGCAGTCTGGTGGTGCCCTCCGGTCCCACAAGCAGCCAGTAGGATCACCCCAACTGATCGATCACTCCCAGGCCGGGTGGGGCTGTAGGTCTCACCACAGCCATCAAGTACTCCGTTAGCTTACCTACATCTAACCATTGTATTAATCACCCTTCAAAGACGCAGCTCCCAATGCGATATGTATAACGCTTCTGAGAAGAACCATAACGCAAGCAGAGTTAATAATGCATTTGCAGTGAAGATTTGCTAGTAGGTTAACCTACCCTCAGAGAAGAGGAGCAGACTCAGCAAGCTGACCCAGCAGAGACCCTGCGCATGCTTAACCCTCCGTTCTTTGTGCATCACATGCACTGTAATCTTGTTCTCTTTGACATTTCTCAGATGCACTAATCCTTTCATCCTGAGTGATCAAATCTGAACCCTCATTGATTTTATGCTGAGGCAACCTGTAGGGCCCTAGACAGCAACTTCTGTACCCTGCCCATCGTAGGTCAGTTGTGTTTTCTATTTCCTCAGTGTAAATGTACATTTTACCGGTTAGTTCACCTACTAAATCTGACGCGGACATGTTGATTTACACCTGTTTCAACCTATTGGCCCGTGTGTAGTTAATCTGAATGTAAACTAAACCATGTAATTAAAGGGACATACTTTCTTCCGTCCAAGTGCTAGAAGGAAGACCCTTCTGCCAATCCTGTCACTAAAGGCTTATCCCAGGAAGTATTTGGTGGACTAGGCAAAAGAACAAGAGGCTGTTGTTGATAATGCTAGTGTGGTGTGGCTGTCCATCGCTGGTAAAGGCAAAGGATGGTCCAGTTCTGTCAAAGGCTGAGATTCGCCATAGGCTGAATGAATGAAAGAGGCCAAGACACTTCGTAGTCCGCAGGAACACATAAGCTAGTGGCAAGCTATTACCAACATTTTTGTAATCAGATAGCAACTGATAAAGCCTTCGGTATTCTTTTGTCTTTGTACACAGCAATGTTCCACAGTTCACTCTGTGAACTGGGATGGAGAAGCTTTAGCAGAAGGTACAATGGGTGGCTGGTTTTCTGATATGTCTATTGGGGAGTTTCAGGGAAGCAAGTTCCTGCCAGTAATACTTACTTATGAAAATAATTTTTATGGATTTGATTCTGTTTGGTTTCTTGAAACTGTACAACACTTAATCCTGTGAGCGGCCCCAGGAAAGTAGACTGTGCTTCTGAGACATCCTGGTTTTAATTTCTAACAGATATTATTGGGCTGTGTGAATTTTATTCTATAATAACTGCATATTACATGGAATTTGTAGAAATGGGATATTTTGTTACTGATGTCTGCTTGATATCTCCAGCTGCTCTGAAAATTTGTCTATTCTTTTGACTTCTGCTTGTCTTCTTTTCTGCAGCTTTCACTGCACAGTTCACCACAGCTCTCTTTTTCTTACATGATTTTTCTCCATGGTATTTTTGAACTTTGATGCATTAAATATAAAAATGATCTGAAACTGTCAGCAGTTGAAATAAAGTATCTTATGAATATCAGAATATGATGCTTGTTGGTGTAGATTTTTTCCCCCACTTAGTCAATGAGATACATGTGTCTCTGGTGTTTGGGGTTTGGGTACTTTCTGAACATGTAGTAACTATTATTCCTGGCACGTGTGTGACTGATTGTTTCCAGAATGAACAAAACATAAGGCAGCATCATTATGCCTGGTAGAAGCAGGCCACACTCTCAACAGTGGTCTTGTTTTTATAAATTAGTTAAATGGTTTCCAGAGAATGATGTGCTGAACTATTCGGGACACGTTTCTTTTAAGCAAATGATGAAAGGATTTCCAAGTAGTTCCAAATGGTCTGTATTTGCTTTGTTTAACAGTCAGGCATACCAGTCACCTGGAAAGTATCTACAAAAGATTGAGGCTCTGACAGCGTCTTTTACTTTTATTTACTCTTTCCTTTCATTCTTAGCACTACTTTTATACTTAATAGGACATTAGCATATTAATGAGAAGTTAATATAAAGTCATGAATAGAATAATTTTGTTTATGGCTTAAATCTGTATGGAATGTTTCTTTACACATATTTATATTTTTTAAAACTGCATCATCTAACATTCACAGACAAAATTGCTGCCTCAGTCTAACACAGAATAGAGGATTTTTTTGTAAAATGGTGACTCTCAGACTTAATTTCATCCTAGTAAAAAATAAAGTTCTGTAAGGAATGGTAATTTTTTGGTCTAACTAGGAGCTGATGGTACAACATAGCCTACTGAATAAGTCTGAATACTCAAAATTACTTTTTCCACCAGCTTATGAAAGGAGTAAGAACAAAGCAATTTAGAAATATTTCAAAATTATCAAGGTTCCCAAGATTGCCTAGGGCAACATATCAAATAGAGAAATAACACCGTTTTCATCTTTCGTTTTGCACCCTGGAAATAATTTCTTTGTAAGATACCTCTAGAATAAATGTTTCTTGTCCCAAAGGAATCTTCTTTTCACTGCACTTATAATATCTGATCAGATGAGATTGAGTTCTATTGTTATTTCTGATGATTATAATGGTCCCTAATGGAATCTGAAGAATGAACTGAAGAGATATTTCTTTAAGCAGCATGACTTATTTGGTGTTTGAGCAGAACAGTTTTTTTTAAAGCCATAAACAATAGAACTCTCAATGATTTAAACTTCTCTCTAAATGCTCTTGAAAGAAAAAAATTTATTTCTGCTTCTTTGGACTAATCTACCTTCTTCACCTCTTGTTCCATCTCAGCAGTATATCTGATAACAATATCTAAATGTTTTCAAAGGAAAGTATTGCTAAAAGTGCTTTCCAAGTCATTCTACCCTGCATAAGAAGGAAAAGCAGAGAAATATGCAAATATTTTGAATGTCTCTCAGACTTTGGAGGCTTTCATTTGTGGATTCTGCAACAAGACAATCACCTTGTCTTAAACTGAGCTTACAAGCTTCTGTGCTGATGAGGTTCATTTGATGATATTATGTTAGCTCAGGCTCTGGGGTTCATTTTTATTCAGGTCAGTATGCTTGGATCTGCTTAAATCCTGTATGAGTCAGTGAAACTGAAGATCATGGCAAAAGTTGATCAGCATTTGACTATGTCCAATAGGAAACGGATTTTTTGGAAATCTAAGTCATGTCACCGTTTGTGCTTGCAGGAAGTTGCATGATTTCCTGTAGAATAAAATAGGAATCCTCTGAAACTGCCTTTTTTTTCTTTAATCTGACCAGATGGATGGAATGAGGCAATGACAAACATCTTTTCTAATTCTTAGTACCTAGTTTCTAATGATCTAGAATTTCTTATTATCCCTAAGGTAAGGGTTCCCTAGTATTCTCTAGATCTGCAGTGAATGTACAACAATGGGTCTCCAGTGAATTACTTTATTCCATCTAAATTGAGAAATTGTTTTATGCAAGCTCAATTCAATTTCAATATGTATTTGTGCTTAGATAGATGCATAAAATGATAACAGAAAACACAGAAAACAATAGTAAAAAGTTGCTGATTCTGAGTGGATTCACTTACATTGTCCTTATAAACGGCTTCACAAATATTAATGGCTATTTCCTGATAAAACATATACGTGGTGCTTCAGACCTTGTGCTATGAGAGGTTTGCCAAACATTTCCTTTATATCTAAGCTAACAAGTGACAAAATTAAAAATTCTCCTCATTTTCAATGAGAGGCGGAATCCAACAGATCATTCAAACTTCAAAGAGAAAACAAAATATGAAAGAATCAGGACATGGATTGAGACACATCACCAGGAATCAACACACTCTTTCAAATTTCCCTTTCAAAAGAAAATGGCCAAATTTCTCAGACCTACATTTTGAACCTGTTTTGGGTTTCCATTGTTCTATGTGTTTTGCAGAGGAAAAGATTCAGCTGTTTCTCAACATCACAGACGAACTAGGTGTTGTTCAAAGTCATACTTTCAGGTAGAAGCTCAGCATAAAGCATATCTAGCAATTTGCATTACCAGAAGTACATTCCTTTTGTTACCCTTGCCACCAACATAGACTTCCATTATAAATCTGCTCCATAACATATACCTTCTTTTTCCAAACTACTAATCCAATAGCCTTTCATTAAAATCCCCCTTTAAAAAGCACAACACTGAGATAATAATGATCAGCAATGCCAAAGGCTGACTTAACCTCTAAACAGTGCCAGCAGCTTTCAGAACAGATCAATGTGCTAATTAGTTCATACAATTTTCACAATATAGCCTTTCACTTCTGAATTTGTTTTTACAATAAAATCCTATCACTTTAGTTCACAATGACTATTTCTTTCTGCCTTATGTGGTATAATTTTAAAAGAACTAAAGAAATTGCAAGCTGAGAAAGGTAAAAACTGTTGAAATAAAGCGTGTGAAACAGTTTTGTTTTATCATACCAGTATTGTTAATGAAAACCAGTCTTTTCCACCAGTAAATGTCTCTTTTAACCCATACATACTCTAAAAGAGGAAAAAAAATTTAAATTATGTTTGAATTTTAAGTTTTTAAATAAAGTCAAAAGGAAGCATCACTTCAATTGTCATGTGGGAATCATAGAATCGTAGAATTGTTTAAGTTGGAAAAGACCTTTAAGATCATAAAGCCCATTAACCCAGCACTGCCAGGTCACCACTAAGTCACGTCCAAAAGCACCACATCTATATGTCTTTCAAACACCTCAAGGAACAGTGACTTCACCACTTCCCTGGGCAGCCTGTTCCAGTGCTTGACAAACCCTCTCTGTAAAGAATTTTTCCCAATATCCGACCTAAACCTCCCTGGAGCAACTTAAGGCCATTTCCTCTTGTCCTATTGCTTGTTACTTGAGGGAAGAGACCAATCCTCACCTCCTACAACCTCCTTTCAGATACCTGTAGAGAGTGATAAGCTCTCCCTTTTCTCCAGGCTAAACAATCCCAGTTCCCTCAGCTACTTCTCACAGGGCTTGTGCTCTAGACCCTTCAGCAGCTTTTTTGCCCTTCTTGAACATGGTCCAGCAACTCAATGTTGTTCTTTTAGTTGGGGACCCAAACTGAGCATGGTGTTCAGGGCACAGCCTCACCAGTGCTGAGTGCAGGGGGACAATCACTTCCCTGCTCCTGCTGGCCACACTGTTTCTGATACAAGCCAGGATGCCATTGGCCTCTTGGCACCTGGGCACACTGCTGGCTCACATTCAGTTGGCTGTCAACCAACATCCCCAGGGCCTTTACTGCTGGGCATCTTCCCAGACATGCTTCCCCAAGTCTGTAGCATTGCAGGGTGTGTTGTGACGCAAGCGCAGGACCCGGCATTTGGCCTTGTTGAACGTCATACCATTGGCCTTGGCCCATTGATCTAGCCTGTCCAGATTCCTCTGTAGAGACTCTTTACCCTCAAGGAGATCAACACTGTCTCCTAAAGTGGTGTCATCTGCAAACTTATTGAGGGTGCACTCCATCCCCTCATGCAGATCATTGATAAAGATATTAAAGAGAACAGACCTCAAAACTGAGCCCTGGGGAACACCGCTGGCGACCGGCTGCCAACTGGATTGAACTCCATTCACTAACACTCTCTGTGCCTGGCCATCCAGCCAGTTTTTTACCCAGCTAAGCGAATGCCTGTACAAGCCATGAGCAGCAAGTTTCTCCTTTGGGAATGGTGTCAAAGGCTTTATTAAAGCCTAGGCAGAAAACATCCACAGCCTTTCCCTTATGCACTAGGTGGGTGACCTTGCCGTAGAAGGAGGTCAGGTTAGTCAAGCAGGACCTGCCTTTCATAAACCCATGCTGACTGGGCCTGATAACCTAGTTGTCCTGTACATGCTGCGTGATGGCACTCAAAATGATCTGCTCTATAACCTTTCCCAGCACTGAAGTCAGACTGATGGGCCTGTAGTTCCCTGGATCCTCCTTCTGGCCCTTCCTGTAAATGGGCATCACATTTGCTAATCCCCAGTCAACTGATACCTCCCCAGTTATCCAGAACTGATGGTAACGATGGAAGGTAGCTTGTGGTGTCTGAGGATCAAGTAGCTGATAGGAAAATGCATGTACTGCCAGAACCATTTTGAACATCCAATATAGTTAGTCCACCTTGTTTTACGCTGAAGGAGGCAATAAGCGTCCTGACTGCTTTAAGAGGAAGAGCTTTGCTACCTTATCATATCAAGGTTTACTCAGAAAGTTCCTATGTCTCAGGTCATATATTAGACTCCTATAAGCTAGCCTACTTTTTCCCAACTTTTAAGATTATTAATGCCTTTTCAAAAACTTTTTCTGGGTCCAATATGATCTCTTGACTAACCCAAGAATAGATTCTGGTTTTCCCATTTCCCTACAGTCCACTCTGACGCAGAGTGGATAAAGTGGTAACCTGTCACAGGGAATGATTCCATCTGATCTGCTATACTTCATGTAGCCAGAGAATTTTTGCACAGAGAGAAATGACATTAACACTGCTGAGTCAGTGCTTTCAATACTGAGATGAGAGAGCCATCTTGTCCAACTGTTCCGTGCAGCCTGTAAAATGGATCCCAGAACTAACACTCAATTTTAACATAAAAAGGCCAGATTACTCAGAATAGATGAGGTTGGATTGTCTAGTCTCTTGGGATTGTCTAATCCAGCTTGCTTGCTCAAGCAGGGTCACCTACAGCAGGTTCTTAGGGTGGTGTTCAGTCAGGTTTTGAATATCTCCAAGGATAGAGATTCCAGAAACTCCCTGAGCAACCTCCCCGGTACTCAATCACCCTCACATTAAAAAAGTGTTTCCTGATGTTCAAACATGTTCATGTTTGTGCCCCTGTGTCAGCGGAAACTACTGAGATGTGTCTGTCTCACTTTTCTTTATTCTCCCGTCGTATATTTCCATTCATGGATAAGATCCTCCCTGAACCTTTTCTTGTCCAGGCTGAATAGTTTTAGCTCTCTCAGCCTCTCCTTGTGTTGAAGATGCTCCGGTCCCTTAATAACCTTTGTGGTCCCTTTCTGTACTCACTCCACTATGTCTATGTCCCTCTCGTACCGGGATGACCAGGACTGGACCCAGGACTCCAGATATGTCTCACCATATGAGACATATGGGATGAGCAAAGAGGAAAGATGACTTTCCTTGACCTGCTGGCTATGTTTTGCTTAGTGCAGCCTAGGCGGCTACTTGCCATGAGAGAACATTACAGCCTCACAGTCAACATTGTCTCCACCTGGTTCCAGAGGACCTTCTCTGTCAAGCTGCTTTCCAGCCAGCTAGCCTCCAGCTCAAACAGGTACAGGACTTACTTCTCCTCAGGTAGAGACTTTGCTGAACTTTATGCATTCTTCTCTGCCTATTTCTCCTGCATTTTGAGGTTCCTCTGAATGCTACCACACCCATCTGGTGTATGAAGCACTCCTCCCAGTTCCGTGTGATCTGCAAATTTGCTGAGGGTGCACTCTGTCCCATCATCCAGGTCATTAATGAAGGCGTCGAACAGTATAGGTGCCAGTAGCGATCCCTGAGGTACACCCCTAATGACAGGATTTTTCAATTCTAGACAATGGATGATTCTTCTATTAAAAAGAATAATAATTAAAAAAAAATACTTTTTTGGATCTGACATGCATAGGGATAAATTCTGGTGTGTGCTTTTGAGGTACTAGGTGTTTATTTATGTAATTTATAGTGAACAGACTTCCTGCAGACCATCTTAATTCTTTACTCTTGCAAATGTCTATGAGATTAGAGATTCATTGTAGAAAGATAGTCTTTCTGTTCTTTTTCTCAGGGATTTTCATCAAATAAAATTTACATTGCACCTGATCCAGAGGTTAGAAAGAGGGGCATTTGCAGAGAAGAATCCTGCAATGTAATTAGCTGGAAACGTGTTAATCTGTCCTTTCTCAGACATTTCTGTACCTACATGCTCACAATGTTACCATCAGAGTAAAGGAGTTTCCTAAGTAGGTTATTATTATTCTCACAACAGAGCAATAGGAAGAAAAATCTAGGGACATTGAAAAGAAACCATGACTGGGGCATTAAAACAAAAGGTGGAAATGAACTGTCATAGAAGATTATATAACTAAAGAAAATTCTCTTTAATGGATTTTTCTCCTTCCGTAACATTAAAGAGCTGTTCAATAGATAAACTTATTTAATTTTCGGTTTATGTTGAGTGGGGTATCTTAAGCACCTGCAAGCATTTCTCAGACCTAGTGATCTTTTGTCATACCATGACAATGCAACATGTTAAAACGAACCTGTGTCTTGATTGTCCTACCTGTGCCATCCCACCCCTGTGTCTTAGGTTAATTAGAATGAGATTTAGGAGCTAAACAGAGAGGGAACTTCAGTATATTCAGCAGATCTCCTTGTCTAGAATGGTCAGGGTACCAGCACTGCAGATGTTACTATAGAGGACCACTGGATAATCTCAAGTTTAAGAGATTTAGGAAAATAATTTTTCTGAGGAGGTAAGGCTGGGCACCTAAGTTATGCTCTGCAACATTGCAATATGCGGTACTTAAATAAGTCTGGGAATCCAGCTGCCAAACACTCAGGCTAACAAAGGACAATCTTTCCTCATTTGAAATCCTGGGGACCTTAGAGTTTTATCAGACTTCTTACAGTGAAAAGAATGGGCTATGTTGTGCACTTTTTGCAGTAGAAAGAAGCAAAGAAAAGGCTGTGGCCAAATAGGAAAGATGAGTTTAGTAAAGATCAGATAAGCGGGAAGAGCTAATGACTCAATTAGGATGCTCTAGATAACCAAGATTTATATTTGGCAAAGACTCAGCACGAAATTGTTTTACAAATTTTCCAGAGGAAGAAGAGTTATACTGTGTTTATAGAAAGGGCATGTTGGACCTTATCCTTTATTGTCTTTTGTGCTTACCAGTATTGTTCCTTGATTTCAATGTGACTTCAGGTGTTTAGCAAATGAGAACTATTAACTTCAGTAGGAGCTGTACTGGCAGAATATGGCATGTTTGGCATACTTACTAGGCTTACATAATACAGTATTAAAAAAAAAGAGCTCATATCTGTCAGGACTGTCACAAAACATAGCCAGGTGGTGTAGAGCTGTGAGAACAAGTGCCATTTACTTCATCGTACACACACATATAGACCCTGGTAGGTAGGAAGATGTGAGCCACAAGGGCGTCAAAGGAGTTTTGTGCACTCCCACAGCAGACTATGCTTCTGAAACAACCAAAATGTTTGGAACTACATACTGGTTTCTTTTCAGGAATCACCACCCTCCCCGTGCAACCACCCCCTCCCCCTTCTAAAAACCCCAGGGGTGGAAATAATGTGTTATTCATAGCAGAGTTCACATCAACCTTGAGACTCAAGACAGATCTGTGGGGCTTCGTCTAGATTCTAGGGAGGCTATTATTTGACAGTGGCCTGGATTGGGCAAACTCTTTAAGGAAAAGACAGTTTTATTCAGGGATCTCAAATCACTGTATAAGCAGATATAAATATTACTGTCAGAAATGAAGAAATAGGGAAACAGAGGTTTTCTTTCCAAGCTTTTACAGTGGGGTTTCCCCACACTGGGTATTCCAAATGGGTGCAAGTCCATAAGTAAAAGGGAGAATAAAATCACTAAGCCCATAAAATATTAGAATGCAAGAGGCAAGGGGGCTGGTGTTTTTAACAGCCTACATCAAACTGAAGTATTAGGTTTGATCATACCAAGTCTGTAAAATGTCAACATTTGAGTATTATAAATCATACTATCCCGAGTTTTTTAGTCTTGGCCTCAAGAATCTTTGCAGAGCTATTGTAATCACAGGACTGTGAGCAGGCCAGTTCATTAAATTGCGGAGTCTGCTGCTTGCAGATGTTTGAGGCAGGTGTTCTGTACAGACCAGGGAGTTTGTTTTCTTCTGCTGCATGTTGCACTGGAGGTCAGAGGTTACCCCTCAATGGCAAAGTCTCAACCGCATGGCAAATCTCAGAGGTGTTTGTTAGGGGAGGAAAAGAATTCATTCTCCTTAAAATTTATGTACTGCAAAAGATAACTGCACCTGCAGACTGCTGCTCTTATTGAAAACACGTGGAGACTGTTAGAAAAAATACAAAATGCTACTCTGTAGTTCCTGTTGAGAATATGCAGGGACTCCAAACAAACAGTATGAGACCAGAGATACCTGAATGATTCACGATCCAATAGTATACAGTTTTGGTATAAAGTGCATGTTTTTGTCATACACGTAGGGATTTGTGCAAACCCACATTATTTAAAAATGGACTTTGGTCAGTCTTGTGTTGCCATCAAACAGTTGCCCCGCATAATATAATGTATGCCAGCAGGCATTCCCAGTGACCCAGCTAGTTCATTATTGGAAAAGGTTAGTCCAGTCTTTCCTGGCCACCTGTATGTTGGCTTTGTAACTTCCCAAATGGCAAGAGCAAAGGTAGATTCTTCTAGATGCAGGAAATCCTATGAAATGGACCACCCTCATTAAAGAATCTTCTGTTTTAAAACGATCACTGTAGGTTTAGAGGATAAAAATCTGCTTTGTTTTTGCTAGAAATAACCTCCCGTAAAGACCAAGTTTTTGTCATTTCATGTTATGTTAGGCAGGTATAAATGATACACTTAGGGAGAGGGATGGAAATACCTTTGGGTTCCTAACTTCTACTGACATATGTGTCCGTTGTACCGCTGAAAGAACTTTCAGCAATGACTGTGGGTGGTAACACTAATAAATGCTGAAAGTTCATCACAAACAAAGACAAATGATGGAACAAGATCACTTACTGCCATCTTTAAGGCCAAGGCTTCCATTACCATTTGTTCATCAGAAGGTGCTGTTACAAACTAATTTTCCTTACCATGTAGGAAATTTGAACATTCAGTCCTGTGTTCATATGATGTTCAGAGTGTTCTTCATGAAAATTTTGTGCGAAATAATGCGGGCTATGATGCCACAAGAAGTTTATTATGCCGTTGTATTGCATATGCCCTATGCATTATATATAGTTGTGTAATCTATGTACTGTAAAAGGTAAAGAATATTTATGGGGAGAATCTAAATATTTATAGAGAATCTAAATATAATTTTTTTTTTCTAAAAAAGCTGTACGTATCACAAACATCTATATTTAGTTCCCTAACATCGGTATTTTTCATGGCCTCAGAGAGCAGAAGTATGATACGGAACATCTAATTTCATCATCTTAAATATTTCTAAACTTCTAACAACATAAAAATTTTCCTATTAGTTTCAGAGGTGTGGCATTTTCATCTATTTTTTTCTTTCTTTTCTTTTTCTTTTGAATAGCAAACCTACACAGTCACATCCAAAAATCCATTTTAAGTACTTGTGATGAGAGAACTATTTTCAACTGGAGATGAATAGGGCCAGTGTCTTACTGCCGACCTCTGAGCCCTGATATCATACAGTGCACTGCTGAATGTTATTGAGACTTCTATAACAATATTTAGCATGAGGCACGAGGATCCCTACACCGCTCTACATGAACTACAAAGTCTCTGATGGAGGATAAAATCCTGCACAGACATTGTGTCTAATTAAAGTATGAGAGCAATGAAGAGTAGAACTGAATTCAGAACTAACAGTCAACAGGCTGAGTGAGGAGCCACCTAAGCTAAACTGATAGCAGACCTTAAGAATAGGAGTGCTTCTTCACCTTATTTCTATCTATGATTTCTGTTTTGATTTTATACCAATGAGCCTTCTCCAGACATCTTCAGAGATGGCTTTTAAAAATTAGCCAATATCAGGATTTTTGCAAAAACATTCTGTCAAGGATAGAGAAGAGGATTTTGGTTTTTTTACTGCATCTACATTTTAGCACTTATCTAAGATTTGGGAAACACAATTCTATTACCTTTTTTGTCTGAAAAGATTCACTTCCAAATTTTTCACTGTTATTCTCATTTGCGTTAGATTTTAAAACAAGATGCTTTGGACACCTGAGTAATTTCAAAGACCGAGAGTGTTGTTGGTTTTTGCCCCTCCTCCAATTTTCCCTTGGTGAATGTCTGTCTCCACTGTGTTAGTGGTGGTGAAGGTACTAAGTTTCAGTTTTGACAAACCAGTATTTTCTGTCGAAGTTCTGCTTTATCAGAGCAATTGTAGCCACCTGTTTCCCCAAATCCTCTGTTACTGAGCTGAATCTGAGCTAAGTGGAAGATAATTTTCTAGGTTTAAAATATGAGAACAGTCAGAGTGGATAAACAGGACAAGACAGAGAAAACTGAGTGTTCTGCCACTAAGGTGAGACAGCTAGTGCACACTTAGAGCACATTTGCACTGCTTACATTAAAAATTAGCATATTAACTCATCCTCTTAAAAGGCAAAGCCGTAAAATTGTGTTCACAATTTCAAAATCAGACATGTGGGACACATTTGGAAGCATAAATTCTTTGGATGGCTTGCTATGCTCTGCTTATTATTGTTATTATGATGCTTATGTTCATTTTATGTTTTACTGTGGATCATATACAATCTGTCTTAGGGAACATCTTTTCATGTTGCCCATCTTGTGCGTTTCGCTCAGATTGCTCAATTATTTGAGTCTCAATTTAGGACGCACATCTAGAAACCCTAGTATAAATCTGTCACCACTTGAAGTTTAAATCTTAATGTTTTAAAGGGGCTTTTTAATGTTTCATTTTAATTTGAATTGGGCTATGTGTATTTCAAGAACCAAGAAACTTTCTGTTTTTCTAATTTCCAAATGTATAGAAGTATCATTCAGGAGTTTTAGTACATTACAGTAATACCATGCTGTTCCTTCCTATTTTAAATGAAAATGCAGTTGTACAATGCAGCAATAAAAAGTATTCCCAATGTTATTGTATTGTTTTAATCATACATTCCGCAGGTGGCTTTGAGTAGTCTACACTTCTAAACGAGATGAGAGATTTCCCTATGGATAAGATTTGGTGTTAAAGTAGGGCTATTTTTCCTGCTAAGTAAATGCAAAGGCAAAAAGAGAATTTATTTTTCTTTTAACTAAAAAATACGTGTTCAATGAGCAGAAAAATTTGAACTATAATCTCCATCTCCTCTCTCTGGAAGTTCTCCAAGTAAGCAGGCCCAAGACCACTACTATAACTAACATTATGATCTATGTATAATTTCTAACAGTTTTTACTGGCACAGTTTGGACCTCTTTGTCTACTGCCCAGGGAATACTCATATGCTGCAGCAGCCCCTGTTCTTTCTAGCTCTGCTTTACGGGATGATATCAGATCTGTCTAACTGCACATGCAAAGCTGATCAAAACCATGCTCAGACATTCTGCTTTTCACAAAGCTGTACATTGTAACCTGAAACAAAGCCTCCATCATGCTATCATAGACCACAGATTTTCAGCCTACATGAAGTTGCTTATACATTGGTGAGAATCACACTAAGCCAAAAGACTGAGTAGATTAGATGGAGACATCTCCCATGTAGCTAGCCTGAAAATTCACTCATTGGTCTGCAAAGGGTGGGAAGAGTCATCAGAAGGATTCAGATGGGGAAGTGATTCATACTGACAACTTCAGAGCAGTACACGTTTTCTCTCTGGTTGGCTGTAAGAAAATACTGGAAATACTTTGGCTTGACGATAAGTCAGATCTAATAGCAGCTGGCACAGTTGGTAGGTTCTGGGAGTAAGGTTGTAGTTCAAAATAAAACCTTAGAAAAAATATGCTACAGGCACCTGAGGGCCTGTCCTGGTTTTGGCTGGGACAGAGTTAATTTTCTTCCTAGTAGCTGGTACAGTGCTGTGTTTGAGATTTCATGTGCGAATATCTGAGACCAGCTTTTAACTTCCTCAAGCAGAAGATAAGAAATCACCTAATTCTTTAAGGCAAAAACCCAAAGCAAATATGAAGCAAGGACCACAGACCTACCATTGTTCTCACATTTTATACCTGTTTTTCTTACAGAACCAGTAACAGGAGCAGCACAAAAAATATTGGTCAGATTTTTTCCTGGTACAGTAAAAAATTGGTCAAAACCAGTCTGGATCCAAAAAGATTAGTGTCTTTATGCCACTACCTTTGCACTATCATGTACAGGCTGAAGGAATGTATGTATAGAAGTCAGATGCTAAAAAAATGTTTGCAGGAAACAGGGTCTGTGTCAGTCTACAAGAAAGGTCATAATAGCTCATCCTTTCTCAGGAGAGAATTTGTCCAGGAAATGACACTGCAGTGACTGTTCCATGCTTTCTTTTTTACATCTAGGATAAAAAAACCCCACAAAGTAGAACAGGACAGCTGCTCACAGCTATCTCATGTCTGATCTATGTCCTCTCACAAAACAGCCTTTCCATTTTCCTGGGTTGAATGATACTCCACTATGTGTATGCATGAAGATTAGGTATTCTGGGGGATTTTTTTGTACTTCCTCTAGTTTCTCTAATTGGAGATTTGCGATTGCGTTACACAATAAATGTGCTGGCTGATTGATTAATCATACCTCTGGCTTTAGCAGCTCATTTCTTGTATCCTAGTCTGTGTACTCTTACTCTCCTCTCCTTAGCTTGGTTCCTCTCAGTTTTTGAATATTCATCAGTTATTATATACACTGCCTGATGTTTACTCCTAGCCTAGCTTCCAGGCAACAAACTATTCTCTAATCTACTTGGAGCATGACCTATTTTCCATTTAAATCAATGGTAACTTGGGGAGGCTATTGATGAGAACAGTAAGCTAAAAACGCAACAATTTTAGTTTTTTTTCCAAATACCTCTTTTAAAAATCTTTTAAAATTGGGTAACTTTCAGCACCAACTGAGCAAGTCATCTGGACCAAAATAAATGAACACAAGCACCAGCTGACTTCTGCTTGAACCTCTAAGTTGTTTGGTTTCTGCAGCTGAAGGGCAGAATTCAGGTTTGATACATTAGAAACTCTTAGTTTAATTCAATCATAGTCCAATGATCTATCATGAAATGTATATGTGCTTGATCTGAATGCAGTTCAGAACAGCCTGGGTTTGATTTACTGGAATAAGGTTCTATAAAAGTGATAAGGATGGACATTGGCACTTTAAGATTCAACTTTGAGCCATAGATAGTTGTTTGTTGCAAAAATGTAGTCCTTATATGGAAAAAAGACTTACATTTGAAAGATAAATAAAGTCATAATTAAGGCTCGCCCACATCATGTATCACAATATAACAAATAGTGTAGTGATTTGCCAGGATAGCCTTCTAATATAACGAACTGCCTTACTATTTAACTCCACATAGCTTTATAACACAAGCAGCTGCTATTGACATTAATATTTTATCCCAAATTACAACAGGATTTCCAACATACCCAACTTCCCAGCAGCAGCCATTAGGGAAAGTAACCGATGATTAATTTCAACAATATGTCAATCTGAGATAAAAGAAAGTGAGCCCCCAAACCCAACAAGCTTATGCGTTATGAATGAGTATGTGTGTAAAACCTGCTGAGACACGTGATTTAAAAGAACTGACACACGGGTGTGCCAGCCAACAACAGGAATTGCAGTGTAGGAGGTCTTTCTGAGGGCAAGTGTTGTTGTAATACTGTCGTACTGCCTTGGGGACTTGGAAAAATCTTAACATATCTTTGCAGAGTGAAACCAACGATAAGATGAATGATATAGAACAGAATCATAAGAAGGAAATCTTTCTCATGTTTGTTTCATAACTCAAAAAGGGTGTTGTGGGGTCTTTCTGAAGCAAGTTTTAGGTTACAGGCCAAATGTGCAAATGAGAAAAGAAAAAAAAGACCTTCTAGAAATGGGGTGAAGAAGTTTTGCTTGCATGCTTCAGGCCATAAGAAGTCCCAGCCTGTATGAGCTGCATACAGTCTGTTTGATATTTGTGTTCACAAGTAAAATATGTAACTCCAGGAACTCTGAAACAGGAAACTCCAGCAACTCTGAAAATCCATACCTGTGGCAAATGCATTAATATTTAGATGCATTGTTACATTTATAGGATGTATCTGCTTCGCTAAAATGAGCTCGGGAAATCATAACCTGTTTTCCTGGGTTGTAAGCAGTTTCTTTACAAACTAAAACATTTTCCTCTGTTCCATTCTTCACCCTCTGTTTATTCTTGTTTTGTGGTAGCCTGACCACTTGATCGGCAAGGCAAAAGACAGCTAAGGGGAGATGGACGGGAGAACTCCTGCCGCCCGCAATGGGAATCGTGATAATATATCAGGAGAATTAAGAAACTTGTTCAGCTTTCTTTTATTACAGTGGTTGTGCGCCATTATGGCTTAAAAATATTTTGTAAAAATTTGTAAGTACAAAGAACAATTTACAAGTACAATTTCCCGTAGTCTGAGCTCTGCATTGCTGTACACGACATATTTTCTTACATGTAGAAGCTGCATGTCACTGGCTTCACCCTGTGTGCATACGTGTCGTTCTGAGTATTACAGCACATTACAGAAGGACTGAAACTTACTGCAGCTACAGCCTCACTTCGTGCTATCACCAGAATCTTGAATCTTTCTTTGTCATCTTGATTGCTTGGGAAAACCAATGATACTGGATTTTTCTAAGCAGTCACACTCCTGAACAGACTTCAGTGTTCTTTCTCTAAGGTGACATTTGTCTTGCAGATCTGAAATGGAGTCATTGTTCTGTGTTGATTGAGAGTAGAAAAGTTCACCTAAAGGAACATTTTGAACTTGCTTATCTCTTGCATTTCCTGCTTTGGTAGAGTTCCAAGACTAGTAATAATTGCATATGTTCTCTGGTTTGATCTAGACTGAATACAGACATCCCAGTATCTGTTACTTTAAGGCAGCATTTGTATGATTAATTTTTGTGTGCTGAATTTAGGCAGCTTGATTCAGCAGTATCTTTTTACATTTCTTGGGAACTTTTGTTTTCTGCGGAAAGTTTGGCTTTCTCACTATATCTGAACTTAAACTTTTCTGATGATCTTTCTTTCAGAGGGAATTGTGGTTTCTATCTGATAAGCTGGACTGAAACAAAATGCCACGCCTTTGCTGTTGGAGATGGTAGGGTAGATAAGCTGCATTTACGTATTTTTGACTTAGTGCCTTGGAAAAATAAAACATTTCTGCTAAGGTTACTGTCCATAACATTGCATATCATATTCTTGGATCCTTAGCAGTCTTCCAAGTTGTACCTATATTGTGCCAGATATTCTTAGAAACTGAAATCAATGCTGCTGCTTGTCTATCTGGTTAGGCAAGGAAAACACACATCCAGTGATGTGACGGAGTCTTTGTCTTTATGTCCTGAAATATAAACTTTATAAAAAATTTCTGAAATATGTATACACAATGCTATTTCTACTAGATTCCTGGCATGTGAAACCCATAGCCATGAGAAAATTTAGCTCTTGATTTCTTCAGCTGCAATCTTTCGGTAACACTTGGCTACCAAGAGCATTACTTTTAGCTGCATTATATAATGCTGTCTTTGTCATTTGTTGATAGACATATTTAAAGTCAATATTATATCTTTCACGACTGGTATAATTCTGCCGAGGTACAAGTTATCTTATACAAGTAAATAAATGAAGGAAAATTACTGTCATCACCCACATATCATAGCCATAAATCACTGTCCTTATATTAGAGAAATTTGTTTTATTTAATCTACCATAATTACATGTATCACTTTCCAGCAATTACTCAAGCATAATGACTCATGATTTTTCAGAGCTACTGTAACAATTATGTCATTTTGAAAGGCAAGAATTTATCTCAGCCTTTCACTTACTTTGAAGTATCATAAACATGTTATCCTGCCTACAAACTGATCAGTTAAATGAAGTGATAGCTGACTTCTCCATTTCCTAAGATACTTTCAGTTTATTTAAGACATCATCTTGCAGTTCAAGTCCTTTCTTAGCAAGGTGATATATACTATTTAGTGCATGCACTAAAAATCCTTGTTTTCTTGTTTTATCTTCTCTACTGAGAATAACTTTTTTTTTCCTTAGAATCTATCAGCTATTCCTTGGTATACTCACTGCTTTTCAAACTACCTTTCCAATTATAATAAGACCAAGAAGATGTTTTCTATCTGTGCATAGAGAAAAATAATTAATCTATTCACAGATTTCAGAACTACACAGTTTAGAGTACAAATGAATGTAGAGAGAGTGTTTCTATTCAGTGTCAACGACAAGAAAAAATTAAGGTATCTGAGAATTTCTAACAGGCTAAAGTAGCTAATATATAATTATTGGAAATACCTTGAAGGAAATTATGTTGCATCTTAGTAGGATATCCAGAGGAAGTTTACTTGTTTGGGAATTATTTTCCTTCTCATTGTTTAGCCATGTTTTAAGTGCTTCAAAACACTGCAAGAATATGAACATTTAATCTGCCCTTCAGTTGGTCATTTTCCATTTGATAAGACTAAACTGGGACTACAGAATACAACACACACAGCATTCAACCAGCATTTGTCTGGTGCCATGATCTGATTTAGGCCTTTGGGAGACAATAAAGAAAAAGAGATAGGAAGAATATAAACAACTTCTGAACTTGATGCAACTATAAACCTTCTGATTTTAGGTTTTGGTTTTGTAACTCCCTCTCATAGAGAAAGGACTTCTTAAAATCTAAAGTGGTCATCTTCAAAGTCCTTTTTTCTGTAAGGCTTTCAGGAGCTCTATCAAACCAGAGGCAGAAGAATGATAGGCTATTTTAGCTGTAGAAAGACAGAGAGGCTGAGAAATCCATGTACAGAGTTAAAAAGATTTCACAACCTTTGCAACAGAAGAGAGATCATGAAGGAAAAAGTAGGGGAAAGAGAGACATGTGATCTTCAGCAAGGCACCTCACAAAGGGAGCTTAATTTTCTGAACTATTTCCCAACCATGGAAGTTGAAGTTCCATCTGTATTGCTAAATAAAAGTCCAGGGATTGATCTTTTGCTGAAAAGTTGAGTGCTGCCAGCTGGCTGTTGTCCACAGTGTTTAGGGCTAACCACCTCTGTAAGAAATTTGTCTTGGAGGGAGCAAGCTGGAGTATTCCAAAAAATGAGCCAGGAAGTGCTGTTAACAATTAAGCAGTAAGGATGCTATGGTCCAGTGCTGACCTCAGTCCCTGGCACCTTTTTAATATGGTACAGAGTTACCCAAAGAGATCTTTAGCCCGGACTTATCCACTGTGAGCCAACTGACCTGACAGATGAAAGAGAGACATTTTAAGCAAGTATCAGTATCGGTAGGATGTAACTAGCTCTAGTTTAAGAGTCTGTGCCAGAGCTACATTAATTATCATAAAAATGAAATGCATGCATTCATTCGGTTTTAACCTAATTTCAGAAATGTTTCTTATGCCCTTCCTATTTCCAATGTTCTGCTTTTCTGGGTTCTTAGTGTTTTCACTGTTCTAACACAGATAATGTTGACTTTATGCTTAGGTATATGTTTGATTTTCAATTCTGAATGTAATGAGAATATTAAGATATATTAAGAGCTTTACTGGATTGGGGCCAAGATTAATATTGCTAGGTAGACTAAGCTATATTTTACATAAGCTTTAGCTGAATGTTCATGGTCTTTCTCTGTAATGTTGAAAATGGACTAGATTAAGAGAAAACTAGAATGACAGTTACCCAGAAATCAGCCCTGGCTAAGCAGGCTACAGACATGACACAGTGTACCACAGCAGGAAGGATGAGTTGAAGGCTGTCAGTTTGCCTAAGGCTGAACAAAACAAAAGGCTGCTCCTAAATGCTTGAAATAACAGTACCATCATGGATCTCAAATCCAGTTTAATCCTCTTTGGCACCGTAATACTTTTCTAAAACCATATAAACAAAGGGTGGGGAAGAAAATAATCAGGTTTAATATATAGACTAGAATTTGGACTTCTGTATACATATTGATCTGTATAAGAAAATACACTATTTAATTAAGACATTCCTTTGGTGATTCAATCATTTTCTTTTATTCTGTGGTTTTTTATTTGCTCACAAAACACCTTCTTTTACCACCATTTTCCTCCTGACAAAATAACCTTTCTGGTGTTTCTCCTGAAGAACTGCATTTTATAGCACTAGATATGTCAAGCTGATTGTAGGTGTATATTGCAAAGCCAGAACTTTCAAATGGAGTATTTGTTTCCTAATCTTGAAAATAATACATATGGTGAATTTTTGTTAAGTGTTACAAATTTATTACTAATTCCTGGTCTTCTGTGATCGTTCAGGAATGGGGCCACATTGCATTAGGTGCTGTAAGCCCTTCCCTAACCTTGTTGCTGTCCAAATAAACAAGCAAAGGAAGATCAAAAGAATGCAAGCAAAACCCACTGAAAGATCACTATTGTGGCAGACACCACCATGCTGGGGATATAATTTCAGAAAGGGAAATTGTAGGAAGTGATTAGCTAAGTGTTTAGACAAAGGAGAAGGGTATGCAAATTAATTAAGAAAGTGGCAGGGGAAAGAAATAGGTCAGAAAGAGACTGCTGGAGTGAAGCCAAACCAAAAGTATTCAGAGAAGAGAGGTCAGGGGAACTGGACTGAAGTGCCTCAGCACAGAGCAGAGCAGCCCCTACCAGACCCACAGCCTGCAAGTCTCTGCTTCAGCTGATTGTGTACGCCTTCTCCCAGCTGAAATTGGGAAGGAAATATTTCGTTAAGTAGTCAGCTTTTGAATCTCCTATGTGTGAAATCTTATTTTCAAATGTCTTTATATTAGAAGGGAAAGAATTGAGGTCAATGCTCTATAACATTAATTAACATTTTTTTGTTTAGCCATCAACGGTTCCACTATTGAAAAACATTATGCTTGCCATCAGTGTGTGGACTTGGTTCATTTGCAGAGTTGCGGATTAAGGCCTTCATATATGTATTGACACAGTTCCTGCTGTAGTTTATTTTGCCAGTGATCCATGTGAGTAAGGTCTCCATTAGCATGAAATGATACAATCATTAATAATTTATGTATAGTTTACAAATGATCCATGGATAAAGACAATTCATCATGTATTTTGATTTGATAACAGTCTAGCAAGTGGTGGTAATAAATTTAATATATAAGAAATATATAAATTTCACTTAAATGTTTCTGTGCATTTAATTATGTCATGCCATAGAAAAATAACAGTAAAACCTGCATGAAAGAAAGCTCATTCTAAGGCATATAATTTATAACTTCACAGGAAATATTCAGTATCTGTCCTTCTTTTCATGATATTTGTTCAATTCTTGCAAGAATTTGGAAATGGCTGTTTGGTATTTTATCTTTACAATCTAAATTATTATCTTTGCCCTCAAAGGGAATGAATATAAAATATTTTTTTACAAATTCATTCTGATGAATCTGGTAGGGGCAAGATACACAGAGACACACGCTTTCAGTTATGTTACATACAATGTATAATCTAATGGCCATTTTGACTTCCAGTGGGAAAAACTTTGGTGATTTTGTTACTTTTGAAAATGAGTCACAGTTTACTAAGGAATTTCAGGAATTCTGAAAACTCTACTCAGTAAAATGAGGACCCCAACATACCAATCTAATTTAAGTCACAATTTCAAAAGACTAAAGATTACACATCAAATGTCATGCATGACCCAGATCCTGTCTGTGCAGGGCTGGTTTCTGCTGGTAGAAGTCATGTGAAATGATCGTTGTGGAGGGCTGTTCAGATTCTCGTCAGCTGCATTCAGAAGCATTGCTTACTGAATTTAATGCTTTTGGTAGAGTTTTTCTCATGTCTCTTCTCACAGTTTTGGCAGATGTAATTCATATATTGGTTGGATATGTCCGTTAAGTCAATGTCCAAAGTTTTATAGTTTACTTTATGTAACATGATGTTCATGTCATCTTTCTATAATGGTCTTGTTTGGGATCCAAATTACTCTCATAAAATAAGTGGAAAATTCATCCATCTGATCCATGATGTCAATTTAAGAAATAATAACTTTTGTTGGATGAAATTACCCTTACCTGTGTGCACAACCTAATGTGGATTTTGAATCAGAACATGAATCACAAAATCACAGAATAATTTATGTTGGAAGGGACATCTGGACGTCATTTAATCCTATTCTCCTCTCAAAGCAGATGAAGTTGTTCAATGCTGTGCCAAATTCTGAAGACCTCCAAGGAGATAGACCCCACAGCCTTTCTGATTAATTTGTGCCGATGTTTGATGATGGCAAAAAGTTTTCCTTTCATCTAATCAGATTCTCCCTGCTGCAAGATGCGTCTATTGCAAAGTCTGTTTCTATCCTTAATGTAAAATATGTTGAGGACTGTTCTCTAGTGCTGAGGACAACTGATGTGGAACAGACCACATTCATAACATTAAACAATCTTGTCCTGCAGAAGTGGGAGGTTGCATCCAAACTTCGTTACGAATGACTCCTAGCCCACGTGAGCTCTTGTCCAGTCCTAGGAATGGTTCGGGAGCAAAATGTGAAGGCCAAAAACATACAAAGGACATACCAGGGATTATAGTTGTTTAACAGTACATACCAAGTTCTAGTGCTTGGAACTGGCACTGCTTAATTCAAGGAGCTGTTTCCTAGATCCATTTAATTAAATAATGTAGACATGACCTATAATTCTATAAGAAATAAGAGATTTTAGTTTGTAACCAATAAGGTGTGTCATATCTTCTGATAGGTGTATTTGTTTTCTTCTACAATAAGACAGATCTAGCTATTGGCACTCCTCAGAATGAGAGGGCAGTCTTCCAGTGGTGTAGTTGACAGATATGTTCACATGCTAAACTTTCAGTTTCTGAGAGTATGTGAAACATGGCTAGAACAAGGGAACACTATATTGCTGCTTTGTCCTTATCTTCATTTGTTGTGTCATGTTGTTAGTACCATTTAGTAGAACATGTTACAGTTTCTTTGGCTTGGAAAGTGCTCTTCACAGTGCAAAGTCAAGATCTGTGGACCAAGATCATGCATTTTCAGCATTGTATCACAGAATCACCGAATGGTTTTGTTAGAAGGGACATTTAAAGGTCGTCTAGTCCAAATTCCCTGCAGTAAGCAGGTTCATGTTCAACTAGAGCAGGTGCTCAGAGCCCCGTCCAACCTGACCTTGAACGTTTGTAGGGATGGGACATCTACCATCTCTCTGTGCAACCCGTTCCACTGTTTCACCACATTCATAAAAATTTTCCTCCTTATATCTAGTCTAAATTTCCCCTTTTTTAGCTTTAAACCATTACCCCTTGTCCTGTTGCAACAGGGCCTACTAAAAAGTCTGTGTCCATCTTTTTCATAAGCCCCCGTTAAGTATTGAGATGCTGCAGTAAAGTCTTCCTGGAATCTTTCCTCTCCAGGCTGAACAACCTCAGCTGTATCAGCCTTTCTTCATAGCAGAGGTGTTCCATCCCTCTGATCATTTTTGTGATCCTACTCTGGACCCTCTCCAACAGGTCCATGCCTATCTTGTGCTGAGGACCCCAGAGCTGTAAGCAGTACTCCAGGTGATGTCTCACCAGAGTGGAGTAGAGGGGCAGGATCACCTCCCTTGACCTGCTGGCCTCGCTTCTTTTGATGCAGCCCAGGATACGGTTGGTTCTCTGGGCTGTGAGCACATCTCTGCTCTCCTTCAGGCTTAGTTGCTGCTGACTTGCCCCTGTATTTTGTTCAGATTTTTTTAGGTTTCACTGTTGCTGCAGCTGAGCTTTGTTTTCAGTCCTTGCACAGCCTTACCTATATCCTCTGTCAGACACTGTTACATATAGATGTATAATGTTTACAAAACTATCCCCATATAATGCTCTCTTCACAACCAAATGTGTGCACCAGATAAGGAACTTGGGAGAAATTTCATGAGCTGCCTCTTAACCCTTATCAAAATGTTTATTGCAAATGTAGCTCTTTGAGTACTACCAAACACTGATAGCTTAGAGTTGGCTACTCAACCAGACATGAACTGTTCCTTTTCAGAAATCAGCCAGATTGATGCAACATATTTTTCCTTAGTGGGAAATACACCAATTTTAGCTGAAGCACAGTTTTAAAGTCAGAGGAATCACCACAAGAAATGAGTGATTAAGATATATATTGCAATTTTCACTTCTTAGGGGACTAGTCTGTTGCTGAGATTGCAACTAACCGAATAGGTGGTTAAAATTCATCACAACCTGTAGCTTTTCAATGACTGTTGTTACTGAAATGAACTGGTGGAAATTACCTATTTCCTAGTAAGTTTATGGTGGTGAGACCAATACCAACAAGTGCCTTCATTAGCAGGTTTATGTGATACAGATTTGCAGTGGAGCTCCTATCTCAGAACAGAAGTCATCTCAATTCTGTCTACCTGAAAGACAGATTTTTAGGTTTCCTCTCTCAATAATTTGCCCTTTAGGACCCACTAGAAGGAGATTCCAATGACCTACAGTAAACACTTATCTGAGTAGTCCAAAATAGGTTATGCTGCAGAATTACCTCTCAAATAGTTTACATTAGGCAGAAGAAGTGCTGTGCTCAATTCCTATGGGTAAGTCACCCAAACCAGATTTTGTGAAGAAAAAAATCTAAATATTTCCTAGCTTTCCAGCATGCCGAGCCAGTTTCCACAGTGGCAATGAGTAAAATTGCCTTAATACAGCTCTAAAACTAATCAGGGTTTGATTTTCATCATGGGAAAAACAGAATTAATTTAACTGTAGCTTCTAATTCTCTATAATTATTTTCACTTGAAAAGGAGACCATACCTAGAAGGTTTTTTTTTTTCTAAAAATCTGTAAGTCAGAGCTCGAAGACGAAGCAATTGTCTAAATAGTTTAATATTTATATTTTAATATGAGCAACCTCATAGCAAGTCTTTTCATAATGTACTTGTCCTGGTTTTGGCTGGGATAGAGTTAATTTTCCTTCTTAGTAGCTAGAATAGCACCGTGTTTTGGAGTCAGTATGAGAGGAATGTTGATAATACACTGATGGTTTTAGCTGTTGCTAGGAAATCAAGGACTTTTCAACTTCTCAGGTTTTGCTAGTGTACAGGAGCACAAGAAGCTGCGGGGGGAGCATGGTCACGACAGCTGACCCAAACTAGCCAATGAGATACTTCCTACCATAAAACATCATGCTTTGTGTGTTAACTGGGGGGAGTTGGCCAGGGTGGGTGGATCACTGCTCAGGCAGTATCAGTCAGTGAGTGGTGAGCAACTGTATTGTGCATCACTTGGCCTTTTCTTGGGTTTTATCTCTTTCTCTCTTTTTGTTATATTTCTTTTCATTACAATCATTATTATAATATTCTATTATCATTTTTATTCTTATATTTTATTCCAGTTAGTAAACTGTTCTTATCTCAACCCAGGAGTTTTACTTCTTTTTTTCAATACTCCCCCCATCCCACTGGGAGGGAGGAGGAGTGAGCGAGTAACTGTGTGGTGCTCAGTTGCTGGCAGAGATTAAATTGTGACAGTTCTTCAGGTTGATCTCCATTTGATGAAATGTAACAAAACATGCTTTTGAACATAGGTGCTCCAAGCTACTGTGCTGTTGCATGCAATAAAAATGCATACTAGACAAGATTTATTTCACATATTTTTATTTAGGTCAAGTTCATGCAGAATTTGTAAGACAATGAATTTGGAAAGGCACCCAAACTCTCAAACTATCCAGAAATACTCCGTGTTTAAACTGTCTCTAGATATTACTGGAAAAACTTTTTTTTTCAACCAAACATATATTATGAAAATAATATTAAAGCGTCTTGAGTTCATTTGGCATTTTCAACTTTTTAAACTTCTCAAAATTTTAATATGTGCCTCTTCCATTTTCATAACAAACTTATATGTTATAATAATTCAAAAAACTTTAAGCAACATAAATACTAAAGCAGAAACATCAATTTTTTACTTTCTAGAAAGTATAACACAGGTAAACTTGAAGCTATTGGTGTAATGAGGAAATTACCAGCTAGGTTCTGTGGTCTATTCTATGCAAGACTCATATTCAATTATTATATTTTCTCTTTAAAGTTTAAGATCTATATATCTGAGATTCATTCCAAAGAGTAGAGCTCAAGGGCTGTTTAGCTTTTCTATGGAATTACATTCAGGTTTATATTTCAGCTCTGTCCATAGCATGTGTATGTATTCTGGATCTAGGACTGATCCAGAGCCTGCATTAAAGGAAGCTGTATAAAAGCAGGAACCCATATAAAAGCAAGATTTAAATAACTTTTTTTTTCTCTTATACCCTATTTAATACAATTAAATCTATGTGCATGTGTATGTTCTCCTCTCTGTGTGACTTCATTAACCATAGCACTAAGTTTTACTTTCTGACATTGTTCTATGGGTTATCTATGCATCTCACCAAGCACAATGCTATACCATTTGAACATCCAACAAATTTTCTCAAGATCTGTTCCAGAGACTCTCTATTGCCTTTCTGCCCTACAATAGGCCTCTCAAATGCTCTCAAGGCTGAGGGTTGTATGCTCAGAGAATATGTAAACCCTTGAAACTTAATGACCATTTTGTTAAAATGGAATTTCTTTCTTCCAGCATGGTGGAATGTGTTTTAATTTTGTAACTGATCCATTACTAATAACAGTTGTTCCAATATGTTCACTGAATATGCTTAAAATGTTATTTCCTCTTCTAGAGGATTCTGTCTTTTTCGTAGTCTGACAAATACAATTTACTGTGCAATTCAGTAATAACTTTAACCCATAATGAACTTCATCTCTGTATATGCTCTCTGTACATAATATATAGATAGATAAAACAATATTTATGTTTATAAATATAACTCCCAATATCCACTCTCTGCAGCGTTTGGTAAGCTTTTGTGTTTTAACACGGACAAGACATATAACTGTATGCAAACAGTTCTTCATCTGTGCTCTTTTTCTTAACATTCTTGGGGCTTCAAGTGTGCCCATTTGACCTGTAGGTTTTATTTTCTTAAAAGCACCTTTGATCCTCAGCTGTTTAGCTTCCTCAAATGGAATCCCAAGCAGTTGGCCATCAAGAAGCCTGGAACAAAAATTCTATTCACCAGTGTGTGTGTATGTGTGTATATACATATGTATACACCTATACATATATATGTATGTCTATATCTATCTCCAAATATACATATATTATATGTATTTGGAGATACAGATACATATTTTCCATTTATCAGTGGTGTATATATGTGTGTGTGTGTGTGTGTCTATAAAAACTTGTATATGTACGTAAAAAATCTATGTATGTCTTAGGCTGATCTAACTGACACAAGAAGCCATGATATTAAAGGTGTTAGAGAGAGGAACTTAAAAATTCCACCATTTGGTCAATTATACCCCTAATCAGTGCTTCAAGAAAAGACTTCAATTGTGTGAGAAATACAGAAAAGAAGGGTGTTATAATGGTTTTCTCATATAAAATGCCACTCAACTCTAATGGATAATGCACAATTTTTTGTAGTTAGTTTAAGCTAATTATTAGTCCATCAAATAAAGGTTTTTAGTATTTGTGATTTCAAAAGTTCAATAAGCTCTATCTTACTGCCTTCATTTAAACTGAATATTTTTGACAATATATGTCAGGAAAAAGAGTTATTCTCTATTTTTAAGATTTACTATGTATAGGAAAGCTATCATTATTTATGTGATACTGTGTCTGTCATTCCTTGCATGGGTGATACTAAGGAATCATCCCACAATATAGAGAGATATTGCAGATAAACCTGAACCGAAATAGATGTGCTACAAAAACATATAAAGGAGTTATTATGGTTTTTTAGACACTGTATTTTGAGTTTACTATGGTTAAAAGATTACTTTGAACTTCTGTCTTCTTCTCTGTCCAACCTGCTTGTTCACAGATTGTGTCAAAACCTTTAATTTGATCCTTAAAGTTATTTTCAAAGTGCTGAGTTGTAGAAAACTTTGGAATTTTCGGGCAAATTCTTAACAATTTGGCACAGAATCAGATCATTAATATGAAGATTGAAGTAAGACTTCGGTGGTAAATTTTTGCTATGGGTATTATCAATCTTAGTATACAGTATGAATTTCCACTATCAGCTGCTGCCTAACCTTGGTTTTTTAGGTGTACATGTATCACCTAAAAAAGGTTGTGAGGTGTTCAATCATGTCTTGCAGCACCCAACAAAGGGAATCTGAACCCACGTAAGTCTGTTGTAGTCAATAAGCAATGCTCACGCTTTCACATGTGTTCATCTCTCTGGCCCAATGAAGATTCAAGTTTTTTCATCAAAATGGAACACTTCAAGGTGAATAGTTTGGTGAGCCCCTCTATTTCAGATCCCTTCAGTCTGGCTTGCTTGGTTACTAGTGATTCCCTAAGCTACTAGCTAATAAGACAGCTCTTCTTCCTTCTCATATGTACACTACATAAGCACTTGAGATCTAAGTAAATTCACAATGAATGTCTATATACTCATACTGTCCCTATGTACTTATGTTTATAATTATATGTACTTCTTTCCGCATTTTGTGACAAAGGACTAACTGGAAGACAATGATCAGATCTGTGCATTACAGCTACAGATATGTCATTGTGTAATGGGAGACCTGTAAACGAGTAAAAACTAAAGACATCCTGGTTTCTGTCAGCACGTTCTCCTGAGTATTCTAGTTGTTCTCTGCTCAGCACTTCTGTGGATCCACTTTCTCTCTTTGCATGCTCTTAAGAAAATCTTTTGTTACCTAAGTTAGACCTTCAGTTTTCATTTTTGCGTGTCCTTTCTCACCTATCTCACACCAGCAAAACAAATTCATTTCATCAGGTTACTTTTGATTTATACTGGAATAAACAGAGGAAGACTGAAGCTTCCTGGATCTCTTCTGTTGCCTGCAGAACCAGGTTACGTTAACAAATACCTCAGTTATCACATGATGTAGTGACTAGTCTCCAGGTAGCATATAATGAACCGTATTAACTCCTATCTCATATCCATTTGGATAATTCAGTCTGGAACATGAATTCGTGTACATTGTAATGAAAAAGTAGGAAAATGGTTATTTTCCCCTAACATGTAAGTTCTGTAAACTAGGCTGAATATGGAAGTTAACCTAGGCTTTGCACTAGAACTGTGTGGATGGCTTCAAGGAAGAGATGGGTCTGTCTGAACAAAAGAAGGAAACAGTTGCAGAACTGAAGTCAGAAAGGACAGAAGGTGTGCAAGTTGGAGACGGTTTCTTGCTGTTTTATCGTATATACAGGTGTACTGGGGAAAAAACTAAAAGGACACCTATTCAGTCTCATACTGTCTCATACTTTCTATATTTAGCTTGTTTGTTCTAAAGAGTTGCCCTGGACAATAGCTGTGTCCGTGGTTGCTTTAGAAAAGGTTCGGGTTTGGACAGTCACGTCGGTTTCTCCTTGCACTACAATAGTCCTCGTTGTGAGCCCTCTCAAAAATTTGGAGTGCAGGTATCAGCAAGGCTAAAATATATGTCTGCATTTCGTGATGGTATTGAATGATTGATTGGGAATAGTTTTCAGTATTAATTAGAGATAAATATGATTCCTATATGCTTCTACTTAACCTAATACATGGTTATGTTGCAGTCCTGCTAGCAAGGAAATGAATACTCAAAAGGAGAAAGCACACTGGATTTTGAGTGAGTTTATGAATTTTTGAATGAGTTTATAGTTTCTTCAATATAATGTGATATTCTATTTAACAAACTTTAAGATGAAGTCTAAAATACTGTGGCGTATGAAGACTGCTACTACCTTTGAATATACTTATATGTGTGTATTTGTTATGTTGCAGGCTGGGAATCACCACATGGACGGCCACATGAGGATATTTTCTCTCTGCTGAAACACCAAGTTGCAGACAGGATTATATACTCTCTCCCTTGGTCATTACAAATTCATATTAGCATAATTTTATTTATAATTTTGGCTGCTTTCATTACAGTTCCATCACATGCTTTTTCATTATGTTTAACTCAATTTATATGTAACGGTCAACTTACTCTTTTACTTTTTGTATTATTACTCTGGCAAGAAAACATTATCTGTTCTGCGGTTTGCATGTTTTTATTCTGATACAAATCTTCAAACAATTATTTTTTTCTGCAGTGTATAGTGTAATGGAAGTCTGTAACAAATGCTACCTGAGGTTTTTTAACACATGATTTTCAATTTATGGATGCATTACTTAGTGCATTATGTTCGTGAGTGTACAAAGCAGCATTCAGAACCAGTTTGTTAGGTAAAGACTCAAATCTTTCTGGGTGTACTGACTGTTAAAAATCACAAAAACCTCCTCTATTTTATCACTAAGTCAAATAAAAGCGAGAACAAAGACATTGAGAGTTAATCATTGGTATTAAAGAGATTTACAAGAAAACTGTAGAATTTGTGAAGTGTGGTAGATTTCTTTGCATATTGATTAAATTTGTCAGGACACCTCAGGGCTGGTGAGGGTGCCCTCAGGGGTTCGGGGCAGGACTTGGCAGCCAGGGCCAAGTCGAGCCCCAGAGAGGAGCAGGGCAGCTGGGGGTCATGGGAGCAGCCCCAGCCCTGGGGATTCCGCACCGCCTGGGGAACGGGGACGGGGACAGGCTGAGAACAGGCTGAGACCTGTGCCTGTGGGTAGGCACTGCTCGGTGGGGACCGTGGGGAGCTGAGACCGGCCCTGCTCCAGCGTTGCTGCCCCCAGGGAGCTGACACGGGGTGTTGGGCCGTGGCAGGGTGGGGGGTCCCAGGCAGGGACAGTCAGTGCTTGTGGTGTCTTAGGGCCCGGGCTGCATGCATGGCCTGACATATTCAGAAATAAGCGTATATTCATGTCATTTTCCACTAATTTTTAAATCACAACTGCTTAATGATATCGTATTCACCTTGAGTTTTGTTTCTGTCGTATTGGTTTAGATGAGGTTGCAGTAATATAGTATTTTTAGAAAAGATCTAGAATATTCCACATTCGTTGTATCTTTTAGCCTCTTTTTAGCTGAAGCTTGCATTCCCTTTCTCCTAAATCAGTCAATGCAAAATATTAGTGATTAGGTCAGGAGGAATAGGATTTAATTAATAATGAGGGCAACTATAGACATGCTTTGTATCTGAATGAACGTACATGAAGTTAAATTTAATGTATCTGTTGTAAAATGAGAATGGCATTTTCTCTCCATTGCTCATTTTAAAGCAGAATCCTAGCTGTGATGCTGCTCAGTCAACATTATTTGCAGCTTTGGCAACAAAAATATACAAGGAAGTCTAGACACAATCTCTTTTGTGCTTTTAAGATTTCCTTATCCCACAACAGAAAACCTTCCGCTTTTGTTATTACATTAAAACATACAGAGTTGGCATGTTCATCAAAGTTGTTAACCAAGAATTGTCTTTGACGGATTATACTAAGGAAAGATTTGACATGAGAACAAAGTCTTGAACTGAGAGAGCAGCTATAAATTAAATGAGCTGAGGACTCGTGGTGGGAGGGTGAATGTGCAGCCACTCTGGTAGAGTCAGAGATCCACAGAGAGCTCTGCATAATGCTTTGCAGAACCTCAGAAAACAGATGTTGCCACATTCACACAGAGGAGGAGCTATCTCTCTGCTCAAATGCCACAAGAGAACGGTGTGATAGACGGGTCTTGTCATAAAATGGTAGGAAGGCAGAGGGACAGCATTTAACAGCAGGGCTACAAACGATGCACTAACGTCCAGGTTTTAAAACAAAAGACAATTTTTTTTTCCCCTTCTTATTTTTTCCTTTCCATCTATTATGCTAAGAATCTGTTTGCTCTGCATATGGGGGATTGAAACCAAAGCCACCAGTTCTATTTTAAAGGGATTAATAAGTACCTAATGGTCTCAGGCTTTTAGAATATTACTGTCAGGAGGCTTACTTTGAAGATTTGTCTTTATTGTGATGCCCCTGACATGTAAGTCACATCATATTTGTCTGTAACTGTCATTTCTAGAGAATTATAGTACAGTTATTCTAGCATTTGCACATTAATTACTAGACTTCTGTTTGGTGTATAATATCCTTTGTACTAGTTTACCCATGAATACTCACAGAAAAAAAGCTAGAATGATGTTTAGAATATATAAAGGTTGGTATGCTGAATGACTAAAGAATATTGATTAACAATCTTTCCTGAAAATATTTTATATCTTAGGCCTTTTTTTAAAAGCAAGCTAACAAATTAGCCTAATACAGATTTATTTTAAGCTACCATGTAGGGTAATTTGAATGACCTGAAACCCTCAATTTCTTATTCGTATGATGTTTTGCACTTAAAAACATAGTATTTTAAGGATATATAATATAAATATATACCTAAACTGTCTCATTCTCTCTCTCTGTAAAGACATAGAGTTCTTTAAAGACATATATGTTAACGATCTAACCATTGGCCTAATAGGGTATATTTTGAACTCCTTAGGAGATCAGACTGCAGAATCAAATCAAGTGGAAAGTGAAAATAGATTTATTGCCTTCTTTCTATTTGCTCGTATCAAATAAATTTTACAAGATTAATAGTGATGTAGCTGCTCAAAACGTTTAAAAGAATTGGGACATGCTAAGAAAACAAGGAGTGTACAAAGGTATAGGAGTTATGTGTATACAGTAGGTTTCATCTGACCAGGTAAAAGTGTAGTTTACCTCTACATTTGAGCGTGTTGATATAATCTCTCCACAGTCAGTAAAGAGGAGTAAAGAGGTACATTTAGACACACACCAGTCTATGGGGACGGATGGGATTCACCCAAGGGTTCTGGGAGAGCTGGTGGAAGTGCTCATGAAGCCATTTTCCATAATTCATCCTGGCCTTTTCCATCATTGTTCTGGCTAAACGGGGAGGTCTCAGTTGACTGGACGTTAGCAAATGTCACACCCGTCTACAAGAAGGGCCGGAAGGCAGATACTACTGGGGAACTACAGGTCTGACAGACTTTTTGTTTCTAGGACTCATTCCATTTGAGCTTTTCAAAAATCACCATTGAGGAGGGAACTGAACTTTCCAAGGAGGAAACTTAGATATTTGAACAGATCATAGCTAAATATTGCACACGTGGCCCTAGCAAAGTGAGTTAAGGAAATTTATTCGAACAACTAATCTCCATAGACAGCGAGAATTCAGTCCTCAGATAGGTAGAATCTAATAAGCCAGTTCATGAGTTAAAGAGCCGTTACTGTTGATAGGGAACATTAAATCCAAAAGTGTGTTTGCTGTTCTGGCCACCTCTGAGGCACCAGAAGAAAGAAAAGATCTGTAAAGGAGCAAATAAATGCAAACCCATCTCTTTCACTTTCATGATTAAACACTAGTTAAACAAGGAGACTTGTGTTTTCAGTTCTCTGCTGCCAGTCTGGCTTTGTTTATATTTTGTGACTGGAATGACAAAGTGGAAAGTTCTGTGTGAGTTCAGGACACAGAGTCCTGCTAAACAACTGACCTGCTACTGCCAGCCACTCTCTCTCAGTCTTGTTGGCCTTATGTCCTTGGCTGATGGTTTACCAGCTTGACATCTGGCTCCTTCCAGATTATTTTGCATGCACCTAATTAATGCAATATCCTGGGAAATGAGCCACATGTATTTCAATATTCTTAGACTGCTTGCAGTCCAGGATGCTTTTTTGCTGAAGACTTTTCTGCCCTCCATCACAATCTTCTGTATTCTCACTTGCTCTGCATTATAAGCAGGAATGTAGGAATTTTTATTGGTGTTGCTTTTTGAAATCAAAATAATCTAAGTAACCTGGTTTTCATTGTGGCCTCATAAGCAATTGTATTAAGGATGACAAATAAATCATTAACATGAGAATGAATGCTAGAATAAGGAGGGGAGAAAGGACTTCTTCAGCTATCTTCTCTACCAGAGAGAAGAGATCGTGTAACTGCACCCTTTGCTGCAGTAAATGAAGATTTACCAAACAAAGAATTTGAAATATTTGGCTAATAATTGAGTTGATTAACTGTCTAAAATAATTAGCTGTTGATAGATATAGAAGGATTATTTTACAAGAGGTATAGTGTCTAGAATATTAGAATTCCCTACCAGATGTGGTTTTGATACTATAGGATCTATTTTGACTGCACCAGCAGCATCATTTATGGTCAATCAAATTAATATAACATGTAAATAGGAAATAACTTTTGGGGTTTGATTACCTATTTCAGCTGTATAATAATAGCCTTTAGCAGAACTGTATTTGTGTGTTTACTTTACAATGCAAAGCTTTAAAACAGGAGTAGCCCATGCAAACTGCTTGAAGTGAATGATTTATTTAGTATGTTTAACCTTGTTAAAAATTTATGTACTATACACATGTGCACCCTATAAATTTGTTCATGATAGATTGGATCTTTCTGCTATGAATATAATTTCCAACAGAAACAATAAACAATTTTCAACAGAAAAGAAATGAAAACTTTGTAATAATTAGTACTCCTCCATCGGATAGCTGAAACATTTGGAATGAAGAGACAGATCAAAGTGAGTTCAAGACGGCTGATGCCACTGAAGCTGCAGCACTTTGTGCAGTTACTTGTGCTATTGATAGGATTGTTCCATTAGAGTTCTCACAACTAATGTTGACAAAACACACACAAACTCTTACGTACATGCATACATGTCTATATTCACATTGCTAGTCACAGAAAATTATAAAAAGAGTTATAGATACTACGGAATAAAATTCACTCTGGGTGTTTTCATTAATGTTAACAAAGGTTCTCATATGTACTTATATGATAAGAGCCACAAAAGGAAGAACTAAGAAAACGAAACCCAGGCTCTCTATTCACAGCTGATTGCAAATGAGCAGCAAACCACAGGGATTCACCAAACCCCAGAAAGTCCCATTTTGTAAAAACATCAGAGATTTCTCCAAGCAACTTGTCAACATGCACAACAAATACAAAGTGGTAAACACTCCAGGATCTCGCTGAGCCTTACAGGTAGAGCAGTTGCTACATATAGATACGCAGAGTACTTTTTCAAAGAGGTCTGTGCATTGGGTATCATACATGGTCCTATGCGCTTTAATTCCGTGCTTATTTTCCTTTTGGGAGCATTTCTACTACAGTTGAAAACTACTGATTTTGGCATAAATCCCTTGCTGATAAGGCTGGTTCACAGAGTCGTGAAGTGTCTCTTCTTTAATGTGGTAGTTTACATGTATGCTTTGCCCAAGCATAAATGGCAGCCGTGGGATTTAATCTGCTGCCTCCTGTGTCCCTGGTACTGGTGCACTGATGGAGAAATGCCCTTAAATTTATTCAAAATTCACATCTGTTTCTCCAGTTGGATAGACTTTTAAGATTCAAATGCAATGGTGCAGCTGTAGGCCTTTTGCACAGGTTGTCTCCTCCTTTGAGGACCAAAAATTAATCTTCTCCTTTTACAGAACAAAGATACAAATAGTGTTCTTCAGGGGCTAGTTTGCATTAGGCTCTTCGGGACATTCAGCTCAATGGAAAGGCAATTCGCAGTACACTTTTCCACCCTGTGCAAGGTTCCCTCACTGCTCCTTAGCTTACCTTCCAAAAGAGGGAAGGCACCACAGAAGGTCAAAGCCACAACCATCCTTTCCAGTAATTGTGGGGTGGACCAGGTGCATTGGAGCATGGAAGAGCAGAAGATAATTCACATAGTCTCCTGCACACAGAGAACCATGCAGTTATAATGGGAACCTGAAGTTCATTTTGCAGACCTTATTGCATTAACATGTGACTGCCAGCATTCCTGGTCACACAGAAACACGTGTTTATATATGCTGGGTTTTGTGTCAAGCCCCCGTGTATATGTGCCTGATCCTTCAGCTTGCTTCACTTCCCAATATGTGGTGACTTGTGTGCCTGTGGGAGACTCAGGGAAGCAATTTTCACAGTGACTCACTGGAAAACTGAAAACATGAGAGAAAGGTAATTACAGCAATTCCTTCATTTAAGTGTTTTAAAGCAACAAAATAATACAAATGATGATTTCACCTTCTTTCAAATTATTCACAATACACACGAATACTTTCCTATGAAAATCTTTTTCTAATAGCACAGTCTGAGAGTGAAATTTTTTACTGCCCTTAATACTGTTTTGTAACATTCCTTTGTGTTTTAGTGCATATGCCAGGACATTGTTGGAATTAGGAATGGATGATTTCAGCACCCTGAGAGAACTAATGAAGATTAGTGTAAGTAGTTCCAGGAGGGATGAAATATGGTGAGATTTTGGAGAGAAGACAACAAATCAAGTAAATTTTGCCTCCACAAAAGAATGAGGAATGTAATCAGATTATCCAGCAAGGATTGTAGAATCCTTTTTGGAGAAAAAAAAAAATAAAAAGCTTGTTCATTGCATTCTTGTGATTTGTTCTAGTCCTGCTGACACAGGCTATTAAAAACCTTGTTTATGTTTTAGAGACTTTTTTAAAGAGCACTTTGGGGCTTTATAGTGTTTGTAGAATGTTCTTTATAGTTAAAATTACATGCTGAGATGGCAGGCTGCTGAGCTAATATATTGTTACACTGATTAAATTGATTAAAAGCTTCATTTTTGACAGGCAAATTGTAGAAGCTGAGATCTCTTTATTGCACATTTCAGTAATTCAGCTCATGTCTTGTCCTATCTAATAATCGCTTCTATGCCTCCCTGTTTAGGAATCATCTCAGCAGCGGGTACATTTTCAAACAGCATATTAGCTTCAGATCTGAATTACACGAGTCACAGTGCATTGGCATTACAAAAGCCTTATTCAAGGTAATGGCTTATTCAGTGAAACACTTGAAATACATTCTTTTTTTTTTTTTTTCTTTTTCCCCTGTCTTGCTATGCTGTGAACAAAGAAAGGGACCCCTGATTTTTAGATTACAAAATAAGAGGTTGCTCTTACTATAGCTGTGGATTGACAGGGGAGGTCATACTGCAGAAGTACTTTACATCCTACTCAGAACAACATGTGCTTACTCACAAATGTGTGATACAAGAGAGCATAAAACCTATACAAGAAAGCCGTGAAGATATCAGGCAGATAAAGAAGAGGATTCAACAACTTAAATCAGCTACAGAAGAGATATTTTACAATAAATGTGGAAATAAGGTGAGTTTTTTTGCAAAATTGAGAAATCTAAATTGCTTTAAAGAAATGTAGATGCCTACAGACAAGTCCGTAATCTTCTCATGGTTGTGTAAAGTAAGAAGTGTTCACAGCTTACGACCACGGGAGACTGAAGGCGATCTGAGTTGGCTGGCAGTACTACACAGATATGGGTAGTCAGTGCCAGCCACAAACTGCACTTCTGCACGGCGCAGTCCCAATTTGATAGGGGCATTAAACTTCTGAGTAAAACCAGACCTGTTTAGCCAGCAATCAGTGCCCCGCCCAGTGACTGTATTAAATGGAGAATACACTACTTGCCTACCTTACAGCATGAAAATTAAGGTGAAGTGTGTCTACCTGGTTCAGACTGAAGCTCCATTAATTCAACACCCTGCAATGCTGATCCTGCCCAACAAACCATACAACCCAGTTTCTGGCCATCAGAAGCTAAAAAGTTTCCGAAGTGATGGTGACATTCTGCCCACTCTATTTGGATGCCACTGATCAAGCTAATCTTTCAATTTTACTTTTTGAAACTATTTACAATGTAGGCTACGTAGTATCCTGTGGCATTGAATTCAGTGACTGAATTATGTTCCATTTTAAACCTGTCATTTCATTTGGAGGCCTGTTTTTCTTTTATTGTGATGAATGATAATTAATCATTTCACGTCTTACTTTCTTCCTGCTCTCCATTATGTCAGAGAGCTCTGGCTGTCTCCATACCTTACGCTGGCGAAGCAACCCAGATACAAGAGTTTCCAAAACTGTGCTAAAAACGCTGGCAGCTGGCAGAAAACTTAATGCAGGTGCAAAGGCAGTTTAAATGCTGGTATCTTTCGTTCTGCAAACAGGAATCTAAAAGGGGAAGTGTACAGGAAAAAGAAATAGCTTGGGTTTGGTTTGGAAAGAGGTAAGGGAATCATTGAAGGCACATGGGATCTTCAGCCACATGAAAATCTGGGAAACTGCATCTCCCAGCAGTTAGAAGTTGAATTCCTTTGGTCTTAACATCTATAAATGCCTCTGGGAAGAAGGATAGGGAGGTGCAGTACCTGACCGTACTTGGGAGGGCCTGCTGTGAAGCACAGGTCACTGGGATCTGATGTACTTGCCTGACACTAGTAGAATAGACACTGCTCACAGAAATCCAGGGAAGGAACTGCAAAGACTTCTGACTTTTCTTTTTCTTATTGTTTTCTAATGAGCAATGAAAACTACAGATAAAGCGGGAATCCTATGTCGTGTGTGTATTAGATGTGATATGCAGGTCATAAGGGGAAGCACAATGAAAGCAATCAGTTTAGATTTCATACGGGGCAGAAATGGGGACATGTAGAGATGATGGTCATTCTAGAAGCATTTTGACTAGTAACAGCAACGTGTTTCCAATCCCCAGAGATATAGCTTCTAAATTCAGTCCTACAGAGTCCTGGGAATTATTTGTAGGAAGTTACACTATTTTTCAACCTGCTCTCTAACCTATCTGTGTGTGTGTGAACAAGTACATCAGATGCTTTTGATCCCACCTGCAAAAGATAATCTCCACAATTTGCAAATTTGGAACTCTTTAAATCAACCGAAATCCCAGCCCAACAGTGAATTACACATTTTTCTTTCCTGTGTTCCTATGAAAGAACTTGCTTTGTATCACATAAAGCAAATAAAGGGTTATTTTGGAATTACTTCATCCAATGGGTCTTCAGCAGGTCATTTTCTCACACATCTGAGCCAGGATACTGCTGCATAATCTCCTAATATACCTTCTTGAGTGAAGGACATTGAAGGAATAATATGACCTGCTATATAGCCCTTGTCAGCAGCTAGGAAAACACTTTTACAGCATTTATCTGTAGTTAGAAATACAGCACCATATGAGTCTAAGAGAAAAACACAAAGTGTAAAGAAAATGAAAGTCCAAAAAGGTTAATTCTTCCTTCATCAATCACTAAAGAAAGAACACACATTGAAGCTTTTTTATTTGAAAAGGTAGTCAGCTCACTCGTTATCCAGGCTGGATCATCCTGTACACTGGGGATTTGTAATCCCTATTGACTCTGCACCCTTCCCCTCCTATAATCCACAGATTTTCTTCACCAAGGGTCTCCTTTTGAATAAGGGGTGGCATTTTAGCCAATATTTTAATTTCTACCTTTTTTGCCGTTGCACACCTGTAAAAATACATTTATTGTTTCATTAAGGAGACTCAAAGGAGAACCAGGGGAACCTTTAAGCAACAGTTATTAGCAATTCTGGTCTGTAGCCAATTAACCCTCCTCTGCCTTTTTCCATGTCTTGTATTATCACCTGACAATTTACTTTCAATGACAAGGTTTACAGAAAACAGGCACTACAGAAACTGGGCCAGTCTTGTTGTTATGTTCCTTGCCAGAAGTTTGGTACAGCAGCTAATTTTAAGAAGAACAGAGGCTCATATTCAACCATAAAATTATCCCAGATTGTGGGCTTTTTTTTTTTTGTTTCACCCATTCTAATATTTTTAAATTCAGAAATTTCACCATATTTGTTTTGCATATATTCAGGCTATGTTCCTTTTGATTGCTGTGAGGAAGCCCCACA